>OY728160.1:1826771630-1828051585 GCA_963277665.1 Viscum album
ATTTCAATATATACTAATTTATACATGTTTATTTCTAAAATAAAGTTCATTTATTAAAATATAAATGTTTCAAAAAAAATAATTATATTATTTTCTCACAAAAACCAATAAAACCCATTTTAAGGAAAAAGTATCTTTTTGAAACATATAAAGACTTTACTAAAAATTATATTCTATTTGTCTAAAACCTTTATAATTGTTTTTAAAATCTATTTATTACTATTAATACCACTAATTTAATGGATATTTTATAATATTATACTATATTATAGTTCTCTTAGACTCGACGATGCATGTATCGCAAGCTATCGACAAGATTTAATTTATTTAAAAAGAAATATATCATAAAATCTTGGGGTTTTACAATATATCATTTGAGAAATATGATAAACATGAATATTCCTCTTTTAACCAAGAATATACATATTTAATATCTTATTAATATTCTTAAAATAATTTCACACATTTTTTATCATTTCCATCAATTATGATTTTAACTACATAAGTAATATCAAGAAGTATATTACATTATATTCTTTAATGTAGAGATTGTTGTCCACACTTTTTTGAAATCCAAACTCTTCAATATGATTTAATTATTATAATAGCATGATCTTGAGGATTTTTTAGCCAATATAAATCCTTTTTAATCCTATAAACATTATTCTTATCTTCCCTGAGTAAGAATATACAAGGATGATTAATAAATAACTCCACCTAAAATTCCCCATTGAGGAATAATGAATTGAAATCCATCTGAAGAATCCTTTTTTCCTTTTTAATGAAGTATAAAGAAATATTATTTTGGTTAAAGGCCTTTCAACCAATGAAAAATTCTCATAAAAATACACTTCTTCAACCTTCGAATAACATTTACAAACCAATATTTATTTATTTCTTACCACTTCTCCATTCTCATTAAATTTATTCTAAAACACCAAATTTTTCTTTATGATATTATTTTAATTAGGATCGGATACCAACTCTTGAGTATTATTCCTATCTATATAATCATGTTCTTCATTCATATCATTAAGGCATTCTTAATTTTATTTTATTCTTCAACATATCTAGTTTAACTTGAGAATACAAATAGGTATGAGTTGTTGTCCTCATATTCCTCCTTGTTTCAAATTTATATCCATAATCTCTAATGACGTTTTGAACCTAAACTTTCCTTATCAACCTTGTATGAGTTGAATGAATTTTTCCCTAATCACTTTAAATGGATAAATATTCTTCTCAAACCTATACATCTTTCACTGTCACGAACCAACCTGGGTCGACCTTGAACCGGTCACCCAAACCGGTCCGCAACATGGCCCGAGAGGTGTTCCCGATCCTCCTGGGATGGTGACAAGCACCAGGGCATCAACAGATAACAACAGGGGAACGATTAATCCCAATAAAAATGAATAAAACAGCGAAAAGAAAATAGAACATTGCAAAGTAAACAAACAATAGGAAAAGAAAGAACAAACAACAACAACCAACTAACTTGTCCATGACCAGAACTCCTCGTGACCTCGAGAGTCACTCTCCAAACCACAACCAAGTCTCACCCACGGCGTGCAAGCTCTAGTCAAACCTGCACAGAAACTAAAAACAAAAAAACACTATAGGCGTGAGTATTAAAACTCAGTAGGCGTGCCCAACAAACTATTCCCAATTCCCTACCTTTAAATAAAGAATTTACTAATTCCAGGTTTGAACTAAATTATATAAAATATGGGTTTCTACACACAAACTTTCATTTCTAAAATAAGTAACGGTCTATTTCCCTTTTTAATTTAAAAACAAGTTTAATGTTTGAAAGGAACAGGTGCATTTCTTTTTAAAACATTTTTATGAACAATTTATAAATCCAAATTTTAGTTGTTAGTAAAAAGGAAAACCACACACAACACACACTAAGGGAAATAGAAAAGGTGGCACACAGGGGACAGCAACCAAACTAGACCTCTCAATTTTCTGCCACATACAAATAAACACTAAAGAAAACATGGGTCGAACCTAGGAGCTCATATAAAATCCGGAACGTACCATACATGTGACTCATCCTGAAGTCATGCCTACTCTCGATGACATCATAATTCCCTAACGCTCGGTGTTGCCCTACATGGCCTAACTGGGGGGGGCAATCCCCTAGCAGAGTATAATCCGTACTAAGGGCCACTAGCCAGTGCATAATCTAAACTAGTGCAGTAATCGTTCTCAGAAGATTCACTTACTATACCAGGTTCCAATGTCAACACATATAATAAACAGGAAAGTGGTGAGTCAACAAATTCAATCAAGTAGCACAAACATTACACACAAATCATGTAGTCAAAGTGCACCAAATATCACCCCTGAGTCACCCCAAAGAGAGTTTTCCAAAGTAATTTATTTTATTAAAGTGCCAAACGGGCCTTCACCAATTTTAAAGAAAATCCTCATTTCTCAAGAGAACCAAAACACTTGTTCACACTTCAAAAGAAATCAGTTATCAATAAACCAGAACTACATTTGAAATTCCATTAATTATTTTTAAAGGAAAAGCGGGCATTCTTTCACTACTGGGTGTCTGTTCCACAAGAAAATATTTCAAGTGTCGTGTATAAAATAAATGACTCTTTTTACACTAAAATAGTCATTTAAAGATTAATTATCTTATATTATTTATCATTTATTAAAATTAATAAAATATCAAGAAATTAATAAATTTTTAATTTAAGGGTGAGTGTAGTGGGGGACCTACCTCGGCTCGAAGCCCAAACACAATGGCGGGTCATACCTCGCACAGACACACAAGCACGCGCATGCTGGCAACCGTAGTTTCACAGAATTACCGCACCATTGCGCTGCAACAAATGCACAACAACTAAAAACCCATAACCACTGACTTGAGACAATCCAAATGAAAAAAAGATGTAAAAACCACCTCGACATTTTTTTCAAAACATACTTCGCACCATTTACATTATTTCCTAACACACATTAAAATTTATTAGAAAAAAAATAATAATAATAATAATAAATCATTTGATCCACTTATCAAATCATTTCCAAGAAATCCATTATATTATACCCCAAAAATACTTTGGATATCCTTTTTAGAATAACCAAATCACCATCTTAAATATCCCAAATAAATTTAAAAGACCATTACATGCTTTTGAAAATTAAAAACCACCTGAAAAAGCCAACTAGGCTTTTTATCAAATAAGTAGCATGAAAAAATTCAATAAACATACACAACAGATTAAGAATGAACAAACAAAACACCATTATTCACATGAAACAAATTTTTTATCTAAACATATTAATCCATTAATCAACTTTCAATGAAGTTGTGAAAGGCAAGAAATCAGCAAAAAGTGAATGCAACCCTATGCAATAAAAATCAGAGACTCAGAAATATCGCAACAAGGTTAACGCACCTCAAGAAATTTCCAGATCATGATTCTCACCACATAATTAATCCATATACTCATGTAAATAATCAAAAAAGAAACCCAAACACATCCAATAACATAAAAGCATGGAACTACCTCAAAATATGAAGAACTTCCTAGAACCAGTGCGGAACTTCAATCGCCCCATCGTCGCACCAAAAGGAGTCTCAAACCAACCTTGAAAATAAAATAAGACCCAAAAATTTTATGGATAAAACATCAAAAAACCTTAAACATGGTAGAACCGAAGAAAGGAGGGGAAAAAAGGAACAACCAGATAGGGGATGTCACCTACTGTTCGTCGGAGAAGAAGCGTCGTGGGTAAGAGGGGTTGCGACTGGATGGGGGGTTGCGCCAGCAAGGAGAGGCCGGCTGGAGGTGATGCCGGCAGTGGAAATCACCAAAGGGGTTTCACTCGTGGGTCAGGGGGTAGCGCATCGAATAAAAGAGGGGATACCGGGAGGAGACGGCGTGCGCGGAGGGCTGTGGGGAGGGAAGGTTGGGCGCATCCGGGGAGTGCAGGACGAGTTGAGGCACACCGAGAATGGGAGGTCGGATCGAGATCACTATAAAGGGAGGTGCAATGTGCACCCAGAGGAGAAGGGGGCTTGGGCCGCTGGTTCGGTGGTTCGGTGCGAGGTGGACTACAGCATGGCGTGGTGGTAGCCGATCGATGCAGCCGGAGGAAAGAGCGGGAGGAGGCATCGGTCAAGGTGGAGGCGCAAGGAGGAAGAAGGAAAGTCGCGCTAGGGTTGGGGGGGCAGCTATGGCGCGACGCAAGGGGGGAGAAAGCAAGAGAAGTAAAGAAAAAAATAAATAAATAAAGGATAAAATAAATAAATAAATGTGAACTAAAACCCAACCCCAAAGAAAACCCAACCAAATTAAAATTATAAATTAAAATTATTAATGACAAAAAAAATTATAATATTTATAATAATAATAATAATAGTTATTATTTTTATGAGGTCAATACTAACAAATAAGTTAATAAAATTTATCCCCTTAACACTTATAAAAATAATAACATTAATGATATTGATAATTTTATAATAGCAATAATAAAAAAATGATAATAACTTGATAAAATATTAACCATAATAATAATAATATTTTGAAATAATAACAATATTATTATTATTATCAAAACCATTCTTACTTAATTCTATTTCTTAATTAATTAATTGTTCACCAGGAAGGCCGCAAGGAGAGTTAGCGAAGCCACGCAGCTTCACTCGTGTCCTGCCCGTGCGTTGAAAGCTGACAAACCCCAGAACCATCATTTACCAAGAAAACGCAAGATAACGATCGGAATCGGCCCGCACCTCATCAAAATATTTCAAATTCAGATAAAATAATAAAATAACATAATTTCAAACATCCTAGTGTGAAAATTCTCCCCACCATAAAAACTTTATGCCCCCAGAAAGTTACCCAGCCAAATGAGGAAACAAACTCGAGTTTGAAACTGAATGAGGTCAAAAAAACACAACCTCGGTGTGACTTTTCACTCCATCAGTCACACCCGACAAATTATAAGGGAAACTACAGAGAGAAGAGCCATCAGGAAATGAGGAGGGTTCTCCCCACCACAAGAACCCGACTAGAACAACCAACATTGAGACTCTCAGCATGCGCTAACTCTGGAAATGATAACTTGATCCAAGAGGAGACCACCACACAGGCCAAACCCCAAAGAAGGCATGAAAAGATTCATGGTGGGTCTCACCACCATTTAAGAACTGACCAACTTAAACCAATTAGCACGGACAGATACAAGAAACCCAGCACAAACCAACCCATGAACTCTCCATATAAACTATAACCCCACCACATTTGGTCCTCAACGAAAGACTCCAAACCGAATAGCAGACCAAACCCCTATTCATAAATTCCCAAGACGCATATGTCTCTAAAATAAGCACAACCTAAAACATGAACGAATCACCATGGGATCTATCCACACAAGAGAGACAATCATCTTGAGACTCACAATCGTAAAGAGACAATCTTCGAAGCTCATATTTGAGGAGGCACAACTGCCAGAATTACGAGAAGACAAGATCACCATGCCTTTTTACAACCAAGGTGGGATATTCAAAGAACAAAGACCACAATGAGAAAAAGAGACCTTTTCACCTCTTACAGCAAAATAGAACCTTCAAAGACTAGGAAGCTACAGTAGAGGAATTCAAACCATCCCTATTTTACCACTAAAGACAAAAGTTAGACCAAGGTGCCCCACACCCAATGATTCTTGACTGCGTGAAAGGATTTACCCCGAGACCTGTGGCTGGAACTCTAATTTCTTGAAGCATCTGTTTCCCCGCAGTAAAGAGCTGATATCCTCCTATCGAGACTCCTTCTGAAGATTCCACTAGAGAAACCTCTCTAAGTTTACCAAACAGCACATCGAAGGCATGTCTTCGAAGGATGTCGACAAGGAAACTTAAATTACACAAACCGGCCACACCATAAGCGAACAGTAGAGTGGCCTGACTAATAGAAGATGGAATTTACAATAAAACTAGTCTGAGATAGGTACCTCTAGTTCGCTCTCACCGAATGGGGAACCATCCCAAACACAAAAAGGAATCGGTCCTTGAACCCTAGATGAAGACCCCACACAAGAGAAACTTTAACAGATTTCATGATGCTACCTCCAAATAGAAGGGAATCAACCCCTTGAAATGCCAGACATAAGCCTTCACTATCTGTTGGCCTCGATGGACACTCACAAGCTCTGCCACTTTCTTCTCTTTCACCACCTTAGCTATAAACCATCAGAAGAAAGTGGTCTTAAACACCTTCCAATGCATCCCATCATGCAACGATTCTAGGATTTTCTCCCACACCAATCCAAAGTTTAAACCTCAAATGAACTCAAACCAGCATGGACTTGCATTGCTTTGGGAGTTTCTAATAACCTAAAAACACCAATGATTTCACCAAGCCAGTCTGCTGCCTTAGATAGATCACGATCACCACGAAAGATGGAAAACAATAGAAAAGAATTAAATTCCACCACTCTTCTAAGATTATAGGTAGAACCAACAACAAGAAGAGACTCACTAGAACCCTCTGGGACTTTTCTGGGCGGTATATTCAAAAACAAGAGGCACAAATCTGATTCAAAATTCCTCACCCCAATCACAAACTAAATCTCAAAATCAAATCACCATTCCAACCAAAATTCAATATGTCAAAGCCAAGAGCCCACAAAAAATAATTTCAAACACGAAAAGGGAACACTAAACAGTTGCTTACCTTTCAAAACATTTAAATTAGCTTTTTGAAAACCATTTTCTAGAAAACAAAAAAACTTAAGTACCCACCATTGGAATCCCATGAAGTCTCGCATATACATATACCATTGTGCTAGCTCATGCACCCATCCACACATACCACCAATCATCCTTGTGCCACATGTGCACCTCTATATATGTGATCCCTCGTAGGAATACCAAGGGTCAATTCAAGACACTTCTCATTTTAAAAATAGATCATTCAGCATAAAGCACAAATTCCCAACCAATTTTGAAAAAGTCACTTATCATAAAAACCAATACATTTCTAAATTCCAAAACATTTTCCAATTCACATTCCAAAAAGTGTTAATGAGATCCCAAAAAAACTCCCAAAACACCTCCCATTTTGTTTCCTTTGAAACCGCACATTCCATTAAAAGAAAACAATTTCCATTTCAAAATCACTTTTTCCATTCCAAAACCACATTCCCTTTTGAAAACCCCTTTTTATATGAACCAATTTCATCTTTGAAATCCACTCAAGTTAGTCAAAACTAACCCCAAACATAACTCACATCAAAACTTCCAAAAATAAGGGACTAGTGGCTATGCCAACCTAGTAACAAGGCTTAGCAGACCATGATCCGAGTGAGCATCCACCACAGGAAGTATCTTGAACTGTTCACTCAAGCTGTACATGGGTTGCTACTCCATGAAATCTCACCGCGTAACACCATATCACTTCCTTTGTCATCCCTCATCCACATAGACTAAGAAAAAGAAAAACTCAAATTCTAGACTACCCCTGAAAACTTGAGTCTCGGGACAGACAAGGGTACATGACATCCTTCCTGCACCTACCTATCGAGTCCTGACACACCTAATCACCAAGCTACCTGACATCCCAAATAACAAGGTCATGCTCTGATACAATTTTATCACAAATCGACCCAGGTAAACCATGAACCGGTCACCCGAACCGGTCTGCGACATGGCCCGATAGGCATTCCAGGTCCTCCCGAGCTGGCGACAAGCACCAGGGAATCAACAGAGAACAAAAGGGTAACGATTTCGCCCAATAAAAATGAATATAACAGCGGAAAAAAATAGAACAATGTAAAGTAAATAAACAACAGGAAAATAAAGAACAAACAACAACAACCAACTAACCTGTCTATGACCAGAACTCCTCATGACCTCAAGAGTCACTCTCCAAACCACAACGAAGTCTCGCCCTCAGTGAGAAACCTCGAGTCAAACCTGCACAGAATCTAAAAACAAAAAAAACCCTATAGGCTTGAGTATTAAAACTCAGTAGGCATGCCCAAAAAACTATTCCCAATGCCCTACCTTTAAATAAAGAATTTACTAATTCCAGGTTTGAACTAAATTATATAAAATATGGGTTTCTATGCACACACTTTCATTTCTAAAACAAGTAACGCTCCATTTCCCTTTTTAATTTAAAAAAAGTTTAATGTTTGAAAGGAACATGTGCATCTATTTTGAAAACATTTTTTTTTTAAATTTAGAAATCCAAATTTTAGTTGTTAGTCAAAAGGAAAACCACACACAGCACACAGTAAGGGCAATGGAAAATGTGTCACACAGGGGCCAGCAATCGAACTAGTCCTCTCAATTTTCCACCACATACAAATAAACACTAAAGAAAACATGGGTAGAACCTAGGAGCTCGTGAACAATCCAGAACATACTATACATGTGACTCATCCTGAAGGCATGCCTACTCTCGATGACGTCATAATTCCCTAATGCCCGGTGTTTCCCTACATGGCCTAACCAGGGGGCCCAATACCCTAGCAGAGTATAATCTGTACTACGGACCACTAGCCATTGTATAACTTAAACTAGTTTAGAAATCGTTCTCAGAAGATTCACTTACAATTCCAGGTTCCCATGTCAACACATATAATAAATAGGAAAGGGATGAGTCAATATAGTCAATCAAGTAGCACAAACATCAAACACAAATCATACAGACAACGTACACCAAATATCACCCCTGAGTCACCCCAAAGAGTGTTTTACAAAGTAATTTATTTTATTAAAGTGGCAAACGGGCCTTCACCAATTTTAAAGAAAACCTTCATTTCTCAAGAGAACCAAAACACTTGTTCACGCTTCAAATGAAACCATTTATCAATAATCCATAACTGCATTTGAAATTCTGTGAATTATGTTTAAAGTCAAAACGGGCATTCTTTCACTACTAGGTGTCCATTCATCAAGAAAATATTTCAAGTGTTGTGTATAAAATAAACAGTTCTATTTACACCAAATAATCATTTAAATATTAATTATATTATATTATTTCTCATTTATTAAAATTAATAAAATATCAAGCAATTAATAAATTCTGAATTTAAGGGCGATTGCAGTGGGAGACCTACCTCGGCTCGTAGTCCAAACATAATGGTGTGTCACGCCTCGCACAGACGCACAAGCATGCGCAAGCTGATGACTGTAGTTTCACGAAATTACCTCGCCAATGCGTTGCAACAAATTCACAACAACTAAAAACCCATAACCAGTGACTTGAGACAATCCAAATGAACAAACGATGTAAAAACCACCTCAACATGTTTTCAAAACATACTTCACACAATTTACATTATTTCCTAACACACTTTAAAATTTATGAGAAAACAATAATAGTAATAATAATAACAAATCATTTGAGCCACTTATCAAATCATTTCCAAGAATTCCATTATATTATACCCCAAAAATACTTTGGAGATCCTTTTTAGAATAACAAAATAACCATCTTAAACATCCCAAATAAATTTAATAGATCATTACATGCTTCTGAAAATTACAAACGACCTGAAAAAACCAACTAGGCTTTTTATCAAATAAGTAGCATGAAACAATTCAATAAACATACACCACATATTAAGAATGACCAAACAAAACACCATAATTTACATGAAACAAATTTTTTTAAACATATTAATCCATTAATCAACTATCAATGAATCTCCGAAAGGCAAGAAATCGGCAAAAGGTGAATACAACCCTACACAATAAAAATCAGAGACTCAGAAATACCACAACAAGGTTAACGTACCTCAAGACATTTTCAAATCATGATTTTAACCACATAATTAATCTATAGACTCATGTAAATAATCAAACAAGAAACCCAAACATGTACAATAACATAAAAGCATGGAACTACCTCAAAAGATGAAGAACTTCCTAGAACCGATGTGGAACATCAATCGCCCCATCACTGCACCTAAAGGAGTCTCAACCCAACCTTGAAAATCAAATTGGACCCAAAAATTTTATGGATAAAACTTTAAAAAAAACTTAAACATGGAATAACCGAAGCAAGGAGGTGGAAAAAGGAACAATCGAACAGGGGAGGTCACCTGCTTGTCGTCGGAGAAGAAGCAGCGAGGGTAATAGTGGTTGTGGCCGGATGGGGGGTTGCGTCGGTAAGGAGAGGTCAGCTGGAGGCGATTCCGGAAGTGGAAATCACTAGAGGGGGTTCTCTCATGTGTCATTCAAGTAGCGTGTCGAAGAAAGTAGGGGAGACCGGGAGGAGGCGGCGTGCGCGGAGGGCTATGGGGAGGGAAGGTTGGGCGCGCCCGGGGAGTGGAGGCTGAGGCGAGGGGCGATAAGAATGGGAGGCCGAAGCAAGGTCACTGCAAAGGGAGGTGCATTGTGCACCTGGAGGAGAAGGGGGCTGGGGCCGCTGGTTCGGTGCGAGGCGGAAAGTGACATGGTGCTATGGTAGCCGATCGATGCAGCCGAAGGAAAGAGCGGGAGGAGGCTTCAGTCAAGGTGGAGGCGTAAGAAGGAAGAAGGAAAGTCGTGCTAGGGTTGGGGGGCAGCAATGGCGCGACGCAAAGGGGAAGAAAGAAAGAGAAATAAAGAAAAGAAAATAAATAAATAAAAGATAAAAAATAAATAAATAAATAAATGTGAACTAAAACCCAACCCCAAAGAAAACCCAACCTACTTAAAAATAATAATTAAAATTAGTAATTAAAAAAATTATAATATTTACAATAATAATAATAATATTTATTATTTTTATGAGGTCAATAATAATAATAACTTAATAAAATTTATTCCCTTAACACTAATAATAACATTAATGATGTTGATAATTTTATAATAACAATAATAATAAAAAAATGGTAATAACTTGATAAAATATTAACAATAATAATAATAATATTCTGAAATAATAACAATATTATTATTATTATTATCAAAACCATTCTTACTTCATTATATTTCTTAATTAATTAATCATGCACCAGGAAGGTCGCAAGGTGAGTTAGCGAAGCCGCGCGGCTTTACTCATGTCATGCCCGTGCGTTGAGCGCTGAAAAACCCCAGAACCATCATTTTCCAGCAAAACACAAGATAATGATCTAAATTGGACCACACCTCATCAAAATATTTCAATTGTAGATAAAATAATAAAATAACATTATTTCAGATGTCCGGGTGTGACAATTCTCCCCACCATAAAAACTTTCTGCCCCGAGAAAGTCACCCAACCAAACGAGGAAACAAACTTGAGTTCAAAACTGAACGAGGTCAACAAAAACATGACCTTAGTGTTACTTTTCACTCCATCCGTCACACCCGAACAATCTTAAGGGAAACTACAAATAGAAGAGCCATCAGGAAACAAGGAGGGTTCTCCCCACCACAAGAACCCGACTAGCACAACCAACATTGAGACTCTCATCATGGGCTAACTCTGGAAATGCTAACTTCATCCAAGAGGAAACCACCACACAGACCAAACCCTAAATAAGGCATGACAAGATTCATGGTGGGTCTCCCCACCATTTAAGAACTGACCAGCTTAAACTAATTAGCACGGACCGACACGAGAAACCCAGCACAAACCAACCCATGAACTATTCGCATAAACCAGACTCCCAGAACATGGGGTCCTCGACGAAAGACTCCAAATAGAATAGCAGACCAAACCCCTATTCATTATTTCTCAAGACTCATGTGTCTCTAAAACAAGAACATCCTAAAACATGAACGGATCACCATTAGAGCTAGCCACACAAGAGAGATAATCATCTTGAGACTCACAGCCATAAAGAGGCAAACTTCAAAGCACATATTTGAGGAGGCAAAACTATTGGAATTATGAGAAGATAAGATCACCATACCTTTTTACAACCAAGGTGGGGTATTCATAGAACAAATACCACAACGAGAAAAAGATACTTTTTTTCCTCTTACAACAAAACAGAACCTTCAAAGACGAGGAAGATACAGCAGAGGAATTCAAACCGTTCCTATTTTTCCACTAAAGACAAAAGTTAGACCAAGGTGCCCCACACCCAACGATTCTTGAATACGTTAAAGGCTTCACTCCGAGACCTGTGGCTGGAGCTCTGATGTCTTGAATCATCTACTTCCCCACAATCAGGAGCTGACATCCTCCTGTCGAGACTCCATCAGAAGATTCCACTAGCGAAACCTCTCTCATTTTCCCAAACGACACACCGACAGCATGTCTCCGAAGGATGTAGACAAGGCAGCTTAAAGTACACAAACCATCCACACCAAAAGCGAATAGGAGAGTGGCCCCACTAATAGAAGATGTAATTTAAAATAAAACTAGTCTGAGATAGGTACCTCGGGTTCGCTCTCCCCGAATGGGGAACCATCCCAAACACCAAAAAGAATCGGTCCTTGAACCCTAGACGAAGACGCCACATAATAGAAACTTTAACATATTTGACGATGCTACCTCTAGAGAGAAGGGAATCAACCCCTTTAAATGTCTGACATAAGCCTTCACTATCTATTGGCTTGGCTGGACACTCACGAGCTCTGCCACTTTCTTCCCTTTTACCACCTTAGGTATAAACCATTAGATGGAAGTGGTCTTAAACACCTTCCAAGACATCCCATCATGCAACGACGTTGGGATTTTCTCCCACACCAATCCAAAGATGAACCCTTAAATGAACTAGAACTAGCATGGACTCGCATTGATTTGGGAGTTTCCAATAACCTAAAAACACCAATGATTTCACCAAGCTAGATAGCTACCTTCGATAGATCACGATCACCAAGGAAGATAGACAAAAACTGAAAATAATTCAATTCCACCACTCCGCTAAGAGTATGGGTAGAACCAACAACTAGAAGAGAGTCACTAGAACCCTCTGGGACTTTTCTGGGCAGTATACTGAAAAACCAGAGGCACAAATCCAAATCCAAATTCATCATAAATCAAAATTCCTCACCTCAATCACAAACTAAAGCTCAAACTCAAATCGCTATTCCAACCACAATTCAATATTTCAAATCCAAGAGCCCATGAAAAAGAATGTCAAAAACGAAAATAGAACACTAAACGATTTCTTACCTTTCAAAACATTTAAATTACCTTTTTGAAAATCATTTTCCAGAAAACAATTCAACATAAGTACCCTCCATTGGTATCCCATGAAGTCTCACATATATATATACCATTTTGCTAGCTCATGTACCCATCCACACATACCACCAATCATCCTTGTACCACATGCACACCTCTATATATGTGATCCCTCAAAGGAATACCAAGGGTCAATCAAGACACTTCTCATTTTCAAAATAGATCATTCAGTATAAAGCACAAATTCCCAACCAATTTTGAAAAATTCACTTATCATTAAATCAATAAATTTCCAAATTCCCAAACATTTTCCAATTCATATTCCTAAAAGTGTTAATGAGGTCCCAAAACAATTCCCAAAACACCTCCCATTTTTTTCCTTTGAAACCAATAATTCCCTTAGAAGAAAAAAAATCCATTTCAAAATCACTGTTTCCACTCCAAAACCACATTCCCTATTGAAAAACCCTTTTTCTATGAACCACTTTCATCTTTGAAATCCCCTCAAGTTAGTCGAAACTAACCCCAAACATAACTCACATCAAAATATCCAAAAATGAGGGACTAGTGGCTATTCCAACCCGGTAACATGACTTAGCAGACCATGCTCTGAGCGAGCATCCACTATAGGAAGTATCTTGAACTATGCACTCGAGCCGTACATGGATCGATACTCCATGAAAGCTTGTTGTGTAACATCATATCACTTCCTTTGTTATCCCTCATCCACACAGACTCAGCAAAAGAAAAACTCAAATCCCAGACTACCCCTCGCAACTCGAGTCTCGGGATAGGAAAGGGTTCATGACGTCCTTCCCACACCTACCTCTCGAGTCCCGACACACCTAATCACCAAGCTACCTGACACCCCAAATAACAAGGGCCTACCCTGATACCATTTTTTCACGAACCAACCCGGGTCGACCCAACACCGGTCACCCGAACCGGTCTACGACATGTCCCGAGAGGCATTCTTGATCCTCCCGAGTTAGCGAAAAGCACCAGGGCATCAACAGAGAACAATAGGGGAACGATTTCTCCCAATAAAAATTAATAAAATAGCGGAAAGAAAATAGAACAATGCAAAGTAAATAAACAACAGGAAAAGAAAGAACGAACAATAACAACCAACTAACCTGGCCACGACCAAAACTCCTCGTGACCTTGAGAGTCACTCTCCAAACCACAACCAAGTCTCTCCCATGGCGAGAAAGATCGATTCAAACCTTCAAAGAAACTAAAAACAAAAAAACATTGTAGTTGTGAGTATTAAAACTCAGTAGGCATGCCTAAAAAACTATTCCCAATGCCCTACCTTTAAATAGAGAATTTACTAATTCTAGGTTTGAACTAAAATATATAAAATATGGGTTTCTACACACACACTTTAATTTCTAAAACATGTAATGATCTATTTACCTTTTTAATTTAAAAACAAGTTTAGTGTTTGAAAGGAACAGGTGCATTTCTTTTTAAAACATTTTTGCAAATAATTTAGAAATCCAAATTTTAGTTGTTAGTCAAAAGGAAAACCACACACAACACACACTAAGGGTAATGGAAAAAGTGGAACACAGGGGCCATCAACCGAACTAGACCCATCAATTATCCGCCACATACAAATAAACTCTAAAGAAAACATGGGTCAAACCTAGGATCTCGTGAACAATCAAGAACATACTATAAATGTGACTCATCCTGAAGGCATGCCTACTCTTGATGAGGTCATAACGCCCTAACGCCCGGTGTTTCCCTACATGGCCTAACTGGGGGGGCCCAATCCCCTAGCAGAGTATAATCCATACTAAGGGCCACTACCCAGTGCGTAACCTAAACTAGTGCAACAATTTTTCTCAGAAGATTCACTTACTATGCTCGGTTCCCATGTCAACACATATAATAAACAGGAAAGGGGTGAGTCAACAAAGTCAATCAAGTAGCACAAACATCACACACAAATCATGCAGTCAACGTACACCAAATATCACCCCTGAGTCACCTCAAAGAGAGTTTTCCAACGTAATTTATTTTATTAAAGTGTCAAACGGGCCTTCACCAATTTTAAAGAAAATACTCATTTCTCAAGAGAACCAAAACACTTGTTCACACTTCCAAAGAAATCATTTATCAATAAACCAGAACTACATTTGATATTCTGTGAATTATGTTTAAAGTCCAAATGGGAATTCTTTCACTACTAGGTGTTCGTTCATCAAGAAAATATTTCAAGTGTCGTGTATAAAATAAAAAGCTCTTTTACACCAAATAATCATTTAAATATTAATTATCTTATATTATTTCTCATTTATTAAAATTAATAAAATATCAAGCAATTAATAAATTCTGAATTTAAGGGCGAGTGTAGTGGGGGAACTACCTTAGCTCGCAGTCTAAACACAATGGCATGTCAGGCCTCGCACAGATGCACAAGCATGCTCAAGCTGACAACTGTGATTTCAAAAAATTACCCCGCCAATGCGCTGCAACAAATGCACAAAAACTAAAAACCCATAACCACTAACTTGAGACAATCCAAATAAAAAACAATGTAAAAACCACCTTGACATGTTTTCAAAACATACTTCACACCATTTACATTATTTCCTAACACACTTTAAAATTTATGAGAAAAAAATAATAGTAATAATAATAATAAATCATTTGAGCCACTTATCAAATCATTTCCAAGAACGCCATTATATTCTACCCCAAAAATACTTTTTATATCCTATTGATAATAAAAAAATCGTCATCTTAAACATCCCAAATAAATTTAAAAGACCATTACATGCTTTTGAAAATTACAAACCACCCGAAAAAGCCAACTAGGATTTTTATCAAACAAGTTGCAT
Organism: Viscum album; assembly: GCA_963277665.1. Classification (NCBI taxonomy): domain Eukaryota; kingdom Viridiplantae; phylum Streptophyta; class Magnoliopsida; order Santalales; family Viscaceae; genus Viscum; species Viscum album. The sequence goes on from OY728160.1 coordinate 1,826,787,568, forward strand.
GAAAAAATTCAATAAACAGACACCGCAGATTAAGAATAACCAAACAAAACACCATCATTCACATGAAACAATTTTTTTAAAATATTAATCCATTAATCAAATGTCAATGAAGCTGAAAAAGGCAAGAAATTAGCAAAAGGTGAATGCAACCCTACGCAAAAAAAATCAAAGACTCAGAAATACCGCAACAAGGTTAACGCACCTCAAGACATTTCTAAATCATGATTCGCACCACATAATTATTCCATAGACTCATGTAAATAATAAAACAAGAAACCCAAACATGTCTAATAACATAAAATCATGGAACTACCTCAAAAGATGAAGAACTTCCTCGAAACGGTGTGGAACTTCAATTGCCCCATCGCCGCACCTAAAGGAGTCTCAACCCAACCTTGAAAATCAAATTGGACCCAAAAGTTTTATGGATAAAACTTAAAAAAACCATAAATATGGAAGAACTTAAGCAAGGAGGGGGGGAATGAAAATCCGGATAGGGGAGGTCACCTGCTGGTCATCGGAGAAGAAGTGGCACGGGTAAGAGGGGTTACGGCCGGACGGGGGGTTGCGCCGGCGAGGAGAGGTCGGCTGGAGGTGATGTCGGCAGTGGAAATAACCAGAGGGGGTTTGCTCATGGGTCAGGGGGTAGCACGTCGAAGAAAGGAGGGGAGACTGGGAGGAGGTGGCATGCGCGGAGGGCTGCGAGGAGGGAAGTTCGGGCGCATCCGGGGAGTTCAAGTCGAGGCGAGGTGCGCCGGGAACAGGAGTCTGGAGTGAGGTCGCTGCAAAGGGAGGCGCACTGCGCACCCGGAGGAGAAGGGGGTTGGGGCTGTTGGTTCGAAGTGAGGTGGACTACGGCATGGAACAGTGGTAGCCGATCAATGGAGCCAGAGGAAAGAGCGGGAGGAGGCTTTGGTCAAGGTGGAGGCGCAAGGATGAAGAAGGAAAGTCACGCTAGGGTTGGGGGGCGGCTATGGCGTGACGCAAGGGGGAATAAAGTAAGAGAAGTTAAGAAAAAAAAAAGATAAAATCAATAAATAAATGTGAACTAAAACCCAACCCCAAAGAAAACCCAACCAACTTAAAAATAATAATTAAAATTAGTAATGAAAAAAAATATATAATATTTATAATTATAATAATAGTTATTATTTTTATGAGGTCAATAATAACAATAACTTAATAAAATTTATCCCCTTAACACTTATAATAATAATAACATTAATGAGGTTGATAATTCTATAATAACAATAATAAAAAAATGATAATAACTTGATAAAATATTAACCATAATAATAATAATATTCTGAAATAATAACAATATTATTATTATTATCAAAACCATTATTACTTCATTCTATTTCTTAATTAATTAATCATGCACCAGGAAGGCCGCAAGGTGAGTTAGCAAAGTCGCGCGACTTCACTTGTTTCATGCCCGTGCGTTGAGTGCTGACAAACCCTAGAACCATCATTTACCAGCAATACACAAGATAATGATCAGAATTGGGACGCACCTCATCAAAATATTTCAAATGCAGATAAAATAATAAATTAACATTATTTCAAATGTCCAGGTGTGACATTCACCCTTTCTTATTTATCTTGTATTTCTTCAAACTATTTAGTAGAAAAATTATCACTATCACTTTTGTAAATTTAGTGATCATGAGTGATTTGTTTCTTAAATTGTTTCAATAAGTTTACAACAGTAGCATCAATGATCATTTTACTTTATTTTTTTGAAACAATGACAACTACTTCCATTTGGAATATATCCAAGAAATGTCCCATCAAATCCTTGATTCCCAAACTTTCCAAGATTCTCCCTATTTACCTTGATAACACAAGGGATAACAAACACTTAAAGTTACTTAAACCATGGATATGTTTTTAAAATACATCCCATATATGGAAATATCTATATTTGGTCCATAAAAACATCGGTTTTGGATATGAATCATTACACAAATATATTTTCCATAAAAATAACAAGAAGTTTCATGCTTAGATAACAATTTCTGAGCCATCTTCACTAAAATCTTGTTATTCAGTTCATCCAAACCATTTTTTGTGCTTTGTATTTTTCACTTAGCTCATTATAAATTCCATGCTTCTCAAGATAATATTAAAACTTCCCATTTATATAGTTAGTTACATTATCTTTATGAATCTTCTTTAGAGAAAACCACACTCTTTCTCTACACTTCTTCGTAAACTCTTAAAAAAATATAGGCCTCTGATTTGTGTTTCATAAAAATAAAAAAATTAATAGTGGATAATTCATAAAAAAAATTAATGAAATACATATATTATATATAGAACCATAAATTTCATACATAAATATCACTTATTATTTGATGAATATTCAATAAATAACATTATGATCCATGAAATGAATCATATAGGTCTTGTATCTTTGGAAACATTGATACATAAACAACTTTTTCATAAGATATTGACATAATCTCCCACTAAATTCTTCATAAATAGCACCCTTATTATATATATCATACTAAAAACCTTTCTTTATACCCTAAGGGAAGGAAACATAAGAAAGGGTGGGCTCTGTTTCTCAATAAGTCTAAACAAGGGAGATATAAACAATAATTTAATAATAACATGAGCGTAAGGGTATGAGAACATAATGATAACATTTGAAAAACAAAGCTTACTTATCATAGATAATAATCATGAGTCATGGAATAAATCATTGTATCTCAAAAGACATGAATCATAAAGAAACCAAAGAACATGATCTGTAAAAGCATAACATTGGAATAAGACATAATTTTGTGGCATACACATAAGCATAGAAAATATTTCATTATCCAATTATCACTACCAAGACTACCATTTTGGATTAGGTTCAATCCCCATTCTATCATAACATTAGATAAGGTTTACTCCCAAGAATATTATAGTGGATAAAGTTTTCATGACGTAGCCTAATAGATCATGAACCATGACTACCCCAAGCCCCTATACAATAGGCCAGGGGATAGAAACTAGCACTAAGTAGAAATATCAGACACATGGGACGAATTATCCTACTGTACCTTTACACATGAACACATATCCAAGCCCATAAAATGATGAAATATAAAACAACTAAAACCAATGCATTCATACATCTATGATCCCATAATTAGAGTATGAGTGTAAGTATTGACAGTGATAAAGAGGCCCAAATACATGCTCAACCAAAAACTGCAGGGTGTCTATCCTTCTCCAAGAGTGATAACTAAGATCAAACGAAACCAAATAGAAAACACCTATGTATGTCAAGCTCAAAATATAATTTGTAAGCTCCCTGCCCTCCCAGGACACCATCAAATGGGTTTTCATCTGCATAAGACCTAACACATATGGCTAGAGCCTATGTAAAGGTGAGTAAAACAATACCCAATAGGAAACCTAGAAAATAGTAAAAACAAAGCATCAAGAATAATCATCTAATAAAAAATATATAGTAATCAATGCATAATATAAAGAACCTAGATATACTCAGGAAGGAAATCGCGCCTCTAGGTAGTCACAACCAAAGTTCTAGCCAAAGGATTCTCCTTGAAGTAATACTCGTTCTAGGAGAATCAACTCCATGAGACATACTATCACCAGAGAAACTCATCCATGAGGTTGTGATCATTAGGCCCTGCCCAATAAATCTCATTGTCTTTAAGGACCTGATACTCATATAGGGGATTACACCCAAGGCCGTTGGGGGACACCTCAAACTTAATCAGGATCAACCCACTAAGTAAGGGATTTCACTCCAATGATACGATGAACCCTACTAAAACAGCCTATTAGATTGAGGATCTACACCCTACTCAAGGAGCTCCCACCAATTCCATAAACCCCACCTGGGGTATAAAATGATAGAGGATCACACTCTATTCACACGGAGGGACACCATAAACTATATCTGAGACTCATCCTACAGAGGGGATCAAAATCCTAATATGTGTATGTAATCCCACACTATAACCTATAGGGGATGTTTGATGGAATACACTCAACTAATATTGTTATAGAATTAATAAACAAAGGCATAAAAACACCCTAAAATGGGGTAAATGGCGTGTATAAGGGGTACACATCATTTCCAATCAACCCCTTGTCTTCTCATGTCGTGATGCCTCACACGGCATGTAAATATCCATATACACGGCATGTAGTAATAGTACACGATGTGTAGAGATCACCCAGCACTCTTCCCACTCCGTCTGGTCATGCCCAAGTACACTGGACTATGTCTGTATACTCTGGTTTTGTCTATGTTCTCCATCCTACCCTTTCCTCTATAACCGTCGAGTTACACACCGATCCACTAATCACATGTCACATGGAATTTGGAAATGTCACACAAAGTGTGATATTTAAATCTCTGATGAAACCCTAGAACCGTAGCCAAGGGGACCCACATGACATGTAACGTCAGATTTCACACCATGTAACTAAGAAAATTCTAGAACCCTCATGTTATTCCAATGCATCATCTGTGCACATTACCACCACTTCCATCCTCACCAAAGATCATAGATCTAGGGTCATCCAACACTCCAATTAAGGGATATTGGGATTCCAAGCTTCAACTCCACTAGGGAAACACCCACATGCACTATCCATAGCTACACCATTGAATCCGAGATGAACGGATTGTCGTGGCGTCTTACACCAACCTAGAACGAGGCTTCGATGACCGTTGGAGGATTCACCGATGAGCACCAAATTACATAAACCTTCTCCTTCTTCCACACACCCTCGTACATGGAAACTCCTTCCCCGTCTGCAACAACTTCTTGTGAGCTTAATGTAGGGGGTTATGTGCTTAATTCCTCACTTTTTTCCCATTCTTGAATATTATGAAAAACACGAATCAACCATCCAACAGGTTGATCCACGTTTCATTCTTTAATGCGGGATGATAATGCGGGGTTTTTTATGGGAGTTTTTATGATTAAATAATCCTTCTCATGTTATAATTATAACGTGGAGGGCGTGGGCCGAACAAACAAGGCATGGACCCTCCTTCCTTCTTGGTTTGGTTGTGTTTCTTCGTGGGTGACCGAGAAACAACATCAAAAGGCCAAACCGGGAGCCACGCAGTGATTGCAGCATCTTGGGTGGCCTGTAGGCATAGTCGGTTGAAGAAACAGACCTCCAGAACTTAACCGGAGGCCCACGGAACCTTCATCGTCATGGCAGCGTTGGTGATCATAGAAGGCGCTGGATGGAAGGGGTGGCCAGCCAACGTTGGCAGCTTTTTCACCAGGCGGAGCACCGCGGAGGAAGGTCGCGACTTCGATCCACGGTGGAATGTGGACCCATGCCATGTAGGTCTTATGGGTGACCTGTTCGAGTGGACCGTTAAAATGGTGTGGCACCATCTAGCACCACCACTTTTAAAATCAGAATGCCTCGGCCGTTTGGGAAGGGGAGCGGACCCCCGCGCCCGGACAGCGGGCTAAGTGGTTCCGCAGCCCAGCGAGCCATGCCCAACTAGGGGGGCGGGGCTGAGCCCATGGCCCATCGGGCCGGAATAGGACCATCCGAATCAGGCCGATCCTAGTGGGCCAATTCAGGCCAGTTCGACCGAGTTGGACTGGACTCGGACCCTTTTCGGTCCAATTATGCTAAAATGGGCATATCTACAAAACTGAATGTTCGTTTGACGAACCATCTGCAGAGCCGAAACCCTTAGGATGAGACGGACCTTTTGTGATACTCCACTTGAGTTTTGTAGAAATTTGGAGAATGACAGGGTTGGATCAACCCTGAATCCCACTGGGCCCTCGTCACTAAAATGCATATAACTCACAGACCGGGCATCCGATTAACACACCATCTGTTGCGTTGGAACCCTTATGACATGGAAGTTCATTGGGTTATTTCTTCAGGGGACATTGTTCTAGTTGAAATATGACTAATGGAATGAGGAGAGAATCCTCTCGGAATCAAGCGTGCTCTGTGCTGGAATCTGATGGTTGGTTGAGACATGAAGAATGAATAACAATCTTATGTGGATCAGCACAGAGCGATCCTGTGTGGATCAGCACTGAGTGATCCTGTATGGATCAGCACCGAGCGATCTAGTGTTGATCAGCACAGAGTGATCCTGTGTGGATCAGCACCAAATGATCCTGTGTGGATCAGCACTGAGCTATCCTGTGTGGGTCAGCTGCAGAGCCTTATGACAGAATAGGATGATATTACTTTATGACTAAACATTTGTACTTCTGTACTTAAGTTAAACCTAATTTGATTTGTCTTTTACTTTGTTCTTTGTGATTGAGATCATGCTTTTTGGTTTTTCCTTTGTGGAATTATGAGAGACCTTCGGGGGTATCGGGGTTGCTACTAGGTATTTTTATACTCACCCCTCCACGGGCTTTTCCCACACCTTGTTGTGTCTTGTGCAAACGAAGAGCAGCTTTGATTGAGTATTGAGGAGCTTGGAATTGACGGTGTATGGAGGTGATCGGTTGGTGTGGAGAGCCATAGTGATAGGTTGTACCTACCCTTCAGGTAGGATCCTTGGTGGACGACTTCAGGAGCTATTTTCCCTTTTTTTTGTATTTCCATTTCAGTTAATCTTATATTCTGGACCCTTTACTTCAGTACTTACTTTTACACTGTGGTGGTTTTTAGTTGTGGTTGCACCTTTCTTCTTCCATTGTTTTTTACTTGTGCACAGTGTACCATGTCTGTGTATGTACATGTTTTGAGGAAATGCCTTCCCATTTTAGGTAAATGCATTTTCAATGCTAGTCTCCAACCCCTGGCCTATGGAAGGTAGGCTTGGGTTAGTCATGGAATGGGCCCTGGTGGACGGGTTGTGACAAAGTGGTATCAGAAGCACGGTCATTTCTACCAAAATAACTAAGAGTTTTTATTTTTCAATGGGGGAAATAGTGTTAAGTGTCTTGAGTTAGGATTTCAGTCCAAGGAGTCCAGTGTTGGTGCGGCAGCCGACGTATCCATACACCAGGACCCTGAATTATGTTTTTAGACTCAGTACACGAAAACAATAGTTTCATGTGTTTTGAATATGATTTTCTATTGATATATTTCGAGTTATCTTTCTAGGTATAACTTATTAACCATGGATAATATTGATTCTATTTCAAGATACTTCCACGTAGACAGCCATCCAGGATTCCAATGCATGACCATGAGGATGGTCCACAGTGTGATGAGGCTTTAGTTCAAGGATGTTTGCTCGAGATGGTACCTTTGGGCAATTTCCCAGTGATACCACTGCTTTTTGGTCAGCATTTACTACTGGAGCTACTGGTAGAAGAAACATATAGGTCTGGTGCCTTACACGAGTTTCAGTGAAAGATAACCCTCAGGTTCCAAGGCGATCCCAAATTATAGGCGGCTAAGTACTGTCTAGAGATAGTTACTGAGTTTCCATCTATATAGGGCACCATTAGATCAGATGGTGGTCCTGGTAGTGAGCATTCTATGTGGCTCAGCAGGGCGATGGCAGGGTTTAGATTACCCCTATCTTATGATGAGGTGACTTTTTCTATAGACAGATATTTAGAACCTTCCTCAGAGAAGGGGTTCTCTTTCCCTGAAAAGATAAGGGGTTTCTGTTCCCAAGAGATTCTATAGTTTTTATAGGACAACATGTCATTAATTGAGTATTCATCGAGGTGTACCGACCATTCCAGGTACTCAATGAATACAATACGACCAGTGCTTCAAGGCTCAGACCTCCGATCGAGACGTGATTAGGGACATCTGATCCAGTAATATTCCTCTGTGCATTCATACTTATATTAGGGTGCTAGAGAGAACTTTTTTGGATGAAAATTCTTTGGCTGAGTAGATGCAGCCAGTGAATGTCCACAGTGGGAAAGCAGGAAACCGACGTTAGTCTTAGAGACTTAAACGTGTAAAATGTTTCAATAAGAGGGAGTGATAGGGATAAATGAATCTGTAGGGAAGTAGATGTGGAAGGGGAAGGGGTAGCTTCATGCAGTCAAGGATTGTGACCCAAGGGATCCATAAATGATTCGAGGTATGGTCTATGTCTACTAATAGCTACTATAATTAATAGAAATAGGTACTAATCATTCCATATTGTCAAAAATATTGTTCAAGGACTAGAGTTTTCAGTTAAAACGTTGACTTGACCCTTATGTCTATAGATACCTATGAGAGGAGACTCGATAATCAACCTTATGTTGATAGTGTGATCTAACCCTTGAGGTGAGAGTTTCAGTTGGAACCTCTTGGTGGAAGTTTTGATGCCTTATGATGTTAGTTTGAGTATAGACTGGTCATCCACAGTTCATGCTCAGAATGACTATTTTAGGAAAAATGGTTGTGCTATATCTATAGCATTGTAATGGTGTTTTCCTTGGTCGGAGAAAAAATAAACTGAGGAAGAACGGGATAAACTCATGCATAGGAGGGTGCAATCGATCACTCTTGAGTCGGCCATCCTTACCCTTGTGGCAGCAGGTGTTTTGAGTTTTTAGTTCCTAATAGTAGTGGCAGAGTTCGGGAACATCCTTTCAAAAGATTTTTCCAGGATTAACACCCCATAGGGAGAGGTACTTCTGCATTGGCTTGTACCCAAGGATGACACCAATATCTACAACTGCATATCGGATGGCTCTTGTGGAGCTCTGAGAGCTGAGATTATAGTTGGGAGAACAATTTACTGTCTGCCCCAATCAAAAGAGTCTCAGGTATATATTCTTACAGAAGGACATACACCTGAGACAATGACGATGGATGGAGTTCCTCCAGGACTATGTATTTGAGATGGTCTACACTCCTGGAAAGGGAAAACATAGTAGTAGATGCACTCATAAGGAGTTCGGGTCTGCACATACTGAGTGAGGTGAAAGAGAAAATATCCATATTGTAGTTATCCTTTTTGGATAGTGATGGAGAATCTTACCTCTAGTCTATGACAGTCACTCCCCCACTTCTTTAGCGAGTTAAGGAGGAACAGCTTGGGGATATTGACTGCGAGACCCAACGTGCTCAGATATCCTCAAGATAGGATTCTGAAGGATTTTATGACGGTGGGCAGCACGTCATTCTCTTTAGAGGACATACCATAGTGCCAACGATGCTATAAGGGGAGGTGTTTAGGGAGTCACACATATCCCCTTTGGTGGTACATCTTGGTGTGGCGAAGATGTATGATGACTTCCAGTATCAGTACTGGTGGCCAGTGATGGAGAAAGCAGTGGCAGAGTTCGTTTCACAATGCCTCACTTGTCGTCAAGTGAAGGCTGAACACCAGGTTCTACTAGGCTTGACTCAAAAACTTGAGGTACTAGAGTGGAAGTGGGTTGGAATCTTTATGGACTTTATTACAGGTCTTCCACATACGTCTAGTGGCCACGATTCCATATGGGTGATTGTTGTCTGACTCACCAAGTCAACCCACTTCCTACCCATCTGAGAACATGGATCAGTAGAAGGCTTGGGATGCCTCTATGTATAGGAGATTGTACAGCTTTACAGGGTGTCGCCGATGATCATTTCAGATCATGATGCTCGTTTTACATCTCGGTTGTGGATGGGATTACAGGAGGCATTCAGGATTCAACTACGCTTGAGAACCGCCTTTCATCCTCAGACAGATGGTCAAACACAGCGGACCATATAGACTCTTGAGGACATGCTTCGTGCTTGAATCCTTGATTTTGGCCATATTTGGGAGGACCACCTGCCCTTGGTGTAGTTGGCATATAATAATAGTTATCACTATAACATCAGAATGGCACCGTTTCAGGCCTTGTACGAGAGACCTTGCAGATCACCTCTATGCTAGACAGACCCAGCGGAGTCAGCACTTATGGGTCCAGAGTTGGTATGGGCTACCACTGAGAAGGTTCAGATTATCCAGGAGTGGATGAAGACTGCACATAGTAGGTATAAGTCTTATGCTGATAAGATACAAAGACCCTTGGATTTCAAGGAGAGAGACCATGTTATCCTTTGGGTCTTACCCCGATGAGGATTACAAAGATTTGGTCAAGGTAGAAAACTATCTCTGAGGATCATCAGACCTTTTCATATTATTAAAAAAGTGGGTGAGGTGGTGTACCATCTAGCTCTTCCCCCACAGATGCACCAGATGCATAATTTTTTCCATGTGTCATAACTAAGAAGGTACGTACATGATACATCGCACGTTATCGACTGGGATGTGTTGGACATTGACAATGGGGTGACGTTCACGGAGTTCCCAATGAATATAGAGGATCAATATGAGCGGGTCCTTTGTGGGCGGTCGACTCCTCTGGTGTGAGTTCGGTGGTAGCACGTGAACCTCCACGAGAGCACATGGGAGCGGGAGGCACAGATACGTGCTCAGTACCCCCATTTGTTTCTTATATTTTGTTGTATCATTCGAGGAAGAAAAGACCTAAGTAGGAGAGAATGTAAATACCTAAAAATTCCATGTGATTTATTTTTTAATTAAATGGAATTATTACGAGTCTGCAAAAATTGACGGCACGTGATTCTGAGGCCTAGAGTGCCCAGAATGATCTGTCAAAAAAGTGTTAAGCTGTAAATACTGTGTGTGAGCAATTTTCCTGAAAAAGTTGAGTAACTTTTAAATGGGTGTCCAGATCAAAAAATTGAGGGCACTGTTGCATTCTGTATGGTGGGTTTACCCTAGGTACAACTTAAGTTTAGTCGGCATAGGACCCTTGTAAGAAAACCCAAAAATGGATTAACCGTAAATAAAATAATTTAATAAAGTTATTTTATTTTTCAAATGATTATAACTTACGAACGGTGACTCAGATTAAAAATCTGAGACCACTGATGAGCTCATGGGAGAATTCTTTCCTTAGGAAGATTCTAACCTTGGTCGGTGCGGTCCAACAACGGAAGTTAGTTTTTGGCTGTAAATAAAATAATTAAGTAACAATTGTTTTATTGTTAAATTATTTAACTTATAAATGGTAAATTGGATTGGAAATCCGAGAGAACTGTTGTGCTCGTGAGGGAATGTTTCCCTTAGGAAGACCCTAACCTCAACCAGTGTGGGTCGATAGTGACTGTTAATAATTTTTGAATTTTTTTAAGGTACCTTCAGTAAACGCGTGAGCGGGGATTTATATCTTTTTAATCAGTGATCAGATTAAAAATATGAGGACACCGTTGAATTCTTAGTGTCGGGATTATCTTAAGGGAAGATTAACATCGACCGGCAAGGGTCGAACGAAAAAGTTAATTTTTCGACTTTACAAAAAAATAATAAAATAACTCAATGAGTTATTTTATTCTTTCTTGTAACTGTTTAGCAGTGACAGTGTGGCAATTGGGTTGTCAGACCATTAAATGCCCAGTTACACTTGGTTGTGTAACCGTACCATTGGGAGAATTAATAGGTTCATTAATTTAATTCAATAATTAACCTCTTTAATTGTGTGGTGTGTCGATCCTCTATTTTTTCTATTTAAATGAAGCCCAGGCATGGGTTTTTGGCACTCAAGAGAGGAACCTCTAACGAAGTGTCGTAGCATCTTCCACCAACCTAGAACAAGGATTCAATTATAGTTGGAGGATTCGACGACGAGTGCCAAAGGACGTGAACCTTCTCCTTCATCTACAACACCCTCAGATGTGGACACTCATTCCTCGTCCGGAATGACTTCTAACGAGCTTGAGGTAGGGGTTATGGGCTTAATTCCTCACATTTTCTCCATTCATGAAGATTATGAAAAACACGGATCAACTATCCAACAGGTTTATCCACATTTCGTTCTTTAATGTGGGAGGATAATTTGGGGTTTTTTTGTGGGATTTTTTATGATTAAATAATCCTTCTCATGTTATAATGCTAACACGGAGGGCGCGGGCCGAACGAACAAGTCCCGGACCCTCTGTCGTTCTTGGTTTGGTTGTGGTTTTTCATAGGAGACCGAGCAACAATGAAGAAAGGCCAAACCGGAAGTCACGTAGTGATGGAAGCATCTCGGGTGGCCCATAGGTGTAGTCAGTGGAGGAAACAGACTACCAGAGCTTCACCGGAGGCCGGTGGAATCTTCGCCGGCACGGCGGCACCGACAACCAGAGAAGGCGGCCGCTGGCACCTGTCAACTACGAAGAAGATACGGCGCCTGAAGGCCCCACTAAGGACAAGGGTGGTTTTCTGACATTGGTTGTGTTGACAATGTCAGTGCGCCATAGAGGAGGGGTGCATCTCTAAGCTGCAGCGAATGGAAGCGGCGGTCGGCCATCGTCGGCCTCATTTTCACCAGGCAGTGCGTCGCGGCAGCGCACCGCGGAGGAAGGTTGTGGCTTTAAGTCGTGGCGGAGGGAGGACCCATTCCTTGTGGGTCCCATGAGTGACCGGTCTGAGCAGACATGCCAGGTGGTGCGGCGCCATCTGGCACCGCCACTTAAAAAACCCTAACAACTTGGCTGTTTGGGAAGGGGAGCGAACCGCGACGCCCGGACAGTGGATCGGATGGTTCCGCGGCCCAACGGGCCATGCCCAACTAGGTGGGTTGGGCCGATCCCATAGCCCAGCATGATGGACCAATCCCGACTGAACTGGGCTGAGCCCAGTGGGTCAGGTCAGGTCGGTCCGACCAGGTCGAACCGGACTCTGACCCTTTTCGGCCCAATTATGCTTAAATGGGTATATCTACTAAACCGAACGTTCATTTGATGAACCGTCTATGGCACCAGAACCCTTAGGACATGGTGGACCTTTTGTGATACTACACTTAAGTTTTGGAAAAATTTGGAGAATGGGCAGGTTGGACCGACCTCAAATCCAACTGGGCCCTCGGCACTAAAATGCCTATAACTCACAAACTGAGCATCCGGTTGATGCACCGTCTGTTGCATTGGAACCCTTATGACATGAAATTTCATTCAGATATTTCTTCCTAGGACTTCATGCTGTTTGAAATACAACTGATGGATTGAGGATTGGATCCTCTTGAAATTATTCATTCTTTGTGCTGGAATCCAGTGGCTGGCTGAGACGTGAAGAATGAATAGCGATCTTGTGTGGATCAACATCGAGCGATCCAGTGTCTATCAGCACCGAGCGATCCTATGTGTATCAGCACCGAGCGATCCTGTATGGATCAGCACCGAGCGATCCTGTGTGGATCAACACCGAGAAATCCTATGTGGATCATCACTAAGGGATCCTATGTGGATCAGCACTACGTGATCCTGTGTGGGTCAGCAGCAGAGCCTCATCACAGAATAAGATGATCTAACTTTATGGCTAAACATATATTCTTCTTTACTTAAGTTAAACCAGGTGTGAGTTGTCTTTTGGTTTGTTCTTTGTAATTGAGATCATGCTTTGTGGTTTTTCCTTTGTGGAATTCTAAGAGACCTTCGGGGGTCTTAGGGTCCATACTAGGTATTTTTATACTCACCCCTGCATGGGTTTCGCCCACACCTTGTTGTGTCTTGTGTAGATGACAAGAAGCTTTGACAGAGTCTTGAGAAGCGAGGACTTGACGGTGTATGGAGGTGATCGGATGGCATGGAGATCTATAGTGATGAGATATACCTACCCTTCAGGTAAGATCCTTGGCGAACTACCTCAAGAGTTGTTTTCCCTTTTTTGTATTTCCATTTCAGTTGGGCTTTTATTCTGGCCTCTTTACTTCAGTACTTACTTTTATAGTCTATGGTGATTTTTAGTTGTGGTTGCACCTTTCTTATTCCATTGTGTTTTACTTGTTCACAGTGTACCATGTCAGTGTGTGTATAGGTTTTTAGGCAATGTCTTTCCATTTTTCGGGAAATGACTTTCCGGTGATAGTCGTCAACCCCTGACCTATGGAAGGTGGGCTTGGGGTAGTCATGGAACGAGCCCTGGGGACGGGTCGTGACATAAATCCCATCATAAATAGTCCATCACAGAGGTTATTTGTGATGAGAGCATCAACCCGTCACAAATAATTAGTTATTTGTGATGGGACTTGGGGTCTCATCGCAAAAAGTTAGGTGCGGTTTGGCACAGTTTGCACACCAAACCGCAAGAAGGGTATTTGCGATGGGGAGGCACCCCTCGTCGCCAATACCCGGAGGTGGTAAATACTATTTGTGATGGGGAATTTCCCCAATGTAAATAGTTCATCTGTGTGTCACTATTTGTGATGGGTCCTGTTGTAAATACTCGGCGGTGGTAAACACTATTTGCGACGGGATGTTGCCCCATCGTAAATAGTGTGTCACGGGTCACTATTTGAGATACGACCTGTCGCAAATACTCGGCAGCGATAAATACTATTTTCGACAGGATGTAGCCCCGTCGTAAATAGTGTGCCGGTATACCACTACTTTCGACGGGTCCCATCACAAATACCATTTTAATCGCTGACCGTAATTAATGTGTCTGAAGATATTTACGACGGGTCCTGTTGCAAATATTGGCATTTGCGACGGGAGTCCGATCGCAAATAGTATCATCACAACTAATCTAACCTATATATACCCTCATCCATTTTTTTTCATTCTTCCTCTGAATTCCTACTTTCACTCTCTCTCTAAAGTCTAATTTTAGAGTGAAAATTTCTCTGAATTAATTTTTTTTACGAAGAAGTTTTTGAAGTCGTCTCCACCTATAAGAGATCAAGTTTAAAAGTATTTATGTTTTATTTAATTTAATGTTTTTTTATTTTTTTATATTAATTTTAATTATTGTTAATTATTTGAAATTAAATTAGATTTAGATTGTTTTATCATCACTTTTTATTTGTAATAATACATTTAAGTTATTAGTACTAATTATTAATAATTAGTAGTAATTAGTAATTATTAAAGATAATTAGTAGTGAATATAAATAATTAGCGATAATTAGTAATTAGTAGAGGTAATTTGCAGTAATTAATAATAATTAACGTTAATTAGTAATAATTAGCGGTAATTAGTAATAATTTAGAAATAATAGTGGTAATTAGTAAAAATAGTAATAAATACTAATAATTAGTAATAATTAGTAAAAAATAGTAATAAATACTAATAATTAGTAATAAATACTAATAATTAGTAACAAATACTAATAATTAGTAACAAATACTAATAATTAGTTACAATTAGTAATAAATATTAAGAAATAGTAATAAGTAATAATAATTAGTAAAAATTAGTAACAATTAGTAATAATTTGTAACAACTAGTAAGAATGAGTAATAATTAGTAATAAATACTAATAATTAGTAATACATACTAATAAATAGTAATAAATATTAATAAAATAGTAATAAAATGGTAATAAAATAGTAATAATTAGTAATAAATAGTAATAAATAGTAATAAATAGTAATAATTAGTAATAATTAGTCATAATTAGTCATAATTAGTACTAATTAATTATTAATAAATAATAATAATTAGTAATAATTTGTAATAATTAGTAATAATTAGTAATAATTAGTAATAATTAGTAATAATTTCTGATAATTAGTAATAATTAGTCATAATTAGTAATAATTAGTAATAATAATCAGTAATAATTAGTAATAATTAGTAATAATTTGTAATAATTACGTATTATTAGGAAAAATTAGGAAAAATTAGCAAAAATTAGCAAAAATTAGGAAAATTTTGGAAAAATTATCAATAATTAGCAATAATTAACAATAATTAGAGCTAATTAGAAATAATTAGCAATAATTAAAAATAATTAATAATAGTTAGGAATAATTAGGAATAATTAATAATAATTAGGAATAATTAGGAATAATTAGAAACAATTAAGAATAAATTGTAGGAATTTGGCACAATTTCTAGGGGATTGGCGGCACTCCTTTTGATCGATGACTCTTCTCCTTTCAACTCTCACTGAATCAAAACATTATGAAAAATGTACTTCTACATATTCATATCCAATCTCATATGCATAAGATTGGATATGAATTTGTAGGACCATGTTCTTTATAATGTTTTCATGTAGTGATAGTTGGAAGAAGATGATTCGTTGATGAAAAGGGGGATCTTTTGTCTGATGACTCATTTACTTGCATCTTTATCACGCTGAAATCACAATGAAGAATCTGGTCAGAGGTATGCTTATGAATTTTTGAATGCCCGAGAATGGATATGCGTACCTCTGATAAGATTCTTCATTGTAATTTCAATGTTAGAATGTTGGAAGTAAATGAGCCGTCGGAAAAAAGAACAGCCTTCAATCCACTGGAAATTGTGTCTCCCATAATTAGTGTTAATTAGTAAGAAGTAGTTGTAATTATTTTTCTTCTCTTTTTTGGATATTGTTTTTCTTATTTCAAATTATTCAAAAATAGTAATGATTTTATATTTTGTAGAAAAATGTGGAACAAGGAATTCGACAACAGTCATTATTAGATGATCACTCTTGGATAAATAAGCACAAAAATATAAATGGTTTTAGTTTAAATCTAGTATATATTGAGGGTGTTGAAGCTTTCTTATCATTTCCATCATGAAAACCAGAATTTTTTTCAAAAGGCACAATTAAGTGACCTTGTAAAAAATGTGCTCTGAGAATGCTTGGCACATTTTACAATGTTGGGGGACATCTCTTGAATTTTGGTTTTCAACTAGATTATGTTTTTTGGTATCAACACGGTGACCGCAGTTCTAAAGAAGATACTAATAATTTGATTCTGGATCTATCCTGATTTCAAAATTTAGTACATGATGTTGCAGTTCCATCTGTTTAGAAAACTAAAACACAAGATGATATTGATTTAACTCCCAAATTGGCACCATCTGAATTTTATGAGTTGTTGAGGTCTACTGAGGATGCAATATATCCTGGTTTCATGATAATAAAATTAGAAGCGGTTGAAAATTTTATGGCTATTAAATCAGATAATGGAATGTCAAATAATTATTTTGATCAGATATTTTCTTTGGTTAAAACACCATTACCTAAAGGAAATGTGTTGACTACAAATTAATATGATAGAAATAGGATGGTTCGTAATCTGGGCCTTAGTTATCAGAAGATTCATTCATGTGAAAATGATTACATCTTATATTCTGGTGAAAATGAGTCGTTAAATAGTTGTCCCACATGTGCAGAATCGAGGTATAAAGAAGCTCAACAAGGAAAGTCTAGATTGATTCCTGTAAAGTAGTTGAGATATTTACCGCTTACACCGAGGTTACAGCATTTATTTATGTCTCATAACATAACGAAAATGATGTCACGGCACAAAACCAAAATTTCAACTGGAAAAATCTTGAATCATCCATCTGATGGTGATTAATGGAAAAATTTTGATTGAGTGCATCCATATTTGGCTTTAGAAGATCATAACGTGTGATTGGGTCTTTCTACTAATAGTTTATGTCCATTTGGTTCTTATGGTAGTCAGTATTCATGTTAGTTTGTCTTTATAACTCCGTACAATTTACCTCCATAGATATTGATGAAGGATACATATATCTTTTTGACCTTATTAATCCCATGAAATCCAAAAAAGAATATTTTTGTTTATTTGAAACCATTGATTGATGAGTTTAATTCATTATGGAGTAATGGTGTGAGAACATATGATGTTGCTGTGAAACAAAATTTCCTAATAAAAGCTGTATTAATGTGGAAAATTAGTGAATTCCTGGCATATGGCGTGTTATCTGGTTGGAGTACACATTGTTTGAAATCATTTCCTTACATTATGGGAGACAGCAAATCATTTATGCTCATTAATGGAAAAAAACCTTACTATTTTGACTATCATTGTAGATTTCTTCCAACTGGTCATCCTTTTTAGAGGAAAAAATCTCATTTCAGAAAAGTCACAATTGAAAGGGATGAAACTCCAAAAATGATCTCAGGTACAGAGTTAAAATCAGTGGTATTTTCATTACCTCCCATCACATTTAAACCAATAATAAGCTAATATATAATTCATGTCTTTGGAAAAGAACACAATTGGATAAAATGAATCATTTTTGGGATCTGCCATATTGGTCTGATTTGTTGGTCTGCCAAATGTTGAATGTCATGCATATTGAGAAGAACTATTTTGATAATTCATTTCATAGATTTTTTGATACACCAGGTAAGACCAAAGATAATGTAAAGGAACGATTAGATCTTTCCCAAATTTTCAGGTGACCAAAACTTGAACTATTTGAAAATGTTATATCATAGAGGTTAATGAAGCCAAAAGAAGCTTATACACTATCCAAAAAGTGTCTCTTATTATTTGGTCAGTGGATTGCAGATTTGAGACTTCCAGATGGATATGCTTCCAATTTGGGAAGTTGTGTTTAGAATGGTCATATTACTGGATTAAAAATTCATGATTGTAATGTTATAATGGAAATACTTATGCTGATTGGATTAATAGATTTTCTGAATTATATGATTTGGGATTTGATAACAAGAATATCATATTTTTTTGACACATTTGTGTGGCGAAAATAGACTAAGATGCACTAAGAAAACTGGAAGAAGATGTTGTTGTAATTATATGTAAACTGGAAAAAATATTCCCGCTGGATTTCTTTGACTCAATGGAACATATGATATTACATTTTCCACATGAAGAAAAATGTGGAGATCTGGTATAGTTTCGATGGATGTACCCATTCGAGAGATTCACACCAAAATTGATGAAAAAAAGTATGTAACAAAGCATCAGTTGAAGGCTCAGTTGCTGAAGCATATTTGTAAGAGGAAATTGATTTTTTCTACTCTCATTATTTTGAATCTGAATATCCCTCAAAACAAAACCACATGGGATGGAATGAGGGGAATGTTGATGATGAAATGGAAAATCAATTATCAGTTTTTAATCAGCCAAAGCTTGACTTCGGTGCAGTTAATGAACGATGGCTTTCAGATGATGAACATCACAGAGCTCATACATATGTTCTGCTCAACTGTGAAGAAATGACATCATTTGTACTGTGAGTGCTTCTATCACTTATTCAATAATTTATGTTATAGTAAGTAAACATATTTTATTTGTAGGTTATATGATAATTATATCATGAAACAGCTTCCACAAATTACTACAGCTACTCTTGAATAAAGTCGGAAAAAATTATCAATGGTTTCAAAGACATGTAGAATAAATTATTGATGGTTTAACATATGAATTCAGTTTATTATTTATTATATTGATAATTATTTTTAAAAAAATAGGTGTCTCAACATGTTGATAAAATTGATAAGAGACTATGTATATTGAGTAACCCACCATCCAAAATGGTTAAATATTATAAAGTATATTTGGTAAATGGTTTTCGATTTCATACACGTGTATATGGGGAATCAAAAAAACAATGAACAATGGAGTTTTCTTGAGAGGATCTCATCATAGAGAAACTGGATTTTACTTTTAAGGCACGATGGATGAAATTATTGAACAGTGTTATCTAGCAAAAAATTACATAGAGATGTTTAAATGCCGGTGGTTGGATACTGAGATAGGCTTGTGTGTTCATCCAACTAATGGAATTGTTGATATTAAATATAAAAGTCTTCTTGTATTAAATGAAACATTTTTACTGGATCAGTAGGCACTTCAAATTTATTACACAAAGTATTGTGCTAATTCAAGAGACCTGAGTGATTGGGGGAGCATAATAAATATGAAATCTCAGGAAAACCAATTTACTCAATGTGAATGTGGTTCTACTGAAGTGCAAGAAATTGAATTTTTTCAAGAGACTACTCAAAATCCATTTTTTACAAAGATACATGAATATCGATGATGAAACCGCTCAATTAAGGTCTGATGGTGACGATGTTGTTAATGATGTTACAAATGAATTTGAAATGATAAGAGATAAAGAAACTGAAACTCATATGAATATTGATGATGCCGAGGAGGAATATGAATACATTGACATCATCAGATATGAAGATGATGATGAAGGTGAACATTGACTCAATTAAATTCAAGTTATAATCATAACTAATATATATCTATATATAATAGTTATTTTCAAATTTTTACTAACAACAATCATTTTGTGATTCAGATGAATGATGATCTATTTCATGAGTTGTAGGAGGTTGAGCTACCTTTGGATGAGGAGGATTTGGGATCATCTGACCCTCACCCGACTAGCAGTTTAGTGGGTATGTGGAGGGGGTGTGGTCTTATGCAACTAATGATTCATGACCCTATCCCCGAGTGGCATCCACGTCTTGGATTCGATCCAAGAATGCGGAGGTATGTAACCTATTCATTTTAGTTATATTTCATTAATTTATTTATATACTGTTTTTTTTAATTTATTCTTTTTTCATAATTTTTTGCATGTATATGTTGGAAAGGGGAGCGCTATCTTGCACAATTATTTTTCTCAACCATGGATCAAATGGGAATAGATTCTCGTTGATGTGCATCTTGGCATGTTCAATCATTGGATGGTACGTAAATAAATAATATTTATTTTTGAAATTTATTTTATTAATAACTTTATATTGTAAATTATTTGTAGGGTTTATGGTATCTCATCGATGATAGCATGCATGACGCTATCTATGCGGCATTAGAGGTGTCTATCTGTGACCATTTCCGTCATTTTTTGCACAATTTGGGAAGGATGGCCTTAAAGAAAGGAGTGAAAATATTTGATGAGCCGTGTAGAGCACACCAACCAGAGTAAATTTCATCTCATTTTTGGGAGAGATTATGTTCACACTGGTTGGGTGGTGGATTTCAGAGGATATATTCATTGGGCAGGCAGAACTCGGGGAGACAGGAGGTAATGCATCGAGCTGGTAGTCATACATTCAGTACGCATAGAGAGCATCTAATAAGTATCTTTTTTAAATATTTTATATAACTTTAAATATAAATAGTTTATTTTATATTCATATAGGTAGTCGAGCAGCCTGATATTACAGAGTATGGTGTTTATTGGAGGATGTACAGTGATCTAGTTACTGGAGAGATTAGAGGTGATCGCCAGAGTCGGATTGTGGTCAGTATTATTTCTTTTTCAATTTGAAAATTAATTTCTTAAAAAAAATTCACTATTTTAATTTCAAATTGGAATTGAAGGAGTCATATGGGGCCGATACCTCTTAGACACAGGGTAAGAGTCAGGCCGAGATGGCTGATCAGACTAGTGTCCACTATTTCGATGGGGAGGCATGGATGCAGGCGACCGATTATGCCTTCAAGAAGGGTCAAGTACTTGTTATTGTCTCTCATTTGACTTCTGGGACTTATTATGGTACTACTACAATGTTGACATCCAGCTCGAGAGGAGCTTGTGGAGAGACATCATTTTCTGGCTCACTGTATCAGGAGCAGGTACGAGCACAGAGTGAGCTTATAGAGAGTTTGCAAAACAAGCAGGAAGAGATGCATCAGCAGCAGCAACAGAAACAGTACAAGGAGGATATGCATCGATGGAAGAAGCAGCAGCAACATGAGGAGGAGATTCATTGATGGTAGTGGCAACAACATGAGCATATGGAGTACATGCATCATCTGACTCGTAGTTTAGGGATGAAGTTTCCTCCACCATCTCCTCCAGCTCCTCCACCTCCTCTAGAAGACTACCCCCCAGTAATTTTTTTATTATGTTAAAAACATCTAAAATCAAGATTTTTTGTAATATAAACTATTTAAAGTTTATGTATTTTATGTTAGTGTGAATATTGCATAGTTTAATTTTTTTAATTTTTTTAATTTTTTAATATTTTATTATTTTATTATTTATTATTAGTATTATATTTTTTAATGTTTGTTTATAATAATAATAATAATAATTTATGATTTTTTTATATTTTTTTGAATGTTGATAATTTTAATATATATTTTTTATCATTTTAATAATATTAATATAATTTTTTCATGAATTTATCATAATTTTATTAAATATTTTTTTTATTCAGTATTTGTGATGGGACCTTTGGTGACGGGACCCCATCACAAATAGTTTATATATATCTTTTAAATAAATATTTTCGATGGAAAAATGTGCCCATCGCAAATACCTTTTTGCGACGGGCCTCTCATAGAGGGTTTTGATATATATCACATATATAAACGGAGAAATATTTGCGACGGGAAAATGAGCTTGTCGCAAATAATTTTTGTGACAGGCCCATTGCAACATGTTTATATATTTATATATAATGAATATAATCATAGAGCTATTTGTGACAGGCCCATTGCAAAAAAAATACTACTTGCAATGTCGTTTTCTAAAACAGGCTATTTACGATGGGACCCGGTCGCATAATCTCATTTACGATGGGATCCCATTGAAAATAGCCCATTTTAAATACCTAATATTCCAATAGTGGATAAAAATCAACAAACAAAATAAATTTATCAATTAAAAATGCCATCGATGTGTGAATTAATTCTTCTTTATGGAATTGATGCCTGTTCGATTAGGATAAAAGTACGGGTCATAATTTCACAAATCAAACATCCTACCAAGATTTTGAATTGATCGCTAAAGAATAATGGTCTCATGTCACTATTGTTGGCAGTATCCACACATTTTTTTGTAGACCAAACAATGATCCATGATCCATTCATCGTTCTCCTGAGGAAACTCCTCTGAGGATAACTAATAGATCCTCTCGATTTTCAAAGTTATGTGGCTAACCCCACAAATTTTCTATAAGAGTGTATTTATAACCTAAAAATTAGTTCATAACAATTTTAATTGAATAAATTAATTTAATTTATTAATTTATTCAAACATCCTCCAATGACCACGCTCAACCCGAACACCCAACGCCCTCTAAGCTTATGTATTACCTGTGGTAAAACCTATGTTCTTAACACAATGGTGCCCTTATATTTATGATCCAGGCACCCATTTAGGATTTATTCCAATTTTTTAGAGAAAATATGTGCACATGATATTAATATACTTAATATATTTCAAAAATTAATCCTAGGTACACAAGGCCTCATAATCTCATTAGTACTCATCACCTAGCTTTAAAAAAAATCCATATAATATTCTAATGTAATACATAGAAAGATTCATTACAAAATTCCCTTACAAGACTGGGTTCACTCTCCATTCCAATCCTTATTATCTTAAGAGATATCTATATTTACCCCCATCAATTGGAGGGTGATATAATTTTGGTCACACCCATCACATAATTAAAATCATACATATTTGTTCCATAAGATCATAAAACATTCACCATATCATAACCTATGGAAAAAAAATAGGTTTCATAAATATTTCAATCATTTCATCATAGCATAACCCATGGGAATTAATCATCTTTCATAAAAATCTTATCATCATAATAATAAACCATCTAGAGAAATAATAAGGATGGAATAATTAGATCATATCCCCATTAATGCATAAGCATCATCCCATTTTTCATTTTTTATAAATATAAATAGCATTAAATGGTCATTAAAAACATTCTTGAAAAAAATACACTTTAAACTATCAAAATAACTTTTGGAAACAAAAATTTCACAAAATATTGTGAAAATAATTTTCATTTAAAAAAATATTGGAAACTTATAAATGAATATTTTAAGAAAATAATGTTAATTAATTTGGGAAATTATTTTTATTTTGTGTATGTTAAAACAAATATTCCTCAAACATTTTCAGTTAAAAGTCAAAAGTACCCTTAAAGAGAGGAAATTAAAACATATATTCTCTAAAAATAACCATAAGAGAAGAAATTTCATGTGATTATTGAGATTTTGGTCATGAAATCTCATCATCAGAAACTTAATCATAAACAATATTGGAAAATAATGAGATTGTATCATGAAACCCTTACCTTGAGTTTGACTTTCTTAGAAAGTGATTTAACAACTTTTATAATAAATTTAAATTTATTTTACTTATAAAACATAATAATTTATATAATATCATATATTATCCTCTTAAAAACTTCAAACGCAAATTATTAATTATTCTTTATAAAAATAATCATTTTTGGGTGTTAATAGTTTTGTTTTTCATGAGAATTTCAGTTCGGTAGTTCTAGTCATTACACATTAATCATGGTTACATAATATAAAGAATGATAATAATTACATAAATATAATATATATTCATTATATATATATATATACAGTCATCCATAAAATATAGATATATAAAAACTAATTACACCATTCATGGAGACGGTAAGTCATATGTATAAAGGAATGTTATTTTCACTTTTTGAAAGATGAAAAAAAAATGGTAAATAATAATTAACCCTTATAGAATAATAATTATATTTCATATGTCATATATATTCATTAAATATAACCTTATTACCATCCATGTAAATTATAATTGAAAAATGAATCACATAGCTTTGTGGAGGTGTTAGTCCACATATACGCATGAGTGATGTTATCATTTTACAGCGGATTGGAAGGTAAGAAGGTAGATATGATATTATAATTCTAGAATCATAATTATATTATATATATTATATATAAACATTAAAACCATCGTAATAACCATCCATTTAAGATGGATATGGAAGATTAATTGGATCGCCATGTGGAGGTGGAAGTCCACATGTACACACGAGCGATACTTTTACTTCCCATTTGATGGGGAATGAGGGTGTATATTTGTGGATCCATAAAAAATTGTAGTATTTTAATGATATAGGATTTATTATTTTATTATGAATAAAACATATTTATAAAAGGTAAAAGAAGAAGGAAATTTAAAGAGGTCAGGTAAGATGATTACCTCACCTTCGGTTAAACTCCTTTATTTCCTTTCTTAAGGACCCTTGGAATGGTATTTTAAGAATACCTAAACCCATAATTCATGTATAGGTACGTTTATAAATTATTTGGGTATGTTTTGGTAGATATGGAATGCTCAAAGTGGGGTAAATTATAGAAAGGAGGGGTGTCCTTTTATAAGTTGGGGAGTGGACACACATGGAATTTCCTAAAATAATAAAATACAATAAAGTTATTCTCAAGAAAAATGATTTAAAATACACATATATTTTAATTAGGTATATGATTAGGTCTAAATAATCCCATAAATTATTATTTAGACATGTTTAATAGGAAAATTTAGCATTATATCTTGGTTTTACCACTGGTTAAACCTGGTTTGACCATAACCACGATGACCAATTTTTAATATTTTTACTATTCATTATGACCTAAAATTAAAGTGGAATTAATAAAAAAATTGGAAATAATGATTCAAAATATTAAATCCATTTTATCAAATTCAACCTCAATATTTTTCAGAAATTATCTTTAAAATATACTCACAAAACGTGATGAAAACGGTTTTCAATAAAAAAATGTTTACTAAAGTATACAAAGTTTGTAGAACAAAATCCATGTTAAAATAATTTCAATGAACATAATTGGATTATTAAAAATATAAATTTACTAATTTTACTTTAAAAACCATTCTAAAAAAATTGATCTTTTTAAATCCATTATTTTTCACTATACATTGAAAAATTAATCATTTTAGAAAATTATCAAAAAATTAAATAAAATATAATTTTGAAATATTAATTTGAAAAATCAAGTTAATTTTTTCAAATATATATTCTAAAATTTAAAAAAAATAATTATATTATTTGCTCAAAAAAATTAATAAAAAACATTTTGAGGGAAAATTTATTTTTAAAACATACAATGAAATTTTTAAAAATTGAGTAATTATTTACAAATATATTTTATTAGTCTAAAAAATTTATATATTTTTTTAGATGTTGTTATTACTATTGATACCACCAATTTAACATCTAAGTTATAATGGTATATTATACCTCAGTTCATTTGGACTCTGGGCTACGAGTAACTTAAGTTGTTGAATAAATTAAATTTATTTAAAGAGAAATATATCATAAAATATCAAGGTGTTACATTCTTCCAACCTTAAAACGAATTTTACCCTTGAAATTCCATCACTTCGATAGAAAAAAATGATGATATCTCTATTTCATCGTATCCTCAAGTTTCTATGTAGGTTCATTGAATTTTTAATTACTCCAGAGAACTTTAACCAGGCGAGTAGTCTTGTGCCACAAAACTTTATCTCTATTATTCAAGATTTATACACATTTTTATTCATAGGAAATATCATTCTCCAGTGGTACTACCTCTATATTTAGTGAATGTTTACTTCCTCATAAGAGATATATGAAACACATCATGAACTAGATATAGGTTTGGTAGAAGTTTCAAGTGATAAGCTATCATCCCCATTTGATCAAGAATATAGAAGGATCCAATATAACTAGGGATAAAATTTCATTTATTTCAAAATATCATAACCATATTCCTTGGATAAATTCATAGTAATACCTTCTTAGAAAATTCAAATTCCATATTTTTCTAATGATTTTCAATATAACTTTTCTATAAAATATAAGCTTCCTTGATGTATTAA
This sequence comes from Viscum album, assembly GCA_963277665.1. Taxonomy (NCBI): domain Eukaryota; kingdom Viridiplantae; phylum Streptophyta; class Magnoliopsida; order Santalales; family Viscaceae; genus Viscum; species Viscum album. The sequence goes on from OY728160.1 coordinate 1,826,813,885, forward strand.
TGAATGGATCTAACTTTATTTTTCATTTCCTAATCTAGATCATGTCTCAATATATTTATTTCTCAAACTTCATCCTAACATGTTGGAGTTCTGCACTTATTTCTATAGATATATTCATAAAGATCCATCTGAATGATCAATTGAATGATTTTGTTATAAGAAAATAAACCAGAGGAAGGTGTTGATCCAAACAACCTTAGATATCCATGGAACACGACCTTAGCATATCACCCAGGTTTTAATATTTCTCTCATATTGACCATATTTATAAGGATGATAAGCATTATTGAAACTCAAATCTTTATCTAGAGCCTACTGAAGACTTTTCCATAACTTTGAGGTAAACCTGGGATCTTGATTGGATACAATAGAATGTGATACTCCATGAAACATTACAAATTCCATAACATATAGTCCAAAAATATAATCAAGATAAAAATATTCTCTTATAGTAATTAAGTGTTCTAACTTTTTAAGTTGATCGACTATAACCCAAATAGCATTATGGCATTCTGAAATTTTAGAGATTTTGATGAAAAAATCCATTGGGATTATTTCCCATTTCTATTATGGTATTGGTAATGGTTGGTGTCCCCTTATAATTATATCACTTAGACTTAACTTGATTATATACCAATCACCAAGTTACATACTCTTTAATATCTATTTTCATGTTGTCCCACCATAAATACTCTTTCATAACTCTTTACATCATCATACTTCCAAGATGAATAGAGAATGAAGAACTATGAGATTCATTAAATAGTTATTTCTTTAAGTCTTGTATTAATAGAACACATAAAAAATTCTTGAACCTCATCATTACATTACAATCATGGTTGAACCTAGTAATATTTTTCACTATATTTTTCATTTCTACATCTTCCTTTTCTATATATTTAATCTTTACCTAGAGAGATGGTTTAACACTCCTTTTGGTAAAGATAATATTTTACCCCTTCCTTCAATATTTCCATATCCATACTTTATAAAATAATAAATATTAGATATTTTTTATCCTCATAAAGGATAATCTAGCATGATCCTTTCAACTAAAAGCATCTACAACCTTGTTTTCATTCCTAGATAGGTAATGTATTGAGAAATTATAAACATCATTTAACTCAAAACATATTATTTAAAGAATATTCAACTCTTTCTAAGTGAATATATACTCTAAACTTTTATGATTAGTATATATGTAACACCTTTCACCATAAAGATAATTCCTCCAAATCATGGGTTGGGTAATTTTCTCATGAAATTTAAATTTTTTTGAGGTATAAGCTATCACCATTTAATTATGAATGAGTAAACATAGAATTCACTTCTTTGATACATCACTATATATCAAAAAATATTCTTTATTATAGGGTAGTATAATCACAAGTGCACTTTCCTTAAAAGTTTCCTCACATTCATCTTCCAAAATGAACTTGGCTCCCTTTCGAGTTAACTTGGTGAGTGTATTAGATGTACATGAGAAATTATTCACAAAGTGTTGATAATATCTATCAAAACCAAAAAAAACTATGGATCTCAATCATATTGTTTGGTCTGGGCCAACATTCAATAACTTCCATCTTTTCTCTTGAGATTATATGACATGAAATTGAAATTTTTTATATCCAAAATTAAAACTTGGTAAACCTTTCATACAACTTCTACTTCCTTAGGATATTTAGATTTATCCTCAAGTGATATTAATTTTATTCCTGAATCATTTAATATATAAAAATAACACTTAAAAAGACTACTATAAATAGATCAATATAATCATTAAAAACTTTATTTAGTAAATCCATGAAGATAGCGTGGGAATTAGTAAGACCAAATGGCATCAATATAAATTAATAGTGTCCATAACTTCTACAAATTTTTATCATGGGTGTATCCTACTTCTTGACCCTCAATTGATGACATCTAGAATGATGGTCAATCATAGAAAAGTATTTATCTTCACATAGTTGATCAATCAAGTCATCAATAAGGGGTATACGATACTTTCTATTAATTGTGATCTTGTTTAGTTCCCAATAATCTATAAAAAGTCACATTAATTTATCTTTCATGTTAAGAGAAATAATAGGTGCACCCCATGGTGATGCACTTGGTTGAAAGAATCCCTTATCAGAATTATCCTAGAGTTTCTTCTTCAATTATTGAAACTCAATAGGGCCCATTCTATATATAGTCTTTGAAATAGGTGTAGAACTAGGTATGATTTATATCAAAAACTCAACTTCAACATTTTGAGGAATATTGAGAAAATATTATATAAATACATCAAAAAACTCTCATAAAATAGGAATATCTTTGATTTTGAGTTTCTCACCAACCATATGTGATAAAAAATCATTTTAAATAGCAATAAAACATTTATAATGGATGTAATTTCCATCAAAATTTATTATTTATTTTCTAAACAATAGATGATAATATTTTGGTTCAGAATATTAAATGTGAATTCCCTTCCTCGTCAATTGATGTGGGAATTATGTAAATAAATCCAATCCATGTCTAAGATAACATTGAATTGAACTCAGTGGGAGAATAATGAGATTGTTAGGAAATGCATTCCCACAAACTTCAATCATATAACAATCATAGAATTGAAATGTGATCATCATACCATTATGGGTTTTCACTGCTAATTCAACATCTTATCATTTAGGTGTCAACTTTATAACAATAGAAAATTATTTAGATATAAAATAGTGGGTATATGTACAATCAAATAAGACTTTAACAGTTCAAGAGTGAATGGGAAGTGTATCTTTATCCACTTCGTTATCATAACCCACATTGGAAATAGTGGTCATGTGATATTTCCCTATGTCTCTAGATTTAAGAGGTTTCTAATGTCAATCATTATCATTAAACATCATATTTGATCACTGGTAAGAATAATTCTCGTACTCCTAGAATTTGAGACATTAGAGTGTATTTGGCCTATATTGTGGATATTTCTATCTATTCACATAATCAGCTAACTTCTTCCCAACACTTTAATATTTTATTCCCTAATGAACCTCATTTCTACACATAAAACATTTACCATTTCCCCTAATCCAATTTTCTCCATGTTTCGTTCCACACTTCAAGCATAAAGGAAATATTAACTTCTTTCCATGTTTTTTATAATTTCCTTTGAATTAAATATTTAATTTCTTATAAAAACCTAGAGATTGATGGGTAACTCCAATATCCATTTCTACCTTAATAGTACATTGAATGAATTCTTCATAGATAATAGTGTCCCTTAAGGATAATTCCATTTAGAGACTTTGTTTTAAGCCATTGAAGAATTGAACTACCTTACTTTGAGGTTAGATGAAAAAGCCAGAATCATACATGGAAAGTCTAGTTAAATTCACCTCATAAGTACTACTAGATTCGTTATCCTTATAATTTAGCTTAAGGAATTCATTCTATATTTTTATATGAATAATTTATGAAATTGCTTAATAAAAACTAATCTCTTAAACTCATCCAACTCCAGTGAGTCAATTTCTTCTTATTTCCTAATGTTCTAGAAAAGTGTCCACCATAGATCTGCTTCTCCTCCCAAATGATAAATAGCTAAAATAAATTTTTCATGTTCCAAACACTAGAGAATGGAAAATGAATTTTTAATGGTACCAATACATTTCTCAACAACTAGTTGGTCAATAGTACCACTAAAAATTATGGATTTTATCTCATGAAGGACTCAACAGAATATCATTCTCCCCTTTTCTTATTTGTAATCTTGACATGATTCATTGGTTGAGAAAGTTTCATAATCATGGAAAAAAGATTTTTTATTCATGATCCCTTAACATTTGGTTTATTAGGAGTAAATTAATTTCATTTTCCATCCCATTCACCATTAACATGATTCTTTTGAGTTCTATCCATTGAATAAAAACAAAAAAAATATTGTGAGAAACAACAATCATAGTGGAAAACAAAATAATAATGAAAGATAATTTATAGGATTTCTAAATCATGAAACCTTATTTTCAATCTGTGACACCTTAGGTTTAACCTAAGTCATTCATGTTTATCATCTATTCAAATCCTTCATAATGATTTATAAGGAAAATATGAGTTATCCAAGCATATCCCCAAGAGTGTCAAATTAATCGTAAAGTAAGGTCACACTCTCCATGCTCCAGAATTATGGCAAAGATACACTCAACAAACTATTTTCAGGGTTATCACCCATAGATGAATCTATTCCAAACCGAAATCTACTTTTAGTATCCAGATAGGGATATTTTTTTTAGAAAACCAAACTCCTTTATTTACCATAAATTAGGAAACTCTTATATACTTAGGATTATTATAAGGGTTATCACTAAAGTTTTATCATCCTAGCTTCAAAAGGTAACTAAACATTACTATGATACTAACTATAGTGACCCATACATTTCATACATAAATACCACATCTTATTGGATGCATATTTCATACATAACACTATGATTCACTCTAGAATCATATAGGTTTAATATCTTGGGAAACATAGATACATAAAAACATTGTTAATAAGATATATATATATATATTATCTCCCACTAATTTCTTCATAAGTATCACATTTTTTGTATATATTGTACTTAAAACCATTCTTCATAACCTAGGGAAAGTAAACAAAAGAAAGGGTGAGCTCTGATGCTCATTCAGGGTAAAAATGGAGATACCAATTATCACTTAATAATAACATGAGCATGAGGGTATGTGAACATGAGAATAACATTTAAAACCATACCCTTCATATCATAGATCATAATTTTGAGTCCTGTAATAAATATTGGCAGTTCATAAGACATGGATCTAAAGGAATCAAATAACAAGATCCATGAAAGAATAACATTTTTACAATAAATAAGTTTGTCTCATATATAAGAGAATGGAAAATCATTTCTTGATCCAAGTATTGCTTACAATAAAATATTAATATATTGGTTTTACTCCCCATTATATCATATCATTATTTAAGGTTCACTCTCAAGGCTGTCATTGTGAACAAAATCCCTTACTAAACTAGGTTCACTCCCCACTCCAATCCTTATTATCTCGTGAGATATCAATATTTACCTAATGAATTGGAGGTATATATAATTCTGATACCACCCATCACATGATTAAAATTATACATATGTGTTCCATAATATCATAAAACATTCTTAATATCATAAACTATGGAAAAAATGGGTTTCATAAACATTTTAATCATTTCATCATACCATAACCTGTGGAAAATAATTGGGTTTCATAAACATCTTGTAATCATAATTATCAACCATATAGAGAAAGAATAAGGATGGTATAATTGGATCATATCAAAAATAAACCATAATAAACATCAAAATATATTATCATTTATGAATTAAAATTCCATAAAAAGGCCATTAAGAACATTCTTGAAGAAAATGCCCTTTCCACTTTTAAAATCACCATTGAAAACTAAAAATTCACAAAATATTGAGAAAATAATTTTCTTTGAAAATAATATTGTAAAATTATAAATGTAATTTTTATATTAAATAATTTTCATGAAGGCAGGAAATTCCATTCATGTTGTGTATGTTAAAACAAATAGCCCTTTAACAATTTTGGTAAACAGTTAAAAGTTCCTCATTCAAAAAACATAAAGAATATTATTTTAAAAAAAAATTAAAAAGTAAAACATGGGTAAAAAAATTTAAAAAATAATATTATAATATTAAAAAATCATAAAAACATTTTTATAAAACATGGAAACGAAAGAAAAGGGATTTTTGACTGAAAATAGAAATAATGTTTCTTTTTTCTTAAAAACATTCATTCAGTCTCTTAAGTTCTTAAATAGAGGAAAATGAAAGGAAAAATATATATTTTCAAAAAATAAACATAATATATGAAATTTAATGTGATAATTTAGAGTTATATAATGAAATTATATCATGTAAAACTTAATCATAAATAATCTCGGCAAATACAGAGATTGTAACATAAAAACCTTACCTCAAGTTCAACTTGCTTCGAAATCGCTTTAACCTCCTATATAATAAATTTAAATTTATTATAATTATATACCATAATCATTTTCATAATATCATATATGATAACATTATAATACTTCAACACACATTTATTAATAATTCTTTATTAAAATCGTTATTTTCATGTGTTAACTATTTCATTTTTCATGTGAATTTCAGTTCTATTGTTCTGATCCTTGTATATTAATCATGGTTCTATCATATCAAGAATGATAATCAGGATATAAATATAATTTATATTTATTATATATATATTTATATTCATTCATAAAATATATATATAGAAAAATGAATTACACTATTCCTGGAGATGATAAGTCATACGTTCACTTGAATGTTGTTTTAACTTTTCAATGGGTACAATAAAAGAAAGGTAAAGAATGATTCAACTTAAAATATATATTATTATATCATAAATATCATATATATTCATTAAATTTATCATAATTACCATCCACTTATATCATAATCAAAAATAGAATCACATCACTACGTGGAGGCAAAAGTTTACAAGTACGCATTAGCGACGTTCTCATTTTCCAACAGATTGGGAAGGTAAGATGGTAGATATAATATTATATTTCCATTACAATAATTATATTATTAATATAATATATAAACCTTAAACCCATCATAATGAACATCCATGAAATATGATTATGGAAAATAAATTGTATCACTGAGTGGAGGTGATAGCCTGCATGTACGCACGAGTGATACTTTTGCTTCCCATTTGATGGAAAACAGGGTGGATATTGGTGGTTCCATAATCATAATAACATTTTAGTATATTATGGATACTTAATTTATAATTTTATAACGAATAAAATAGATTTATATAATGTTTGATAAGAAATAAATTGAATGAAGTCGGGTAATATGATTACCTCTCTTGCGACTGGCCTCCTGTAGATATTTTATTAAGGACCCTTGTAATGGTCTTTTAATAAGACCAACACCTATAATTTGTGGTTTGGTAAGTTATAAGAGATTTTGGTAGGGTATTTTTCATATATAATCCCAAATTTCTGTAAATAATAGAAAGTATGGTTGTCCTTTTCCAAGTAGGGGAGAGGACAAACATGAAATTTCATAAAAGAATACAATATAATAAATTCATTCTCAATCAAAACGCTTCCAAATGGACATATATTTGAATTAAGGATAGTGTGAGGTTTAAATATTGATATAAAATATTATTTTTACAATTTTAATTTGTAAATTTTCCCTTATATATTGGTTTAACCTACCCACCCCCCACCCCCCCCCCAGTGAACCTGTTTTAACCTGTTTTAACCTTAACCATGATGAAAAAAAAATTTTGGTTTTACTATTCATTATGAAAAAAATGAAATTGTACCCATTAATTTTTTTGGAAAATATGATTCCATATATGGAATAAATTTTATCAAATTCAATCTCTAACATTGGCAGAAATTATTTTTAAAATAAACACACAAAACAGGATAAAAACAATTTTCAAAAAATTATTTTCTCAAGTATACAATGCTTTATTCCAAAATCCACATAAAATTAATTAAAATTACCATAATTGGATTATTTATATTATAAATGAACTAAAATTACTTTTTAAAAAAATTTAAAATAAAATCTAACTTTTTAAATTCTTTAAACGAAAAACAACATTCTTCAATAATAATCATCATATTTTACTATTCATAAAAAAAATTAATCTTTTAATAAAATTCTCAAAAACTCACTCTAAGATAATTTTAAAATGTTTATTTTATAAATTAAGTTCATTTTTTCAAATATATTTTCTAAAATATGAAAAATATAATTATATTATTTTCTCACAAAAAGAAATAAAAACTATTTTGTGTAAAATTATATTTTTAAAATATATAATGACTTAATTAAAAATTGAGTACTTATTTATAAATATATTTTATTTATATAAGACCTTTATATATATTTTTTAAAAAAAATATTATTCTTCATACCACCAATTTAAAAGCTAGTTTATTATGGTATATAATATTACAGTTCATCTAGACTCAAGGTTGTGTGTAACGTAAGATATTGAAGAAATTAATTTTATTTAAAAATAAATATATCATAAAATATATGGGTTTTTAATCTCCATTGGTTAATTTATTCCTAATTTTATCATACACATCTTAATGAATGAACTCCATTTGTTAAGTCAATTGAATCTCCACCTTCATGTGTGAAGAGTTAACGATCTTCCCTTTTTGACATATTGTGAAAATCCAATCTATTTATATTTTCAACAAAGGAAAATCATGAACATTTAATCCATAAGTAATTAAGTTCATATCGTTTTGGAAAGATGGAAAATCCTTTGATTCCATAATTTATTTTCCTCTTTCATACGTAAATATCATGATTTTCCACCATGACCCACTTGAAGTAAGTTTCCTTTAGTTTGTTTTCATTTTGTCACATTTTTTCCAACTTTATGATTCCTAAAAAAGAATAACTACTTTTTGAAGACCAATTAATTTAATTGATCATAGATCTATAAATCACTTAGGATATTTTGTTTCAATCCATCAACAAAAATAGTGTTTTTAGATTTTATCTTTTCTTTTCCAATAACTACCGATCCAAATCCTTTAATCTTGAGAGAGCCATCAATACCAAATATCATAGAACTATATTTAAAATATTTTAATATATTTTAAGAGTTTTAATTCTCCTATAATGTGATATTATAATCTACTATCCAATATCCATGGACTCTCCATTTTATAAGATTTATGTGGTACTTCCAAAATAATGTCTTTCTCATTTCCTTTGTTCTTATTCTTCTAAATATTTTTAGTACTTAAATTAATATTTTTTAGGATGTTAAAATTATAAGAAATAATTATCATGATGAACATATGATCAAACCTTATATATACTTCTTCAAGTATATCAAACTTGTTTTCTGATCTCTGTTGAGATTTCTTAACTAGTTTCTAAAATTCATTCTGTTGAGAGGACTGAATCCCCCTCAATCATTTCCTATCATAACTTCTATTATGATTACGATATTTTTGGTTAAACTAAAAAAACTATTTCATATTCCCAAATACCCCACAATACCAACAAAAATCGTATAAAGAATAATTACCTTTGGAAGTGACTTTTTTCTAGACTTTTTCAACTATCATTCACCCTTCTTTGAGTTGCCAATTTTAACTCCTTTTTATGAAGAATATTTTTGGTGAAATTCAAAATTTTTTATATTCATATTAATAATTTTTTCAGCCTTTTTGGATACCATGTTTGTAGAAAATTTTCACTCAAGTTATTTCTCATAGAATTTCCATATTTGGGAACACCACTTGATTTATCCACAACCATGTTCTTCGTGAATTACTTCTTATTAATGTTGTTTTCACTAAAATTTTGAGAAATAATGACATATTTATGGAATTATTTATATTTTTATTATTTATATTTATACTTATTAAAACATTCTATAACTTCTTAAATATAATTCTAAACATTGAATCTACACTTATTTAAACCCTCTTCTGTTCTGGTTAAGTTTTTTTGTAACTAACAAAACCCATTTTATTTCTACTTAAAATTTTATTCCAACTTTGTATTAACATTTTGTCATCATCAATAAACTTCTTCAATCCTTTATCTTCATCATGCAACTTAAACTTTTATTTTTAAAAGTTGGATTCATTATTGTTAAAATATTTATCATTAATATTTAATTTTTTGGTCTCCTTCTTCTATTTGGAAATCATTGAGAGAAATTATTTTAATAATCTATTCAGCATGAACTCCATCTCAGTATCTTATTCTTATATAATTTAATAATTTATTTCATCACCTGAAAAAAAATTCATCATTCACTTTAGTAATAATTAGTTCTTTATCATTATCACCACCAAAGGAAAATTCAACATTATTATCAATTTAATTGTTTATAAATTATTTATATAATAATTTTCTCTTATGAAATTTTGATAACTCCTTACCCATATCATTTTAATAAACCTTTTATTGTTTTTTTACCTTTTATAATCTTCTATGTATATCATATTCCTCTTTACTATCTTCATTGGTTTTAGATTTTGGACAATTTGTAGTATAATTTTCAATAGATCTACACCAATAAAATTTTAAGGAATAATTTCCCTTTTACTTTTCCTTCCCTATTCTCAAGTTTCTTGAGATAAGATACATAGATTAATCAAAATTCTCCTCAAAATCCTCCTCAAAATATATATAATAAGATTATTATTTAATGATGGACTTCTTCATCTTTTCTTTCTTTGTAGAATTAAAAGAGATTTATTTTTTGGACTTCACCTTCTTCTTGATGTAACTATATTTCCTCATTTCATAAAAGATTAATATTCTTTAAAAATTATCAAGAAAAATATCATTTGAATCATTTTATTCTGAAGTAGTTACATTAGAATCAAACTTATTTAGTAAGATATCCAGATTATTTTCAACAATATTAGCATCTTATAAAATTACACCATAGAATTTGATATTTCTCACAACTTCATTCACCCCTGAAAACAAACTATAAATAATTTCATCAGTATTCATCTAGAGATATTTATACTTAAGTATATAAAGCAGCAACTTATCTTGATTCACTTTTTTCTTTCCTTCACACATATTTTGAAGTTTATCCTAGTTATCGTTAGTAGTTTTGGGTCCTTTGACATTCAAAAATTCAATTTCCAAGAAATTTGTTAGAATAATATTATTTTCCAGACCATCATTCTCAAAATTAATCTTATCAGTTATTGTAATAGAAACACCTTCATCCTAGGGAACAAAACCATCAGTTGTGAATTCCAATACATCATAACTAATAGATAAAATATATGGAATCATCCAGACTTTACATATGTGATATATTTTCCCATAAAATATAGTAATCCCATTATCATTCATTTAATTTAAATTATCTATTATATATAATAAAAATCAGTGACCTCTTCTTCAAGATCCAATAACATGAAACATCCAATCACAAATGAAGGGAACCATCCTTGGAAACCACTTGTAGAACCACTTCAGTATCAAAGAAGGATCACTAAGAGGGGGTGAATTTTTGATCAATACAACTTTTAAATTTATTTTTAAATGACCTCTGTCTATTAGGATGTAATGATGAATGTTAAAATAGACTCAAAGACACAATAACATAATGAAACACATCATATTTACAAGTTTTTTTTCTAAAAGTGATAAGTTCTATAGTACCCCTAGTTTCTGGTATATAACCCTTTCTTGATTATTTTAATGGTTATAAAGTTAAGGGTGATGAATGAGATAGTCAGGAGAACTTGGAATGAGTTTTGTGGAAAAAAGGGAAGTCGCATGGGCGGCGCACAGTTTTTCTAAACCGTGTAGCCAAACCATGCATAGTTGGTCTTGGAGGCAGTGGCTTCCACACGGGCGGTGCACGGTTTGTCTAACCGTGTGTCCAAACCATTCGAGAAGGTTGGCCGAGGCAGTATCTAACACATGGTTAGCGCACGGTTTGTCAAACTGTGCGAACTAACTGTGCAGCCACTTAAACGAGATCCTATAAAGGTGGATCTCACATGTTTTTGTCTCTAAGTGGCTCGTTTTTTCTCCTAAGATGCCCTAACTCAGGATTTTGGTTCTCCTAAGGTCAAGGAGGGTTCTCCCATTGTTCCGGAGGCGATCTGAAGGCTTCTCTTGGCGAATCGAAGCCGGATTCTTGATGTATGTGATCATTCTTATTTGGTTTCTTAGATATACTTAGATATACTTCTCTTCTTCTATCGGTTTCTTAGATATATGCCTGTTATGGGTATATCTAAGTGTGTGGATGCTAAATATGACGAGATTTGGTCTTGGTTGTGTTAGGAGAAGAGATCTAAGGAGGATTCTTGGTGAATCGACCCGGTTTCTTGTGTGTTCTCCGTTTGTTAGGGTTTTCAACAAAACCTTTGAGGTAGGAGGCTTCGCTCTTGACTCCTCTTGTTATAATTGATTGTATTAGATTAAAATTAGTTTATTTGAATATATTTGAATGTGAAAATCATATAATAAATCTTATTTAGTGATGATCTATGGTTTTGATGAAATTGTGAAATCTTAGTGAATTGTTGTGCAAAGTGATTTGGATTCTTTATTTAAAATGTTGATTTTAAATTATGTATTTGCTGGAATGGAAAATGGTTTGATGAAATATGGGTTTTCAATAAAAATGGATGTTTTATTGAAATGGTTTGGTATTGAAATGGCTTGATGAAATTGGTTCCTTCTTTGGTTTTCAATAAAAGTACAGTTTTATTGAAATGGTTTGAATTGGTTGAACGCACTTGGTTTTGATGGAAATGGTTTTCAATAAAAGGTGTTTTATTGAAAGTATGATTTTGGAATGTTTTCTGTGAATGTTTGGTGTGTGTTCATGTTGCATATATGAGGCAAGGTTGAAATAGGACCTTGTGCTCGGTGCCAAACATTTAATGGCACATGGGACTTTTAAGTATGAGGCTTGGTTGAAATATGACCTTTTTCTTGGTGCCAAAGGTGTAATGGCACATGGGAAACAATTACCTTGTGACGACTTAGTAGATCAACAAGAAACTGCTCATGAGTATGGAACTGTCATAACGAAGCATGCATGGTTGATTTTACAGGTTGGGAAATGGTTGATTATGCCAAAAAGGGATTTTTGTGAAATGGTTGAGTATGCCAAAAAGGGATTTTGTGAAATGGTTCTAAAGATTGATTGGTTATTTTTCTGGAAAAATGACTTGTTAGAAAACTGGTTTCAATTGCTCTTGGATGATTTTGGTTATGAATGGTTTTGGAAACATGTTTATATTTAGTTGTAAACTGCTTTTGAGAAAATCTTTTATATAACTGTTTTTATATAAATGTGGCTAACTCTTCTATCCTAGTGGCATGAGTAGGGAAGTCATTGGGGAAAACCTATTGAGTTTTATACTCACCCCTTCTTTGGCACGTTGGTTCTTTTGCAGATGTCATATTCTGAGACACAAGTAAAGGTAAGGTATTTCATTACTAGTGGTTTATGGTGATGCTTGGGAGATGTGGTGGTGCTTGGCGCATGGAGGTCGGTGTGGAGTTGTGGAGTGTGTCTTGGCTTTTTTTGGGTCTTTTGTTTATTCTTACGCTTGGTCCTCTGATATTGTGTTGGTTATGTATTATTTTTTGGAACAGTGTAGTTCTCTTTTGGTAATGCATGAGTTGGTCTTTCATTTGTTCATGCATCATATAGTGAATGTTTGGTTATGCTTGGTTGGTTTATGGGTTATTTCCTAAAGGTTAAATCATCCCCCAAATTGTATTTGAAAACCTTCGGCATTTATTTCCATCCTTTGGCGTCTTGGGGATGTCTCTTAAGGCCTAGTAATGAATCGTTGTACTCTCAATCCAATGAGAATTGGCGGTTCATTACAAATGGTATCATCTTGTTCGGTCCTTGCGTAACAAGTGGTCATCGATGTTCTTGGTCTTGGAGTTGAAATTCATTCTTGTCTATTCCTTGGGTCAAAATCTTAGATAGGAGTAGGATTGTCGAAACTTGAAATGCATAGCATAAAAGAACATAGCTAACCCATTTATGCTGAACTTCAAGTTACCAGGGTGTTGGGTACATAAGTGTTTTGGATACACTTCTAGAATGTTGGAAATATCATTATCATGGGTTTATCCAATGAGACAAGCATGACATGCATTGTACAGGAATGACTTCACACTAAGATTTCATATCTCATTGTGAGGAATGAGTAAGGATTTTGTGCATGGTGCCAATTTTTGAAAAATTCCGAAATTGTTTTCAAGTGAAAGACTTTGAAAATAGGGTATTGGGTGTATTTTTAAAATGGGTTGATTTTCAAAAAGTATGTTGAATGTTTTCAAAAATGGTTGAACATGGAAAAAAGTTTTTTTTTGAAAAAAAATGTTATGATATATGATGTGATAGAATTTGAATGCTAAGCCATCAATTGCTAGAGAGTGATATTGACAGAGTTTGTTGTTGGTTTAGAAAATGGCACCTGGTAGGCATCATCGGAACCAACCCGAAGAGGCTATGGAAAATGTGGTTGCACCTGAACCACGGGTGAACCAAGAGTTGGTTCAGAGTATTGTCCAAGATTTTCAAGATGTGGATACGGTGAATTGGAGGAATGAAACAAGGCATTTAGATCATACCATACAGTTCATGAAGAAGAATCCACTGAACTTTCGAGGTGATTATGAACCCGAAAAGGTGGAGGTGTGGCTAAGTAGGATGAATTGTATCTTCAATTTCATCGGCACACCATCAGAGCTCAAGGTCAAGTTGGAAACGTATATGCTCGAGGATCTTGCATGTCAATGGTGGGATTTAGCGGTGCATGATAAATTGGATGAAGGCCTTATATGGGAGGATTTTGAATAATTGTTCAACAAACAATTCTATCCTCACACGTTCAAGATCCAGAAAACGACAGACTTCTTTAGCCTGAAATAAGTGAGTCTCTTTGTCACAGAGTATGCAGATAAATTCATGAATTTAGTCCGTTTTGCACCAGAGGTTGTGGAAAGTGCGTCGTTGAAGGCACGCATCTTCGAATCGGGGCTAAGGCAGGAGATTCAATCGAATATTGTGGTGCTCTGTATTAAAGATTATATAGAGATGGTGAACAGAGAGACTATTGCTGAACGTGATATCTTGGGATCGATGGGATGAGGAATGTTGATACCTACGGGAAATGGTGGGAACTCAACCATTGGGAACAAGAGGAAAAGGGAAACCTATTTCCACAGTGCAAGTGGAAATCAAAACTTGACGGTGGGATCAATGAACCTTCCTCCATGACCCCAGAGCAAAGCAGGTTGCTTTCAATGTGGTTCCACTGACCACATAAAGCGAGAGTGTACGGCGCAACCTAGAGCATGTCATAATTGCAACAAGATGGGACATCTTTAGCGCTATTATCACAGTTCTCCTAGGTAAGGTGCTCGGGACACTTCTCAAGTGTTGCAAGCATCATATGCTTCAATTGGAAGAGGACTGAAGAGTCATTCTCACCAGAAAAATAGAGCTAGCCATGGTGATTCTTGAAATACCATGACTCCTCAACCAGGTAAATTTCAACAAGGCAACAAGGAAAGCAGTGCAGTGACAAAGAAATTGTATGGAGCTGAGTAGATGATGGTCGATGATCAGGCTGGACCATCTATGGTGAGAGGTACGATTCTTTTGAATTCAACCCTTGTGCAAGTTCTCTTCGATACTGGTGCATCACATTCCTTCATTACTTCTCATGATGTTGACTTTCTATGTTTAAAATTAGAAATGATTCCTTGTGTTTTGAAACTGAAAACTCCTCTTGTTGAAAGAGAACATCAAGCCTTTATGTGTAGAGCATGTGCTATAACTGTTGATGGAGCTGAGTTAAAATGGGACTTCTCGATGTTGGACATGGATTTCTATGATGTAATCATGGGTATGGATTGTTTGATAATGGTTAAGGCTCACATCGACTGTTATAGGAGAATGGTTAGTTTCACAAATGAGGATAGCATCAACCATATCTTCAGAGGAGAGAGGATAATAAAGAAAGACGCAAAGAACTTGTTGGCACCAATGGTGGGAATGATCTCTTACCAACTGGTAGCGTTGACTTTGGAATCAATGGAAGAGATTGAGGAAAATAGTTTTCCAGCTATTGTGGATCAATTTCAATATGTCTTTCCCAATAACTTCTCAGGGTTACCACCTCTAAGGGAAGTGGAGTTTACGATTGATCTCCTTCCGAGGACCAGTCCTATTTCCCTTCCATCTTATATGATGGCACCAACTGAGTTACTCGAATTGAAAGTGCAGTTAGAGGATCTGGAAAGCAAGGGTTTCATTCAACCAAGTACATCTTCATGGGCAGCATCAGTTTTGTTCGTGAAAAAGGCAGATGGAACTCTTTGGCTGTGTGTTGATTATCGTAAACTTAACCAAGTTACGATAAAGAAGAGATATCCACTTCCATGCATTGATGATTTATTCGATCAATTAAGGGGGGCTCAGTGTTTCTCCAAGATTGAATTATTATTAGGGTATCACCAATTGTGAGTTCATAAGGAGGATATTCCAAAGACAGCTTTTAGAAGTAGATATGGCCACTACGAATATGTAGTCCTGCCTTTTGGTCTAACGAATGCACCAGAGGTCTTCATGGATTTGATTAATCAGATATTTGAATGATATCTAGATTCTTTTGTTGTGGTGTTTGTGGATGATATCTTGGTGTATTCAAAGACAAGGGCTGATCATGAGGATCACCTGGAAATAGTATTACAAATCTTGAGAGATCATCGTTTGTATGCCAAATTATCAAAGTGTGATTTTTGGATACAGGAAGTACGTTTCCTTGGCCATGTCATTTCTGAGAAATTCGTTTCAGTTGATCCTAAAAAGATAGAAGTTGTTATCTCTTGGAAACCACCGAAGAATGTGTTTGAGATACGTAGTTTTCTTGGTTTAGCTGGTTACTACCAACGCTTTGTGCATGATTTCTCACGACTAGCATCACCAATGAAAGCTCTGAAAAAGAATAATGCTCCATTCCAATGGACAGAAGAATGTCAGAAGTCTTTCTAGGAACTAAAGGTCCATCTTACATGGGCACCCATATTGATCTTGCCTGAATCCAGACATGGGTATGTGGTGTATTGTGATGCTTTGGGAATAGGGTTGGGTTGTGTTATCATGCAAGGAGACCATGTGGTTGCTTATGGATCAAGTCAGTTGAGGTTACATGAGAAAAATTACCCAACACATGATATGGAGTTAGATGTAGTTGTCCATGCTTTGAAAACATGGAGACATTATATCTTTGGTGATAAATTTACTATGTTTACGGATCACAAAAGCTTGAAACACATTTTCTCACAGCGAGATTTGAATTTGAGGCAAAGGAGGTGGATATAGTATCTCCAGATGTTTGACTTTGACTTGATGTATACACTAGGAAAAGGTAATTCGGTGGCAGATGCATTGAGTAGAAATTCATACGCTTAGTTAGTGAAAGTAGCTTCAGATGAATGGAAATTGATGTCGGTCTTAGCTGACATGCATGTGGAATGTGAAGACCGGGGTGATCTTGATGTTTTCTTCTTATCTACACTTGTTCCTGATTTAGTAAAGATGATCAAAGAAGCACAAACTTCTGATGCAGAATGTCTGGTTGTAAGTTCAAAATTCAATGGTGGGGAGACCATTGATGGATATAAACTTGATGGGGGTTCCGTTTTGTGTTTCAGAGATCGGATGGTTGTACCTATGGTTTTTCAAGAAAAAATCCTTCATGATTACCACCATTCACGATGGGTTGTACACCCAGGTACACAAAATATGTATAAGGCATTGAAGGCACAGTTTTGGTGGAGATGCATGAAAAGGACGGTGGCTGAGTTCGTCTCGCGGTGCTTAAATTATCAGCAGGTTAAAGCCGAGCATCAGAGACCAGC
Source organism: Viscum album (assembly GCA_963277665.1). Taxonomy (NCBI): domain Eukaryota; kingdom Viridiplantae; phylum Streptophyta; class Magnoliopsida; order Santalales; family Viscaceae; genus Viscum; species Viscum album. The sequence goes on from OY728160.1 coordinate 1,826,831,386, forward strand.
TGGTCTGTTACAATCTTTACCTATCCCAGTGTGGAAATGGGATCAGATAGCAACGGATTTTGTTATAGGTCTTCCAAGAACGGTATGGAAACATGATGCCATTTGGGTGATAGTGGATCTTCTAACCCAGTCGGCCTATTTCATCCCTATTCGTGAAACTCATACGGTGGAAGATCTTTCAAAAATCTATATCCGAGAAGTGGTAAAGAGGCATGGTGTACCAGTGTCTATAGTCTCAGATAGAGATCTGAGGTTCACATCTTGTTTCTGGAAATCATTACAGTAAGCCCTTGGGACTCAGTTGACTATGATCACAGTGTATCATCCTCAGACGGATGGGAAATCTGAGCGGACGATACCAACGTTGGAAGACATGTTGCAGGCTTTTGTAATGGATTTTGGTGGCTCATGAGAGGATCATATACCCTTAATGGAGTTCTCGTACAATAATAGTTATCAAGCCTCGATACGCATGGCTCTGTTTGAATCATTGTATGGGCGTCCCTATCATTCTCCACTATGCTGGGTGGAAACTGGTGAAACTTCACTAGTCAGGACAAGCCTTGTCCAAGAGAAAATAGAGAAGATCTAATTGATTAGAAAGAGGATGGATATGGCTCATAGTTGTCAGAGATCTTATGCAGATAACTGTCTAAGACCGTTGTCATTCGTTGTGGGTGATCATGTCTTCTTGAGGATCTCTCCAAGACTTGGACATCGTCGTTTCGGGAAGCAAGGAAAGTTATCTCCTAGATACATTGGCCCTTTTGAGATACTGGAATGGGTTGGATAGGTGGGATATCGGTTGGCATTACCACCATGGTTCAGTTTGGTGCATAATTTGTTCCATGTATCTTAGTTGAAAAAGTATCAGCCTGATCCTGACCATGTGATCAGATGGGATCACGTTGACCTAGATCCGGATGCTTCGTTGATATATATCCCGATAAGAATTGTGGATAGGCAAGATAAAGACTTGCATAGAAAAAGAATCAGTCTATTTTGGGTTTTATGTCAGCATGGTTAGATTCAAAAAGATACTTGGGAACGTGAAAAGGAAATAAAGGAGTAATGGCCGGAACTCTTTCAGTTGGCTGAAGGTTTTCTACTTTCTGAGGATGGAAAGACCAATGGTGGGGAGAATGTAGTACCCCCGGTTTCGGGTATGTAACCCTTTCTTGATTCTTTTAATGGTTATAAAGTTAAGGGTGACGAATGGGAGAGTCGGGAGAACATGGAATGAGTTTTGGGGCAAAAAGGGAAGTTGCACGGGCGGCGCACGGTTTGTCTAAACCGTGCGGCCAAACCATGCATAGTTGGTCTTGGATCTAATGGATTTCGCATGAGTGGCGCATGGTTTGTCTAAATATGTGGCCAAACCGTTTTATAAGGTTGGACGAGGCAGTAGCTAACGCACGTTTAGCGCACGGTTTTTCAAACCATGCGAACTAACTGTGCGGTCACTTAAACGAGATCCTATAAAGGTGGATCTCACATGTTTTTGCCTCTAAGTGGCTCATTTTTCTTCCTAAGAGGCCCTCACTCATTATTTTTGTTCTCCTAAGGTCAAGAAGGGTTCTCCCATCATTCTGGAGGTGATCCGAAGGCTTCTCTTGGCGAATCAAATCCAGATTCTTGAGGTATGTGATCGTTCTTGTTTGGTTTCTTATATCTACTTAGATCTACTTCTCCTCTTCTATAGGTTTCTTAGATCTATGCATGTTATGGGTAGATCTAAGTTTTTGGATGCAAAATATGATGATATTTGGTCTTGGTTGTGTTAGGAGAAGATATCTGAGGAGGATTCTTGGTGAATCGACCCGGTTTTCTTATGCATTCTCTGTTTGTTAGGGTTTTCTTCAAAACCTTTGAGGTAGGAAGCTTAACTCTAGAATCCTCTTGTTAGAATTGATTGTATTAGTTTCAAATTGGTTTATTTGAATGGATTTTATTATGAAAATAATAGAATAAATCTTTTTTAGTGATGATATGTGGTTTTGATGAAATTGTTAAATCTTGGTGAATTGTTGTGCAAAGTGATTTGGCTTTTGGAATTTAAAATGTTGATTTTAAATTATGGATTTTCTCGAATGGAAAATGGTTTGATGAAAGATGGGTTTTAAATAAAAAGGGGTGTTTTATTGAAATGGTTTGGTATTGAAATGTCTTGATGAAATTGGTTCATTCTTTGGTTTTCAATAAAAGTACGGTTTTGTTGAAATGGTTTCAATTAGTTGAACACACTTGGTTTTGATGGAAATGGTTTTCAATAAAATGTGTTTTATTGAAAGGATGATTTTGGAATGATTGTTTGGAATGTGTGGTGTGTGTTCATGTTGCATATACGAGGCTTAGTTGAAATAGGACCTTATGCTCGATGCCAAACTTTTAATGGCACATGGGACTTTTAAGTACGAGGCTTGGTTGAAATATGACCTTGTGCTCGGTGCCAAATGTATAATGGCACATGGGAAACAATTACCTTGTGATGACTTGTTAGATCTATGAGAAACTGCTCGTGATTATGGAACTGTCATAACGAAGCATGCATGGTTGATTTCACGGGTTTTGAAATGGTTGAGTATGCCAAAAATGGATTTTGTGAAATGGTTGAGTATTCCAAAAAGGGATTTTGTGAAATGGTTCTAAAGATTTATTGGTTATTTTTCTAGAAAAATTACTTGTTGGAAAACTGGCTTCAATTTCTCTTGGATGCTTTTGGTTATGAATGGTTTTGGAAACCTGTTTATATTTAGTTATAAACTGCTTTTGAGAAAATATTTTATATAACTGTTTTTATATGAATGTTTCTAACTCCTCTATACTAGTGGTGTGAGTAGGGAAGTCATTGGGGAAGACCTACTGAGTTTTATACTCACCCCTGCTTTAGCACGTTGGTGCTTTTGTAGATGTCATATTCTGAGACACAAGTAAAGGTAAGGCATATCATTACTAGTGGTTTGTGGTGATGCTCAAGAGATGTAGTGGTGCTTGGAGCATGGAGCTCATTTTGGAGTTGTGGAGTGTTTCTTGGCTTGTTTTGGGTCTTTTGTTTATTCTTCCGCTTGGTACTCTGATATTGTGTTAGTTATGTATTGGTTTTTGGAACAGTGTAGTTCTCTTTTGGTAATACATGAGTTGGTATTTCATTTTTTCATGCATCATATAGTGAATGTTTGGTTATGCTTGGTTGGTTTATGGGTTATTTCCTAAAGGGTAAATCATCCCCCAAATTGTATTTGAAACCCTTCGGCATTTATTTCCAGCCTTTGGCATCTTGGGGATGTCTCTTAAGGCCTAGTAATGACTCGTTGTACTCTCAAGCCAATGAGAATTGGCGGGTCATTACAAGTTTAGTCCTTAGTATGATATGGATTCCCCTAGGTTTACACTACCCACTATAATAATTATGTGATTACAATGAGTAGATTATAACCTTGAAAACTAAGTTTCCAGGTCTCATAACTATGCTTTATTACATACCACTCACAAGTTCATCCCACACATTACAATGATAAATTTTTGGGTAAAAACATAAAATTATTTAAGAAAATAGACTTCCTCACAAAATTTCAGTATGTGGAAATCTTCCACATTAACTCTACTTGCATTGTAATGAATAGCCAAAAATTATTTATCAAACATGAACATGGAAAAGTTTCCTATTCACTTTTTATACATATTACATGCAAACAACCACTTCAATATTATTATTATTTTAACTTTCTACTACCTTGGATAATCAAAAAAAATCCTTACTGTATAGAACATATCAAGAATTTCATATTCTTCCTCTCTTTACTTCAATTATTCTTAAATTTGTCAAATCTTCTTCAAATCTACATAGCATATCATTTTAGATAGAAAAAGGTCTGAATTTTAAATTCAAATTCAAATCCCCTTCTTGAATACCAACCCTTGGATCATCTCCCATTGAGATCATAGCCATTAAATTCAAATTAGTTGTTAAAATGTGTTTGAATAACCACAAAATTTCAAATATGAATCCAAGTTAGTGATCCTATTTGAAATCCACTAATTTTCCCATAACACCAATTCTATAGAATAGCCTCATACATTATGGTGTAATTTGGTGGTTCAAACAAGTAACTTTTTAATTGCTTTAATACATTATGGTGTAGCATACCTGCCTTTGTGTGGAGGTATCGAATTCTTCAGAAGGACTAAATTCCAATCTAACCTCCTCTAAGGAGTGATCCATGAATGGTGGTTTGGTCTTCTACATTTTCTCCTAACTATGACATGTAATATGAGTTATATTGTGGAGGTCCTCAAATTTCCTAATCCACTGAAAATAAACTCAACATCCCGTATTGTGTGATCCTTCACTATGGTGTGGAATACTCTAGTCAATTCTCCTTTGTGGAATAGAAACTTACTCTATGGCGTGAGGTCTTATAGAAAATTTTACATCCTATGACCACATTCAATATCTCCATAGCATGGACACCATTTTTGTAACATAATAAAATTTGGTGTTGGTGAATAAGGAGTGGACATATATTAAAGTGCATGCCTTCTTCTCTAATAAACATATATAGTGAAATACTATTCTTGGAGGCATATAACTTATTATAATTCTCCTTTTAATATACTTGAATTATAAACTTCATTCATGATATTTATAATCTTTGGAATCAGCTCAATAATCATCTAAATTATTCTCCAAGCATCTTCACCTCACAATAACTGTCAGTTTGAATGTGATCTATGCATTGAAAACATAAAACAACAAAAAATATAATATCCACACCAACCTTTTTCCGTAATATCTCACAAATACATCTCAACACCTCTTGGTATCAATATACTTCTCATTTTTCCTAGGTGGTCAGGCTCATTCTATAAAAGTGAGGGTTGGCTATTTTTCAGACCATGCTTTCTCTTATGGGTATTTTTATTTCATATGATTATAAGACTTTAAATGAAAGTTTTTCATATACCTCAAGCTTAGGATACATTAAATTTTTTTTAATATAATTAGCATTTATTTTTTTATAAGAAACATAAATCAGATGTTTTATATGGAGTAATACATTAATATGTTTTAAAAAAATTAATTTAGTTAATGTTATGAGATACTAAAAACTAAATCATTAATATTATTCATACATAAAGGGAAAAAAATTTGATAATATGGTGGGTTCTAAATCCACTTAAAAATACTTGGTGGTAAATTCCTTCCAAAGAAACAATTTTCAAGACCTTGATCATCAAAATCGGTAGGTTTTTTCAAAGTAGGGTGTGTATGGATTATCTAGTATATTAAAATAAATTTAAGGCCAAAACTAATTGGATTAGGTTTAAATATTTATTGTATGATTTTTTTTACACTTATCTAGGAAACCTTAAAGGTTAATATTCCAAAGGAATAGAATTGATATGATTAATATAATGGATTTGGGAAGAGTGTTTTCTACTCAAATATATGATAGTTATATATAATATGATTGAAGTGATGGTCTACCTAAATAGATAAATGATGGGATAAATTACAAAGATATCCAAATCTTAGTGAAATATAAATTTTATAACACTAATGGATATGATGTAATTTAAAATGGATCATCATTTTAGTTAGAGAAAATTTATAAAAAATTATTATTAAATGACGGAAAAACATGATAATCATATGATAAATTCTTTTTTATAGATAAAAATCAAATTATCATCATCAATATTGTCTTTTAAATCAATACTAGAATTGTATAAGTTAATGAAAAAAATATTAGATGAGTATAGAGACTTAAAAATTGTTCTTAAGTAAGAAGTAAAATTATATATGTTAGAGATACCCATCCCTAAGTGGTTGAATAATGAATTTATTCAATAAGTGGATCTATATGATTAAGATAAAAAGGATTCACTTTATGTTTGAAAAGAATTTTTTAGATGTAAAATGACCTAATGAACTTCATTATTTGCTCATACACTCAATATGACTATGTAGGAATAAGAGTGGTTGGGTTCACCTTTAAGGATTGATCTAGTTATATACTTCATTCTACAATCATTATTGAAAAGGTTATGACAATTAATTATAAACTAAAGTATGATTTCTTTCAATAAAATTTTACCCAATCTCCTCAACATATTGTTTATAAATGTGTATAACCTGGGGTTTCAATGCTCAAGTTATATGAAGATAGTATAGGTGGGTAAAACATTAACCCAAAAGATGAATATTGGATGGTAAAATACCCATAATATTTTATTGAAACCTAAGGTAGGTTTTATAAATAAGGGATAGTGGTTCCATTACAGTTAATATGGTTACTAAAGATGGAATTTTACAAAATACCTAAAAGGGTTTAGGAAACTCTGATAAGAGTTCGTGTCTGGTATTAATGTTTTATAACTTAATACATTGATTTTCAAGGGTATATAATACCAAATATAAATTTTTTAATTAGTATAAATATAAAAAAATGAAAAATTAAGGTATGTATTGATGAATATTTTGTTTTTGATTCAAGTGATGAGACATAGGGTTGTTAAATAAAGGACTTGAATGAAAATTAATAATTTAATCTTAGATTAATCACAAATAAAGGATGTATATTTTATTATTATTTTTATTATATGATAATATGAGTTATTTGTAAAAAAATATTATGAAAATAAATGAGAAGATGAATTTAAATACACATGTTTTATGATTCATCGAATTTAATAAAATTGTTTGAAAATGAGATAAGTATAAAAGGAGTTTCATCTAAGATTAAAGGAGTTCCAGCAAAGATAAAATGTTTTTTATCTAGTATTAAAGTTTTTATCATGTTAATTGTTAAAATATGTGTGAAATAGATCCCACCACCCTTCAGTGATATATTTTAAATAATAAAATCTTCTTTTTAGAATATTTCTCTAAACACATATAATACCATATAATATATTGTTATTTATTAAATATCCATATAAATGAAATAAATTTTATTCCTAAAATTAAAAAATTTGTGTAATAGAAATATATTTTGAAGAAAATATTGTTTCTGAGTGGTTAGTGGGAGTATGTTTGAACTTGGAGAAGTCCAAAGTACAAAAAATAAAGGATTTTACTAATATAATTCAAAGTAAAAGTTATTTTATATCTTAATGGAATTTACGGTATATTTGTAAAGAATAATCTCAAATGTAAAGAGTTATATTCAATTTTTTTACCAAATAACCTCAAAGGAAAATTTTAATGGAAAAGTTTAAAGATAATGGTGATGATCATATAAATAGTTTTAGGTTGACAATAGAAATTATCAACATTTTAATATTTGATGTTGCGAAGTAAATTATTTTTAATATTATATTCAAAGATATAAACATGAGGATTATGTATTTTGATATAATCATTATTAAAATATCCTTTATTCATATATATTACACATTAAAAGATTTTAAAGGGAGGTTTTATCAAGAGGCCCAATAGAGATGTGATAGGAATTATAGAGTGATGTAATGAGTTTAATAAAACCCTTAAAGGGAAGAAATCATAAGGCCTATATGGTGGTCTATTATATGGGATGTGATTATAAACACACACACACACACACTTATATATGGTTTTTTAATATTATTTATAGAATTTAATAATATAAAATATATCATTTTATACAAAATTTAGTCTCAATTTTATCATTATTTCATATTGGATGCATGTATTCATAAAGTAAAAATAATAAATAACCTCATAAATTAAAATTTTGATTTATAATTACTTGATGGTCATCATAAAGTATTATAAGTTGTGATGATATATGAATAACAGTGTGGGTTTTATTTTTTATAGAGATATGGAATCTACACATGAGGTATAAAATAAATTTTTCACACTAGATTACCCACTATATATACCACATGGAGTGTCATACACTATGTATTTGGTATATTATGGGTGTACATTTTTTATTTAATCCCTATATCTAGGGTTAATAAGATACCTAACATGAGAAACTTCATACTCTGATACCTTTCTTATGTCAACCTATAGTCTAATCTAATCAGGGGTGGTTGGGTATGTTATTTATCTTTTTATTAATTGAAGTTTAACTAAGATAGGATTTATCCTCTCTTATGATAAGTGTGACATATGGACCTTTGACTAAAATTGTCTAAGGATGTTTATATATATACCTAGATAAGTTACTTGTGAAGTTCTTATCTATTTGGGTGAGGGGTATGTGATGTGATCATCCATTTGGGTAAATTACATGTAATATGCCCATCTACCTAGTCGGCCTATACTTGAGGAATCTGAAACATATGATTTTGGTATATTATATTGACATAATTCATGTCTTTTAGTCACCTAATGTATTAGAATAATATATGGTATGATTATACATACTTTTATATGATACAACTAGTGGAAATAGGTATGGTGATACATGAGTGTAGTGGATATCATGTCGCATTCCTTTATAAATTGAGTAGCATTGATACTTTTCTTGAGGTGAATTTTTTTTATAATTATGGATTTGGGAATTCATAATTGTTTTTAATGAAACAATGGTGGGGTTTCACATTGTGGTTATGTGAACGAGGATTGATTTTGGTGCATGGTAGTTTATATGTTATGTGATAAAATGTCTTTCATATACTCTAACCTATCATTTTAAATTAAATTATCATGTGATGATTACTTGAGGAGTTTTAGAGTATGAAACAAATTTTTAAATGTTAAAAATTTATGATTTTAAGGTTACAAGGATTTATAACCAATTAAATGTTTATGAAATATCCCATTTAATATCCAAACATTTGAGAAATGTTTATATTCCAGGAATGGTACTTATATGGATATAAAAGTGGCACAATTAATATGAAATGGTTTTTTACAACCTATGGATACCCTGGGAGGAAGAAGACTAACGGTTACTTCTCAATGATCCCTACCAAACTTATTTGGGAGATCTTAGATGATTTAAATCAATAAAGAAAAGGTATGGATTCTTTATTTATTATATTAATTCCAAATAAATGGAAAGATCTTATGGTGTATTTGGTTTTCTTTAATGTTTTTTATTGTATTTGGATACGAATTTTCCCCTCAAAACCCTTCATAAAGAATATTAAAATTATATATAAAATCAACTAAGTAAAAAAGATAAAGAAACTTCACTCAAACTAAGGTGGAGAATATCTTAACCAAACACTCATGGATAACTTGAAGAAGTGTGGGATTGTTTTAAAACTCACTCCCTCTTAAAAAACATAGTGGAATATTGTTAGTGAAAGTATGAATCATGTTGTGCTTGATATGGTGAGATAAAAAAATGTTTTTTTACTCTTTCATTATCATTTTTGGGATATGCTTCATAAAGATTAGCATATATAATTAATGGTCTCCAACAATAGTGGTAGCTGAGATTCTATATATGTTATAGTAAGGAAAGAAAATATGGATATCATATATACATGGATGGGGATTTGAATTATTTATAAAGACTATTAATAATGAAAAATCATATCATGAGACATAAAAATTGTCTTTATAGATTATTCTAAAGAAATAAAAGGGAATTTCACATGCATCCCATTGTATAAAAAAGTTAATATGGTAAGATAGATCATATTTCTTGAGAGGGAGGACCTTTACAATGGAAATAGTGCGATAAAGGTAGACTTAAATAAAGTTGAATATCTAAATTCCCAAGAGTTAAAATTATAACAAACTACAAAAAAATCGTATAGAATAAATTCCTGATGCATAAGTACTATAAGGGTTAATCATGGTGGTTAGTGAAATGAGAGGTTTGGTTTTCTAGTCACCAAATTAGGTGATACATTATTCCTTGGGGATAATTAACCCCTAAATAATAATGAAGTGGTGGATTGAAAAGAATCTTATAATTGGAAAACTCTATGAATTTAAAAATGGATTCTGTGTACCAAAATTAAGTTTAGACATTCATAAAACCTCAAGTAATAGTAAATACAATTTTTTTTAAATGGGTATTCAATAATAAGTTAGGCATTGATGATAAAGTGAATTATTATAAAGAATTAATGGTTGATAAATGTTATCAGAATTTTCAATTAATTGACTATAATGAATCTTTTTTCACCAGTTTCAATATTGAAATTAATTAGAATAATATGGGATAAAATATATGTCCATGATTATGAGATTTAGAATATAGATTTTAAGTCCAACATCATGAATTAGAAACTTTTTTAATATGTATATGTAACACATACAAAGAGATTTATGGCACTAAAGGATGACAACAAGGTATAAAAGCTACAAAGATCCATTTATGGATTGAAGTGGGCATCATGATCATGAAATGTTTGTTTTGTTGAATCTATAAGGTAATTTGGTTTCAATAAAAATTTAAGTGAGATGTGTTTCTATAAAAATGATAGTAAAAGTGTAATAGTTTTTCCTAGTATTTTATACTGATGTTATATTACTTATAATAAATGAGATACAAGTATTACAAAAATTAAGAATTGGTTAAATGAATGCTTCTCCATTAATGACTTAAATAAATAATCTTATATTATAGGGATTAAGATATAATAAGATAATACCAAAAGGGTGTATATAATAAGTTAAATAACATATATTAAGATGATAAAAAATGTACCATATGGATTAGTCCAAGAGAGTATTGTTACCTATGTCAAATGGTATAAATCTCTATAAGAAAATGTGTCCCTAGATATAGTAAGAGAAAGAAATAATGACTAGAATCCCTTATGCTTATTCAATGGGATCAATCATGTATATCATTCTATATACTAGACTTGATGTTTTATGTGCCTTGAGAATGGTGGTAATAAGTCAATAAAATCCTAGAGAGTTTCATTGTTTTTAATTAAAATTATCCTAAAGTACTTAATAAATACAAAGTATATGTTCCTAATTTATAAAGGGGATAAAGAGTTGGTAATAAGGGGATATATTGATGTTATATTCTAGATAGATCATGACGATATAAGGTCAATATAGGTAGATGTATTATACCTGAATGGAAATGTGGTGATCTAGAGAGTCTTGTAGTATCATGAGGACACTAATTCTATATTATAGTACAAGAATATTATGTAATTAAAGATATAATATGGATACACAAATTTCAATTATATCTCAGTTGTAACATTCCCCTAGCATGGGACCACTAAATAATGTTTGGGTTGGGGTCATCACGTGACCTCTAGTGGACCTCCCTATATATTAGATGTTATTAACTAGCAGTGAGGATCTAAGGTGCTACCATATTGAGACTAAACTTCAAATCATAGTAAAAAAATTGTGTTAAAATAACCAAGTAATATCCATAATTAATAACCAAATTTTTTATAATCAACAAACAAGAATCATATTATAACAAGCATAATGAAAAATCATTCAATCTTACATCCCAACTGATCACCCACTAAGTCGATCACATATACAATAAACAAGAGTACAAAAATGCAAGAAGGATATAATACCATCCATGAACCTCGTCACATCTGAGTCTCCAATCCCCATCAAGATACCCTTGCTTGATCATGCAACACCAAGCCTCTTCCCAACATGAACATATGAACATGTGGTCTACTTGCGTACCAAAATGTCAGGGCCACCTGAACATGGTGTGATTAAAACTCAGTTGGATACCACTAATGGTGTCCCTAACATAACCAATAAATATAGTGTCTGCACATTTGATATTATCATAATAAGACATACAATATGGAAGCATAATAAAATAATCATCATCGATCCTTAGGTTCTAAGGTCATTCCCATGATTAACTAAACCTACTTCAGCTAGTGTGGGATGTATATAATCATAAAACATACCACCCAAGGGGAACCAAGTCAATCATTGAAACTATATAAAATATCATACACCTAGGTAAAATCAGCACACCCCAGAATAATATAAGTAACATACTCCCATAGGGTCACAACCCACCCTATAATTGGTATCAAGCCTCTATTACTTTAGTTTTGTATCCCACCATCATAGATTAAACCATTATTCACGTATCACATACACCTATGGAAACTCAAATCACCCCAGATTCATGTTGGTAACATAAAAAATGGGGAAAAATCAACACACTTGAAACTATATAAGAGATATACGCTGAAGGGTAACACTTCTCACCTCGAAACTGTATAAGAAACATACACCCAGTGGAAACTTATCTCACTATATAACCATATCACATGTTCCTAGGGGTTACACCCACCTGATAATAAGAGCCATACCATCATTACCTAGGGAACAAATCTTTCCTCAGTACTTGAACCCTCATTCATGTAACATACTAACCAAGAATGATTGTTTTTGGAAAGGGATGAGGTTACACTAACCTTATGTGATATTCCCTGGAAACCATAGGTTGGAAATAAATTCTTAAGGTTTATTAATATTGTAACAAAACGAATATATTAACTTGGAGTTGATGGTTATATTACTATATTGGCACAAGATACAAGATAATGTGTCTTGAAGGATCGAATAGTTTAGTAGTTTTAGGATACTAGATACATACAAGATTCTCACAATATATTTGAAAACATGAAATGCAAAATAATATTCTAATTATGAATTTAATATTTATTCTATTATATCCTTAAAATAATTCAAATATCCATTCTTGGTATCCTAGGTAAAGGAATATATAATAAGGGATGATCATGGATGATCGGTAAGGGAAAGCATACAACAGAAGCTAACATAAAATAAAAAAATCATGAATAATATGGTATGGAAAAATAATAATAAAATATTACATATAAATAAGACCATAAAATTGGAATATGTATATAGATGTCATATAAACATAAATAATTACATGGATAGTAATAACCAGTTTCATAATGATATAATTTATATGTCTAAAATCATAATCTTACCATCAAGGATCCATGATAATAAATCCTACAAAAATAGGTATTGAATGTAACAAATACCCAAGTTAGTTTATCTCATAAGACCTACCAATTCATAAAGGGGCTACAATGGTCCCCTCCCACACTTACTAAGTCCAATGCATTCATTATATGAAATAAAGTAATAACAATTAAATACATGATCAACATAAACATTCCTATTGAAAAAATAGCATATGAAATGTTAATATTTACCCCAGTAAATAAATAAAACAACTTAATTATAATCCATTCACAAAAGTAATTTGGATGGTATCATTATATTATATCCCCAATAAAGTATAACATTCATCAAAGGATTTTGAAATGGATGAAAATACTTTTAAATTATCACTAGAACATTTCATGGGGAACATACCCTTTTCATTTTGAAATCAATTATTTAAAATATAAATATTTCCATAATTTTATGAGAATTATTTTCTTTGAAAATAACCATGGAAACATTTAAATTAATCATCAAATAAAATAATATTCATGAAGGTAGTAAAATCTATTCATGATGTAAATGTTAAAACAAAGATTTCATTCACACCTTTGGTAAAATGTACCTCATTTAGAAAACAACAAGAATATTCCTTTCAAACAATTTTATAAAAAATCAATAATAGGTAAAAATAACTTAAATAAATCATTTTAGAATAGTAAAAATGTTATTCCAAAAATTTGGAAGAAAATATGGACATGGAATAATAATATTCTTGATCAAATAGAAAAAAAATGGATTTCCTTAAAAATATTATTTCATATTTTTTGAGTGATTAGAGAGAGGATAATCCAAGAATTTTTTTTAATTTTATAAAATAACCATATGAGAATAAGATATATGTGTTTTAAGATAATAATATCATATAATTCCTCTAATTAAAACATAAACATAAATAATCCTAAATAAGGATGAGATTGTGAAATAAACCCTTACCTCAAGTTTGAATTTCCCCATAAGTGATTTTAGCCTCATGTAAATAAATTTAAATTTATTATAATTACATAACAGAACCATATAAATAAATATAAAATTATATATGATTCAATTATAACATTTTAACACCCATTTATTAAAAATTATTCATTAAAATTTCTGTTTCGGAGTTTTAACTATTTTGTTTTTCATGTATGTTTTGGTACTGTAGTTTCAGTACTTGCATCTTGATCATGGTTTCATTATATTAATAAACTTAATAATTTCATAATTTTAATATTTAATCATTATATAAAATTTTATAACCATTCATATAAATTATTGATGAAAAATAAATTACACCACTTCATGGACACACGAGTGATGTTTCCACTTTTCAATGGATGGAATGAATGGAAGGTAAATAATGATTCACTTTTCAAGAATCGTTATTATATCATAAATATAATATATATCCATTAAATATATCCTTATTACCATTAATTTAAAGCTGGAATGAAGAATGAATCACATCGCTTCATAGTGGTGGCGGTCCACACGTATGCACGAGTGGCGTTCTCATTTCCCAAAAGATAGGAAGGTAAGAAGGTAGATGTGATATTATAATTAGAAAAGAATTATTATTTCATAAATATAATATATACTCATTATTTATATATTATAACCATCCAAATAATGTGGTGATGAAAAATGAATTACATCGCTATGTTAAGATGGTAGGTCATACGTACGCATGAGCAAAGTTATAATTTTTTATAGGATGTAAAAGAAGTGAAAAATGGTTGTAATATAATCATAGTAATATCTAAGTATATTTAGGATACTATATTTATTATGTTTTTATGGGAAAAATATATTTATAGTAAGTATAAGAAGAAATAAACTTTGAAAGAGTCAGTAAAGATGATTACCTCTTCTTTGAGAGGGCTCCTTTGGCTTAAAACTTAAGCCTTCATATGATGGTATTAGGAGATGAAAAAAAGATCAAGAACTAAGGGAAGGAATCTATAAAGTTTTTCTGGTATTTTTTTCCAATATAAATGGATTAAGTTGTGTGAAGATAATATGACTGGATATTCTATTTTATAAGTGAGGTAAAGGAAACACTTAGAATTACATAAAAGGTTTAAATATAATATATTTCATAATCATGTCTTGTAGAACCAAAAAAACCCAAATTTGAATATAATATGTGATAGGGTCATAAAAACTCAACTGATCACATTTAGAAAAGTTTTTAATACATTTTAATCCTTATATCCTAGTTAAACCCAATTTAACCTTAACTGTGATAACTTAACTTTTTAACGTAATAACATAATTATATTCTTAGAAATAAGAGGAGCCTTCTAAAAAAATTGAAAATTATGATTCAAAAATTTTAATCCATTTTATAATATTTAAAATATATAGGTTTCATAAATTACATTTAATATTAGTATAAAAATGTATGTAATTTTTTGGTAGGAAAATAACTGACTTAAGTGTAAAAATCAATTCACCTTGAAATAAAGTAATAAGTTGATTTATATAAAGTTTTTTTGTTAAAAAATAAAAAATAAAGTTTTTTATACTTTTTATAAACCCAAAACTTAATGAAACCTTATAACCCTACCATTAAATGCAATGACCCCAAAATAGTTTTTAGTTTGGATAAAATATAATTTATGTTCATAAAAGTCAAACATGGGTTCCCAAATTCAAAATAATTTTTTAAAATATATTATTTAACTAATTAAATATATATTTTTCTTAAAACCACTCATCTTATAGGATAAATTCAAGTGTTTAATAGATTTTAAAAACCTTACCCCATAATTTTAACACAACTTTACCTATTTTACCCCTACTGAGGTGACAAATCTTTACCACGGTTATTATTCATAATGACCAAAAATAAAATGGTACTATTTGAAAAATTAGAACCTTTTAATTCCAAATATGGAATAAATTTTCAGTATTAAAATTACATAAGTTTCATAAATTAACTTTAATATAAATATTTAAAACATAATGAAAAATAATTTTTAGAAAAATGGGTTTTCATCACAAAAATGAGCTTATAAAAAGCTAAAATTTTAAGATAATTGTTTTTAAATTAATTAGATTATGTATAATTAAATTATAATTTTTTAAAACATAATGGTACTTTTTAATTACATTATTTAATGAAAAAATGTTTTTTTACAAAAATCCACAATTTTCACTATTCACTCAAAAATCAATTATTTCTCAAAATTCCCAAAAATTCACCCTAAGTTATTTTTGACATGATGAAACCATAAATGAAGTAATTTTTATAAAATTAAATTTTTAAAATTTATAAATTTATTTTTTTATAAAATATCTTGTAATACTTCTTTTATTGAAAAATTAAATTTTAAAACATTAAAAGTTCTAAATCTATTACATATAAATTAATAATTATATAAGTGTCATGAATTTCATTATTTAAAATTTTTTAATCTGAAATTTTTATAATAGTTTGACTTAAATATACCTAATTTATAATTATCTAATGGTTATATGTATGTAATGGCTATGTGTCCAATGACAATATATTTAACGATCATATTACATTCTTATATATATTCTTGCATGCTTAAATAAAATATATTCATTTACTTCTCTCTCATCATGTCAATTATATTCCTAATTCTTTTCCTTGTATTCATAGTTTTAGTTGGGGTCACAATCATCCTGGGGAACCATGAGTGTAAAGATTTTATGTTTGTGGTATTTGTGTGTGTGTGTGTGTTTTTTTAGTCCACTTGTACTTTTATTAATGTTATTTCATATTACAATCTAATAATTTATCAGTGTTTATATTTTATTGTAATATTTTATATCAATAAAAGTATCACAATTCATTTTAGTTCGATGTTGCATGTATCATAATATAGAAAATAAAATTTTCATTAAAAGGAGAAATGCATATTGAAATATCGGGGTGTTAAAAATATCATGGGGAATGATTTACCCTTGTATATATATATATATACACACACAACAACCTGCAAAAGAAAACTCCAAGACAGTTCATATATATGATGCATGAATAAACACATGTCCAAAATTAAAAACATAATATATCTATACATTATAATCAAAGTGTGGTAGCCAACAGATATACCAAAAAGACCACTAGACTAAAGACTTTAAAAGTGAGACAAGGAGCTGAAATGGAACACTTACATGATCTATATGATGACTATCACTAATCTCATAGATTTATCCTAATCCACAACATCAAAACATCAGGTTATCATGTAAGAGGTCTTCACCTTACCCGTATCATCAAGAACAATGACTGCATATGCATGGGAAAGCATTTGCAGGGGTGATTATATCAACTCAGTAAGAAATCCCCCAGAAGCTACCCACATATTTCACATTAGCAAGAACCAGTTAGCTCACACTTATATAAAATTGGAGAGAATCATAATACAATGAAGGAGTCATGTGTTCTATGCCACGAACCTACCCAGGGTCGACCCGGGTTATTATTATAATTTTTTATTTTTATTAAAAAAATTATTCACAATTTTATTATTAAATGGTTTCTAATATTATTATTTCTTTTAAACTGTTTCTACTACTATTATTATTTAAAATTATAAAATTATTATTAGAATTATTATTATTTTATTACTAGTTTTATTATTATTATTATTATCATGTTACTATTATTAATATTATTGGAATTTTTATTACTGTATTATTGATATTATTATAATTTTTGTTGTTATTGTTATTGTTTTTTCTAGGAAAATGATTATAATTTTTATTATAATTTTTATTATTATATTTTTGGTTTTACTATTACTATTATTATCATATTATTATTATTATTATTATTATTAATTTGATGATGATTATAATTTTTTTTAGAATTTTTATTATTATTATTTATAATATTTTTTATTATTATATTATTATTTATTTATTTTATTATTATTATTATTACCCCAAACCCTAAGCTACCCATCCCCCCACCCGCTGCATGTCAGTACCCTCGCCATCCTGGTCAGCTCCCAGCCTCGCCCTTGCCACTCCCCCCCTCACCATCCTTATCTGCTCTCGAATTCACCTTCACCACTTCTGACCTCACCCTCACCACACTCCGGCCCTCGCCCCTCCGCCAGCCAACCCCTCTCATGCCAGCAGCGTAACAGACTACTGCCCTCCTCCCTCGCCCAAGCCACTCCAGCCAGCTAACCACCCCCTGATCTCCTTTGCTCTGGCCAGCAGCGTACCAACCAGCCTCATCCCCTGCAGGTCCCAACCAGCCCTCCCCTCACCGCCCTTTTTTCCAGCCTCCATCCCCAGTTCTGAAGTAGCCTTCTTCCCCACCTTATTTCTCATGGCTAGCATAACCTTCTCCCTCTAGCGCAGTTCACAAACCCACCTCCCCTGCACTCCCCTTCCTAGTGCCCTCTATCTCACCGGTGCGAGTTCTCTGGTCTGGCAACCTCACCCCTGGTAGATTGGTTTTCATCTTTGGTGTTTTTATTTAATATGGCCAAGCCCCAACATCTCAGGTGTTGATTGGTGCATTTTTCTAGTTGATTTGGGTGTGCGACTAGCCCATGGGGTATCGTTATTCTTCTTGTCAAAGGTTTCATCACATCCACGCATGTTTGAGGTAGGAAAATCCTGGTTTATCCTTTCTGATGCATTCCTTTGACATTTTCATTCTTCCAATTATTTATTTTATCTGAATCATACCTTTATTTTTATCTTAAATGGTTTGTTATGGTGTTTTTTTTAATTATTAGAAGTTTTTAAAAAAAAATTAGTGTGTTTCTTTAACTATGTTTATCCGCACCAATGTGAAAGGAATTTGATTAATACCCATTGTTGTTTCAATAAAAAAATTGTTCTATGGATTGAAATTTTGATAATTCTTGTTTCAAAAGAAAATTTATGTGTTTATGAACCCAAAATATTGGATAAAATGTCTTTGCATTTGTAAGGTGATATTAGGGGTTTTACAAACCGTTAGCTTTATATATGTTGTGACAGTATCTTCTTATTGGTGAAATTTTTCTAGCGCATATGGTTTGACGATGTTGAAATTTGAAATTGTGTTAAAAATGACTTGAAAATGGGTTTTATGGATATAAGAGGATCGTTTTTTTGTTTTCAAAATAATGTGGTGTCACGACCCACCTTCACCATGACGAGAGAAGGGACAACAGATTTCCAGACCCTTCCTTCTTCAAGTTGAAGGAGAGATAATGACCCCCAAGACTCGTCTTCAATAGGTCCTGGAGTGGCGACTAGTGCCAAGGGTATAGAATCACACACAAGATGGAAGGAATTACCCTTTTTCTTTAATAGGATCGGGAGATAAGATAGTAAATCCCAACAACACCAAAACTGGGGGGTAAATGTAAATCCAAATAAAATCATTCCCATATGCATGTTACAAAAGTAAATTCCACAAAGTACAAGGAGACTACAAAGGTAAAGTACCAAAGAAAGAAAAACAACAACTGAAACTGTCCCAATGTCCGAGCTAGTACGGTCCCGCACAATCCCTGATGTCCTCCTGGAAACCAGAAATCATTTTTATATATGAAGGGTGAGCATACAAGTATACTCAGTAAGAAAAAACAAAGTCTCTCGTGCACAAGTGGGGAGGCATTCTAATGCCCAGTGAGAAGATAGATAACCAAAGCACTTAGCAAGGAAAACTATCCTCCAAAGCCTCCCCAAGGCACACTCCCCAAATAACGCAAGTCAAGTAATGTATAGTAATAGCACATCGATATTTGGGTACCCCGTACCACTTTCCCACTGGTTATTGAAGACATCCTACGCATCGAACCTCTCCCGCCATTCTCACTGCAGTCCCACTGCCACTCCCTGCCCGCACACACCTGGGCCATCACTACCACACATCCCGCCTGTAAACACCTGGGCCATAACAACCACATGTAACCACACCCGCAAACACCTGGGCCATAACAACTACTTCCATGCCCAAAGACACCTGGGCCTCATCTCGAAGACTCTTGGGAAACAACATGCCCGTACACACCTGGGCCAACCACCACAACTACCATGACCGAAGAATCTTGGGATATAATGGACTTCAGGCCGTCACAGCCAACCCGAAGAGTCTTGAGATATTCGATAAAGGGAGCATAAAAGGATTTAATAACCAGCCACTCATAGGAGTGTTGGGGAAAACAATCTCCCCCATGAAATGGGGGTGTTCGACACTAAGTGCTCAACTTGGGTGGGGTGCGAATATGAAACATAAGAACAAAAATTATATATATATATATATAGGTAACAAGCACTCATCCCAACCTAGGGGTTCCAAAACCAACCCGAGCACAAACACCCTCGTTACTATAAGAATGCCACAACCTCAACCATGTCAAAACTCATTCCCAAAACCAATTCCCCATTGAACCCATTCTTGATTTCATGTTCGAGTGATTCCATTGAAGTAAAATTATGCACTACTGGGCAACTAACAGGCATAACCACAAGCTGTGGAAAGGAATGATAGGCAAACAACACTTTAAGCATTCACACCCGGTTCTTTTGTAAAGTCACAACAACAAAGAGATCTGTGAGATCCCTCAAAGTACTGGAACCAATCCAATCCTCAAGATACAGACCCCACACGGCCTCAATCCACAACCAAGAACCGTTCAACAATAGAGTATCACATCCCCATCCATATCACCCCATAAGCATCCAGCATAACAACCACACATACTACCAAAACAGAGTAAGGGAAAACTTCCAGGTTCAAGCACATCATTCATTAGGTTCTTCTTTCTTTTGTTTAACCAGGGTGACCACACAAGGATTGATGTTCACTAGACATCCATTTAATCCACCGAGTTTACATGATTAACCAATTTCCATGTTACAGCCATTCAATCGTCACAGAAGACAAGGGTTCATTAGTGCGCAAGGAAAGACCACCAACGGCCATGATTTTCAATGAGCATAAGACTATACAGTTTACAACATATAGCAATTATAAAAGAGTACAACAGAATTGTCAAACGCACCCCATCATTCTTTAACAGTCTGTTTATTTTCATTGTTAAGGTTTGGTTTCATCCATTCCCACAGAAACAGTAGCGTACCAACCCCACATGATACATAGTAAGGAGAGACGAAGGAAAATCCCTACTTGTTTGATCAAGGATCGAAGTTCTTCTCCACGCGCCAAGAACTGGGAATATCTGACTTGTAGGGGAGGAACGTCGGGGACTCCAAGGGTGAGCAGAAAGGCTCCAGCACAGGCGCACCACTTGCCTCAGTAAGGGGAACTCCAAACACACAAGGAAGAAAAGGAGACTAGCCAAGAGAAATAATTTCTAGCGTGATATAAAGATGAGATTTTGTTGTTACAGGATATGGAATTTTGAATGGATATAAATTCAGATCGTGGTTTCACCACGCGGTTTGGTGGTTATGCATGATGGAATTAATTGTCATTTAACAATTCTCCTCGGAGAGGTGGTCATAACAGCTATGCGTTAAACAGTGTTCTTTAATCATAAGGAAACGTGTAACAGGGGCAGATCTGGAAGGTACGGAGAAGGGCGTGACACCGAGGAAAAACCACATATTTTGGTAAGTTAAGGGCTTCCCGACTCTTGGGGGATTTTAGATATTATTTATGGGCTTTAAATGGATTTGAAAGTTGTAATTGAATCATCTTTACATCAAAAGAAATGTTGTGGAAGCGGAAAAGTCTGGAACTGGGAAATAACGAAGACCGCTTGGTGAGGACACGGTGCCACTGTCACGGTGCCACCCTCACGGTGCCACCCTCACCGTGTCACCCTTACGGTGCCACCTTCATGGTGCCACCGTCACGGTGCCACCCTCACGGTGCCACCCTCACGGTGCCACCCTCACGGTGCCACCCTCACGGTGCCACCGTCACGGTGTCACCCTCACGGTGCCTCTGCAACCGCTGCCACCGTCACGGTGCCACCGTGACCGGTGTGAAGCCATCACGGTGCCACCATTACTGGTGCCCCCGTGACTGGTGCCACCGTTTAGGTGGAGCCATGTTTTGGCAAAGTAATTGACCAGGTGGGTCTAGACGATTACAACATATACCTCTCAAACTATTCTCTCCCTCAAGAATCAAAACTATACCCGAAGAAAAGAGGGGGTTCCAAACAACCACCTCGAAAGATACCTCTCAAGAGTGAACCTAATCGATATCTAGAAACACCTCTCCCTCAAGTAACCAGGCAAAATTTGAGGGTCAAACTATCCAATCATATTGGTTAGGGAGTTTCTTCCCCCATGTCAAGATACTATCCTCTTTGGGTGGCACTGACTCACCCGCACGGGTTTAATCACATCCACCTTAATTTTCCTTGATTAGGGATCTGGTCCTCCCTTCCCCATAGTCAGGACTCTTCACACACATCCACGGAATAAGAAAAACCACATGTTCCATAGTTAACAAGGTAAAGCGTTCCATCTCAAACAAGTACAAACAAAATAGAACAAACCACAAAACAGCTCTGGATACTGGGCGTGCATCTGCGTCTCCCATTCCCAGGTACTTTCCTCGAGCCTGACATGCCTCCACAACACACAAACCAAAGGAATGGTCCGTCCATGGAGCACCTTCTCCTCACGATCCTCGATCCTCCCTGGTCTTTCCACAAAAGTCACATCGTCCTCGATATCCAGATTTCCCCAGTCGACGACGTGTGAATCGTCGTGTAGATACCGTCAGAGTTGAGATTCATGGAAGACGTCATGCATTATCAGTAGCGGTGGTGGTAGCAGAAACTAGTAAGCCACTTCACAGACCCACCGCACCACTTAGAAAGGTTTGACGAACCTGGGAGAAAGCTTACTCCCCCTGTCGAACCTCCATTTTCCACATCGAGGGAAGACCTTAAAGAACACGTGGTCCCCGACCTCAAACTCTAAGGGTCTCCTCCTATTATCGGCATATGATTTCTGTCGGTCTTGGGCCGCCTTCATCCTCTCTCATATAAGTTGAACTCTCTGTCATGCTCTCCACCACTTTCGGGCCAAGAACACCTGCTTCCCCAACCTCGGTCCAGCACACGGGTGAGTGACATGGCCTTCCGTACAAAGCTTCGAATGAAGCCATGCCAATGGTAGAGTGATAGCTATTATTGTAGTCAAACTCTACCAGAGGCACATGTCGCACCCATGATCCCCCAGAGTCCAGAATACATGCTCGTAGCATATCCTCCAATGTCTGGATGGTGCGCTCTGTTTGTCCATATGTCTGGGGATGGAAAGCAGTGCTAATACATAGTTGGGTGCCAAAAGCATGCTACAATCCTCTCCAGACTCGTGAGGTAAACCGTGCATCCCTATCTGAGACTATGGACCTCGGAACTCCATGCAACCGCACCACCTCATCCACGTACCTCTGTGATAAGGCATCAACTGCACCCGACTCCTTGATTTCTAGAAAGTGAGCCGATTTCATCAACCGGTCCACCACTACCCAGATAGCGTCGTAGCCTCCTTGAACCTTGGGTAGCCCTATGAAAAAATCCATCAAGATGTCATCCCACTTCCAATCAGGGATGTCTAAATGCTACAACAAACCACCTGGAACATGGTGTTCAGCCTTCACCTGCTGGCATACTAGGAACCTGGCCACAAACTCTGCCACCACCCGCTTTACCCCGGGCCACCAAAACTAACTCCTCAGACCCTGGTACATCTTGGAAACTCCCGAGTGCACTACTAGGGGTGAGTTGTGGAAGTCACCAAGAACCCTCTCGTGCATCGCCTTTGGAACAAACAACTTCCCTCGGAAAAGCATCTGATTCTGGCCATCCTCTTTCCACCCTTCTGGAGCATTGCCTTGGTTAACCCGGTCACGCATCACTTCACTTATTGAGTCTCCCCATTGAGACTCCTCTACCTGCCGTAACAGAGAAGACTGCACTAGCATCTGATACAGGCAACCTCTACCACCATTCATCCTCGCATCCAGGTGCAGGGAAGCCAACTCCTCCATCATCTTCCAAGCATCTACCGACTCTCGAACCGCATCCTTCTGCGACTTCCTGCTCAAGGTATCAGCCACCACATTCCCTTTTCCTAAGGTGTATGAAATATCTAAGTCGTAGTCCTGAAGGAACTCCATCCACCTTCACTTCCATAAGTTCAGGTCCTGTTGGGAGAGAATATACTTCAAGCTTTTGTGATCTGTGAAGACCATGAAGCGCTCCCTGATGAGGTAATTCCACCACAACTTTAGTGCAAACACAACCACCTCAAGCTCCAGCTCGTGGGTGGAATAATTATGCTCATGGGGACGTAACTTTCTAGACCCATAAGAGATCACCCCTTGTCGTTGCATCAGCACACACTCGAGGCCTTGTCCTGAAGCATCACAGAACACCTCATACGCCGCCCCTTATTCTGTAAACCTTGGCACTGGGGCATTTACCAACTTCTCCTTCAGATAGCTAAAGTCCGCCTCACACTTCCCATCCCATACGAAAGCATGTCCCTTCTTGGTCAAAGTTTTCAAAGGTGATGTAACTCGGGAGAAGTTTGGTACGAACCTCCGGTAGTAACCTTCTAGTCCAAGGAAACTATGAACCTATTCCACGTTCTTGGGTGCTTCCCAAGAAAAAACCTCCTCGACCTTCGATGGGTCCACCATTATTCCCTGCTCAGACACCACGTTCCCAAGGAAGTGCACTTCTCGCGTCCAGAACTTGCACTTGGACAATTTCCCATAGAGTTGGTGCTA
This sequence comes from Viscum album, assembly GCA_963277665.1. Lineage (NCBI taxonomy): Eukaryota > Viridiplantae > Streptophyta > Magnoliopsida > Santalales > Viscaceae > Viscum > Viscum album. The sequence goes on from OY728160.1 coordinate 1,826,855,976, forward strand.
TCGGAGGGCCTCTAAAACCATTATCAGGTGCTCAATGTGATCCTCCTATGACCTTGAGTAGATCAGGACGTCGTCAATAAACACGACTACGAAGCGATCCAGGTATTCCTGGAAGATGGAGTTCATGAGTCCCATGAACACAGCTAGTGCATTCGTAACACCGAATGGAATGACTACAAACTCAAAGTGCCCATACATACATCTGAAGGCAGTCTTTGAGATGTATCCCTCCTTCACCCTCAACTGGTGATATCCAAACCACCGATCGATCTTAGAGAACCAACCTGCTCCCCTCAGCTGGTTAAAGAGATTGTCTATCCTCGGAAGAGGGTAGCGATTCTTGACCGTCACCTAATTCAGTCTCCTTTAGTTTATACATAGCCTCAGACCATCATCTTCCTTCTTTGAAAACAAGACAGGCGCACCCCATGGTGACACACTTGGTGGAACAAAACCCTTCTTCACCAGATCCTCAATATGAATCCCCAACTCCCACAACTCAGATGGTTCCATCTGGTAGGGATCCATCAAAATTAGATGGGCACCAGGTTGCAAGTCTATCTCGAACTCAACATCACGTAGAGGGGGTAGAGTCGCCACCTCTTCAGGGAAGATGTCCATAAACTCACTGACAATCCCTGGGACTTCCACCATTTCTGCATCAACCAACTCCACTGATAGTTTAGCTAACAAGGAAAGGAGGGGCTCCTCTTGCCTGCTGCTTTTCTGGCAACCCCGCTTGCCGATGAAAGTTACATGTTGGCTGCCCAAATCTGAAAACACGACCCTTCCTCAGAAGCAGTCAATGAAATCACATACAAAGAACAACCAGTCAATGCCTAGGATGACATCATATGGATGCATTTGCAATAGTAAAAGATCCCTGATCGACTGATGTGGCCATATCATCAGTCTACACCCTCAGCAAACATAAAACAAGTCAGTCTGACCTCTAACTGGTGTACTCAACACCAGGGGCACTAGAAGTCTTTCAGCATTTAGACCTAGAGCACAGGCCAGACTGGGCGCAACAAAGGAGTGTGAAGCTCCTGTATCAAACAATGCATAGGTAAGAGTACTAAACAAGCTGATCGTACCTCGAACAACTTTCGACCCTGCTGGAACCACTACCTCTGTAGCATGTAACTGTCCACACCTAGCTCCCCTACCCCTCGGCTGTCAGCCACCTACCCAACTGCACCCTGATCGAGGTCCCTGAGGAGAACCCTGAGGTCAGCCTCCTCCTACAATGCCTACCCTCTGAGGAGCGGGAGCTTGATTCCCCTACTGCTGCTGCTGAAAGGGCCTAGCTAGAAACTGCTGCTGCTGAGGTGGGTGTTGAACCTTCCCACCCCCGCTGTACTGCACTCTGTCCAGGCACTGATTCTAAAGGTTCCCATGGCTTCCACAGATGAAGCATCTCGGTCTTGGGCCTGAAAGGGAAGGGAGAGGGCCAGGAGATCAGAAATGGAACTGCTAAGGCCTGCTTCCTACTGGTCAAAACCTAGAGGGCCCTGATGCTGGAGGCCTGCTGCTGACGTCTTTCCCCTTCGATGAGCCCAACTAGATTCCCTCTCGCGATACACCTCCCAGTGTGTGAATCCTCTCCACCACTAAAGCCTTATTCTGGACCTCCAAGTATGTCAGTAGGGTGAAGGGAGTAACAGCATACTGGAGAGAAGGTCAAAGTGCCTCCACGAAACGTCATACCCGAGACTCCTCATCTGGAAATAGGTCAGAATCAAAGTGAAGGATATCCTTAAACTTGATCCCCAACTCTCTTACTGACATACTCCCCTACTGGAGGGAGAGTAGTTCCTGCCTCTTCTCAGCCTTCATCGTGGAAGAGAGGAATTCCACCCAGAACTCCTTCTCGAAGTCATTCCACGTCACCTCAGCCTCCCTCTTCTCCCCAAGATAAATCATCCACCATTGATGCACTGCTCCATGCATCTGGCTTACACCCAGAGGAACCCAGTACTCCGTTGGAGCCCGGATCAAGCTGAAAGCTATCACCATCTCCTCTAGCCAGCTCTCTGTCTCCACATCAGAGATGTTGCCCTCATACTTCTTGAGGGTCTACCACTGAAAGGCACGAAGCGTCTTCTGCTACTGATCTTCCTCCTCCTCTCGTTCATCCCTTTGTCAATCAGCCATGTCAACCTCCTGGGCCTCGATCACCTGCACTACTCGTGGTCGTCTCCCAGGTTCCATAGGTGCAAGGTAAACAAGGAATTCCTAAGCCCGAGTAGTGTAGAATATTGTTCTTAAATTTTCTTAGACTTCTTATTCATTTTAAATCCCCAAAATACCCATGAAACATAAGAACACAAGTCATTATGATGCATTTACCTTCCCTAGGGTCTCTACCCTGTAATCAGTGCAGCCTCACTTGGTCGTTCGGTAGGCCCAAAGTCCTTGCATCGGATCACGGGGGGCCCTAAAATCCTGTGTCCTAGCCTGTCTTCCCTTGCCTATTTCACATACCAAGATTTCCAAGCATTGTTGCTCTATCATCCCATGAAATCCTCATTGTGCCTAACCCTGAGCTCCATCCTATCTCTTAACCTTGTCTTTGATACCATTCTGTCATGACACACCTTCACCATGAAGTGATAAGGGACATCAGATTGTCAGACCCTTCCTTTTTCAAGTTGAAGGAGAGATAATGACCCCCGAGACCCGCATTAAATAGGTCCTGGAGTGGCGACTAGCGCCAAGGGTATAGAATCACACACAAGATGGAAGGCATTACCCTTTTATTTAATAGGATCAGGAGATAAGATATTAAATCCCAACAACACCAAAACTGGGGGGTAAAAGTAAAGCCAAAGAAAACCATTCCCATATGTATGTTACAAAAGTAAATTCCACAAAGTACAAGGAGACTACAAAGGTAAAGTACCAAAGAAAGAAAAACAGCAACTGAAACTGTCCCAACATCCAAGCTAGTATGGTCTTGCATGATCCCTGATGTCCTCCTAGAAACTTGAAAGCAGTTTTATATACATAGGGTGAGCATACAAGTATACTTAGTAGGAAAAACTAGAGACTCCCGTTCACAAGTGGGGAGGCATTCTAATGCCCTATGAGAAGAGAGATAACCAAAGCACCTAGAAAGGAAAACTATCCACCCAAGCCTCACCAAGGAACACTCCCCAAATAACGCAAGTCAAGTAATGTATAGTAATATCACATCAATATTTGGGTACCCCACGCCACTTTCCCACTGGTTATTGAAGACATCCTACGCATCAAACCTCTCCCGCCATTCTCACTGTAGTCCCACTGTCACTCCCTGCCCGCACACACTTGGGCCATAACTACCACACATCCTAACCGCAAACACCTGGTCCAAAACAACCACAGGTAACAACTCTTGCAAACACCTGGGACAGAACAACTACTGCCACGCCTGAAGACACCTGGGCCTCATCCCGAAGAATCTTGGGAAACAACCTGACCGTACACACCTGGGACAACCACCATAATTACCATGCCCGAAAAATCTTGGGCTATAATGGACCTCAGGCCATCACAGCCTGCCCTAAGAGTCTTGGGCTATTCGGGAAAGGGAGCCAAAAAGGAGCTAATAACCAGCCACTTATAGGAGTGTTGGGAAAAACACCCTCCCCCGTGAAATGGGGGTGTTCGGCACTAAGTGCTCAAATTGGGTGGGGCGCAAATATGAAACATAAGAACTACAATTATATATATATATATATATATACATGTAACAATCACTCATCCCAACCTAGGGGTTCCAAAACCAACCCGATCACAAACACCCTCGTTACTATAAGAACGCCACAGCCTCAACCATGTCAAAACTCATTCCCAGAACCAATTCCCCATTGAACCCATTCTTGATTTCATGTTTGATTGAATCCATTGAAGTAAAATTCTGAACTACTAGGAAACTAACAGGAATAACCACAAGCTGTGGAAAGGAAAGATAGTCAAACAACACTTTAAACATTCACACCCTGTTCTTTTGTAAAGTCACAACAACAAAGGGATTTGTGAGATCCCTCAAAGTACTGGAACCAACCCAAGCCTCGAGATACAACCCCCACATGGCCTCAATCCACAACCAATAACCATTCAACAACAAAGGATCCCATCCCCATCCATATCACCCCATAAGCATCAAGCAGAAAAACCACACATACTACCAAAACAGAGTAAGGGGAAACTTCCAGGTTCAAGCACATCATTCATTAGGTTCTTCTTTCTGTTGGTTAATCGTGGTGACCACACAAGGATTGATGTTCACTGGACATCCATTTAATCCACCGAGTTTACATGATTAACCAATTTCCATGTTACAGTCATTCAATCATCATAAAAGACAAGGGTTCATTAGTGTACAAGGAAAGACCACCAATGACCATGATTTTCAGTGAGCATAAGCCCATACAGTTCACAACATATAGCAATTATAAAAGAGTACAGTAGAATTATCAAATGCACCCCATAATTATTTAACAGTCTTTTTGTTTTATTTTTTAAGATTTGGTTTCATCCATTCCCATAGAAACAGTAGTGTACCCACCACACATGATGCATAGTAAGGAGAGATGAAGGAAAATCCCTACTTGGTTGATCATGGATCGAAGTTCTTCTCCACGTTCCAAGAACTGGGAATGTGTGACTTGTAGGGGAGGAACGTCGGGGACTCCAAGGGTGAGCAGAAAGGCTCCAGCACAGGCACACCACTTACCTCGAGAAGGGGAACTCCAAATTCACAAGGAAGAAAAGGAGACTAGCCAAGAGAAATAATTTCTAGCGTGATATAAATATGAGATCCCTTTGTTACGGGATATGGAATTTTGAATGTCTATAAACTCAGATCGTGGTTTCACCACGCGGTTGGGTGGTTACGCATGATGGAATTAGTTTTCATTTAACAATTCTCCTCAGAGAGGTGGTCATAACTGCTATGCGTTAAACAGTTTTCTTTAATCATAAGGAAATGTGTAACAGGGGCAGATCTGGAAGGTACGGAGAAGGGCATGAAACCGAGGAAAAACCACACGTTTTGTTAAGTTAAGGGTTGCCCGACTCTTGGGGGATTTTAGATATTATTTATGGGATTTAAATGGGTTTGAAAGGGGGCATTAAATCATCTTTACGTCAAAAGATATGTTGCGGAAGCAGAAAAGTCCGGAACTGGGAAAGAACGAAGACCGCTTGGTGAGGACACGGTGCCACCGTCACGATGTCACCCTCATGGTGCCACCCTCACAGTGCCACCAAAATCGGTTCCCCCGTGACCAGTGCCACTGTTTCGGTGGAGCCGTGTTTTGGAAAAGTAATGGACTAGGTGGGTCTGGGCTATTACATGTGGATGGGTGGGTTTAGTTTTAAATAATGTGGTATTTTGTGGAAATGTTACTTTTGAGTGTCTTCTTGGATAGTTTTTGAGCCATTGGATGTTGTGAAACCCATGGGTGCACTAGGTTCACACATGGATGTGCCCTCAAATGAAGATGACACCTTTAAAATAGTGTTTTCTTAAAACCTTGGTTTTTTAAATGGTTTTTGTTTCCTAAATAAGGTTTGGTCCTTAAGAAAATGGTGTTTGGTGAGGTCTGGGTTTCGATTCCTGGGATCCCGCTCTTGGGGGAATTTCTGCCTCCCATGTACTACTCATCTTGTCGGGTCACCCGGTGTCTCATCGGGTGGGTAGAATGGGCGCACTTCACCTGGATGATGGCTTATTGTGTCGAACCATCACTAATAGAGGTGTTACCCTATGGGACGCAATGTCATCTCGGCTGACAACGGCTCCTCCCCGGTTGTGGCTTCTTCGGAAGACCCCTTCGGGGGGAGGGGGGTTCTTGAGTGTGGAGGGTTCGAAAAGGCCACTCTCGAGAATTCCCTTTTCTGTAAAATATAAATAAGGTTTGGTCCTTTGTGTGGCTTTTATGAAAGGTTTGAAATGTAATCTCAAGGGTTTTCCCTTTTGGCCTTTAGTGTGTGTTTCAGTGAATGTTAGGCTCAAGGGGTCGTTTAGCTATTTCATAAGATTGTGCATTTTTCCTTAAGATTTCCAAAAGGTTTACTAAAAATGAATAGGAGACTTTAAACCTAAAGGACCGTTTTTCTTTTTAAATACAAAGGTGGTGTTTAGAGTTGTTTTAAAAGATCTTGTGCAATATTTTCATAAAGACTTTTGATTATGTAAAACTAAAGACTCATTTGACAACTCCAAGTGTTTTATAAAGTGGTTTTGATAATCAAATGATGTGACGGCCCAGTTGTAACTTTGTATGTTTGACATGTATGCATATATATATATATATATATATATGGGGCTCTCTTATCTAGGGTAACCCTTTATGGGTGAATGCATACGAAGCGTCCATGTTTGGGGTAGGCATGTGCAGTGATGACTTGTGAGTTGAGTCAAACATGTGAGGGTATCCTACTTACACAGTGATATAACCACCATGGGTTCTTGGATGTCTTTTAGATAATGAAGTGATAATTGTTGATCAACCCCAATTAGATGGGTTGGTACCCCTTGAATTTTTTATTAGGCCAAGAGGTCTTTGCCACTGGATTTGGTCAGTATTATGGGGACCAGTTGGTTATTGACTTAAGAGCTTCACTATATGTCGGTAGGTGGTTCCGAACCGAGTACGTCCAGGAGTATTCTATGGATATTTATGATCACCCATGGTTACTTAATTATTTAAATTTATTGTTTACATTCCATTATACAAGTTTATTTCTAGCTTTCCTTGTTTACCTATTTTATTTTTGCACAACCTTGGTATTACTTGCTTGGTTTTTTTTATACAGTGGTAAACTGCTTTGGAAATTTTATGTGGAATGTGTTGGTTCTCAAAGTGAGGAAAATGATATTTTTTTATTAAAAGTGTGAAAATCCATTTTTTTGTAAATGTATTTCAAAATAGTGGCTTTGGATTGTTTTGGGAAAGGGGAACACATAGATTCGGTCGTTTATCTTGGAAACCCAACTAGGCAATTTAATGCTCATGCCTATTTTATCACTTCAATTATAGGTTCCCTTTTCTTAGGTTCTCTTGGTCGAGTTTCTCAATATTGGAGTAAGGTTAGTCTTTAGTTGGGTGGTGACCTAGAAGGTCACATGGAGGTATGTGTGGTTTTATTTTCTTTTCGCTTCTAGTTTTATTTTTATTGTTTGTTTTTATTTATTTTTTTAAAAAAATCATGGTCCAAATCATTCTCAATGGTTAAATTTTAATGCCCGACACTGGTTTCCATCTTGTAGGGATCAGGAACGCCCCTCAGGACATGTCGAGGACTGGCTCGAGTGATTGGTTCAGGGTCGACATGGGTTGGTTGGTGACAGAAAATATAACAATATGACACCAAAATAAACTTTTATATTTAATACTTAGTTTTCATAACACTACCCACATATGACATAAACTCACCAAATGAATGAAAAAATTAATAATGGACCCAACTCACAAGAGGAATCCTATTTCTCTAACCTAATATGTCACTTGGTGGGGTAAAAAATTTCTAATTCCCTCACCCGAAGAAATCTTTGAACCCAAAAAGGCCCTATAAAATGCGTCATTAATGCACATCAACCCTTGAAAAATCAATTTAACTACATTCCATCATTATCCTTTTCAAAACCAAAATATCAAATGGGAAGTTTATCAAAAATGTTGTGGGAATTTCCCACTACCCATATTAAAACCCATTTTGCACCCAAAATAATTCCATCCATGTTTTATCTAAACATTAGCAGAGATAAAATACGAATTTATCCATTAAAATAATAATCTTTTAGGTTCATAGAAAAATTATAGTAAGTTTGAATCCACCTACCTCGAATCTGATCACATGGAATACCATGAGAAGGAGCCTCGTTAGAAAAAAGTCACCCAGAATCTCCTTTGGAAGAGTCTTTTTTAAGAGAAAAAATTGAGGAGAGGGAGAATGATTATTATTCTGGTGTGGAATAGGTTGAAAATTATACTCAATATCCAAAAAACTATATCTCTAGATTTCCCCTATGAATGCGGTCCCCCTAAATATTGGCGATCATTCCAGTAATTTTAAAAACCACGATGACTAGAACCATGCTCAGGATCACAGCATGGTGTGATCACCCAATCGGTTTTGGGTCAATCATGCAATACATCACCAAGCCTTTCACCATGACATGGTGCATTTTCTCAAGCCATTTATAATGACCACACCCAGCTTTTATGCCCACTCTTTAAGTGTTTGATCTGGATATTTCCAAAAGGTGAGCCCCATATCCACCATTCCTATAAAAACAGAAATAAAAAGGTCATGGTAACATCCCTATGGCCTGGTTGACTCCCATTACCAAAGTACCAAAACACATGAGATCATAGCCTTCACCACGGATGGACCCATGGTGTAGTGAAGTCTAGAAATCCCAGATAGAACCTCCCTCACCCATATTTCTTCAAAAGTTTTTTGAACCCAAAAGGAACTAACTTATTACATAAAAATACAATAATAATTACTTACCTCAAACCAAGGGTGTTTCATTCTCCTCGCCATTTGGCTTTCCTTCCATGGAAAGCTGAAAATTAATGGTGTCAAGACATAAGTTTAAACCATTGGTCCAACATAATAGTATTCCACCTTTGTAATTCCTCAAAGATTCATCTATGCTAGTATGAAAAATGTACCAAAGGTATCTGCCAGCCTAGCATGAGGTTATCATGCTTTTCTTAAGATATGAAAGACAATAGGGACCCAATCGAATAATTAACTCAATAGTGACAAGAGCACAACCAATACATAATCGTAACTCGACTCATGCTCTGACAATAAGAAGATAACACAATGACACGCACTACGTTTAATTTGGAATGTATCTTTACCAAACAAAAACCCCACTATTGTGTTCAAAAAAATCAATTAGTCCTACCCATTGAATAACTAACTTTCGTTTCTTACCTAGGTGACCACTCTTTAACCCAAATAATATACAAAGAACACCTGATCCTTAACTGGTGATACAATAACATAATGACTAATCAACTCATAAAACCATAAATCAATATATATGATCATAAGATGCTCCAAATATTGATATATAAAGCATTTATTAATAACTAGAAACCTATGAAATCTTTGTGAATGGAAATCAATCCTTCCATGAACTGCCAAAGATCATCACACACTTCCTCCCAAAGTAAAGATCGTCTCAGCTTCCCCTTTGATATAATATGGTATGTTGTACTCTTAGATAACCCATATCCCAATAGTAAATACATTAACCTCTAATACATAAAGGAAGACATGTTTTTTGTCATAGATGGTAATAGTCAATACATAATGAAAGGTAAACACTTCTTGAACATACCCCTATACCTAACCTTCACAAACAGTATCCCCCAAACATAAATGAAAATCAATAGTTCAAAGAGTTATCCAACTACCACCTTTATGAAATCATGAATTTAAATTCAATAGGTACCAAATCCTATGATAATATACTCCACATGTTCTAAAGGTATAGGTAACAGTCGCTTCATGCCCATCGTTTGGTGTTCTATGTTCATTACATTGTGTATTATCCCAAATATCTAAATGGATAATACACTTGAGACTATACAAGCATTAGGAGGAACCAAAATTGGATCTCGGTATAGAAGAGAAAATTTCCAACATTTTTCCACCCCTTAATGGCACCCCACCATTAAGGTTTAACTTAATGGTAAGATAATGAAAATTATACCATTTAACTTCTTTGAACTTTGTTACCCAAGTCAAGAATGAAAACTACCTTATAGAAAACCATGAAATAGTCTTAGTCTAGATGAAAAAAAGTTCATTTTAGTGATTTTACACATAAATCATTGATAATACCACATTTTATTGACATAAAACCCAAAGTCCTGTGAGATAAGATACCCACAACACAATCAATCATGAATTGTGACACCTAGTCAAAGAAGTCCTCAGTGAGAATAAATATGATAAAATGGGAAAACGGATCTGGAAATAAACTACTAAGAAAGGAGGGTAAGATTCATAAAGGTTTATAATATAATAGATTTATTATTTCTGAATCCATGGAAAATACCATGCACATACCCATACCCCTGAAAACTTCAAAGGAGGTTACCCATCCCCATTGAAAATGATGAACAACTCTATCAGAAGCTATGTGAGTTACTAACAGGATGCAACAATCAATATAAAATTGAATTATAGGAACCAATACATTACCTAGAGTACACCACAAACAATTTTAAGATATAAAATTCAACCCAATTTGGACCATGTCATTGGTAATTGAGCATAGTGACCAAACTAACTCCCAAAATATCATTCTACCTAAGAGGTGCCTTGATGCTCATCCCATGAGTCGTCATTTCCTATAAAAACATATTCCTTTCCCACATACTATGTATATCATTGAATTATAAAATAAAAAATAACCAATGAAATAATCAGAAGAATCATAGAATCAAAATCAGGAAAACAATCACAAAAAGTACAATGGCACAAACAACACAACTAGCTTAATAAGAACAACAAGAATAATTAGCACAACAAACACAGTCAATACCATAACTCCTCCAAGGGAGTATCTAGTAATATATTTTCTATCCATAATTCCACTTATAATACTCATCCCATTATGTGATAATAAGGTTCACATTCTACCACTCACAATGTTTCAACAATATTTAAAAGTACATTTAAAATTTTCAAATACTCAAGATAATGATAAAGTTCCCAAATAAAAATTTATATTTTGCACAAAAAAACAATTAAAGAAACTCTTTAAATCCTTCCTAGAGTTTTAACATAGTAAAAATCATTTTTTAAATCCTTTTTATGAAGTTACTTTTAAAATTAGCATGCAACAATTCCACATTTTTTTAAAAAACTGGGTGAAATTGGAAAAAAAATATTCCAAAAAAATAAAGGTTTCCATTGAGAAATTAATCTCCCTTAATTTCCATTTAAAGAATGTTTTTTATGAATATTCTTTAATGGTTTTTTTATATCAATGTACCTAAAAAATTTCATCAAATATTCTAGAAAATGATCTTGTATACTAGTTTTAAATACAAATAAACATTTATAAAACCAAACCTACCAATGATATTCTTTAATTTGAAAAAAAATATTATCATCAGATAATGATTTTCAAAGAAAATCACCTAAACACTCGAAAAAAAAATCATGCAACCCCCAAGAAGCAACACTTAATCAATACGAACTAATCATTTTATATAAATGAAAATAATTTTAAATTCTTTATCAACATATGATAAATAAACCAATTTGAGATACAGGATAGTTACTTCATGTGCCAAAAATAATAACCATGTGAGATTTATTTAACCCAAAAGAAAACATTGTCATGTGACATCTCTTTAACTTCGATATTTCATGCCATTATTTTCTGAAAATATATTTTTGAAATCATTTTTTACTAATTAAGCATGTTCAATATAATTTAAATAATTTCAATAATAAAATATTAACATACAATATATTCATTCATGCGTTCATCGCTTGTAATCTAGTAATCCGAAGAGTTCTAAAACAAAAACATTATAATATTCTATCACATTTAACATATACAAATTCTACTTGTTACACTATTCATTTTTCTAGATGTGATTTTCTAATTATGTGCATAATAAGGAATGAAAAAAATATATTATGTTTTATTAAGTTTTAAAATTAAAAATAAAATAACCATACTTGTAGCATACCTAATTACAGTCATTGTGCACCTTACTTATAAATCATTTAATTTAAGGTATGGCATGGCATGTCATAAAAATCATATAATGTAAGGCTAAAACAAAAGCATACGATCATGTGTAAAAGTTTCTTATAGTATGGAATATAATTAATCATTAAGTAGACAGGGTAGTAAACATGGAAATATTATTTTGAGTACTCATTCTAAAATTTTTAACATTATCTTAAAATTTCATAGATTCTAGTAACCATTAAAGTAATTATTTCTAAACAAATTCATTATTAATTCATATTTAAGCTATATATTGGTTTCATGTTCCTATAGATAATAAAAGCACAAGGAAAAAATAAATCAATGCTAACAATAATCAACAAATAAATACTAGTAAGAACTAATAAAAAACATAGAGCCAGACTATCAATTTCATCCATAAGCACAAGCAATAAATTTCAAAAAACAAAGTGATCATGCTTCCATTTACTAAATCATAACCAAAAAAATAACACATGACTAATGTAATTCAAGTGGGAAGTCTATGTACTAATGCGTGATACACAACTCACGTCGACTAAACCCTCGATGATGAGGTGATGAAAAACCTGGAAGTGCTTGAAAAAACTTTTTGTACCAATATCATTCTGGTAACTTGAAATGAAACATAAAATGGTTAGAAGAATCTTTTTATACTCTACATTTTAATACCCATCATATCATATCTCTATGCCTACCATCCCAACCGACGGACCATACCAAATTGATTACATTCGTAATATCATGAACCTGACCCATTAGATTAGGTAGGGAAAAGGTTCTACTGATCTTAGGTAACATTCCACAAACACCAAAGGTCAATAATAAATTATTATGGTTTATTAATATCATAGGGAACAATTTAACCTTGTGTATATGTATATATATACAACAATATGGAAGAGACACCTCCAAAATAAGACATATATATGATACATGAATAAACACAAGACCAAACTCCAAAACATAATATATCCATGCATAATAATCATATTGTAGTATCCAATAGATATACCAAAAATACTATAAGACTAGTGACTCTGAAAGAGATAGAAAGCATTGAAATGGAATGCTCCCATGCTTCACATGATGACTATCACTACACTCCTAGATTCTTCCTAATCCATAGCATCAAAACATTATGCTAGTATATAAATAGTATTCCCCTTACCTATATCATCAATAAAATTGAATGCATATAAATGGGAATTAATATGAAGGGGGTTAGTATATCGACTCAATAAGAAATCCACCAGAATCTTCCCAAACATGCTACCTAAACAATAACAAGTTGGATCACATTTATATAAAATAGGAGAGAAACATAATACAATGAATGATTAAATAATAGTATATAAGAAATTAACACTAAAATCCACTATTATATTTAATTCTTAGTATTCACAACACCCCCCCCCCCCACACACACACACACATTCCATGAACTCGCCCACCTAATGAAGGCATTCTAAACAGACCCAATTTAGGAGAAAAATCTTGTACCTCTAACCCAATTCATCACTTGGTGGAGTAACAATTTTCTTATTCCATATATATTCATCATTAATAACCAAGTCCAAACCCAAAAATGAATTGTACAATGCACCATAAATTCACACCAACCCATTCTAAAAAAATCACCATATTTCATCATCAACCTTTTCAAAACCAAAACATTATGTATAAATTTTATCAAACATGTTATGGGAATTTCCCACCACCCATATTAAAACCCTTTTTACACAAATAATAAATCTATCCAATTTTTTCCCAAACATTAATAGATATAAAATAAGATTTTATCCTTTAAAACCAATAAGCATTTAGGTTTTTAGAAAAAGTAGAGTAAGTGTGAGGCCACCTACCTCAAATCTGATCACACAGTAGACCAATAAAAGGAACCTTATTATAAAATAAGTTACCCATAATCGACTCTAGAAGAGTATGGTTTGAGATCCAAAATAAAGATATTTTGAATAATTCTTATTTCAGGGGAAAATAGGTTGAAAATCATACTCAATACCCCCAAAAAGTAACTCCTTGGATTTGACCCTTGAACATGGTCCCCCCACCCTTAAAAAGATTAGTGACTTTTTCATCCATTTTAAAAACCATGATGACTAGAACCACACCCTTGAACATGATGTGGTGTGCTTAACCAAGTTTTTTTGGGCCTCATAATCAATACATCATCATGCCATGCACTATAGCATGGTGAATTTTCCCAATCCATTTTACGCAACTGCATCCAACTACTTCACCCACTCCCTAATCATTTAGTATGGTTATTTCCCATATGTGAGAATCCTAGCCACCACACCTAAAAAAATGGAAGGTGTTAGGGCATGGTGACATCCCTAAGGCTTGGCTAACACCCATTCCAAGATCTATAAAATGATTCAGACCACAGCCTTCAACACATCCGGTCCCATGGCATGGGGAAGCCTAAAAATCCCAAGCAACACATCCTTCACCCATCTTCCCTCTAAAGATTCTCGAACCTAAAATGAACGAATATATTATCTAAAAACATATAAAAATAAGTACCTTCCTCAAACCAGAAGTGTTATAATTCATATATCAAATATATATATATATATATATCAAAAATATTGAGGGGTACATCCTCCTCGGGGCCTCATTCCACACCACATGTGTTGGCCACTTGCCCAAACCCAGCACACATCTACTAGGTCAGCCTCTCAAGCACACTTCCCATCACTATCACTATGTATATACCATGATATCCCCATTGATCCTCAAATTATTAGGGGTCACTCAATATGGATGATACCTACTCTCTCATGCTAACCCTCCCTAGGGTTAATATAACATTGGGGCACCCACTGAGTCCCCCTAGGTCACATATCCTCCCAAAAACCCTTCATGGGATTTTTGTCTCACTCATAAATCTTGGGGGATGAAGCTCTTCGCTAAAAGGGAATAACATCCCTAAACATTTCCATTATCATATCATGGATGAATTAGCCTCATAAGAAATTCCATATAGTTATCACCCTAGATATATGGCATAAGGCTCATCTCCCTTCCCAAGTCATTATGGGTCTGTATTTATGGACCCATCCTATCCATAGTTGTCACGACCCAACCCATGCTAGGGCTCGAGCCACAACTACCCCAAGCCCACCTCCATAGGCCAGGGGCTGATGACTAGCACCAAAGGTACAAAAAAACTCAGGGAGGCCTTGTAATAAGAACCTTTACACACACACAACCAAATTAATGAAAAAATTCATAGTAAAAGGAACAAAATATGCAACACTACTATAAATAAACCAAACATGCATGAACTGCTAAATAGTATAAGTACAATAGAGTGAAGTGAAAGGGAAAACGGGGAAAATACACACCCAAGAAAAAAAATCCACAACCTTGAAGTAACTAAAAAATTTAAAACCTCTAAGATCCCCACTCCAAAATCCTAAGCTACAACCACCACATGTGATCCAAACACTCATATCCCTATGCTCCTCTAAAGTCACGATCAACCTGTCAGTTGTCTTCATAAGACGCAACACATGCAGGAAAATACCATGCAGGCGTGAGTATAAAAATACTCAATAGGATGCCCTGAAAATGCAAAGGGGGAGCCGTAAGAGATACTCTGAATAAGAAGGAAGTACATTAAAAGGAGTGTAGATCAACCCAAAAAAGTAGTAAAGTAAGCTCATCAAAGCACAAGGAGCTAGAAACGGTGAGAAGATGAACTTCTCATCGATTCTTTGCTACCTATAGTAGGAGAGTAGACTCATCCAACCATGAGAAGCTAGACACAGAAAGCACATGGAATACCCCACACATCTTCGCCTCTCATAGAAGGAGAGTATCTAAAACCCCAAGGAGTGGGTACTGGAAAAATAATATGTGTGTGTGTGTGTGTGTTTGTATGTATGTATACTTAGTCAAAGAAACCAAAACAAGAGAGTAAGTGGATCTCCATATCATAGCTCAGCCCAAGAAAGTGAGTAGCCAACAGTCTCAGAAGTAACCACCATTGATGCCCAGCATCCCACACATATTCTCTGAACTACAAATCAAAGGGACTCAATCACCACACCTTGATTCTATACGCTTTGGGTGGCACTATCTCACCCTCACGATTTTAGGTCGCGTCATTGGTGGGAAAAATCCTTATTTCTCAAGAGTCTGAAGGTACGTTGAGCCACACCTCATCATAGTGTCACACAGTCAAGAGGTCGTGCCTCAAGATTGAGGACCCATACCCAGCCCAGCTGGAGGGTTCCACTCAGAATAGGTCGAAGAAACATGCACATCCCGGTTGGAGGGCTCCACTCTAGTGTCATCGAGGACCCATGCCCAGCCCGGCTGGACGGTTCAACTCAGAACTACCATCGGGGACTACTACCTAGCCTAGATGGAGGAAAACCCAAAACTATCATCAGGTACCACTTCCTATCCCAATTGGAGGTAAAACTCGAACTGCTCTGGCCATCCCTAGTGGATGGTTCCTCTCGAAAAAACGTCGAGGAACTCTGGTCATCCTTGCTGGATGGTACCTCTGGGAAAAGCATCTTGGAACTCTGTCCATCCCTTCTGGTTGTTAATTCTCATAAAAACATTAAGGAACTTTGGCCAAACCTACTATATGGTACTTCTCTGAAAAATGTTGTTGCAGTCATCAGGCGCCACCCTAGGTTGGTGTCACACCTAGAACATCTCACATCATATCTCGAAAGCCACTATAGAGGGAAGCATCACGTTCCATGTAGAAAAACACTCGAGATAGGAAACTCGCGGGCCAAAATCTGAGTCCAAAATAAGGAGATACAAGAGATAGAAAGTTCGTAAAGTGGTACACATTGCGTGTGGGGACCACACGACATGTGACCCCGCCTCATCATCTGGCCATGTGCATAGACATACTCGGGTACTAAACTACAAACAAGTACCCCCAGACACGCCAATGCACTCCTAGAGTACACGGTATATGTAGCCAAAGGCTAATGAGCACATTGTGCTCGTTGTTGATCTAAAGGGAGGAAATGTAATTCACTGACATGCCTCCTCAAGTGGCCCTAGAACTTTTGGCCGCATATCTTCATATATCTTCTCCACTCTCACATGAGTGGATACTAATCTAAGTTGAGAGTTCTCTTCAAACACAACAGAAGGATCTTCCACTGATATTTCTTTCATTTTTCCACAATTAATGAGATCAAAAAAAATCTCTACATGTCCAAATGGATCACACCATTGTGATCCTTGTAGTAAAATGCACAACATCGAATACTCATTCTCCCCAATCAGACATCTGATGGAGAAGTCGTAAGTCGATGCACTGTACTTGAAAGATGTCTCATAGGGCCCATTCCTCGATCCCTAATCAATTATACAGATCACACCATTGTGATTCTTATGAAAAAAACACATGGAATTTACTATTCTATTTTCCAAATCAGAATTCCAGTGAAAAGGTCACATTTCAAGACAATATGCCTGCATCGGGCTTCATGGGTCTCATGCTGCAATTTCGGTTTAAGCTCCTATAATTGGCCTTGAAATGTCCGCCTCAATTTTGGGGTAGTGACGCCGCTGGCGGCGCGTCGATCGAACATCGTATGCAGGATTTATGACGGGTCAAAGTTTTAATAATAATAATAATATATATATATTATTATTATTTGAGTGTTTTGTATACCGGATATATAAACCTGAAAAGGGAATCCAACCTTAGTCTCAAAATGACTATCTTGAAAATTGGGTAGTGCTTCTACATACGGTTCGTCAAACAAACACCATATAAATGAGTTATTATGAGAAAACCATTTTGTTAACAAAAATAATAATAACATATTTTATAATTATTATTTTAACTAATTAAACAAAAGGAGGAGGAGAGGGAACACCTCTTTCCTGCCCCTACCCTAACTCCTACCCTAACTCCATGCGCGTGCAACACTTTCCCCAAGGTCTCCCTCGGATTCTATTTTATTTATTTCATCACTTTTCTTTCCCTTTAATTTTATTATTATTATTTCTTGCCCCGCCGTCAACTCCTACATCACCGACCACCATTTGCATCTCCTCCCGTGGCATCCATGCAAGCCTCCGCCTCTTCATCCCGGCCGGCCACCCTACGGTCGTCCGAACACGCCTACCCATGCCATGCGAGCCACCTCACGGGGCTACACGCACCGCCCAGCAGGATCTCTGGTGAGCTACCACACCTCTTCTTGAATGGATGATCCCAATGAGTATATCTTCAACGGGATCTCTCGTACTTTTTACCTGCACGCCAACATCGATAACATCGCACGGCTTCTTCTCTAATACTTATTCTCCATCTTTATCATTAACCAAGGGTTCTATTTCTCGAACTCATCCATGCTCAGTCAAACCCCTGTCTAGATCAAAGTCCAATTGAACGAAGGAGAAAAAAGATAAAAGAAGAATCAAGATTCATACCTCGATCGAAGACCATGTTCATTTGGTCATCCTCAATGGGATCCCATATTTGGATTATCAAATCAATAATAAAAATGTTTTTGATTCAAATTATCAATACTCACATCTAAATATTGAACCATGAATTAATTTGATTGATATTGATTCACGTTCCTTGTGGAGAAAATAAAAGCAGAGGAAAGGTCCTACCTCAAGCTTGAATCTTTTTCCGGTGAAGAACACACTTACCAATGGAGGAGGAAATCCATTGATTTGTTGTTCTTTTATTTGTCTCGATCAAAGGATTTGTCATTGATCTTCCAAGGAGGAAGGAGAGAGGTCCGCCGTCGATGGTGGAGGTTATGAGGCACCCCTAGAAAATCCTCATAATACACTCTTTATAACACCTGATTATGTCAAGGGTGAACGCATAACTGGCCCACCGACGGTCGCGGGATCTGAACACCCCACACCCTCTCATTTTAAGTCACGCTTCAGAATATCTCTGCACTACGAACTCAATGCTGGTCCCGGATTTCCGAATCGAGTCCTCTTTCATGAATTATTTAGATTAACGCTAAAAAATAAAATAATTTTATTTAATTATTTTATTTACGGTTGCACCCTTGGTGACTTGTTCTACAGATGACTCACGCCGACAAAAGTTATATTACACCTATGGTAATCGTCACGTCTCAAACTCAACCGTACCCTCAGATTTCTTATCTGATATTCCTTTTAGGAGATATTTGGGTTTGACCTATTAAATGAATGAATACATCAATTAATTCATCCATTTAAAATACTTCCAATGAGCGAGGGGTTTGAACGTCCCGCGCTGACTCATTTTATTTCGCACCTAGGGTAAACACCATGTTTTGGACCTAGTTGTGGTATCATATTTCTGATCTGATCAACCATTTGAGGGAAATTCTATTATTTCTAAAAAACTGTGTGTGCACATTTAAAATATAATTAATATTTTTATAAAATTATTTATGGGCACACCGAGCCTCGTAATTACACGCTGTATCAGTGCCTAGGTCTGGAAAAATATATGTAGAAATATTCCATAGTCTTACAAGGAAAAAACAGGGTCTCTACATTATTCTCACATTCAATATTTTCATCCCTGAAAAGAAATAATAGGGAAACAACTTGGGATACTGAGCTCACACCTGGCTCTCCTGCTCCCTTGAAAACCTGCGGGTTTCCATGCTGGCATAGCACACAAACCAAATGGATAGTCCGTCTTCATAATGTCTGCTTCTATCTATGACATGCATAGGAACAAGCATGTATCTCCTCAACTGTGAAACATGGGAGATGTTGTGTTTTCACTCTAGTTATTGGGGGTAGGGAAAGGTGGTAGGAAATCTCGCCATCTCTTTGCACAGACTCAAAAGGCCTGATGAAACTCAGGGGGGATAGTTTGTCTTCCTAGTTGAACCTCTACATCCTGCGGTGTGACTGGAATTGCCGTTTTCCCTTGAAACATGGTCTCGGGATTCCCTCATTCAAAATATCCATATGGTGAAACACCCAAAGATATTTGGTCATGCTGGATTTCACATTCAATGTCTCACAACTGAGACTTTCTTACCCACTCAAGAACTAAAGGAGTCAACACCATCGACTGAAGATAATTGTACCCTCCTGCTCCACCAGGGTCAGTTGCAGGGAAACTAACTACTCTGAAACTTCCCACACTGGGCGAGCCTAGGACTCCCTGCTAAGGGTTGTTGCTACAATGTTTCCCTTTTCCAGAGTATATATTATCTCAATTCATAGTCCTATAAGAAGTTAAACCATCATCACCGCCTAAGGTTCAAGTCTCTCTGAGTGAAGACATACCTGAGACTCTGTTGGTCTTTGTAAACCACAATTGTTCTCCTAAAAGGTAGTGTCTCCAGGTCAAAGACTACTCCTTCCAGCACCACATAGTGAGTTGCATAGTTCTATTCATGGAGTCTCTATCACC
The DNA here is from genome assembly GCA_963277665.1 of Viscum album. NCBI lineage: Eukaryota > Viridiplantae > Streptophyta > Magnoliopsida > Santalales > Viscaceae > Viscum > Viscum album. The sequence continues at coordinate 1,826,876,135 of OY728160.1, forward strand.
TTGTCCAGTACACTAGTAGAAAAAAGGTCTTTAACGTCGGTTTTTAACCGACGTTGAAGTCGCCGACGTAAAAAATATGACTTTTTACGTCGGTTTTTGTAAACCGACGCCAAAAACAAATTTCATTTGTTTTTTAGCGTCGGTTTTGTAAAAAATCGAGGCCAAATAAACTCATCCGCGTCATTTTTGGCGTCGGTTTCCATAAAAACCGACGCCAAAAAGTTGAAATAATAGTTTCGGCGTCGGTTCTTGAAAAAAACCGACGCCATAAATGGAAAAAACTTATTTTTGGCGTCGGTTTTTACAAAAACCGACGCCAAAAAGTAATTTTTTATTCTTCGATGTTTTAGATAATTTCCTAATATTCGATTTGACAGTTCATGAAGCTAAAACGGAGTTACAGATCAAAAGTTATGGCCGTCAGAAGTTGAACAAGTCAAAGTTTCGATTGATACAACTTGTTTTAAAGAAAACAAGATAAACATGAATTAAAATCACATACACCAAATGATATAAAATATACATAATACTTCAAACAAATTTCAATTGTTTTTGGATCTTCCATTGAAATGATATGTTGTTTATCATCATATCTCTTATATCTAGTGTAGAACTCATGCGATAATGAAAACGATGATCGATAATTAAACTTACACCAAGCTTGGTAAATCTCATCCGAATGTTTTGTATTTTTAACTCGATAAAAAAAGTAAATCATCATTATATGAAATCTAATCGAGTTGCTTAGAAATGAAGGACATTAATAATTAAGAAAATAAATGAATAGAATAGGTAACGTATTCAAATTAACGATTGATGCCGCGTTGAAAACATGATGAATCGAAAAGGATGAAAATGATGAATGAAGGAGAAATGGATTTATATATAGTAAATTAAAATATTGTTGATTGCGTTGTATGAAAATGTAGGCGGGATTTTAAAAGGTTAAATGCGCGTTGTGAAAAAAATTGAAATTCTGATCCTGCGTATTGGTGAATACTATTTTGCGTCGGTTTAGTTTGAAACCGACGCAAAAGAGGATATTTGTTGGTCTTTTGGCGTCGGTTTTTAAATAAAGCGATGCGAAAAAGATAAAAAAAAATATATGTTTCGCGTCGGTTTTTTTTTCAAAACCGATGCGAAAAGTAAAAAAAAATTGTTTTTCACGTCGGTTTTTAAAAAAACCGACGTGAAAAACAAAAAAAAAACAGTTTTGGCGTCGGTTTTTATGAAAACCGACGTGAAAAGTAAAAAAAATTATTTTTGGCGTCAGTTTTTTTCAAAACCGACGCGAAAATCAAAAAAAAAAATTGGCGTCGGTTTTTATGAAAACCGACGCCAAAACATAAATTTTTTTTACCAGGTTTTAGAGAATTCCTTAAGTTTCGGTTTGACTGGTCGTGAAGCTAAAACGGAGTTACGGATTAAAAGTTATGGACTTTCAAAGTTGGACTTAATTAAGACTTATTTTAGAAAAGATCAACTTCCAACATCCATAACTTTTGATCCGTAACTCCGTTTTGGCTCCATGACCAGTCAAATCAAATCTTAGGGAATTATATATAGGACTATAATTTTTTTTTGCAAATTTTTGGCGTCGGTTTTTATGAAAATGGACGCGAAAAGTAAAATAAAATTATTTTCGGCGTCGGTTTTTTCAAAACCGACGCGAAAATCAAATTTTTTTTTGGCGTTGGTTTTTTTGAAAACCGACGCCAAAACATAAAGAACAATTTACCAGGTTTTAGATAATTCATTAATCTTTGATTTGACTGGTCATGGAGCAAAAACGGAGTTACGGATTAAAAGTTATGACCTTTCAAAGTTTGACTTAATTAAGACTTCGTTTAGAGAAGATCAACTTCCAACATCCATAACTTTTGATCCGTAACTCCGTTTTTTCTCCATGACCAGTCAAATCAAAGCTTAGGGAATTATCTATAGGACTGTATTTTTTTTAAAATTTTTGGCATTGGTTTTTATAAAAACCGACATCATAACATTTTTTTTTATTTTTTCGCGTCGGTTTTTTTTAAAAGCGACGCCAAAACATTTTTTTTTATTTTTTCGTGTCCGTTTTTTTAAAAACCGACGCCAAAAATTCTCCGCAAAAATATTTTACGTCGGTTTATAAGAAACCGACGTCAAATTGACGAGGTTAAAAATGATTTTTCTACTAGTGGTACTTGATAACTGTGGTATTAAGATTGACGTTGAGCATGAAAGGTACCAAGGAACAGGGCAGGTGAGTAAAATCATCCAACCGCAATAGGCTAGACACAGAAAGCACATGGCATACCCTGCACATATTTCCCCATCTTGGAAGGGGAGTAATCCCCAAAATAGGCACTCTGGAAAACACACTAGTGGCATTCCCAGCAAAAGTAGGTCAAGAAGAAAGACTCTACTGGAAATGTTAGGGCCTGCTCCGACACTCCATCGCACAACCTCGCCCTAAATGCACAATTCATAGGGAATCATCCACCACATCTTCATACTATCTTGTTTGGGCAGAACTGACTCACCCTCATAGTTTTTCTCGCATCACAAAAACATGTCTTGATGGGGGAATTATCCCACTTCTTCGTGCATTCAATGTTATGTTGAACAACACCAAAATAGGGCTTCACTGACGCCCCGCCTCACCCCAGTAAAACCTCAAGCAAGGAGAAGTGAGAAAAGAGTACTTCAAATAGTGTCTAAAAATTTATACTGTGAAAAGTATAGGGGACAAAGAGTGTTCCTATTATTATCTCATGCACTGCATGATTGTAGACATTTAAAGCTTGTGGCTGTCCATAACCCCAGCTGTCAACTTCCTGAGCCTGTTGTGGGCCACCTACTACCTGCCTGGTGTTCTCAGCATGTCTGATCTGGAAGTTTCATGCCATGTGTACTCTCTCATCACAATCATAACACTAGCCCTCCCCAGGCTATCCCTACGCTCTGAGCTGCCTCAGTCCCATATGAAAACGTTCTTGAGACCCATTATGGAGAGGCCTCCTCCGTCGAGATCTTGTCGACTGATGTCTGCTAGCTGTGGCAGATGTCTCAGTTCTGTTGTACCCACTACCATAACCAACCATACAGCGTCCCTCTGATAGAAATATCTCTATAACCAGTGCCTACTCCAGCACCCCGACATAGGTGGGGATGCACAAGGGTACTATGATAGCACAATTCCCTGCTTGAATTTTTGTGCTCGGAGGTAGCCATCATGGATCATGTCTAGAGAGTAGTGTGGAAGGTTTGTAAACCTAGTCGTGTAATCAGTCACCATCATCCCTCCCTACTAAAACTATAGGAGCTCCTGAATCCAAATGGAGGTCAAGAAGGAGGGGTAGTACTCCTAACAAATCAACTGCTGGAAGTCACCCCACGAGAGTGCCAACTCGTCGAGTATCTGAGTATCCAAGATTCACCCTCACCCAGCTAGTCCATGGAAAAGGTTGGATGCCAAATCAACCATCTGATATATCAGTGTCCTTACAAGCCTGAAGAGGTGGACCACCGACTCTAGCCAAACCTCTAATGCCTGTGGGTATGGCTCACTGTGGAACCTCAGTGGTCTCTAGCGCTAGAACTCAGGGAGTGCGCTCAACTTGCACACATCCTTAGCCTGCTTTGCTGGGGATGTCTACTACTCAACAGGTGGAGTTGTTTCTCTCTTCCCACCAGGAGAAAGGGGATCACATGATGAGTCCTGAATTGATGCCTCATTGCTCACAGGGTTTTTGTTACAAACCAGAGCTAGTATCTCGGTTTTCTGTCATTACACAGACATCCTAAATGTTATCATGGAGTAACATGGTCAGATGAGCATATATATATATATCAACAAAAAAAATTGGTAGATGACTCAAGAAGGACAGTCAGAGAATCAATCCTATATGATGTATGTACCATTGTTCCCTATAATGAGTGGCTCGGGTGATGAGTCATCAAGTAGGTAATTAGGGTCCTGGTAAATGGAAACGTCGACCACTCGTACCATCACTAAACTCCCTAGACTGAGAACCACTCTTGAGACACTTTGACACGGTTACCCTAAACCCAACCAAGACCTTTTTAGGGAAACATCTGAACAATATCCCAAGGGTCAAACCACCTTTAATACCACTTGGTCATGACCCAACTCATGTCAGGGTTTGAGCCGCAACAACCCCAAGCCTACCACCATAGGCCAAGTGCTGGAGACTAGTTCTGAAGGCACAAAAAACTTAGGGAGGAATTTTCCTGAGACCCATTACACACACATATCCAACTCAATGCAAAAAAAGTTTGGAGGGAATGGAACAAAAGATTCAACACTACTATAAATAAACCAAACATGCATGAACTGCTAAATAGTACAAGTACAGTAGAGTAAACTGAAAGGGAAAAAGGGAAAAAAATACATGTCCAACCAGAAAAGTGTCACAACCTAGAAGTAACTAAAAAGGTAAAATAGTTGAGATCCCCACTCCTGAATCCCAAGCTACGACCATCGTAGGCGGTCCAAACACCCATATCCCTATACACCTTTGAAGTCACAATCAACATGTCCATCATCTGCATAAGGAACAACATGTGCGGGAAAATCGTATGCAGGGGTGAGTATAAAAATACTCAGTAGGATGCCCTGAAAAGGTGAAGGGGGAGGCGTAAGAGATACAATGAAAAGGAAAGGAGTATATATGATAAGGTACAATAAAAGGAGTGAATCTCAACCCAAAAAATGAGTGAAGTAAGCTCAACTAAGAACAATGAGCTAGAAATGGTGAGAATATGAAATTTTCATAGAGTCTTTACTACCTATAGCAGGAGAGTAGACTCGTCCAACCATGAGAAGATAGACACAGAAAGCACGTGGCATACCCCATGCATATTTTCCTCTACTGAAAGGAGAGTAACCAAAACCTAAGGAGTGGGTACTGGAAAAAGTATATATATATATATATATATATATATATATATATATATATACATTCTCAGTCAAAGAAACTCAAATGAGAGAGTAAGGGGATATCCATCTCATAGCTCAATCCAAGAATGTGAGTAGTCAACAGCCCTAGAAGTAACCACCATCGATGCCCAACATCCCATATATCTTCTTTGAACTGTAAGTCAAAGGGACTCAATCACCGTTCCTTAATACTATCCTCTTTGGGTGACATTGTCTCACCCTCACGGTTTAGGTCGCATCACATGGACATGTCTTGGTGGGAAAAGCATCCCTCTTTCTCGAGATTCTAAAGGTACGTCAAACCACTCCTCATTACTCTGTCACATAGTTTAGAGGTCATGTCTCAAGGTTGAGGACCCATGCCCAACCCAGATGTAGGGCTCCACTCAAAATAGGACAAGGACCCATGCCTGACCCTGCTGGAAGGTTCCACTCTATTGCCACTAAGGACTCATGCTCAGCCCGGCTGGAGGGTTCGACTTGGAACTTCCATCGGGGACCACTGCCTAACCCAGCTAGAGGTAAACCTAAAACTGCCATTGGGGACCACTTCCCAGCCCAGCTGGAGGTAAACCCTGAACTACTATGGCCATCCCTAATAGATTTTACTTCTCAAAAAAACATTGAGGAACTCTATCCATCCTTGCTAGATGGTACCTCTCATAAAATCATCGAGGAAATCTATCCATCCCTTTTGGATTGTACCTCTCGGAAAAACATCAAGGAACTCTATCCATCCCTGTTGGATGGTACTTCTCTGAAAAACAATGCCAAAGGTATTGGGTAATACCCTAGGTAGTCATCACACACGAAACATCTCGCATCGTATCTCAGAATCCACTACAGAGTTCACCATCGCATTCCACATAGAAAAACACTCAGTATAGGCTACTCGTGGGTCAAAATCTGTGTCCAATAGAAGGAGATATGATAGATAGAAGATTCATAATGTGGTACATAGTGTGTGTGGGTCCCACATGATGTGTGACCTCGCCTCATTGCCTGGTAGTGCGCATAGCCATACTCAGGTACTAAACTGTGAACAAGTACCCCCAGGCATGCCATTGTACTCCTAGAGTACACGACTTATCCATCTTAAAGGCTAATGAGCGCATTGTGCTTGTTGTTGATCTGAAGGGTGGAAATGTAATTCACTCACACGCCTCCTCAAGCGGCCCCTAAATTTTTGACCTCGTCTCTTCATATATCTTATCCACTCTCACAGGAGTGGAAACTGATCTAAGATGAGGGTTCTCTTCACACACAGTAGAATTATGTTCCACTGATATTCCTTTCATGTTTCTACAATTAATGATTTTTCATTGATCTACCATAGGAGGAATGAGAGAGCCCTGCCATTGATGGCAGAGGTTACAAGGCAACCCTAGAAGATCCTCATAATTCTCTCGTGATTATGTTAAGGGTAAATTCTTAACCGCACCCGCCAACAATCGCGGGATCCAAACACCATGCGCCCTCTCATTTTAAGTCACTCTTAGGTAAAACGCTGCACTACGAACTCAACAGTGGTATCAGATTTACAATTTGAGTCCCTGTTCATGAGTTATTTGGATCAACACTAAAAAATAAAATAATTTTATTTACAGTTATGCCCTTGGTGATTTTTTCCACAGATGACCCGCACCGACAAAAGTTATATAACACCTAGGGTAAACATCACGTCCCGAACTCAACCGTATCTCAGATTTCTAATCTGAGATTTTGTTTAGGATATATTTGGGTTTTATCTATTAAATGAATGAATAAATAAATTAATCCATCCATTTAACATACCGCCAATGAGCAAGGGATCTGAACATCCTGCGCTGACTCATTTTATGTCACACTTAGGGAAAAAACTGCATTCTGAACCAAACTATGGTCTTAGATTTCTGATCCGATCAATTGTTTAAGAGATATTCCATTATTTATGAAAACCTGCATGTGTGCATTTAAAATATACTTTATATTTTTATAAAATTAATTTTGAGCACACCGGTCCACAGAATTGCATGTCGTCTTAGCTCCTAGCTATGCAAATATATGTAGAAATATTCCAAAGTCTTACAAGGAAAAAACCAAGTCTCTAAAATAATCTTACCCAAAGCATACCTGCATGGATACTCATGCACCAGTGGGGGAGGAACACTTAACTCACTCTCCAACCAACTATATTGCAGGTTCTCATAGTCCCATCATGGATGAATCAACCAATTATTCCCAATCCATCACTCACCCCTACTCAAGGGAACTAAGGGAACCTATACTAAGGTCCTCTATATTCATTCTCATCTTGTTGATATCCCTCTTAGGTTTACATATCCTATAGATTATGTCAATGATCAATCCCTCATCAAATGGTGGGTGAGGCATCAAGCAAGTGTTCAAGGGTCCATCATAGCCCTTCACACTTCATTCCTCTAATTTAATTTCATAAAATAATTCATTTTAAATATAAGTTCAATTAACCCTCAGTGGTGAGACTGCATATCACATGCACATATCAAAGGGGTGATGTTTGGGGATCGTTTACCTCATATAAAGTGATTCTATTCTAGTAAAGCCCACGCACTCTCTCTAAAGATCATCCAATACTCATATAATCTTGTATCACCACCAAGATCCTATCTCAAGCCATTATATCCGTAAAAATTAATTACAAGAATTTATAACTAATTATTCAATTTAATTTAATAGGCATTACAAACTCATTGTTCCATATAGCTTCACCAAAACCATGAGAAACCACACCTAGAAGAACCATGGAATACCCTAGACACCATCCCAAGAAAAATATATATATAATATAATCCAATCAATTTATAATTTCATTTAATTTTAACCAAAACCCAAGAAAAATTCATCGGGTGACTTAATTTCAATGAAATGGTAAGAAACGGAATGAAATCATCCTTTTGATACATCCTCCAACTAATACACATGAAAGCCTCACCATTACGAGATAGTTCCACCAAGATCTGATAGAATTTCTTCAAGAACCCTAGCTCAGAGACATCAAAAATTAGTAAAATCAAATGGAAAGAGGAACCAATGGAGAAGAAAGGAAGGAATCACCTTGAATCTCCCATGGAATCGCTAAGAAATCACTCCTTTTCCATGGGTGATCAAGATGGGAAAGAGAGGGGACACTACTACAAAATAAACCTTTAATAGTGCTGGACTTTATCAATGCTAGAAAAAAAAGAGATGATAAAGTTCACCTTTATCAGTGCTAAAAAGAGTGATGATAAATGGTACCTTTTATCAGTGTTAAAAAATCACTGATAAAAGGCACCCTTTTCAATGATTTTTTTGGGATGATAAAGTGTATACTTTAACCATTATTTTATATAGCACTGATAAAATGTAACCTTTATCAGTTCATTATTTTTATCTGTGATAAAGGGTACCCTTTATCAGCTCTTTATTTTTAGTGTTGATAAAGGGTAGACTTTATCAGCACTTTTTAAGTGTTAATAAAGATTTAAAATAAAATGAAATAATTAAAAATTAAAAAATAAAAATAAATATTTATAATTTTATTAAATAAATAATTATTGATAAAAATTAATAAATTGAATATATATATATATATATTATAAATGTCATGAACCAACCCATATACCCTGATAACCTGGAAACTAATCTGGTATGAATACAAAAGAATGTGAAAGAAAAAGAGACAATTTGGCATGAATACAAAAGAAACTCCACTGGGAATAAAGTACCAGAAGTCAAACAGGCTCAAACAATCCAAATTACTACGACTAAGTACCCGAAAATCAAAAAAAAAAACTACCCAATACCCAAAAGAAATAACTCACCAAGTCCATGGATCAACAGCTAGAACCACCTCCAAGTGGTGTTCTACCCCTGCTTGAACCAGGAAGGATATAATCTACAAACACCTGAAGGCATAGGTTGGATGTGAGCTAAAAACTCAGTAGGGTCCCACTATGGATTCCATAATAGATTCTAATATTAAATTAACCAAATAAAGTTCTTTCAATCTAAAACAAATAGTTTTGGAATTTCATGACTATAATTAAAACAATTCATGATTTACATTTCTAAATATGGAAACGCTTTAAGAAAATGTTTTACATTTCAATTGATGGAATATTTCTAATACAATGGAACTTTTCAAAAATGTATTAAATAAACACTTTTATATAAAATATTTTATATAAATTATTAGGCATGTAAAATAGTTTATAAAATGGAATATATTCATTTTAAATACAAATAATCAAGAAACATTATCATATGCCTAAGATGGTACAATATTTCCAGGCTATAGGGACACCATACTCAAGGTGATATAGAAATATGTACATACTTCCCTTTGAAATCAGACCCAAGAGGACTCATCACCATCGCCTAAGAGATGTGATGTGCTGTATTTATGTTTTGGAACATTGTAAAGCGTAAAGTGTCATCAAAATAACTCTCTAACTACCAAAGTCTTGCATGTGCTCTAGTAAAAAAATATAATGGAAAAAATATTTCAAGAAACCTTAAAATACAATTAATCCCATTCTCTATTTCAAATATTCCAATTTCCATTTAAAAACTAAAATGGGGTTTTAATCAAAATATGCCTTTTCACTAATATAAAACCCTAGGGTTTCTATCAAAACCATTTTAATCCATTTTCACAAATAGTGATTTGAAATCAATTCACAATTCAATTTCAAAATCCATTTTCAAAATTAATTTCAATTTTCTTGAAATTCCGTCATTTTCATAAGAAACCCCCAATTCAATGGAATTCGAGTTTTTCAAAATTTTACATCAAATCCATTTCCATAATTAAATTCAAAATTTTATTTGAATGAATTTCCATAAAATCCAAAATTTAAATTAAAAAATTTAAATTTCATAAATTTCCATAAACACACTCCAATTCAATGGAATTGGGGTTTTCCAATATCATGTTGAAAACCCATTTATTTATAACCCCAATTCAATCGAATTGGGTTTTTACAAAAAACCAATTGAAATCCATTTAATCAAATAAAAGATCATTTAATTCAAAAAATTGTTATGAAACAAATAAATTTAGGTTTAACATAAATTGGGAATCATGATGGAACTACCTACCTCGGGATTAATGGATCTCAATTAACCAAACCCTAATCTGGATTTTTCAATGAAGAACGACAATCACGGAAACCAGGAAACAAGGATCAGACCTATGTTTATAATCCAAAAAATAGGATATTAGATCTAGAAAGCAACATGGGGATTCATAGAACCCTAGGGAGGAGAAGACAGATCATGGGATATGGAGGTCATGGTGTGGAAACTAACCAGGAGAAGATCGAAGGGAATTCCTCAAGCTTTAAATTGCTTCTAGGAGGGATTTGAGGGGCCAAAAAATCTTATTCAGATCTCCAAAGATGGTAGAAATTGATTATGGGTCTTTTTTGGTCTGTCAAGAGCCTAAAAGGGTGGTTTTGGAATTTTTAATCAATATTCAGATTAATTAAAAACCTGTACACACAGTTTCCTAGGAAGAGCCGCATGATTTGAAAAACCTTGTGGAAAAACCATGAACCTATTTTAAATGGGTTGCATAGTTTCTCCTAAGAGGTTGTCTAACTTAACTAACTGTGCACCAACCAAGAAAAATCACACTACCTTAAGTTGCACATTTTTCTTTGAGAGGGCGCATGGTTTGGGTTGACCTTGTGGCAATTGTAAAATTTCCCAGAAACTTTAAAAAAATTTAAAAACTCTCCCAAAACAACCCCAACCAAAACCCAACCAAGGCATGATCCAAAATAGGGTTTTGAGAATACCAATAAATAAAAACATGATGTTACAACCTCCCCACTATAGAAACTTTATGTCCCCATAAATTCTATTAAGAAGCTTCCATGTTAAAAGGATGAGGCCACTGCTCTCTCATCAGTGCCTCCCTCTCCCACGTCTCTTGAGAATCAAAATCGTGCTTCCCTAGCATACGAACCAAAAGTATCATCCTACTATAAAGTACCTTGGTTTAAAAATTGACTATCCTAACAGGCCATTCAATCACAAATAAATTAGGTTCAACCTCAAGATCACTCTAGATCAAAACATGAGATAAATTAGACAGATACTTTCAAAGTTGTGATACATGGAACAAGTTATATATCGACGTTAGCTATGGTAGAAGTTATAAATGGTAAGAAACTTGTCCCACCTTCTCAATAACCTCAAAAGGTCCCACAAAATGGGGAATATGCTTCCCTTTCCTCCCAAGCCATCGATGACCCAACTAAGGTGAATCCTTCAAGAACACATTTTCACCAATCAAAAACTCCAATGGAATGTGATGACGATCATATAAAGACTTATATCAGATCTTTGTTGTCACCATTCTCTGATAAATCAATTGAATATTTTTTTTGTCTCTTGGACCAAGATCAGTCCGACCAAGGAACTTTCACCAACCTCTGACCAACACAATGGTGATTTACAATCCAGGCCATGAAAGGCCTCAAAAGAATCAATTCTAATCATGTAATGGTAACTATAGTTATAAGAAACTCAACTAGACCCATGTAATCACCCCAAACTCCACCAATTTTGATAATTAAAACAAGAATCATATCTTTAAGAATCTTTATATATCTTTCTGTTTGTACATCCAACTACATATGATATGCCATACTCAAATGGATATGATATCCCAGTTACTCCTGAAGTCCTCTCCAAAAATGATAAGTGAACTGAGGATCCCAGTTAAAAACTATTGCATAAGTAACTTCATGCAAATTAATGATCTCTTTTACATAATGATTTCTCAGTTCCTCAACATTGGTTGTATCACGAATGGGTATAAAGAGTTCTGATTTAGTCAGCCTGTCAATCACAACCCATATCACATTATTCTTTCTATGGGTACGCGGATACCAACCAAAAAGTCCATAGAGATCTCATCCCACTTCCAAGTAGGGACTATAAGTTTCTAAAGAAAATGAAAGGGTGTATGGTGCTTAATCTTAACCTGATGGCATATATAACAGTGAGAGAAATTAAACAATGCCCCATATCATACTTGGACACTAGAACTACCATCACATTTCATAGAACATCTTCCTAGATCCTGGGTCCACTTCCCTATATGAACTATAGAAATCCACCATTATATCTTTTCTTACCAAATACGATACCACAAAATGGTTCTAGAAGCATAGAATTCACTCTTTGGAGAACGACCAATCAAGCATGGTATCCCCACCATTAAGAGAGTATCTAATGCTGTAGAACTCATCATCAAGCCATTATTACTGAATAATCAATTCGAGAAGAGAGGATATTAACCAAAAACTAGCCAAGGAATACTTGTTCTCTGATTCTTGGACTCCAATATGCAAATGTGTAAAGAGAGCCATCAAGTTCCACTCTTCAGATGATTCTTTCACTACCCGTGTCAGAAGTTTACTACTCAAAGAATCTGATTGAATAGCCCGAAGGCCTTCTTTTTTATTGATTTTCTGATAACCCCCCCTTCAAGGGATTAGGGGGAACCCTTACAAGGCCAGTAGGATTAGGAATTACATTTCCCATAGGCTTGGAGACATTACATGACCCGTAGGTCTTAAGGAGATCATACAGACATGACTACTTGTTGTAGAGTCTATCTGTGCAACTGCAAATCAGGTTCCCTTGAGGGCCTTTAGGTGGAACGAAGGCCATGAGGTGGCCCGAAAGCCTTAATGACCCAAAGACCTTGGGTGACCGAAGGCCTTAAGGACTCCAAGCCCAAACCGGTGGCCCAAGGTGAATAGTTCTGGCTACTATAGTACCGAAAAATACCTACAACAGTGCTGCTACAGTTCCTACTACAGTACCTACTACAGTGCCTACTACAGTGCCTACTACGGTACTGCTACAGTACTGCTACAGTGACCCCAAAAATTATGCCTCCTCCTGGTTTTGAACCTGGGTCTCGTAGATGCACTTAGAGAGACCTCACCAATTGGGCTGAGGCTCATGTGCTCAAAGAATCTACAATGACATTCCCTTTCCCCTGGTTATAGAAGATATTGAAGTCAAAAGACTATAGGTATTCCACCCAACACCTTTGTAAGAGATTTAAATATTTTTGAGAGAATATATAACTCAATATCATATAGTCTGAATACATAGTAAACCTTTCTCCATAAAGGTAATTCCACCAATTATTAAGCGTGTGCATCACAGGTACAAGTTCAAGGCCAAGGGTTGGATAATTCTTCTCATGTGGCCTAAGCTGATGAGATCTATAAGAAACAACATGATCACCTTTCATAGTAGTGTATCCCAAACATGAACTCGATGCATCAAAAAAGACCACATAGCCCTGCCTGACCTTAGAAAGAGCTAACACTGGCATAGTATTCAAAATACATTTCAACTCAACAAAATAATTCTGACATTTATCATCCCAATAAAACTTTACTCCATTACAAGTTAGTGTATTCATTGGATAATCCAACTTTTATAAATCCTTTATGAACCAATGATAATATCCAGCTAATCCCAAGAAGCTCAAAATCTCAAAGACATTTCGTGGTTTCTCCCAAGTCATAATAGCCTTCACCTTCTCAGGATCAACTGATATTCCTTGTTCTAATACCACATGTCCCAAGAAATTCACTTTCCAAATCCATAAATTACATTTTTAAATCTTGTAATAAATTTAGTGATTTCTTAGAAAATCTAGAACTATTATCAGTTTATACACAAGATCCTACTCAAACTTATAGTAAATAATTATGTCATCCATAAAGATAACCACTAAGGTATCAAGATACTCATAGAAATGTCTGTTCATTAAGGATATGAAAACTACGGGATCATTGGTTAGACCAAAGGTCATAACAAGGTACTTATAATGGTCGTTTATGCACACCTGTTGTAGGGTGTGGCAAAATCAATTTAATTTTCCTAGCGCAACATAGAGGCTGACCAGGTTCGTCTCTCTTGAAGAGCCTTTTTAGTCATTCACTCGCTTAATCTAATTCACTTTAAATAATTCTTTTTGGTTGTTTTTTTAATAAAGGAATATAATGGAATTTATGAAAAATAAATGAAATGCAATAATTTAATTCAAATGAATATTAAATTCTAAACAGAATGGAATTATGGAAGAAAGGAAGTTCTCTCGAGAGAACTTTCAGGGAGCACCTTCATTGACCAGCTTCAAATATTCTTAGTGAACACACTCCATCGTATGTGTGAAAACCTTAGTATACCCCTATTATGAATGAAAATTATACTTAGCGATCACCAAGAACACCCTCTATCCACCTCCTCAATCGAGGGAAAATGGTTGTGGATTAAGAAGTTAACCTTTAGACAATCACATGGAGGATTACACCCACTATAAATTATCCTTATAATTAACTCAAAGAATATTAAAAACATGGTCTTGGGTTCAAGAACCTGATTAATCCCTCAGGATATTCCTCAGATTAGTTACTCATGATCATGAGTATTATAGTTCACGATGGTAAGATGTGAAGAAGAAAAGATGGTGGATGGGTGGACACAATAATAAAAGCAATGCATGAATTTATTAGAAATCTAAATTGCAATTGAAAACTAAAAATAAAGAAAAGAAATAAATTAAAAATAAAGGGGGAAGATTTGAGGCCGGACTCCCTCGGTGGAGATCTACTCCTTGGTTCCTTGAAGGAATGGATGGAAAATGGGATGATTTTGGAAGGAGGTGAGGACCTCCTTTTATAGGCAGAATTCTGGACCCCGAAATATTGCACGTTCTTGAGCTAGTAATGATAGTTTCACACATGGACCCCTTCTTCAAAGTTGTTCATAAATATTTTGTTCATTCACCCTACAAATTTCCACTCCTTTGGAAACTGGATGGAAGAGTTATGAATTTTTCATTCTCGGTTTCTGTTTCTGGACGAAGCTTCCAGGAAGGTTCCTCCAAAAGTATGTCTTTTAATGGTCGCCTTAATGACTTCCAAACTTCCCCAAATTTGTTTTTGATACATTAATATCTATACTCGTGCTATCCCAGGTAGTAAAACCTAATTTGGATGTGTGTAGGCTGAGTTTGGGTTCTGTTACGGTGGTGGGGTCCACACTATCCTCCCAGAAAAATGTCCAACTTCAATGAATTTTTAAGCCCTTTAGATGGCCGAATAATCTTCTGGTTCAGAAGGAAAAGTTGAAGGAAATAAAATCAGGATTCTAAAAAAAATTAATCACAAAATTTGGACACATATTTTCCATGAAATGACCAAAATACCCTCGATGTAATTTTTTTTCTAAAATCCAGAATTAGGCGTTTTTCACATTTAGGCTCAAAATAACACTAAAACCTAAAAATGTGACAATTAACCATACAATAACACTATGGTGGGATTATAAACAATTATTTACAGTATAAAATATATGAAAATATGAGCTTCATCACTCCCCCACACTTAACATTGCACTCCTGGGTAATAATCTTACATCCAAATCAATTTCCACACAACAATTAAAAATGAGAAAATATCAATGATCTTATCCAAAATAGAAGTCCATCATGTATCATATATAAAAAACAATTCTCTATCATTTTCATTTTAATAATTCAAATTTGTTCAACCTCATAAATCAATCAATGTTCCAATCACAACCTACCTCACATTGAATTTTATGTCAATCTTCACTCAAGAGAAATTGATTCTAGAGTTATGCTCATACTTGGAAATTGCATGTATCACCATAGGCTTGTGAAAATTCTCATTTCTCCATAGCGTGAAACATGAAAATTAATTCAATAATGAGGGATTTAATTAAAGGTTCAAATGATTCTGTGGCTTAGGGTTGGTGGGAAAATGATTGAAAAAGTTTCAGGCTAGAAAGAGGAGGCTGGACTGTTAAGTACAATGCGTGATTAATTCAAGTAAAAAAACAGGAAATTCCTCTCTCAATCCCACTTGAAAATGTGAAAAACAACACCAAAAATCTTTTATGACATGGTACATGAGCCAAGAAGTGATTATAATGAATGATATCATCTAAGTTCTTTTTTTCAAAGCTCCAGAAAGGCATAACTTTATTTTTTTTCTTTTTCTTTTTTCATGGAGGATGAGATGAAAATTGAATACAATGAATGCATGAAAATTAATGCCATTGATTTTTGAGAGGGACATGATTCATAAAATAATTTACAATGAGGAATTAAATCTCATCTCCTTTTTTTCATTTTTTTGAAGGAGAAATTGATGAAATAAATAAAGCACAATAAAATGACGACACATGCCCAATTATCTTATTATCCACTGACCAAAGTATTAACACACTCCTCGCACCACACATAAATGATACAAATCCCAATGAAAGCACACAAAAGGCCCTCCCACCACACTCAAACTTGAAATATCCATGCGAAAATACAAAAGTGTGGGTAGGTAAGGAAAATTGGCTTGTAATGTGGCTTAAACCTATAATAAAATTTAGGGAATCTAAGGGCTTACGAAGGATAAATGTAAAGGCGGGTCTCAAGATAAAATGTGTATAGACAAAGATATGACTCAATCATTTCAAATACATTCCATGAAATCCAAGGCTTCTAAAGAGAATATTCACAAATTATGGTTCTCACACAAAATCCAAGTTTCTCTTAAGAAAGTGTGGGTATTAGGAAGAATATGTAAAAGTGGTGTAGAATACCTCACAGGATTGGAAAAATATTTTGAGTTAGTGTTTCATGGGCATGGATTTCAAAAATCATTCAAACTCATAAAAATGCATGAAAATCATTTTCAAGGGAAAAGAATTCATATCAACAATCATTTAAAATCCCTTATTTCAAAAATCATTTAAACTCTTTCAAAATAAATTGATGTGTGAAAAGTGATAAGAATATTCATTAAAGCTCAAAAATCCTTAAAAATGATAAACAAAAATGAAAATAACACAAGAAGAACTAAGCATGTTGACACTCCCCCAAACTTAAATTTTACTACCCCTCATTTCAACTCAACAAAATATAAATATGAAGGTAGAAAATCCAAGAGAAGGAAAGATAAAACATAAAATTATTTTTGAAGTGGATGCCTTAAGTTAAGCTACTAGAAGCTACCACTTCAAGACTATAATAAAGTAATGAAAATTCATAAGAAAAAAAGGAGAAAGGGAATAGAAAAGAGATAATTCTTGGTTTAGACCCCTAAGAGGGTGCTAGGTTTTTACTACCCCTAGTCAGATAGTTTCATTGGATTATCCCCAATCAGAAGGTGGGTGTGGTTTCTTTGAGATGAACCACCATAAGTGATTTTTCCCAATTTACATGAGTAAACACTGAAAGTAGAGAACCCAAAAAAAGATAAGATAGTTCCCAACCCCACAGAAATAATAAAGAAAGAAATTAAGGTCCAAAGTGGGAGGGAGTATAATATAGGGGTGATCCCTGTTAATTGTTGTGATGTCATCCTCCATATGGAATGAAAATTTTTGTTTAGGAGTTAGTCACACCACCATATTATTTGACTCTTATTCTCAAATAACCACCACTTTAGTGGTCTGTTCTTTAACGTCCAAGGTTTTCTCCAATTGTGTTGTATCAAAAATTTCAGAGAAAGAGAATTTAGAAAAAATTCAGCTTGAATAAGATTAAAACATGAGGAATTAATAAAGAAATATTCCCTTTCAATTAAGTTAGTTTTGTAATTGATATCTTAAGGCATGACCATTGGAAACTCAATCTCAGTAGGTTCATCTTCTTCATTATCTTCCAAAGCAAGAGAGAGGTAGAATGTTTCTGATTTTTAATCATCAAGGATGGGAAGATCATGTTTCAATTTATCTTCGACAATGTTATTCCAGGATTCTTCCAAAAAATGTTGATCTCCCATGAGTGCATCAGCTGGAATGTGTACTTCCAGAACCTCCTCAAGAAATGGTTGAGTACAGGATGATGTGATTAATTCCTTTAGAAGTTTTTTCTCACCTTCCCCAGGTTCTTTAGCATAAAAAATGATTGGTGAAATCTCTTCCATAACTTGTTCTGGTTCAGGTTTTGGATCATGTTTGGATTGCTCTTGGGAAGTATGGACATACTCTGTTAGCCTTTCTATTTGAATCTTTAGTCCTTATATGGACTCTTTAAGTTCATTCACCTGATCTCTATTGTACTCTAAAGAATCTTAATCTTGTTGTTGTTGCACCTGTGGGTAGTCATTCCATGCATAGTAATTGTAGTTTGGATACATCATGGAAATTTTACTTTTTTTTAGATTAAAAAAAATGAAAATCTATCTACAATGTGAAAATTGAAAAATATAAGTAAACTAATGATTGGATCCCCAGCAACGGTTCCAGTTTTGATGCACGCATGTCGTAGGGCATGGCAAATGCAATTTAATTTTCCTAGTGCAACATAGAGGCTGGCTAGGGTCGTCTCTCTTGAGGAGCCTTTTCAGTTGTTCACTCACTTAATATAATTCACTTTAAATACTTCTTTTTGGTTGTTTTTTTAATAAAGGAATATAATGGAATTTATGAAAATAAATGAAATGAAAAAATTTAATTCAAATGAATATTAAATGCTAAACAGAATGGAATTATGGAAGAAAGGAAGTTCTCTCGAGAGAACTTTCAGGGAGCACCTTCATTGACCAGCTTCAAGTATTCTTAGTGAACACACTCCATCGTATGTGTGAAAACCTTAGTATACCCCTGTTATGAATGAAAATTATACTTAGAAATCACCAAGCACACCCTCCATCCACCTCCTCAATCAAGGGAAAATGGTTGTAGATTAAGAAGTTAAACTTTAGACAATCACAGTAAGGATTACACCCACTATAAATTATCCTTAGAATTAACTCAAAGAATATTAAAAACATGGTCTTGGGTTCAAGAACCTCATTACTCCCTCGGGATATTCCTCAGATTAGTTACTCATGATCATGAGTATTATAGTTCACGATGTTAAGATGCGAAGAAGAAAAGATGGTGGATGGGTGGACACAATAATAAAAACAATGCATGAATTTATTAGAAATCAAAATTTAAATTTAAATCTAAAAAAAATTAAAAATAAAGGGGGAAGATTTTAGGATGGCCTCCCTCAGTGGAGATCTCCTATTTGGTGCCTTGAAGGAATGGATGGAAAATGAGATGATTTTGGAAGGAGGTGAGGGCCTCCTTTTATAGGCAGAATTATGGACCCCAAAATATTGCGCATTCTTGAGCCAGTAATGACTTCACGCATGGACCCCTTCTTAAAAGTTGTTAATAAATATGTTGGACTTTCACCCTCAAAATTTCCACTCATTTGGAAACCGTATGGAAGATTTATGAATTTTTCATTCTCGGTTTCTTTTTCTGGACGAGGCTTCCAGGAAGGTTCCTCCAAAAGTATGTCATTTAATAACCACCTTAATGACTTTAAAACTTCCCCAAATTTGTTTTAGAGCCTTTAATATCTATCCTTGTGCTATCCAAGGTAGAAAAACCTCATTTTTATGTGTGTAGGCTGAGTTTGGGTTCTGTTACAGTGGTGGGGTCCACACTGTCTGCCTAGAAAAATGTCCAACTTTAATGAATTTTTAGGCCCTTTAGATGGCATAATAATCTCCTGGTTCAGAAGAAAAAGTTGAAGGAAATAAAATCATAATTCTAAAAAAAAATTAATCACAAAATTTGGATACATATTTTCCATGAAATGACCAAAATACCCTTGATGTAAAAATCTGTCTAAAATCCAGAATTAGGCGTTTTTCACATTTAGGCTCAAAATAACACTAAAACCTAAAAATGTGAAAATTAGCCATCCAATAACACTATGGTGGGATTATAAAAAATGATTTACAGTATAAAATATATGAAAATGTGAGCTTAATCAATCATACCTTCTCCAAAAGGTGGATTTCTGAATGATAGATTCTTTTATCCTCAACTAATGGTAGCTAGATCAAAGGATGATATTTGAGAACTAATTCTCACCATTTAATTGATCAAAAAAATCAAGAAACTATATAAATGGATACTTTTTATTTATCATATCTCAATTTATTTTTCAATAATTAACACAAGGGTGGATTGAACCATTAGTTTTCTTAAAAAAGTGAACAGGCACCACCCAAGGTGACACGCTCGAGTGTATGAAGCCTTTCTCAAGAAGATCATCCAACTGGGACTTCATATCTTTTATTTCAACTGGTGTCATATGGTAAGAGGGAATATAAACTATTTGAGTACCAGGAACTATGTCAATATAAAACTCAACCTTAAATACTAGTGAAAAAACTATAGAATTTAAAAAAAACACATCAGGAAACTCAATGATTATTAAAAAGAGATCACTGCTGAAAGATTCCATCTCCAGATCAAAGGAGAACACAAATATCACTTTCCCAAACTATGGATAAGAATTTATCTCACTTCTCGGCCTTGGGTCTTAATCTCCTTGAAAAACACAGCACACACCATTGGGTGAATTAAAGGAGAGCCATTAAAGATAATAATCAATCTAGGATTTATTAGCAATGAGCCAATCCATCCCTAAAATGACATCAAGATGTTTTATATCGAGAATCAGAAAACTCCAAGAAATCCCAATATCTGATAGAGAGAAAAAACAAGAGGGACTATAGAGACCCAACTCTCTCTCCTCGTACCAAGTGGTGTAATAATATCCATTGAATAAGAAAAAACCTCCACAAGAAGATTTAGCATATTAACAGTACACATTGAAATAAAAAAAATGAGATTCATTAGTGTCAAATAGACCACTCACTAAAAACAAAGCTATAGTAATGGTACCTCTCAAAGTCATTGGACTAGTATCTACTTCCTCTAGAGACTCTTCCACTGCATGAAGAAGCATCGTTCTGGATGCCTATGGTTGGAACCCTTTTGAATGTAAAGCATCTGATTGAACCATAGTCTTAAAAGGTTCTAATTATCCCATTCCACTATGTAGAGTGTAATAAACATATAATAATCTCTTAAAGTGACCCAATCATCCGTAGAAGGCATAGTTCTTGGGTGCCTCATTGAAAACCCTCTTTGAATGTCCCAGATTTCAACACTGGTAACAAACTAAAGGACCTCTTCCAGGCACCAAAGGGGGTCTATAATGACCATTATATCGAGAATCACTATGATAATCACCACAATTCATCTTTACCTTATAGTAATGCACACTTCCAATGAGAGAGAAATAAACTCCCAATAACCCTGACTTTCCAACCAGGTCAATCTCGGCCATCAACACTCCATCCAGTACATTAGCATAAGAAGGCAGCTTCAGTAAGAATACTTGATAATGAATATCCTAAAAAATCCAAAATAAAATCATCGGGCCTTAATATTCTCATTTGATACTATATTAGGTGTGAAATGAACGAGATCAGAAAAATGGTTTGAATACTCTGTCACGGTCCTGTCAGCCGGATCAAGTTTGAAAAACTCCATGGCCATGGAAAAAAACATTGACTTTGGATAGAACTGATCGGTGAAAAGAACCTTGAAGTCTTTCCACTATAAGACCTAATGATTTTTTGCTGTCACCATCATGTACCTCCATCTCCTATTCGGTCCTTTCAGCATGAATGTGGAACACTTTAACTTAAATTCACCAGGTATATCTAAGAACCCAAATAATAACTCCATTCTGCTCAACCATTCCTTAGCCTCTTGAGGATCATTTGATCCCTTGAATGGTGTTGGATTCTTTTGAAGAAACTATTGGGAATAAATATTTATAATGACCATGTGAGGTTCTATATATATATATTGAATGGGAACTAGGGGTGGTGCCTATCCCAGAGCTTCGACAGTGCACACAATCACCTAAACTAGGTTCGGGTCCACAAGAGGATTTTCTCACTGAGGTTCATTAGCATCTTCCTCCAATATCTTATTCACACGTCTTCTCAGAGGAATGATTCTACACAACATAAATAAAAAATAAGGAAGACATCATATTACATTCAAACAAAGAAACAAGGGAAAATTAATCCCAACAAATAGAAAAAAAATATTTGGATTTCAACTTATCCAAATAAAAAGGTAGGGAAAATACTAGAACTAATCATAAATATGTCTTTCCCTAACCACCCCTAGTGAATTAAGGTTCATTTTGGTGAGATATAGCTAGAAACTCAATCATAACTACCACCTAAGTCATGATAAGAATACACAAATGCATATTAACTTCAAGAAAAAATATCAAACTAGAGATATGATACTACTTTGTCACAAACCGGCCCGGTTAGCCTAGTGAGCTGATAACTAAACTAGTCATAACATATCCCAAATGGAGTTCCTAATCCCTATGGGTCAATGAATAGAGCATGAAATCATAGAAAAAGTATGTGGGAATTATTTTTCCATAAATAATGTTGAAGTAAAAGAGTCAAGTTAGTATAAAAACAAAAGAAACTCCACTGGAAGTAAAGTACTAGAAGTAAAATAGGAATGAACAATCCAAATTACTACAAAAAAGTACTAGAAAACTATAAAAACTACCCATACCCCAAAGGATGCAACTCACCAAGTCCAAAAATCGATATCTAGAACCACATCCAAGTGATGATTTACCCCTACTCGAACATAGAAGGAGATAATCTATAAACACCCGAAGGCACATTTAGGGTGTGAGTTAAAAGACCAATAGGGTCTCACCAAGGATTCCATAATAGATTCCAATATTAAATTAACCAAATAAAGTTATTTCAATTTAAAAAAAACTAGTTTGTAATTTCATAAGCATAATTAAAACAATGCATTCTTTACATTTCAAAATATGGAAATACTTTAAGAAAACGATTTCCCTTTCAATTGATGGAACATTTCTAATACAAAGTCACTTTTAAAAAATGGCTTAAATAAAAACTTTTATATTAAATAGTTTATATAAATACGAATTCATGTAAAACATTTTATAGCAATGGAATATATTCATTTTAAATACAAAAAAGCAAGAAACATGGTCATATACCTAAGAAGGTATGATAGTTCTAGGCTATATGGACCCACACTCAAGGTGACATGGAAATATATACATACGTCCCTTTTAACTTAGGAAAAAGAGGACTCATAGCCATCACCTAAGGGATGTGATGTGCCTCATTTATGTTTTGGAATATTTTAAAGCGTAAAGTTTCATCCAAATAAATCACTAACTACCTAAGGCTTTCATATTCTCTAGTACAAAACTACGATGGGAAATTTATTTCAAGTAACCTTAAAATACAATTTATCACATTCTTTATTTAAAATATGACAATTTACATTTAAAAACCAAAATGGGTTTTTATTCAAAACATGCCTATTCCCTAAGATAAAACCCTAAGGATTCTATAAAAACCATTCTAAGTGATTTTAACAAATAGTGATTTGAAATAAATTCAAAATTCAATTTCACAATCCATTTTCACAATTAAATTCAACTAATTATTTTTCATAAAATTTCATCATTTTCAAAATAACCCCCCCAATTCAATGGAATTGGAGTTTATTAGAATTTTCCATCAAATCCATTTCCAAAATTAAATTAAATAATTAAATTGAAAAATTTCCATCAAATACACAATTTAAATTAAACAATTTAAATTTCAAATATTTCCATAAACATGCCCTAATTCAATGGAATTGGGGGTTTTCTAATTTCATGCCAAAAACCCCATTTTTTAAAACCCAACTTCGATGGAATTGGGTTTTTTAAACAAAACAATTTAAATCCATATAATCAAATCAAACAATTTAATTTAATTTAAACAATTGAAATTAAACAAATCAATTTAGGGTTAACATAAATTGGGCATCATGATGGAACCTACTACCTTGGGATTAAAAGATCTTGATTCACCAAACCCTAATAGGTATTTTTCAACAAAGAATGATGATCACATGAATTGGGAAATAAAGATAAAACCTTGGTTTATAATTTAAAATAGAGGGTATTAGATCCACAAATCAGAATGGGGAGTCACAGAACCCTAGGAAGGAGAAGACATATCATAGGAGGTAGAGATCAGGGTGAGGAAAGTAACCTAGAGAAGATCGTAAGGAGTTCCTCAAGATTCGAATCGCTTCCGGGAGGGATCTGAGGGGCCAAAAACTTTTCTTAGGAGCTCTAAGGATGTGAGAAATCGATTATGGGTCATTTTAGTCCATCAAGGGACTAAAAGGGGGGTTCGGAAATTTTTAATTAAAATTTAGATTAATTAAAAACCCATATGCATGGTTTTCTAGACAGATCTGCACGATTTGAAAATTTTTGTTGACTAACTATGCAGCTGTTTTAAATGGGTCGCATAGTTTATCCTAAGAAGGGTGAATGACTTAACTAATTGTTCACCAACCATGAAAAATCCCATTGCCTCAAGTTTCATGGTTTACTCTAAGAGGGTGCAAAGTTTGGGTTAACTGTGTGCCAACTGTGCACTAGCCCAGAAACTTCCCAAATTTAAAAAAAAAATCATCTAAAGCAACCCCAAATGAAGCCCAAACAAGGAATAATCCAAAAGAGGGGTTTAGGAATACTTGGAAATAGAAATAGGATTTTACAAAAAAATTAATAAATAGTATATATTAAATATGTAGATATGTAAAATGAATAAAATGAAATGAACAATTAAAAATTAAAAAAGATTAAATAAAGAAAAACATTAAACATTTTATTTATTAAATAATTATTAATAAAAAATAATTTTAATATACATATATATAATATAAATATTAATAAATAGTATATATTAAATATATATATATAAAATGAATAAATTGTAATAATTAAACAAAAAAATTAAAAATGAAAAAATTGTAAATATGAAACAATAAAATTAAAAATAAATAAATTAAAAAATTATTTAAAAATTTATTGATGAAAAAATTATTAATAAAAATGAATAACTATAATATATATATATTAATTATAAATAGTAATCAATAATATATATTTAATATAAATATATAGAAAATAAATAAAATGTAATAATTAAAAAATATATTAATATTCTATTTATTTTTAATGTTGTTTGATTTTTCAATTTAATGTATATAAAATGCATGTTAAGTTTATTTCACATACATATATGTAATTAATACATTTTTATATACAACGCACACACACAAATATTTATGCAATTAATGAAATTTTATATAGAAACACATGCACGTGCTATTTATATATTTTAAACAAATTTTAGTATATTTTAGAATATCATTATAACATGATACATTTAATATAGTATCTTTTTAATCAGTAAATTTTATTTATTTAATTTTGATATTATTACATATAGGTATTTTTATTTATTTTTTATATTTTATATTTTATATTTTTTATTTAAGTTTAGAAATTAACCATTTTCTATTATTTATTTATATTTATTTATTTATTATGTTTTGGTATTTTTAATATTTATTCATCTTTAATTTAATATACATATGTCCATATTTGTTTAATAATTTATATTTATTTAATAAAACTTATCCATTTTTTTCAATATTTTTAAAGTGTACTCATTTTTAATTATTCAATTTCACTCATTTTTAAAATGCATGTATTTAAGATTATATATTCATTAATAATGTTAAAAATATATTTGTAAATCAATATTTATAAATAAATATATTTTAAAAAATTTATATAATATATTTATAAATTTATCTATTTATAATTATTATAAATAAAAAAAATATTTTTTTAAAAGTATATATATAATTATAAATAATTAATTATATATATTTAAATGATTATAATATTATAATATTTTTTTAAATAATTAATATACTGTACTTATATTTATATTTATATTTATATTTATAATATATATATAAGTTGCGGTCAAAGCCTCAGATTACTCATGGAAATGTGTTACATTACAAAGAAAAACCAGGCAACATATAATGCAGGGATGTACTTGGTGAGACTTGAACTCGATACCTCACAGAGACCCACAGGGGTAGCTACCACTGAGGTGTACTCTAGGGGCTACATATATATATAATTATATAAGTATATAATATGTAAATATTTTTTGTTTAAAAGTATTATTCACATTTTTATAAATAATTAATTATATATTTAAATAATTATAAAATTATAATAAATATATTTATATAATGAATATATTTACTATATATATATATTTAATATATATATAATTATATAAATATATATAATGATATAAATATATTTATAGTTATAAATAAATAATTATAAATATATTTATAAATGTATATTTGCTATATTTATAAAATTATATATTTATAGTTTTAAATAAAAAATATAATTTTTTTAAAAAATATTAATGTGATTATAAATAAAAAATTATATGTTTAAATAATTATAAAATTATAATAAATAAATATATAATATATAAATGTTTTTACAACAAAAATTATTTATAATTATAATTTTAAATCCTTTATCAACACTAAAGTTTTAGCACTGATAAAGATTTAATTTATCAATTCTTTTTTAGTGCTAAAAAGATGTCATTTATCAGCGCTTATCAATTTAGCACTGATAAAAGGGCTCTTTATCAGTGATTTTTTTGAAAACACATATAAAAGTGTCCCCGATCTATTTAAAAGAACCCTAACCATGACTCATTCAGTCACGATTCTCAAGCTCTCATAGAACCTCCCTACTATCAACGCTACTCTACTGCGTTCTCTCGGATGAATCAAGGCTAGAATCCAAGGCATGTTATTTTCTCCTTTTCCTCTCTCATCGTTTGATTTTTTGGGTTTTGCGGTTTGCGCTTTTACATTGTTATTAACCATTATGAACCCTACATCTCATCTCTCTCTCTCTCCCACTTACCTATACCAACACAATGTCACCCCTACTCTATAAACTCATTCCATCTTCATACGAGACCATTGTGAACTACATCTCCATTCGTTGCTACAACTAATGGTTATTTTCTTGATGTTTCTGTTATATTATTTCTTGTTACCTTTTAGATAGTGTGGATTTTAATTCTTTGAATCGTGTTTCTATGGTATGGCATGCACATGAAGATGAATGTGAATATAATTTTACATGATGAATATATTATTAAATAATGAGATGATGATATACCACATGCAATAATTATTAAAGGTGTTAAGTTAAACTTGTGAGAAACATTAGAAATTTATTTCTTCTTAACACTATTATATTATATTTATTATTGTAGTAATTTTTACCATAAATAAATTTATAAATTCAAGATGGTTAAATGTAAGTGTTTTTTGGGATTACAATGTGGTTGGTGGTATGATGTGGAGGAAAGTGAATTATATTTTTGATGGAGGTTATACAACCTTTGAAACATGATTAACATTGATGTGTTGTTTGATATTGTTGTTTGATTATTATTACGAATTAATAATTCATAATAACTTTCATTGCTACAAAGGACCACGAGTTTCAAAAATAAGGTTTTGTAAATAAGGATTCATTTTGGAAAGATAAATATACAATACAATACACTTCATGTATAAAATTCCACATTTGCATGCATCTTGCATGAAAATGGTTACTGTCTTAAACAGATATATAATAATTCAATACTAAAGTATAACTAACCTTCATTACCTTTATTTAATCCATCTTCGGACACTTTATTTCCTTCCATATATTGATGATTGATTGGACTCCCTCTTTCTAACTAGCCTTCCTCCCATCATTATGGTTCCAAAGTTCCTTGATGAAATACCTCCCTCTCGGATTATATTCATTCATCTTTAGGATAATTTCTATTAGAATCTTGAAGAAATGACAGGTTTTCAATCTCTTCTATACAAATCATTCCAATACCACAACAGGTTTGTATCTCCTCGAAGCCCTGTATAGCATAAATCCATCACAAGTAACCTTAAAACACTTTCAAGAATAAGTATAAAAACTCTTATAAATAATCACTTATCATAGGTGTTATATGAAGGTCTTAGTAAGTGCTTAAAAATAGAGCCTAACTTCTTTTAGAAGTTTTGAATATATGTTTCCAAACAGAGCAAAAGATACTTAAAATAGAGTAGAAAACTTAGTCAATAATAGGGTAATATAAAGCAAAAAAAAGTTAAAATGTAAAAAAAATTACATTTACCAATCCTTGAATAATGACTATATTTAAATGTCATGTTTGAATTATTTTAGCAGTATTTGATTTCTATCAATAGAGGTTTTTTAAGAAAAAATGAATCGTGTTGATTTTTCAGAATGTTTTAAGAAATTGTTCGCTACCATTGGAATCTTTGGAGAAGAATAAATCCAAATACATATTCATCAGATTTATTTATCTCCAAAGTCACCAATTGAAGTGAAAAGGATTACCAGAAAGGCTAATAAAAGCAATAATTTAGGCTATGTTTGGGGAGAAAAAATAGTAGTTTAGAAAAATGAATGGATTAGGGAATATCCAATTCTATATATTAAGGGAATCAAAAAAATCAGTTGGGATTTTAATGTTCATTCCTTCATTTTTGAAATGTAATATGTTAGGAGTCATAATTCAAATTTCATTAGGTTATTTTTGAATATGAATGGGTTTAGAGTATACATGGGATAAACATATTTTTTTAAAATAATAAGTGTTATGTTTTATGTGAGGGATGGGTATGGTATGTTAGAATGTGAGTTACTATAGACATGTTAGTGATTAATTGATCACTAGGGTGAGGGTGATGTGACATTTGGGTTGTTTTTTGTTCTTCTTTATGGTTTTTAAAAAGTTAGGTTTAACTAATGTATTGTGGTACCCATTGTGTGGTTATTTCCTAAGGTAAATAGTAATGTTAATACTTCCCCGTATTTCAAATGCACTTCCTAAGAAAAATTGAAATGTTATACCCATTTAACAATTGGTATGCAATAAGTACATGTGATGGTTATCCCTGATATATATTCTTAGATTCTAGGGGTCTAAGGTCAAATCTCATGGTAACTATGATGTGGTTATTTCTAGAGGGGGATAAATAATATTTTCTCCTCATATGATTCAAATTTTGACCTCTTATAATTGAAATGATTTTAATTTAAGTTAACAACCATGATATAAACATATGGTATGATTAGTATAATTCACTGGTCTGAATTGAAGTTGATACATTTGATTATCATGGTGTCCTAGTTAGTACACAATGACTTTACTTACATGTTTATTTTGATCGTTACTACTTTGAAAATATACTCAAATATATGTGTTATATAGTTTAGGGGACCTATTAGTATTTACTTTTTTATTTTTATACTCACCCTACACATGAACCTCAGTGGATATAGAGCACTTATATTTGAGATGCAGGTGAGTGGAAAGGACTAGTAACATATATTTGAGTCAGAGTAGCTTAGTGGGGATGAGTTGATGTTTTCAAAGTAGTGACAGGGACCTTTTAGCATCTTGACATGAGATTCAAATTTTAAATTCATATTTGGTAATTTAAATTTTTTTAAGGATACAACTATCATTCTCACCATCTTTATCTTCCGAACATTTATTATTGTATTTTTTCGCTTATGATGCATCCCCTATCTCTTCTATGTTTTTTGAACTACTCTGAGTAGTAGTCATCCAAAATTATCACAAGTACCTAGTATGGGATGAATATTGGTTAGATTAGTTCAAGAACTATAGATGGATGTCCACAAGATATTAGGTATGATTATCTATCAAAAAAATTTAATAATAACTATTTGAGGGATGAAGCTAATGAGGATGAAAATTTTCTATAACTTTGACCTTTAGATGAATTCAGAGGATAACACCTACTATAGTGGGGTAATTATTTTCTTAAATTCAATTATCCATTTCCTTCCAAATGTATTTACACTAATCATTTAACAAAATAGTATGAATAAGGAGTTAAAGAGTTCATAAAGTTTGCAATAGAGTATGCATTCGACCCTTCTAAAATCTATTCTCCATGTTTACATTATTGTTATTCAAGAAAAATTAAATTTTGGACTAATCATCTAGAAAATGTCTTATACACATGATGATGTTAACAATCCCAAGGAAGAATAAACTGTTGATGATGAAACTAGATAATTATTAGGGGATCAATAGCATATTGATGAAAAAAATAACAATGACATAGCATCACAGTATTGAAAGATATAATGGTAATTTAAAAATATACTTTATCTATTTTACCAAAAAAAATTATATAATGAAACATTTATTTAATTTTCATTATTCCTTATAGAGTACATTTATTTTAGAATATTTTAGTAAGAAATTTTTCTTAATGGCTACTGGAAAATCCCATAGAGGCTTCTGGACTCTTCTTATGAAATTATATCTTGGGGATGTTGAGGAGAAAGTAAAGCCTCACCCATCAGTTAGTTATGCACACATTATAAAGCAAGAAACATTAACTTATTTCATCAATCGTCCCAATAAGACATTATTTCATGTTCATTGAAGCCGATAATATATTATCTAATATTATTTATTTAATCCAAATTTATTCAAAACTGTTAATTTGTAAAACAATAGAAGAGTGCGGAAAATAAAGAACATGAATCAAAACCAATGCATCCCTATAACAGAGTAAGGATGGGGTATGCTTCATTAGAGAAGAAATTGGTATATATTTTAATTCTAAAATAAAAGTTTAATTATGTGATATAAAATAACATATGTTTCTTTGTTTATATGTAGATTGACAAATCAAAATATAAACCCACTTATGTCTCACATAATGTGTTATGGAATGAAGATCATGTAAATAAGGAGGGTAAACTAGTTGATGAAAACACAAAAATAGTATAGGAAACATGTGTAAGTATGACATAATTTTAATTTATTATGATTTATAAAAGTCTTACAAAAAAATATTGATTTATTTTTAGGTTTTTTTATATGGTTTAAACATAAGAATCGGTAGTGACTATACCATAAGAAAATCTACTTTCAGTATCATTAAAGTGACTAGAACAATATGGTCACCTTAGAGGATTGGGTTTTAGAGTCTCTCCTCAAAAATATTTCGAGAAGATAAAACCACATGAATAAACATATAATATGGTGAGATGATTGCCGAAAAAATAGACTCACTAAAATATATTATTTTTTGGTCTAGTTTGGAATACCAATGTATGAGAAAGGATCAAAGAAAACTGATGGTGGAACAAATTTCCACACATGAACCAAATGATCCCACTAGCTTTGAGGCTAATCATTCCCCCCCAACTTCATACCTTACACAAGGTAATTATTTTTTTCATTAATATTTCTCCTAAATGTGAATCAAACAACTTCTGATAACTTTATATTACTAAAATTCTATAGGGTACAGCTGTATGCGATTTGTATCTGTCAACACCCACACACCACCTTGTTTCGATGGGTACAATGTATAATATATTGGGAGACAATATACACTATAAATACCTCCCCAAAGATCACATGAGAGTGGGTATTGAGGTATATAATGCATCGACTACCGAGTTTCCTATTCCACTTGATGATCTGGATATTACAATAGTTAATGATTCTATTAGAGCTTTTATATCATAACCGTCAAATCTTATAAAGATACACTAGGTATGTGTAACACCCCAAGAATTTACAGATAGATTTATTATAGAATTCATATATCACTAAGTCTCTACAAACACCACTTTGTTATAACCTATCCAAGTAAACATAATTTTCTCACTACTATGATTTGAATTTTGAAAATCTGACATACACAGTTGTGTTCAGGATGATATTTGGAGTCTAATAGAATTAACTTAATTTTCAGTGAATAGTAATCTACCCTTATTAATAGTAACATACCCTTATGAATATTAACTTACCCTTATAAATAGTAATAGGACTCTTATGAATGGTATCCATACCCATGAATATATAAATAAATTTAGGCACCTTTAAAATAAAGATGAATATTTTAAGTGTTTATATTTTTTGATTAAATAATGATTTTAATTAAATATTTAATTAATAATATTTAGAAAATTATTTTTGAAAAATGTACTTCATTTCTGGATTCTACACATTGAAAAATTGTTAGGGTGAATTTTTGGTATTTTTCTGAAATACTTGAATTTTTTATGAATAGTGAAATACCATAATTTACAACATAAGCTAAATACACTAATTATAGAGTCATGTATGATGTTATAATTATGTAAGACCAATTGATTCAGATTCACATGATAAAATTACTATTATTGGTCATAGAAGACTCACTATTCCTTATCTTGTGGAGAAATAATAAATTAATGAATATAATATAGAGAAATCCCCTCTCCCCTCCACTATATAAACCACCCCTCACCCCCTCTTCCTCCCACACCACTCAAGATTCAATGCTTGCCTAAATTCTGCTCAAATAGCTCCATAACCTCCTCCAACACATCCAATACCTGCTGGTATCACCAAAAGTCCAAAAACAAATGCCTTAAGGAGTTTCTCAAGGAGGAGTACTCAAGAGGTGAACCTCTCTTCCTTTTTCTTTCCATTCCTTTTACAAGTTCTATTATTTTGTTCTCTATTCTAACCTCACCTCATACAAATTTTATGATAATTCTAGTACCATACATGTACTGTATTTTCATTATGATAATGGAATATTTCATCATAATCTCTCTTTTCCCTTCCTTTTATACTATAAATGCAAACACCGTCCGAGATGTGTTAATTTATCTCACTCAAGGAAGACGGGTTTTTAATTTGCATTAATATATTCAGGAAAGGTCATTAAATCTTTTCAATGGGTGAAACAGATCATAATATATGTATATTATCTTTTTTAATGTTCTGGAATCCTTATACACTCATAATATGAAATAATAATACAAAATAAGTTCATTGTGCACAAAACCACCAAGCCAAATCCAAGCGTTTATCATTAACTTATCGAATGAGTCATCATCATGGTATATAACCAGAATCATTTTAAGATAATTTATATCTCTTTAATATCACTAATAATATATATTTACAATTCTGGATGTTTAACCACATTTAAAATGAACTTCACTTCATGAATTCAAGTAAACGGATCATGAAAACCAAGGAAGAAAATTCTTCCAAAACAACAAAATTGAATCTCTTAAACCCATCAAAAAGGCAATTAATGAACATAATAAGGTTATACCATATCAATTAAATGTTTATGAGGTTCTTTAAATATTAATTAATGAAGCTAAATTTGATTATTCAGGTCATTAAGAACAATCAAGGACACCTTCAATCATAAGGTAAGGGATCCTCTCTCTCACTTTTGTTTCATGAATTTCCCCTATATTGTGCCTTTTTATTTTTCATTCCTAATGATGGGGTATGTTTTATAACCTCCAACATACTGACCTTATGATATATAAATAATTGTATACCCCGTTACCTCTCATTAATCCCTCACAATAACACCTGTTACCATGCTGAAATGTTTGTAAGGGGTTTTCCCATCTCGCTTTCATTTCTATGAGATTTCCATTGTTCACCACTTATTTATTGTATGTGGTGTATGTGTACTTATATTTTTCATATAATATCATGAATATATTTATATTCATGATATTAAATGATTAAATTAAGGTTTATTATGTTTTTATTCATATGATTTGACTGATTACATTGTGGTAAGGAACTTTGTCTCAATTTCCATTTCGTTGTGACTTACTTTGTATTGTGCACCTAATAATCCTTATGTGGTGTACCTACTGCCCATTTGAGATCACCTTTGATTTTAAATTATATTTCTATTAAATATACATATTCTTATATCATGGATATGTTTATTTTCTAAACCATATACCATTTTACATACGGTGTTTATTTGGAATATTGTTTTAACTGTGGAAGTGTTGATGAATCTGTATCCTCTATTCTATATGGATAATGTAAATGCATATTTATCTTTTATTGAATCTATGTATAAAGAATTATTTGGACATTTAGTGATGTATGGGGCCCTCTATATCCCCTAGATGCATTGACATGTCTCATGTGACAATCATTTTGGCGAAAAAACCTTCGAGTTTGTTTCCAAAAATCAGATGGGTTTCTACCCACATAACTAAACCATTTTAATGGTATTATGGTATCATGTTCCTAATACATGAATTCCAATTAATAATCATTCTCTTTATTCATTATCAATTTTTACTATCCATGAGGTTTTCACTATGACAAAATCTATGGATGCAGGTTCATTCTCAGTTTATTAATGGCATGTGTTTTTTATTTATTCACCATTCCACGTTGACTATGACTAGTTGTTTATGATTCAGTTAATATTGATTCATGATTCTGCTATTTTTAACCCTTACTGAGCATTCGAGCTCACCCCTTTCATTTTATTACCTTCAGCAGGTTATGAAGAGGAGATCACTTATTGAGTTTATATGGATGCAGTTTTTTTTAGTTTTTATTATGTGTTGTATTTTGTTACCTTTACAATGTAATTTGAGTTACATATATGTATCTAGTTTCTTCAAGACTACTAAACTGATAGTTCCTTCATAAATTCACTCCTTCAAACTATTCCAATATACTTAATAATTCACCGGCTCTGGTCTAGAGGGTTTGGGGTGTTACAGTATGTCCTTAACAAATTTTTTCATATGAAAAACATGTAATAGTTGAGGATAAAATGTCTAAAGTGAGGTATGATATTACATATGGATAAATTGGTAGGGAAACAGAAGGTCATATAAATAAAATCTAGTGAATCAATAAAGAAATCATAATGAAATTCCAAGAGTACCTTCTCCCCACCAGTTCCAGAGCAACATTTATTATAATTAAAACTTCATGCATAGACCACATATAAAGATGAAAATATTTCTTACATTCCATATAAAAAATAAATATATGGACCTTCCATAATAGATATAATTGGTCTTGAGACTATAAATTATATTCTCATTCATGAATGGTTAGGTTCCTCAGTTGTGAATACATAAATAAGGTACATTTTCATAATAATTCTATCCAAATAGTGAGTAAATATGTTTATTAAAGTTAATAAATATTCATATTTTATGTGTGAATTTATATTACTACTATATAAATAGAAAATCATGGGAAGCATGATTTAGATTCATTAATCCCTATATCATTTCTACAGTAAAAATTACTTTGGATAACGAAGAAATTGAGGAGAAACTAGATATGTCACTCGAAGCATTTGATAAAAAAATCAGATGACTAAATCTTTTTTATTCCTAAAATGTAGAAGTAAAAATCTACACTCTAATCAATAAAATATATTTTTAAATTTTTCATTAATTTTTTGTTTTTTTAGGCATCACTATATGCTTATTGTAGTCAATCTAGATACCCCAAATATTTTTTTTAATCCAATGCATTGATATCCAACCAACCAACCACACATGATGTGTATTGTGAATTTTTAATACACTGCAATCAACATTTTATTGATAAACTTTGAATTATATGTTCCAATCTAAGTTTTAACAATAAATTTTTAATGATAGGTTATTCGATAAATATATGCCAAATCATGGAATAAAGTCTGTGCCTGAAGATATAAAGCCTATAAATTACTAAAAATGGAAAGAAGTTAGGGTATTTATAGAAATATTTAACTATCAAAACATTTTAAAACAATTTTCTTATTTTGGTCAATGTTTTTATAGTGTATGAAGTAAGATAATGGCATCAATTGTGGATATTATGTTTGCATACTTATGAGAGAGATAATAAAACATGAAAGGACCAACATCCCCCAATGGGTAATTTATAAATGTAATTAAAATTTCATTAAATATATTTCATAAAAAAAATTTGTCTATATTTTCTCATTACTACTAAGATTACCGACAACCTTCGTACTCAAAAGAAGAAATAAATTTGTTTAGGGATGACTGAGTAGTGTAAAAGTTGTCATAATGTATGCCGACTTCAAATTTAGGTGATTACCTAATATTTTTGTGATCTTGTATGATTTATGACCTTAGAAATACATTTGGGGTGTGAAACATTAGTGTTAGAGTGCTTATATATTATTTTTGATCTGTTTCTCAAGGAGAACTATAATGGAGGAAATAAATTCGATTAGAAGCGTTGACCTAAGAAAATAAAATTATTTTGAAATGGTAGAGTTATAGGAGGAGGAGTAGGTAGAGGTGGGGTTATAGGTGGATGTGAAGGTCGAGTCAAAGTCATAGACTAATGTGGAGGTGGTAGAGGTGGAGGCGGAGGTAGAGGAGGAGACTAAGTGTTGGCTTGAATGCAATAAAATTATTGGTCAATGGAGGATAATAATTATCATACCAAGATTGTGTTTGAGAATTTTTTTTGAAATGTGACACAACACTTGTAACTTTAGATAATATCCATTATTCAAATGTTTCAGGTGGTTTATTGAAAAAATGTTGTTCACCACTTTTAAGTGGTTTTATACAGGAATTTAAGTTGGGGAATCTTTTTATGAAACAAAAAAACACCACTTTTTTTCCAAATTGATTATCATATGATATAATTTCTATTATCACATTCAAATTACTATCAAATAATATTGAAGTGTTAAAGAAACCCCTCCCCAAGAAAAAACAGAAAAACAGAAAAAATAGATGTATTTTTTTCCATGACTTCTTCACACTACACAGAAAGGGTGTTTGTAGTGGATCCAATAATCAATTGAGAGTCACAAAAAACAAATCTAATCATCAAATAAATATATAATCCAACATTAATATTTGAATGAATATGTTTATAATCAACCATCAAAGTTCATGTTTCTCGTTTAAAATGACATTTTAGTAAAAAACATAGGTGTCATACTCAAAACCATGGAAATGCATTCATTTTTTTCATAATTTATGAAAATAATCCATAAGTCATTTGGAATGTGTAGGAATTAGCCGCACCTCAATCTGATGCATTGTGTGGCCGGTATGACTCCAAGTGTGTCTTTTTATTCAATGTTGACATTAATTTTAGTTAAAAAGACAACTGACATACTCAAAATTGAGAAACACATTTATATTGTTTTGGTTATTTAATAAAATGATCCATAAGTAATTTTTTGACATGTAGGAATTAGATTCACCTCAATCTGATATACAATGTGCCTGGTATGAATAAAATTGTCTATTATTAGTTTAAAATTGACATTTTAATACAAAAAAAGTGTCAGTCACCTGAAAATCGAAAAAAGGAACTCAGATTTTATTTATAATTTAGGGAAATCATTAATAATAATTTTTGGAATATTGAAATTAGTCTCACATAAAACCCACACACAATGTGACTTGCATAACTCAAAGTGCGTGTTTTCGATTTAAAATGACTTTTTAGAAAAAAAATACAAGTAGTGTACTCAAAAGCAAGGAAATTCATTCATATTGTTTTCATACTTTATTAAAATTATCCACATGTCATTTGGGATGTGAAGGAAGCATCTTCACTTCAATTTGATGCATGGTGAGACTGATATGACTCCAAGTGCATTTTTTTAAAAATTGACATTAACTCTAATAAAAAAGACAAGTGACATACTCAAAATCATAAAAAAAATATTCTGATAGATTTGGTAATTTAAAAAAATGATCCATAATTCATTTTTTACATGTAGGAATCAGCCTCACCTAAATCAATTACACAATGTTCCTAGTATGACTCAAAGTGTTCGCTATCAGTTTAAAGCTAACATTTCAATACAAAAAGTTCCACTCACTAAAAACTAAGAAAACAAACTTTTATTTTTATAATATTTTAGTAAAAATACTCAAAATTTATTTTTTATGTGTATGATTTAGTCTCGCATCAAACACACACATGATGCGACTGCTATGACTCAAAGTGTGTGTTTCCTGTTTAAAATTCCATTTTAGTAAAAAACACAAGCGGCAAACTAAACAACAAGGAAACACATTCATAATATTTTGATACATTAATAAAACAATCCATAGGTAATTTTAGGAATTTATTAATTAGATACACATTAATATGACTCATGGTGTCACCATTATGACTCCATGTGCATCTTTGTATTCAAAATTGACATCAATTTTAGTAAAAAAGACAACTGACAAACCCAAAACCAAGAAACCACCTTATGATTATTTTATAAATTTAGTAAAATGATATATAAGTAATTTGTGACTTGTATGAATCATACAAACCTCAATTTTATACACGATGTTCTTGGTATGAATCAAAGTGTCGGTTATCAGTTTAAAATTGACATTTTAATACAAAAAAGTGTCACTTAATGAGAACCCAAAAAATTTTCTCAGATTGTCTTGATAATTTAAGGAAAAAATTCATAATTAATTTTTTATTTGTATGAATTAGTCTTAAATCAAACCAACATATGATGCGACCTATATTATACAAAGATCATTTTTTCGGTTTAAAATGACATTTTAATAAAAAAAACACAAGTGGCATACTAAAAACCATGGAAATGCATTCAGGTTATTTTTATATTTTAGTAAAATGATCCATAAGTCATTTGGGATGTGTATGAATCATACTTCCTTCAATATGATACATGGTGTGACCATTAAGACTCCAAGTGCATCTTTTTATTCAAAATTGACATTAATTTTAGTAAAAAAGGCAATTGACATACTCAAAACTAAGAAATTGAATTTTTATTGTTTTTGAACTTTAATAAAATGATACATGAATCATTTTTGATGTGTATGAATCATCCTAACCTCAATCTGATACACGATGTTCCTGGTATGACTCAAAGCATCTGTTATCAGTTTAAAATTGGCATTTTAATAAAAAAAGTGTCACTCTCTAGAAACTATGAAAATGTGATTATATTTTCTTGATAATTTAGTAAAAAAATTCATAATTTATTTTTTAAATTTAGGAATCAGTCTCACATAAAACCCAAACATGATGCAGCCTATATGAATCAAAGTGTGTGTTTCCAGTTTATGATGACATTTTAGTAAACAACACAAGTGGCATACTCAAAACCAAGTAAATGAATTCATATTATTTTTATACCTTAGTAAAATGTTACATAAGTCATTTGGGATATGTAGGAATAATTATAACCTCAATATGACACACAATGTAACTGGTATGACTCAAAGTGCGTCTTTTTATTCAAAATTGTCATTTATTTTAGTAAAAAAGATAACACACATACTCAAAACTGAGAAAATGCATTTGGATTATTTTGGTACTTTAAAAAAAATTCCCATAAATAATTTTTGAAATTTATGAATCATTTTTACCTCTATTAGATACACGATGTGCCCAGTATTACTCGAAGTGTCTGTTATCAATTTAAAATTGACATTTTAATAAAAAAAGTGTGACACACTAAAAAAAAGAAAACACACTTGAATTGTCTTGATAATTAATGGGAATGATTCATAATTAATTTTTTGACATGTAGTAATTATTCTCATGTCAAACCCACACACATTGTGACTTGTATGACTCAAAGTGCGTGTTTCTGGTTTAAAATGACATTGTAGTAAAAAAACAAGTGACATGTTCAAACCGAGGAAACACATTCATATTGTTTTGATATTTTAGGAAAATAAATCCATAAGTCATTTGGGACACATAATAATCATCTTAACCTCAATCTGATGCATGTTGTGACTGGAATGACTCTAAGTGTGTCTTTTTATTCAAATTTGACATTAATTTTTGTATAAAAGACAACTAACATACTCAAAACTGAGAAAACCCATTCGAATAATTTTAGTAATTTAAGAAAATAATAATTATTTAATTTTTCTATGTATGAATCATATGTACCTTAATTTTATGCATGATGTTCTTGGTACGACTCAAAGTGTCTGTTATCAGTTTAAAATTGAAATTTTAATACAAAAAAGTGTCACTCACTGAAAACCAAGAAAACACTCTTGGAATGTCTTGATAATTTAGGTAAAATATTCATAATTCATTTTTGATTTGTAGGAATTAGTCTCATGTAAAACCCAAACATGATGTGACTTGGATGACTCAAAGTGCATGTTTCCAGTTAAAAATGTCATTTTAGTAAAAAGCCCATGTGGCGTACTCAAAGCTAGTGAAACACATTTAGATTATTTTGATACTTTAGGAAAATGATCCATAAGTCATTTGGGACTCGTAAGAATAATCCTCACCCCAATCTGACACTTGGTGTGACAAATATTACTTCAAGTGTGTATTTTCAATATATATGTTTCATTTTATTTTAAAACGTGCATCACATCGCCAAAACCAAGAAAACAATCCTAGATTTTTTCTCATCATCTTATATGTTATTACTTAAGTATTTACCTTATCATTTTTATCTTATACTTATTTAGTAAATTTTCATATGGATAATTCTTGAAGATGAACAATAAATAGCACGTGATGTGCAAAAATCAACCAATACGCAACCCGATACATAATATTCTTGGTATGAATCAATATTTAGTTTAAAATTAACAATTTCTATTTAATTTATTTCTCTATACTATTACTAACATAATAATTGTTTTCTTATATAGTAGAGTTCTTTTTCTCAAGCTGGGGTGGCTTGTTCTTTTATATAGGTGCGTTCTTTTTCTTTATAATAGTGTTTATTATCTTGTGTTTATGTTAGAAATTTTATTTAATTTAAATTCTGTATTTGTATCTAATTTTGATAATTTTTTGTGCTATTTTTGATTTTTTAGTGTGTTTTTATATCACACTATAATATTCCCTATTTCTGGTGTTGTAGTGTACTATAACATCACACTGTAGTATTCTCCTTTATCAATGCTAAATAAATGTGCTGATAAATGGTTTCTTTTATCAGTTATTTTAAAAGAGATAATAAAAGGGTTATTTATCATCACTTTTTTAGTGTTGATAAATAACCTCTTTATCATCACTTTTCTAGAACTAATAAAAACCTAGGCCTTTTAACTGTGCTACAATAGTCTATGCTTTTTTAGTGCTAATAAATGCATATTCTAGAACTGTTATGCCACTTTTTTAGTAGTGGGAGAACCTCCTAATTTGGTCTTGTAATGGGAGAAGTAAAAAAGGAAGGGGTTACTTAAAATAAATGGGGGGGGGGGTAATGTTTATTTCCCAATTTTTTAATAATTTTGGGAAATTTCATGGTTTATCCACATGAAATTCCAAACCATGTTCGAGCTGTGTAGCTCTTGTTGTCTCTGGATACACCACTTGGCACTATTTTACCACACAATTTACCATATTATGTTCCAACCATGCATATCACTGTGAAATTTTGCAGTAATCTGCCTAAATGCCTCTCATGGTTATCTACAAGTGTGTGCAAGTCATTCACCAACACCCCACACCCAAATTCAATAGTAGGGTTCTCTCTATAACTTTACATAGTTTTCCTTAACTGTGTTGTAATCATGAACAGGGGAAAACCCCTTCAAAAAAATTTAAACTTTAACTAGAAACGCCAAACCTCCATATGAGCACCTGAGACCTCACTCAAGCCTCGACCCATATCCAAAAAAACCTCTTTGGGTAGATCTAACTCCCATAATTTTGATTTGAATCCCAATTCACCAAACGTCCCCTCTTTCAAAACCAGAAATTCAAAATCCCATTTAATTTCACAACTCGTAAGGATATAGGTTTTTACAACCTCCCCACCATAGAATTTCTCATTACTAAGAATCCTTGATGGTCTTTCAACCATTAATCCCAACCTCCCTTAGTCATCAATTTACCACTAACTTGTCATTTTTTATCCAATAACGTGTAATGATCTTCTACTATACTAATCTAAACACTAAGGAACACTATTCACCCAAATTCAATCTACCTTATCATCACCAACACCAACATTGAGATGGAACTTAACTATACCCATTTATCATAAGACACCCAAGTGTCATTAATTGATACATTCCTAATCCTATGGTGCTCCCCACTATAATAATCAACTCATAAAGGATGTTTTGGGTCATGATTCCCTCAATTATTTTAATAGCCTACTGAAAACACATTTTTTGTAGTCTATCAACATGACCGATGTGGTTTCCACTTCACTACATCCAGATTACCTGAAAAACACCAATCAGTCCTTATCAGGCTGACTTTTACTAAAAACACTAGGCCTCACCCACTTAATCACTATCACATCACTCAATCACAATTAATTAACTCTCATAGGCATTTCAGAATCATCTAAACACCCACAATGAGTTCTAAACCCAACACTTAGTGTAATTCTATGGTTTTATAACCTATTACCCATACCATCCAACGTGCTCTCATCCCAAGAATAGGCTCACCTATGATCCATATCACTCTCTAATCACACCTAATTTATCCCAATCCAAATTATAAAATCTAGAATCCATCTAATACTGGATAAAAATCCCAAATATGGTATTTACCAAGAACCAGATAAAATCAGATCCATCTGCACACCGACATCCTAGTGTCATATCAACTAATCATCATCTAATCTTGTCACATCTTCAAACCTATCAACACAATGGTCATTATTTCCTGACCAATAAGAATCTATCTACCATAAGAATATCCTTTTCAGTGCTACTTTAAACCATATTCTTGATATCTATGGCACACACTCCATCAATTGTCGAATGTAATGACTAGACATGTCCTTCCACTCATACCCAGGTGCCAACACAAAGCATCAACTATTACCCATTCTTTAATCACCTAGAATGTCACCCTCAGAATCTTTAAAAATTACATCTATACTAAAGTCCACACCCTCTAACTTTCAATAGTGTGATTATAAGGCCCCAGCCTTAAATATTACTTAATCTTGATTTATTACAAGAATACACATTGAGGATCTTTTCAGTTTTAGAGTTTTAGAGAATTAGATCATAAATCATGCATTACATTCTACATTTCAACAAGGTGGTTACATAAAATACAATATTAATTTTTCCCATCAAAGGAGAAATACTTAAAATAAAACATGGATTCTTTCATGACACTTCCTCGACACTATCATCACATCATGTACTTTTCCCTTGACCTATAAAAAACATTTCAAAAACTTGGGATGAGCATAAAAAGATCAATAAGGGATATAAAAGTATGGAATGAAAATATTAGTCCATGTATACATAAGAATTAATGAAATAATACTTTACTCATAAAATATAAGCATTTTATCATACCTCATGAAATAATAATATTTATTAATAACTCAAATAAAACATAAGACATAAAGGTAACTTGAGGAATTCATAACATTCTTACGTAGGGAGTAAACCTCATGGTTACGTTTGGAATACCCATCACAGTATATTCCCTAAATCTCTTCAGATAAACCTTAGTGTTTAACTCCTTCATGTTACCCAATGCATTGGAGATCTATCACGGTCTCACCCGCCCTTAGTTTATCACAGAACCACCCATCTTCATAAACAATGCCCAAGAACCATAACATGATCGTATCACATAAAACATGCATAAAAAACATAACATTTCCACATTTCAATCACAAGATATCAATACAACACATTGATATAATAAAAACATTATCAAAACCATTTTCACTACCAAAATAAAGGAAAATAAAAACATGGTATTTATTTTTCATTTAAAAAAAGTTATGGCTTGTAGAGGAAGCCGAAACTCAAATAATGGTCACGATTGCAGAGAAGTCGTTGTCGCCGCATACGTACAAAAAAACATTCCCTTTTGTAGTTCAGTAAAACTCTTCGTATAAATAAGATTCATTTTGAATAAAATTAAAAGTCAAAGGGATTTATACACCGTATAAAATAAAGTTGTGTATAAAACAAAATATGCCTCAATGAAAGGATATTGAGATGAAGTCTCATACCTCGTGTCCGACTTGACTCGATCGTTCTTTAATCTCATGAATAATAAATTAGATTTCATTTCTACTTGCTTAAAAACCTTTTTAAAGTTCATTATTCCTTTTATATCACTTATTACCATGTTATGAACATTATGTAATTATTTAAGTTAATAACGGTCGTTTTGTCAATCTTTGGTACTTGAGCCAAAAATAAACTTCTTATAATTACAAGTTGTTCATGTGGTAAAATATCCACTATTTATAGAATTATATTCATGATTTAGGTATAATATATATCATATATATCCATTATATACATGCATTTATAATATTACATAACATTTAGAGGTAAGAAATGAAATTCACTGTTCATAAAGATGATAAGCCGTACGTACGCATGAATGCTACTTTCATTTCTATTTCGTATTTAATGGAGTGAAATCATAATGATATAAAGGTATATTATAATTCCAGTATAATATCATGTATAATATAATTAACTCCATCCTTTATACATCCCATATATGGCATTAACGAATCAAATCACCTTGAGGGGGCGGTAGTCCGCACTTCCTAAAATGAAGATATCAGGTTTACCCATAATGGAAACCATAAGGTATGCCATAAATGAAAAATAAAGAATCATAAGGAAAACATAGACATGATATATATCATATATAAATATAGTGACATATTAATTTCCACCATGAAAGGTGTTAAAAGAAGATTGAACAATCATCGTTTCGTGAGGCAGTAATTCACCATCCACAGAAACAGTATGTTATTTAACCATTAGATGGAGGTGTGTGTAAG
This sequence comes from Viscum album, assembly GCA_963277665.1. Taxonomy (NCBI): domain Eukaryota; kingdom Viridiplantae; phylum Streptophyta; class Magnoliopsida; order Santalales; family Viscaceae; genus Viscum; species Viscum album. The sequence goes on from OY728160.1 coordinate 1,826,920,566, forward strand.
TGTACCTGGAATAATTATCATAAAAACATACTATTATATTGAATATACTGGTGTTGTTACAAAAGAAAGTAATAAAAAGAGTTTAGGTGGTTGGAGAAGCAAAATAAAACAAAATAACATTAGAGAAGACATTACCTTTAAATCGGGTAACTCCTCTTGGTTTGAACCAAAAGGGTTTCTTGAAGAGATTTATACCTAAGATAAGGATTCTAGGATGAAGAGAGGGATGTGGAGAGATAAAATGAGTAGATCTTGGCCGAGCCAATGGCTTGAGAGGTGTGGGTAAGGTGGTAGAGGTGGGGGCCTTTTATAAGAGGGAGGAGGGGCACTCTTGGAAAGTCAAGAAATGTTACTTTATTATATAATGAGTTTCGGATTTTAAAGGTCCCACAATTATATATTTCTAGGATAAGGTGATAAGGGTTTAAAATCCATCCCTAAAATAGGTATTTGACAAGTGTAAGTCTTAGATTTTACATTATCTTTTCATTTTATTTAAATTATTTATTAATGAGGTAATCGCTGCATCATCATGGTGTCATAAAAAATTTAATTTATTTAATGTCTAAAAATTATAAAAAAATTCTATGATGTAGGAAATATTTTTAGATTTCCAATGACTATTTATATTCTAAGAGATAATTTATGTAGACAAAATTAAATTTTTTTTACTTAGGTGTTACATACTTTTGTGATATTCTCCTTTCTATAAAAATAAAATGATAAAGTGTCAATATCATCCAAAAGTGATTCCATGGGGTCCCTAAGTTGGAAAAAGGCATCCCATGGTCGGCCATGACACAACCAGTAGAATTAGAACACATTTTAGGGTTATTTTTTATTATTATGATATTATTTTATTACCCTTAACTACCCGATTACTAATTAATCACGATAATTAAAGATAATTACCGTCGTTACTATTCATTATGTCCAAAAACAAAAGAGTCTTAATTACATAATTTGTACCTTATGATTCCAAATATGGAATCAATTTTACCAAATTCTAAACATATAAATTTTAGTAATTAATTTAAAAATAATTCTCATTGTCAAAACAAATAGCGGGGTTTTTAGAAACAATATCTATTAAAAGTATGACAATTGTTTATGTCCAATTTCAAAGTGTAATTAATTAAAATGACCAACATTAGATTAAATGGTAAAAATATATTCTATTTAAACTTTAAAACTAATTAAAATGATAATCTATCCATATAATTAAATTATATGAAAAAGCAGTTTTGAAGTAAAATGCAGTATTTTTCACTATTCATTAAAAAGTGAACATTGTCAGAAAAATACCAAAAATTTATCCAAAGTAAATTTCAATGTCTCAATTTTAAAGAATAAGTTTATTTTGACAAATAGAGCTCATAAAATTGTCAAAATATAGATTTAAAAATGGTTTGCCCTCAAAAGGCAGTAAAACAATCTTTTAAAAAATATTATAGAATTCTATGCTTAAGATTGGATTTATTCTCATTTTAAGCCTCTAAAACACTATCTAATTCGTAAATAGACATAGATATGAAAATACATAATTCTTTACTTACTTGGGATGTTACATCCTTCTCCCCTTTAGAAAATTTCATCCCTGTAATTTATTTACCTATCGAATAAGTGGGGGTATTTATCACTCATTGCATTTTCAGATTCCCATGTTGCCTCTTCAATCATGTGGTTTTTCCACAAAACCTTTAATTGATTAATCACCTTATTCCGCAATACTTTCTCCCTATGGTCAAGAATCTGGACTGGTTGTTCCTCATAAGATAGGTTCTCTTCCATCTGAACTATCTCTGGACTCAAAACATGAGATGGATCTGGCATGTACTTCTTTAACATTGAAACATGAAAAACATTGTGTACCTGAGATAAACTAAGAGGTAAAGCCACTCAGTATGCAATTGATCCAAATCTCTCCAGAATTTCATATGGTCCAATGAACCTTGGACTCAGATTTCCTTTCTTACCAAATCGCATCACACTTTTCCATGGGGAAACTTTGAGAAAACATGATCACCTACCTCAAAAGAGAGATCCTTCCTCCTGTTGTCCGCATAACTTTTCTGCCTGCTCTGAGCTGTTCTCATGTGTTTCTGTATCAGCTGAACTTTTTCTGCCAACTCTTCTACCAATTATGGTCCCATCAAATTCCTTTCACCCACTTCATCCCAAAAATATGGAGTTCGACACCGCTTCACATATAATGCCTCAAATGGTGCCATCTCTATACTGGAATGAAAACTGTTGTTATAAGAAAATTCAACCAAAGAAAGATATTGGTCCCAAATTCCCTGATAATCCATCGAAAAAGCACGTAGCATATCCTCCAAAGTCTAAATTGTTCGTTCTGACTGCCCATCTGATTGAGGATGAAAAGCTGTAATAAAATTTAATTTAGTACCCAACGACTTCTGAAGGCCTTTCCAAAAGTTAGAAGTAAACCTGGGATCATGATCAGATACAATGGAGAGGGGAACTCCATGTAACATGACTATCTCTTTAAGATACAAACGAGAAAGTTGATCTAGAGAAAAAGTATCTCGTATAGTAAGGAAATGAGCAGATTTAGTCAAGAGATCAACAATAACCCAAATTGCATTATTACCTCGAGGTGTCTTCAGCAACCCCACAACGAAGTCCATGGATATATTCTCCCATTTCCACTTTGGCACTGGTAAAGGCTGAAGCATCCCTTTAGGTAACTGCTACTCTAGTTTAACCTGTTGACAAGTCAAACACTTCACAGTAAAATCAACAATATCTCTTTTCATTCCATCCCACCAGTAATACTCCCGAAGATCTCGATACATCTTAGTACATCCTGGATGAACTGAAAACGGAGAACTATGAGCTTCACATAACAACTCTCTCTTCAAATGGGAATCACAAGGCACACACAATCTCTTCCCAAATCTCAAAACACAATCATTATCAATGTTGAATTCAGGTAACATACCCTTTTGAACCAGCTCTACATTTTTTTGCAACTCACTGTCTTGCTTCTGTGCTTTCTTAATTATGTCTAATAGAGAAGATTTCACTGATACCTGAAACAAAACAGAAGAAAATCCTACCCTAAAAACTTCTATGCTAAAGTTCATCAAATCCTTAACCAAATGACCACATTCCAAATGTAACATGGTTAATGAAGTATTACTTTTTCGACTCAAAGAATCATCCACTTTATTTTCTTTTCCTGGATAGTAATGAATTGTACAATCATAATCCTTGATTAATTCTAGCCATCTCCTCTGTCTCATGTTCAATTCTTTCTGAGTGAATATATACTTTAAAATTTTGTGATCAGTATATATTTCAAACTTTACACCATACAAATGATGCCTCCAAATTTTTAAAGAGAAAACAAAAGCAGCTAATTCCAAATCATGTGTAGGGTAATTTACCTCATGAGTTTTCAACTCACGTGAAGCATAAGCAATTACCTGATCATTCTTCATTAGGACGCAACTAAGTCCTTTCAATGAAGCATCACTATAGATAACAAACTCACCATTCCTGGAAGGTAGTGCCAAAACTGGAGCATTCACCAGTCTTCTTTTCAATTCCTGAAAACAATCATCACATTCTTTTGTCTAGACAAACTTAACACCCTTCCAAGTTATCTTAGTCATTGGACTAGATAACCGTGAATTTTTTTTAACAAACCTTCGGTAATAGCCTGCCAAACCAAGAAAACTATGAATCTCAGTTACATTTATGGGTCTTGGCCATTCTTCAAAAACCTTTGTTTTTGCAGGATCAACAGTTATTCCATCTTTAGAAACAATGTGACCAAGGAAAGAAATTTGTTGCAACCAAAACTCACACTTGCTGAATTTACCATACAATTTATTTTCTTTTAGGGTTTTCAAAATAACCTTAAATGACTTTTATTCTCCTCTTTAATTTTAGAGAACACCAAAATATCATCAATGAAAAAAACCACAAACTTATCCAAGAAATCATGGAAAATTCTATTCATAAGGTCCATGAATACAGCAGGTGCATTGGTCAACCCAAAAGGCATTACTAAAAATTCATAATGGCCATATCTTGTATGAAACGCAATCTTCATAATATCTGCTTCTTTTACCTTCAACTGATGGTACCCCGATCTCAGGTCAATCTTTGAAAAATACTGAGCTCCCTAGAGCTAATCAAACAAATCATCGATATGAGGCAAAGGATATTTGTTCTTAACAGTGATGTTATTATAGTCTCTATAATCAATGAAAAGTCTCATTGAACCATCTTTCATTTTAACAAATAAGACAGGATAACCCCATAGTGATGTGCTAGGTCGAATGAAACATTTCTCTAATAAATCTTGCAATTGCTCCTTCAACTCTAAAAGTTCAATTTAAGCCATTCGATAAGGAGGTTTTGAAATTGGATTAGCATCAGGAACTAAGTCAACAGTAAATTCAACTTCTCGATCTGGTATTATTCCAGGAAACTCATCAGGAAAAACATCAGGATACTCATTTACCACTGGCACATTATTAATCTGAACGGTTCCTTTGTTTTCAACAATATGTGCAAGGTAACATTCATTTCCATATTTTACAAGTTTCTCAGCCTCTTGATATGTTATCAACAGTAAGGGTTCATTCTTGTAGACAAACTGAAAGTCTTTCTGAAAGAAACTTCTTTAGATCTACAATCAATCTTAGCATGGTAAACAGAGAGCCAATCCATACCTAGGATAACATCAAACTCTACTAGAGGTAAAACAATAAGGTTTTAAAGTAGGTTATTTCCACAGATAAGGATAGGAAGATTCTTATAAATTCTTTTTTCCTCAACATTTCCCCCAGGTGTTTTTACCACAAGTTCATGCATCATTTCTTGAGATGGAATTCCTAATTTACTAGAAACATTTTCAGAGATGAAAGAATGTGTAGACCCTGAATCAAAAAACACACTGGCATAATCTGAAAAAACAAACAAAGTACCTGATACCACTTCATTTGATGGCCCAACATCTGCTGAAGTAGTTGCAAAGGATTTCACCACACCTTTCTGCTTGTATTCTGACTACTTCCCATCATTTGATCTCTTTTTCAAACACTCGTTTTCATAATGACCCATCTCATTGAACTTGAAACATTTCACTAACTATAAATAAAATTTGGTCTTACCATCACTCTGGTCTTTTTCAGTGCAATCACGATCCTTATGTCCCATATTATCACATCGGTAGCACTTTACATAATTCAGAAGACATTCCCAAGCATGCCTTTTACCACATTTATCACAAACTGAAAACTTGGTTTTCTTACCATCATACTTCTTTGAAGGATTCTTCCCTTTCTCCTTCCACCTCGGTCTCTTCTTCTGTTGGTTGTTATAGAACACTTGATCATCGAAAAACTCCATTTCCACCTTCTCAACACATCAAAAAATCTTTTCATAACTCTTGAACTCATGAGAAGCTAAAGCCCTTCAATATTTTGTCTTTAATCCTGAGTAAAAACGATTGATTTTACTATCATGGTCTCAGATAAAATTTGGAGCATACCTTGCCAATCGAGTGAACCTTTCTTCATAAGCAGCCACTAAGTCTTCCTCTTGCCTCAATTCCAATAATTGTTTTTTCCATCCTAAGTCGAACAGCCTTAGGAAAATATTTCTCAAGAAACATACCTTTGAATTCATCCCAGTCAAGAGCATCAATCTCATCAGCATCCTTGATATTTTTAACCGTCAACCACCACTGATATGCTTCACCCTCCAAATGGTAAACAACAAGACTAACCTTTTGATTGTCTGAACACCCCATGACATTGAAAATATTCTCCAGTGCTTTAATCCACCCTTCAGCTAGCACAAAGTCAGATGATCCTCTGAATGATGGGAGATGTTGCCTCATGAAATGTTCCACCACTGACATGTTCCTCTGCAGTTGATCTGGCTGATCTCTTGCATGGATACCACCACCATTTATCTCTTGAGTCAACTGCGCCATTACTGCAACAAACTGTTCAGTTCCAATTCTGACCATCTCAGGATGCTGATTCAGAAGGTCATTTCCTTATGTATGCCTTCCTAGCACTGATTCCCTGTTTCCTCTGCAGAAAACCATTATGAACAAACATTTCTTAGATGAAGCAACACGGTAATCTTCAAATTCTATATCATTTCAATTTGACCATAAAAAACATATTTTTGGATAATAATTTAATAGAATTTTAACTTCTAAAGTTATCTAAACCGACCTCTGATACCAACTATAAGGCCCCAGCCTTAAACATTACTTAATATTGAGTTACTACAAGAATACACATTAAGGATCTTTTCAGGTTTAGAGTTTTAGAGAATTAGATCATAAATCATGCATTACATTCCACATTTCAACAAGGTGGTTACATAAAAAAAAGTATTCATTTTTCCCATAAAAGGAGACATATTTAAAATAAAACATGGATTCTTTCGTGGAACTTCCTTGACACTATCATCACATCATGTTCTTTTACCTTGACCTGTGAAAAACATTTCAAAAACTTGGGATGAGCATAAAAAGCTGAGTAAGGGATATAAAAGTACGGAATGAAAACATTAGTCTATGTATACATAAGAATTAATGAAATAATACTTTACTCATAAAACATAATAACTTTATCATACCTCATGAAATCATAAGATTTATGAATAACTCATAGAAAACATAAGACATAAAGGTAACTTGAGGCATTCATAACATTCTTACGTAGGGAGTAATGCTCATGGTTATGTTTGGAATACCCATCACAGTATATTCCCTAAATCTCTTTAGAGAAAACTTAGCGTTTAACTCCTTCACATTACCCAATGAATTGGAGAGCTATCATGGTCTCACCCACCCTTATTTTATCACAGAACCACCCATCTTCATAAACAATTCCCAAGAACCATAACATGATTGTATCACATAAAACATGCATAAAGGAAACATAACATTTCCACATTTAAATCACAAGATATCAATACAACACATTGATATAATCAAAACATTATCAAAACCATTTTCAATACCAAAATAAATGAAAATTAAAACATGGTATTTATTTTTCATTTAAAAAAAAGTTATGGCTTGTAGAGGAAGCCGAAACTCAAATAATGGTCACGACGGCGGAGAAGTCGTTGTCGCCACATACGTACGAAAAAAACATTCCCTTTTGTCATTTAGTAAAACGCTTCGTATAAAAAAGATTCCTTTTGAATAAAAGTAAAAGTAAAATGGGTTTATACACCATATAAAAGAAAGATGTTTATAAAACAAAATATGCCTCAATGAAAGGAGATTGAGACGAAGTCCCATACCTCGTGTCTGACTTGACTCGATCATTCTTTAATCTCCTGAATAATAAAATAGATTTAATTTCTCCTTTAATAAGAATCTTTTTCAAGTTCATTATTCCTTTTATATCACTTATTACCATGTTATGAGCATTATGTAATTATTGAAGTTAATAACAGTCGTTTTTTCGATCTTTGGTACTTGAGCCAAAAATAAACTTCTTATAATTACAAGTTGTTCATGTGGTAAAATATCCATTATTTCCAGAATTATATTCATGATTTAGGTGTAATATATATATATCATATATATCCAGTATATATATGCATTTATAATATTACATAACATTTAGAGGTAAGAAATGAAATGTACCGTTCATGGAGACGGTAAGTCGTACGTACGCATGAACGCTACTTTAATTTATATTTCTTATTTAATGGAGTGAAATCATAATGATATAAAGGTATATTATAATTATTGTATACTATAATATATAATATCATTAACTTCATCCTTTATATTTCCCACATATGGCATTAACGAATCAAATCACTTTGAGGGGGCGGTAGTCTGCACTTCCTAAAATGAAGATATTGCGTTTACCCATAATGGAAACCATAAGGTATGACATAAATGAAAAATACAGAATCATAAGGAAAAAATAGACATAATATATATCATATATAAATAGAGTGACATCTTAATGGCCAATATGAAAGGTGTTAAAAGAATATTGAACAATCATCATTTCGTGAGGCAGTAATTCGCCATCCACAGAAACAGTATGTTCTTTAACCATTAGATGGAGGTGTGTGTAAGTGTAGCTTGAATAATTCTCATAACAACATCCTAGTATATTTAAGATAATTTTGTTGTTACAAAATAAAGGAATAAAAATATTTTAGGGGGTTGGAGAATCAAAATAAAACAAAAGAACATTAGAGAAGACATTACCTTTAAATCGGGTAACTCCTCTTGGTTTGAACCAAAAGGGTTTCTTGAAGAGATTTCTGCATAAGGTAAGGCTTCTAGAATGAAGAGAGGGATGTGGAGAGATAAAATGAGCAGATATTGGCTGATCCAATGGCTTGAGAGGTGTGGGTAAGGTGGTAGAGGTGGGGGACTTTTATAAGAGGGAGGAGGGGCACTCTTGGAAAGTCAAGAAATGTTACTTTATTATATAATGAGTTTCGGATTTTAAAGGTCCCAAAATTATATATTTCGAGGATAAGGTGATAATGGTTCGAAATAAACCCATAAAATAGGTCTTTGACAAGTTTAAGTCTTATATTTTATATTATCTTTTCATTTTATTTAAATCGTTTATTAATGAGGTAATCACTGTATCATCATGGTGTCATAAAAAATTAAATTTATTTAATGTATAAAATTTTTAAAAAAATACTATGATATAGGAAATCTTTTTACCTTTCCAATTACCATTTATAGTCTAAGAGATCATTTATTTAGACAAAATTAAAATTGTTTTACTTAGGTGTTACATACTTTTGTGATATTCTCCTTTCTTTAAAAATAAAATGATAAAGTGTCACTATCCCCCAAAAGTGATTTCATGGGGTCCCTAAGTTGGCCCAAGGCATCCCATGGTAGGCCATGACACAACCAGTAGAATTAGGAAACATTTTGGGGTCATTTGTTGTTATTATGATATTATTTTATTACCCTTAACTACCCGATTACTAATTAATGACGATAATTAATGATAATTACCGTCATTACTATTCATAATGTCAAAAAACAAACGAGTATTAATTACATAATTTGGAACTTTTGATTCCAAATATGAAATCCATTTTAAGAAATTCCAAACACATAAATTGCAGTAATTAATTTAAAAATAATTCCCGTTGTCAAAACAAATAGCGGGTTTTTTAGAAACAATATCTATCGAAAGTTTGACAATTGTTTATGTCCAATTTCAAAGTGTAATGAATTAAAATGACCAAAATTGGATTAAATGGTAAAAATATATTCTATTTATACTTTAAAACCAATTAAAATGATAATCTATCCATATAAATAAATTAGATGAAAAAGCAGTTTTGAAGTAAAATGCAGTATTTTTCACTATTCATTAAAAAATGAACATTGTCAGAAAAATACGAAAAATTTATCCAAAGTAAATTTCAATGTCCCAATCCTAAATAATAAGTTTATTTTGAAAAATAGATCTCATAAAATTGTCAAAAGATATATTTAAAAATGGTTCGCCCTCAAAAGGCAGTAAAACAATCTTTTAAAAAATATTAGATAATTCTATGCTTATGATTGGATTTATTCTCATTTTAAGCCTCTGAAACACTATATAATTCGTAAATAGACATAGATATGAAAATCCATAATTATTTACTTAATTGGGATGTTACAGTGCTCCCCACTATAAGGATTCCCTTATATAGCTCTTTGAGTGAAATTTCTAATAACAATATCAAAAGTGTGTTTCTCCTCCCAATACATGCTCATCCATCTCATCAACACCTCCCAACATCCATCCATGATATCACTATTTATCAAAGAGGTGAAAAATTACATTCACATAAAACAATCTTGGACTCCACACCCATAAGCACTTCACTGAAGACATTGGTTCCAGGCTCACACATAGCCTCTCACTAATCCACAACTTGACTAAGAAACTGCATATAACCAGTGTTCACTATCCCTCACACATTAATGATTTTTCTAAAAATCCATTATAACCATCACTATTTTCTAATAAAGAAGAGATGTCCTATAATGAACCTTCTCACATGTCATTTCCCACTATCCAACTTGGTTTCATCCTAACCCAACAAGTGTATCCTATCGTACCACCCAATCACACCAACCAAATCACAATCCCATGGGTAAAAAATCATCAAAATGAGGCATACATGCCGAATAAAATGACCATGATCCACTATATATCAATCACATCTAGAAAGAAGCACCATAATGCTTTCTCTCAAATAAGAACAACACTTCACCCATGCCAAGTTGTATCTCAAGATCACCTTCCACTCAGGCATTGTCCCAAAAGAAAAATCATATACCCATTCTATACAAATCCTAGATTTAATAATCTTAGAACATGATACTTAATATCATTGGGAACCACACCCAAATCAACAAGTCTATGAATCCAAATGATCATAGCTTTTAAAACCAAACCTTGATACCAAAACCACCTTAAGTTTTTTACATCACTAAAACCCATGGCATCTCCATACCTATGACACATATATAATAGAACTTACCATGCATAAATATAAGATGTAATTCATCTACCCATGCCACCCATATCTGAGGGAATTCACAAGTCTAAACTAACCTCTCTCTTAGGTTACCCTCATATATCACATCTCATCTCAATTACATCAGGAAAACATCCTTCTTTTTAGTCATAACACCCAACTACCAATATCACGAGTCATATCTCAAGATCACTAAGATCTCCCACCTAGCCCATAAAAAGGTCTCACATAGGTCATGGATTTTAGAGAAATATTTTTTCCCTTTTTCAATTATCATAAGGAAATCCATGGTCCAGTACACCCACTTTATGGTCTCACATATACATACCAGTAATCATATGATTAATCATCACCCATCCTTGGGAACCCATAATAATTGGTGAAGAGTCCAAGTGGTTTGGTTAAGTTGAAATTGTTTTCAATAATATAAGAATTTGAAAAATCAATGAGTTTTAAATGTGATTATTATAGATCTATTATTAATGACCAAAACATATGAGAATGGAATTAGGATATTTCATATTTTTCATTTCATTTGAAGAAGAATTTATGGTACTGATTATCATTCAGTATGTTAAAGATGTGGTAATAAGTAAAGATGGATAATGTTTTTATGATCTTTGATGTTTGGTTTTCAAATTTTTGATGAATAAAAAATGGCGGATTTGGGTTTTGAATATTTTTTTTGGTTTTGGCATTTCATTTATAGAAGTCATTTTTCTAAATATACAATATGGTTCTTAATTAAAAAATTAACCTGCCAGCTCACAAGCCCTAGCTAGCTCAACCCCTTCTATATGTGGGACATAGGAGGGTCAACCACAGTTGAGGGTGCCAGCCCGGGACAAGCTATCAGATGACATAATTGGCAGAGAATGCCCACAGTGGTGTGTAGGAGTAGCATGGTGCCACCATGTGGGGTGTTATGTTGGAAGAGGTGGATGTTAGCATTGGTCAGTGCTAGAGGGAGATTAGAGCACTTTGTAATCGATTTATGATTGGTTTACATCACATAATGTAATATAAAGGAGATACGAATGTTAAGCATGTTTCGACGTGGGATTGTGCTGAATGATACATAACTGTCTAATCAACCCTATATGATCTTCAACCATGAGATCTTTTTGAAAAATTTCCTGATCTATCTGATCAAGCATTGGACATCTTCTTCCCCAGCATACTTTATCCAAGATTCTAGTACATTGAGATATCCATGGAGACATCTTCCAAAGCTTGATCCAAGACCTTAGAGCATCATTTGATCATTATTAAAATCATAAGATGATCAAAATATTATTCACTTTTTTCATGAATAATCAAAGATCAAAATGAATAGATTAAAGTGTGGATAAAATATGAGATACTGATGGTGGTGATGGTTCATGGTCACTATAAGTTTTGTCTTTGTGATTATTGAAGGTTCTATGCTGGTATCTTATTTCCAATAAATACCACTTGAGGATTTATATTTAGGTGATTTTGAGTTTTTTTAGGATCATTCATTTCTAGAGAAATGAATTACTATGAATCTCTCTAGTTTGTGAAGGTTGTCACACTGCTACTTTTTGCATGAAGAATACTTGAATCCAAAAGTGATCGATATGTTCTTTTTACACTCAAATAGATTCATGATGAAACTATTTTTTGAAAAGTACATGGGTAACACATCTTGTTTCTCCTAGATTTCATGAAGAAAATTGATGATACATGCTTGTCATGTGAGATATAGTGAATACATACATGAATATAGTGAACTACACTATTGCACAAAAGAACCTTGAAATCATATCTATTTTTTTGCGATTTGTGTAAGAATCCGCATATATATTAAACAAAGAAGATTATGACATGCATGTTTTAATGTACGAGTGTTGTTCAAATAATGATAAAGTGTTTAGTGTATGTTCTTAAAGGATTCCTTACACGATATAATAATTGAATTCATTAAAAAATAAGTGTGAATAGTATATGTGTGAAAATTCTTAGATAATGTCACATATATTGAGAAAATAATATATAGTATATATGATACTTTTTGAATACACATTCTTTGAGCATCAAATAGTGTATAGTGTGTATGTGAAGAAAACCATTTGAGAAAGTGTGAAGTTCTTATGCAAGTGAACACTGTATGTTAGGGTATGCATGGAATAAATATTTAAATGCACATGAAATGTGATTAAAATAAGAAAATATGCATGAACATGAATTAATGCATGCATAAGTTGAAAGTAATATTCATTTTTTACTCATGTATTAAGTTTGAATAAGTGAACATGAAATATATGTTTCATGATTTGGGTGCACTGATTTGACACTGAAGCCAAGACATTATTCCTATTAGTGATTCAAGAGAATATTTTTTTTTCTGAGTTTTTAGTGTTTAGTGAGGTTGGGTCTTCAGTATAAGAAAGAATTATTTCCTGAGTAGTGTTGTTATAAGGAAAATGATTATATTTAGTGAATATAATTATTTGATCAAGACCAGCATCAGTGCAAAGGTACTTGAATTCTATATGATCCAGTTTGATCCAGCAAGCTCATGGAGTAAGATCTTCAATTGACCATCCTATATGTGGATCAGATATTCTAAGTAGAAGAAGGATCTTGTAACTGGGTGATTTAACTAGTTTCTTAAGAGTCTCTATAGACTAATGGGTCTAACTAGTTGAATGGTTGGGGTGTCTCACCAAATGAGGAAGAAGATTTTGATTACTGGGGGGTATGACCATAATCAACTAGAGGATCAATTACTGGGGTGTATAATCAGTTTCTTCCTGAACCATTATAATTGATAAAAATATTATATTTTAAAATCCATGTTGGGGGGTCAACCAACATGGAAATTATTTATGTCTTAGTACCAAAATTCGTAAAAAAATATTGTTTGTTATGTTACTTTTAATTTTTGAATTGCATCCATGATCCACTCATCTTGACAGATGATAGAGGTTTTAATTAAAAGGTAAAAAATAATTCTTTAAAAATAGGTCATATATAATTCACCCCCCTCTTAGTGTGACTGCACAATCCTTTGGACACTTCAATTGGTATCATAGCCAAGTTTACCACTAATTGGATATACTTTTCTTATCCATATGTTTTTATCATAAGTGCATAAAGTGTAGATTTGAGTTTGAAGAAAATTAAAAAGAGATTCAATTGGAAAATTCTATCTCTACTCCTAATGGTTATAAATCTTGAAGTTTTAGTCAAGACTTATAAAACACAAGAAGAAAATAGTAGCAAATAATCTGAAGAAGAATACAAAGATAAATGAACATTAACTTCTAGATGAATGTATTTAGAGTGGAAATTTTTTAGTAAAATTAGTTGGTTATGATTTTGATGAATCAAGTTCAAGTTGTGAGGATGATATGATCAATTCTAAAATTAGAAATCATCTAAAGTAACTTCCCAAAGAATTGGTCACATGTTTGATCAAAGTTTTCAGGGATATTAGGGATGAAAAATAATAGCTTGAAGAAGAGGAAAATTCTATGTAAGAGGAATTGACTAAAAAGGTTTTTATAGCCAACACTCTTACAAAACATGTGAAATAAAAATGAAGAAAAAATATCTCTTTTCAAAGAAATATATACTGGAGTTATTGAATTATTTAAAAGTAATGCTTGTGAGAAAGAAATTTTTGAAATTGTTTTTAAAAAAGTTATCCATGGACTTGAAAATCTGTATAATTTATCTATGAATGTTAAGGATTCCCAACTAATTGATAAAATAGAAAGAATCAAGTATCTTGAAAATTTGTTATTAAAGACAAATAAAATGCATGATGATGAGATTTAGAAGATGAAGATTTAATGGGAAAAAGGAATGAGATATTTTTAATAGGATAATATATATCTCAACTTAAAGTGTCTTAAACTAGAAGTGAAACTGAGAAATATGGAATAGACACAAGTTGAGACTTCCCAAGTTGCTGAGAAAATAAGTATTTCAAAGGATTCATCTAATAAGAGTCTTATTTCTAAAAAAGACTAAATCTAGTGGAAAGAAGAGTTTGATATTATCTAAATATATATCTACTTATGGATCATTCAATAAGGTAACCCTTTATCTTGATAAATCTATGTATACTAATGTTGTTTTATTGACTAGTACAGATTCAACATTTAAATCTGGACAAACATGGGTGATTAAAAGTACTCTAGAATCTACAACATCTTCAAAGATGAATTTGAAGAAGTGTGAAAATTATTATTCCCCAAAGAAGGCATATAAGAATAAATGTGATACCCATAAGCAATAAAATGTCAAAGATAGTAAGAATTTTTTAGAGAAGAATAAGTCGAGATTTGTTAGCTATTGTTGGTACTATTGGAAATTTGGGCATCAGGCAATTAATTGTTGGCACAATATGTAAATTTATGAAAATTAAAAAATGACTAAATTTTGGGGGGAAAGCAGAAGATAATTTGAAACCTTTAAAATAGAAGCCGAATTCATAGAAAGAGAATCATTTTATCAAGAACATATATGATTACTTTGAAAATTTCTGTGATTATTGCAATAGTAGTGGTCACTGTTATGATGAGTGATGGTATATAACGATCATGTACAAATTATTTTTTGATGTGAATAGAGGTCCAATACAAGAACTGAAGTAGGTAATAAATGAAGATGATAGTTCAGACTAGGGATGTGAACAAAAGAAAAAGTTTATTAAACAAAAAACTCCCAAGAAGTATTTTATGGATAATGTGTAGAGTGTTTCACTAAAGAAAATATTTTTCTATTGTGGAAGGAAAGGTTGAGTCATGGATCATTGTGAATTATCCACGAACATTCATACTAAAGGAATCAATCTGGAATTAAAGAAAGAATCAATTTAGAAGTGAAATGAAAAGATTGATTTGGTGAAATACATCTCTGAGGAAGAATCTGAAAATATGCCTAAAAGAGGTAACTTGTTAAATTCTAATGTTATGTGTGATAGATGAAACATGTATAGAAATTCTAGTAAAAGTTGTTTGATATGAAAATCTAGTTAAGAATAATTCTTTAAAAATGAATCAAAAGCATATGTGACTTCTAGTGTTAGGAAAAGGAAGTCTACACACAAAGTGAAGACTGAGCATGTTCTTAAAGAATGTTTGAACATATAGCCAAAATAGTTAGAAGAGGAAATAAAGTTGGAACAAGCAGGAAAAAATAAAATTTATTTATTATCAAACGTGAAGAATCCTTTTTCATATAATAACATTATTGGGTTGAAAATAAACTCTTGTCCCCGTTTCTCTAACTGAGGAGCATTGAAGAACCACCTTATTTTAATATATATTGTGCTTGTTTTTCATGAAAGGAATTTAAGGTAAAGAATATATTTAGGAGGATACCTGGATTTATAAAATATGTGAACATCTTATATCTAAAATTTTTCCATCATAGAAGACTATTGGCAACTTTTTATCTCATTTATACTTTTCAAATAATGTCAAAATACACTTAGAAACTATTCTTGATAAATTTATTTCATTATGAAGAAATTATTGACTGAATATCTTGAGGGAGAGCACAAAAAATCATCCATCCGATATTTCTATCTCAGTTGGTATCATATAATATCATATGTTCTAGTGAGAATATTTATTTGAAATTTTTTAAATAATTCTTGAAAGGAAAGTTCAGTGATTAGTGTCACATGCTGTAAGTTTAATGACAAAATTGATGTTAAATTTTATCACTATAGTTTTCTATATAGAGAAGTTCTCATGTAGGGGTTGAGTTGATTAATTTTAATGCTTTGTTAAGATAGTAGTGATTCCATACTTCTTAGAAGTAAATCAGATAATATGATTTAGAAGATAAGAGGATGTTCTTTTAATTTTAATTTTGAAAATAATAATTCCTTCCCATGATTTTATCATTAGTTTATTTTCAATAAGGGGGAGAAGATATAATTTATTTTTAAAATGAAATGGGTATTAACAAAAAATCCAAATTGCAGATTGAAGAGGCCAAGTGGTTTGGTGAAATTGAAATTGTTGTGAATAACTTAATAATGTGAAGTTAATGAGTTCTAAATGTGATGGTTATAGATCTATTCTTAATGATCAAAACATGTGTAAATGGAATTAGGATATTGTAAATTATATATTACATTTGAAGAAGACTTTATGGTACTGATTATCATTCAGTATTTTAAATGAATGTTGAAAAGTGAATATGGATAATTTTTTTGATGATATTTGATGTTTGGTTGTCAAATGATTTATGAATTAAGAATGGTGGAGTTGGGTTTTGTATATTTTGTTGGTTTTGGAATTTAATTTGGAGAAGAAATTTTTTTAAGTATATAATATGGTTCTTAATTAAAAAATTAACTAGCCATCCAACAAGCCCTAGATAGCTTGACACCTACCATATGAGGGACCCAGGAGGGTCAACCACAACTGAGGGAGCTAGCCCAAGATAAGCTATCAGGTGGAATAATGAGTAGAGAAGTGTGCCCATAGGGTATCATGGAAGAAAGATGGAACTAATGTGTGGGGAAGCATAGCAGTGGAGGTGAATGTTGGCATAAGGTGGTGCCAATAGGAGATGGGAGTGCTTTGTAACTGGATTCAGATTGGTTTACATCGTGACTTGTAATATAAAAGAGAGTTAAATGCTAAGTGAGTTTAGATGTGGGGTTGTACCGAATAATCCAGAACTGTCTGATTGCTGGATCAAATTTTCCTGACCGTATGATCACTGATATATTCAACCATGAGATCCATTTGACGAATTTCTTGAGCCATCCGATCAAGATTTTGATGTCATCTTCTCCAGAAAGCTTCATTTGAGAGTGTAGTACATCGATATCTCTATGACGACATGATAAAAATATCATTGCAATCCCTATGAGCATCATTTTTTCATTCTTAAAATATGGAGATGATCGAAATATGATGCAACTTTTTTTGTATGATTAATCAAAGATCAAATCGAAGAAATGAAAGTTTGGATAAAATATGATATACCGATGATGATAATGGTTCACAATCATTTTATGTTCTTTTCTTTGTGATTCTATAAGTTTCTATGTAGGTATTTCATTACCTATAAATACCACATGAGGATTTAGATTTAGGTTCTTGTGAATTTTTGGAGAATCACTCATTTCCCTAGAAATTATGTACTGTGAATCTCTCTGGTTCATGAAGGTTGTCATGTTGCTTCTATTTTTATGAAGAATACTTGAATTCACAAGTGATCGACATATGCTTTTCACACTAAATAGCTTCACGAAGAAACTAGTTTCTGAAAAGCACTTGAGATAGCGCATCTTGTTTTTCCTAGATTTCGTGATGAAAAATCAGGACACACACTGGTCATGTGAGATACATTGCATACATATGTGAAGATAGTGAACTACACTAGTGTGCAAAAGAACCGTTAAATCAGATCTGATTTACGCAATTTGTGTAATAATCTAAACATATATTACACAAATAAAGTGATGAAATGCATGTTGTACATGCATGGGGTTTGTGAAAATAATAAGAAAGTGTTAATTATATGTTCTTTAAGAAGTCCTTTCATGATATAAGTAGTGAATGCATTAAAAAATAAGTGTGAATAGTATATGTATGCAAAGGATTAGAGATCTTTATGTATATTGAGAAAATAGTATACAGTATATGTAGGCCTCCATGCATGCAGATTCATTGAGTATCAAAAAGTGGATAATGTGTGTATAAAGAAAAAACATTTGAGATAGTGTGTAGTGCTTGTGAAAGTGAACATTTTATATTAGGGTGTGCATGGAATAAATATTTAAATACACATGCAATGTAATTTACATAAGGAAATATACAAGAACATGGATTAATGCATGCATAAGTTGACAAGACTATGCATTGTTTACGCATGCATGAAGTTTGAAGAAGTGCACATGCAATATATGTTTCCTTATTTGGGTGAAGTGATTTGAGACTGAAGTTAGGAAATTATTCCTATCAGTGATTTAGGGGAATAATTTTTGTATCTGAGTTTTTAGTGTTTAGTGAGTTTAGGTCTCCAGTAGAATAAAGAATTCTTACCCAAGCATTATTGTATTGAGGCAGATGATTATATTCAGTGAATAGAATTATTTGAGAAAGAGCAGCATCAGTGAAAAAGTATTTGAATTATGAATGATCCAATTTGATCCAACATGATCATGGATGATGATCTTCAATTTATCATCCTAACTATGGATTATATGTTCTAAGAATAAGAAGGATCTTATAACTGGGGGGTCTAACTTTTTGTTGAAGATAATCTAGAGATTGGGGGGTCTAGATAGTCAAATGGTTGGGGTGTTTAACCAACCAAGGAAAAATAGTTGGATTATAGGGGGGTATAACTAGAATCAATTGGAGGATCAATTAATGGGAAGTATAACTCGTTTCTTTATGAACCATTATAATTGATAAAAATATTATAGTGTAAAATCCATGTTGGGGGGTCTAACCAACATAGAAAGGATGTAGTTTATAGTACTAAGCCTTGTAAAAAATATTGTGTGTTGTGTTACATTTAATTTCTACATATCATTCATGATCCAATCATCTTGAGAGGTGATAGAGGTTTGAATTAAAAGGTGAAAAATAATTTGGTAAAAATATATCACACCTGATTCACCCCTACCAATGTGACTAAATGATCCTTTGGACACTTAAATTGGTTATATGTACACTAGGTCACCCCTCTCGAGGGCCAGGTCACATCCATGTTCATATAAAAACATAAACCTAAGATAACTCATATCAAATAAAACCATATACACATGGTTTGTTTAAGTATAATTCCACCGAGAAGATATATGGGAAAACACCTTATAAGTTGTCGTTGACATGTTAAGTAAACAAACTTATTTTCTTTTTAGATTTAGTATCAATGAATCTAATTCCTATACCAAACCACTAAGGGTAAATAAAGATGACTTACACAGAGTTATTGTATAGTCATCACTAGATAATATCTCAATTAGATCTACATGACCTATCATAAAAGGAAATATTGTTTTTTATCTGAGTATAATTACACCAGAAAGTTATATGGGAAAACACTATATGAGTTTTTTTGAAACTTTAAACAACTAAACCCCCTGTTGTAAGTCATATCAACTACACACAAGCAAATGACTACCATGTCATCCCTATGTTCCAAATATGATGTAAGTACACTGGCCTCATACAAATGATCCAAGATCCAAAAACATAAATATCAATCTTAAATGAACAAATAATACTTAAATAAATATTTAAACTATAAAAAAACCAAGAATAATAATCTCATATACTTAGTAACCTAGAATTACCATAAAAAATATGTTTCGATGCACCAGTATGAGGTAAATCACAAGATCCTAAATATCCTTATTCCTTGTCTTCTATACCCCAAATAGAAAGAAAAAGTAAAAAATTTCATGATACCACTTTATAACATTACCCCACCTGAGGACCCCTTGAAAGTGTTCAAGATGAGGTCACCATATGACCCTGATCATGACACCCCATACATCAAATGTTTTCAACTAGTAGTGAAGTTGTAAAATTTTACCATGGGGAGAATATACCATAATATAAAAGGAACCCCATAATGAAAAAATAACCAATAAATATCCATAATAAATAATTAGAGTATGCATAATCAATAAACTAGAATAATTTTATAACAAGTGAAATGAAAAATATAAAGTCATACATCCCAACTGATCACCCACTAGGCCAATCACATATATAATAAATAAGAGGATACAAAGACATGGAGAATCTATTACCATCCCTAATCCACATAACACCTCTATATCTAATCCCCATTGATCTTCTTGGGCTTAGTCATACAACACTAGAACTCTTAACTACCTAAAATTGTAGACATAAGGTCTATTTATGTGTCAATGTATCAAGGTCTTCTGAGAAGGGTATGAGAAAAACTTAGTGGGCCACCACCAATGGCATTCCTAATATAACCAATAAATAAAATGTATTCATATTTTGTATTCTCAGAATAAAATATACAGTGAGTAATCATAATAAAATAATCATTGTCAATCTTTAGGTTTTAATCTAACACTTAGGATTGACCAAAACTACTCCATTTAGTGTTGTATGTCTCTATGCATAAAACATACCACCTAAGGGGAATTGAATCTAGCCCCAAGATCATATAAAATTTTATGCACCTAGGGAAAAATTATCTCACCCTAGAACCATATAAGTAATATTCACCCAAGGGGTCACACTCTAACCTAGAACGACTACTATAACTTTATTACTAGGGGTAGGTATCCTTCCCTTGGCACTTGAACCCTCATTCACATATCACATAGAATTGGGGAAAATTTTCTCACCTAATAATAATGTTAATAACATACACCCTAGGGAAATTTATCTCACCCATAACCATATAAGAAACAAATAAACATGGAAAACTTTTTACACCCTAGAACCAAATGAAAAACATACACCTAGGGGGAACTCATCTAACCTCATAATAATATCACATACACCTATGGGGTTGAACGCCATCCTAGATTAAGTATCCTGACATAATTATTGGAAGAACATATCCTTCCCTAGCGCTTAAACTTTTATTCACATATCACAGATATATATATATATATATATATATATATAATCACAAATTCTTGGGGGAAATCCTCCTTAAAGCCTCATTCCACACCACGTGGGTTGGACACTCACTCGAATCTTGCAAGAATCTCCTAGATCGGTTGCTCAAGAGTAAAACCCATCACTATCACTATAGTAATTCTAGGTTTTCCCAATAGATCATTGAGTTCTAATGTGACAACTTATATTTAAGATTCCTAATCCCTCGTATTAACACTTCCTAGGGTCAACATAACATTGGGTCACACATAAAGGTCCCATAGGTCACATATATACTCATATAACCTAAAATGGATCCACTATATCACTCCCAAATCCCTTGAAATAATCCAAACACTCATGGGGATTAACATCCCTTTAAATCACCATGATCATAGCATGGAATAATTAACCTCGTAAGAAATTTCATATAGTTATCACCTTGGAGAGATAGACAAAGGACCATATCCATTCCCAAGTAAACCAAGATCAGTCCTCATGAACCTAACTAGATCATAGTAATAATTAGGGAGTTACCTCCTAAGTACTCATGCACAAATGGGGAATTAAAACTTTCCCCACTCTCTAGAAAAATATCATAAAGGTTTTAAGGAATTTCATGGTCCATCATGGCTGAACCAGCTAATTATTCTCAATACATCACTCATCCCCACTCAAGGGAGCTAAGGGAATACATACCAAGGTCATCCATGTTAATTATATTCTCTTTGATACCCCTCTTAGGTCCATATATCCCATATATTATGTCTATAATAAATCTATCATCCATTGGTGGTTGAGGTATCAAGCTTGGGTTTAAGGTCCCATTATGACCCTTGATATTTCTTTCCTCTCACAAAATTTCATAAGAGAAAATCATTTCAAATTTAAGTTCAATATCCCATAAGTAGGGAGACTACATATCATATGTATAAAAACATAATAAATATACCAAAAGGTAGAAGTTCAAGAACCACATACCACATATAGAGTTATTCCCTTTAATTAAATCCTGACCACTCACACCCAAGCTCATTCCAACTTTTTACGAAGCTTATATCATCACCCTAAATCCTATCTCAATAAAAAACATAAAAAATAATTAATTATAACAATATATAACTAATTATTAAATTTAATTAAATAATACATAATCACCTAAAAATTCGCTAGTGTAAAGACACTAACATTAGTATCCCTGAGTTGGTGATTACTTTATTACATTGGAATAAGATACAATGAATCAAATCTTGAAGGAATAAATAGTTTAGTAATATTGGTAAACTAGATACATACTTTAAATTAACATTATAATTGAAAACATGAAATATAAAAAGTATTTTATTTGAGAACTCCATATTTCCCCTTAGCATATCCCTGCATATCAATCATAAAATACATCCTGATATCCTAGGGAAAATAAAATATAAGGAAGGGATAAGCTCAGATGGTCATTAAGGATATGTTTACAGGGGAATATATCATGAATGAATAATAATAATTAATATGGAAAGGTAAATAACTGAAACACATTCCATTTAATCAGTAACTTGAGCATAATATGGAAGGAATAAATAATGATCAAATAATTCTATATATGTAATCACATGATCTTGAAACTTTTACATGGATATCCTAACTAATCTAATAATCGCATGTAACAACAATAAATAATTGAATAATGAGGGAACACATAATGTCTAACATCATAACCATACCATCAACTCCCCATTACAAGATATCTTATATAAATAGGTAAGGTCTCAATTAAAAACTCAAGCTAGTTTGTCTCATAAGACCTACCGATGCATTGAGGGGATATAGAGGGACTTTCTCACCACTTATTAATTATAATTAATTCCTCATATGAAAGGGATGGAACAAAATAAACATAAACATTTTTATTGAAAAACTATCATAAAAAATGTTAACAATTACATCAATAAATAAACATGATCATAAACCATCCAGAGTAATATGAATTGTATCAAACTGGTACATCCCCGATCAAAATGATCATAAACCATCCAGAAAAATAATAACAATGGTATCATTAAAAAACATTAACAATGGATTATAATGTGGAATGAGGGTTTTTTTTGTTGATTAATATAAATACCATAAAATTTTCATTAAAAATTTAATTGAGGAAAATATACTTTTCATTTTGAAAATAACCTTTTTGAACTAAAAGTTCACAAAAAAATTGAAAATAATTTTATTTGAAAATAAAACTAGAAAAATTTAAAATAATATTTAAAACATTTTGTTTTCATGACAGTGGAAATTCTATACATTTCGTATAAGTTAAAAAAATATTCCTTTCATGTTTTCAGTAAAATTCAAACAGGCCTTGTTAGGAAAATAACATGAGTATTATATTAAAAAAAGTAAAACAGGGGAAAATATGTAGTTAGTAAATAATTTGTAGAATGTTAAAAATATTTTTAAAACTTTTTTAGAAAATAAGAATTTAGAAGAAAAATGATTTCAGACCAAAGAGAGAAATAAAGTCAGAATTTATTTAAAAAATAATCAATAATTTTAAGTACCAAATTGATGGAAAATGGTAATATTACTTGAAAATTTAATGAAAACCCATAGGATAAAAAAATTAATGAGTTTATTGAGTAATATATCATAATATTTCATCATCATAAATTTAATCATAAACAGTCCTGATAAATAATGAGATTATAAAATAAAACATTACCATTTTGGTAAATTTTGAATCTTAATCCCCATGAAAGAATAAAATTAAATGAAACTTAAGATATAAATAGAATAGATAAATTCAAAATATTACATTTAAATTGGGATATATATACACCTCATAAAAAAGATAGGTGTGTAACATGACATATATCTCAAAGAAAGAAAATTGAGACAAAAATCTATTACCTTAGGTCCGACTTCCATTATACGTTTCCAAAACTCAAATATAATAAATTTATATTTATCATAAATATATAACAGAACCATAATCATATATCTCATATCATATTTTATTTACTTACAGTCTTTTATCATCTATTTATTATCAATTCTTTGATAAAATCACTATTTCGGGTGATAATTGCTTTATTTTTCATTTATGTTTAGGTTCCGTAATTTCAGTCCTTCTACTTTGATCATGGTTCAATAATATCAATAATTTTAACCACGATATAAATATATTATTTATTATTTATTTATTTATTTATAGTAATCTATAAAATTTAATGTTAGAAAATGGATTACGCCGTTCATTGAGATGGTAAGTCGTACATACAGATGAACATTGTTTCCATTCTTCTCAATGAAAGGAATGAAAAAAAAATTTAATTAACCTTTATAGAATAATTATTTTGATATATATATAATTTATATTAATAAAATCCATCTTTATTACCATCCATGTAAAAATAAAATGGAAAAAAATTTACATTTCTGTATGGAGGTGGTAGTCCACAAGTACGCATGAGCGACGTTATTTTTTTCCAACAGATTATAAGGTAAGTAGTTATATGTGATATTATATTTAAATAATTATTTTCATATTATAAATATCACATATATTCATTAACATTATCCTTAATACCTTCCATGTAAAGATTAACTGAAAAATGAATCACATCACTTCGCAAGGTAGTAGTCTGTCGTACACACGAGCAACGTTATCATATCCCCCATGGAATGATAAGTAAGAATTTACATGTGATATCATAATTAAAAAATTATAATAATTTTATAAATATCAAATACATATATTAAATATATCATTATATCCATCCTTGAAAGGTGGTGATGGAAAACAAATTACATCGGTATGAGAGGCGGTTGTCCGCCATATAAACAATCAAAGGTTTCATCTCTCATTTGATGGAAGTGGAGATAGATCTGTGTTATTACATTAACATAATAAAATATAATTTTATATTGGATACTTGTTTTAATATATTATCATGTTTGAATATTATTTTAATGAGTTTTAAGAAGAAGTAAAACAAATACGCTCGTTTAATAATTTTACCTCTTCTTCAGAGAGACTCTTTAGGTTTATACCTAAATCCTTCTTATGAGGGATAACTAATAAAAATAATGTCTCAAGGATGTGTTGATGTAATTAAGGAATATATTTTTTCAGTAATTTTCTGAAGAAAAGGTTTTTTTTGATTGTGAAGAGGAGGGGATAGTGGGTGGCCTTTTATAAGTGGGGGATAGGACATACATGGAATTATTTAAAAGAATCAATTATGAAAACATTTTAATCAGGTAAAGAGAATAAAAAATGAGTAATTATCAAACCACATACATGAAAATTTATTAATATTTCTATAAAATGGGCTTTATAAAAGTTTTTATGTTTTTTAACTCTTATTGTTTTAGTTTATCCCCCGAGTAAATCAGTTTTTACCTTAACAGTAGTAATTACTTTTTCATATTTTCACTATTCATTATTATAAAAAAGTAAGTTGATATTATTAGATAATAATAATTTTTCTTATTCCAAATATTTAATCAATTTTTTCAAATTCAATTAATAGAAGTGGCAGAATTCAATTTAAAATTAAACTTACAGGTATGTCAAAAAAATGGTTTTTCCAAAGAAAAACATTCAAAAGTTTAAAAAGTTTTTATAATAGAATTAAATATAAAATTGATTAAAATGAAATAAATTAGTTAAATTTTAATATAAATGAACTAATTTTACTTTAACACCAATTTAAAATATTATTTAACATTTTAAATAATTTAAACAAAAAGGCAATTTTCAATAAAACTCAATACTTTTCACTATTCATCAAAAAATTAATATTTTCATCAAAATAAAAAAAATCACCCAAAGATAATTTTGAATTTTATATTTAGAAAATTAATTTTATTTTTTCAAATTCATTTTCTAAAATTGTTAAAATTTAATTTAAAATTATGTGCATAAAACATGATTAAACTGCCTTTTAGAAAAATACATTTTTTCAGAAAACATTTATTTTTCTTAAAAATGGTTCTTATTTTATTTATAGTCAATAGATAACCTTTGAATTTATTTTATACATGTTTAAAACATATAATTTTAATAATTTATATATTCATATTTTTACCTTCCAACTTAACGACTTGGTTATAATGGTCATGTTTAAATAATAATATTTTAATAGATTATCGTGTTTTGTTTAAACTTGGTGTTTCGTGAATCAAAAGATATAAGAGAGATTGAATTTATCTTAAAATAAATATATCATAAAGTATTGGTGATTTATATTCTCTTTATTGGTGCTCCGTGTAATATATGTTATCGAAGATGATGTTCCTATTTTAAAATCTTAAGGCGTTACATTCTACCCCTCTTAAATAAATTGTGTCCTCGCAATGTAATCTTAAACTTGGAAATTAAGGGTTTGAAATTTGAAAATAAATTTGTTGGAAACCTACATCATAAATGTTTTTTAATAAAATATCCTCTTGATGAGATAGATTTGGAAGTACAAAGTCCATCTAGAATGACACATAACTCGGTTTCTAAGTAGAAGAACATTGATGGGAAGTGAAGATATGGATGTTGAAGAAAAGTGTTAATGATTATAGAGTGATAGAAATCATTTATCACAAGAAAATGAAAAATCAATGGAAAGTTAAGGACCTAAAAACCATAAATCTGTGATGATTTAAAAGAAAATTAGATTCATCATATATAAAGGTAATATGATGATATTTTGTTCCAAGATCCTTTTCCTAAAGATGATAAATTATTTTACTATCTATGAATATAAGGAAATATATTTACTTGATATATTTCTATTTCATTAGCAAAATTTCTTCCTTTAGTTGTGCTCTGATCAATTTAAAATTCATCTCTTGCCCTAAGAAATAAATATCTAAAAAATAATTTTTATTCCAGAAACACTAAAATTAACTTTTAAACAAATCATAAGATCTATAAAAGAGGGAAAAGTATTTCAATTTGTCTCTAAATATTTTCCAAAACCAATATGGTTGGAACAAGTTATCCAATATAATCCATTAATATCTATACCTCTACAGTAATTCCACTGGATCAATATTAATATTTATCCATCAAATCATTTAAGTAAAAACAATGACATATTAACCATAACATCACATAGACCAGTGGTAGGTGCATCACTATTTTCACCCTTTGGTTGTGGGTTCAATCCCCATGGCCTTACCGGATGTATAGGTTTGACACCCAAAATACTGTTTGTCTTTTTTATAAAACATTATTAATATAAATCCTATAATGTTCCTAAATTGTAATAATATATAATTTACTCAACAACAAAGGTAAGATAAATGTTAAAGGTTACCAATACCATCATAAAAACCTATTTATCATTATTATCTCAACATATGGAACACATTAAATTTTATCCTCCCTCAATCATGTGTTTTATAAGAAGTTAAACTTTCCACTAAATCACTTTTCCTAGTCATCAGTATCGTTCAACATATTTTCTAAAATCCATAAGAAATTAATACATTAAAATTATTTCACATTTTATAATTCTTATAAACATAATATCATTGATAAAATAATTCTATGACATAATTATTGAATAAAAAAACAATAAAATTAATCATTCCACTTCATATGTGGTAATATCATAACCTTTACCTTGATCCATTAGCATATTTTAAGGTATATTCCCTTGAAGCTTGGGAAATTCATTTATGTAATGCCCCATATTATTATAGTTGAAGCATTGCACATTATAGGATTTTTTATTTCCCTTTAAATCATGATCATGGTATAATTTCTCTCCCCACTTGTAGCAAACTCACATTCTCTTCAAGAAAGTACCAGGGTATTTCTTTCCACAATTATCAAATGAGGAAAATCCTTTTTTCCTTCCTTCCCTTTATCCATATTTTTTCATCTTATTTTTTTTCTTCCTTTAGAATCCATAAGACTTGGATAGTTATTTTTCTATCTTTATAGCACTTTATATTATGTCCTCATGTGATTAGAATGTATGGGATACTTGTTTTCTTCGAAGGATTGGATTTAACCCATCCATTAAATAGTCAATATTACTCATTAGATTATGTATGTAGCCCAAAATCTGCCTTCATGACCTTATAGAGTTGGATTCATACTTAGAAACATTTTCATCCTCATTTTGTCTCTGACTAAATAATAGACTCTCTATATCAGCTCTTTTATCCTTGGGAAATATTTTTCTAAGAAAAGTACCTTAAAATCCGTCCATTCCATGTTTAATATTTCTTCTTCATCCTTAGTATTTTAAATCAATGACCCCATTGATATGAATCTCCTAATATATGATCAAAATTAATGATAACCTTCTCCATTTCATTACTACCTAGAGTGAGAAATATCTTCTTTATGGAACCTATCAATTTATCATTTAAAAATGGATTTTTAGTCCCATTGAGTGATGGAGGTTGCTAATGCATGAAGTAGTATAACATTGTTACACCACATGGTGGATTATTAGGATGATCCATATGTGTAAGGTTATTTCTTATAACCTAAGTTAATTTCCCTAATATGGTTATAATTTGATCAGTTTTAGCTATAGATACAACTCTAGCTTCCTTATCTTACCCTGGTGGGAAATCCCTACATGGGGTATGTGCATTGATACAGTTCTCATTACTTTATCTAGGATCTATTTTTGAACTATGGTATATACTAGATTATATCATAACATTACGAAACATAATTTATACTCCAAAAAATAGTGAAATACAAATCATTAATTGAAATTTTTTTTGCACAGCTAATATCATAATCATAAAAATGGTTTTTTGGAAAAAAATTCAAATCATAAAAATATTTTTAAACCCCTTATAATGGTTTAAAATTAAAGTGTGAATTAACCCAAACATATCCCCTGGGAGTTCCAAACTAGGTGTGCAGTAAGGCATGTTTTCATGTTCTAAGTTACACTTGATTCAAGACCAACATTCCTTTTTCAGTGTTATTACCCCTAAGTTAATTTGTGCTAGAACCATGTCCACTTGTAGTATCCAGATAGAGATGAATTTCTTGGAAAATCCACATAATCACTTCCTCACTAAAACTTTAGGATATTTTTATATACTTATCCTCAAAGTCTATCACAGGTTTATGTTCCCTAATAAATGTTTTCCTAAATATAGTTCCCAGTGTTTCTACTAAACATCTTATGATTTCAACTATAAAGACCCTGGCCCTAGTAGCCTTGAGTCAATGGTTACTTTATTAAATTATCATAAGATACAGGTAATTGCATCCCAAAGGGAAGAATAGTTTATTAATCGTGGTAAACTAGTTACATACATAAAATTAAAATTACAATTGAAAAAATAAAACACATATTTTTTCATTGAGAACACTATATTTATCCTTAGTATATTTCTATATATCAATCATAAAACACTTACTGGTATCCTGGGGAAAATAAAACATAATAAATGGGTGAGATCAGATGCTTATTAAGGGTATGTGTACAGTGAAATCTATCATAAAAAAATAATCATAATCAATATGTAAAGGTAAATAACTAAAACATATATCATTTAATCAATAACATGAGCCTAATATTGTAGGAATAAATAATTATAAAATAATTCCACATATGTAATCACATGAGCTTAAAACTTTTCCAGGGATATTCTAAATAATAAAATAATCACATGGAATATCAATAAATAATATCGTAATAAGTGAATTCATATTACTGAACATCATTCCCATTCTATCAATCCCTCTATCCAAGACATCTTATTCAAATGGGTAAGGCCTCATCTAAAAACACTAGCTAGTTTCTCTCATAGGACCTACCAATGCATCGAGGGGATATATTGGGCCTCTCTCATAACTTATTAAGTCCAATTCATTAATTATATTAATGTGGTAAAACATAATCAATATAAATATTCATATTGAAGAACCCAAATATGAAATGTTAAAAATTACCCCAGTCAGTAAACATAATCATAAACCATATAGAGTAATATGAATGATATCAAACTGGTACATCCCTAGTCAAAATGATCATAAGCCATCCATAAAAATAATAAGTATGGTATAATTATAATATATTCCTAATTTATTGTAAGGTAAAATGAGGGTTGTTATCGTTGATGAATAGAAATACCATAAAAATTTCATTAAAATCTTTCTTGAGGAAAATATATATTTCATTTTAAAAATCACATTTTAAAAATAAAATTTCCAAAAACATTTTTAAAATAATTTTATTTTAAAATAAATTTGTAAACTTGTAAAACAATCTTTAAAAAATTTATTGGTCATGATGGTGGGAAACTGCGTATAGACCGTATAAGTTTAAAAGAATATTCCTTTCACATTTTTGGTAAAATAAAAACAGACCTTTTTTAAAAAATGACATGAATATTCCTTTAAAAAGGTAAAAAATGGGTAAGGATAAATTTAATAAGTCATTTTTATAATTTTAAAAACATTTAAAAAAAAAAATTAAAAACATGGATTTGAAAGAAAAAGGTTTTCCAACCGATGAGAGAAATAGAGTCGGATTTCCTTAAAAACATTTTCTCAATCACTTTAATTACCAAAGAGTGGGAAAATGGTAATATTAATTGAAATATTAATTAATAATAATAGTATATGAAAATTCATTAGTTTATTGAGTGATAAATCATAATATTTCATCATCATAAATTTAATCATAAACAATCTGATAAACGATGATATTGTAAAATAAACCACTACCACTTTTCTAACTTTTGAATCCTAATCCCCATTAAAAGAATAAAATTAAATGAAACATAAAATATAATGAGAATAAATAAATTCATGATATTAAATTTTAATTGGTATGTATATACACCTCACAAAATAAGATAGGTTCATAATATGACATTTGTCTCAAATAAGGAAAATTAAGACAAGAATCCATTACCTTGGCTCCGAATTCCTTCATACGTGATAAAACATCCTATTTAATAAATATAGGATTATTAAAAATATATTATAGATCCATAATAATATATATCATACCATATGTGATTTACTTATAGTATTTTATCACAAATTTATTAACAATTCATTGTTAAAATCAATGTTTCAGGTGATATTTTTTTTGTTTTTCATGTATGTTTTGGTTTTGTAATTTCAGTAATTTAACTTTGATCATGTTTATATAATATACAGAATGTTAAAAATGATATTAATTTCATATATATTCATTATATATTTATTTATAGTAATCTAAAAAATTTAAATATAGAAAATGTATTACACTATTCATGGAGATAATAAGTTGTGCATACACAAGAACACTATTTCCATTTTTCCTGACAGATGGAATGAAATGAAAATAAATTTTAATTAATATTTATAGAATAATTATTAGTATTATATATATATAATTTATATTAATCAAATATATATTTAATACCATCCATGTAAAAATAAAAATAAAAATATTTCACATCGTTACGTGGAGGCGGTAGTCCACACGTACGCATGAGCGACATTATTGTTTTCTAATAGACTGTATGGTAAGGAGTTAAATTTTATATTATAATTAAATAAATATTTTTAGGTCATAAATATCACACATATTCATTAAATGTATCCTTAAAACCTTCCCTGTAAATCATAAGTGAAAAATGAATCACATCACTTCATGAGGTAGTAGTTCGTCGTACACACGAGCAACGTTATCGTATCCCCCTAAAAATGGTAAGTAAGATGTAATATGTGATATAATAATTAAAAAATTATAATAATTTCACAAATATCATATAAATATATTAAATACATCATTATATACATCCTTGAAATGTAGTGATGGAAAACGAATTACACTGGTTCACGAGGCTATAGTCCACCGTACACATGATCGACAATTTCGTTTCCCATTTGATGGAAGTGGAGATGGATATGGGATATAAATTTTACATCATAAAATCTTAGTATATTGGGTATAATTTTTTTCTATATTATCATAGTTTAAAGGTAGAAGAGGAAATAAAACAAATACGCTCATTTAAGAATTGTATCTCTTCTTCAAAGAGCCTCTTTAGTTTTATACCTAAATCCTTATTAGAGGATATTAATAATAAAAAAAGTCCTCTAGGATGTGGGTATGGAATTAAGGAATATATATTGGTAGTTATTTTCATAACCAAAGGTCTTTGGGAGTGTGAAGAGGTGGAGAGAGTCTCTGGTCTTTTATAAATGGGGGAGAGGAAACACTTGGAATTTTTAAAAATAATCAATTATAACCATGATTTTATCATGTAATAAGCCTATAAAATGGGTAATTATCAAACCATATAGGTTATAAGGTTTAATATGTCCATAAAATGGGGTTTTTAATAGTTTTGTGGTCATTTTAACCCTTA
The DNA here is from genome assembly GCA_963277665.1 of Viscum album. Lineage (NCBI taxonomy): Eukaryota > Viridiplantae > Streptophyta > Magnoliopsida > Santalales > Viscaceae > Viscum > Viscum album. Next base: position 1,826,953,052 of record OY728160.1, read on the forward strand.
TTGTTTTAGTTTAACATTGGGATAATCAGTTTTTACCTTAACCACAGTAATTAAATTTTACTGTTTTCACTATTCATTATGGTAAAAAATTAAGATGAAATTATGTTATAACACTGATTATTATAATTTCAAATATTTAATCCATTTTTTAAAATTAAATTCACAAAATTGAAATAATTCAATTTAAAATAAAACCCACAAACACGTCGAAAAAATGATTTTCCCAAGAAAAACTTTCAAAAGTTTAAATAGTTTTTTTATTATGATTCAATATTAAATTAATTAAAATGAACTAAATTAGTTAAATTTTAATATTATTAAACTAATTTTACTTTAATATCAATTAAAAATATACTTTAATGTTGTAAGTAATTTAAACGAAAGGGCGGTTTTCAATAAATATCTGTATTTTCACTATTCATCAAAAAAAATAATATTTGTAGAAAAATACCAAAAATTCACCCAAATATAATATTGAAATTTATATTTCAAAAATGAAGTTTATTTTTTCAAATAAAGTTTCTTAAATTGGTAATAATTAATTTTAAATTATGTGCACAAAGCACGACTAACCCACCTTTTTGAAAAATATTCCGAATTTCAAAAAGCCACATTAAAATAAAAATTAAAACAACTTCGAATCATTTACAGATTTAATTTTCTTTTGAAACTCCTCACCATAAGCCTGAGAACATATTATCCTTTCTAGTAAATAAGGTTTTTCAACCATTTTAAAATTTAGTAATGTGTTACCTTCCTTGATAATTCCCATATCCATCTTTACTAGATCTTTTTTCAAAAAACATTTATTTTTCCTTAAAATGGTTATTATTTTATTTCTATTCATAATATAAACATAGAATTTATCTTATACATGTGTAAACCATATAAGTTTTATAATTTAGTTAGTCATATTCAAACCTTCCAACTTAATGGCTGGTTTATAATGGTCATGTTTAAATAATAATATTTTAATAGAGTATCATGTTTCGGTTTAACCTGGTGTTGTGTGAATCATAAGCTATCAAGGGATTGAATTTATTTAAAAATAAATATATTGTAAAGTATTTGTGTGTTACATTCTCTTATAATATTATTTTTTTGATCCGTATACTCTATCAAAGATGGTGTCCCTCTTTTAAAATCTTGGGGTGTTACTACTAGGCTATCTTTCCACATATAAATTGTGACCAACCATACCCTCAAGGTCCATGGAATATCCCCAACACCATCCAAAGAAAAATCTCTATCGATTAGAACCCATTAAATAGTAAATTTCATTTAATTTTAATCAAATCCCTATAAAAATCATAGGGTGACTTTTGAACCCCTAGGGGTTTGAATTTGATTTGTTAAAAATGTGTATTGTTTAATTTGTTGACACCATGGTATATGTAATGCTATAGTAATTCTGAAGAGAAGATGAACATGTTGTAGAAAAATCTTATGATATTGAGGGTTTTTTTTGGAAGAGTATATGATTTGATTATTTCTAATTCTACAAGTGTCCACACCTTTGAAAATGGAAAATAATGTAGCTAATTTAGTGAATCAAAGGTTTTTTAGGAGAACTTGGTGTTATCGTAGTGAGTTATTTGGAAGTTAAATGTGCTATATTTTTTAATCTAATAAACTATAGTAGATTATTTCATAGAAAATCATTCCAAACCTTAATAATTTCTTGATATCAATTTCTATACCATAGTGTGATATGATATTCTATAGTGAAGTATTTAAATAGAATGACTATACTGTGGAAGTAGGGATCACTCCATAGTCAAGAAGTTTTCAGAAAAGATAAAAATTCCAAGGGGAAATTACATTATAGCCTTAACTTGATTTTAATGAATCTAAATGTACACACTAAATGTGTGTAATTCCTGGATAAATCTCAATAATAGAGAAGTATGGATGAGTAACCAAAACCATAAAATTAAGAAATAAAGGTTTATAAAATTTCCTATAACTGTTCTGGAAAATTATTTTGAACATAGAGCATATTAAGAAATGTTAATTTCAAAGAATAAATGGAATTTAATCCATATAAGAGGCTAGAAATATATATAAGATATATTTTCACTCATTTAAGATAATACCAAAGAATAAGAAATTGATTCAAGTAGAAAAGTTCACATATTATTTGTGAAGAAGAATCCAATAAGATCAGTAGTCAATCTAACCAAAACAAGAGGATAAAATTGTTGTTGATCATGGTGTACCTATGTGTCCTTAAACTATGTTAAACCAATAATTCTATAAGTTTTGGTTGATCTTCCCAAAGAAAATCAAAAATGATAAGAAGGGTAGTGATCCTTGGTATATGAGTGACATTATCCCTAAATAATATTTTTAAGAGTAGTGAGATTTAGTGAGTCATTGGATTGACACATTGTAAATTGAATTCTCTTTTGATTAGCATGTAGTAATGAACCATGTAAATATTATTGTTTTCATTATTCTTGATTTTTTATATTCTACATAACTCAATATAATTAAGTGGTCTAAGCAACATCAAATAACATTTGATAAAGGGTATTTCAAATGAAAAGGTAATAAGATCAATGAATTGATAAGAGAAAAAGACATGAACCTTATAGTTAAGTATTTAATATCATTAGGTCAATAAGATTTTAAAGGAAAAGTGTTTAATACACAATGAATAGAGAATGATAAACTATAAGCCTTATGAAATATCTCCTTAAAATCTGGTATAGATGGAACACATAAATAGTTCCTCAACCTTATCATTCTATCACAGTCAAGGTTGAAATCAAGAACACTTATTACCTTCTTTTGCAGATCTAAATATTCCTTTTATGCCTCTTTAATCTTCACTTTGATAGATGGTTGAACACTCATTTGAATAAGATAAAATTTATCTCATTTAATATTTCAATATCCATCCTTTGAGAATCTAGAAATATTGGATCTTTTGTGATCCTCATAATAGAAAATCTAGAATGATCCTTTTAACTAAAATCATTATCAACCATATTAGCCTTCCCAAGGTTGTAATGTATTGAGTAGTCATAATATTTAATCATCTATAACCATATTATATGGTTCATATTCAACTATTTCTATGTAAATATATACTTTAAAAATTTATGATCAGTATATATATCACACATTTCACCATACAGATAATGCCTCTATATGTTTAATAAAAAATTTACCACATATAAATCCAAATAACGCATTGGGTAATTTTTCTCATGAATCTTCAATTGTTGTGAATCATAAGCTACAACCATATCATTCTTCATCAAAAAAAATCTTGATCCCCTCTTAGATACATCACTATAGATTAAAAAAAATTATCTACTATAGGGTAAAGTAAGAATATATGTTATAACTAACTTTATCTTTAGTTCTTTGAAATTATCCTCACATTCATTTCTCTAAAGTAACTTGGCTCCCTTCTGAGTTAGCTTGGTATGTGGATTAGACAACTGTGATAATTTTTCCATAAAGTTTCAATAATATCCATCCAAACTAAGAAAATTATGGATCTCAGTCACTATGAATGGTCTAGTAAAATGTTTAATAAATTTTATGATTGATGTATCCAAATATACACTCTTTCTTGAGATTATATAAACCAAAAATGAAACTTTTTGTAACCAAAATTTACACTTTGTAAATTTTTCATATAGATTATTATTCCTTAGGGTTTTCATTGTATTCCTTAAGAAATCTTTATGCTCTTCCTTTATCTTTAAATATATAATAATATATTCTATAAATTATACCATAAACTGATCAAGTTAATCTCTAAATACTCTATTAATTAAATCCATAAATATAGGAGGGGAATTAGTTAGACCAAATGTTGTCACTATATATTCATAGTGCCCATACCATGTATATAATTTTATCTTTGTTATATCCTCCATATTTACCTTCAATTAATGACATCTAGAATGAATAATAATCTTGGAAAAAGTATTTACCTCCATGAAGTTGATCAAACAAGTCATCAATATGAGGTAGAGGATACTTATTCTTTATTGTGATCGTGTTAGGTTCCCGATAATCAATAAAGAAATGAATTTATCCATATTTATTCTTGTAAAAAAGAATAGGTACACTCTAAGGTGATTAAATTGTCCAAATAAATCAAATTTAAATATTATTATAGATATTCTTATTCAATTCCTACAACTCAATTGGGGTTATTGTACATGGATTCTATGAAATAGGTGTAGTGCTTGGTATGAGTTTCATTAAGAAATCAACTTTAAAATTAGATGTGAGACTAGGAAACTCTTCTAAAAATATATCACCAAACTCCCACACAGTAAGAGATCATGGATTTTTAGTTTCTCCCCAACCATTTGATATAAAAACCTCTTTTGAATAGGAATAAATACCCAAATGATGGATGTGATTTCCGTCAAAAGTTTATATTTATCATCATAGTGATAGAAAATAGTAGGTTGGTTTAGAATATCAAACATGACTTCCCTTAATTTTAAATTTATATGGAATTTCTATGGATAAATCAAATCCATGCCTAAGATAACATCAAATTAAATGATAGGGATAATAACAAGACTTTTAGAAATCACATTCCCAAAAACTTCAATCAAATAATAATCATAGACTTGAGGTGAAATAATCATACCATTAGTGGTTTTCACTGCTAATTAAATATCTAATAATTGGGGTGGAATTTTGATACCCTTATAAAGTTATTAATATATAAAAGAGTTGGTAGATACAAATTCAAATAAGACATTAGAAGTTCTAAAGTGGATGGTAAGTCTACCTTTCACAATTTTTTTATCATACCCCTCATCAGAAATAACAACTGCATCAGATTTCCATTTTTCACTAAGCTTAAGTGGTTACTAATTTCGGTTATCATCATTAACCTTTATATTTGACCACAATATAGCATAATTACTACACTCCATTCATTTGAAACATATTAGTGTGGGTGGTTCATTATATAGATCTTTTTAACTATTTAAATCATTATCTAACTTCTTTTGATCACTTTAGAATTCGATTGTTCAATAAACATACTTTCCACTCTTAAAACATTTACCAGTCCCTTTAAGACAATATCCTCTATGTTTCCTTCCATAATTTTAGTATAAAGGAAATCTCATCATCTTCTCTCCATGGTTTTTAGATTTTATTCTGAATTCCAACTTTCTATTCTTATAAAAACCATGAGATTGATGGGTAAATCCTATATTTATTTCAATATTTAAAGAAAAATGAGTGGTTTATTCATATTTACTGGATTACCTTATGGATAACGTCCTTTGGAGATATTGTTTTAAGACACTAAAGAATCAATCAACCATACTTTTAAGTTACATTATAATACCAGAAGCATACCTTGAAAGTTTTATAAAATTTTCCTTATAGGTACCAACAGATTCATCATCCTTCTTCTTTATCTTAAGGAATTACTTCTCTATTTTCATACAAATAATTAGAGGAAAGTAATTATTGAAAAATAAGCTCGTAAAATCCTTCCACTAAATTGATAAAATTTCTTCATTTTTTCTCAAATTCTTAATAAGATTCTACCATTAATACTTTTATCCTTCCAAATGATAGATATCCAAAATGAATTTTTCATGATCTGAACACTAGAGAATAAAAAATATATATTTTTTGGTACTAATCCATTTCTCAATAACTATTAGATCAATGAACCTACTAAAATAAGGTGGATGTTTCCTCATGAAGGACTCAACATAACATTTTTCCCTCCTTTACTCATTTGTAAGTTCATAAGGGTTCATATCTTGATAAAGTTTCATAAGTATGGAAATAATATTTTTCATTCCATCTCCCATAAAATTTTGTAGCTCATAAAGAAAATCATTACATATTCCGTCACATTTGGCATTAACATGGTTACTTTGGGTTCCATCCATTGATTAAAATAAAAAAACATAGTTTGATAAACAATAATCATGGTGAAAAACCCTATAATCATAAAAAATAAGTTATAGGACGTCTAAATAATGACACCTTCTTTTCAATTTAATCCACCTTAATTTTTAACCAGGCCATTCATGATCATTATATATTCAAATCCTTTATTATTATTTTTTAATAAAATCTGAATTAACCTAATAATATCCCTCGGGAGTTTCAAACTAGTTTTATAGTAAAGGTGCACTCTTCGTGCACCAGAATGATGGCCAATATATACTCAACCAACTCTTTTAGGGGTTATTACCTCTAGATTCATCCTTCCAAAACCATTTCCACTTGCTGAATTTATATAAGGATTTTTTTTCTGGGAAAACTACAATTCTTCCTTTACCATCACTTAGGATGTTCTCCTATACATAGGATTATCCTAAGGGTTCTTACTCAGGAGTTATTGTCCTAGTGTACAAAGGTAACTAAATCATTCACTGATACCAACTATAACAACCCATACTATCCATAGATAGATATCACATCTTAATACATGAATATTCATCATGTAATATAATGATCCATGCTAGAATTTTATATGTATAGTATCTTTGGAAACTTGTACACCTAAAACATTGGTTCATAAGTAAACAACATTATATCCCACTAAGTTTCTTCATAACTATCACCCTTCTTATAAATTTCATACCTAATACCTTTATTCATAACCTGGGTAAAGTAATATAAGAAAGGGTGATCTTATCTACTCAGTAATGGTAAAAAAGGGATATATTGATGATTAATTAAACATAACATGAGAATAAGGGCATGAGAACATGAAAACAACATTTGAAAACCGTACCCTTCATATCATAGATCATAATATCGACTCATTGCATAAATTTTGGTAGTTAATAAGACATTAATTATAAAGTAATCAAAGAGCATAATCCATGAGAGCATAACACTTTCATAATACATAGATTTTCAGTATACACATAAGCATAGAAAATCATTTCCTTAGTAATCAAGGCTCATTTCCAAGACTATCATAGTGAATTGGGTTCACTCCCCAAACCATTGTATTAGTTAAAGTTATCTCACAAGAATATCAATGTAGACTGAGTCCCTTACTAAACTAGGTTTACTCCCCATTCTAGTCCTATTTATCTCATGATATATCCATCTTTACCTAATGTATTGGAGGGTTATATAATTTTTGTAATGACCCAAAAATTCATTAATGAAAATTCCTCTTGGTCTATTTAAATTTATTCTTATGGTTATGTAAAACATATGCACTTATTTGGTTTTATGTTTTGGATTTAAAAATACCACTAAGAATTGTGACCGTTTTTAATATAGTCATCGAACAGTGATCACATGATTAGTATAAATATAGGGCTTTAACAAATCCAATTTACTCAGACAATGGAAACGATGGCCTTATCCAGTAGACTTTCCCCATAAGAATCCCACTTGTCAAAGCTCGGAAAGGAGGTGGAATCATTGGTATTTTCTCTTGACCAAGCCCAAGTCGAGCTTGAATACATTAAACTTGAGCGTAACCGCCTATGGGAGAAGTGGAAGTTGATAGAGATTACCACTCGAGTGATGTTATCTGGGCCACCCCAAGAGTCTATCACCATCACACACCTTACCTTTCATTATTATACTAGTTCTACAAGGGGTTATGTAACAAGACCCTAGAACTATGACTATGTACATTATTTTTGTTTAAAGAATGTGCATTCATTTTATTATTGTTACTTTGTAAAAAGTTTTTAAAGCACAAATAATATTTTTAGTTAATATTCAATTAAGAAATCTATTTTGATGAATTAATGGATTTTTGAATTAAATAATATTTTAATAAAATATTATTAATAAATTAATTTTTATTAAATATAAATGATCATACAATTTTTATGAATACAATTTTAATTTTTATTAAGGTTTGAAAGCTGTTTTTGTCAAAACCCATGAATTTTCGATAAATGTCAGTTTTTATTTTACAAATAAAAATTCACATATTTAAAAAATTATTTAGATAAAATGAATATTATTTTTTGAATTAGGATGTCAAAATTATTCAATGATGAATTTTTCATAATTTTCTGAGACTGTCGAATTTTTGGGTAAAAATTAAATACCGTTTAAATATATAATGTGTTTTATGACATCATAATGACCCAATAGTGATGTAATAAAATACTATAAGAATTATTTTCGGCCAATATATGTTTTAACATTAAAATAATGTGATTTTAGATTTTTTTGATAAATTTTACAATGCTTTAGTGGACCCTCCAAGACTTATAAAACATTTTGTCTTTTTGAACTGTTTTCCTTGAGAGTGTGACTCACCTCCACATAAAAAAACCCTAATATTTTAAGAGGTTAGTACATTTGAGTCATAAAATATTTTTTTTAAAATCCCCTTTGGCAAAAACCATGGGCAAAAACCTTGGGTTGGTTTGTCGTTTTGATTAGTTTAATGTGTGGTGTCCCAAACATAAATAATAAATAATTCCCTCTCCTTTCCTATATAAACTCACCCAAGCTCCAACTTAATCTTCACAAAAATACATTTGAGTTCATCCAACCTCTATCATACTCTCTCTATAATCCCCCAAGGCACCCCAATCTCCCAAGAATTCTCTCTCAAGTCTCCCCCAAGCCTTTGAAAGCACACTTCCAAGTAAGGAATTCCTTTCTTTCTCATTTTATCCAAGTTTATTAATATTGTTATGCCCTATTATTTTAAATTATAAATGTTGGGGTATGATTTCAAAACTCCCCCATAATTCCCTTTTCATATTTTAATAATGAGAGACCCCTTTCTCTCTCATTAATTCCTCCCATGTACACCCGTTACCATACTGAAATTCCGTAAGGAATTTCTCTCTCCTCATTTACATTCAAGCAATTCTTTTGTATTGCATATCTAAATTACATTATATTTGTTGGGTCATGTATCTATATGAATAAATTAAGGTACATTTCATGTACATATGATGATACACCCATTTCTCTCTCATCAACCATTTTTACGAATTCTTATGTCACGCCGTTATGCTGCCGAAATTGAACCGCGTTTTTCCAAGCCTAGATCATTGTGTAGTGAATACCATACCCATGTCTCTATCAAGGGTATTAAACTTTACGCACATATACATATTTATTGTTACTTTCATGTGTTTATTCCACATTCCCTAATCATGAAACAACTTATGATGTTAATGAATCCATGTTTTTATGATCTATGTGGCACACTTATGCATGAAATGAAATGATTATGAAGGGTGTTCCCTAATAGCACTCCAATGCATTGGATAAAGTATAAAATCATGATACGTAATTTGAAATGGGTTTTGACTCATTCTAATTAAATTGAAATGAGGGTTTACTCTTGCTTCATGTGCAATGAGGGTTTATTCATGCACCATGTGCAATGAGCCTTGGCTCATGCTAATTCCATGTTAAGTGTTGTTGCCACATTCCCTAATCGTGAAATAACTTATGATGTTAATGAATCCATGTTTTTATGATCTATGTGGCACACTTATGCATGAAATGAAATTATTATGAAGGGTGTGCCCTAATAGCACTCCAATGCGTTGGATAAAGTATAAAATCATGATACGTAATTTGCAATGGGTTTTGACTCATTCTAATTAAAGTGAAATTAGGGTTTACTCTTGCTTCATGTGAAATGAGGGTTTATTCATGCACCATGTGTAATGAGCCTTGGCTCATGCTAATTCCATGTTAAGTAATGTTTCCACATCTCCATGTTATTATTTTCATGCTTTATCATGCCTTTATGTTCATGTTTCTATTTTGCACCATTGATATTCCTATTTTCTAACATGTATTGTATTCCTCATGTTATTCCATGTTTATTCCCTTACTGGGCTTTATTGCTCACCCTTTTCTTATGCATGTCCCCAAGTTATCCCATGCCATGCTAAGTAAAATGGAATGTAGTGGTCATGTAATGAAAGTATTCAATAATGATTTTATGTTTCAGGTTTTAAGTTGTAATGTAATGTTCCTGAGACCCAAATACACTATACCTCTCGATATTCCATGTTGTATCAAGTGAATATTTTATATAATAAATAATTTTAAGTGTGTAATAAAGAGCCGTGTTGTTATAGTTGGTATTAGAGGATAGGTTTAGTTATTTTTGGGATTAGGATTAGAAAAACCTAGTGAATTATTAGGGATAAGTCTAAGTATAATAAAAACATCCCTAAGTTTTTGTGAGTATTGAGTAAGTGGTTTATCAATAAAATACATCCATGTCTGGATATGAGTAGGTAGAGGTAGCTCTGGCACAGATGTACCTAGGGGTGAAAACCCTGACAATGAGTTTCGGGCTTGACCTGGGGTATCCTGGTACACGACAACGGGCCTTGCTGCAATCTTGGTTATGACACTCCCGAGGGATATTCTTTGGTAAATTCACAAGCTTAGTATGAACCATTATTAAGGGAATAAAAAAATATCCCTAAGAATATATGTCAGAAATTAGATGATGGATAACATAGATTGAATCCTATAGATTCATAAGTAAAGGAAATAAAAGATATTTATAAGTCATCTATTTTTTCCTTGTATTTCCCTTTATGTGTTACCCCTAACTTTCCTTTTATTCCAGCCAATGGCCGGTAATAGGAGGACTCGGGCTAAAAACTGATGTGAAGACCAATGTGATGACTATTCTAATGAGATTCCCAATCTGATGGGAGTGAGAATCACAAACTTTGTCATGATAATCTCTCAGTTAACTCAATAATTGAATAGAAACATGGGCCAAGAGGAACGTTCAACTCCACCCCCCCAAGAAAGAACAAGTCACTATCAAAAGATTCATGAGACAAGGGCCTCCTACTTTTAATGGATCATCTGATCCCTCAATCACCGAACAATGGATCAAATCCACTGAAAAGATCTTCTCTATACTTAAATGTTCCGAAAAAGAGAAGGTTCTTCTGGATACTTATCATATAGAGGGTGAAGACGATCAATGGTGGACATTGATAAAAAATATGAAGCCTGAGGAGGAGATCGAGGCATTGGAATGGAAGGATTTCTGGAAGATGTTTTTTGACAAATATTTTCACGCACCCTCTGGCTTAAGATGGAAAGCGACTTCCTTAACCTCAAGAAAAAAGACGACGAATATGTCAGAGCATATGAGGAAAACTTCACAAGGAATGCACGATACACTTATGGATTTTTCGTTACCCCTGAATGCAAGGTTGACCGTTTCTTTGGTGGGCTACAACCTAGCATGCAGAAAGCCCTGGTGATCAGCAACTTCGACGGCTATGATGAAATTCTATAATGTTCCCTCAAGGTTGAAATGGAGATTAGAAAACCTCAGGGGTATCAGGGGGATAATAAGAGTAAGGTGGACTTAAATTCTAGAGGTCTGATGGATAAATCCAACGATGCTAAGAAAATCCCGCACCTCACTTTTCAAAGGTGCGGAAATAAGCACCCTGGAAATTGCCTAAAGGGGAAGAGGAAATGATTTAGGTGTGGAAGAGAAGGAAACCTATATGTTAACTGCCAATAAGAAAAACCCACGACTGTGAAAGAGGAGAGAAACACTCCGTTCAACTCTCAACGTGTTTTTCATTACTTCAAATGCAATGAACCGAGAATCTTGAAAATCAGTGCCCTAAGACAATGGTTTTCAGAGGTAACAAACGACCTCCAAGGTAGAAAGGGAAAGCTTTTTCCATCACTACTACCAAAGTGAACCCCGACAACGAAGTGCTAACAGGTACACTAGTTATTCATTCAATAATAGAGAATGTAGTTTTTGATTCAGGTTCTATGAATTATTTTATATCTTGAAAGTTTAGTAGAACAATACCAAAACCACCAAAAATAATGGAAGTAAAGATCTCAATGAGTATGGAAAATGGGGAAATCATTTCATCCCATGAATATAACTCTTCCCATGTCATAATCGGTGGATTGAACTTCCCATCGAACCTCATCATACTCCCTCTGGTGGAATTTGATGCAATTCTTGGAATGGATTGGATTTCCCTATATAGAGACAATATAAATTTTCGTGAGAGGGAAATCACTCTACATGTGGAGAATCGACCCATGATTTTTTACAGGTGAAAGGAGGAAGATGAATATTCTTTAGCTCCATCATCTCAAGCATGGATATCACTACCATAAAACAGGACAAGGGAAGCACTGCCCTTTATCAGTGCTAAACAGAAAGTGCTGATAACGGGGTATGCCTTTATCAGTGCTATATAAAGGTGCTGATAAATGATACATTTATCAGTATGTTTTTAGCGCTGATAAAGGTAGCTCTTTATCAGTGCTTTTTTAGTGCTGATAAATTAATGTTTTATCAGCGCTTTTATTTTAGCATTGATAAAACATACCTTTATCAGTGCTTTTAACGAGTGCTGATAAAGGTTCTATCGGTTTTTATTTAATAACCCTAACAGGCCATCCTCACTTGCACGCGGTCATGCTCTCGCGGAAGCTGAACCAGGCCCCTCGCCGCACGACCTTGTCCTCCTCATCCTCCTCCTTCCTCCTCCTCATCCTCCTCGTCCTCCTCCTTCTCTGTTGCCGCCACCGCCTCTGCCCCCACTCCCACTACCGCGAACGCCTCTGCCTCTGCCGCCTCCACCCTCACTACCGTGACCGCCGCCGACGCCTCCGCCTCTTCCATCATCGCCGCCTCCACCCTCACTGTCACGACCGCCGCTGCCTCGTCCTCCTCCTCCTCATGCTCTCAAGGTGGGAGGTGAGTTCTATGGATGGTATTCCCTTGGTATATTATTTATATATTATGTGTGTGAGGACCAAATAGTGAATATAGATGTGAGATAGGAATGATACCATATCTTGAGCCTAATTCCAGTAAGGATTTCCATAATAGATAGTGTGGTCTTAATGTGATTATGATTATGTCTAGGGATGTGATTCATAATTAGTGATGAGTGTTGAAATAAGATATGTTATTGATATTTAGGAACACAAGTGGGTTGTTTGTGAATGATGTGGAATTGGATACCCTATAGGTTCCATAGGGATATCTTGACTCTAAGATGAAGTATATGGTAATTGGTTAGTTATGATGGTTCAAATGTGTGAGAGGTCTACCACGGTTATGTGTGATGACTTCTGTGGATAACCAACCCTTGTTTTCAGTTTTCTTATTTTGAGTTACCATGGGCGGTAAGTTCTACCCCTTCGAGTTGAATATTTATGTATGAGATACAAAGAAAATAGTTTTTAATCTTATGGTTATATGGATTCCAAAATATTATCCCAATGGAAATGATGATGGATCCATATTAATTTTCATAACATAGCATAATCTCATAGTTATATGATTAGACAAAGATGAACCCATAATACAAAACATATCACCTAGTATGTCTGTCACATATACGAATAAATAAATTAGAAAAAAACATGCTACAAAGCATAAAGGTACCATTAAATACTTACATTGGTCAACTTGTTTTAGAAATTGTTTATCTTCATCCGTGCCTTGTACTTACACAAATGAATTTGAAGGTGAGTATGCGTACACGATAGTTTACCTTCTTAGAGAAGAGTTTCTAGAAGAGTATAAGAGACATGAAGCAATGAAGATCATTAGAGTGTTGGAGAAAATGTGGTTTCTACAAAAAATTTGGCAATCGGCTTGTGCAATGCGGCCTAAGTTACAAATTTCAGGTATTGTAACTTAGGCCACGTTGCACAAGCCGATTGTCATAATGAATATCAATGATCTTCATTACTTCATGTATCTTATACTCTTCCAGAACCTCTTCTCTAAGAAGTTCAACTATCATGTACGCATACTCACCTTCAAATTCATGGGTGAAAGTACAAGGCACAGATGAAGATAAACAATTTCTAAAACAAGTTGACCAATGTAAGTATTTAATGGTACCTTTATGCTTTGTAGCATGTTTCTTTCTAATTTATTTATTTGTATATGTGACAGACATACTAGGTGATATGTTTTGTATTATGGGTTTATCATGAGTCTGTATGATTTCCTGTTTCCACATTTCATTTTAAATAGCATGTTATAATTATATATTTACTGTACCCTAATGGCTCAAATAGTCAGGCATATTGTAGATGATTCTAGAATGCTGTAGGATTCTTTTTCCCCAATGGTAGTACATTTTTAGGATGTTTTCACTGATGAGGTATAAAATTTACTTCTTAATAAAGAGATAAACTTTATAATCTAGTTAGTTTTGGGAGAAAATTCAGTTTCTATCACAATTTCTAAAATAACACCAAAAGAGCATCAGTTGTTTGAATTACAATTTGATGATATAGAATATAATGGTTTCATATGGCATAGTACTTTACCATGGGGTTTTATAGTTCTCTAAAATAGATGGTTGATTGGTATTTATTCTTTTGTTGGACTATTGGAGATTGAACCTGATGAGAGTCATGAATATGTATCCTCATCCACACATTGATAGTCACATTGATCATCTATGAGGTTCTATGATCTTCTCCAAGATAGATTTGACATTAGGATACCATTAGATGAGTTGGACATCGATGGACCAACCATGGACTTCTTTTAGGAGTAGTTATGGCCTGTATGATTTTTTAGCGATGATTTTTGGTTTAAATAATGCATTGGTTGTATTAAGGGACTTGATGAATAGGATATTTCATCCTTTTCTGGATCAGTTTTTAGTAGTTTTTTTTCAATTAAATATTAGTGTACTCCCAACCCATAGTTGATCTTGACCAACATCTTATCATCACCATGAGTACATTGAGATAACATCATATTTATTACTGGTTTCTCCTGTTACTCATTGGTTTCCTCTTGTTCGCATGCCATGTATTTTCTAAGGCATAGATCATGCATGTGACCAACATCTTATAATATTAGGCAAGTTCTCGATATCGAACCCATAAAGACGATGAATATGAATAAAGAATGGATGAATGTCAATCGGTTGACAAAAGAGTATGAAGATGGCATGAAAGAGTTTATCAAGTTTGCAGAAGATCATGCATGTGACCCTTCTCAAATCCTTTGTCCATGTTTACACGGTTGTTATTCAAGACAAATTAGTCCAGAGGAGTTGGAAGAACACCTGATCTGTCACGAAATATATTGAAGTTATACATGTTGGAATAAACACGGGGAAAAAACCAATGTAGGTAGTGACTCAAAGAACACGACATTTTATAGATCATCTAATATGATTAGAAGTGTGAACAGTGAAGATGATCGTATGGAGGGTGTGATTACAGATGTGAACGATGATGAAGATCGTATTGAGGAAATGACAAGGACAGTTGAAGATGAACTTCGTGATTTCCCAAAATTATTTGAGAAGTTAAAGAGTTGTGCAAAAACGTCATTGTATGCTGGTTGCACTAAATATACAGCATTTTCAGCCGTATTGAAGCTGTATAATTTGAAAGCAGGCAACGGGTGGTGTGACGCCAGTTTTACGGAACTACTTGCTCTCCTGAATGACATGCTCCTAGAAGATAATGAACTCCCAAGCCGAACATATGATTCCAAACGAATTCTACGATCGATGGGTATGATATTTGAAAGAATACATGCTTGCCCGAATGACTGTATATTATTTCACAAGGACCACAAATCACTTAAAGAATGCCCAAAGTGTGGTACTTCCCGATAAAAGAAAGATGATTCTAGTCCTATGAAAGTTGTATGGTACTTTCCAATCATTCCAAGGTTTAGAAGCCTATATGGATGTGAGGAGACTGCAGGACAATTGACATGAAATGCAGATAAAAGAATTAAAGATGGGAAACTATGTTACCCTGCAGACTCTCCTCAGTGGAAGAGAATTGATCACGAGTATCCTGAATTTGGGAACGAGCTGAGAAACCTTCGTCTGGCGTTATCTACAGATGGGGTGAATACTTTTGGTTTTCAAATCAACAGTCACAGTACATGGCCGGTTATGTTGGTAAATTATAATTTACCACCGTGGTTATGCATGAAATGAAAATACATCATGTTATCTATGCTTATATCAGGACCGAAACAACCAGGTAATGATATTGATGTTTATTTGGCCCCATTGATCGAGGATTTGAAAATATTGTGGGATTCTGGTGTTACGATGTATGATGCTTACAAAAATGAACTGTTCACTTTGAAATCCATGTTGTACGGGATGATAAATGACTTTCCTGCTCATGGAAATTTGTCAGGATATAGCATTAAAGGAACTCTAGGGTGTCCCGTTTGCGAACAAGGTACACAGTCAATTAGGTTGAAACATTCATTGAAAACCATGTTTCTAGGACATCGCAGATTTCTACCCTGACGACATAAGTACCGATCTTGGATGACATCATTCGACGAAAGTTCAGAGGAACGTACAACACCATCTCCACTAACAGGTGATCAATTGTTTGAGAAAGTGAAAGATTTGGACACTTCTTTTGGTAAACCGTTTTCGAAAAACCTTATGAAAACTGGTTGGAAAAAGAGAATAGTTTTTTTTGAATTACCATACTGGAATTGTCTGTATGTCAGACATTTTATTAATGTTATGCATGTTGAAAAAAATGTATGTGATAGTGTCATCGACACGTTGCTAAATGCACCTGAAAAAAAAGGATGGAATTAAGGCTAGATTGGACATGGTTGAGATGGGAATACGAGAAGAGTTGGCACCAGTGAAGAGTGAAAAATGAAAATTTCTTCCTCCTACTGCTTACACTCTTTCTAGGCAAGAGAGATATCAGTTTTTCAACTTCTTGAATGAAGTAAAGGTTAAAGAGGGGTATTCATCAAATATCAAGAACATCGTGTCAATGAGAGATTTAAAATTAAAGGGTCTGAAATTACATGACTGCCATGTTTTGATGCAAGATCTAATTCCTATAGCTTTACATTGCATTTTTCCCAAGAATGTCTGCCAAACATTAACGAAGCTCTATTTCTTCTTCAAAGCTATATGCAGCAAAGTTATAGACCCGATGAAATTGCCAACTATGGAAAGAGAAATTGTCGTCATATTATGTGAATTGGAAATGTTCTTCCTGCCAAAATTTTTCGATATGATGGTTCATTTGATGGTTCATTTGGTGAGAGATATTTGACTATGAGGTCCTGTACATTATAGATGGATATACCCCATTGAACGGTATATGAATATTTTGAAAGGTTAAGTCAAAAACTGAAGTCGGCCAGAGGGTTGTATTGCGGAGAAATATATTGTTGAGGAAGCTGTTGAATTTTGTACCGAATACCTGTCTGGTGTGAAAATCGTTGGCCTACCGAAATCTCGTCACACTGAGTGTCTTGAAGGTGAAGGAATTTATGGAAGAGAGGTTGTCACAATAAATATTACAGATCTGGAGCCGGACCACATTTACATTTTGCATAACAGTTTCGACGTTGACCCATATGTTCAAACCCACAAAGAAATTCTTAGGCATTTTAATCCTTCTAGGGAAAAAAATGGATATCAGATACACATAATCGACAGTTTATAGGATGGTTTCGAGACCATATTTTTAAGCAGTTAGATGAAAATCCAGACTCAATTTCAGAACAACTTCGATGGCTGGCCGGAGGAGAAAGTGTGTACGTATTATCTTACAATGCTTATGCAGTTAACGGTTATACATTCTAGACTAATGAACATGATGAAGAAAGTACCATGCAAAATAGTGGGGTTACACTTGTGGCTGAGGCGATGCATGTTTCTGGTGCTAAGGACAAAAATCCAATTTATGCGAATATGTCATACTTTGGCATCATTAAACGAATATGGGAGTTGGATTATACGAAATTCAAAGTGCCGATTTTTCAATGCAAGTGGGTTGATAAAAGGACTGATATTAAAATAGATGAATTAGGATTTGTGAAAGTTGATTTCAGTAAGGAAGGAGAGAAAGACGAACCATTTATAATGACATCACAGGCAGTACAAGTATTTTATGTTCTAGACCCCGCAAACTGAAATTGGTCAATTGTTCTGTTATCGACCAAAACAACTGAAGGGTCAGATGAAATTTCAACAGAGGTTGACCCTTTTATAAGAAATTCACAATCATTTCACAGTGGTCCAAATGTAGAAGGCGTTTTGTATGTCAGAGGAGACCACAATGAAGGAATTTACATAGTCGATAGAGGATTCAAATCACTCCAGCCTTTAAAGAAAAAAAGAGAGTACAATAATCAGGTTATTTGTTTATTGTAACATACATTGTGTTATGTTATGTTATTATCTGTTCGCTGCTATTTTTATGCAATCTAAATTAAATATTAAACCACTTCTACAGATAATGACTTTTGCACCTGCTGATGTGCCCAATCCCGAGGCACAAAAGGTCTCTCAACCAGCAGCCGGTGGTCCCACTGCAGAGCAACAACAGGTTTCTCAACCAAATCCTGGTGGTCCCAGTGTAGAGCAACAATAGGTTTCTCAACCTGTTGTTGTTGGTCCCAGTGCTGAGGTACAATAGGTTTCTCAACCTATTGCTGATGGTCCCATTGCCGATGCTATCACCCCAGGGGAAGATATTGATGCTACTTCTGAGGAAATGGTAGGAAATGAAACCCTGAAAGTGCAAAAAAAAAACAAGAGCATCGTAGTTTGAAAGTGTTGGCCAAAATCCTTAAGGAAAAAGAAAAAGGCATCAAATTTGAGGTGGGATGGAATAATCGAGGCCAACATGTTAACCCCAACAAAGCCATCTTTAGTAGATACATTGGAATCGTCACTCAGCAACGCATGCCGATTGATGTACATTCGTGGCACCATGTTTTCACCGGGATGAAGACACTAATGTGGGAAGAGATTACGGTAACATTATGATATCATTTTTTTAATTTATTAAAATAAAATAAAATACCAAAACATTGACTTACTCTTCATCATACATTGCAGAGTGCGTTTATAGTAGATGTCACACACAAGGAATATGTATTAAGAGTTTCAGGAAGGATTCATAGAGGTTTCCGCACAATTTTAACGAAATATCATCTTAAAGATGCAGAAGGGAAAATCAAGCCACACCCACCTGCTCTTTACGCACACTTGATATCCCAAGGAGTGTGTGATGCGTTTAGCAACTGTCATGGGGAGTATACTTTTTAGGTACATTGTGTGGGTTAATACGTTGTTTGACGTTTGCTTGTATTCATCACTATGATTGACAGTTTTTTATTTATGAAATAGCTACTGAGTGTTGAAAATAAAAAACGCACAACAGAACCAGCGTACCCTTACCGTAAAGCAAGGATGGGGTACGCTGAACTTGAGAAAAAATTGGTAGGTCTTTTAAATCTACCCTACTACTAGTATGTGACATAAAACAACACCATAACAATATTTCTCTGTTTATATGCAGATTGATGAATCGAAATCGAAATCCAT
Organism: Viscum album; assembly: GCA_963277665.1. Lineage (NCBI taxonomy): Eukaryota > Viridiplantae > Streptophyta > Magnoliopsida > Santalales > Viscaceae > Viscum > Viscum album. Next base: position 1,826,972,374 of record OY728160.1, read on the forward strand.
ATCCATCCCACGCCATGTGCTATGGAAGGAGGCTCGTGTAAATAAAGAGGGGACACTGATAGATGAAAACACACAAAAAGTGTGGGAAACATGTCTAAGTATGACATAATATAAATTTGAGTTTATTTAAATCGCTATTACATTACAATAACTACTTATTTTTCTATATTTTTTATCTTAAATAGTCACAATAATCAACAACAACTGCACCAGATGCAAGCATACTTTCAGCAGCCTTGAAGCAGCCAGAAAAGTATGGTCGCATCAGAGGTGCGGGTTTTGGGGTGACACCCCGAACATATTTTCAAAAATAAAAACAAGCGGAGGATCAAAATGAAAAAATGGAAAAGCTGCAAGAACAATTATCTATTTTTCAAGAAGAATTACAATACTAGAGAGAGATGATAGAAAAATTGATGGGGGAGAGGAAAAGAGAAGAAAAAACTCAACAACAACCCATGCGTGACGATCTCACCCCACCCCCCACCAGCTTTGAGGTTATCCATTCCCCTAAAAAACCTGACTTAGATGAGGTAATCAATGTTTTCATAATTGTTTCTGTGAAATTTGATTTACATAGACACTGATACCTTTCCTATACTAATATTACATAGGGTGAAAATGACTGTGATTTATATTTATCAACTCCCACCTATCTCCTTGTTGTGAGGGCTACGATGTTCAATACGCAAAACGACATGCTACACAACAGACAGCTTCCAAAAGATCATCTTAGAGTGTCAATTAACGTAGCTAATGAGCCAAGTGCCAAGCTACTTGTTCCAAATGACGATGACGACATTAATATGGTTGAACAAGCTATTGGAACATTCATCGCATGGCCGACAGTTCTTGTAAAAAAACATGTCGACAAAAAGGTATTCATTTCTTATTTATTTTTCAAGATGGACCTTTAACATTTAATGAAAAAAGGTCTGAACTGATGACTGTTATTACAGAATGACAAATACTATGGGGTGAAATGAAATATCAGCTCAAAACTATCTCAAGGATCAACCAACCAATTGAAACAGTCTACTGAGAGCACCTTCACCCCGCCCGTTCTATATCCACAGTTAATATCATTGCAGGCTCATGTGGATACAAAGTTGAAAGACGACAGTACTCACATAGTTGATTTCGAAAAAGATATGTATGGAGAGGATATATCAGATTTCATTAGTGCTGAAAATGTAAATGAAGTCCTCAAGTATGAATGGCTAGGCGCCTTAGTTGTAAATGTATACATGAGGTAAGTTTTCATGATTTGATTTTACAAAAGCTGATATACTCTGATAATTTTGACTAAATACATTTTATATTTGTCGCAGATGTATATATGAAAAAAAATTGAAGGGATTTACCCATGAACAAAAATTTGGACTCGTTAGTCCTCACACCACATCTTCAAAAGATGAAATAGATTCTGTTAAAGAGGCTGCAATAATGTCATCCCTACTCAAATCGTTTGAAAACAAAATTATGGATGACATACTCTTTTTAATACCAAATATGTAGGGGTAAAACTCTACAATTTAATCATATCAACTATATTTTTATTTATTTCTTTACTTATTCATTTTTGTATTTTTAGGGAGCATTGGATGCTGATTGCAGTCAATTTGGATACTCCAAAGATTTATTTTCTGGATTCAACGCATGGATATCCAACAAACCGACCACACATGATGACGTTTGTTAATTTGTAATACACTAGATCCAACATTTTAAAACAAAACATCTAGTTATATAATTTATGTTATCTTTTAATGAGGATTCTGTTATGATAGGGCGGTGCATCAATATCGTCTAATGCATGGAATGAATCTAAGGAATAAGGATGATCACGCCTACAAGATCTACAACTGGAAAATTATCCAGGTATATATAATAACATTGCACTATCCAAACACATATCAAAACAAATTACTTATTGTTGTCGATGTTTCTGTAGTGTCCAAAACAAATAAACGGAAAGGACTGTGGTTATTATGTTTGTAAATTTATGAAGAAGATCGTATTTCATCAACAAACTATCATCCCTGATGAGGTATTTTCGAAAATAATTAAGAGTTCATTTAAAATATTTATTAATCCTTTGTGTATTTATATTTTTTCAGTACTACTATGACTGTCTCAAAAACTCATATTCAGAAGATGATATACATTTGTTTAGAAACGAATGGGTAACATACCTAATGGAAGATTGTACACAAATAGGATGAAGGTGAATTCCTACCACTTATGTTATCTATATATGATCATTGATTATCCTCCAACCTTCTTTGGTGAATTGAGAATGCTCCGATGTATTGAAATCTTAATTTATTACTCAATGTTTTCTATCCCCTGATTCATATTATTGATCTTTGAACAAATCAATATTAAAGTAAGGCATGATGGTGTGCAGTGCGTATGGGGTGAATGAAGAAACCACTGAGGATCAACAAAATCCATTTTCTATATCTCATTTGTTTGAACTTGTATTTGAGCACATGTGTTGTTGTTTGACTTGCAAAATTATTTCTAGGTAGATGCATGAGATAATCAGTATCGTTGAGGTATATTTTGGAACCAAAATATGTGTCCCATGATAATTCAAGTAAGGGAAAGGCTAGTTGAGATGAAATTCAAGCTCAAATGACCAGTACATCATCAAAAGAATCAACCCTGTGATGCACCATCATGTAGAATCTGGTCCTCGTGATGTTTTGAGGTGTTTATGGAAGGTATGGGGAGTCTGATAAGCCCCATGGCCACCATAAATAATGTTTACAGACATCTCCACATGTTTTTTGTGCCTCGTGCCTCTTTATAAGGATCACGCCATTCACATGGTCCATCTTAGCACATATGTCCCATTCATCCCATTGCTACTCTTGGAAGAAACTAAGAATATAACAATGCCTAAGCCCCACAAGACCCATACTCATCCAACCAATAGTATTCCTAGTGTGAAGGGAAGCTAACCATGGGTAATACCCACAACATACCTCTTTTAAATATATGGGTTTTGATCCTTGTATTCTAAATAGGGTACGTAGGAAGCCTCCATGGGGTTAAATACCAACCAATGGTAAACCATGGTGACCCCCTCACTGGGGTATACCTTCGCTTATTTTCCCTCTTTTATTTCCCTTAGTGGTGTCCGAATAATTCTTCAAAATGAGAAACCTTACCTTTATGGGATGCACCAAACTTGGGTCAGACCTCATTGGGTGTTTTGATCCATCTATCAGGTAAACATTCCAGGTGCTCCCTCCTAGAGATGTACCTACCTAATCCACCTTTATAAGTGTTTTTGATCCACCTAGGTCTTAAATCTCTATAATACATTAAATCATGACCCTCTATCCTTGTGGGATGTTAAACTCATGGAATACCACAAGTTAAACATGGGTTTCCATTAATATATTCAATATTAATGTTTAATCAGTCCTTATTAAGGTATTGTGGAGGTGTGGCTTTATGTTTTCCAGCCGATTTCAGAAGATTCCACACTTTATGTAGGTGATTCCATGCTTTTACATTATATTATGATTTTATTATCCTGTATTTTCTTGCTAAGTGTACTATGTGAAATGTTTGTGTGGTTAAAAATGTGTTATCAAAGGAATTTGGGGTGTGTATAGACTTGAAAGTTATTTTTAAAATTAATGCAGTTGTATTTCTTGTGGATTTTCATGCTTAAGTCCTTTAAATGTGTTTGAAGAAATGAGAAAGCTGTGTGATGGGTGTTTTCAAATGGATTTAATGTGTTTGTGAATTTTAAAGAGGGTTTTCTTATGAGATGTAGAGATTCTATATATGTGTATTTACATTGAATGAAATTACATGAGAATGTGTTGATATATATGATGTGTATAATGTAAATTGATCACAATTTCCATACAAGGTATTTTCTTTATGATGTGCAGGGGACATGGTGAGAGGGTAGGGGTGGTTTTTTGGGGGAGGGGGAAGGGGGAGAAGTGGTAGGGGGAAGGGGTAGGGGGTGTGCTGGGTTCTTTTGAAATATGTAGGGGGTGGGCAGGGGGGTGTACAATGGGCAGGGGGGAAGTGTAGTGGGCAGGGTTGTGCTGGGGAAGGGGGAAGGGGGTGTTCAGGGGGCAGAGAGTGTGCAGGGGTAGGGGGTGTGCTCGGGGGTGGGCAGTGTGTAGGGGGTGTGCTGGGGAAGGGGGCTTGGGTGCTTCTTTTTTATGGAATGGGGGGACATATAGCCATGTTCTACTAAACATTGGGTCATTTTATTATTATAGATGATTAGCCCTAACCATGAACCAATTTCGTTAATTGGTTATTTTATGTTTTGTGCCTCACTAGTATAATTCCATTTAGCAACCCCATTATTTATTTCATTAATATATTACTAACATAATATTTGTTTTATTATGTAGGTGAAATCTTTTTCCTCAGTTCGAATGCTTTGTTCGGAAACCGCCGCTATGGACGACAATTTTTTAGAGCGGATGGATGCAAAAAGGATGGAACATCATTGTTTTTTAACTTTTTGTTGGATAAATGCAATTGTAACCAAATTAAACATTGTTTGAAATGTATATAGAAGTGTGTTGTTTTGTATTCATGATTTCAAGTAAATGTATGTATCATTTTTTGTTCTTTTGTGTTTTGTGTGTGGGTGTTGTGTGTGCTGTGTGCAGGTTTTGTTTGGACTATGTGCAGGTTTTGTAATGTGTGCAGGTGCTGGGCAGGTTCTGGGTAGGTTCTGGTTTTGGATAGGATCTTTGGCCTTCATTAGCTCTAGTTAAGTGCTGATAAATGGATAATATATCAGCGCTATTTTGAGCACTGATAAATGTAGTTTTTATTAGCGGTCACAATAGCGCTGATATATTATACATTTATCAGCGCTGAAAATAGCGCTGGTAAATACTACCTTTATCATCGCTATTTTTAGCGCTGATAAAGGGGACCCCCCCTTTATATTTTCCGAGATTAACAGCGCCTTTTTAGCACTGTTAAAGTCCATTTTTAGCACTATTATAAGCCATATTTGTAGTAGTGTATTACTAGCCTATGAGCATGCATATCTGGATCAGATGATTGAGTCTAAGGAGGAAACCATCCTTGAAGACATTCATATTGTGAAGGAATTCCCTGAAGTGTTTCTAGAGGAATTTCCTGGTGTTCCTCCTATAAGATATGTTGAATTCTCAATTGATCTTATACCTAGGGTATTTCCAATATCTGAGAATCTATATAGAATGGCTATTGTAGAGCTTGAGGATCTGAAGAAACAACTACAGGAGAATCTAGATAAAGGGTTTATACGCCCAAGTGCTTCACCATGGGGTGCACCAGTCCTCTTCATCAAGAATAAGGATGGGTCAATGTGCCTTGTATCGATTATCATGAGCTTAACAAAATCACGATAAAGAAAAAGTATCCTCTCCCAAGAATTGATGACTTGTTCAATCATCTTTATGGAGCAAAATACTTCTCTAAGGTAGATTTTCGGTCGGGATATTATCAAGTAAGGGTGAAGAAGGAAGATATCCCCAAGACTATTTTTGTATAAGATACGGGCACTATGAAATCATAGTAATGCCTTTTGGACTCATTAATGCTCCAGAAATATTCATGGACTTGATGAATAGAGTCTTTAGAGATTACCTCGATAAATTTGTGTTCATATTTATAGATGATATTCTAATATACTCCAAAACCAAGGAGGATCATGAGGAGCATCTAAGAACTGTACTAGAGACCTTGCGAAAGGAGAAGCTCTATGAAAATTACAACAAGTGTGAGTTATGGTTGAAGAATGTCTCATTCTTGGGCCATATCATCACAAGCAATGAGATATCTATGGATCCCTCCAAGACAGATTCAATAGAGGGATGGATGAGTCCGACATCAGTAACGAATATCTGTAGCTTCTTGGGGTTAGCTGGATATTATCGCCGATTTGTGAGAAATTTCTCACAATTTTCAAACCCTCTTACCAAGCTAACTTGGAAGTGAGTCAAGTTTTCTTGGAGTGATGAATGAAAATAAATCTTCAAGGAGTTGAAAAGGAGGCTTATCACTACGTCCGTTCTCACTTTACCCACAAGTGGAGAACTTTTTGTGGTATTCAGTGATGCTTTGAAGAAGGGCTTGGGTTGTGTGTTGATGAAAAATGACAAAGTCATTGCCTATGCTTTAAGGCAATTGAAAGTTCATGAGTAGAATTATCCAAAACATGATTTTGAGTTGGTTGTGGTGATATTTGATTTAAAAATTTGGTGGCATTATCTATTTGGGGAGAAGTGTGAAATATATACAGACTACAAAAGCCTCAATTATATATTCACACATAAATAGTTGAACATGTGCCAATGAAGATGGTTAGAGCTGATCAAAGAATATGACTACTCAATCCATTACCACCCTGAAAAAAAAACAAGGTGACAGATGCTCTAAGTAGAAAGGACCCAATGATTCTATCATTGATGAGAATTGAGAAGGATCTAATCTTCTTCGATTTGATGAAGATGGACATGGGAATCATAAAGAAGGGAACACCATCAATTCTTTCACAAATGATTGCTCAACAATCTCTTTTTGAAAGGTTAAAGGATGCTCAAAAGGATGATGTGGGAATTAAAAATAAAGTGTAAGCTATCAGAAAAGGGAAATACTTGGAGTTTAATGTTAATGAAGAAGGAATTGTGGGATTTGGTAAAATACTATGTGTTCCATCAAGTCCAAAGCTAAAGAAGGAACTTTTGGATGATGCACACAGTTCAAATTTATCTATTCACCCAGGAAACAAAAAGATGTATCGAGATCTCCAAGAGAATTATTGGTGGGATAATATGATGAAGGAGATCAATGAGTATACATCAAAGTGCCTAGTGTGTCAAAAAGTGAAGGCAGAGAGGCAAAAGTCTAAGGGGATGATGCAACTATTTCCCACACCAACATGGAAATGGGAGAACATCACCATGGAATTTTTCACCAGACTTTCAAAGACATCCAAAGGCAACAATTCAATCTGGGTTTTTGTGGATTATCTTACAAATTCTGTACATTTCATTACAATTCAGGAGGATTTCTCATTGGATCAACTGGCACGGATATACATCAAATATGTGGTAAGGCTATATGGGGTACCGCTATCGATTATATCTAACTGAGATCCAAGATTCAACTCTAAGTTTTATAAGAGTATTAAAAATGCTTTGGATACTGAGCTGAACTTCATTACAACTTATCATCCTCGAACCGATGGCCAATCCGAGCAGACTATCCAAACACTTGAGAAAATGTTGAGAGCATGCTCAATTGACTTTAAAGGAGGATGGGATCATCATCTTCCTCTGGTTGAGTTCTATTATAATAATAGTTTCCACTCGAGCATCTGAATGGTACCTTATAAAGACCTATATGGTAAGAGGTGCAGAACACTAGCATGTTGGGATGAAGTCGGTGAGCATAAGCTCTTAGAACTAAAAATGGTCGAAGAAATAGGGAAGAAGGTGAAAACCATTCAGCAGTATATCAAAGAATCCTAGAGTCGAAAGAAGAGTTATGAAGATAACAGTTGATTATACCTTGAGTTTAAAGTTGGAGTCATGGTATTTCTATGCATATCTCCATGGAAGAATGTTATGAGGTATGGAAATAAGGGGAAGTTAAGTCCTAGGTACATCGGCCCCTTCGAGATTATTGATCATGTCGGGGTTGTGGCCTATCGACTAGCACTTCCACCTACCATGGACAAAGTACATGATGTCTTTCATGTATCTCTCTTAAGGAAGTTCATACTAGACCCTTCACATATACTCTCTTCAGAGGTAGTACAACTAGAGTATGATCTTTATTATGAGAATCAACCAATAAAGATCTTAGATCATAGAGAAAAAGTTCTATGAAATAAGACAATACCCCTCATCAAGGTGTTGTGAAAAAACCAAAAGTTTGAAGAAGAGATGTGGGAATTAGAAGAAGTGATGAAGCAGAGTTACCAATATCTATTTTATTGTGGTAAAAGGAAATTTTTAGGGAAAAATTTCTTAAGGGTGGAATATTGTAAGGACGAAAAAATAATTAATGAAAATTCCTCTTGGTCTATTTAAATGTATTCTTATGGTTATGTAAAACATATGCACTTATTTGGTTTTATGTTTTTGATTTTAAAATATAATTAAGAATTTTGACCATTGCTAATATAGCCATCGTATAGTGATCACATGATTAGTATAAATATAGGGATTTAACAAATCCAATTTACTCAGACAAAGGAAACGATGGACTCATCCAGTAGACTTGCCCCGTACGAAGCCCACTTGTCAAAGCTCGGAAAGGTGGTGGATTCATTGGGATTTTATCTCAACCAAGCCCAAGCTGAGCTTGAATACGTTAAAATTGAGCAGAACCACCTATAAGAGAAGTGTAAGTTGATAGAGATTACCACTCGAGCAATGTTATCCAAGCCACCCCAAGAGTCTTTCACCATTTCACACCTTACACTTCAGTCTTATGCTGGTTTTATAAGGGGTTATGTAAAAAGACCCATGAACTATGACTATGTACATTATTTTTTTTATAAATAATGAGCATTTATTTTATTATTGTTACTTTGTAAATCATTTTAAATCACAAATAGTATTTTTAGTTAATATTCGACTAAGAAACCAATTTTGATGAATTAATGGATTTTTGAATTAAATAATATTTTAATAAAATATTATTAATAAATTAGTTTTTATTAAATATAAATGATTTTACAATTTTTATTAATACAATTGTTATTTTTATTAAGGTTTAAAAGCTGTTTTTGTCAAAACCCATGAATTTTTGATAAATGTCAGTTTTTGTTTTAAAACTAAAAATTCACATATTTAGAAAATTATTTAGATAAAATGAATATTATTTTTGGAATCAGGACATAGAAATTATCCAATGGTGAATTTTTCATAATTTTCTGAGACAATCGAATTTTTGGATAAAAATTAAATACCGTTTAAATATATAATGTGTTTTATGACATCATAATGACCCAATAGTGATGTAATAAAATTCTATAAACATTATATTCGACCAATATATGTTTTACCAATAAAATAATGTGATTTTATATTTTTTTGATTTATTTTACAAAGCTTTAGTGGACCCTCAAAGACTTATAAAACATTTTGTCTTTTTAAATTGTTCTCCCTGAGAGTGTGACTCACTTCCATATAAGCAACCCAATTATTTTAAGAAGATAGTCCATTGGCCTCATAAAATATTTTTATCCACTTCCCTTTTTCAAAAACCATGGGCAAAGACCATGGGATGGTTTGTGGTTTTGATTAGTTTAATGTGTGGTGTCCCAAAAAATAATAATAAAGAATTCCCTCTCCTTTCCTATATAAACCCACCCAAGATCCCACTTTCTCTTAACTAAAATCATTTTGAGTTCATCAAAATGCTTCCCTCATCTCTCTATAATCCTCCCAAGGTGCCCCAATCTCCCAAGAAGCCTCTCTCAAGCCTCTCCCAAGCCTTTGAAAGCATACTTCCAAGTAAGGGATTTCTTCCTTTCTCATTTTATCGAAGTTTCTTAATATTGTTATGCCCTATTATTTTCAATTATAAATTTTTTGTTATGATTTCCCACCTCCCCCATACTTCCCTATTCAGGTTTGAATAATGATATACCCTTTTCTCTCTTGTTAATTCCTCCCATGTTCACTCGTTACCATGCCAAAATCCCGTAATGAATTTCTCTCTCCTCATTTACATTCAAGCAATTATTTTGGATTACGTATCTAAATTCCATTATATTTGTTTGCACATGTATCTATATTACCCCCTTACTATCCATTTTACGTACATATGATGAGACACCCATTTCTCTCTCATTAACTATTTTTACGAATTCTTACGTCACGCTGTTATGTTGCCAAAATTGCACCGCGTTTTTTCAAGCCAAGATCATTGTGTAGTGAATACCATATCCATGTATCTATCAAGGGTATTCAACTTTATTCAAATATAAATATTTATTGTTACTTTCATGTATTTATTCCATATTCCTTAATCATGGAATAACTTATGATGTTAATGAATCTATGTTTTTATGATCTATGTGGCACACTTATGCATGAAATGAAATGATTATGAAGGGTGCACCCTAATAGCGCTCCAATGCATTGGGTAAAGTATAGAATCATGATAATTCATGTGAAATGGGTGTTTAATTATTCTAATTAAAGTGCAACGAGGGTTTATTCATGATTCTTGTGCAATGAGGGTTTACTCATGCTCTATGCGCAATGAGCCTTGGCTCATGCTAATTCCATGTTAAGTTTTGTTGCCACATCCCCATGTTATGATTTTTATACTTTATCATGACTTTATGTTAATGTTTCTATTTTTTACCATTGATATTCCTATTTTATAACATGTATTGTATTCCTCATGTTATTCCATGTTTATTGCCTTACTGGGCTTTATAGCTCATCCTTTTCTTATGCAAGTCCTCAGGTTATCCCATGCAATGCTAAGTACGAGGGAATGTAGTGGTCATATAAATGAAGTTTTCAATAAATATTTTGTGTTTCATGTTTTAAGTTGTAATGTAATATTCCTAAGACCCAAAGACACTAGACCTCTCAATATTCCATGTTGTATCAAGTGAAGAGTTTATTAAATAAATTTTGTTAAGTGTGTAATAAAGTGCAGGGTTTTTATAATTTTGGTCCCACCCATAACATAAAAAAGATCATAATTATGTGTTTTACGAGATAATAAAAAATTTATCATGTCATAACCCATGAAAAATAAACAGGTTTCATAAACATTTCATCATAGCATAACCCATGGAAAAGGAATGAGTTTCATAAATATATTATCTTCGTAAACATAAACCATCTAGGTAAAGAATAATGATGGTATCTTTGTATCACATCCCTAGTATAAATTTAATTAACATCAAATTATGTCCCCATAAACGAAAAATTCATTTAAAAGATCACTTGAAACCTTTCCTGAGTAAAATACCCCTTTCTCTTTGAATGAAATTACTTAAAATATAAAATTTTCCCAAATATTAAGGAAAAAATTTTCCTTGAAAAAACCTTGAAATTTATTAAAGTATGCTTCAAATAATTTTATTTTTATGATTTTAGGAAATTTCGTTCATGTTGTATAAGTTTAAAGAAAACATTCCTTTCACACTTTTGTTAAAATAAAAAAATACCTCTTTTAGAAAACAATAAGAAGATTCCTTTCAATTTTTTTTGAAAAATTCAATAAGGGGTAAAAATGAATTTATAAAATCATTTTATAATATTAAAAACATTCTTGAAAACATTTTTATAAAAAAATAAACATGTAAGAGAAATGATTTTTGACCTAAGAGAGAAACAAATATGATTTTCCTTAAAATCGTTATTTCAGTATCTTGAGTAATTAAAGGGAGTAAAATTAAATGAAAACATTTATTCTCTAGAAATAACAATATTAGAATAAAATTTAAGAGATTATTGAGAGATAGATCATGAAATTTCATCATCTAAAACATAATCATAAACAATCCTGATAAACAATGAGATTGTAGCATAACACCCTTACCTCAGGTCCAACTTTCTTCTAATGTGTTTGAACCTTCTGTATAATAAATATAGATTTATTATAAATATATTCCAGAATCATAATCATATAAATAATACCATATATTAATTTCTTATAAAATTTTAGCAACTATATATTAATTCCTTATTAAAATAATTGTTCGGGGTGATAACTCCTTTGTATTTCATGAATGTTTTAGTTTGGTAATTTTGGTCCTTGTAATTTCATCATGGTTCCATACCCTAATTTTTTTTAATAATAATATAAATATCATAAATTTTTATTATATACATATTTATATTTTTCCATGAAATTTTTATATAGAAAAAAAATTACACCATTCATGGAGACGGTATGTTGTATGTATATATGAACACTGTTTTAATTTTTCAATGGTTGGAAAAAAAGGAAAATAATAATTCACCTTAATATATTAATTAATATATCATATATATAATATATATTCATTAAATCTATCCTTATTATCATACATGTCAAAATAAAATTAAAAATGAATCACGTCGTTTTGCGGAGTTGGTAGTCCACATGTGCACGCAAGCGGCGTCATCATTTTTTCAAAGATTGGAAGCTTTGAAGGTAGATGAGATATTATAATTCCAAAAGTATAATTATTTAATAATTATAATATATATATATATATATATATTAAATACATCATTATATCCAATCATTAGAGGTGGTTATGGAAAACAAATTGCATTGGTTCAAGAGGCGGTACTCCTCCGTACACAAAATCAACAGTTTCATTTCCCATTTGATAGAAGAGGATATGTATATAGTTTATTACATTAATATAACAACATATAAATATATGTAAGATAAAATTTTCTTTATTTTATCAAGCTTTATTAATAGTTTAATGAGTTAGAAGAAGTAATAAAATAAAAAAATCGTGGTTAATAACTATACCTCTTCTTAAAACAACCTGGTTAGGTTTATACATAAATCCTTCCTAGGATGGATTTATGATCAAACCAGGGAATCTAAGTCATGGAGATGGATTTAATGAATTTATTTTAGTAGGTAATGGATGAACCTAAAGGCTCTTTATGTGTGTAGAGGAGAAGATATGGGTTTCCTTTTATAAGTCAGGGAGAGGGTCCACTTATAATTTTTGAAAATAATAAAATATATTAATGACTTATTCACAAAAAATGGATCCAAAATGAACCATTATTGATTTTAGGATGATATATTATTGAAATATTTTTATAAAATATATTCTATATAATTATTTATGTCATTTTAATCCTTATCTGTTTAGTTTAACCCCCAGTAAACCTCATTTAACCTTAACTATGATAACATATTTTTACTATTTTAACTATTCATTATGACCAAAAAATAAGTTTGAATTATTAAATAATATTAATTATTCTAATTAAAATTATTTTATCCATTTTATAAAATTCAATTCACAAAATTTGTATAATTTAATTTAAAACTAAACCCGCAAACGCGATGAAAAGCGGTTTTCAAAAGAAATTGATTTCTTAAGTATAAAAATTATTTATATTAAAATTAAACATAAAATTGATTCCAATAAACTAAATTAGATAAATAATAATATAATTTAACTAATTTAACTTTTAAAACCATTTTAAAATAAAATTAAACTTTTTATATTCTTGAAATGAAAATAAAATATTCAATAAAATTAGTATTTTTCACTATTCATCGAAAAAATAACCTTTCATAAAATTATCAAAACTTCAATATAAACTGATTTTAAAATTTTTATTTCAAAGATGAATTTATTTTTGTAAAATTAATTTTCTAAATTTTTCAAAAAAATAAATATAATATTTTCTCATAAAAACCAATAAACACCATTTTAGGAAAATGTGACTTTTTGAAACATATAAATACATTTCTAAAAAATATATTTTATTTATCAAAAACCTATATACATATTTTTAAAATGTTTTTAGTCCTATTCATAAAACAAATTTAATTGATAGTTTATGAAAAATATACTATGTTACATCTCATTTATAATCGGGGTTGCATGTATCTCAAGTTATTGAAGAGATTAAATTTATTTGAAAAGAAATATATCCTAAAATATCAGGGTGTTACAGTCTCAATTTTGAAAAAAATGTAAACCAATTAAATACCACACTTTTCCAAGAATTGACATATTTAATAGCTTCTTCATCACCTTAGAAAACCTTTCATGCATTTTTTCATCATTCCCAGAAATTATAATGTCATCCACATAAACAATAACAAGAAGTATATTCCATTATAATCTTTAATGTAGATATTTTTTTCCACTCTTCCAAAATTCAAACTCTTCAAGAAATTTTCAAGTTTAGAATTCCATGATTTTGGGGCTTGTTTCAACCCATATAAAAACTTTTTCAACCTAAAAACATGATTCTTATATTCTTTAAGTAATAAATAATAAGTATTATCAATAAGTACCTCCTATTACAATTCATCATCGAGTAAGGATGTCTTAACATCTATATAAAAAATATTGTATTTATTTTTTTCGACAATAGAAAGAAATATTTGTATGGTTTCAAGCCTTGAAACTGGTGTAAAAGTCTCATAAAAATCCATTCCTTCATCAAGTGAATAACCTTTTCAAACCAATCGTACTTTATTTCTTACCAATTCAACTTTATCATTCAATTTGTTCCAAAACACCCAATTTATCTCGATGATATTATTTTCTTTAGTCTTGGGTACCAAATCCTAAGTATAGTTATTATTTATATAACCGAGTTCTTCATTCATATCATTAATACATTCTTTTCTCTTCTTATATTATTCAATATCTATAGGTTAAAATTGTGAATACAAATAGGTATGAGTTTTTATCATCATATTCCTCCTAGTTTGAACTTATTATCCATGATCCCAAATGATGATTTGAACTTGAAATTTCATTATCATACTTGGATAAGTTGATGAATTTGTACCAAATCACTTGAAATGGATAAATATTCTTCCCTAACCTATATATATTTAACACATTCTTATTTATCTAGTATTTCTTCAAATAGTTTAGTATAAATGCACATGAGACTTATCCCGGTTGGTAAGGACTCTTCAAGTGAATCCGGGAGATGCGGGATCAAATCCAGGCAGAGACATTATTTCTAGGTACTGTAGTATTACTGTGTAGTACTATAGCAAGAACTGTAGCTGGTATTGTTTGGCACTATAGCAGCCGAGAATATGCCCCTGTTTGGGCCTTCGAGCCACCGATTTGGTCCCCGAGTCCATTAAGGCCTTCATGCCACCCAGGAATTCAGGTTAGTAAGGCCTTCGGGCCACCTAAAGGCCTTCAGGCCACCTTAAGTGTAGATGCAAACCAGATGACCTATGAAGAACAAGCTCTACAATGAGGATGAGCAAGGAGCTTTCACCATAGCAGAAGCTAAACGGATAGCAAGAATGAGAGGGTATGACACCTACCATCAGGAAAATCCTATGCATGCATAGGAATTCCTATCCGAACAACCATGCGAAGGTGGAGAGCTGATTTCACGATGAAGATGCTGGGGAGGAGTAGTTCCAAGTAGTTATTCTGGGTTGTATGTAATGTTTGAAGCCTACAGGAAAATTATTTCCTCTAAGGCCTATGGGCCATGTAATACTTATGCCTACGGGCCTTATAAGGGTTCCAACTCACCCCTTGAAAGGTGGATTATCAAAAAATCAATAAAAACGAAGGCCTTCAGCCCATTGGAGGAGGAGGAGTTCAGTAGAAACAACATCAACATCACTTTTGGAACTTTCTTCACCATGAGTACTTTTTTTCTTAATTTGTTTCACTAAATTAATAATAGTATAATCAATAATCATTTTACTCTATTTTTTAAAATAAAAATAATATTTTCCATCTTGAGGATAACTAATAGATATCCCATCAAACTCCTTGATTCCCAAAATTTTCAAGATTCTCACTATTTACTTTGATAACACAAGGCCTTCCAAGCACATGAAGGTACTTAAAATTTGGAGTTTTTTATAGTACATATCATATAGGAACATATCTAGTTTTATTCTATGAAAACAAAATTTTTTATATGAATATTGTACAAATATCTTGTTTCCAAAAATAATAATAATTATCATGCTTATATAGCATTGTCTGAGCCATCTCCACCAAATACTTGTTCTTCTGTTTTTCCACACCATTATTTTTTTCTATGTATTTTATACTAATTTCATGATAAATTACATACTTCTTTAGATAAAACTAAAAATTCCCATTTTTATACTTAGTTTCATTATCTATATGAATCTTCTTGAGAGAAAAAGCGTACTCTTTCTCTACACTTCTTTGGAATCTTTTAAACTTTTCAGGCCTATGGTTTATGGTTCATAAAAATAACCAAATTCATAAAAGAGAATTAATATATTTATTTAATAATATAATTATCTCCAATATTTAACCATACATTTCATAAATAAATATCATATCTTATTTGATTAATATTCAACAAAAAAATTATGATCCATGATAGAATCATACAGGTTAAGTATATTTAGAAACTTTGATACATAAACAACTTGTTCATAAGATATATAAATAATCTCCCTCTAAATTCTTCATAAATACCACCCTTATTATATATATAATACTTGAAACCTTTTTTTATAACATGAGGAAATAAAACCTAAGAAAGGGTTATCTTTAATGCTCTATAAGGGTAAACAATGGAGATATTGTTGATCAATTAATAATAACATGATCATAAGGGTATGAGAACACGATAACAAAATTTTGAAAACCATATACTTCATATCATAGATCATAATCTTGATTCATGGAATAAATCATGGAAGTTCATAATACATGAATCATAAAGGAATCATAGAACAAGGGCCACAGAAGCATAATGTTGGCATAAGACATAAGTTTTTGGCATAGACATAAGCATGTAAAATTATTTCTTTATATAAGTTTCACTACCAATACTACCATAGTGGATTGGGTTCACTTATAATTATATCATATCATTAGTCAAGGTTCCCTCTAAAGACTATCATAGTGGATAAATTCCTTTACTGAACTGGGTTCAGTCCCCATTCCAATCCTTATTATCTCATTATATGTCCACATTTACCCAATCCATTTGAGGTCGATATAATTATGTTCCCACCCATAACATAATTAAAATCATACATATGGGTTATAAAGATCATAAAACATTAATCATATAATAACCTATGCAAAATAAATAGGTTTTATAAACATTTCAATCATTTTATCATAGCATAACCCATGGAAAATAATAAATTTTCTAAGAATATTATCATCACAATCAAAAACCATATAGATAGATAATAAGGATTTAATCATTATTTCATGTCACCAGTAAATCATAAGCATCATCATGGGTTTTTTATGGTTGATGAATACAAATACCCTTAAATTATCACTAAAAACATTCTTGAGGAAAATACCCTTTAAAATTTCAAAATTTCTTTTGAAAACTAAAATTTTTAAAAATATTTTGAAAATAATTTTATTTGAAAATAATCATCTAAAATTATAGAGGAATATTTAAATAAAATAATGGTAATGAAGGAAGGAAATTTTGATTATTCCATGTATGTTAAAACCAATATTTCTTTAACATTTTGGTAAAAAGTCAAAAGTGTCATATTTAGAAAAAAAAGAAGATTCATTTTAAACCATTTTGTAAAAATTAAAACACATGAAAATATGAATTTAAAAAATAATAGGTGAAAATTAAAAATATTCTTGAAAACATTTTTATAAAACATAGACATGGAAGAAAATTAATTTTTGACTGAAAAGAAAAATAAAGTTGATTTTTCATTAAAAAATTATTTCAGAATATTGAGTACTTAAATAGAGGAAAATGAAAGGAAAACTTATATTATATATAAATAACTAGAGGATAATTAGTTTAATGATATTATTGATAGGTTTATCAGGAAATACCATCATCAAAAACATAATCATAAACAATCCTGGCAAATAATGAGATTATAACATAAAACTCTTACCTTTCGAATTGATTTGAATGAGATTTAACCTATTTTATAATAAATTTAAATTTATTATAATGTATAAAATAATAATTTACATAATATCATATATTATCCCCTTATAACACTTCAACACACATTTATTAACAACTCCAAACTAAAATTATCATTTTTGGGTGTTAACTGTTTCGTTTTTCATGAGAATTTTGGTTTTACATTTCCAAACCTTATACTTTAATCATGTTTCAATAATCTTCATTATGTTAATCATGAAATAAATATCATATACATTCCTTATAAATAAATTTATATTCACCCGTAAAATATAGATGTAGAAAAATGAATTACATCGTTCATGGAGATGGTAAGTCATACGTACTCATGAATGTTGTTTTCACTTTTCAATGGATGGAAAAAAATAAAGGTAAATAATAAATAAAATTTAAAAATAATTATTATATCATATATATCATATATATTCATTTTATATATCCTTATTACAATCCACATAAATCATAATTGAAAAATATATCACATCACTTCGTGGAGATGGTAGTTCACATGTACGCACGAGCGATGTTGTCATTTTCCAACAGATTGGAAGGTAAGAAACAATATATGATATTATAGTTATAGAATCATAGTTATATTATATATATCATATATAAACATTAAACCTATCATAATAACCATCTATGTAATATGGTTATGGAAAATTAATTATATCTCTTCGTGGAGGTAGTAGTCCACATGTCCGCACGAACGATACTTTCACTTCCCATTTGATAAAAAAGAAGGTGGATATTTTTTGCTCCATAATCATAATAAAATTTTAGTATATTTATTATACTGAAATTATTATTTTATAATGAATATAATATATTAAAAAAATGTATAAGAAGAAATAAATTGAAAGAGGTTGAGAAAAACAATTACCACTTCTTCAGTTACCCTCATTTAAATCCTTTGTTAAGGACCCTTAGAATAGTATTTTAAGAAAAAAAAAACACTAATTAATATATAGGTAAGTTTATAAATTATTTGTGCTGTTTTTTTAATCTATAAGGATCAAAATGGTGTAAATAAGAGAAATTAGGGGTGTCCTTTTATAAGTGGGGGAGTGGACACATTTGGGATTTCATAAAAGAATAAA
The DNA here is from genome assembly GCA_963277665.1 of Viscum album. Classification (NCBI taxonomy): domain Eukaryota; kingdom Viridiplantae; phylum Streptophyta; class Magnoliopsida; order Santalales; family Viscaceae; genus Viscum; species Viscum album. The sequence goes on from OY728160.1 coordinate 1,826,991,095, forward strand.
ATATAATAAAGTCACCCTTCATCAAAATGATTTAAAATGTAATTATATTTTAATTTGGGATAGTATTAGGTCTAAATATTCCACTAAATTATGATTTATACAAGTTAAATTGGAAAATTTATCCATATATCTTGGTTTTACACCCCCCGGTAAACTCGTTTTGACATTAACTACAGTGATAATTTTTTACTATTTTTACAATTTATTATAACCGAAATTGAAAGTGGAATTATTAAAAAAAATTAAATTATGATTCAAAATATGTAATCATTTTATAAAATTAAAACTATAAATTTTTCAGAAATTACTTTTAAAAGAATCTCACAAAACGCAAAGAAAGATGGTTTTCAATAAAAAAATATTTTCTTAACTATATAATGTTTTTATACAAAAAACCATGTAAAACTAATTATAATTACCATAATTGGATTATTAATAATATATATTAACTAATTTTAAATTTAAAACCAATTTAGACAAAATAGAACTTTTTAAATTCATTAAACGAAGACAATTTTCAATAAAAATCAGTATTTTTCACTATTCATTAAAAAACTAAACTTTTCCAAAAAAACATATTAAAAATTAAATAAAATATAATTTTTAAATACTGATTTGAAAATTTAGTTTAATTTTTTAAAATATATTTAATAAAATTATCAAAAATTAATTATATTATTTTCTCATAAAAATCAATAAAAACCATTTTTGTGGAAAAATATATTTTTAAAACATATAATGAATTTATTAAAATTTGATTACTTATTTATAAATATATTTTACTTATCTAAAACATTTACATGTATTTTTTTTAAAAAAATGGTTATTACTTTTCATACCTCAAATTTAATGGCTAAGTTATAATAGTATACTATATTACAGTTCATTTGGACTCTAGGTTGCGTGTAATATAGGCTATCAAAGAGATTAAATTTATTTAAAGAGAAATATATCATAACATTTTAGGGTGTTACATTATAACCCCATTGAAATTAATCTCACCCTTAAAATTCCATCAGTCCGATAGAAAAAACGACGATATCTCTATTTCATCACATCCTCAGGTTCCTATATAGCTTCTTCAGATTTACGACTCCTCTAAAGAACATTAACCAAGTGAGTAGTATTATTCCAGAGAAATTTATCTCTATGTTACAATATTTCTAGTGGTTTTTATTCATAGTAAATATTATGATCCAATGGTATGACCTCTGAGTTCAGTACATCTAAAGGATCAGATATGCACTTCCTTAGGATATATATATGAATCACATCCTAAACTTGAGATAGGTTCAGTGGAAGCATCAAGTGATAAGATACCATCACTGTTTGATAAAAAATCTCAAAGGGGCCAATATACCTAGGTATTAACTTTTTGTTCTTTCAAAATCTCATAAACTTCTTCCATGGAGAAATTCATAATAATTCTTTCTCACTAAATTCAAATTCTATATTCCACTAACATTTTTTAGCATAATTTTTTGTCAACTCTTAGCTATATTAATGTGTTTCTAAATGACTATGACTTTCTTTCCCATTTCATCCTACACATCAGGCCTTAATATCTTTCTTTCTCCAACATCATCCCATCACATTTAAGTTATACTCGTATTTCTATAGAGTGCTTCATAATGATTCATATGATTGCTCAAGTAAAATCTATTATTATAATAAAACTCAACCATATGAAGGTGTTAATCCCAAAAACCTTTGAAATCCATGGAAGAAGACCTCATCATATCATCTAGGATTTGAATGGTTCTCTTAGATTGAACATATTTCTAAGGATGATAAGTATTTCTAAAACTCAACTATGTATCTAGATCTTACTGAATTCTTTTCTAGAACTTTGAGATAAACCTAGGATCCTAATCAGATACAATATAATTTGGTACTCCGTACAACCCTAACACTTCCTTAATATATATTATATTAATCTAATCAAGATATAAATATTCATTGATAATAATGAAGTGTTTTGATTTCATAAGACCACTGAATACAACCCAAATAACATTATGTCCTTCTGACATTTTGGGGATTATGATGAAAAAAATCAGCGTGATGTTTTCCCATTTCCATTCTAGTATGGGTAATTGTTGTAACATCCTCATATACTTCTATCTATCCATATTAACTTTCTATCATACCAAGCACCAATATATATAATCTATAATATATATTTTCATGTTTTCCCAATAGAAATAATATTTCATATATCTTTACATCATCATAATTCCAAGATGAATAGAGAATGATGAACTATTAAGTTTTATCCCATATCTCTTTCTTCGAGTTTAGTATTAATATGATGCATAAATAGTTCCTAAACCTTATCATTACATCATAATCAAGGTTAAACTCAGGAACATTTCTCAACTTATTTTTCATTTCTACATCTTTGTTTTGCGTATCTTTAATCATTACCTAGATATATGGTTGAACAATCATTTGAAAAAGATAATATTTTTCCTCTTCCATCAAGGTTTCTAGATCCATACCTTGTAAATCTATAAATATTGGATGTTTTTTTATCCTCATCATAGATAAGCTATCATGGTCCTTTCGACTTAGAGCATATGCCACCTTGTTTTCCTTCCCAGGGAGGTAATGTATTGATCGGCCATAATATTTAATTAACTCCATCCATATTATCTAGATCATATTCAACTATTTCTGAGTGAATATATACTTTAAAATTTTATGATTATTATATATGTCACATCTTTATCCATAAAGATGATACCTTAAAATATTAAATGAAAAAATTATAGCAGATAACGCCTAATAATGAGTTATATAATTTTTATCATGAACCTTCAATTATTGTGTGGCATAAGCTAGCACCTTTTCATTCTTCATAAGGACACATCACTGCCCCTTCTTTGATGCATCACTAAAGATCACAAAATCTTATACATTTTAGGGTAGTGTAAGAATAGTTGTGATGACTAAACTTCTCTTCAATTACTTGAAAATTTCCTCACATTAATCTATCCAAATGAACTTGGATCCCTTATAAGTTAAGTTGGTGAGTGTATTAGATAGTCATGAGAAATTATTCACAAAGCCTCTATAATTTCCATCCAATCCAAGAAAACTACAGATCTCAGTCACATTGTTTAGCCTAGGCCAATGTTCAATAACCTTCATATAGAGGCCCTCTCTTAACATACATTAACATTACATCGTTTTGGTGGAATAATTAATACATCACAAAAACAGGCACCCAAAGACCATATTAGTTTAGTGACTTTATAAACTTGTAAATATAAACACTCTTACATAAGTGAGCTACATTATATCTCACAAGGTTCTTCATGACTAGAACCATTCTTAGACAAATCATACATAATATATATCTTCATAACCTGGGGAAATGAAACATAAAAAGGGGTGATCTAATATGATCATTAAGGGTAAACAAGGGATATATGTAAGCATAATAATTAGAATATGGGTATGATAACATGAACAAAACATTAGAATATCATACCCTATATATCAAATATCATATACATGGATCGTGGAATAAATATTGGTAGTTTATAAGACATGAATCATAAGGGAATCAAGAGCATAAGCCATGAAATCATAACATAGAAGTATCACATGGAATTATAGAAGACACATAAGGATATACAATGATTTCCATAGTATTCAAGGCATATTTCCAGGACATATTAGTAGTATGGGTTTACTCCTAATACCATCTTGGTATTCATGGTTCACTCCCATGATCATCTTAGTAGTCAAGGTTCACTCCCAAGACCATGTTAATAGACAAAGTCCTTTACTGAACCAAGTTCACTCCTCATTCGTATCATGCCTATATCATGAGATGTAAAAATTTACCCAATACATTGGAGGGATATATAGGTCCCACCCATATCATAATGAAATCAAACATATGTGTGCCACTAGATCATAAAAATTCATCATATCATAACCCATGAAATTAAATGGGTATCATGAACATGTAATCATATCATAACCTGTGGAAAATAGAATGCTTAATAATCATTTCATTAAAGCATAACTCATGAAAATAATTAGGTTTCATAAGTATAGAACCTGTGAAATAGAAACAGGTTTCATAAACATCATGCCATCAAAACATAAACCATTGAGAGAAAGAATATGAATGAAACCATTAGATAATTTACCCAGAAATTCATGAGTAACACTAATATATTTCATCTTATATGGAAAATAATTTGGATAGATCTTTTAAAAATATTTCTTGAGGAAAATATTTTTTCTATTTGAAACACATCTTTTAATACATAAAACATTTTGAAAATATTTTTCTTTGAAAATAGCTTTTAAAAAAATAACGGAATCTTTTAAAACCATACAAAATTTTAAAAATCCTTTTTCATTGAAAATTATCTTAATATATAATTTTAAAAACATTTTTGAAAACTATTTTTAAAACTTGATTTTTTTAATAAAGCATTTTTCTGTATGAATAGATAAATAAGTTCAGATTTTCTTAAAAACATTTTCTTAATTGTATTAAGTATCAAGAGTGTAAAATATTACTAATACATTAATATATAATATATAACTAGAGTATAATAAAATTTATTAGTGTTATTTATATATGTACCATAATATTTCATCAATGGAAGCATAATAAAAAACAATCCCAATAAACGATGACATTGTTGTAATAAACTTTTACCACTTTGGTAACTTTGAATAAAAAACCCAATGTAGGAAAATGAAATTAAATGAAGATTAATGTATCATGAAAATAATTATATTCATGATCTAAAATTTCAAATGGTATTTTAAACACCTTTTAAAATAATATAGGTGAATAATAAAACATGTGTCTTAAAGAAGGCAGATTGAGACAACACTACCTTACTGATTTGGTAACTATTAAATTGTAAAACCTTGTGAAATAGAGATCATAAAATTGGTTTTTAAATACCAGTAAATTTATCTATAATAATAATATAGTATATTAATGGGTATTATATACACCACACAATAGAAATAATTGGTGAATAAGGCATAAATCTCACTGAAATAAAATTGAGACGAGAAAACTCTTACCTTATGCATTGACTCTCGTCGTACTCATTCAAACCTTCTATATAATTAATATAATTTTATTATAAATCTAAAAAATAACCATATTATTATATATAATACCATATATTATTTTATTATTACTTTATATTACCCATTTATTAACAATTCTACGTTAATTCTACGTTTCGGGTAATATTCACTTTGTATTTTGTATGTGTTTTCACTTTTTATTCTTTATCATCTTACTTAGATCATTATTTAAATATTTCTAGAATGTAAAATATGATATAAATATCATATATATTCATTATATAAATATTTATAATAATCTATGAAATTTATAAATATAAAATTAAATACATCATTCATGGAGACGGTAGGTCGTAGGTACGCATGAACACTGCTTCTATTTTATTGTCATTTTAAAAGAAATAATGTAAATTAAATATATATATATATATATATTATAATATAATTACTATTTTATATTAATATTATAAATTTACTAAACTCATCCTTAATACATTCTATGTAAAGTGTGAACGAATCACATCACTTTGAGGAGGCAGTAGTCCACACGTCCACAAACAAAGTTATCGTATTTACACAAAATGGAAAGAATGAAGGTATGTGTTATATAATTATTATAGAATAATAAATATATCATAAATATCATATATAAAATATAAAAATAGTATTTAAATCTTAATTCCCAACCATGGTAAGTGGTAAAGAAAAACGAATGACATCGTTTCGCAAGGCAGTAGTCCGCCTGACACATGAACGGTAAGTTTGCTACCCATTTGATGGAAGTTTGTGTAGGTGTAGTTAGAAACCTTATAATAAAATAATATCATAAAATTTAGGATAATAAGGTTGTTATATAATCATATAATAATAAGTTTTTATGGGATGGATAATGAAAATAAAACAAAAGAGATTTTGTAAGGATGTTACCACTTCCTTGGGTAACTCCTCTTGGTTTGCACCAAAGGGATTCCTTGGTTGGATTTATTCCAAAAACTATGATTATAGGGTGAATTTAGGTAATTTTGGAGTTATTTGGTCAAATTTTTGTAGATCCAAATGGCTTTATAGTTGTGAAGAAGTGAGGGGGTGAGTGACTTGTATAATGGAGGTGGAGTGACATTCTTGTAAATATAAAAAGGTAAACACTAGTGAGAGGTCTCCCATACATAACGTGCCTAAAATAATTATATATTTTCTATACAAGAGGTTAATAGGTCTAAATATTTCCATAAAATGGGTTTTGGACATGTTTCTAGGTTATTTGTCCACTTAAGTTAAATTTTAATCACTAAGTAATCTTGTATTTACCATAATCTTTGTAATTAATTTTAATTAATTTCACTAATATTTTTTTGTAAAAAACTATTTTAAAATTATTATAAATTATAAATTATAATTATTCCAAATATGTAACCCATTTTCAAAATTATAATCAAATAAATGGTTGAAATTAATTTAAAATTAATCTCGCAGACGTGTCGCGACAGTGGGCTTTTTAAGAAAAAATGTTTAAAAGTTTGAATGGTTTCATATCCAATTTCAATGTGAAATTTGTTACAATGAAATAAATTGGATTAATTGATGTAAAATTTATATAATTAAACATTAAAACCAAATTAAAATATAATTTAACTATATAAATAAATTATATGAAAGTATAGTTTTGAATTAAAATCCAGCATTTTTCACTATTCATCCCATGATAAAATTTTTTCGGAAAAATCCCAAAAATTCACTCTAATATAAATTTGAAATTGTGAGTTAAAAAATGAATTTTATTTTATCAAACTAGATGTATAAAATTTTCTAAAACTAATTTTTTTATTGTTCAAATAATGACATAAAAACAATTCTTTAAAGAAAATAGTATTTTCAAACATATAAAGACTTTACCAAAAATTATACATTTGATTGTCAATATGTTTTATTTTTATAAAAAAATTATAAAAAATATTTGAAAAACAGTTATTAATATTCATATTACTAAGTTTAACGAATATGTTTTAACCATGTCATTTAAATAATTATAAAAATAAAATGTTGTTTCGTAGAAACTTAGTGTTGCATGTAATGCAAGACAAGTCAGTGTTGCATGTAGTGTAAGATTATATTGGTGTCACATATAAAAAAAGTTTAACTTTTTGTATTGTATAAAAAAATAATAACTTCTTTTATCATGAAATGAAATACATTAAAGAAATTTGATTTATTCCAAAAAAAGTTCTTAAAAAATTAGGGTGTTATATCCTACCCACCTTAAAATGAATTTCAGTCTAAAAATTTATAATTATGATAGAAAAAAATGAGGATAATTCTACCTCATCATATCCTCAATTTCCCACATAACATCCTATAGTTGGTGATTTCTCCACAAAATATTGACCAAGTGAGTAGTATTATTTCATAAAACCTTCTCTATATGATCTAGAATTTCAATTGGTTGTTCCTCATAAGAAAGATCCTACTCCAGAAGTATGACCTCTGATTTCAATACATATGAAGGGTCAGGTATGTACTTCCTCAGGAGAGATAAATGGAATAATCATGTACTTGAGAGATATTTGTAGGAAGTTACAAGTGATATTATAACACCCTAATACGATTAATAATTTCAAAGGGACTGATATACCTAGGGCATAGTTTTCCTTTCTTCATGAATCTCATAACCTTATTCTAGAGATAGATTCATAGAAACAACTTCTTTCCAACTTCAAATTATATATCATTCTAATGGTTATTAGAAGAAATTTTCTAGAAAATTTGAGCTGCCTTGATATGATACTAAATGGTTCTAACCTTCTTGGACATTTTATCAGTGATCTCAGGTCCCAATATTTTTCTTTCTCTAACTTCATCCCAGCATGTTATAGCTCCACATTACTTCCCATAGAGTTATTCATAATGTGAAATCTTAATGATGAAGTGAAAGATATTTTTTTTAAGAAATCTCAACTAGAGGAATGTGTTGATCCCAACCACCTTTTAAATCCTGAGAATAAGATCTCAATATATCCTCTAGAGTTTGAATTTTTCTTTCATAATGACCATCTGTATGAGGAGGATAAGAAGTGATGAAACTCGATTCTGTATCAAGTTCTTACTAAAGACTTTTTCAAAAATTTGAGGCAAACCTTGGATCCTAATCAGATTCAATGTAATGAGGTACTTCATGCAACCTTACCACTTCCTTAATATATATCCTAGATAGCTGATCTAGAGAAAATTATTCTCTGATTTTCATAAAGTGTTCTGACTTAGTAAGGTGATTAAATACCATCCATATAGCATTAAACCCTTTAGAGGTTTTAGGGAGTACAAAGACAAAATCCATAATGATGTTCTCCCATTTCCATTCTGGTATGGTTAATGGATGAAAAATCCCATTAGACCTTTTTATTTCATCCTTAACTTGCTTGTATACCAAGAACCAAGATATAAACTCTACAATATCCCTCTTCATTCCATCCCACCATAAGTATTATTTAAATTCTTTATACATCTTCATACTTCCAAGATGATTATAAAATTAAGAAATATGAGATTCCTCTAATATATCCTTCTTTAAATCTGGTATGGAAGGAATAAAAAAATGGTTTATAGACCTTATCATTCCATCCTTATCAAGTTTAAACTCAGGAAAATTTCTAACCTTCTTTAGAAACTCTACATCTTCCTTATGTGCCTCGTTAATCTTCACTTGGATAGAGGATTGAACATTCAATTGAGCAAGATAATATTTTCCCCCTTCCTTAAATATTTCTATATTCATCCTATGAAAATCTATTAATATTGGATCTTTTTTGATCCTCAACATGGATAATCTAGCATGGTCTTTCTAACTCAAAGCATCTTCCACCTTGTTCTCTTTGCTAGGGTAGTAATGTATTGAGCAGTCATAATATTTTATCATCACTAACCAAATTCTCTAGCACATGTTAAACTCATTATATGTGAATATATATTTCATACTTTTATTATTGGTATATGTATCACACTTTTCTTCATAAAGATAATGCCTCCATATCTTTAATGAAAAAATTACCGCTGCAAACTCCAAATCATGAGTTGGGTAATTTTTCTCACGAATCTTAAATTTTCATGATTCGAAGTCTATAAACATGTTATTATTCATAATAATACATCATAATATCTTCTTGGATGCATTACTATGGATTAAAAACCCTTCTCCACAATAGGTTAATGTATGAACAAGTGCACTGACTAAGATTGTCTTTATTTCCTTAAAACTTTCCTCACATTAATCTATCTAGAAGAACTTGGAATCCTTCTAAGTTAAATTTTTCAGAGGATTAGTTAGTCATGATAAATTCTCCACAAAATATTGATAATATCTAGATAAACCAAGAAAACTTTGGATCTCAGTCACCTTGGTTCATCTAAGACAACATTCAATAGCCTTTTTCTTTGATTGATCTATTATTATACCCTCTATTAAGATTATATGACGCAAAAATGAAACCTTTTTCATCCAAAATTAACAAATTATAAAATTTTCATACATTTTCTCCTTCCTTAGGGTCTTTAGTACAGTTCTAAAATAGTCTTTATGCTCTTCCTTTCTATTTAAATAGATAATAATATCATCTATAATGACTACCAAAAGCTAACCGAGATAATCTCTAAAGACTCTTTTCATAAAATCAATGAATATAGAAGGGGAATTAGTAAAACCAAAAGGCATCACAATATATTCATAGTGTGTATACCTTATATGGAATTCCATATTGGGTATATCCTCTTTCTTGACCCTCAATTGATGATATATAGAATGAAGGTCAATCTTGTAAAATTAGTGATCTTCATGTAGTTGATCAAACAAGTCATCAATACAGGGAAGAGAATATTTATTCTTGATCATGATCATATTCAATTCCTGATAATCAATGAAGAGTCGAATTGATATATCTCTATTTTTTTTTAAAAATAATAGGTACACCCCAAGGTGACACACTTGGCTAAATAAATAACTTATAAAGTTTTTATTGGATTTTATTCTTCAATTCTTGCAACTCAATTGGGTCCATTCTATAGGGAGTCTTTGAAATTGGTGTGGATCCAAGTATGAGTTCTATCGAGAACTCAACTTCACATTTTGGTGGAAGTCTAGGAAACTCTTCTTGAAAGACATCCACAAATTAGTGAACAATAGGCATATAATCAATTTTTATTTTCCCCATAACCATTTGAGATGAGACACCCTTTGTAATAAGAATTAAAACCCATACAATGTATGTAATCTCCATTGGAAGTTTATTCTTATCATTTAATTGATAGATGATCAAAGGTTGGTTAGAAATATTAAATTTAACTTCCCTTCCTGGATAATTTATGAGGAATTTATGAAGAGAAGTCCAACTCATGCCTAATATGACATCAAATTCAACCAAAGGAAGAATGAAAAGATTTTTAGGAAGTGAATTACCCCAAACATCAACTGGAGAGGAATTGTCATGAACCAACCCGGGTCATCCCTGAACTGGTCACTGGTCACCCGATATGGTCTGTGACATGTCCCGAGGGGTATTCCAGATCCCCACAGGATGGAAACTAGTGTCGGGCCTCAAAATAAATCTATTTTTAATGATTTGGACTATAAAATATAAACAAATAAAAAAACTAATGATAAAAATAAAACTAGTAGTGGAAAGAAAGTAAAACTGCAAATACCTCCACGTGACCATCCAGGTCACCACACAACAAAAGGCCGACCTTACTCCAATAATGAGAAACTCATCCAAGAGAACTAGAAAAGGGGGGCCTGTAACTAAAGTGATATAATAGGCATGAGCATTAAAATGCTCAGTAGGGTTTCTAAGATAAACCACATAATCAAATGTCTCCTTTCCCGAAACAATCCATTAATAAAAGTTTGAAATACAAATATAAAAGTAAGTTTTTTCACATTTTAAAATAAGAAAAATGTTTTTCTCATTTAAAAGAAAATCTTGCATACACTACCTACTATTTCCAACACCATTTGTCATCTTATAAACAAAACCTAAAACAAATGATAACAATGATGGTATAAAATAAAATAGGTAAACAGTATAAGCCATAAATAAACTAGTACACTGGAAAGTAAACAAGCAATGGAAATAATTAAGTAACCATGGGTTATCCTAAACATCCCTAGAAGACCCCTGGACGTACTCATTTTAGAACCACCTGCCAGCATATGGTGAAGCTCCTATATTTATAACCAACTGAACACCCTAAAACTGACTAAATCTAGTGGAAAAGACCACCTAGCCTAACAACCAATCCAGGGGTACCAACCTGTCTAATCAGGGTTCATCATCAACTGTTACTAGATCATCTAAAAGATTATCAAGAACCCATGGTGGTTATAATAATACTGTGTATGTAGGAGGCCCCCGCACGTGTGACTCACCTCACCGCAATTGCATACCCCAAACACGGATGCTTCCTCTGCATTCACCCATAAAGGGTTACCCTAGACAGGAGCTCCCCATATACATGTTCAATCATTTAACATTAAAAAAAATTCTACAGGGCCTTTACAACATCTTAACATTTAGAACATTTCACAAAACAATAAGGTTGTCAAGTGAGTACATAGTTTTTGAACACAATATTTTCTAAAAGTTCATACAAATATCATCATTTGAGTTGGAGGTACCAAACGGGTTGTTTCATTAATTAAACAATTAAACCACTTCTTTGAAAATAAAAGTATTTCCAATCAGACCTTTATCTTTACATAGCCAAAAACATTACCCAAAATATAACACAAAAAACACTTTTTCATTTTCAATGTCAAATGAGCCCATGTACCAAACACATGCACCCAACCACTTCACAACAAAACAAAGGACTTTTACACCTTTTTAAAATCTATTCAAAACATTTTCCAAGGCCAAATGGGCCAAAACCTTCAGGAATACAGTTGAAACCATTCTTTTGAAAACACACAAAATAACCTCCATTATTTTGGATCCAAGAAACCATTTTTTGAAACCATGGTTTAAAAAAACACAATTTCAAAGGCGTCATCATCATTTAAGGGCACATCCATGTGTGCACCTAGTTCGTTCATGTATGTTTCAACATCCAATGGAGCACCTAAAAACCAAGAAACTATTCGAAAACCATATCCACAAATTCATCACTTTCTTTTAAAACCAAAACCAACCACTCCCCTTATTTGAAAGAACACCAACCTTCTTATTGGCAACATCAATCCCTTTCCAAACTCACACCAAATCATATTCCTCATGTATTTCAAAAACTCTAAAGTGGTGTAAAATTTATAAAACAAACCAAACAATTTCTTAGATACTATACGAACAAGACAAAAAATTTATTAAAAATTATGTAAACATATGAAACAATTTATAAAAAATTTAATAAAAATACCAAATAATTTATAACAAATTTTATAAAAAACCAAACAATTTATTAAAAAATTATAAACATATGAAACAATTTATAAACAATTTAATTAACATAACGAATAATTTATAAAAAATCATTCAAACTGGAAACACTATCACAACCTATTGAAGATTATATTGAAGGTGTGTTTCATACTTAAAACATTATCAAAACAACATTTGACATCCAGTGAACACATTTTTTATATTCACAAGTAAACATGACCAGATAAAGTACTTCAAAACTATTTTTAGAAAAACTAGCTAGCTTGAAAACACTATAGAAAGTTAACTAAGTGTATTGAGAAGGTGTGAGCTTAGTGAAAAAAATTAATTAAAAACACTCATGTATTAAGTGGAATTAATTAGAAAAACAAATGTGTATTTTCCTACCTCAAACTAGCACGGATGTGACGAAACCTTCAATGGATGGTCTAACAGTGTCCTACGGTCCAATTACACACCCAAGACAACTAAAAAAATGCACCAAAAAACACCCAGGATGTTAGGACTTGGCCAAACTATAGAAACACACCCTAAAAGAATGGAAAACAAACAAACCTATGATGCGGGTCATGAGTAGAGGGAATTCACTGGAAAGGGAGGTCGCTGGTGGGTCGGGTGGCTAGGAGCAGCGAGGGTGAGGTTGGCTGGTGCACTGCTGGTTGGAGAAAAGGAGGGCAAGGCGGTGGTCGTCTGACCATAGCGGCGAGAAGAGAGGGTAGACCAGCAGGGGGTGTAGCTACTATCAGAGCATAGGGTGACGCTGGAGTGGGCAAGGGTGAGGCCGGAGTGGAAGGAGGCTGGAGCAGGAGGCTGGAGCATAGGAGGCTAGTGCGCGAGTGGCCGGAAGAGGTCGCCTGGTCGGGTGCACGACGCGAAGGAGGTGGAGGCCAGGTGCGGTGAGGCTGGTGTGGTGATGTCGAAGGTAGAGGGCCATAGTGCGGGAGGCCAGAGGCATATTCCTAGTGCACTGAACAAAAGAAACGAAGGGGGAGGGGCATGGGCATGGCGCGCAACATGAAATGGGGGGGGGGTGTTTAGGTAGATTTGGGTTTTTTATTTCTTTTTTCATTTTATAATAATAATAATAATAATAATAATTAATAATAATTAATAATAATAATAATTAATATAATAATAATAATAATTAATATAATAATAATAATTATAATAATAATAATTATAATAATATTATTAATATTAATATTAATAAAAATTTATTAATAATTATATTAACAACAATTTTTAAATAATAAAAATGTTATTAACAAATATTAATAATAAAAATATTATTATCTAAAAAATAATAATAATATTATTATATTTTAAACATTTAATCCATCTTACTTAGGTAAAACGTTATTTATTTTAAACGTTAGACATCTGCGCGGGCACCTGAGCCGACCACGCGGTGACCACCCACCGTACGGTGACTGCGCTCGGGTCTAAAACCCACTATAATTATTAAGCGTCAAAAATTTTAAACCAGGACCTAGCCCGAACATTGGATCAATAACCCAAATCCAAGAAATAAAAAATAATTTAAAAAAATAGGGTGTGAAATTTCTCCCCACCACAAACACTTTATGCCCCCAGAAAGTCACACAACCAAACATTATAAAAAACAAGAATCCTTGCTCGAATGAAACTAAAAGAAACCACAACACAAGAGAATGTGAGAACACGATAGGGTTCTCTCCACCAAAAGAAATCAACTAGTATGGAAATTTAACACTTAAACATACCACCTTGGGAAGGGGGCAATGCAGTAACTCCCAACTGATCTAAACTAACTTCTATAGCACGAGTGAACAACACCTCCGCTGAAACATGGAACTCTCAACCCAGACAAAAAATCCCCAAAACTAGAGAAAATCCCTCGAGCATAACTTAAACTAAGAAGTGAACCCAAGAAATACCACAAACATTGATTCTTCCATAGGCACTTACATCTCCAAACAAACACATCTAAACCAAGATCAACCTAAACAAGGTCCAAACACACTTTTAAGAAAAATGTGTGATTTATAAAACCATAATCAGACAAATGAAACCATTGGATTACAATAGAACATGTCCATTATAAATTCATGATGAAAAAACAAACCTACAACAATGTCAAAACTTTAACAGTATAAAAACAAGAATGAAAAGACTTTAAATGTTCCATTGCCAAAACAGAACACAAAACCCGAACTGAGGCTTCACACCCCCAACAACTCCCGACTGCATGCGAGCTTCACCCCAAGTCCTTTAGCTAGGGCTCTGATGGTTGAAGCATCTCCGACCTCACAGTTAGGCACTAGAATCCTCTGATCACAACATCTTCTTTAGGCGACGCTTCCTGCAGAACTTCTCTAGATGACCCAGACACCCGCAATGATGGAACGTCTTTGGAGGGGTGTGACATGATTGCTTCATTTTCCCTAAATGTACACACTAATGAAACGCAATTGAATGGTATAATGAACTAGAATCCATAACCACTCCATAGGACTCTTTAGAAATAGGTCCCTTTGGCATGCCCTGCTCACCTGATGGGGAACCTTCATGAGCAACTGGATACGTTGGATTTCCAACCATCTGCACTCCGGAAACCAACTTAGCTAAGAACACCTCATCCACCATCTTCTCAAAAAAATGGTCCCTATAAGGGAGTACCCACTCCTTGATCTCTGGACAAAGAGCCCCGATGAAGAGAGAATTCTTCATCAAATCTTACGACACTACCTCCAGAGAAAAGGACACAAGTTCCTTGAAATGATCAACATATGCTTTTATGATCTGTTAGCTTTGTTGAATATGCATGAGTTCTTCCCTTTTCTTCATCTTCAACTCTTCAGTTATGAACCAACAGACAAAGATGGATTTAAAGACATCCCACATCATCCCAACATGCATTGACGATGGGGAAAACGACTCTCATTCGTCCAGAGTTGGAGCTTCGAACAAACTCAAAATTGCACACAATCTGACAACTTCGGGAGTACCCAATACCCTGAAGACGTGCTTGACCTCTTAAATACATTGTCCTACCTCTAACGGACCCTGATCACTATTAAGGATAGGAAATGTCCGAGAAGGAACAAAAATTGGGAATGACTTATCAGAAATCCTGGGGACCTTTCTGGGTGGAATTTTCTAAACAACATATAGAACACAAAGATGAAACCCATATCAAATCAAAGTATAATTAAAAGTAAATCCTAATCCAAAATGACTGGCTCAAAAACCAAACAAATACAAACACAACCCAACATTCCCTTTTTATTTTAGATTTAAAACCTCCTTATTTCAAGGCCACTTTACAAATACCAAACCCACTTTTCAAACCAAATTCAATTTCCAAATTCATTTCCCCTTTTTAAAATCACATTATAAAAGCAAGGCCAAGCCTTTAATTTCAAGTACACACCCAATTAATCCCATGAACCGTTGCACATGTATTCATCTGCTTTTATCCATACACACCAACACACACTTTACATGCATCCCCTCCCAAGTGAAAACATTCATAAGGAGTACCCGAGGTTGCACCTAAGTCATTTCTATACCAATTCCAAGAAAACACCGGATTTTTAGACCAAGATCTTTCGGTTTTAAAACCCATTTCATGAATTTAACTCCATTTAAAATAAATCATTCTCATTTCAAAAACTTGTTTTTAGTTTCAAAAGAACACTTAGAGACCAACCATAACCAAGATGAAACTCAAATTGCATAAAAATACCGAAGTGAGGGACTTGTAGTCATGCTTAACCTAGCGACATGGTAGTGGGGCAAGCCCCAACTAAGCATCAACAACTAGAAGGAACTTAAACTATGTACTTGGACTCCACATGGGTCACTACTCCCTATGAAATCATAATGTAACGTTAAATTTCCTCTGTTTTTATTGCCAAATCTAAAAAACCAGAACAAGACAAGGAATCAATTTCCAGACTACCCCTAGTGACTCAAGGTTTGGAATGAGCGAGGGTTCATGATGCCCTTCCCGTACCTACCTACTTAGTCCTAACAGTCCTAATCTCCATCTACCAGTCACCCAAATAAAAAGGGCCTGTTCTGATACCATTTTTTCATGAACCAACCTAGGACGTCCCTAAACTGGTCAACGGTCACTCGATCTGGTCCGCGACATGTCCCAAGGGGTGTTCCTGATCCCCATAGGATGGAAACTAGTTCCAGGCATCAAAATAAATCTATTGGGAATGATTTGGCCCATAAAACATAAACAAATAAAAAAATGACAATAAAAATAAAACTAGCAGTGGAAAGAAAGTAAAACCACACCTAATTCCACATGACCTTACAGGTCACTACCCAACCAAAGGCCGAACTTGCTCTAATAATGATAAAATCAGCCAAGATAACCTAAGAAAAGGGGACCTGCCACTAAAATGATATAATAGGTGTCAGCATTAAATTGCTCAGTAGGGTTTCCAAGATAAACCACAGAATCCAACGTCTCCTTTCTCGAACCAATCCATTAACATAAGTTTGAAATAAAAATATAAAATTAAGTTTTTTCACATTTTAAAATAAGAAAGATATTTTTCTCATTTAAAATAAAATCCCACATAGACTACCTACTATTTCCAACACCGTTTTTTATCTTATAAACAAAACCCAAAATAAATTATATCAAAGTTGCGCTAAAATAAAACAATTATACAGTGCAATATGGAAATAAACTAGTACAATAGAAAGTAAACAAGCATTGAAAATAATAAAGTAACCATGGGTAATCTTAAACATCCCTAGAATACCCCTAGACGTACTCAGTTCGGGACCACCTGTCAGCATATGGTGAAGCTCCTAAGTCTATAACCAACTGGACACCCTAAAACTAACCAAATACAGTGCCAAATACCACCTAGCCTGACAATAAATCTAGGGGGTACCAACCTGTCTAATCGGGTTTGATCAGCAACCATCACTCGATCATCTAAAAGACACCCAGGAACCCATGGTGGCTATAATAATACTATGTAAGTAGGAGGCCCTCGCACACGTGAATCACCTCACCAAACTTGCCTACCCCAAACACAGAAGCTTCATATTCATTCATCCATAAAGGGTTACCCTAGATAGGAGAAATCCATATACATGTTCAATAATTTCACATTAAACAAAGTTCCAACTAGGCCTTTAAAATATCTGAACATTTTAAACATTTCACAAAACAATACGGTTGCCAAGCGAGTACATAGTTTTTAAACAAAATCTTCTCTAAAAGTTCCTACAAACATCATTATTTGAGTTTGAGGTACCAAACAGGTTTTCACATTACATAAAAAATTAAATCACTTCTTTGAAAACACAAGTGTTTCCAATCATACCTTTAGCTTTACATATCCAAAAAAATTACCCAAAATATCACAAAAAAAACACCTTTTCATTTTCAATGTCAAATAGACCCAAGTTCCAAACACACACACGTAAACACTTCACAAAAAATCAACGGGCATTTACCCATTTTTAAAATCTCTTAAAAACATGTTCTAAGGACAAATGGGCCAAAACCTTGAGGAATACAATTGAAACCATTCCTTTGAAAACACCCAAGAGAACCTCCATCCTTTAGGATCCAAGAAACCATTTTATGAAACCAAGTTAAAAAAAACACCATTTCAAAGGTGTCATCAACATTTGAGGGAACATCCATGTTTTCACCTAGTGCATCCATGGATGTTTCAACATCCAATGGAGAACCTAAAAACCAAGAGACTATTTAAAAACCATATCCACAAATTCATCACTTTCTTTTAAAAATAAAAACCAACCACTCCTCTTATTTGAAATAACACCAACCTTCTTATTGGAAACATCAATACCTTTATAAAATCACACCAAATCATATTCATCATGTCTTTAAAAAACTCTAAAGTGATGGAAACTTTATAAAAAAACCAAACAATTTCTTAGCTATTACACGAACAAGCCAAACAGTTTATTAAAATTTTTGTTAACTAATGAAACAATTTATAAAAAATTTAATAAACATACCAAATAATTTATAAAAAATTTTATAATGAACCAAACAATTTATTAAAAACATTTATAAACATAAGAAACAATTTATAAAAAACTTAATTAACAGTCCTAATAATTTATAAACATTTCATTCAAACCAGAAACACTATCACAACATATTGAAGAGTATATTGAAGGTGCATGTCATGATTAAAATATTATAAAAACAACATTTGACATCCAATGAACACATTATTTATAAGCACACATTAACATGAAAAAAGAATATACTTCAAAACCATTTTTAACAAAACCAGCTTGCTTGAAAACAATATAGAAAGTTAACTAAGTGTAATGTGATTGTGATAACTAAGTCAAAAAATTAATTAAAAATAATCATGTATTAAGTGGACTTAATCAGAAAGAAAAACACAGATTTTCATTCCTCAGACAAGAACAGATGCAACGAAACCTTAAACATATGGGCTAACAACATCCTGCGGTCTAATTGAACACCCAAGACAACTAGAAAAAAGCACCATATAACACTCAGGATGTTAGGACTTGCACAACCCAAAGAAACACACCAAAAAAGAATGTAAAATGAATAAACCTATGACACGAGTCACGATAAAGGGGCGTGCACTAGAAAGGGAGGTCATTGGGTGGTCGGGTGGCCGGGTGTGGTGAGGGTGAGGCTGGTTGGTGTGCCGCTGGCTAGAGAAAATGAGGGAAGGATGATGGTTTTTCGGTCATAGCGGTGAGGATCATGGGGGGACAAGAAATGGGTGTGTGGATGATTTTGGAGTGGAGGGTGAGGGAGAGGCTGGAGTAGTAGGAGGCCGGATTAGGGGAGGCCGGAGTGGCGGAAGGCCGGAGTTAGAGGCCGAAGCACAGGAGGCCAGCGTGTGGGTAGCCGGAGGAGGTGGTTTGGTCGGGAGCACAATGTGAAGAAGGTTGAGGCCGAGTGCGGAGAGACTAGTGCGGTGAGGTCAAAGGTGGAGGATCATAGCACAGGAGGCTCGAGGTATATTTCTGGTGCGTCGAATAAAAGAAACGAAGGGGGAGGGGCATGGGCATGGCACACAGTGCGGAACGGGGGGGGGGGTGTTTGGGTATATTAGGGTTTTATCTCTTTTTTCATTTTATAATAATAATAAAAGTAATAATAATAATAATAATTAAAATAATAATAATAATAACAAGAATATTAATAACAATTTATTAATAATTATATTAACAACCATTTTTAAATAATAAAAGTATTATTAACAACTATTAATAATAAAAATATTATTATCTACACAATAATAGTATTATTATTACATTTTAAACATTTAACCCATCTTACTTACATAAAACTTTATTTATTTTAAACATTATACATTTGTGTGGGCACCTGGGCCGACCGCACGGCTACTGCCCATCGTGCGGTGACCGCGCTTGGGTACGAAACCCACTAAAATTACTAAACGTCAAAAAATTTAAACCAGGACCTAGCCTGAACCTTGGTGCAAGAACCCAGAGGCAAGAAATAAAAAAATTAAAAAAAATTTAAAAAAATTGGAGTGTGGCAGGAATCATAGAATTGAGATGAAATCATTGTACCATTAGGGGTTTGCACTACTAATTACATATCTAATATTTTTAGTGGAATATTAATACCCATAGAAAATTATTTATATATAAAATAGTGGGAATATCCAGAATAAAATAATACATTAGTAGTTCTAGAGTGGATGGTAAGTGTACCTTTCACCATGTTGATATCACACCCCTTTTCCAGAAATAGTGATTTCATGAGATTTCCACTCATCCCTTTAATTTAGAGGTTTCTGACATTAATCATCATTATTAACCTTATGTTTTGGGCACTAGTTATTATAATTCCCATTCTTCTTACAATTTTATCACTGAAGTGGGGGAGGTGTATTCTATACAGCTTTCGCTCCATTTTCATTGTTAACTATCTTATTCCCATCACTTCTATAATCAAATTCTAGATGACCTTCCCTTTCACACTTAAAATATTTATTATACCCCTTAATATAATTTCATTCATGCTTATTTCCACACTTAGAGAATAAATGAAATATCATCTTATTCTCTTAATGGTTTTTATATTTTTATTTGAACTCCATCTTCCTTTTCTTGTAAAAACCATTAGATTGATACGTAACTCCAACTTACATTTCAACCTTGATTTAACAATGTACAATCTCTCTATTTCTATTAAAGTATCTTATGGACAACACCATTCTGAGACTTGGCTTTAATCCACTGAAGAACATATCAACTTTACTTTCGGTTTGGATGATAATACGAAAAGCATACCTTGAAAGTCTTGTGAAATTATCCTCATAGGTACCAATAGATTCATCATCCATTTTCTTTAAATCAAGGAATGATTTCTACATATTTGTACAAAGAATAAGAGGAAAGTACTTATTGAAAAATATATTATTGAACTCATCCCAATACAAGGCTTATATTTCATCTTATTGACTTGTATTCTTGATTAGAGTCCAAAACTATTCCACTTTTCCTTTTAACTGATAAATAAACCGAATAAATTTCTCCTTTTTGAACAATTGAGTGTGGATAATATCTTTTCAGTGGTACTAATTCATTGTTCAGAAACAAGTGGGTCAGATCACCCACTGAAATAAGGTGGGTGTTGGCTCATGAAGGACTCAATAGAATGTTGTTCCCTCCTTTTCTCATTTGTAAGTCCATCATGATTCATAGTTTTAGAAATTTTAGTGATCATAGAAATGAGATTTTTCATTCAAACTCCCATATCATTCGTATTCTTGGGTGAACAATCATTTCATTGTCTATCACACTTAGCATTAATGTAGTTCCCTAAGGTTCCATCCATTGACTAAAAACAAATCATATAGTAAAACAATTATCATAGTGGGGAACCACATAATCATGAAAACCCATATATAGGATGTCTAAATTATGAAACATTATTTAATAAATGGAACTTTAGGTTTATTTGAGGTTATTCATAATCATATTCCATTTAAATCCTTCATGATGGTTTGTGAAGAGTTTGTTCATTTCTAAAGCATATACCTTGGGAGTGTCAAACTAGGTGTGCAACAAGGTCCATTTTTATGCACCAGCTCCTAATTAATTCTATATCAATTCATTATATTCGGGGTTGCTACCCCTATGAAAATCTATTCCTGATCTATGTCCACTTTTAGTATCTAGAAAAGGATGTATTTATATGAAACCACTTTCTTTATCCTTTACGAGAATTTCCAAGACACTTTCCTATAATTTTCATTATCCTTAGACTTATCCTTATACATGTCCTTAGGGTTATCACTAAGGTTTTCTCATTCTAGTTTCCAAATTTTACCTAAAATTTGGCTCAGATACTAACTATAGATACCCTCTCTAAAAATAAATTAAAATTACATCAATTTTGTGGAATACTTAATACATTACACAAATAGACTCCCAAAGACCGCATTATTTTAGTACCTTTAGAAATATTGAAACATAAAAACTGGTACATAAGTGAGCTACATTATCTATTATTGGGTTCTTCATGACTATAACCCTTCTTAGACACATCATACATAATATATATCTTTATAACCTAGGGAAAGGAAACCTAAAAAGGGTGAGATAAGATGATTATTAAGGGTAAACACTATAGAAATGTAAGCATAATCAAGAGAATAGGGGTATAATAACATGATCATAACATTAAAATATCATACCCAACATATCAAAGATCATATACATTAATCATGGTATAAATATTGGTAGTTAATAAGACATGAATCATAATGGAATCAAGAGAATAATCCATGAAAGCATAACATATGAATAATACATGGAGTTTTAAGAGATACATAATCATATAAAATGATTTCCAGAGTAGTCAAGGCTTATTTCCAAGGCCTTATTAGTAGTATTGGTTCACTCCCCATACCATCTTGGTAGTCATGGTTCACTCCCATGACCATCTTAGTAGTCAAGGTTTACTCCCAAGACAATATTAGTGGAAAAATTCCTATATAGAACTAAGGTCACTACTGGTTCCATCCATGTCTATCTCATGACATATAAATATTTACCCAATTCATTAGAGGGAGATATAGGTCCCACCAATCTCATAATGAAATCATACATATATGTGCCACTAGATTATAAACATTCATTATATCATAACCCATAAAATGAAATGGGTATCATAATATGTAATCATGTCATAACCTATGGAAAAGAGATAGGTTTCATAATCATTTCATCAAAGAATAACCCATGAAAATAAGTAGGTTTCATAAGAATATAACTTATGAAAGGGAAATGGGTTTCATAAATATCATTCCATAAAAACATAAACCATTCAAAAAAACAGTATGAATGGAAAATTTACATTATTTCCCAATAAAGGAATGAGTAACACCAATGGATGTCATCTGATATGGAAAATAATTTAAAAATATCTTTTAAAGATATTTCTTGAAGAAAATATCCTTTATACTTTGAAAAAAAATTAATACATAAAACATTTTGAAAGCCTTTTTCTTTGAAAATGGATTTTAAAACTTATAAAGAAAGATTTGGAAACCGAAAATAAATTTTAAAATAATTTTTAATTAAAAATGAGCTTAAGATAACATTTTAAAAACATTTTCAAAAACAATTTTGAAAGTTTTATTTTTTTAATAAATCATATTTCCAACCGAATAGAGAAATAAGGTCACGTTTTCTTAAAAACATTTTATTAATTATATTCAGTACCAAAGAGAGTAAAAATGGTAATTATATATGAAGATATAATGGATAAACATAGGATAATAAAATTCATGAGTTTTATTGAGATATGGATCATAATATTTCATCAATGGAAGCATAATCATAAACAACCCCAATAAACGATTGCAATAAACTCTTTCCAATTTGGTAACTTTGAATAAAACTACCCATGTAAGAAGATAACATTAAATTAAGCTAAAATTATCATGAAAAGAATTATATAATTGATATAACATGTAAAATTTCAGTATATAAACCTCATAAAATAATATAGGTGCATAATAAAACATGTTTCTCTAACAAAGCAAATTGAGACTAAACTACCTTATTGATTTGGTAACTTTTGAACAGTAAAACCCTATGAAATAGTGATCATAAAATGGGTGTGTAAATACCCATAAGTTTAGGAATAATAATTATATAATATATTCATGAGAATTATATATACCACACAAAATAAATGAGCGGTGAATAAGGCATAAATCTCATAGAAATAGAAGTGAGACTAGAAAACCCTTACCTTATGTCTTGACTCTCATCATACTCATTAAAACCTCCTATATAATAAATATAAGTTTATTATAAATCTACCATAGAACCATATTCTTATATATAATTCTATATATTATTTTATTGTAACTTTATATTAAACATTTATTAAAAATTCCATGTTAATGTTATGTTTCAGGTAATATCTGCTTTGTTTTTGGTATATCTTTTGACTTATTATTTTGTATCCTCTTACTTAGATCATGATTTAATTAATTACAGCCCGTAATTTTTTTATAAATATCATATATATTCAGTATATAAATATTTATAATAATCTATAAAATTTATAAATATAAAATTAAATAAACCATTCATGGAGATGGTATGTCGTACGTACGCATGAACATTGTTTCCATTTTATGGTCGTTTTGAAAGAAATAAAGTAAATGACATATATTTATATGTATATATATATACATATAATTATAGTATAATTATTATTTCATATTAATCATATAATTTTACTAAATAAATCCTTAATACATTCCATGTAAAGTGTGAATAAATCGCATCGTTTTGAGGAGGCGATAGTCCACACGTCCACAAAAAAAGTTATCATATTTACACAAAAATGAAAAGAGTGAAGGTATGTGTTATATAATAATTAAATAAGAATAAATAAATCATAAATATCATATATAAAATTCAGAAACACTATTTACGTTATAATTACCAACCATGATAGGTGTTAAAAAAATGAATGATACTGTTTTGCGAGATGGTAGTCCTTTGTACACACGAACAGTAAGTTCGTTACCAATTTGATGGAAGTGTGTTTAGGTGTAGGTAGAAACCTTAGAATAATAACATATAATAATATTTAGTATACTCACGTTATTATATAATCATTTAATAAGAATTTTTTAGATGGATTATAATGACAATAAAATAATAGAGCTTGTGGAAGGGTGTTACCCCTTCTTTGGGTAACTCCTCTTGGCTTGCACCAAAGGGATTCCTTAATTTGATTTCTTCCCAAAGTTAGGATTATAGGATGAATTTAAGTAATTTCTGAGTATATTTGGATATATTTTGTTTGATAAAAATGGATTTAGAGGTATGAAGAAGTGAGGGGGTGAGTTCCCTTTTATAGTGGAGGAGGAGTGGTATTCTTGTAAATATAAAAAGGTAAGCACTATTGAGAGTTCTCTCTTACATCATGTGCCTCAAATAATTATAAATTTTCAATAAAACATGGTAATTTTTCGAAATATGTCCATACAATTTCTTTTGGACATGTTTCTCGGTTATTTGTCCACTTAAATAAAGTTGAGCCACTAAGTAATCTTGTTTTTACCTTAATCATTGTAATTAATTTTAATTAATTTCACTAATATTTTTGTTAAAAAACTAATTCAAACTTATTATAAATTATAAATTATGATAATTAAAAATATTTAATCCATTTTTCAAAATTATAATAATAGAAATGGCTGAAATTAATATAAAATTAATTGCGCGTACATATCATGACAATGGTTTTTTAAGAGATTGTTTTTTAAAATGAAATGTTTTAATATCCAATTTCAATATGAAATTGGTTACAATGACAAAAATTGTATTAATTGATGTAAAATTGATCTATTTACACTTTAAAAAAAAATTAAAATATAATTTAACAATATAAATAAATTAGATGAAAGAGCGGTTTTGAATTAGAATTCAATATTTTTCGTTATTCATCCAAAGATGAAATGTTTTAGAAAAATATCAAAAATTCACCCTAATAAAATTTTGAAATTATGAATTAAAAAATTAATTTTATTTTATCAAATTAAATTTCAAAAAATTTCTAAAATTAATTTTATTATTCTTCACAGAAGGACATAAAAAGCAGTTCTTTAGAGAAAATAATATTTTTTAAAATATAAAAACTTCAAAAAAAATTATATGTTTTATTATTAATTTGATTAATTTTTATAAAACCATTAAAAATAATATTTAAAAATTAATTATTACTATTCATATTACTAATTTTATTGGATATGTTTTAACTATCACTTTTAAATAATTAGAATAATAAAATATTATTTTGTAGAAACTGAGTGTTACGTGTAACGCAAGAAAAGTCGGTGTTGCATATAGTGATTTATTATCTTGGTGTAGTGTATAATTAAAGATTAACTTTGTGTGGAGTATAATAAAATCTTAATTTGGTGTATCATGCAGTTCAATACATCAAATAAAATTAATTTATTTGAAAAAAAAGTTCATAAAAATTCGGGGTGTTACATTCCATCTTTGATGGACCCAAAGATATAACCTCACTTGAGAATATATAACCCAAAAAGGAAACTTTTTATAGACAAAATTCACACTTGGTAAACCTTTAATACATGTTATCTCTCCTTAGGGTCTTTAGTACAGTCCTAAAGTGATCTTCATGATCTTCCTTGCTCTTTGAATATATTACAGTAACACTTATAAAGACTACCACAAACTAATAAATGTAATCTATAAAGACTATATTCATTAAATCCATGAATATAGTGGAGAAATTAGTAAGAAAAAATATAATAACTTTTAATTCATAGTTTCCATAACTTGTATAACTTGTTATATTAGGTATATCCTCCTTCTTGGCCTCTAATTTATGACATCCATAATGAAGGTCAACCTTGGGAAAGTATTGATATCTACATAGTTGATCAAAGAAGTCATCACTATGGGGTAGAGGATACTTGTTATTGATTGTGATCTTGTTCAGTTCCCAATAATCAATAAAAATTCACATCAATCCATCTTTCTTCTTAACAAAAAGAATAAGTGCATCCCATGGTGATTCACTTGGATGAATGGATCACTTTTCAAGATTCTCTTAAAGTTGATTCTTCAATTACCCCAACTCAATAGGGTCCATTCTCTATAGATTCTTTGAAATAGGTGTAGCACTAGGTATAAGTTATATGGAAAACTGAACTTCACATTTTAGAGGAATATTACACAACTCTTTCGGTAATACATCAAGAAACTATCATAAAATAGGCATATCTTTGATGTTGAGTTTTTCCATAGCTATATGAGATAAACACGCTTTTTTAATTGGATTCAAGACCAACATAATTGATGTATTTACATTGGAAGTTCATATTTATCATATCACTGATAGAAGATCATTAGTTTGTTCAGAATATCGAGCATGACTTCCCTTCCTCAATAATTTATATGGAATTTATGTAAATAAATTCAATCCATTTCTAAGATTAAATCAAATTAAAATAGGGGGAGAATAATGATATTTTTGAGAAACACATTCCTAAAAACTTCAATTGGAGAAGAATCATGGACTTGAGATGCGATCATTATACCATTATGATTTTTCAGTGCTAATTTTACATTTAATATTTCAGGTGGTATTTTTAAGCCCTTAGAAAATTATTTATATATAAGATAGTGGTTAGATTTAGAATAAAATAATGAATTAATGGTTATAGATTGAATGTTAAGTGTATCTTTCACCACTTTGTTATCATACCCCACATCAACAAATAGTGATCATGTGAGATTTCCCTTTGTCTCCAGACTTAATAGGTTTCTAATTTTTGTCGTCATCATTAAAATTTAGATTTGATCACTAGTTATCATAATTACCATACTCCTTACATTTGAAACACAAGAGTATAGGTGGTTAATTCTGTGGATATTTCTATCTATTTGTATAATTATCTAACTTATTCTCATCACTTTAACATTATATTTCCTGATAAACTTCCTTCCCACACTTAAAAAATTCACCAATTCTATTAAGATAGTTTCCTCTATCTATCCTTCCATGCTTCAAGCATAAAGGAAATATCATCTTCTTCCTCCCATGTTTTTTAGAATTTTCTATGAATTCCACATTTATTTTCTTATAAAAATCACGAGATTCATGGGTAAAAACCAATATCCATTTATAACTTGATATAAAATTGAACAATTTATTCATAGATACTAAAGTCCATTATAGATAACTCCCTTTAGATACATGGTTTTAATCCACTAAAGAATCAGTCAACCTTTCTTTCAGGTTAGATGATAATACCAGAATTATAACTCATAATTCTTTTAAAATTTTCCACATAGTATAATAGATTTTTTATCCTTATGTTTTAGCTTATGGGATTACTTCTCTATTTTTCTATGAATAATAGATATAAATTACTTGCTAAAAAATAATATCTTAAACACATCCTACTCCATGGAGTAAATTTATTCTTGTTTTCTTGTGTTCTAGAAAAGATTCCACCATAGATATGATTCTCCTTCCATATAATAAACATATAAAATAAATTTTTCATGTTCCAAACACTACAAAATGTAAAATGAATTTTCGATGTTACTGATCCATTTCTTAATAACAAATAGATCAATGTACCCACTAAAAGATAGTTGAAATTACCTCATGAAGGACTCAATATAACATTCTTTCCTCCTTTTCTCATTTTTAATCTTAGCATGATTCATGTCTTGATAAAGTTTTGTAAGAATAAAAATACAATTTTTTATTCCATTTCCCATAACATTTGGTTTCTAATTAGGAAATTCATTGCATTTACCATCACATTCACTACTAACATGATTCGTTCAGGTTACATCTATTGACTAAAACCAAAAAACATAGTGTGAGAAACAATAATAAAAGTGGGAAATGACATAATCACAAAGAAATCATTTATAGGATTTCTAAATCATGACACCTTATTTTCAATATATGAAACCTTAGGTTTAACCTAGGTCATTCATGGTTATCATCTATTCACATCCTTTGTAATGGTTAATAAAGAAAATGTAATTTATCCAAGCATATCCCCCAAGAGTTTCAAACTAGGTGTGCAGTAAGGGCATGATCATTGTGTACCAGAATTATGGACAATATATAATTGACCAACTCTTTTCAGGGTTATCAATCCTAGATAAGTCTATTCCAAAACCACATCTACTTATTTTATCTATATATGGATTTTTTACTAGGAAAACTACAATCCTTTATTTACAATAACTTAGGACATTTTCCTATACGTGGGATTATCCTAAGGGTTCTCAATAAATTTTTCTCATCCTAGTTTCTAAATTTAACTAAACATTTATCTGATACTAACTATAGATACCCATAAGTTTCATACATAAATATCACATCTTATTGGATGAATATTAAATAAATAACACTATGATCCCTGATAGAATCATATAAGTCTAGTATCTTTGGAAACTTGGATATATAAACAAGTTTTTCAAAATAGATCTATATTATCTCCCAATAAATTCTTTATAACTAGAACCCTTCTTGTACATATCTTACTTAAAACCTTTTTTCATAACCAGAGGAATGGAAACATAAGAAAGGGTGAGATCTAATTATTAGTAAGGGTAAACAAGGGAGATATTAATGATTACTTAAGAATAAATTGATCATAAGGGTATTAGAACATGAGAATAAAATTTAAAAACCATACCCTACATATCATAGATCATAATATTGATTCATGGAATAAATCTTGGAAGTTCATAAGACATGAATCATAAAGTAATTAAATAAAAAGAGCCATGAAAGAATACTACTACAAAATAGGCCTTTAACAGTGCTGAAAATTTCCTTTATCAGTGTTAGAGAAGCGCTGACTACAGGAGTGAGATTAAAATCCATAGTATTTTATCAACACTAAAAAATCACTGATAAAGGAGCCCTTTATTAGCTCTTTTATTTATCACTAATAAAGGGGACCTTTATCAGTTCTTATAGAAGTGCTGATAAAGGGTACC
This sequence comes from Viscum album, assembly GCA_963277665.1. NCBI lineage: Eukaryota > Viridiplantae > Streptophyta > Magnoliopsida > Santalales > Viscaceae > Viscum > Viscum album. The sequence goes on from OY728160.1 coordinate 1,827,020,647, forward strand.
TTTATCAGTGTTTGTAAAAGTGCTGATAAAGGGGCATACTACTGTGTGTTGTAACAACACACTACAACACCAAAAACACCACCAAATAACAAAAAAATCAAGTACCAATTCATAAATTAAATTAAATTAAATTTTTAAAAAAATAAGAAAAAACACTATAGTATAGAAATTTAAAACATCGGTTTATATTATTATATAAGTAAAAGTTATTACATACATTCAAAAAGATCATTGTTCCTTTATCTTTTGATCTTGACTCTGATTCATGATAATATCTAACAAACCACCCTTGATCAAGAAAAATAACACACTAGTATAAGAAAAAAATCCACATATTAGTAAAAATATAAATAAATAAATTAAAAGAAAGTGTTAATTTTAAAACTAAAATTTGAGTCATATGAGGATAATTATGTATTGGATTGAGTTGCAATTTATTCTTGCATGCAACACAATTTACTGTTCATATTCAAGCATTATATCTGTGGAAATTAATTAAATAATTATAAGATAAAAATGATAAGGAAATAAATTAATTAATAGTAAATAGAAAGATGAGAAAACAATCTAGGATCGTTTACTTGATTTTGGTGATGTGATGTGTGTTTTAAACTAAAATGACATTTATATATTGAAAAATATACTTAGTGTCATACCAGTCACACCGTGCGTAATATTGAGGTGTGGATGATTCCTACACATCTCAAATGACTTATGGATCATTTTTATAATGTAAAAAGCAATCTGAATGTGTTTTCTTGGTTTTGAGTACGTCACTTGTCTTTTTTACTTAAATTTCATTTTAATCTAAAAACACACACTTTAATTCATATCAATAACATAATGTATTGGTTTGAAATGATACAAACTCTTAAATGTCAAAAATAAATTATGAAACATTATCCTAAATTATTAATATAATCTGATCTCATTTTCTCAATTTTTAGTGAGTCACATTTTTTGAGCTAAAATGTCAATTTTAAACTGATAGCGGGAACTTTGAGTCACAATAGGAATATTGTGTATCATATTGAGGTTTGGACGATTTTTAAATGTCTAGAATGACTTACAAATCATTTTCCTAAAGTATTAAAACAATTTGTATGTGTTCTCTTGGTTTTTAGTAGGACATTTGTCATTTTTACTAAAATTGATGTTAATTTTAAATAAAAATACCCAATTGGAGTCATATCGATCACACAGTGCGTTGGATTGAGGTGAGGCTGATTTCTAAGCATCCTACATGACTTATGGATCATTTTACTAAAGTATCAAAACAATATGAATATGTTTTCTCAATTTTTAGTACACATCACTTTTCTTTTTTACTAAAATGTCATTTTAAACTGGAAACACGCACATTGAATCATAAAGATCACATAATTTATCAGTTTGATATGAGACCAACAACTAAACATCATAAATTATTTATAAATAATTTTTATAAATTATCTAGATGCCCTGAGTGCATTTTCTTGGTTTTTAGTGAGTGAATTTTTTTGAACTAAAATGTCAATTTTAAACTAATAACGGACACTTTGAGTCATATTGGGCACATCATGTATCATATTGAAGTGAGGATGATTTATATAAATAAAAAATTACTTATGGATCATTTTTCTAAAGTATAAAAACAATATAAATGTATTTTCTTGGGTTTGAGTAGGTCAGTTGTCCTTTTTACTAAAATTGATATCAATTTTAAATAAAAAAGATGCACTTGGAGCCATACTACTCACTTTGTGTGTCTAATTGAGGTACGATAGATTCATACACATCCCAAATGACTTATGTATCATTTTCCTAAAGTATAAAAATAATATTAATGAATTTTATCAGTTTTGAGTTTATCACTTGTATTTTTTTATTAAAATGTCATTTTAAACTAGAAACACACACTTTGACTCATACCGATCACATCATGTCTCTGTTTGAAGTGAGACCAATTCCTACATATCAAATATGATTTATGAATCATTTTTATAAATTATTAACAAAATATGATCTTTTTTTATTAGTTTTTAGTGATTGAAACTTTTTGAACTAAAATGTCAATTTTAAATTGATAATAGACACTTTGAGTGATACTAGGAACATTGTGTATCGGATTGAGGTGTGGCTGATTCCTACATGTCAAAAATGACTTATAGATCATTTTAATAAAGTATCAAAACAATCCAAATGTGTTTTCTCATTTTTGAGTAGGTAAGTTGTACTTTTTACTAAAATTGATGTCAATTTTAAATAAAATGATTCACTTGGAGTCATATCAGTTACACCATGAATTGGATTGAGATACAGATGATTGCTACACATATAAAATGAATTATGGGCCATTTTAATAAATTATAAAAATAACACAAATATGTTTTCTCTGCTTTGAGTAGGTTAGTAATCCTTTTTACTAAAATTGATGTCAATTATAAATAAAAGACATACTTTGAGTCGTACCATTCACACCATGTGTTTTATTAAGGTGAAGATAATTCATACACATCAAAAATAACTTATGGGTATTTTTCCTGAAGTATCAAAACAATATTAATGTGTTTCCATGGCTTTGATTATGTCACTTGTCATTTTTACTAAAATTTCATTTTAAACTCAAAACACACACTTTGACTCATACTTATCACATCCTGTGTCAGTTTCATGTGAGACTGAATCCTACACATCACAATTTATTTAGGAATAGTTTTCCTAAATTATCAAGAAAATATGGTCTCATTTTCTTTATTTTCAATGAGTTAAACTTTTTAAACTAAAATGTCGATTTTAAACTGATAATGAACACTTTAAGCCATATTAAGAACATTGTATATCAGATTAAGGTGAAGATGATTCATACATATTAAAAATAACTTATGGATTGTTTCCCTAAAGTATCAAAATAATATAAATGTTTTTTCTCTATTTTCAATAAGTTAGTTGTCTTTTTTACTAAAATTGATGTCAATTTTAAATAAAAAGAAGCACTTGGAGTCATACTGGTCACACTATTCATCGAATTGAGGTATGGATAATTCCTACACATCCCAAATGACTTATGGATTATTTTACTAAAGTATAAAAACAATAAAAATGATCTTTCTTGTATTTGAGTATGTAACATTTCTTTTTTACTAAAATTTCATTTTAAACTTGAAACAAATACTTTGAATCATACCGGTCACATCGTGTATCATTTTAACGTGAGACTAATTCCTACATGTCAAAAATTATTTATGAATTATTTTAATAAATTATGAATACAATCCAAATTTTTTTTCTTAGTTTTCATTGAGTGACATGTTTTGAACTAAAGTGCCTATTTTAAACTAATAACGGGCACTTTGAGTCATATCAGGCACATCGTGTATCAAATTGGGGTGCGAGTGATTTCAATACATCATAAATGACTTATTAATCATTGTATTAAAGTATAAAAACAATCTTAATATATTTTCTCAGTTTTGAGTATTTCAGTTGTCTTTTTTACTAAAATTAATGTCAATTTTAAATAAAAATAATCACTTTGAGTCATATCAATCATACCATGTATCAGATTGAGGTGAGGCTGATCCTTACACATCCAAATGTCTCAAAAAAATCCTAATTGTCAATTTTACCATTATTTACATTGGATTTTATTTTTCAAGCTGCCTACACTGCATATTGAATCAATGTTCTTAGCCGAAAAACCATTTTAGGCTAAGGACATCGAGTTAATATGAAATGTTGCAGATAAAATGACGAAATAAAAATATGACTTCCCAAAATATCTATGCAAAAAAAACTAAATAAATATTATATAAAAAAGATAAGTAAATTATCTTACAAATAGTAGATAAAATGATGATAAAAATAATTAAATAATTAGTAGTAATTATCCTTTTCATTATGGTTGCACGGATTCTTAACAAATTTCCTTGTTGTCATTATCTCAGTAATAGGCTCGAATTCCAATCTCTCAAGATCATGAGAAGCTTCAAACAAACCAACCCAAATTGAATAAAACAATCCACATGAATAATAAAACAATTATAATATGAGTAATACTAAAAAGAAATAAATTAAAAATAAATATGAAATCATACATTAATTCTATGGAAAATGATTATACTATGAAAACATCAAGATTACCTCTAGGATTGAGCAGTGGATGGAACTTCAAGGAAAGTGATAAATTCCAACACTATAGGGGTGAAAACATTTTGAGGGAGAAGAAATATATGTAAGTTTTAGTGTATAAAGTCATGAAAGATAGATTTAAATCTTCTAAAATAAAGGAATTATGAAAATATGACTTCCCAAAATATCTGTTAAAAAATTAAATAAGTATTAGATAAAAATGATAATAAAATTAACTTACAAATAGTAGATAAAATGATGAAAAATTAATTAAATAATTAGTAGAAATTCACCTATTCATGATGGTTGTATACATTCTTGAACCATTTCCTTGTTTTCATTATCTTATTTGTAATCTCAAAGTATGATATCTCATGAGTATGAGAAGCTCCGAATGAACCAACTCAACTAGAATAAAAGAATCCACCTATATAAGAAAAAAATTATTTTATTAGTAATACTAAAAAGAAATAAATTAAACATAAATATGAAACAATATATTAATTCTATAGAAAATGAATTTACTGTGAAAACATAAAGCTAGCCTCTGTGATTGAACAGTGGGGGGAACTTAAAGAAATGTGATAAATGAAAACACTATAGGGGTGAAATGGTTTTGAGGGAGAATAATTATATGAAAGTTTTGGTGTAGAAATTCATGAAATATGGATATAAATATTCTAAAATAAATTAACTCTATAACGAATAATGAAAATTATATCAACATTTCATTATCTAATTTTTTTTTAAAATTAGGAAAGTATATCGTAACATTACCATTACATATTCCCAAAGGGTTTCCGTCATTATATTTTTTCTTATAAGGGATTGGTAACATCATCATGTGTAGAATACATTGTCTATATGAATAGTCAAACATTTAATTTATATTATGTTAATGTAGTAGAGAACATATAATATTATAAGAAAAAACATAGTATATTAAAAAACACTTTTACCATCTCATTGAACTCTCTTTATTTTTTTAAAGGTTCTAGGGATTTTTTCCTTTAAAGATAATCCAAATATCCTCTTTATGGTCCCCTCTAACATACAATACATTTTCTACATTGGTACTGGCATGAAATTATTGTGGTCTCCCAATGAAAGGGTCATCCTCAATTGAATTTTCATCTAACCCGACATTTGTTTTAGTCACCAGTAGGACAATCGACCAATTCTTGTTTACCAGATCTAAGATATAAAATACTTTCACTACTTGTGATTTCATTTTGAATAGATCATCTTTTTTCACTTTCACTCTGAAATACACCTTCACTAAGCCCATTACATCAAATTTCACTACACTCATATTGTCAACCCATTTTCAATGGAAAATCATCACTTGAAATGTTGTATAATCAAACTCATATATCTATTTGATAATGCCAGAATATGACATATTTTCATAAATTTGATTTCTATCCTTAGAACCAGATATGTGCATCACGTCCTTCATAAGCATAACACAACTGTTTTCATCGTACTGCAGTCATCATGTTCTTTTATATATAATGTATAACAATTTACTACAAAACCTGTGTAAGATATAACATTTTAATTTGGTCCCATGGCTAGATATCGAAGTAGTTTGGTAATTGAATTCATATTTTTAGATAAATCCTTATAAATTTGATCTTGGGACCATCCTATAATCTATTTATTATGTGTATTTAATATCCAACCTTCATCTCTTAATGGATTAAAATCTCTAAGAATTTATTTGTGGGATTCAATGTATGGATCAATATCTTCATTGTTATGTAAAATATAAAGGTGTTATTTCTCTCACCCTATCAAGGTAATTATAACAACACCTATTCCATAAATCCCTTCACCCATAAGGTGTCCACTATAAAGAGACCTTCAGAAACTGATGTTATCAACATCTAATAGGTAATCAGTATAGAATTCAACATCTTCTTCAAAAATATTTCATTCTACAATAAAACCTTCTGAAAAAATTCAATTCTTGACATACCCTTTCAATATATTCATATATCATTCAATGGGATGCATCCATCTATAATGTACATGACCACATAATTGAACCTATTAATAAAGTGAACCATCTGGTGGACCATTATAATAACGAATTATAGTGGGAATAATATCTCTAACTCACATAATATGAATGCAATATTCTTATTCAGGATTGTAAACTTGGTTGGGTCTATAACTTTACTGAATATATCTTTGAAAAAGAAGCCGAGTCTGGTTAATGTATGTTGTACATTTTTTGGTAGAATGCAACAGAAAGAAACTGACATCAAATCTTACATCAAAACATGAAATTCATGTGAGTTTTGTCCTTGTAACTTCAAATTAGTCATTGAAATGACATAATTTATATATGATTAATACCCCTATGGAACTTTTAAACTATTAAGAAGCAAACAAAATTATATTTTTTCCCCTATCTGGATAGATTGTAAGCTGCTGGATGAATAAAAGTCCACCCTTTACCCTTCACCGGTGCCAACTCTTCCCTTATCCCCATGTTAATCATGTTAGACCTAGCCTTGATGCTATATTTTTTCTAGAAACATTTAGTAATGTTACAATAACACTATAAAAAATATTATTTCTATATGCATGACATCAAGAAAATGTCTGACATACAAAAAATTATTATATGGTAATTCAGTGAAAATTTATCTCTTCTTCCAAGATGATTTCATAAAGTTTTTCAAAAATGTTTTACTAAAAATAGTGTCAATATATTTTATTTTATAAAGCATTTGATCACCTATTACTAGAGATGGTGTTGTACCTTATCTGATGTTCCCATCAAATGCTATCATCCAAGATTGATATTTATATCATTGTGGTAACAATTTCTGATGTCCTAAAGACACAATCTTTGAGGAATGTTTCTACCAAACTAAGTGTGTTCATTCTTCAAAAATGGGACACCCCAACATTCATTTAATGAAATAGTCTGATAATTTTCCATTAGTGGGGAAGTCATTTATCATCCCACACAACATGGCCCTCAATGTGAATTATTTATTTTTATGATCTACATAAAGTGTAACACATGTATCCCACATCAATTTAAGATCTTTGATCAATGGATCCAAATAGATATCAATATCATTAATGGGTTTCTTTGGTCCAGATATAGGTAGAGAGAAAATAATGTATTTTCTATTCATGCATAACCATGGTGTAAGGTTATAATTTACCAAGATGGGACAAGTACTGTGAATACTACTCTATACACCAAAAAGATTTATTCTATTTTTAGATAATGTAAGATGAAGGTTTCTCAGATCATTTCCAAATTCAAGATACTCAAAATCAATTTTCTTCCATTGGGGAGAATATGTTGGATGGAATAGGTTCCCATATTTAATTCTTGTATTTTCATGTCATGTCAATTGTCTCTCAGTTTTCTGAAATCCTTATAGTCTTTAAAATTATGGAATGAAAGGAAAGTACCGTACATATTTTGAAGGACTTGATTCATTTTTCTTGTATCAATATATGCCACACTTATGGAATTTTATGAGTGATTCATGGTCCTTTTGAAACAATATGCAATCATTTGGACAATCATATATACATTTAGTGATCATTAACATTGAACAAAGAATTTTTTTAGCATCATATATTTGACATGGTAGTTAATTTTATTCTTGTATCATATCATTCATGAGACCAATTAGTTCAGTAAAGATGGTGTCACTCCATATGCTATCATATTTCAAATTATATAACTTAAATGTTGCTGAAAATTTTGTGTATTTAGTATAACAAGTATACAATGGTATCTTAGAATAACTATTTAACTTCTCAAACAACTTTATACAATAACAAAGGTCATCCACAATTTCCAATTTCATTTCTTCCATGAAATATCCATCATCATTTATAGTGGTATTCATATAAAATGATCCATAAACCAAAGTATCATCTCAATAAGTGTGAACTTTTAGTTTTTCCCCATATTTAGTCCAACATTTATAGCTTTGATCTATTTCATTATAAATAAAATGTTCTTCCAACTCTACCAGACTAATTTTTCTTTAATAAAAATAGTGTAAACACAGAAAAATGATTTGAAAAGGGTCTTAGGTATGTTCGATTGCAAACTTGATAAAATATTTAAATCCATATTCATACTCTTTAGTCAAATGATTAGCATGCATCTATTTTTGATTCATATTCATCCAAATAGGTCCATAAGGTATTCATTTTTCACAATAAATAAATAAATACATCTAAGATATTCATTATCAAATGTGAAAGTTATATATAATTCTAATAAGTTCAACCAAACATTTTATTATTTAAAAAACAATCAGTATGCTTTGAAGAAAATGGGTAATTGAATTTAATAAAAGATTTATTCCACTATGGTAGGTGTTATCCTATATATTTATCCAAATGTGAATGTTATAGACAACTATCATCCTTGTTAGCTCATCTCCCAAATATATATCATTGCATTTTGTTGTTTGACACTCGTCCTCTATCTCTTGTAGAAATGTACCTGTATTTATTAAAATAATCTAAGTGGTATTCCTCCATGGGATGAATATTTCTTATATTAGTACAATAAAAATAAAATAGACGAGGGATTAGTCCTAAGAAATAAATTTCAATAATAAATGTTTAGAAGATGAAGCTGATGAGTATGACCATTGTACTCTATTGTATTCTCTAAAAATGGGAAACACCTCTCATTTGTGACAAATTAAATAGTTTTATGAATTATTGTCATGACCCGTCCCCCGAGGCTCGTTCCGTGACTATTCCAAGTCTGCCTTCTGTAGGCCATGGGCTGGTGACTAGCACCGAAGGGGTATTCCCTAAAATTGGGAAGGCATTGCCTTTATAACTTGTAAAAATACACGTCCAAGCACACAATAAGATATGAACACAAGCGAACTGTATAGTAAAATAGAGCGAGTACAGTAAGTAAAAAGTGGCCAGAATACAAGCCCAACTGGAAATTACAAGGAACAGAAAGTTACAAGTAAACAGAAACAGCTCCTGTGAACACCCACCAAGGATCCTACCAGAAGGGTAGGTACAGCTCTCGAACGGTCATCTCTACGGTATGCCTCATCAAGGTCCACCTACGAGCTACCTCTAGTCCTGGTACCCTCGTCTTTAGTCAGTTATTTCCATCGTCTGTAACCAACACTACAAGGTGCGGGCATAGGCCGTGTAGGGGCGAGTATAACGATACTCAGTAGGGACCCCGAGACCCTCAAGGTCTCCAAAATCGACAAAGGATAAACCACAAAGCATGAAATCAACTAACAACCCTACTTAGGTATATGACCATACATATACCAATGTTATCAAGTATACCCATCTAAATCATAAGGAAAACATAGGGTCCAACTCAAAATCCCAAATCTCAACTGTTCCACAAAGGAAGTAATACCACGAAGGTAAGTACCACACAGGTACACCACACAAAAGAATACCACCAAGGTATGACCACAAAGGAAAATACTCAGCTCATACCAGGTATAACTTAAGTACAGAAGTGTATATTATTAGATGTAACTATTGAATCATCTTACTCTTTTAAGAGGCAGACCCACGTAGGATCCTAAACCATCATCAGACCCAAAAAGGATCATAGTATATCGGCAAACACACATAGAATCCTAATACCTTGTCAGAACCATACAGGATCCTAGTACATCGTTAGACCCACACAGGATCCTAGTACCTCATCAGTACATCGTCAGACCCACAAAGGATCCAAGTACATCGTCAGTACATCGTCAGACCCACACAAGATCCTAGTACATCATCAGTACGTCGTCAAACCCACACAGGATCCTAGTACATTGTCATAGCCAGCTACAAGGTTCCTGCACTAAGCTCTCTTGTCTCCAGGAGGGTCCGCTCCTCAAACCACTGGTCGATACTCCAACTACCAAAAATTACCATAAATAAGTATCCCAAAGGACCACCATGTAATAGGGGTCTCAACGCAACAGATGGTGCCTCAATCGGACGCCTAGTCTGTAAGTTATTAGCCTTTTAGTTCCAAGGGCCCGGTTGTATTCGTGCTCAATCCAACTTGACTGTACCCCAACTTTATCCAAATCTTAATTTGGGTATACCAAAAGGACCACCTCTCCCTAGGGTTTTTAGTTCCATAAACGGTTTTTCAAATGGACCCCTAATGCCAAAGTTATGGAAAAAAGAGAAGAAATAGGTCGATATTGGTCCGGGTCTGGTCCGACCTGGTTGGACCGACCCGGCCCGACCCGACCCAGGGTGCGGCCTGGCAGCCCACGGTGCGGTGGGCCACAGTGCGGGGGCCACGGTGCGGTGGGGCGGCCGTGGTGCGGCGGTCCACCGTGGCTGGCCGAATGGCCAGCCATCCACTCCGCATGGCACAGTCGCGCGCCACGCCTTCACCGGCGTCCTGCTCGGCCGACTGTCCTTCCTTCGTCATTGCGGCACAAGTCGCAGTTCTCTTCTGTCGGGTGGCACGGTCACACCTTCATCTTCATCACGAAGAACACAACAAATAATCACAAGAATTGCGAAGAGGTCAGTCCATGTTCATTTCTCCCGCACTCTCCGCATTAGATTGGTAGCAAGAAGCTATGATCCCTTCTTGAATTATGAAGAGTCATCAAGAACAGGAAATGGGAAAATCAAAACAACAATCCTTGCCTCAAGTTCGTTGGAGGAGGTCGCGAGGAAGGGGACAAAGTTATTAGGGATGGTGGCTTCGGTGTTCGTCGCTTTCGCAAGATGCCTCTCATCCAGGCTCAAGTGTCATCCTCATTCTTCGTTGGAGATGGTGCGTTCTTCGTTGGAGATGAGTTCCTCCAAAGTCTTCCCTTTTGAAAATTATTTCTCATAACAAAAAAAAAAAGTGAGGATCCAACACCAATTAAATTAATTTTTCCAATTTAATTTGTTGGAACATTTAATTGGCATAATTAATTAAAGGGTGTGGCACAATTAATGTGGAGAAAGTTCAAGATAATTCTCCACATTAAAGAGGGAGTTTAAGGGTTTCTCCCATTATGAGGGTTTGGGTGGTCCCCAACTTTAGGAATTCAAATAGGGGGTTTTAGTTTGTGTGGTCCCCACCTCCATAACCCATATAGAGATATTTCAAGAATAAAAATAAAATGTTAAATAATTTTATTTTTATTTTCCCACAAAAAAGTGAAAAACTAACTTTCACCATCGACCTAATGAAGTCTAGTTGAAGGTCTCTTTAAGTGAATATCGATCCTACGAGTTCAGCGGTGCCTTCAAATTTCAATTCTGAGCACCGGTTTAAAAGTTACAAAAACCCGCTAGAACGTTTACTGAACTTACCTGAAAAAAAGTTCAGAAATTCATTTCGGGCACACCGGGCCTCAGAATCATGCACCGTCAATTTTCACGGACTCATAAAATTCCCATATAATTAAAAAAATTACAAGGAATTTCCTTATCTTTACATTCTACCCACCTTAGGGCTTTTCATCCCCATAATCCATATATCAAAAATAGGAAAACAAGTGGGGGTACTGAGCACTTATCTGATCCTTCTTCTCCTATGTGCTCTCTTGGAGGTTCCCATGCTGCCAGTAAACACGCACCAGAGATATCAACCGCCCAAAAAGGACCTGCTCCTTTCGATTCTCAATCTCTACTGGAACCTCCATAAATGTCACCCCATCATCTACGTCCATCTCACCATGGTTGATGATGTGAGAAGGGTCATGCACCTATCTCCTCAGATGGAATACGTGGAAGATGTTGTGCACCCGGTGTAACTGAGAGGGAATTTCTAGGTGGTAAGACACTTCGCCAACTCTACTGAGGACTCGGAAGGGTCTAATGAACCTCAAAAATAAATTTCCACCCCAGCCAAATCTTCAAAAACCTCATCGAGGTGAGACCCGTAGAAAGACATGGTCACCATCCTCAAACTCCAGAGGTCTCCATCTTTTATCAGCATAAGAATTCTTCCTACTCTGTGTAGTCTTCATCTGCTTTTGGATGATCTGCACCTTCTCTGTGGTAGCCTGTACCATCTCTAGTCCCACTAGTGCTGACTCCCCCGGGTCAGTCCAGCACAAAAGAGATCTGCAAGGTCGGCCGTACAGAGCCTCAAAAGGTGTCATCCCAATGGGGGAGTGATAACTGTTTTTGTTTGCAAACTCCACCAAGGGAAAGTGATCCTCCCAGCTACGACCAAGGTCGAGAATTAAAGCATGTAGCATGTCCTTGGGGGTCTGAATGGTCCCCTCAGTCTGACCATCCGTCTGAGAATGGAAGGTAGTGATCAAACGAAGTTGCGTCCAGAAAGCCTCCTCCAACCCCTTCCATAGATGGGAAGTGAAACGTGTATCACGATCGGAAAAAATCTTCAAGGGTACTCCATGTAGCCACATAATATTCTACACATAGAGGCATCCCAAGCTCTCTACTGAAACCTGCTCTCTGATCGGTAGGAAGTGAGCCGACTTGGTGAGTCGGTCGACGATCACCCAAATAGAATCCTGACCCCTGGGTGTACGTGGGAGTCCTATCATGAAGTCCATGTATATACCATCCCACTTCCACTCTGTGACTTATAAAGGCTGAATTAAGCCTACTGGTACCTGATGCTCCGCCGTCACTTGCTGACAAGTGAGGCACCGAGAGACAAACTCTACTACTGCTTTCTTCATTCCCGGCTACCAGTGTTTTCATTGGAGATCCTGGTATATCTTCGCCACTCCTGGATGTACCGCTAGAGGGGATGTGTGGAACACCCTCAACAATTCCTCCTGAAGAGACACCAGTACCATGGTACGTCCTATGAAAAGAATGACGTGCTCCCGACCTTCAGAAAATCCATCAAGTGGATGTCTTGTGGATATCTGAGCACGTCAAGCCTCATTGTCAGTATCCCCACGTTGTGCCTCCCTGACTCGCTATAGAAGTGGGGGAGTGACTGTAAGAGATTGAAGAAAAGATACTCCATCTCGATCCACAAAAGATATTAGCAAAGTGGCCAGTTTCTCTGTCACCTTGCCTATCAGTTGTATACCAGATCTCCTACTGAGTGCATCTGCTACAACGTTCCCCTTCCCAAGAGTATAGACTATCTCAAAGTCATAGTCCTTGATGAACTCAATCCAATGGCACTGTCTCAGGTTCATGTCCTTCTGTGAGAAGATATACCTGACACTCTTTTGATCCGAGTAAACTGTAAAACATTCTCCCATAAAGTAATGTCACCACATATTTAGGGATAATACCACTATTGATAACTCCTGTTCATGGGTATCTTAGTTCTGTTCATGTTGTCTCAGCTGTCGAGAACCATACGCGATCACTCCTCGCTCCTGCATCAGGACACATCCGAGTCTGGTCCCTGATGCGTCACAGTAGACTACGTACCCAATGACCTCCTCTGGAATCCTTTAGATGGGGTACTAGTCTGCCTCTGCCTCAACTCCTAAAAACTCAGCTAGAATCTCTCTGACCATATGAAGGGTTTCCCCTTCTTCGTCAAAGCTGATAAAGGTGCTGTAACTTTGGAGAAATATGGTACAAATCTCCAGTAGTATCCAGCCAAACCCAGGAAACTTGAAACCTCCATCACACTCTTGGGTGGCTCCCAATAAAGTAACACCTCAATCTTCACTAGATCCACCACAACTCCAGCCTCCGATATTACATGTCCCAGAAAGTGAACCTCTTGGTTCCAGAACTGGCACTTCGAGAGCTTACCGTAAAGCTGGTGCTCTTAGAGTGTGTTCAGAACTACCTACAAGTGATAGGCATGATCCTCCTCAGTAGTCGAGTAGATCATAATGTCATCAATTAATACCACCACAAAGTGATCAAGGTATGGCTGAAAGATCCTGTTCATGAGTCCCATGAACACTGCTGGGGCGTTGGTTACACCTAATGAAATAACCAAGAATTCGTAATTGTCATATCGATATCTGAAAGTTGTCTTCTGCACATCCTCATCTCGCACTCTGAGCTAGTGATAGCCTGACCTGAGGTCTATCTACGAGAACCACCGTTCTCCCTTCAGCTGATCAAAGAGGTAGTCAATAATTGATAGTGGGAAATTGTTCTTCATAGTAACCTGGTTCAGGTGCCGATAGTTGACACAAAGTCTCAATCTCCCATCCTCCTTCTTGGCGAACAAAACCGGGTATTCCCAAGGAGAAACACTGGGCCAAATGAACCCCTTTCCCTGTAAGTCCTATAGCTATACCCACAGCTCACGAAGCTCTTCGGAAGCCATCTGATATGCTGGTGTTGATATTGGTGTCGTCTTGGGTACAAGTCAATGTAAAAGTACACCTATCTACGAGGAGGTAGACCCAGAACATCATTAGGGAAGACATCCGCGTACCGGTCCACCACTTCAAGATAGCTCGGACTCTCCACATCAAATGCTCTGAGGGTAAGGCTAGCCAAATGATGAGTGATCGGCTGCAATCTCCTCTATTTAAGTCTATCTTGTGCTACAAAGGCTCCCTTCTCAGCGGTGAAGGTAAACCTGGTCCCATCCGTACAGACACACTTCACTTTGCGCCTAATACAGTCAATCTGGGCATGGACTTTAGATAACTAGCCCATACCCAACATGATGTACTAAGGCCTTGATGCCACTATTAAGAGATCCCAGCCGAAGCTCTCACCTCCAAGAGTAAGCTCACAATGCAGGAACCAGTGCGTGATAATCGAACCCACTCCCATAGGAATATATAACCGTAAGGATTGAGCCAACATCTCCGTCAAAATCTCTGAGCTTTAAACGAGGGTAGTGGAAATAAAAGAATGACTGGAACCTGTGTCTATAAGTACTGCAACTAAGGTAGAGTAGATACAGATCGTACCTCGTATCATCTCCGGAGTGCCATGATCGTAGGCCTCAGCTGCCTGGAGTTGAGCTCGCCCCTATCCACCTGCTCCTTGCAGTCTGGGTGGACCTCCTAGTGGTGGTGGAGGTAATATCTCGTATCGTCACCCACCGCCAGCTGCACAGCCTGCTCCTCGTCCATGTCCGCCTGCTCCCTGTGGACCTCCTCGGCTGAACCTTTGTCTCTTCCTGGGAAGTCCTTCAATCGTCTGCTGATCATCTGTACAACGGGTTGGGTAGTCATGTTCCATGTGACCCTGCCCGCCACATGTGAAACATTACCTGTTCCTTGCAAGATTGCCTCTGTCTCTGGTAACCAGCACAACTGATCCTGATTCATGCGGTCATCCACCTTTAGGTTTAATCCTCTTGGACCTTTGTGACATCTATCTATTTCCAGATATAGAATACTCCGCTACGTGACGACTGGTGGTGGGTCTCGCTGCTAGTGACTACTCACCAATAAAACTCTCCACTAAGAGGGCTCTCTCTAACACCCCTGCCTGCATCGGGATGCTGAGTGAGATCATTGAAGCCCTAATATCCATCCTGAGTCCTTGATCGAGGTTTTGAGCCCTAAAGAATGGGTCTCATACTATATCAGTGGAGTAGTGTGAGTGGTTAGTAAACCTTGTTGAGTACTGAGCCATAGTCATGCTACCCTGCGGTAGATGAAGAAGATCCTGTATGCGCACTGCGCGAAGCGTTTCTGGGAAAAACTCTACCCAAAACAAGATCTCTAAGTCTTCCTAGAGAAGCGTCACCTCGTCATGAACCTAGAGAATCAATCCCCATGATCTCCATGATGCTGCCTGTACAAGACTAGCGGAAAGGATCACCATGAGATCAGCTGGTGTCCCTACTAGTCAGAAGACTCTCACTACGACCTCTAGCCAATCCTCAACCACCTATGCGTCCATCTATCCCCTGAACCTAGGTGGCCTCTGGAGCTGGAACTCATGAAATGTGCTCAAGCAGCATGCACCCTCTGCTATTGGGGCTGGTGGCATCGATGGCCTAACGGGTAGTGGTACCACCGGTGCCTCTATTGGAAGAGGGCCCTACACTGAGGCCTCATCGCTCGGTGGGATATCAATGCATACTATACCCGGAACCCTAGATTTCTGTATGCATGGAGGCATCCTAAAAAGAAACAGGTGCTCCATAGTCAATAAGTTATACCTGGTGAGCTAAATCAAAGAGATCACAAAGAAAACTTTTGAAAACACACACGCAATCAGTTCTTTCGTGCACTGAGTCGGAAATCAGAAGTCAGTGTCCTGGTGTATGGATACGTCAGCCGCCACAACAACACTAGATTCCCTAAACTGGTAACCACACTCAATACACTTAACACTATTTCCATTAAAAAGAAGATTAGAGTCCAATGTTCTATGGTAGAACTGACTTCTCTGATACCAATTTGTCAAGACCCGTCCCCTGGGGCATGTTCCATGACTACCCTAAGTCCACCTTCCGTAGGCCAGGGGATGGCGACTAGAATCGAAGGCGTATTACCTAAATCTGGGAAGGCATTGCCTTTACAACCTATAAACATACACATTCAAGAACACAAAAAGATAAGAGCGCAAGTGAGCTGTATAATAAAATAGAGCGATTACAATAAGTAAAATGGGGCCAGAATACAAGCCCAATTGGAAAGTACAAGGAACTGAAAGGTACAAGTAAACTGAAGCATCTCCTATGAACACCCTCCAAGGATCCTACCTGAAGGGTAGGTATAGATCTCTAATGGTCATCTCTACGGTATGCCTCGTCTAGGTCCACCTATGAGCTACCTCCAGTCCTGGTACCCTCATCCTCAGTTAGTGTTATCTGTTGTCTTCAACCAACACAATAATGTGTGGGCATATCCCATGAAGGGTTGAGTATAACGATACTTAGTAGGGACCTCGAGACACTCAAGGTCTCACAAAATTCACAATGGATAAACCACAAAGCATGAAATCAACTAACAACCCTACTTAGGTATATGCCCATACATATACCTAAGTTATCAAGTATACCCATCTCAATCATGAGGAAAACATAGGGTCAAACTCAAAAGCCCAAAGCTCAACTGTTCCACAAAGGAAGGAATACCATGAAGGTAAGTATCACATAGGTACACCACATAGAAGAATGCCACCAAGGTATTACCATGAAGGAAAAGACTCAGCTCATACCAGGTATAACTTAAGTACAAAAGTATAGATGATTAGATGTAACTACTGAATCAACTTATTCTGTTAAGAGGAAGAACCATGTAGGATCCTAAATCATTATCATACCAATAGAGGATTGTAGTACATCATCATACCCACACATGATTCTAATACCTCGTCAGACCCACACAGGATCCTAGTACATCGTCAGACCCACACAGGATCCTAGTACCTCATCAGTACATTGTCAGACCGACACAAGATAATAGTATATCATCGGTATGTTGTCAGACTCAGCCAGGATCCTATTACATCATCAGTACGTCATCATACCCACGTAGGATCCTAGTACATTATCACAACCAGCTATAGGGTTCCCGCACTAAGCTCGCTTGTCTCCGGAAGGGTTTGCTCCTCAAGACACTAGTCGATACTCTAACTGCCATGAAGTCCCATGAAGAAGCATCCCAAAGGGCTGCCACATAATAGGGGTCTCAACACAACAGATGGTGCGTCAATCAGACGCTCGGTCTGTAAGTTATTAGCCTTTTAGTCCTGAGGGCCCGGTTGGATTCGTACTCGATCCAACCTGACCATACCCCAAATTTATCCAAATCTTAAGTGGGGTATACCAAAAAGACCATCTCGCCCTAAGATTTCCAGCACCATAGACAGTTCGTCAAACGAAATCCCGGTGCCAAAGTTATGGCCAAAAGAACAGAAATGGGTCGATATTGGTCCAGGTCCTATCCGACCCAGTCAGACCAACCCGGGTCGACCCGGCCCAGCCTGGCGGCCCACGGTGGGGCAGGGCACCACAGTGCAGTGGGGAACCATGGTACGACAGTCCGTCGTAGCTGTCTGGATGTCCATCCATCCTCTCCGCGCAGCACGGTCGTGCGTCGTGCCTTCACTGGCAGCTGGCTCAGCCGACCGTCCTTCCTTCGCCGCTATGGCACAAGCTGTGGTTCTCTTCTATTGGGCAGCACAGTCGCACCATCGTCTTCATCGGGAAGAACACAACAAATAATCACAAGAATTGAGGAGAGTTCGGTCCATTTTCTTTGGGCCGCACTCTCCGCGTTAGAGCGGTAGCAAGCGGATATGATTCCTTCTTGAATTACAAAGAGTCGTCAATAACGGGAAAGGGGAAAATCAAAACAACAATCCCTACTTCAAGTAAATTGGAGGAGGTCATGAGGAAGGAGACAAAGTCATTGGGGATGGTGGAATTGGCGTTCGTCGCTTCCGCAATATGCCTCTGATCTGGACTCAAGCGTCGTCCTTATTCTTCATTGGAGATGGTGCGTTCTTCGTTGGAGATGAGTTCCTCCAAAGTCTTCCCTTTTGCCAATGATTTCTCCCAATCAAAAACAAGTGAGGATCCTAAACCAATTAAATTAAGTTTAAAATTTTAATTTTTTCACACATTTAATTGGCAAAATTAATTGAAGGGTGTGGCACAATTAATGTGGAGGAAGTTCAAGAGACTTCTCTACATTAAAGAGGGAGTTTAAGGGTTTCTCCCTTTATGAGGGTTTGGGTGGTACCCGACTTTAGGAATTCAAATTGGCGGTTTTAGTTTGGGTGGTCCCCACCTCAATAACCCATGTATAGAAGTTTCAAGAATAAAAATAAAATGTTAAATATTTTTATTTTTATTTTCCCATGAAAAGTGAAAAACTAACTTTCACCCTCGACCTAATACGTTCGAGGTGAAGGTATCGTTAAGAGAATATCGACACTACGAGTTCAATGGTGCCCTCATATTTCAATTCCGAGCACCGGTTTAAAAGTTTCAAAAACCCACTTTTACGTTTATTTAGCGTACCCGAAAAAAAGTTCATAAATTCATTCCGGACATACCGGGACTCAGAATTACGCACCGTCAATTTTAACGGACTCATAAAATTCACATATAATTAAAAAAATTACAAGGAATTTCCAAGTCTTTACAATTATTTTCAATATTTTATAAAAATATATATGAATGTGAGCTAATAATTAGAAATGTATTATATGAAAAAAATGAAATGGAAGAATAATTTATAGTTCTATGATATTCTATGATGTTGGTGGTTGAAGTGGATCATACATTGACTGAATTGTTCATGATACAATCCTATAGAAATTGAAAATTATCAAAATATAATGAAAATAGTCACACTATGATCTATAGAGTAGATTTATTTTATTATCATTCATTTTGAATTCAAAAACGAGAGATATGGTTAAAGTTTCTACTAAGTGAATCAATTTGGATGGATGAATTTGAACATAGTAAAATGTATGGTACACATAAAATGATCTTTTAAAATGAAATGGGTGATAATTGAGGTACATTGTTGATTAAAGCCTCAGTAGTTAAATGGAATTGTGAAAAATAATTTTTAAAGATATATATAGGAAACAAGTAAATAGAATAACATAGAGATATCTTGTTATACATAGAAGAGGAGAGAAAATAAGGGAGAAACTCACTTCTATATTAATCCTTATTGGAATAAGAAGCTCATGATGATAGAGATCCAATATCGTATATGGATTTAGAGAGAATATGAAGAAGGAAATGATAATTCTTCTATGAATTATATTTCATATGGAATTTTATATCTTTTCTTCTTTGATCAAGTAGAGTTCTTATATTATTATTCCTACATAGAATGGATTTATCTAGATTTAGGGAATAATAGTATAGTAATTTGGGTTTTAATGATGTGTAAATTATATATGGAGTTGTGATACATAGTGATTCATCCCCATATATTGATCTGTAAGTAGTATAGAAGTCTATATCCCAATTAAAAATCCCCAAAATATTTTATAGTGAAGGAAATAAGGGAGGTTCCCTTGTGTTAATAAGTAGTGAGAAAAAACAAAATATTTTTTAATAAAGTTTACCATGGATTGGAGTTTACATGACTAAATACTTTTATACATCAAAAAAATAGTTATCAATGGAATTTTCAACAAAAACACATTGTTTTATTAACTTTATAATCATAGTATAAAACCCAACACTGTGGAAAATTTCATCACATTTCTAGGTCCTCATAAAATTATGGACTTGTTTAAATTTAAACTCTAAAAATTATATGGTTTACATCTCCAAATATATCTAGAAAAAAACAAAAATAAGTTAAATGATTCTCATTAAATTTCCATTATTCATTCTCATATATATAACATCCATGAATTGTTGTGTAATTTTTAATCTTTAAGCCATATCATGAAATAATTTTTGTTTTTCCCTCCTATTATGGTGTTACCATATGTGCATATCAACTAGATATGGACTACCTCATCATCTCATCATGATTCTTAGTGTACTTTCCATGACATAGAACATGATTTAAATATAGTAAAAATTCCACCATTATTCCACAATTATATTACTATGTGATAATTAGACTATAACATCCAAATAAAAAAATTTATCCCTTATTTAATCATGTGTAAGACATAATATTAAAATATATCATATCATAATGATTCAATATTATTTCAATTGAATATGCCAATAAATATAATATTTTAACCATAAATATTATGGAATGGTTTTTTTACTTATTCATATTATTAAATCCAAAATTACCCAGTTTTTTACTAATAATCACTATTTCTTTATCATATTCAGAATATATTAGAAAAATACTATTTCCCAAAAACCCAACCAATTAAGATCATTTTTTACAAACATTTTTTATAGAGCATTTATTTCAACAAACTTAATGTCTTAGTTTTCATCATTAGCCCCCCTCATTAATATTTGATCCAATAATATTTCTTATGATCCGATAGGTTTTAAAAGAACTTTCATCTCATCCACATAGTATTAAAAAATATTTCTCATTTATTTCATATAATACTCCATGAAAATTAGATGTCTAATGTCTTTGGGAGATTAGATTCATATTAAAAAAACAAAATAAATTATTTTATTTCCTTCATCATTATTCTCCCCTAGATATCATCATGTTCCTATTATTTCATGGGATATCCAGAAGAAAAACCTAAATAAGGGATAAGAATAAAAGACCAATATAGTTTAATCAATATAAAAATGAGGGTGTGATATCATTAGTGGTGGAATCATTAAAGGGCTGGAAAATCATGGGTATAGGGGTAGTAGAAATCAAGGGCGACCTGATGGAAAATCATGAGTAAACTTTAACAATATTGAAAAAATGGAAAAGTTTTATTAATTAAATAAAATTATTAAAAAAATGTGGATATATATTGAAATAAATATGAATACATATTAAAAATATTAAAATATAGAAAATAAATATATATATAAATAAATAATATAAATAGATCAAATTTCTAAAAAAATAAAAATTAAAAAATTAAAAAATTAAAAATGAATTTATACCTAACCGTAATAAAATTAAAAATAAATAAATAAAATTTACTAATTAAAGACATGATATATTAAATGTATCATGTTGTAATGAAATTATAAAATGAACTCTAAAAATGGAATAAATTACATAAAGATTTCATTAATTACATAAATATTTTTGTGCATTTTTTTTAAGGTGAGGAAAGCAGCCCCTTTTTTGAATTTTAAAAGAAGAGTACAAGAGAGGAATGAAAGTACAACACAAAGTCAAAAGAAGTCAATCAGCTTGTGAATGAGTATGCATGTTGTGGTGCGGGGCACTTCAATTATGTCCATTACTCGATGCAATTATTCAGTATTTTTAATTCATATTAATTTTTAATTATAAACCATTCTTCTCTAAATATATGACTATTTAATGTAAATCATAAATATTTTTTATTATATAAATCATACTTATATACATTCATATATATATATAATATACTATTTATTAATATTATCAATAATTATTTAATAAACAAATTTTTTAATATTTCTCTTGATTTACTTATTTTTAATTTGTATTTGTTTAATTTTCATTTTACATATATCTATATATTTAATATATACTATTTATTAGTATTTATAATTTATATATGGTATAATCAATTTATTCATTTTTATAAATAATTATTTAATGAAAATAATAATATTTTTTTAATAAACACATTTTTACTTATTTCTTTATTTCATTTTATTCGGGATCTTTATCAACACTAAAAAGGTGTTGATAAAGGATCCCTTTATCAGTGCTAAAAATAAAGTGTGAATAAAGGGTACCCTTTATTAGTGATAAAAATAAAGTGCTAGTAAAGGGTGTCATTTATCAATGCTAATGAAGAGCACTTATAAAGGGTACCCTTTATCAGTGCTTAAAAAAGTGATGATAAAAGGTACCATTTATCAGTACTTTTTGTTAGCATTTTTAAAGGCCTCTTTTGTATTAGTGGAATAACATTGGCATAAGACATAAGTTTTTGGCATACAAAGATGCATGGAAAATAATTTCTTTATCCAAGGATCACTACTGATACTATCATAGTATATTGGTTTAAATCCCCATTCTATAATATTATTAGTCAAGGTTCACACCCAAGACTATTATAGTGAACATATTCCCTTACGGAACTAGGTTCACTCCCCATTCTAATCTTTATTATCTCATGATATATCCATCTTTACCTAATGTATTGGAAGGCGATATAATTCCATGTCCACCCATAGCATTATTAAAATCATAAATATGAATGTCACAAGGTCATAAAACATTCATCATATCATAACCCATGGAAAAGAAATGGGTTTCATAAACATTTTAATCATTTCATCATACCACAACCCATGAAAAATAATTGGGTTTCATAAACATCTTTTCATCATAATCGTAAACCATCTAGATAAATAATAAGGATGGTATCATTGGATCATGTCCCTAGTAAATAATAATAAACATCAAAGTCTATTGTCATTAATTAATATAAATTCCATAAAAATATCATTAAAAACATTCTAGAGGATAATACCCTTTCAACTTTTAAAATATCCTTTGAAAAATTAAAATTTACAAAATATTGTGAAATTAATTTTATTTGAAAATAATTTTTGAAACTTATAAAGGAATCTTTAAAGTAAATAATAGTCATGAAGGCTATAAATTCCATTCATTTTGTGTGCATTAAAATAAATATCCCTTCCAAATTTTTGGTAAAAATTTAAAAGTACCTTATTCAGAAGACGATAAGAAGATTAGTTTTAAAAAATTGGTAAAAATTCAAAAATAGGTAAAAATTATTTTAAAAAATCATATTATAATATTAAAAACATATTGAAAATATTTTTATAAAACATGGATATTGAAGAAAAAGGAATTTCGAATGAAAAGATAAATAAAGTTAATTTTTCCTTAAAAATATTATTTCAGTCACTTGAGTACATAAAGAGGTGGAAATGAATAAAAAAACATATTATCCAAAAATAACCATAGGATAATAAATTTCATGAGATTATTTAGAGCTATATCATGAAATTTCCTCATCAAAAACTTAATCATAAACAATTCTAGTAAACAAGGTGATTATAACATAAAACCCTTACCTCAAGTTAGAATTGATTTGAAATCAATTTAACCTCCTATATAATAAATCTAAATTTATTATACTTATCTACCATAAAAATTTTCACAATATCATTTATGATCCCATTATAATACTTCAACACCAATTTTTTGTTAATTCTTTATTAAAAACATTGTTTCCAGGTATTAATTGTTTCGTTTTTCATGAAAATTTCAGTTCGATGGTTATAATCATTATACTTTAATAATATTTCAATAATATCAATAATTATAATCAGGATTTAAATATTATATATTCATTATATATATATATATATTTAAATTAATTCATAAAATATAGATATATAAAAATGAATTACACCATTCATTGAGATGATAAGTTGCACGTACGCGTGAACATTATTTTCAATTTTTAATGGATGGAACGAAAGAAAGGTAAATAATAATTCACAATTATATATTCATTTTTATATCAAATATATCATATATTTTTTATTAAATATATCTTAATTACAATCCATGTAAATAATAATTAAAAAATGAATCACATCACTTCATGGTGGTGGAAGTCCACATGTACGCACAAGCGACATTATCAATTTCCAACGGATTGGGAAGGTGAGAATGTAGATATGATATTATAATTATAGAATCATAATTATATTATAAATATAATATATAAATATTAAACCCATGAAAATAACCACACATAAAATATGGTGATGGAAAATGAATTGTATCGGTAAGTGGAGGTGATAGTCTGCACATACGCACGAGTGATAATTTCACTTCCCATTTGATAGAAAGAGGGTGGATATTGGTCATTCCTTAATCATAATAATATTTTATTATATATAGGATACTTAATTTATTATTTTACGATGAATACCATATATTTAGAGAATTTATAATAAGAAATAAATTGAAATAAGTTGGGTAAGACGATTACCTCCCCTTCGGTTGGCCTCCTCTAGATCTTTTCTTAAGGACCCTTCAAATGGTATTTTAATAAGACCATCACCTATAATTTTTGAATATGTAATTTTATAATATTTTTCTGTAGGTTTTTTTGAGATGTAAGGCTCAAATTAGTGTAAATAATATAAAGGAGGGGTGTCCTTTTATAACTAGGGGAGAGGACACAATTGGAATTTCTTAAGAGAATAAAATATAATTAAGTCATTCTCAAGAAAAATGTTTCAAAATAGCTATAGATTTGAATCAAGGAGATTATTATGTTGAAATATTCCTATAATATAGGATTTAAACCATTTTAATTGGTAAATTTCCCCTTATCTCTTGGTTTAACCCCCCCCGGTGAACCTGTTTTAACCTTAACTGTCATAAAAAACATTTACTGTTTTTACTATTCATTATGACTAAAAATGAAAGAGGAATCATTAAAAAGAATGAAAATTATGATTACATATTTTGAATATATTTTATCAAATTCAATCTATAAAAATTTTAGAAATTTATTTTAAAATAAACTCGCAAAACATGACAAAAACAATTTTCAAAAACAAATGTTTTCTTAAGTATACAAAGTTTTTATACCAAAATCCACAAAAAATTAATTAAAATTACCACAATTTGATTATTTGTAATATAAATGAACTAATTTTATTTTTTAAAACTATTTAAAAAAATAACTTTTTAAATTCTTTTAATGAAAATATATTTTTCAATAAAAATAAGTATTTTTCACTATTTATAGAAAAATTAATATTTTAACAAAATTATTAAAAACTCACTATAAGATAACTTTTACATGTTTATTTATAAAATGAATTTAATTTTATCAAAAATATTTTCCAAAAGTGGAAATAATTAATTATATTATTTTCTCACAAAAAGAAATAAAAACCATTTTTGTAAAAAATTATACTTTTAAAATATATGATGACATTATTAAAAAATGAGTATTTATTTACAAATATATTTTATTTATCAAAAAAAAGTATACACATTTTTTAAAATGTGGTTATTTCTATTCATACCTTCAATTTAACAGCTAGGTTATAATGGTATACTATATTATGATTCACTTAGACTCAGGGTTACATGTAACGCAATATATCAATGAAATTCAATTTATTTAAATCATAAAATATAAAGGTGTTTCATATACATTGGTTAATTTCTTCCTCAGTCTCCCACACACATATAAATTAATGAGATCTATTTTTTGATTCAATTAAATCATCACCTTCTTGTGTGAAGAGTTAATGATCTTCCATTTTTTACATATCGAGCACATTCAATCTCTTTCTATTTTCAGAAAGGTAATGTCACAAAAATTATCACCGTGAGTAATAAAGTTTATATCCTTTTGGAAAATAGAGACAATCCATTGATTACATAATTTATTTTCCTCTTTCATACTTAGATAGTATGAGTTTCTTTCTGATCATCCATGCGAGGTGGGGTGCTAGGAGCCTTCAAGATGCAGATGTTGGGGGTTGTTTCAATTGTGTCGGGTCTTAGGCCTTTAAGATCATGTATTGGGTTGTGTATAGGCCTTATTCCTTGGGCCTACAAGTCATGTAAGGGTTCCCCTTTAACCCTTAAAATGGGTATTATCCAAAAAATAAATAAAAATAAGGCCTTTGGTTCATTCAGGTAAAAGTTTTAAATCATCTATCATGTGAGATGATCATCTACTATCCAAATCCATGGACTTTCCCTTTTAGAAGATCTAAGTGCTACTTCCATAATAAAGTCCTTCTCCTTTCCTTTTTTCTTCTTCTTCTAAAGATTTTTTGTATTGAAATTCATAGTTTTTTTGGATGGTAAAATAATAGGCAATAATTTGCATGATGACCAAGATGATCACACCTTCCATAGACTTCTCCAAGTATATCAAACTTGTTCTGTGATATCTATCTAGATCTCTTAACTAGTTTCTGAAATTCCATATATTGAGAGAACCGACTCCCCCTCAATACTTTCCTATCATAACTTCTACTATTATTATGATGTTTGTGGTTAAACAAACATATATTTTTCATATTCCCAAATCCCCAAAAATACCAACAATAACCATATAAATAATATTTACCTTTTAAAGTAACTTGTTGTCTAGAATTTTTCAACTATAATTCACCCTTAGTAGAGTCCCAAATTTTAACTCCTTTTTGATAAATAGATTTTTGGTGAACTCCTAGCTTCTTTATATTCATATAAATCATTTTTTTCATCTCTTTAGGATACACTTTTTTGTAAAAAAAAATTCACTCAAGTTATTGTTCCCAAAATTTCTATATTTTGGAACATCACTTGATTTATCCACAAACTTGTTCTTCATGAATTATTTCTTCTTCACTTGGTATTAACCAAAATTTTCATAATTAATCACATATTTACTTAATTATTTCTATTGGTATTATTTATCTTTACACTTATTCAAACAGTATATAACTTATGAAATAAAATTCTAAGCATTGAATCTATACTTCTTTGAATCCTCTTCTATTCTAGCCAAGTTTTGTTATAAATAATCATTTTCTTCCACCTTCAATATTTATTCCAACCTGATATTAAGTATTTTATCATCATAAATTAACATCTTTAATCATTTAACATCATCATGCAACATAGAATTTTATTTTACAAAGATATATTCATTATTGTTGAAATATTTATCCCCAATATTCAATTTTTTATCTCCTTCTCCAATTTTTAAATATTTGATAAACATTATTTTAATTCTCTATTTGGTATGAAATCCATCTCAGTATATTTTTATTCTGTAATTTCATAATTTCTTTTATCACTTGAAATTTGTTTCATCATTCACTTTAGAAATGAGTAGTTTTATAGCATGTTAACTATTAGAGGAAAATTCATCTTCATATTAATTTTCATTTTCTATACCTTATTTAGATAATAATTTTCTCCTATGAAATTTAGATAAATAATTACCCTTGTCATTGTAAGAAACCTTTGGCTTATTTTTTTTCACCTTTGAGAATATTCAAGGAATATCATATTCCTATTCACTATCATAATTGGTTTTAGATTTTGTAAAATTTGTAGTATAATGTCCAATAGATCAACACCTATAATATTTTAATGGATTATTTTTATTATACTTTTATTTCCCACTTATCATGTTTATTGAGGTAAGATACATAGATTCATAAAAACTATCCTCCAAATCCTCATCAGAACCTGTATAATAAGATTCTTCTTCAATGAAAACCTTATTCTTAAACTTCTATTGATTTGTGGATTTAAAATAGATTTATTTTTTGGACTTAACCTTCTTCTTGATGGAACTATATTTACTAATTTCATAATAAATTAATATACTATGAAAATAATAAAGATAAATATCACTTGAATCTTTTTATTCTAAAGTAGAGACATTAAAATCAATCTTATGTAGTGTGATATACATAATATTTTCAAAAATAAAATTATAATATAACATCTCCCCATAACCATTGATAGTTCTTAAAACTTCTTTTACCCTTATTAAGAAACTATTAATAGTTTAATCATCATGCATATGGAGATATTCATAATTAAGTCTCTAAAAATATAACTTAGTTCGATTCACATTGGTCTTTCCTTTATATATATTCTGAAGTTTTTCCTAGATAATTTTAGTATTTTTGGGTCCTTTAACTTTTAAGAACTCAACTTTCAATATATTTGATAAAATAATATTCTTTTCATGACCATATTTCTCCAAATTCATCTTATCAGTTATTGTAATAGTAAAACCTTCATCCTAGGGAACAAACCCATCAATTGTGACTTCCAATACATCATAAATGAAAGATAATGAGTATGGAATCATCCTATATTTTTATATGTGATATATTTTCTCATAAAATGATGGTATCCCCTTTTAGATATTTGAATTTTAATTATCCATTTTAGATAACAAAAATAAATTAATTCTTCTTCCAGATATAATAACTTTAAATAGACAATCACAAATGAATGTAACTATCCTTTAATACAACTTGTAGAACCACTTCAAGATCAACAAAGGATCACTGAGAGGGGTCGAATCAGTGATCAATTATGTTTTTATATTTTTTTTGAAATTACCTCCACCTTTTAGGATGTAATTATGATAATTGCAACACACTCAAACACACAACAACATAAACACATAATATTTACGAGGTTTACCTCTCAATGTGTGATGTTTAGTTCTTGATGTGATGTGAATTCCTATAGGATAACACTAACCACTAGAATAATCATGTGAGTACAATGAGTAGGGTATAACCTTTAAAGTTGTATTTATACCTATTCCAACTATTATATGTAGAATACCACACACAAGTGAATCATAAACTTTACAATGATAAATATTTGGGTAATAACAAAAAATTATTCAACCAAATATAATTCCTCTAAAAATTTTAATGTGATGAGATTTTTCACTTTAAATATACTTTCATTGCAATGAAAAAGAAGAAATGTTTCTTCAAACTTGAACACGAACAAGTTTCCTATTCACTTTTTATACATTTTACATTCACACAACCACTTCAATATTATTCTTCTTTTAACTTTATTCTAATTTGGATAATCCCAAAATCCTCATTGTATAGGATATATCGAGAACATCATATTCATTATCTATTTTATTATATTCTCTTAATTTTTTTAACTCTTCTTAAAATATGCATGGAATATCATATTAAATAGAAAATATATTTAAATTTGAATGTAAAATCAAAATACACTTCTTGAATCAAAAACCTTATATCATCTACCACTGAAATATTGTACATTAAATTAAAATTCTTAATTAAAATAGGTTGGAATAACCACCAAATTTAAAATATGAATCCAAGTAAGAACTCATGGTTGAACTTCCTAGATTTTCCTATAAGACCAATTCTACAATGTAGCCTCATTCATTGTACTGTGAGGTGGTGGTTAAAACCAGTTATTTTTTAACTTCTTGAATATAGTATGGTGTAGTATATATTTTGTGGTGTATAGGTCTTTAATTATCTAGAATCGCAAAATTATAATTAAACCTCCTCTAAGGAATGAATTGATGGTTTATCAAAGTAGGGTGTTTATAGATTATCTAGTATGTGGAAAGAAATTTATGGGTGAACCTAACTAGATTATGTGTCTGTATTTTTTGTATGATTTTTGTTACACTTATCTAGGAAACCTGAAAGGTTAATATTCCAAAGGAGTAGAATTGAGATAATCAATATGATTGATTTGGAAACAGTGTTTTCTACTCAACTATATGAGAGTTTTATATCATATGATTGAATTGATGGTTTACCTATTTTTCCAAATAATGGGAGAAATTCCAAAGATACCCAAATCTTAGTGAAATATAAATCATAGACCACTAATGGAAATGATGTAATTTAAAATGGATCATCATTTTAGTAGGAAAACATTTAATAAAGGTGCTTATTAAATGATATTAAAACATGATAATCATATGATAAAAGATTTTTTATATATGGTTTTTTAATATTATTTATAGAATTTAATTATATAAAATATATCATGTCACTACTGGAAAGGGGAGTTTTCCCAACACTTGTATATCAATGGTTCAAAGAACCATTGGTATAGGTTTTCTTTCCCAACAGTTTATATAAACCGTTGGTAAAGACCTTGAAGAGCTGACTTTTCCCAACGGTTTCATAAAACCATTGGGAGAAGTGGGGAAAAAATTAGTTTTCCAAACGGTTTTATGAAACCGTTGGGAAATATTGGGTTTTCCCAATGGTTTTTAAGAACCGTTGGGAAAAAAATCCCCAAATACCCAAATGCAGGTAGCGGCCTGCCCACGATTCCAGAAGCCTTCCGCTCGTCTCCAGATGCGATTTCTTGGCAGAAGTTGTTCCCAATCCCCACATCTTCCATCGGATCAGCAGATACCAGGTTAGACTCCTTCTATATTTTATCAAGGATATAGTTCCACCTCTTATAAAGCATATCCTTCTATTCTCAACGATTTCGTTATTCCCAATTTTTAGGGTTTTTGTAAAATTTTATGATTGTTCCACGAATTGTGTACTCAAATCCCTATATCGGTGTATGTCCAATTAATGTTTTCATTACACATTTACATTTATAAGGGCATGGTGTCTCTTTATTGTGCTCTACTTTTGAATATTCATAGTTTTTTTTAACCTGGTTCAAATATTATAGGTTCATGTATAGGAACTAATAAGAAATTGTTTGTAATATTTATTGATATTATTTCATGAAAATCACTCTTTCATTAAGATCATTCCAAACATGAAGATCTTGTTCATCTTAATTTTTGTACACTATGTGTATTACATAACAAGTATGTATCATGTTTCTATCAAAATCTATATATATATAAAATGACACACTGTTCACTTATCCTTTGCACAATAGAACATATGGAGTATCTTCTTGAACTTTGCCAAATAGTATGTTGTCCCTAATTAGTATTTCTTCCTTCTTCATGAAACTAATTCACAGAATGTCAAATTCACAATATTAGTGAATATTAGTTTTTCTAATATAACCATTAATCATTCTGCCTTCGACATCATACATGAGTTATTCAATCACATTTTTAAAACACAATTACCATTTTCACTGATTTGGGGTTCCTCAAAATGCTTGGGAAAATCAGAAAAATTCATGTATTGAATCGTGTTTCTCATATGGTTTCATGGATACGATTTCATCTAAAAAATCATGACTGTGTGGTTCAAATATCATGAGGACCATGAGATTATTATTCTTCACACAAATGAAGTTTTTTTCTACAACTATGTGTTTTTGTTTTCACTTTTGATTTGGCCGAAAGGGGAGATTTTTGGTCATTAATCATAGTTGTGGGTGGTCATTTATGATATAAGATAGTATGAATTCATTTTACTTGATATATCCAATTTTATTATTGATTTATGTTCAATTTGATTATATTTAATAAGTGATGTTATTTAATAAGTTTTTCTTAATGGTTGTAATAATGACGATATGGTATAAGGGTTCATATGGTGTGTATAAGGGTTCACAAGGTGTGTATAACGGTTGACATGGTATCAGTGAACTCAAGTCATTAATTTAAGTCTTCATTATCACTATCATGTAAGAAATTGAATGATGTAAACCCATCCTCACATGATTTCTTACCATAGATAGTGTACAACATATGGAATACGAGCTTTTGAATTCATCAGTTAACCAGGATCATATATTCCATTTCCCCCAAGATGACTGTACTAATATAAATTTAGGGTCAACTAAATATGGTTCTCATTGTAGGTTGTATATTATGTGTCCTTTTTGGCCAATACTCACTTTTATGAGGGTGGGGTTCTTTTCACTACATCGACTAGAAACTTCTTCCTTTATCATTTACTTAAATGTATTTTATATTAAAGTTCAATCCTATTGAATTGTTTATGACAAAATGAATTATATAAATTCTTTTCACAAAATGGACAGAAGTTGGATGTATGAAACCGATCGGATCTCAAGCGATTTTCAAAACAATTTGGATAGCTTTATAGATTTTTCATTTCACAATGCTTGAGATAGTGGTCGCATACACTGCCCATGTTACAATTGTGTTGGTAGACCTTGGTTGAGCCGTGAAGAGGTCAGCTACCACATAACCAAAAATGGTTTTCAAGAAAACTACTTTGTGTGGTATCACAATGGGGAGAAAATAAAATCTCAAATTGGTGATGATCGAAATGAAAAGACTGGAATGAAGTATTTGTTAGATGATCGGTTTTCGTTTATTTGTCATCATGAAAAAGAAAGGATTTCTACTCAAGAAGACTTCTATATGACCACAACTGATGCATCTAGTGAAAATGATGATATTGATAGGGTGAAAAAATTGAATGATGCTTCCCCGACTCCAGTATATCGACAATGCGATAAAATGAAAAAGCTGGAATTTTTAATCCGATTATTTCATGGGAAAACTATGTATGGGATTTCTAATACAGCAATCGATTACATTCTTACCCTCTTGAAGGATTTACTTCCAGATAATGCAGATATTCCCTCAAACCACTATATGACATGGAAGTTAGTTGAGGAACTTGTATTTTCAAGAAACAAAATTCATGCTTGCCCGAAAGATTGCAGTTTATTCTGGGAGGAAAACGCTGAATGAAATGATTGTATTAAATGTGGCACATCCCGCTGGAAGTCAAAATCTGATTGAATCCCGCGTTCCACAGAAAGTAATGTGGAACTTTCCATTGATCCCCAGACTCCAGAATATTTTTTTGTATGATGACATATCAATAAAAATGAGATGGCATGATACCGAGAGAAAGAAGACTAATGATGAGTTGGTCCATCCTGCAGATGGATTTTCATGGCAGAGATTTGATGCTCGACATCCTAATTTTGCAGCTGACGTGCGTAATGTGAGGCTGGGTCTTTCATGTGACAGTTTTAATCCGTTTGGGAAGATACTTACTTCGGACAACACATGGACAGTTTTTATACACATTTATAATCTTCCCCCATGGTTGTGTATGAAAAAACCTTTCACTTTCCTGATTATACTCATATCTGGTCCTTCTGATCCCGACATTGATATTGATGTCTACATGCAACCTTTAATAAAGGAGTTGAAACTTCTTTGGGATGTGGGTGTCCGCACATACGATGCATGTTCGAAAGAAATATTTCAGATGCATGCTATGCTTATTTGGATGATCAATGATTTTCCAGCTTATGCAATGATGTCTGGATGGATCACGAAGGGAAAATTGTCATGTCCAGTTTGTATGAAGAATACACAATCCAGAAGACTGAAACATCATTGTAGTTTCAGTTTTATGGGACATCGACGATTCTTGCCAAAGGATCATCCATATAGAATGAATCGTCGAAGATTTTGATAATACCATAGAGACCGATGATCCACCTCAACGTATGTCTAGAACTAACGTGCTTAATGAATTGAAAGATTTTAGTTTTTCTTTTGGGAAGGGTCAAATGAAATCTGGAAAGAGAAAGAATGTTTCCACTGAAACCTGTTACAATTGGAGGAAGAGGAGTATCTTTTTTGATTTGTCTTATTGGTCAACAAATTTGTTACGTCATTTCTTAGACGTAATGCATATTGAAAAGAATATATGTGAAATGTTGCTTTCGGTTCTTCTAAATGTCAAGGGGAAGACAAAAGATCTCGGCGTGACTTGGTGGATTGGGGCATCAGACCAGAATTATATCTTGTGCATATCAGTGAAAATAAATAGCAACTTCCTTGTGCTTCTTATGTGATGACACCTACAGAAAAAAACAATTTCTGGAAGTATTAGAGACTATTAGAGTTCCTAATGGCTATTCAAGAAATATATATAAATGGTTCAACAGAAGAGAGTTGAAGCTAAAATCTTTGAAGACTCATGATTATCACGTTCTACTGCATGAGTTGCTTCCAATAGCAATCTGTCATCTTTTTTCCAATAATATAAGGGTGGCTGTTATTCGGTTGTGCCATTTTTTTAGAGATCTTTGTGCTAAGAAGTTGTCCAAGTCTTTCTTGCAAAAAATGTTGATAGATGCCCCATTAATTTTGTGTGAGTTGGAGAAAATATTTCCTCCCTCATTTTTCACATGCATGTTGCATCTGACTATCCATATTCCCACTGAAATACTTCTCGGAGGACCTGTTTCTTTTTGTTGGATGTATCCAACAGAAAGAAATATGTTCACATTAAAGTCTTATGTCCTAAACAGAAATCATCCCGAAGGTTCTATCGTGAACTATTACTTGGCTCAAGAATGTATGGATTTCTGCTCGATGTATTTGTTTGATCTTAATACAAGATTGAACAGACCAATGAGAAATGAAGAAGAACAATATGAGAAAATTGAACCCTATTTTCTATCACTTCTTCAAACAGTAGGAATTCCTGGATCATATACATTGAAGACATTAAGCCATGAAGAGCGGGATATGTCACATCGCACAGTTTTGTTCAGCTGTGATTTTTTCGATGACTATATCAGGTAACTAAATTGATTATGTATATCTTAAATATATATCTGTTAAACTATTTATATTTTTTATCTTCAGGGAACATAAAACAATGATAAATAGGAAGCATCGTTCTTTATCTTTGAGAAGGAGAGAGACTTTGCATAGCAAAGAGTTTTCTGCTTGGTTAAAATTGAAGGTATAAAAAAAATTAATGTTTAAAATAATTATATCAATATTTAATTAAGTTTAATAGTCATTTATATTGCAGGTATTGAGTTTTTCTGCTGACTCTGTCTCTGAGGAAATAAGAGCTTTGGCTTTTGGTCCTAATACCCTGGTTCGTGACTGTAAATCAATTGTTATAAATGGGTACAAATTTATTGTCATTGAATGAGCAAAGAACATGAGAACACAACATGATGGTGTTATGGTTACTAACACAACAGATTGTTATGCTAGTGCATCAGATAGTAGACCACGATTTGAAAATGTGGGTTATTATGGAGTTGTTGAGAAAATAATAATATTGGATTATTACTCTCATGGTTGAGTCACAATGATGAAATTCCATTGGTTTGATTGGATGATGATACATGACACATTTATTGATGATTGTGGATTTCGAGTAATTAATATGACTCATACTCTTACTACCGAAGAACCATATGTGTTGGCATCAATGGATAAACAAGTTTTTTATGTTAAAGACCAACTTCGAACTGAATTTGGTGTCATAGTGGAAGTAATTCCAATACATATTTTTGATGATGGTGATGATGGAATTGATTTTGTCCCTAGTGCCATTGGAACCAATCCATTTATTTCTTTTGATGACTCAAATAGCTCAATTGTCAGAGTTGATTGTAAACCTGAAGTTGTGGTTGAAAATATATAGAATCATCCATCCTTGTTCTCAATTATTTTGGTTTACCTTGAGTTGGGTTGTTAAGGTTGGTAATATTCAAATTGATTTAATATTGATCACAAATATGTTTTAGCTGACTTGACTGTTATGTGAATTTTCAATGTTTATTGGTTGCAGTTTTATTTGAATTGCATTTTCTAATTTGGAATTGAACTGTATTCAAACATAGTTAAACAATATTTCTAACTTGGTGAACATTACAACTTGTATGATTTATTAAATCCATTCAAACTCTTCTAATACAATTGATAGTTAAATTACCAATGAATCCCCCTATTCCCTAATATATTTAGTTTTTTGGGTTACACATTAGTTTTATTTTTCTAATTAATTGCATATTTGTTTCCAAAAGTAGGAAATGAAGCCAATTGAAGAGAGATGAAGGAAAAAAATGATGGATAACAATCGTCGAATGACGGAGTTGGGAATTCCATCATTAGTGCATGTATTAAGTACTTTATTTCAAATTGATATATTTAAAGAATATATAATGTCATGTGATTAATTTTTTTGTAAACATTTTTGTAGGATCCACCTATACATCGACAGTTATTCGATGAGGAGCCTAGTATTGGTCCTAGTACTCAGGCCGGTGGTACGAGGAGGGTTCGTACCAGAGGTGGACGAGCAGCTGCGTGTACCCAACTAGGCCCTGCCCCTCCCACTAACATGTCATCCTTCCCACATTCTGATCACAGTGTGTTGTTAGGGAAACACGGGATATTTAGGCCTCCCATGTTTTCGCTACCTTCTTCATCTTCTGGCCCATCATTTTCACATCCCATGATGATTCCCACTCCCCTGTCAGCATTCGGTCAGACAGCTATCCCATCTTCTTTTCCTTCTACTTCTATCTCTCCAAGCTTCTATATTCCATCGTCTTCGACTCCTGTTCCACCACAGGGTGTTCCATCAGTTTCTGTGGATCCAGCGGTGCTCAGCGATTAGACCGGCACAAGTATATTTATAGAACCCTAACAAATTTTTATAGAAATATTTATTTTAATTATAACATGTTTTGATAAAATATTTTATTTTCTTTCATGACATATACATCTACTGACAGGAGGCATGGGCAGGGGCATACACGCATGCGTTTGGTGTGGAACCTCCACACACAGGTTATGGTGGATTATAATGAAGACAACCAAATGGTTGAGAAAACAGGGCAGCAATGTCAGAGTTTTTTGGCGACGCTTTCCAAATACTCCGACATCATTCCCGTCAACCCGCTATCATGGAGAAATTTGCCACATGAGGTCAAGGATAGAGCTTGGGAAGAGATATGGGTAAAAAAATATGTTCTATTTAATTCTATGAATTATTTTTGTATTTATATGAATTAATATTTTGATTTTAGCTTCGATTTAATTTTCACGATGGTGAGGGTGCACGACCGGAACGTCTAAAGGATTTAGGCGAGATTTGAAGAGCCTACAAGCATGAGTTGTATATTGGCTGTGTTGCTAGAGTTGGCACTGAGTTAGAGGCGGTACCAGTGGTGGATTATTGTCCTATAGAGCAGTATCGTCAGATGATTACTCATTGGACGAGTACCCAGTTTAAGGTATTAATAACATTTGAGGTATTTAAATAATAACTTTCATTTTTTGCATTAATAATATCTATTTCATTTTCGAATTTTATTTAGGAATCATCTGGAAAAAATAAAAAGAACATTGATGCAAAAAAAATACCACCACACACTGGGACGCACTACGATGCCTGATCATGAGAGGAAGCAGGTATGACAATTGTTTATAAGTTTTCTTTACACCTTAGACTTTCTTTTGTTTCCTCAATTATTTAATAGTTTGATAATGTTTTCATATAACTTTAGTTTTCAATGTCATTA
This sequence comes from Viscum album, assembly GCA_963277665.1. Classification (NCBI taxonomy): domain Eukaryota; kingdom Viridiplantae; phylum Streptophyta; class Magnoliopsida; order Santalales; family Viscaceae; genus Viscum; species Viscum album. The sequence goes on from OY728160.1 coordinate 1,827,057,969, forward strand.
CAGAGGCAAATACAAAATATTGAAGGACGTGTGCCTCGAGCAAAACTGTTTTGCTCAAGTAGACAGAAAAAGGATGGAAGTGCCGTCAATGAAGCGACTCAGCAGCAGATTGTAAGTTTTAATCTGTTGAATTTATATTTTAATATATATTTTGTAACTTAATGATATATTTATATTTGTAACAGGCTGCTTTAGAGGCCCTCGATGCCCAAGAACCAGACAATTTTGGGCCAACAGATCACTTACATCAGGTCTTGGGAGAGGAGCATTCTGGAAGAGTACGCTGCCGACCTAGGATAGCCCCGACGAGGTATTGGCCATCCTCAGGTATGAGCTGTAGTGCCACTAAGCTACAACAAGTTAGGGCACAGGCCGCACAAGCTGAGAAAAGGGCCATAGAGTCGGCAGAACAGTCTTGTTAGGGCAAACAGTGTGTTTATGAAATTTATTGAAGTTCTACGTCCTACACTTCCAGTAGAGGACAACCCAGCTTTTAATGAGTATATGTCATCGATGCGTTCTATATACGGTGCACCAGGTGGAAGTTCTAGTGGTGGTTAGGATGATGTCCAGCTTGACGATGATGAAGGCGAGGAGTCTGATGCGGAAGAGGAGGGAGATGAGGAGGGCGAGGCGGGTGGCAAGGGTGAGGAGGAGGGCGCGAGGACGAGGAGGAGGGCGCGAGGGCGATTATGGGGACGAGGACGAGGGTGATGATGAAGGTGATGATGGTGATGGTGATGTGGGACAAGTTGATCCATTATATTTTGACTGATATTACTGATATTTGATATTTAATATATTCTAGTTGTTGGTTTTATCTAGACTCGTAGTATAATATTGGAGTTGAGTTATTTTTATATATTATCTGTTTTTATGGATGTTTTTTGTCTTTTAGTGGTTGTGTGTTTGGGAACCCTCCTCCTTCCTGGACTCTGGACAACCCCCACCCTCCTCCCTGGACCCCGGACTGCCCCCCAAACAGCCCCCCGGACAACACCCCTCACCCTCTTCCTTGGACCCCCGGAAAACCCCCCCCGAACACCCCCCCCGGACAGCCCTCAGACAGCCCCCCCGAATAGCCCCCTGGACAGCCCCCCCCACCCTCCTCCCCTGGACCCCGGACAGCCCCCCCCGGACAGCCCCCAGATAACCCCCCCATACATCCCCCACCCCTCTTCCTTGGACCCCGGACAACCCCCCGAACTCCCCCTGGACATACCCCCGGACAGCCCCCCCGGACAACCCCCTAGACAGCCCCCCCCCACCCTCCTCCCTAGAACCCCGGACAACCCCCCGGACTACCCCCCCAGATAGCCCCCCGGACTTCCCCCCCACCCTCTTCCTTGGACCCCGGACAACCCCTCGAACACCCCCCAGACACCCCTAGACAGCCCCCCAAACAGCCCCCTGGACAGCCCCCCCCTCCTCCCTGGACCCCGGAAAACCCCCCTGGAGAGCCCCCCAGACAGCCCCCCACCCTCTTCCTTGGACCCCGGACAACCCCCCGAACACCCCCCAAACAGCCCCCCGGATAGCCCCCCTGAACAGCCCCCCGGATAGCCCCCCCCACCCTCCTCCCTGGACCCCATACAGCCCCCCCGTACAGCCCCCCCACCCTCCTCCTTGGACCCCAGACAACCCCCCCGAACACCCCCCTGGATAGCCCCCCCGCACAATCCCCCCACCCTCCTCCCTGGACTCCGGACATCCCCCCCAGACTTCCCCCCAGACAGCTCCCCAGACAGCCCCCTCACCCTCTTCCTTGGACCCCGGACAACCCCCCCGCACAGCCCCCACCCTCCTCCTTGGTCCCCCAGACAGCCCCCTTCGGAAAGCCCCCGCCGGACATCCCCCCCACCCTCCTTGATTTCATTTAATACTAGAAAATCTATAATATATATTTTTATTTATTTTCATCATGATAATCAATGTAAATCACATTTACACATCTAATCAATATCATAGATTCTTGGTATGTTATAAAAGAGATGTATTCATTGGGCATGACATTTTTAGCTCCGAAATGTTTTATAGCATTATAAACTAAAATCTAATCCATACTAAGAATGATATAAAAATATTTTATATAAATATACACAAGATTTTAAGTAAATACCATTCCACTAATAGACACATGAGGATTCTCATAAAATGAACAACATTTTAAGTACATACGGAAAACCGACCAAATGCATTGGGTTTCCGTTGAAACTTTAGGAGAACGATCCATGGGTCATATGTGATGTGTATGAATCAATCCCGCCTCAATCTGAGGCACGGTGTGGCCCGGCACCACTCAAAGTGTCTGCCTTTTGTTTCAAAAGGACGTCATTTTAATTGAAAAACATCAACTGGCATACGGAAAACCGACCCTAACGCATTCAGATTATGTCGATACTTTAGCACAACAATCCATGGGCCATATGTGATGTGTAGGAGTCAACCCTCGCCTCAATACGAGGAACGGAGTGGCTACCATCACTCAAAGTGTCTGTCTTTTGTTTCAAAAGGACGTCATTTTAAGTGAAAAATATCAACTGTCATATGGAAAAGTGACCAAACGCATTCAGATTGTGTCGATACTTTAGCACAACAATCCATGCGTCAAATGTAATGCGTACAAGTCAACCTATTCTTAATCGGAGTCATGGTGTGGCCAGAATCACTCTAAGTGGCTCTCTTTTGTTTAAAATGGACAACATTTTAAGTACATACGGAAAACCGACCAAACTCATTCGGTTTCCATTGAAACTTTAGGAAAACGATCCATGGGTCATATGTGACGTGTACGAGTCAACCCTGCCTCAATCCGAGGCGTGGTGTGGCCTCCACCACTCAAAGTGTCTGCCTTTTGTTTCAAAATGACATTATTTTAATTGAAAAACATCAACTGGCATACAGAAAACTGACAAACGCATTCGGATTGTGTCAATACTTTAGCACAACGATCCATGGGTCATATGTGACGGGTACGAGTCAACCCTGCCTCAATTCGAGGCTCGGTGTGGCCGCCACTACTCAAAGTGTCTGCCTTTTGTTTCAAAAAGACATCATTTTAATTGAAAAACATCAACTGGCATACAGAAAACTGACAAACGCATTCGGATTGTGTCGATACTTTAGCACAACGATCCATGGGTCATATGTGATGTGTACGAGTCAACCCCGCCTCAATATGAGGTGCGGTGTGGCCACCACCACTCAAAATTTATGTCTTTTGTTTCAAAAGGATGTCATTTTAAGTGAAAAACATCAACTAGAATACGAAAAACTGACCAAATGCATTCGAATTATGTCGATACTTTATCACAATGATCCATCGGTCATATGTGACGTGTAAAAGTCAACCCCTCCTTAATCGGAGGCACGGTGAAATGGACAACATTTTAAGTACATATGGAAAACCGACAAAACGCATTCGGTTTCCGTTGAAACTTTAGGAGAATGATCCATGGGTCATATGTGACGTGTACGAGTCAACCCTTCCTTAATACGAGGCGCGGTGTGGCCAGCACCACTCAAAGTGTCTGCCTTTTGTTTCAAAAGGATGTCATTTTAATTGAAAAACATCAGCTGGCATACGGAAAAGCGACCAAACGCATTCGGATTGTGTCGATACTTTAGCACAACAATCCATGGGTCATATGTGATGTGTACGAGTCAACCCCGCCTCAATCTGAGGCGCGGTGTGGCCGCCACCACTCAAAATGTCTGTCTTTTATTTCAAAAGGATGTCATTTTAAGTGAAAAACATCAACTCGAATACGGAAAAATGACCAAACACATTCGGATTATGTCGATACTTTATCACAATGATCCATGGGTCATATATGACGTGTAAAAGTCAACTCCTCCTTAATCGGAGGCACGGTGAAATGGAAAACATTTTAAGTACATACGGAAAACCAACCAAACGCATTCAGTTTCCGTTGAAACTTTAGGAGAACGATCCATGGGTCATATGTGACGTGTACGAGTCAACCCTTCCTCAATCTAAGGCGCGGTGTGGCCGGCACCACTCAAAGTGTCTGCCTTTTGTTTCAAAAGTATGTCATTTTAATTGAAAAACATCAGCTGGCATACGGAAAAGCGACCAAACGCATTCGGATTGTGTCGATAATTTAGAACAACGATCCATGGGTCATATGTGATGTGTACGAGTCAACCCCGCCTCAATCCAAGGCATGGTGTGGCTGCTACCACTCAAAGTGTTTGCCTTTTGTTTCGAAAGGACGCCATTTTAATTGAAAAACATCAACTGGCGTACGGAAAAGTGACTAAACGTATTCAGATTGTGTCGATACTTTATAAAAACAATCCATGGGTCAAATGTGACATTTAATAGTCAACCCTGTCTTAATCGGAGGCACGGTGTGGCCGTAATCACTCTAAGTGGCTCTCTTTTGTTTAAAATGGACAACATTTTAAGTACATACGAAAAACCGACCAAACACATTCGGTTTCTGTTGAAAATTTAGGAGAATGATTCATGGGTCATATGTGACATGTAAAAGTCAACCCCGCCTCAATCCGTGGCGTGGTGTGGCCGAAACCACTCAAAGTGTCTGCCTTTTGTTTCAGAATGACGTCATTTTAATTGAAAAACATCAACTGGCATACGGAAAACCGACAAACGCATTCAGATTGTGTCGATACTTTAGCACAACGATCCATGGGTCATATGTGACGTGTACGAGTCAACCCCACCTCAATATGAGGTGCGGTGTGGCCACCGCCACTCAAGGTTTCTGCCTTTTGTTTCAAAAAGCTGTCATTTTAATTGAAAAACATCAACTGGAATACGAAAAACCAACAAACGCATTTGGATTGTGTTGATAATTTAGCACAACGATCCATGGGTCATATATGACATGTACGAGTCAACCCCGCCTCAATCTGAGGTTCGGTGTAGCCTCCACCACTCAAAGTGTCTGTCTTTTGTTTCAAAAGGACGTCATTTTAAGTGAAAAACATCAACTGAAATACGGAAAACTGACCAAACCCATTCGTATTGTGTCGATACTTTAGCACAATGATCCATGGGTCATATGTGACGTTTATAAGTCAACCCCGCCTTAATCGGAGGCATGGTGTGGCCAGAATCACTCTAAGTGTCTCTCTTTTGTTTAAAATGGACAACATTTTAAGTACATACGGAAAACCGATCAAACGCATTCGGTTTCTGTTGAAAGTTTAGGAGAACGATCCATGGGTCATCTGTTACATGTACGAATCAACCCCGCCTCAATCCGAGTCACAGTGTGGCCAGCACCACTCAAAGTGTCTGCCTTTTGTTTCAAAAGGATGTCATTTTAATTGAAAAACATCAACTGGCATACGGAAAACCGACCAAACGCATTCATATTGTGTAGATACTTTAGAAAAACGATCCATAGGTCATATGTGACGTGTATGAGTCAACCCCGCCTCAATCTGAGGTGCGGTGTGGCCGCCACCACTCAAAGTTTCTGCCTTTTGTTTCAAATGGACGTCATTTTAATTTAAAAACATCAACTGGCATACAGAAAATCGACCAAACGCATTCGAATTGTGTTTATAATTTATCACAATGATACATGGGTAAAATGTGACGTGTACGAGTCAACTCCGTCTTAATTGGAGGTACGGTGTGGTTGGAATCACTCTAAGTGGCTCTCTTTTGTTTAAAATGGACAACATTTTAAGTACATATGGAAAACTGACCAAACGCATTCGATTTCCATTGAAACTTTAGGAGAACGATTCATGGGTCATATGTGATGTGTACGAGTCAACCCCGCCTCAATATGAGGCATAGTGTGGCCGACACCACTCAAAGTGTCTGCCTTTTGTTTCAAAAGGACACCATTTTAGTTGAAAAACATCAACCGACATAAGGAAAACCGACCAAACGCATTCGGTTTCTGTTGAAACTTTAGGAGAACGATCCATGGGTCATATGTGATGTGTACGAGTCAACCCCGCCTCAATCCGAGGTGTGGTGTGGCCGGTATCACTCCAAGTGTATGTATTTTTTTTAAATGGACATCATTTCAGGTAAAAATATATGGTATACAAAAAACCGATCAAATTATGAATTTACTTTCGGATTCCACATATAATTGTCATCTAAATTTTAAATTGAATTCTAAATGAATTATGTATGTTTATAATTACGTTATGAATTCTAATTTAATTATGGATGTGTATAGTTCCAGCATTATATGTTAAATGTGTATGAATTTGTTCTCTATATGTATGTGTTAGTTGGTTATTGCAGGTACAATAATTGTATATGTATGTTAGTTTATTGCAGTTATAATAATTGGATTGAAAATGAGAGGGAACCCACAAAATGAGACCTAGTGGGAAAATTGGAGAGCTGCTGGGCAAATTGCAGAGCTGCTGTGCAATTTTCCCAGCATAGGCTATGCCAACGGTTTTAAACTATTGGCATAGCATTCTGTGTTCTGTTTTACCAACGGTTCATGGAACCGTTGGTAAAACACTTTTCCCAACGGTTTAGAAACCATTGGTAAAACACTTTTCCCAACAGTTTAGAAACCGTTGGGAAAGAGGAGATCTTGGGTTTTTTCCAACGGTTTGGCCAAACCATTGGGAGAAACCTGGTAATTTTCAGCACATTATCCCAACGGTTGCAAACCGTTGGGAAAAATCTTTCCCAACGGTTTGTCAGAACCGTTGGGATAGGGTAATTTTTCTCCACCCTATCCCAATGGTTCACTGTAAACCATTTGGAAAAGCTTTCCCAATGGCTTACTTCCCTACGGTTTTCAGAACCATTGGTATAACATACACCAATGGTTCTGCAGCCTTTCCCAATAGTTCTAAACCATTGGGAAATCCTCTATTTCCAGTAGTGTGTTATAAAAAACATCATCTCAATTTTATCATTATTTCATGTTGGATGCATGAATTCATAATGAGAAATAATAAATAACCTCATAAAGTATAAATTTACGTTATCCTTAATTAATGGTCATTATGAAGTATTATAAGTTATGATGACTGACAAACTAAATTCATGTGCATATTTTTATTAAAATTTGAATGGTTTAAAATGTTTTTCAATGTTAAAATCCATGGTTTTCAGTGATTTATTAAATAATGGTTAATTTTAATTAAGGAATGAAAATGGTTCTTTAAATGAATAAAAAGATAATGTTTTAAATTTGGAATTTGAATCATGTAATATGGTTTTGAAATTGAAAGTTCTTGTTTTTTTTATGACTCTTTTAATGGTATTTATATACAAAATATTCCAACAAGCATGCCCTAACCCCATGCATGCATCGCCGCTCACCGCTTTCAATCACCCTAGGCATGCACTGCCACTCACCACTCACTGCCACCTTATGCATGCACTGTCTCTCACAGCTTGCAGTCACCCAGGTATGCACCTCCACTAACCACTCGCTGCTACCTCAAGCATACACCACCGCTCGCTTCCACCCCATGCATGCACTGACATTCACCACCACCCCATGCATGCATTGTCACTCACTATTCACCACCGCCCAATGTATGCACTACCGCTTGCCTCCTCCACATGCATGCCTCCACTACATGCATGAATCCATTTCGGCACTACCCCATGGCATCACTAGATTCTATTATTACAACGCTTCTTCAACTTCATCCATGCATATCATCTCACCATTGAGGAGGAGATCATGCCCAAGGAGGTCACTGCCACGCTGCAACTTCTCCCCATTCTTCTTCTTATTTTTTTTTTATTTATTTTAGTTTCACTATCAATTTTAATTTCAAATTTTAATTTCAATTTTAGTTCATTTTTAATAAAAATAATTCATGCATTTTTATTCATTCATCCATCCATCTTTTTAATTATCTTCTTTTAATTATTATTATTATCATTATTATTGATATTGATATTATTATAAATATTATTATTATTATTATTATTATTATTAATATAACATTATTATTTTAAAATTTTATTATCTTCCATCTCTCCTTGAATTAAAATTCTTTTTTAATTATAATAATAATAATTATTATTATTATTATTTTAACTTTCTATATAATTATATATTTTATTTTTTTATTTCCTTTTCATTATTTTAATTTATTTCTCTCTCTTTATTATCCCAATTCTATTTTATTTTATTCTTCTATTCACTCACCCCAATTCTTTTTAATTTATTATTTTATTTCTCAACACATTATTTTTAAATTTATTCTTTCTTTTATTTTATTTTATTTATTTCTCCTTCTCCTTCATCCATTCCAAAAAGTGATCTATTATATTAAAAAGTGAGAGGCTAACCCCAAGACTTGGCCCAAGTTGAGGTCAATGTGTTCTTGAAATTTCCTTAAATTTTGTTTTAAGTTTGTGGTATATTTGAGTAGCATGCATAGTGAGGTGAATGTCCATGATTTAGTAACTTCCCACCAATGACATGGAACTCAATCTATTTTTATTCTTTTATTTAAATCTCTTTTCCCTCTCTCTATTGGTTAACTCTTCATATGAAGGATTTGATATAATCAATGGATGAAACAACATCAATAGAGATGGATCCTGGAAGATGAAAAACCCTAGAATAAGGTATGTCATCAACCTTGATTATAGGGGGAGGTGGAATTAAGATTTCTTAGGCTCTCAAAGATTTTATAATTTCTAAATAAATAATAGTAATTCAAACATGAAATTTCATGTTTGTATTATCAAACCAAAATCAAAAAATTAAATTATAATAATTGTTCAATCCAAAAATTGAACCCAAGACTAAGTCCTTTCTTCCTTACTTTATTATATTTAGAATTACATGATAGTTTATAATTCCATATTTTATTTTATTTTTAAAATAAAAAAACCCAAAAAAATAGTCATTGTTTTCTTTAAATACTTAGAAAAAAAAAGAAGTAGTTTAGATGATTTATAATAAGTGGGTGAAAAAGTGAGAAGCTCCTTAAGTAAGACAACCCTAGTCAATATTTGTGTTGCACTAGGAAAAATAATTTTCTTTTTTCATACCCCATGACATATGTGTGTCAAAAATGGAACTTTTTTTTCATATCCAATCCATAGTTCATTCACTTTTTCTATTTTTAAAATTTAGTTAAACTTCATTGATTTTATAAAAAAATCATAAAAATTATTTTTCCATGATTTTTTCAAATGACCATTTACGCAATTCATAGAACAACCATTACTCTCAAGTGAAATAACCAATAATTAAAAATTATAAATAGGTGGATCTCCTATAAAATGTCAATGAACTCAATAACTTGGCTAAAATGATGATAAATGGGAAATACATAGGAATTTTATTTCTAGAATTATCATAAATGGTTGATAAAGTAAAACTTTATTATCAAAAACTGTATTCCAAGAAAGAATTACCATTGGAGTTCCCCAATTACATTTAGGACATCAAAGAGTATGAGACCAAATTAATAGTGTAATTTTAAGAAAGTATAGAGGATCCCTACTACCTATTTCCATCCACTGAGAGTCTACTCCAAGAGGCACTTTCCACTGAGAAACATATTGAAATTGAACCAACTCAGAGATTTAAATCTTTATTTGACTCTAACTCTTTTGATTTTATTGAATTTGAATTGTGCATCACTACCTACTATTTTTATCATATATATTTAGACAATATTTGTTATGACTTGGAGGAAGATGAAGAACATGGACCTGCACCTGCCGAGGAACACATGTAGCTCCCTAATTTTAATAAGATTTCATTTGAAGATCCCATCATGAAGAGATTCATGTTGATGAATCTAAGGAAATAAGAAAAGTGGATGATTTTATTATAGGTTATAAATAACTTATTAAAAATTCAAATATTATTCAAGTAAAATTACCTGTTCACTTCCCCTTTGATCATTAAAATCATGCATCCCATGTGAATCCTAAACTGGAAGAGAAAAATATGGTTGCAAAAGTAGCAATAAATAATGAGGATGATCCCTAATTCATCCTTCCCCCATCATAAAATCTATACCAAATTGTGAAGGGGGGGTCTGGTATACTTTTTTCATGGATCACTCATCACCAGCAAGGATAAATCACAAGTTGGGAAAATCCACATGTGGTGGTTTGAATTAACGAAGCTTCATCCACCATTTGACTTTTGATATCAGTTGGTACGTCCCTCTGGAGGCAGTAAAAATCTAGGGCCCACTTGGGGGATCATACCAAGAATTATCCATTTTAATTTATTTCTAGGAATTTATATTTCAATTTATTTTCTTAGAATTACTGCAGAATATAGCCCACTCCCTCCTATCTTTTTTATATTTAATGACATGATCCTTGTGATAAATTGGGTAATTTTATTGTATAGTTTCATAATGTAATAATGAAGCCTAAATGGAGAAGGAAGAAATAGAACTAAGCTTCATGGTAAAGGGATTTCACTCTTTATTTTTATCTTTTAAACTCCCTACATTTTTTCCCTCAACATGTTTTGAGCTTTAAAGATAAAATTGCATGCCACACTTGTATTTATGCTTTACTTGACTAATCTAGAAGACATTAGTTTCTTAGTAATCTTGTGATTCCATGTTTTAGGATTAAATTTTAATGAAATTTAATGAGTAAAACGGATAATTTAATGATTAAAGTGAATAATGGATATTAAAATGAGGTCTCATGATTTAAGGTAATTAATTGATTCAAATAAATGAAATTTCCTAACCATTCTTCATGATTTCAATTTCTATAAGTTATATGGATTAATTTATTGTTATTAAATCGTGGCTTGAGTGATTGTCCCAAATCACATGTACATTAATGAGAGGATTTATAGACTATCTACTTTTTATTTATTCATGATCATATTTCTTGAGTAATCTTGGGACATGTCACCTACTATAAATTTAATCTAAACTTATCAAAGATATGACTGTAAAAAATCTTTAAAATGATTAATTCATCTTTTAAAAAACCACTTATCCTTAAAATACCACCTTTACATCAAATTTTTATCCCTTTGAAACCATGAATGACCTTGTTAGGGATGATCCATGTGTTAATCCATTCTTATCCATTCCTACCCTCATCTTAGTAATTGCATGATATATTTAAGTTAAAGTGTGGGGGTGATGGGAATCGTTGTGGAATGGATGATTTTCATTTTATGGTAGAAGTTTTGGGTGTTCTATTTGTGTTAATTGTAAAATATTTTTGATTCATTCATTATACTTCATTGTTTTCCCCTATTGAATTTAAAAAAAATAGAAAATGAAAAAAAACAAAAAAAATTGAAAAAAATGTGTTGTGATTTAGTAAAACCAAAAATAACCATTACTAGACTTATGATTTTTATTACATGTGGTTAGGTGGTGGATGTTAGGTTTATTCTAATCATGAATTTCTAAGAAAAAAATGAAAATTTTCTTTAAAAAATAAAAAAAGTATTAAAATAAAAGAAAATTTGAGGAGTGTGCACAAATCATTAATTATGCTTAAATTTGATCATGATTTTTAATTTGTGCTTTAGGAAAGTTAGGAGTTGATACAATTTAAAGTGGATAATTTCATTAAACTTTTACTTTCAATATAATTCTTTATTATTTAAGAGATAAATATCCTCCTTGGGCCATAATTTTTAAAATAAAAATATTGCCAACCTTAAGCCTCAAAAACATTTGATCCTAAATTGCAAGCCCTCATGATTTTATGTTCTCTTTGTCTTTACAAAGTGGATAAAGAAGTTCATTTTCAATATTATAGATAAGGAGCATGTATTCATGATATGAGCATAAATCTACTTAAATTTTTATCCCGAGTGATGAGTGAAAATATTTAAAAGTGAGGTAAATCACGATTTAGCATGTTTAATAATTATTAATTAAGGAACATAAATGAATTTGAAGAGAAATTACATCATTTTTAAATTGGAAAAGTAAATTTCTTGATTTGATCATTCCTTTTAAAATTGATAAATTCATTGATATTTTATATGAATTTTGAAATTTTGATTTAAAATTGATAATAATTTGATTTTATTACTTTGAATTTTGAATATTGAAATAATTTTTTCCCTTAATAACTCCTTGATGAGATTTTATGTTTGAGAACAAACATGGTTTAAGCATGGTGGTATTTGATAGAACAAAATTATGTACATATTTTTATTCAAAATTTATTTTTTTTAAATTTTTTTCAATATTAAAATCCATGGTTTTCAATGATTTATTAAATGGTGGTTAATTTTAATTTAGGAATGGAAATTGTCTTTTAAATGAATAACAATATGATGTTTTAAATTTCGAATTTGAATCATGTAATGCGGTTTTGAAATTGAAATTTCTCATCTTCTTTCGGATAACTCTTTTAATGGTGTTTATGTTAAAAATAGTCCAGTAGGTTGGCCCTCGACCCCATGGATGTAGTTCCACTCGCTTTTCATCGTCACCCCAGGCATCCACCATTGCTCACCGCTCGCTTCCACCCCATGCATTCATCGCCGCTCACCACTTGTTGGCACCCCATGCAAGCACCACCGCTCTCCATTCACTACCACCATATGCATACTACCGTCGTATACAACCACTACATGCATGCAACCACCACATTCATGAATCCACCTTGGCACCGCTGTATGGAGCCACCAAATGCCATTGTCGGACCACTAGTTCACCTTCATTCATGCATATCATATCACCACCAGGGTAGAGGTCTCCCCTAAGGAGGTTGTTGCTACACAACCACTTCTTCCCCTCATTCTTCTTCTTTTTTTATTTTCTTTTATTTATTTTATTTTTAGTTTCCATTTTTATTTAAAATTTTAATTTTAATTTTAATTTATTTTTATTAAAAATAATTCATGCATTTTTATTGTTCATCCATCCATCAATATTTTTAATTTTATTCTTTTAATTATTAGTTTTATTATTACTAATATTATTAATAATAATATTATTAAATTATTATTATTATTATTATTATTATTATTATTACATTATTATTTTAAAAAATTATTTTCTTCTATCTATCCTTCTTATACAATTAAAAATCTTTTCTTAATTATAATAAAATGATAATAATAATAATTATTATTATTATTATTTTAACTTCCTTTATAAATTATATAGTTTATTTATTTTTTTCCCTTATTTTATTTTATTTTATCTTTATCTTTCTCATCCCAATTCTATTTTATTTTATTCTTTTATTCTATCACCCCTATTATTTTTAATTTATTCTATTATTTCTCATCACATTATTTTTAAATTTATTCCTTAATTTATTTTATATTTTTTTTCTCCTTCTCCTCCATCCATTCTACCAAGTGATCTCTTACTCTTAGAAATGGGATGTTGACCCTGAGAATTGGCCTGAGGGGAGGTCAAGGAGTTCTTGAATTTTCCTTAAATTTTATTTTACGTTTTTGTTAGATTTAAGTAGCATTCATGGTGGCTAGAATGTCCCTAATTTAGTGACTGCTTATAAATAACATGAAACTAAGTCTATTTATATTATTTTATTTAAATATATTTTACCTTTCTACATTGGTTAACTCTTCATATAAAGTATTTGAGCGAATCAATGGATGAAAAAACATCGATAGAGCTCGGTCCTGGAAGATGGAAAACCGTAGACCAAGGTGTTTCATCAACCTTGATTATAATGGGAGGTGAAATTAAGATTTCTTAGGCTCTCGAAGATTTCATAATTTCTAAATAAAGAATATTAATTGAAACCTAATATTTTACATTTATATTATCAAACCAAAATCAAATAATTAAAGGAGAATAATGATTGAATCTAAAACTAAAACCACTACCAAGTCTGTTCTTCCTTACTTCATTCTGTTTAGCATTTCATGAATGTTTAGAATTAAATATTTCTTTTAATTTGATAAATAATCAAAAAACCCCAAAAATATTATCATTTTTTTCATTTAATTCTTAAGAAACAAAAATAAGTAGTTTATGTGATTTATAATAAGTGGGTGAACAAACTGAGAAGCTCCTAAAGTGAGACGACTCTGGTTTTCATCTATGCTACAATAGGAAAAATAATTTTCCTTTTCCTTGCCCCATGATAGGCATGCATCAATGACATATGAGTAATAGTATGGGTTTGGGTTTTTATAGAGATATGGAATCCACTCTTGAGGTATACAATGATTTTTTCACACTAGATTACCCACTATATATACCACATAGAGTGGAATACATTATGTATTTAGTATATTATGGGTGTATGTTTTGTATTTAATCCCCATATACGAGGTTAATAAGATACCTAACCTAAGAAAATTCATACTTTGATACCTTTCTTATGTCAAGATGGAGGCTATCTAACCAGGTGTGGTTGGGTATGTTATTGATCTTTTCATTGATTTAGGTTTAACCAAGATAGGATTTATCCTCTCATATGATGAGTATGAAATATGGGCCTTCAACCAAAATACACTAAGGAAGTGTATATCTGTACCTAGATAAGTTACATGTGAATTTATTATCTATTTGGGAGAGGGGAATGTGATGTGGTCATCTATTTGGGTGAATGAAATATAATACGCTCATCCACCTAGTTAGTCTATACTCAATGAATCTAAAATGTGTGATTTGGGTATATTAAATTAACATAATTCATGTCCTATAGTCACTTAATGTCTTGTAAGAATATATTATATGATTATGCATACTTTTATATGATACAAATGGTAAAAAAAATTATGGTGATACATGTGTTTGATGAAAATCATATCGCATCCCTTTATTGTTTTATTAATATTGATGATTTTCTAGAGGTGATTTTTTTCTTATAATTATAGATTTAGTAATTAATAATTGTTTTTAATGAAACAATAGTGGGGTCACACATTTTGGTTATGTGAATGAGGTTTAAGTTTAGTGCATGGTAGTTTATATGTTATGTGATACCATGTCTTTCATATACTCTAACCTATCATGTTTAATTAAATTATCATTTGATTATGATTTTGGAAGTTTGATCATATGAAACAAATTTTTAAATGTTAAAAATTTATTATATGAAGGTTATAAGGATTTATAACCAATGAAATATTTATGAAACATCCCATTTAATATCCAAACATTTGAGAAATGTTTAGATTCCAAGAATGGTTCTTATATGGATATAAAAGTGGATTGATTCTTATGTGATTATTTTTCATAGCCTGTGGACACCCTGGGAGGTAGTAGAATATTTTATACTTCTCAATGATGCCTATCAAACTTATTTGGTGGAGCTTGGATGATTCAAATCAATAAATAAAATGTATGCATTCTTAATTTATTATATTCAGTCCAAATGAATGGAAATATCTTATGGTGTATATGGTTTTGGTTTATGTTTTCTATTGTATTTGGAAAATGATTTTCCCCTCAAAACCCTTCATATAGAATATAAAAATTAATTCTAAAATCAACTTGGTAAAAAGATAAAGAAATTTTACTTAAACCAAGGTGGATAATATCTTAACCAAGCACCCATCAATCTCTTGAATAAGTGTGGGACTATTTTAAAACTCACTCCTTACACAATGTAGTGGAATGTTGTTAGTTAAAGTAGTAATCATATCATGCTTGATATAGTGACATAAATAATGATTTTTATTTCTCTTTCATTATCCTTTTTGGGATATGCCTCGTAAAGAGTGTTATATATATTTAATGGTGTCCATATACAGTGGTTAACGAGATTATATATGTGTTATTATAAGGAATGAAACCTATGATATTAGATATACATGTATGTGGATGTGAATAATTTATAAATACTATTCATAATGAAAAAATCACATCATGGGACATAAATTTCATCTTTATAGAATATTATAAATAAATTAAAGGATATTACATATACATCACCTTATATAAAAAATTATTCAGGGTAAGATATATAATATTTCTTGAGAGGGATGACATTTATAAGGAAAATAGTGAGATAAAGGTAGAATTAAATGAATTTGAAGCTCGAAATATACAAGAGTTAAAATGAGAACAAACTAAAGAAAATCATATAGAATAAATTCCTAATATACAGGTGATAAAAGGGTTGATCAGGGATGTTAGCGAACCAATAATTATGGTTTTCTAGTCACCAAATCAGATGATACATTATTCCTTGAGAAAAATGAACCCCTCAAGAACAATGAAGTATTGGATAGAAAAGAAACTTCTAATTGGAAGACTCTATGAATTTAAAAATTGATTCTATAAACCAAAATTAAGTTTTATTTATTAAAACCTCCATTTGAAGTAAATCCAATTAGGTGTGAATGGGTATTTAAGAAGAATTTGGACATTGATGGTAAAGTGAATTTCTATAAATCATGAATGGTTGATAAAGGTTAATAAATGTCAAGGAATTAACTATGTTGAAACTTTTTCACCAATTTAAATATTAAAATTCTTTATAATTACATATGACATAATATATTTCCATGATTATGAGATTTAGAAGATGGATTTTAAACCCAACTTCAGGAATAAGAAACTATTTTAAGATTTCTATATAACATATACAGAGAGATTTGTGGCACTAAAGGAGACCAGCAATGTATGAAAGATTCAAATATCCATTTATGGATTAAAGTGGGTATCGTGATCTTGAAATTTTTGTTGCAGTGAAGCCATAATGTAAATTGGATTCATTAAAAATGGAAGTGATATGTGTTTCTATAAAAATTATATTAGAATTTTCATAGTTTTCCAAGTTTTTTATATTGATATTATATTAATTATAGGAAATGAGATACAAATATTACAAAAAATTAAGACTTGGTTAAATTAATGCTTCTCCATGAAGGAATTAAATGAAGAATCTTATATTCTAGGGATTTATATCTATTAATATAATACCAAAAGGGTGTCTGGACTAAGTCAAAGCACATATATAAACAAGATACATAAAAAGTATCAGATCTATTATTCAAAGTGAGGATTGTTACCAATGTCACATGGTATAAATATCTATGGTAAAATGTGTTCATAGATATAGTAATATATATAAATAATTAATAGAATATCTTAAGCTTATTCAATGGGATATATCATGTATATCATGCTATATACTAGACTTGATGTTTCATAAGCCTTGAGAGTGGTGGGAATAAATCAATAAAATATTGGAGAGTTTCATTGGGTTGTAGTTAAAATTATCCCTAAGTACTTTATAAATACAAAGGATGTGTTCTTAGTTTATAAATGGGATAAAGATTTGGTCTTAAGGGGATATATTGATGTAAGATTCTAGATATATTGTGACGATATAAGGTCAAGATCGGGCAATGTATTCTACCTGAATGGTAGTGTGGTGATCTAGAGAGTCTCAAAGTAGCCTAAGGACACTAATTACATAGTAGATTCTAAGTATATTATGTAATTAAAAATGTAATATGAATATACATCTTTGTATTAGATCTTGGCTATAACATTCCCCTAGTAGGGGACCACTCAATAATGTCTGGGTTAGGTCATCGCATGACCTCAGGCGGATCTCCCTATATGTCATATTCTTATGACTAGCAGTGATAATCTAAGGTGTTACTATAGGAAGACTATACCCTCTTGTTAGAGTTACAATAGTGTAAAAAACAAGTAATATCCATAAGAAATAATTAAATTATTCATAATCAATAAACAATAATCATATTATAACATGTACAATGTAGAATCATACAATCATAAATCCCAATGGATCACCCACTAGTCCGATCACATATACAACAAACAAGAGGATAAAAATATAAGGAGGTTATAATACCACCCTCAATGCTCATAAAATCTAAGTCTTCAATCCCCATTGAGCTATTCCAAATCGATCATGAAACACCGATCATCCTCCCTAAATGAACCTATGAAAATGAGGTCTGCTTGGGTACCAAAATATCAGGGCCTCCTGAGCATGGTGTGAGTAAAACTCATTATGATACCACCATTGGTGTCCCTAGAATAACTGATAAATACAATGTCAGCACATTTTATGTTCTCAGAATAAAATATACAATCTAAAAGAATAATAAAATAATCATCATTGATCCTGGGGTTCTAATGTGGAACCCAAGATTGTCTAAACCTACTTCATCTAGTGTGGGATGTCTCTAAGAACAAAACATATCACCTAATGAGAAAAAATTACATCCTTGAAACCATATAAAATATTATACAACTAGGGAAATTCAACTAACTCCAAAATGATATAATTAACATACTCCTAGAGGGGCATTCCCCACCCTATAATAGGTACCAGGCCTCCATGACTTGAGGTTCATATCCCACCCACAACTCTAGAAACATTATTCACATATCACATACACCCATGGAAACTCAGATCACCCTAGATTAATTTTGGTAACATACACTTCAGGGAAACTCAACTCTCCCAAAACTATATAAGAAACACAAACCCAAGCTTAACTCATCTCACCCAAAAACTACATAAGAAACATACACCTGGGTGAAACTCAAGTAACTACAGAACCATATCACATGTGACCAAGGGGTAAAATACACCCAATAATAGGTATTATTTTATCATTACCTAGTTAATTTATCTTTCCTCAAAACTTAAACCATCATGCATATAAAAAACTAACCATGACCCAACAAGATATAAGATAACGTTTCCTTAAGGATCGAATATTTTAATATTCTGGGGAGACTAGATACATACATTATTCTCACATAACTTTTGAAAATATGTAGTACATCATAATATTCTAATGATAAATTTATTATTTATTTTATTATATTTTTAAAATCAATCATAGATCCCTTCTTGGTATCCTAAGAAAAGGAAAACATAATAAAGGGTGATCTCATATGCTCGTTAATGAAAATTATACAATAGAAGCTGTCATAGAATAAAAAAACCTAAATAATATGGAATAGATAAAAAATAATTAAATATTACATATAAATAAGATTATAAAAATGGATATATATCCATTTATGTCATAAAATCATAAATAATTACATGTATAACAATAACTAGTTTCATAATTATAAAATGTATATGTCAGACATCATAATCTTACCATCAAGGATCTGTGATAAGACATCATACATAAATAGGTATTGAATGTTCCAAATACCCAAGTTATTTTGTCTCATTAGACCTGATAATTCATCAATGGGATATATTAGGGCATTCCCACAATTACTAAGTCCAATTTCTTCATTATAGGAAATAAATTAATAAAAATTCAATACAAGATCAACAAAAACATTCATATTGAAGAACTAGAATATAAATGTTAATATTTACCCCATCAAATAAATAGAACATAATGATTATAATTCATACATAGAGTTAAGGGGTATGGTATTACTATATTATATCCCTATTAAAGAATAATATTCATCACATAATTTTTATGTGGATGATAATAATTTTAAATTATCACTAGAACATTTCTTGAGGAAAATACCCTTTTCATTTTAAAATAAATTATTTAAAATATAAAAAATTATTGAAATTTAGGAGATATGTTTTATTGGAAAAGAACTATGGAAACTTTTAAAGTAATGTTAAAATAAAATAATATTCATGATTGTGCTAAAATAATTTCTTGGGGTAAATGTTAAAACAAATATTTCATTCACACCTTTGGAAAAAAGTACTTCATTAAGAAAGAAATTATAAGATTCCTTTTAAACATTTTTATATAAAGTCAAACATAGGTAAAAATAAATTTAATAAATAATTTTAAAATTTTAAAATAATTCTTGGAAACATTTTAAATAAAATATGGACATGTAAGAAAAATTTTCTAAACTAAATAGAAAAAAAGTTGGTGTTCCTTAAAAACTTT
This sequence comes from Viscum album, assembly GCA_963277665.1. Taxonomy (NCBI): domain Eukaryota; kingdom Viridiplantae; phylum Streptophyta; class Magnoliopsida; order Santalales; family Viscaceae; genus Viscum; species Viscum album. The sequence goes on from OY728160.1 coordinate 1,827,077,750, forward strand.
ATTTTGAAATTTTGAGTGCATAGAGAGAGAAAAATGAAAGGAAAATTTCTAATTTTAACAAATAACCATATTATAAGAAAATATATGGGTTTTAATATTAAAAATATCATATAATTCCTCTAATGAAAACTTAAAAATAAACAATCTTAGATAACTATGAGATTTTGAAATAAACCCTTACATCAAGTTCAACTTTCCTCGTAAGTTCTTTTAACCTCATGTATAATAAATTTAAATTTATTATAATTATATAAAATAACCATATAAATGAATATAATATCATATATAATTCACTTATAACATTTTAACACCCATTTAATAATAATTGTTTATTAAAATCGTTGTTTCCAAGTGTTAACTGTTTCATTTTTCATGTAAGTTTTGATACAATAGTTTCACTCCTTGCTTCTTGATCATTGTTAAATTATATTAAAAACCTTAATAATTTCATTATTATAATATTTAGTCATTATATACACTTTCATAACCATTCATATAAAGTGGTTATGAAAAATAATTTACATCACTTCATGGAGATGATAGTGCGTACATACGCATGAGTGATGTTCCACTTTTCAATGGATGAAATGAAAGAAAGTTAAATAATGATTCACTTTTATAGAATCATTATTATATCATAAATATAATATATATAATATATATTCATTAAATACATCCTTATTAATATCCATATAAATCTATAATGAAGAATGAATCACATCACTTCATGAATGTGGTGGTCCACACGTATGCACGAGCAATGTTCTCATTTCCCAACATATGAAAAGGTAATAGGGTAGATAAGATATTATAATTAAATAATTATTATTATTCATAAATGTTATATATATTCATTATTTCTACCTTTATAACCATCCAAGTATTTTGGTGATGAAAAATGAATTACACCATTACATAGAGATGGTAGGTAGTACGTACGCATGAGCGATATTTTAATTTTTCATAGGATGGAATGGAGGTGTAAAATGGCCATAACATAACCATAATAACATATAATTATATTTATTATACTAGATTAATTATTTTAGGATTGATATAATATATTTATAGGAAGTATAATAAGAGATAAACTTTGAAAGAATCGGTAAAGATGATTACCTATTCTTTGAGAGGCCTCCTTTGTCTTACACATTAATACTTCATAAAATGGTATTAGGAGAATACCAAAAGATCAATAATGAATGGAAGGAATCCAATAAGTTTTTTGGGTAGGTTTTGGCCAATATAAATGGCTTAAGTGGTGTGAATAAGAGATAATAGGATGTTCACTTTTATATGTGAGGGAAAAGACACACTTAGAATTACTTAAAAGATTTAAATATAATATATTTTCTAATCATATTAAGTGGAACAAAATTGTAAAGACCTATAAATTACAAGGAAATCCTTTTCTTAAATTCATGGGATTTTTACAAGTCCACGAAAATTTACGGCGCTTGATTCCGAGGCCCGGTGTGCCCGGAATCAATTTATGAAGTTTTGTTCAGGTACGTTCAGTAAAGGTACGAGTGAGATTTTATATCTTTTAAACCTGTACTCGGAACTGAAATCTAAGGGCAATTTTGCACTCGTAGCGTCGGCGATTTCTTAGTGATACCTTCACTGCAGTTGCATTCTAACAGAAATGGAAGTTAGATTTTGGGGGTTTTTAATTAAGTTAAATAAAAATAAGAGTTAGCTTATTTTTATTTCTTGGTGGTTAGAGCCTACAAGAGGAGGTTAGTGGTGGGGCTCACCCGCACATAACCTACCTTGGGAGGATATTCTTGGTGGGGCCCACATGGGCTTTAAACCCCCGCTAACCCCCCATTTATGTGGGATGAAACTCTTCACCTTCCCCATTTAATTTAATGTGCCAACCCTCGCCATTAATTAATTAAACTCTTTCTTTTAATTAATTGGAACCCATTTGAATTCCTTTGAATTCTTGCCAACCATTAAAATAATAGATAGTCTATTATTTTTTTGGTTGGAAATCCATTTGGTGGAATATTAAGAAGGACTTGGAGAACTCCATTCTTCCAATGAAGAACACCACTTACCAACGAAGAATGATGAACACCTTCATCATTCTTCAACCGTCCCAAAAGAGAAAGATCTGACCACAAAGAACGTCGACGATGCTTCTTCCTCGGTCTCCTACCATGGATGCTTTCTGACGTCAACAGATCGACATCTGCTCTTTTTCTGACATTGTCAATGAACGAAAAATACGAGGTAGGGGATTTTACGTCTGAAATTGTTTCTGTCCTTCAACGCACAGATCTTGGATTAGTTTTTCCAATTGTTATCGCTATGACATGGAGGGATCGGACCGCACGAACACGACCCGACCCTCCCCCTTTGGTTGTTCTTATTTGTTGACGACAGAGGCGGACTGTAAATAAGCTGGCGGCGTAAGGCCGCCGGGCCGCCACAAGGGCGTGACACAGTCGTGCCATGCAGAGGACTGGGCCGTAGCCAGCGTGGGCTATGGCGGAGCAAGGCAGCTAGCCAGGCCACCGGAGGGGCATGACGCTGTCATGCCGTGCGGAGAAGCAGGGGGTCACGGCCAGGTCGGGCCGTGGCGGAGGGGGCGCGACTCCGCCGCACCGCACGGTGGAAAAAAGGGAGACACAACCAAGGAGGGCCGCGGTGGAGGAGCCAGGGGCGGCCGGCGTCGGGACGGCCGCCGGCGACGCGAAACCAGCTGGCCGCTCGGCTAGCCAGACAAGGCGGGACCCTTTGTGTCCTGCGGGTTACCGAACCGGCGTCTAGCGTCAGTTCCTTCGGAAGCCGGGGGGCGCAACACCCCCCCCCCCCCCACGGCGTGGCCAGCAAGGCCAGGCAGGCCAGCCAGGCAGGCCATGCGGGCCAGCCAGCCGGGTCGGGCCGCCCCATCAGGCCGAGTCGGACCCGCGGACTGGGTCAGACCCCCGTCCGGACCCGTTTAACCCGAAATCACATTTTTGTCCATATCTTGGGCTACGGGTGTCTGATCGACGAACCGTCTATGGAGACGAAAATATTAGAACTATACGTTACTTTTGTAATAACCTAATTGAGGTTTGAACACAGTTGGGGTATGTTAGGGTTTGTTTGAACCTAAAAACCAACCGAGCACCTGGAACGGAAATGCCAATAACTCATAGACCGGGCGTCCAATTGACGCGCCATCTGTCGCGTTGGGTTCCTTATGATGAGACAGAACTATGGGAACATCAACTCGAGACTTCATATTAGTTGATGTATTGACACTGGGCTCGAGGAGTGGACCCTCCCGAAATCACGCGTGCTGTGTGCGAGAACCCTATGGTTTGCTACGACTGAGATTATAGAATCCTACGTGGACCTACTACTGTACCAGGATCCTCCGTGGGTTCGACAATAACGATACTATACTAGGATCCTCCTTGGATTCCACAATGATGACACTAGATTGGGATCCTCCGTGGGTTCGACAATGATGACTTCCGTACCGGGATCCTCCGTGGGTTCGACAGCGCTGATATTGTTCTAGGATCCTATGTGGGTTGGACAGAGGAGATGATTCAGTGGATACAACTAATCATCTTAACCCCCTACATGAGTTTTATACCTATGTGAGCTGAGTTTTTACTTTCAATTATTATCATAGAGATGATTGACTTTACTTCCTTTATGGAATGGGTTGTGCTTGGGCTCGAGTGTCGGAGTCGGACTGTAACTAGTAACTTAGATATATGTATGGGCATATACCTAATTAGGGATGGTTGATACTTTGTGAATGTATCCTACTAATGTGGTTTATCCTTAGTGGATTCTAGGACACCTTCGGGGGTCTTGGGGTCCCTTACTGAGTATCGTTATAGTTACCCCTGCACAGGCTTCACCCACACCTTGTTGTGTTCCGTGCAGATGATGGTCAGCAGTGATCAAGGCTGAGGGTGATGGACGGGAGGCTTCTCAGAGCTGGACTTGACAGGAAGTACCTCAGGGATGAGTTGTTTGAGATCTGTACCTACCCTTCAGGTAGGATTCCCTGGTGGACGATCCAGGAGCTGTTTTCCCTTTTTTACTTGTACTTGTACTTGTTGTTCAGTTGGGTTTGTATACTGGACCACTTACTTTCAGCACACCTTTCTTTTCTTTATTAGTACTCGTTGCTTCTACTACTTGTGTTCAGACTGTGTGTGTTACAGGTTTAAATGCAATGCCTTCCCTTTTTATCAGGGATTTTCCTTTGGTGCTAATCGCTAGCCCCTGGCCTATAGAAGGCGGGCTTGTGGTAGTCACGGCACGGGCCCCGAGATGGGTCCTGAAAAATTGGTATCAATGGAGTCGATTCTACCATAGAACTTGGAATTTTATTCTTTTAATAGAAATAGTGTGAATTGTTTTGGGTGTGGTTATCAGTTTAGGGAAACCGGTGTTGGTGTAGCGGCCGACGTATCCATACACTAGGACTCTGACTTCTGACTTCCGAATATGTGCATGAAAACACTGATTGCGTGTGTGTTCCCTTTGAAAATTTTTCTTCGTGATTACTTTGTGTCAACTCACCAGGTATATTTTTTGACCGTGGAGCACCTATTTCTTTTCTATATGGCCCCACGTAGGCAGCCAGCCAGGGTTCCAAGTTTTGTACGAGATGGTATCCCACCGAGCGACGAGGCCTCGGTGCAGGGCCCCATCACAACGAAGGTACCAGCGGTACCACTACCTGCTAGGCCACCGATACCAACAACTCCAGCAACAAAGAGTGCATGTAATTTGAGTGTGTTACACGAGTTCCAGCACCAGAGGCCACCCAGGTTCAGGGGATACATGGACCCACAGGCAGTTGATGATTGATTGGAGGCTGTTGTGAGAGTTTTCAGATTGGTAGGGACACCAGCCGACCTCATGGTGATCCTTTCTGCGAGTCTTCTGTAGGAAGCAGCAGGCAGATGGTGGAGCCTGATGCTCCAGGTGCATGATGAGGCATCACTACTCTGGGAAGACTTCGAGAGTCTCTTCCGTTCAGAGTTTGTTCCAGCCACCCTCCGTGCAGTGCGTATTTAGGAGCTACTTTATCTGCAATAGGGCAGCATGACGGTGGCTCAGTACTCAGTGAGGTTCACCGACCTCTAGCGCTACTCCACATATATGGTACGAGACCCATTCTTCAGGTCCCGGACCTTCGAGCAGGGACCCAGGCATGAGATCAGGGCTTCGATGATCTCCCCCAGCATTCTAACATAGGCGGGGGTGCTGGAGCGTGCCCTTCTTGTGGAGAGTTTTCTAGCTGAGCAGCCACCAGCAGTGAGACCCACCACAGGGCGACACGTAGTGGATTCTTCTGCAGCCGACAGTAGATAGATGTCACAGAGGTCCAAGCGGACCAGGCCATCAGGTGGGAAACCCCAGGATACAGGTTTGGTTGTACAGGGCACATGAGAAAGATCCAGCCATATGAGGAGCAGACAGTGTTATGCATGCGGCGGGCAGGGTCACATGGCTCGTGACTACCCGACCCGCCATGCATATGAGAAGCAGATAGTAAAGGGACCTCCTAGGAAGAGGCATATATTCAACCATGGTGGTACTCCAGGAGAAGGCAGATGTGGCAGAGGAGATGGACGAGCAGTAGGTGCTGGAAGACGTTTTGAGGTCCTACCACCACCACCAGGAGGTCCACCCAGACCACAGGGAGTTGGCGGACCGGGGCGGGCTCAGCTCCAGGCAGTCGAGACCTACAACTACGGTGCACCTGAGATGATTCAAGGTACTATTTGTGTTTACTCCACCCTTTCTGTAGTACTTATAGACACAGGTGTGAGTCATTCTTTTATTGTCGTTGCCCTCGTTTGGAGCTCGGAGATTCTGATGGAGTTGTTGGCTTGATCCTTACTGCTATAGACGTTTACAGGAGTAGACTCGACAATTACGCACTGGTGCCGGTAGTGTGACCTTACTCTATGAGGGAAGATCTTCATCTGGGATCTCCTCGTAGCGGCGTCAAGGCCTTATGAATTCATCTTGGGTATGGACTGGTTATCCACAATTCATGCTCATATTGACTGCATTAGGTGGAAAGTGCGGTGTGTCCATGAGGATGGGATGAGGTTTACCTTTACTAGTGAAAATGGAGCCTTGGAAGCACAGGATGGACTTAACCAGAGGAGTGGGAAGCTGATCACACATCAGTTGGCTAGCCTCATTCTCAGAGCGGTTGATGTGGGGAGTCTGATTTTTTCTGTTGTGGTGGATCAGTACGTGGATATCTTCCCTGATGATGTTACAGGACTACCTCCTCATAGAGAGGAAGACTTTTACATTGAATTGTACCCCAAGACGACACCGATATCCACTCTAGCATATCAGATGGCTCCTGCGGAGCTTCATGAGCTACAGGTACAGCTGGAGGACTTGCAAGGGAATGGATTTATCTGACCCAGTGTTTTACCATGGGCATCCCTGATTTTGTTCTCCAAGAAGGCGGATGGGAACTTGCGTCTCTGTGTTGATTATATACGCATGAACCAAGTTACTATGAAGAACAAGTACCCACTCCTGAGGATTGAAGACCTCTTTGATCAGCTGAAGGAAGCATGTTGGTTCTCGAAGATAGATATTCGGTCGGGCTATCACCATCTCAGAGTACGGTATGAGGATGTGCAGAAGACGACCTTCAAATTCCGGTATGGCCACTAAGAGTTCTTGGTTATTCCATTCGGCATAACAAATGCACCAGCAGTGTTCATGGGACTCATAAACAGGATCTTTTAGACATACCTTGGTCACTTTGTGGTAGTCTTCATCGATGACATTCTGGTCTACTCAGCTATTGAGGAGGAGCAGACCAACCATTTGTGGGTAGTACTGGACACACTCCGAGAGCACCAGCCTTATGGTAAGCTCTCGAAGTGCCAGTTCTGGATCCGAGAAGTACACTTTCTAGGACATGTCATCTCAGAGGTTAGATTTGCAGTGGATCCAGTGAAGATCAAGGCAGTACTTGCTTGGGATCCACCTAGGAGTGTGGCGGAGGTATAGAGTTTTCTGGGACTAGCTGGGTACTATTGTGGATTTGCGCCAGACTTCTCCAGAGTTGTAGCACCACTTTTAGAATTGACAAAGAAGGGGAAACCCTTCACGTGGTCAGAGAGATTCCAGAGGAGTTTTCAGGAACTGAGGTAGAGGCTGACTAGTGCGACCATCTTGAGGCTACTGGAGGAGGGCGTTGGGTATGTAGTATATTGAGATGCATCAAGGACCGAGCTTAGATGTGTCCTGATGCAGGATTGAGCAATGATAGCTTATGTTTCTCGTCATTTGAGACACCACGAGAAAAACTAAGCTACCCATGACCTGGAGTTAGCAGTAGTGGTCTTCACCTTGAAGATGTGGTGGAACTATCTGATGGGCGAGTGTTTTACAGTCTACTCTGACCACCAGAGTCTCAGGTACATCTTCTCGCAGAAGGACCTGAACATGAGACAATGGTGTTGGATTGAGTTCCTCCAGGACTATGACTTCGAGATAGTCTATACTCCTAGGAAGGGGAACGTTGTAGTAGATGCTCTCATAAGGAGATCAGGCATTCAACTACTAGGAGAGGTGATGGAGCAGCTAGCCACATTACAGTTATCCTTTGTGGATTGGGATGGAGCAGCCTTTATGCAGTCTCTTACAGTCACACCTCCACTTCTTCAGAGATTCAGGGAGGCGCAGTGTGGGGATGTTGAATGCGTGGCTCGATGTGCAAATATTTCCACAGGGCAGGCACCTGATGTATTTTTTGCAGGTGGGGAGCATGTCATTTTCTTCAGAGGACATACTATGGTACCAGTAGAACTTCAGGAGGAAGTGTTGAGGGAGTTTCACACATCTCCTCTAGCATTACATGTAGGTGTGGCAAATATGTATCAGGACCTCCGACGACAGCACTGGTGGCCAGGTATGAAGAAGGCAGTAGCAGATTTTGTCTGATGATGCCTCATTTGTCAACAAGTAAAGGTAGAGAACCCGGTTACAGTAGGTTTAGTTCATCCCTTAGAGGTCCCAGAGTGAAAGTGGGATGGGATATCCATGGATTTCGTGATGGGACTTCCACGTACATCCAGAGGACACGACTCTATATGGGTGATCGTTGACTGACTCACCAAGTTGGCCCACTTCCTACTGATCATATATCAGGGTTTAGTAGAGAGCTTGGGACACCTCTATGTATGGGAGATCGTATAGATTCATGGTGTTCCATCGAAGATCATCTCCGATTGAGATGCTCGTTTCACTTCTCGGCTATATATGGGGTTGCAGGAGGCTTTGGGGACGCAGCTTCACTTGAGCACAGCCTTCCATCCTCAGACGGATGGTCAGACTGAGAGGACCATTAAGACTCTCGAGGACATGCTCCATGCCTGCGTCCTCGACTTTGGTCACAGCTGGGAGGATCACTTACCCTTGATAGAGTTTGCGTATAACAATAGCTACCACTCCACCATCGGGATGGAACCTTTTGAGGCACTTTACAGCCGACCTTACAGATCGCCTCCATGCTGGACTGACCCAGGGGAGTTAGCACTTATGGGACTAGAGATGGTGTAGGCTACGATAAAGAAGGTACATATCATCCAGGAGAAAATGAGGATGGCACAGAGTAGGCATAAGTCCTATGCTGATAGGATACGGAGACCTCTGGAGTTCGAACATGGCAACCACGTCTTTCTACGGGTCTCACCTCGATGAGGTCTACGGAGATTTGTCTGAGGCAGTAAGTTGTCTCCGTGATTCATCGGACCTTTCCAGGTCCTTAGTAGAGTAGTCAATGTGGCTTACCACTTATCTCTTCCACCTCAATTGCACCAGGTGCATGATGTCATCCACGTATCTCAGCTGAGGAGATAAATGCACGACCCTTCCCACATCATCGACCATGGAGAGCTAGACATCGATGACGGGACGACTTTCACGGAGGTTCTAGTGGAGATTGAGGATCGACAGGAGTGGGCCCTTCGTGGATGGTCGATACCTTTGGTGCGTGTTCGTTGGCAGCACGGGGACCTCTAGGAGAGCACATGGGAGCGTGAGGCTCAGATGTGTGCTCAGTACCCCAATTTGTTCCTTTAGTTCGAGTTGTACTTATGGGGACGTAAATCCCTGAGGTGGGGAGAATGTAATGACCTATAAATTCCATGAAATTTTTTTTCTTAAATTCATGGTATTTTTACGAGTCCGTGAAAATTTACGGCGCTTGATTCCGAGGCCCGGTGTGCCCGGAATCGATTTCTGAAGTTTTGTTCGTGTACATTCAGTAAATGTATGAGCGGGATTTTATATCTTTTAAACCAGTGCTTGGAACTAAAATCTAAGGGCACCATTGAACTCACATTGTCAATTATTTATTATTGAGACCTTCACTGCAGTTGCCTTCTAACGGAAATGGAAGTTAGATTTTGGGGGTTTTTAATTAAGTTAAATAAATATAAGAGTTAGCTTATTTTTATTTCTTGGTGGTTAAATCCTCCAAGAGGAAGTTAGTGGCGGGTCCCACCCTCTCATAACCTCCATTGGGAGGATATTATTGGTGGGGCCCACATGGGCTTTAAACCCCCTCTAACCCCCCATTTATGTGGGATGAAACTCTTCACCTTCCCCCTTTAATTTAATGTACCAACCCTCACCATTAATTAATTAAACTCTTTCTTTTAATTAATTGGCACCCATTTGAATTCTTTTGAATTCTTTCCAACCATTAAAATAATAGATAGTCTATTATTTTTTTGGGTTGGAAATCCATTTGGTGGAAGCTTAGGAATGGCTTAGAGAACTCCATCCTTCCAACAAAGAATGCCACTCACCAACAAAGAATGACGAACACCTTCATCATTCTTGAACCATGCCAAAAGAGAAAGAGCCGACCACAAAGAACGCTGACGACGCTTCTTCCTCAGTCTCCTACCACGGACGCTTTTCGACGTCAACGAATCGACGTCTGCTCTTTTTCCAACATCACCAACGAATGAAAAATACGAGGTAGGAGATTTTATGTTTGAAATTGTTTCCATACTTCAATGCACAAATCTTGGATTGGTTTTTCCAATTGTTATCGCCATGAAGTGGAGGGCTCGGACCGCACGAACACGGCTCGACACTCCCCCTTTGGTTGTTCTAATTTTTTGACGATGGAGGAAGACCACGAAGAAGCCACTGGCTCAAGGCTTCTGGGCCGCCACAAGGACATGGCACCGCCGTGCCGCACGGAGGACTGGGTCGCGGACAGCGCGGGCCGCGACGGAGCAAGGTGGCCAACCGGACCGCTGGATGGGCGCGGTGCCATCAGGCCGCGTAGAGAAGTAGGGGGTTACGGCCAGGCCAGACCATGGCGGAGGTGGCGCGGTGCCATCGCACCGCCCGGTGGACAACCGGGAGCCACGACCAGGGCGGTCCACGGAGGAGGAGTAGAACAGCGGTGCCGACGAGCCGCGGCAGAGAATCCAGGGGAGGACGATGTTTGGTCGGCCGCCGGTGATGCAAAATAGGCTGACCTCTTAGCTAGATGGACAATGCGGGACCCTTAGGGTCCCGCGGGTCACCGAACTGGCGCCTAGCGCGAGTTCCTTCAGAAGCCGGGAGGGCGCGGAACCCCCCCCCCCCCACGGCGTGGCCAGCCTGGCCACACGGGCCAGCCAGCCAGGCCACACGGGCGAGCTATCCAGGCCACGCGGGCCAGCCAGCCGGGTCGGGCCGCCCATGTGGGTCAGGCCACTACCGGGTTGGGCCGCCACTGGGCCGGGCCACCCCCATCATGTCGGGTCAGACCCGTGGACCGGGTTAGACCCGCGGACCGAGTCAGACCCCAGTGCGGACCCATTTAACCAGAAATCACATTTTCGTCCGTATCTTGGGCTATGGGTGTCTGATCGACGAACCGTCTATGTAGACAGAAAGATTAGAACGAGATGGTACTTTTGGCATACCCTACTTGAGGTTTGGACACAGTTGGGGTATAGTCAGGTTGTTTTGAACCTAAAAACCAACCGGGCCCCTGGAATGAAAATGTTAATAACTCACAGACCAGGCGTACGATTAACGTGTCGTCTATCGTTTTGGGTTCCTTATGATGAGATGGAACTACATGATACATGAAATCAAGACTTCGTGGTAGTTTATGTATCGACACTGGGGTTGAGGAGTGAACCCTCTCGAAATCGAGCATGTTGTGTGCGGGAACCCTATGGCTGGCTGTGACTGAGATGATAGGATCCTACGTGGACCTACTACTATACCAACATCATCCGTGGGTTCGACAGCGATGATAATATACCAGGTTCCTCCGTGGGTTCGATAGCAAAGATACTAGACTGGGATCCTACGTTGGTTCGACATTGATGAATTCTGTACCCGGATCCTCCGTGGGTTCGATAGCACTGATATTGTTCAAGGATCCTACATGGGTTCGACAGAGGAGGTGATTCAGTGGCTACAACTAATAATCTCTACCCCCTACATGAGTTGTATACCTGTGTGAGCTGAGTCTTGAATTTAAGTTGTTATCATCGTGATGATTGACTTTACTTCCTTTATGGAATGGGTTGTGCTTGGGCTCGAGTGTTAGAGCTGGACTGTGACTGGTAACTTAGGTATATGTATGGGCATATACGTAAGTGGGTATGGTTGATACTTCGCGAATGTATCCTAATACTATGGTTTATCCTTAGTGGATTCTGGGAGACCTTCGGGGGTCTCCAGGTCCCTTACTGAGTATTGTTATACTCACCTCTGCACGGGCTTCTCCCGCACCTTGTTGTGTTCTGTGCAGACGACGGTCAGCAGTGATCAAGGCTGAGGGTGACGGAAAATAGGCTGTTCGGAGATGGACTAGACGGGACGAGTTGTTCGAGATCTGTACCTACCCTTCAGGTAGGATTCCCCGATGGACGATCTAGGAGCAGTTTTCCCTTTTTTACTTGTACTTGTACTTGTTGTTCAGTTGGGTTTGTATACTGGCCCACTTACTTTCAGTACACATTTCTTTTCTATATTAGTACTTGTTGCTTCTATTTCTTGTGTTCAGAATGTGTGTGTTACAGGTTTAAAGGCAATTCTTTCCCTTTTTATCAGGGATTCTCCTTTGGTGCTAGTCACCAGCCCCTGGCCTATGGAAGGCGGGCTTGGGGTAGTAACGGCATGGGCCCCCGAGATGGGTCGTGACACAAATAACCCAATATTTATAGATAATATGTTATATGGTCATAAAAAATATTCCAAAAATCTAATTTAGACAAGTTTTAGATACATTTTAATCCTTATCTCTAAGTTAAACCCCCTTTAAACTCAATTTAAAGTCAACTATGATAACTTAACTTTTTTACATTATAACTTAATTATATGATAAAAAATAAGAGGGGACTTCTAAAAAAATTTGAACATGCTGATTTAGATTTTTTAATCCATTTTTTAATATTCAAAATCTATAGTTTTTACAATTAAATTTAATATAAGTATGAAAAATGTATGAAAAAAATTAAAAAATACTTTATTTAAGCATAAAAATAAATTCACCTTGAAATAAAGTAAGAAGTTAATTTCCATGAATTTATTTGTTAAATAATAATAAAATAAAATATTTTAGACTTTTGGATCAACCCAAAACTGAATGGAACCTCATAAAAATAACATTAAATGCAAAGACCCAGAAATAGTTTTAATTTAGATAAAATATAGTTTATGCTCATAAAAGATAATCATGGGTTCCCAAATTCAAAATAATTTTTCAAAATTAATTATTTAACTAATTAAAAATATGTTTATCTTAAAAAATTCATATTATAGGATTAATTCAAGTTTTATAGATATTTTATATCCTTACCTCATAGTTTTAATCATGTATTACCCAGTTTACCCTAGTTGGGGTGAAAAACCTTTACCATGGTTACGATTTATAATGACCAAAAATAAATGGGACGTAATTTAAAAATTTAAATCTTCTAATTCCCAATATGGAATTAAATTTTCAATAATAAATTTATATATGTGGAAGAAATTAATTTTAATAAAAATGAGTAAAACATAATGAAAAATCATTTTTTGAAAAATGGTTTTTAAGCCCAAAAATAAACTTATACCAAAATTAAATATGATACTAATTATTTTGTAATTAATCAAATTATGTATAATTAAATGATAATTATGTCACTTTAATACCAAATCCAAAAAATAATTTTACTTTTAAATTACATGATTTAAAGAAAAAATGATAGTTTTACAAAAATAAACAATTTTCACTATTCACTCAAAATCAACTATTTTTTTAAAATCCAAAAAATTCACCCTAAGATTATTTTAATATGATGAAACCAAAAATGAAAAAAAAAAATCTATAAGAACCTAGTTCTTATTTAAGGTATGGATTTCTTATTTTCTATCTTTTCTCAGTTTAATTTCTTAAATATGGCCTAATGAGAATGCCCATTGAGGTCGTAGAGGGATCGGGGGTGTCGAGGGCTGGTCTAAAGCTCAGAACCCCTGTTTTTGGTGAAAATAGGAGCTCATACAGTTATTGTAAACCGTGTGGGCTGGGATGCATGGCCATGTGGCCAGGAATGAAATTTTATCAGATCTTAATAGTGACATTTCACATGGTTTCTACGTGGTTAGTAAACCATGTGGAGTAACCGTTCACTATGCCCTAAGCCTATAGGAAGACATACAATATTGGAACATGGTTTAACAAACCTTGTTCCTAAACCATGAAACCCAGGCAGTTTTGGAATTTTAATAATTTTAAATTAAATTAAAAATTAAATTTAAACCTAAATTTTGGTCTTCCTTCATAAGCACAACAAATGAGGCTTTGAGAACCTCTCCCCTTGAGCCTAGTTGAGGAATCTAGATAACATCTCTATATAATCTCTGATTCGAGCTCTGTCTATCTCATCAAATCCATAATGGTAAGGCCTTAATTCCTTTTTATTCATTCTTGATTATTTTTGATATCGATTTAAAAATTTGGATTTAGGCTCATATTCCCTAATTTCTCATTCTTCATTTATTCTTAAAATTTATACTAATCTTGACTGAATTAGGACCTGATATTGGATGATCTATCTAGCATTGACCCAGGGTAAGTGGTCTCATGACCTTCGCTCAAAGTCGGTCCGTTTGTATATGTCATCATGTCGCGCACCCATTTTTTAGGTATCACCTTAAATTGAAATTGAAAGCTATTATTGCTATAATTTTTCTAGGTAATTGAATAGGATTATTTATTTTTGTTATAGGTTAAATGCCTTGAATTGGAACCACCCATTTGGGTGAGTTTTCCTCGAAGTGACCCTTGGTTTGTTTTTAGCCTTGGATGCCTTTTTACCCCTTGATCATGTGATGTAATTTCTAAATTGTTATATAAATCAAATTGATTAATTGATTTATGAATTGAATTATAAATGAAATTAATTAAGGTTATGGGATGGATGACTTTCCCCTTGACCCATGTATTCCATTGCTTGTCTAATCATGCTTACTTTGTTTTTACCTTTCCCATGTGAGTTAAGAAAAAGCTATGTTGTGAATTGGTTTGAATGGATTGAATTGAATTAAATGTTGATTGGACATGTAAGTTATATGATAACTAATCCATGTGATAGCTTGATAGTCTTTTTATTCTTGTTGTATTAAAAATGGCCATGTGAGTATTTTAATTGACTTTTAATTGCTATCCCATGTGAGTTATGTTGAGACCATGCTATGTGATAGATTGATTAAGCATGGGAAGATCATTATCATGTTAATCCCACATGGGTAAATGAAAGACCAAAACTTTAGGGTTGGTCCTTTCTTGAGTCACCCTTTTGAGGTGAGTTATATTTAATGCATTTCGTTTTGACCTTGGTATGTTTAATGAATTTTTTCAATGAAATTGAATTGATTAAATGATTAATAGGAAAGTGTGATACATGGATTTATATTGGAATTCCAAGGATAGACTCTTATACCTATTGACTTATATGCCATGGTAAATACGTGGATTTGCATTAGAATTCCATGGAAGAACTCAAGGGAATGAACCATGATTATGACATGGGTGAATCATGGATTGAAATGAAGGATGTTGTGGATAGACTCATTGAGGCTTATTTTATATGCCGAGTGAGTCATGGATCCAAATGAAGGATTCCATGGATAGAATCAAAAATGGATTTGACTATTTAGGCCATGGGTGATACTCAGGCTCCTTATAGAACTGCCGAGGATGGACTTGATTGGCAAGACTCTACACCTCACCTAGAGAGATAATGGATTCCTAAGGGGTTCATCAGGATAGGATCGTAGGGTGTTGGTGGATATAATACATGGGAGATACTTGAATTCCATATTAGGAATGTCAATGAAAGACATAGTTTGATATAATACCTAGAGCAATACCTGAATTCCTGCTAAGGAATGTTAGGGATGAGCTCAGGTTCCAAATTGAATTAAAGATAAAAGATTAATTGAACTGTCTTCCAAGCCAAAGTACAATCTTGGATTCGGGATTGACTCATATATTTACTTATGGCCTATTAGGCATCTGATTGTGCTATTGACTATATGGGGGATGTCAGGATTGATCTGGATCTCAATAATTATAAATTCAATGAGATTTTATTATTAGATGAAATGGATTAAATAATATGGATGTTTACTTTTCAGTACTTCCTTATTTATTATTATACTACATGCACACTTGTTATATATATTCACTAACTGATTGGCGCAGACCCTGGGTGGTTTCCTATTAGGATTATATCTCACAACCTATTTTGGTCACCTTTTTAAACCCAAATATATTATATGATTATTGGTATCAAAAAGGAAAAGTTCCCAAATACAGGTACTTGATATGCTTCTTAGGAGTAGGAGAACATGGGACTAAGCTGAGGCTTATGATGCGAGTGGGATTATTTTATCCTTTTTTAATTTTGGTAGATGTATTGTATATTCCTTATGTGTACCTATTTTGTATTTTTATTAAAAACATGTGACATACATAAAAATCTTGTATATGATATGACTTAGGGATTTTTTATACTATCAGACTTCCACTATTTATTTCTATTTTATGGATTACTGATTCCGCTATTGAATTTTTATTGTATTTCTGTTGGTTTACACTCTGATAGTGAGGTCATAGTATCCCCAATGACACACCTAGGCCCACACTGCTAGTCGATAGTCTCGGGCATTTGGGGAGAAGCGCTTGGGGCCATTTGGCCAATTGGGATCAGAGCACTGTTGAGTGGCATCCGGGTCCAGGATGTTGCAAAGTGGTATCAGATCTATCTTTTTTGGTTTGATTGACTATTTGAATATAATATAAAGGGATATGAAGGAATGGGAGTTTGGTAATCAGTTTTTTCCAGGCATAGCTAACCTGCATACAGGAAAACCCAGATTGCCTCGAATTAAATTGTAGCTTTTTGGATTTTGACTATTATAGTTGATTTTATTCAATCATTGGGTGACACACTTGAATTTTAATGTTATCATTGATATGATTTTGGATTCTATTATGTTTAAACCCTATGAGATGAAGGTATTCCATCTCATGCATCATATAGGCACCTGTTATATTTCCCAGACGATGCATTATGTCATACCATTTAGAATGTATTAGGAATTGCATGCTACTGTGATAGGTGTTGTGATACATATTCCTGAGGTTATGTTAGGTATATTGAGGTGTATTATGGTGTGAAATAGATGTATTCCAAGATTTTGTCCCTGATGTGTATGGTCCCTCTTGTATCTAAATTTGGTGTATAATGGTTCAACCTTAAAGTGAAGTGTATTGTGATGTGCCATAGGTGGATGCCAAGCTTTGATCCCTGGGGAGTATGGGCCCCCATGGATCAGAATTCAATATACCATTGATTTAACTTTATAAAAATAATTTGATAAACATAAAATGATTATCAATTTAATAAATGTGAATTTGAACTCAGTTTGAAATGAAATGAATATGAAAATAAGGGAAACTAAAATGGATTATAGTAGAGAACTTGACCTAACCTGACCTTAGTAGTGGGAAATAGGTATCATCTCTTTCTTATACATGACTTTTTTGATGCCCAGAGCTGACCCATGGGGTAGGCATAGGGGTTAGTTCTTATAGAGAAAGTTTTTTACTTGTCCTGTTGTTGGAAAAAAAATCCCTCAAGGTATCATTGCAGCATTTTTGTGTTGCTTGTGTTTGTTGACAATGCAGGTTTCCATGGTGAATTGTTGAGTTCTAGAGATGTTTCTGACAATCCACATTGACAAAGAACCATTACAAAGTAATGGATGATCTGGAGGCGGTACAAAAGAATAGATACAATGACATGAAAAATGTTGACGGTGATTCTTCTCGATTACAACAAGATTCACGGTGAAGGCATTAAGGTATTGATGAAATGCGCCATGATTATGATGATCTCCACGATCCAAAAATTGGCATGGTGCTTCACGATATTGAGAGAATTTTGGTAGGAATTTCAGAGCATCGTGATTTGAGATGACGTGGCGCTGACATAGCATGGTTGGTTTGAGGGTCGGTGGAATCTCCTATACATAGGCCTCGACCCCCTAGAGATAAGTAGATAGTTTTACATAGAAAAATTAATAGCTCTTGAATTAAGAAGTCAGTTTGAAAAGGTGGTTTGCGAAGGTAGTGAACTTCATGAAAGAGAGGAGCTTCGCGGCAGCTAACCTAGCTCCGTGAAAGTTGCGTGCTCCATGTTGGATCAATGAGCTTTGAAAAGGAATTCACTATGAGACGACTTGAGCTCTATGAAGTCCTGATATCTATGAAGGTGTGAGCTTCGTGAAAAGGCAGGAGCTTACTTAAGTCTTGTTTGAGCTTCGTGAAATTGGGAGCTTCGTGAAGTAGGGTGATTTTCGAAGGTTCTTCCCAAAGGTTATTGCCCAGTGGTCAGAGAAAAAGGGGTATTCATCAGTGGCTGAAATTTGGACTTAAATAGAGTATATACATACAGTGGAAGATTCATTCATTAGTGGTAATGAAGAGACATACAGGTCTATAAACTGTGAGTGGATCTTCTGAAGAAGCAGTGATCTCACTTTAGTAGAGAGAGCAGTGAGTTCTCAAATTGTGAGTGGTTGTAAACTAGGAGGGACAGTGAGTCCACTTCAAACTTGTAAATAGTAGTGTTCTTATAGTGGAATTGGTACATCGTCACACTTACAGTGTATGCTCCTTGGACATAACGCAGTGAAGGTGAACCAAGTAAAAATTGTTGCAAATGGGAAGGATAGAGAAGTGGGTTTTGTCTAACAGCAAAACAAGATCAAAAGGGGCAGTTAATTTAATCTTTCATACCCTGATTCTCCCCCCCCCCCTATCAAGATATATATCCTAATGGACCTAACAATTGGTATCAGAGGCAGGTTGATATTAGTGTCTCTCTCTCAAATGGAGGTCACCAATCATAAAGGGATTCCGATATTCTACGGGAACAATTTCCATCTATAGAAGAATCAGATGCAAGACTTCTTCTGATATTTGGGAATGGATGTGTTCACAGTCGTGATGCATGGCATAACAACCGATATTAATAGTGGTACATTATCATAAGATGTGCATAGAGAATTAGATATTGATTATAATGTAATTAATTCCTTTGGGGATCCCAATCCAATGCTATTTATATGAAGGTGATGCCATGAAAAACATCACATGCCATGTGGGAAAATCTATTGAATATATTTTAAGGAGATACAAAGGTCAGAGAGTCAAAGCTGAAAGTGTTTTGCAATGAGTATGAAGATCTGAGAATGAACCCAAATGAGTATATTGATGAATTCTTTGACATGGTAAATGTTGTAGTGGAAGACATGCAAGGTCTTGGAGAATTTATTGAATACAGAAAGATTGTAAAGCGCATCTTGAGGAAACTTACCCCTAAGTTCAATCCTAAAGTTTCAGTTTTGGAAGATAAAGACCCGAAAGAGATGAAATTGGATAACCTGCACAACACCCTTATTTCATATAAAATGAGAAATGATAATAATGATGCTTTGGAAAAAGGGAAATCCAAAGAGGTGGAATTCAAGTCCATAAATAACCTCACCATTTAAGATTCTTAGGAAGAAGAATAGATAGATGAGGGGATTTCATTTCTCTCCTCAAACCTTCAAAGAGGAAAAGTAAAGTTTAAATGGAAGCTTCCACTTGCTTGTTTTCAATGTGGAAAGGTTGGACATCCTACAGCAAGGTGCCCCAAAAATTTCCAAGAGGATGATGATTTCAATGAAATCGAAATTCCTAAAAAGAAGTCTCCAGACTATGGGAAAGGAAAGAAATAGTTCAAGAGAAATTTCTTAAATAAGAATAACCTTATTTGAAAATAATGTGACAGTTCATACAAGTATGAGGTTGAGGAGGTTGAAGAGATAGAGAACTGCAGAGATAATGGAGAAAATGCTATGGTGGTAGTTGTTCATAGTTCTAGGAAGAAGAATGAAACCAAAGCTGATGAATAAGAAGAAGAAGTTAAGGGAAGAGTTGATATTCAAGCTGAGTTAGAGGCTACTCTTTAGGAGATAGATGTTTGTAGATCCAAAACAAAGAAATCCAACAAAGTTGTTCATGATAAAAAACTCTATATGCATCAGCAGGAAGAAGAGAAGTCTAAGATGATTGAAGAAATTGAGAAAACCAAGCCATCAACACTAGAGGACTCAGAATCAGTTAGTGAGTATAAAATAAATATTGAAGAACATAAAAGGGATATTGATATCTTGAATAACACAAGGAAAGATCAAATAAAGTGTATTGAAGAACTTTAAGGATAAGTTTTCAGTTTGTGAAAACATGTTAAGGATCAAGAAAAACTCTTAACTCCTAGTGGGACACTAGGAAAGCAGATCACTCAGAAAACCGAGAAGTTGAAATTGGAGAATAGTGGTTCATCAGAAAGGAAGCATCAATTATGTTCAGAAGCTAAGTCTGGTGGGGGAATTGATCGAAAACAAAAAACTATGAATGTTGAAGTTAGACTACAAGAACTCATTCCAAGATTGAATGTTGATTTGGGGAAAAAGCAAAATCATAATATTTAGAGATCCCAAGGGGAAACTAGAAGTACAGAAGTGACATGAAGGAATTCACCTTATATCAGGTGTTATTGTTGTGGAAATATGGGACATTCACAGTATGTGTGTTTCATAGCCAAAAGATATCTAAGGGCACAAGAACAGAGGTGACAACCAAACAGAGAATAGTTCTCTAGAACATATTTTCAAAGACACTGTTTTTGGTGCGGAGGTTTTGGGAACATGGATAGGTATTGTACTTCGACCATACAGAGGAATTTTCCAAAGGAGAATCAAAATGTTCACAAGAAGCAGAGCAATGAACCCACATGTGAGTTGAAAATGAAAAATAGATTTGCATCTTTGCAAAAAGAAGTTGGTCCACCATACTCTAAGAAAGATCAGAAGCCTCAATCCATGCTGAGTGTGAGGGAAAAAATATGGACCAAGAAGAAAAAGGATGAGAAGACATTGGTGGTAGAAATTTCCCTTAAAGCATTAGATCACTCTGGTGTGTGGATCCTTGACAGCGGTTGCACATGTCACATGACAGGTAATAAGGATCTTGTTACAGCAATAAAATATGAAAAAGAAGGAGTTTTCATGTTTGGAAACGATGAAGGCCTGAATATTATTGGCTTAGGAAAGTACAAGTTTGGGGAAAATATATGAGACGTACAGATGTCTTAGTATTAGTAGGCTCCATTCACAATTTTATTAGCGTCAGTCAACTATGCAACTCAGGACATTCTATAAGGTTTACTAAGAATATGTGTATCGTCAAAGGAAGAGACAGGGAATTAGTCCTATAGGGAAAAATGACAAATGGGAATCTCTACCTAGTAAGTGGAGAATAAGATATGTGCTTTATGTCCAGAGAGGAAGAAAGAAAGTTGTGGAATAAACGACTTGGTCATCTATACCAATCATCCCTAGAAGATCTGGTAAAGTGTGATGTAGTAAGATACCTCCCTAATCTATCACATGATCGTACTCACACATGTGATGCATGCCAAAAAGGGAAACTCATTAGAAAGATGTATAAAGAAAAGTAAAATAAGTCAATGGGAGTACTCGAATTGGTGCATGCTGATGTTTGTGGGCCTATCACAACAAGATAAATTGATGGAAATAGGTATTATGTTCTTTTAATTGATGACTATATCAGAATGAAATGGGTATTTTTTATTTCCCATAAGTCTAATGTGTTCATATGATTAAAATAGTATCAGAGGGAGTGTGAAAGGTTTCTTGGATAGAAAATTCTGAAGTTTCGTACTGATACTGGTACGGAATTCACAAATAGTTATGTGGAATACTATCTCGAGAAGCACGGGATAAGGCATCATGTTTCCTCAGTGAGAACTCACCAAAAAAATGGAGTGGTTGAAAGGAGAAATCATATCATCAACAACACGTATAGAATGATTCTCATAGAAAAAGACCTACCAGAAAAATTTTGGAAGGAAGCTGTTTTGACATCAGTTTTCATTTCTAATAGGGATCTGTTGTGTTCGAAGGAAGGAAAGACTCCGTACGAGGTGTGGTATAGAAATAATCCAACCTTGAAATACTTTCAAATATTTGGAAGTATGTGTTTTGTCCTCAACAAGTAAAAACATAGGAAATATGAGTCAAAAGTAGATGAGTGGATATTCCTTAGCTACTTAGGAAAAAGAAAAGAATACAAATGATTTAACAAAAGGCTAGGAAAAGTAGTCGAGAGGAATGATGTCGCTGTAGTGTATAATGAGGAGATCATTCAATAGCGTAGTGAACAATTTCTTGATGAAAGTGATGAGGAGGAAAGCAACATAGGGGGAGTATAAGTGGCTGATTTTGATTCAAAAGAAGATACTGATGATGATCATGAGGAAGTAAAAGCTGTACCTTCACAAAAGCCAAAGATTCGAGCTAAAATTGACAGGAAAAATATCATTGGTGATCAGTTAGCTCCAGTTCAGACAAGGAGAATGAAATCACTGTATCAGACATCTTTCCTATCTTAGGTTGAGCCTAAGTGCTTCACTGATGCAACTGAAGATGAAAACTGGATTCAGGAAATGAATGAAGATCTTGATCAGATTGAGAAAAATTAGACGTGGGAGATTGTTTCAGGGCCAGCAAATAAGAATGTCATCGGTACTAAATGGGTATATCACAAAAAGATGAATGAATATTACACAGTGATTTGGAACAAAGCACGACTAGTGTGCAAAGGATACTCACATATAGAGGGAATGTGTGTTTATGATACATTTTCACCGGTTGTGAGACTAGAGAAAATCAAATTATTCCTAGTCATTGAAGTGCAACAAAAGTTCAAAGTTTTCTAGATGGAAGTCAAATATGCATTTTTGAATGGGGTTCTGGAGGAAGAGTTACATATCGAGTAGCCAGATGGTTTTCTAATTCATGGGGATGAGAAGAAGGTTTGCAGACTAAATAAGGCATTGTATGGGTTGAAACAAGCACCAAGAGCATGGTACTCAAGGCTTGATCAGTACTTGAAGAAGCTTGGTTTCCAGCTTGGGTGAGTTGATTACAATATCTATTTCAAAAAAACAGTAATCAAAGGATGATGGTCCTAGTTTATGTCGATGACATAATATTTGGTGGATTAGATGAAGCTCAGTGCAGACAGTTCTCTGAATTCATGAAAAGTGAGTTCGAAATGTCAATGATTGGAGAGAAAACATTTTTACTTGGTCTACAGGTGACACAAGGAAGGAATGGAACATTCATTTCTCATTCCAAATATGCCAAGGAGGTTTTGAGAATATTTAGAATGGAAAATTCGAAGGAGATGAAGACTTTGGTTTCTACCTAGATGAAACTGTCTAAATATGAGGATGGAAAGGCAGTTAATATCATAGAATATAGGCAAATCATTGAAATTTTTCTATACTTGACTACGACAAGGCCTAACATTGTTTTCACCACATTCCAAGTAGTGAGATATCAGATTAATCCCAAGTAAATCCACTTGTTTTCAGTGAAAAGAATACTTCAGTATATCAAGGGCACGGTGGATTTCGGCTTTATATATAGTGACAAATCTCAGTCAGAATTATTGGGATATACTGATGCAGATTGGGTCGGTTCAGCAGATGACAGTAAATCAACGTCAAGAGGTGATTTCTATATTTGAGGATTGGGTGTTTCTTGGCTAAGCAAGAAGCTATATTTCATTTCATTGAGCACCATAGAAGCTGTGTATATTTCCACCACTCAAGCTTGCGCACAGTTATTGTGGATAAAGCAGCAGCTTGATGATATGGGCGTTGAAGTGAAGTCTCTGATTGGAATCCAGTGCGATAACTCAAGTTCTATAAATCTCAGAAAAAATATCTTCCATCAATCAAGGACAAAGAAAATTGAGATAAAGTATCATTTTATCAAGGAGAAGGTTGAGCAGGGAATTGTGAATTTGGATTATGTGCCTACAGAACTACAAGTTTCAGACATTTTGACAAAGGCCTTACCCAAAGAATCTTTTGAGAGGCATCGACTGGATCTGGGAGTCCAGTCGGCTCCCCTCACTTTAACAAGTGTGTATGTGGAACCCCCCCCCCCTTCCCGAGGTATGGTATTTTTTTCTCTAATGTGCTAATCTGTGTTCTTTCCAATGTTTCAGACCACAACGAAGTCACCTTTGGGTTCATTGACAAAGGGGGAAAAATAGTGACTCCTAGAGTGGGAGAAACTGTAGCTAAGGAAGGGAGAAAATGTCTTAGTCAAAAATATAGGGAGAAGCTGATAGGTGGATCAGTGAGATATGGGGAGAGTAATGAGATTGGGGGAGAGTTTTAAATATGATGATGCTAGAAGTTATCGATCAAAGAATAGATATCAAGATAGATGTGGATCTTGATAAAAGATAAAGAGTGATGTTGGAATGGTGTTTGAAGGTTTCCAGTGATCAAAAATTGGTATCAATTTGGAAATTGGTATTAGTTTAGTGTCAATGGTTGGTGTTAGAAATGAAGTGATTCATTGATGAACTTTTCATTTACTCTTGTTTCTCATGCCGAGCTTTTCTTGTGTGGGCTTAGAGTATGTGGTGAGTGAATCTTTGGTCTCTATCTAACTCGCAAGAGGCAAATGGTGGTAGATGATGGAAGTATATTTAGAGAGGTATCAAAGTACAGAGAATCATTATGAGAAAAGTTGTAAACAAACCCAAAGGGGGAGATTGTTGGACAAAAATCACTCAAGGTATCAGTGCATCATTTTTGGGTTGGTTGTGTTTGTTGACAATGTAAGTTTCCATGGTGAATTGTTTCTTTCTAGAGATTTTGTTGAATATACACATTTACAAAGAACCATGGAAAAATAATGGATGATTTGGAGGTGATACAAAAGAACAGATACAAGGTGGCGCCTTTTTCCAGTGTTTGCTAAATTTTTGGGGTCCAAAATTTGGAGTTTGGTGAGCATCGAAAAATGTGGATATCATTGAAGATCTCATAAAAATATGGAAAAGGCATGGATTTCTAGAAGATAGGCTTCATGGATTGTATGTCACAAAGACATGAAAAAATTTTATGGTGATTCTTCACAATTACGATGAGCTTTACGAACGGAAGCATTGAAGAGCATTGAGGTGGAAAAGGGAATTGCGAGTGGAGATTCGCGGAGAAGTCGCGAAGGTATTGATGGAACACTTCATGATTACGATTATCTCCATGATCCAAAAATTTCCCTGGTGCTTCGCAATATTGATAGAATTTCGGCAAGAATTTTAGAGCTTCACGATTTGAGATTACGTGGAACTGACATCGCGTGGTTGGTTCGCGGGTCGGTGGAATCTCCAATAAATAGTCCTCGATCCCCTCGAGAGAAGTAGAGAGTTTTACAAAGAAAAATTAATAGCTTTTTAATTGCGAACGTGGTTTGTGAAGGTGGTTCGCGAAGGTGGTTCGTGAAGGTAGTGAGCTTCATAAAAGAGAGGAGCTTCGTAGTATATAGCTTCGTGAAAGTTGTGTGCTCCGTGTTGGCTCAGTGAGCTTCGCGAAGTAAGTTTCTTTGCGAAGACTTGAGATCCATGACAGCCTGATCTCTATGAAGGTGTGAGCTTCGCGAAAAGGTAGGATCTTCGCTAAGTCTTGTTTGAGCTTCACGAAATTGGGAGCTTCGTGATGTAGGGTTCTTTGTGAAGGTTCTTCCCAAAGGTTATTGCCCAATGGTCAGGGGCAAAGGAGTATTCATCAGTGGATGAAATTTGGACTTTAATAGAGCATCTACATACAGTAGGGGATTCATTCTTTAGTGGTAATGAAGAGACCTGCAGGTCTATAAATTGTGTGTGGATATTCTAAAGGAGCAGTGAGCTCACTTTAGTAGAGAGAGAAATGAGTTCTCAAATTTCGAGTGGTTGTAAACCAGGAGGGACAGTGAGTCCACTTCGAACATGTAAATAGCAGTGCGCTTATAGTGGAATTGGTACATCAGCACACTACCAGTGTATTATTTTTGGATGTAGCCTAGTGAGGGTGAACCAAGTAAAAGTTTTTATGTCCTGTGTATGCATTAAGGTTTATTCATACTCTACAAATGGGAAGGAGGGAGAAGAGGGTTTTGTCTAACATCAAAACAAGATCAAAAGGGTCAGTTGTTTTAATCTTTCATACCCTGATTCTCCCCCCCCCCCTCTCTCAGGGTATCTAGCCTAGTGGACCTAACACCTGTTTTGATATTTGTGCTTTTGAGTTGAAAACCTTGATAATAATATTGCACCGGGGTGTGTGTTTGGAATTATAGAGTCATTCCACCATGATAACCTCCAATGTTATGCCAAGAGGGTGGTGATGATTTTACTCTAGAGGTGGTAGGCCATAGGATACCAGTGGACCCTCCAGTCATGTCAGCTGTGGTACCCGGAGTTGTACCAAACACATGTGTTGAGGCACAGTTCTTTGATGGGTTCTTGCTCTTTATGTAGACCATATAGGGAGCACCGCGACCTACCCCGACTATGGAATAGTTGATGCATGAGTTATAGTAGCATCATCTACCCACGTTTTTGAGGGATGGAAGACTACTAGCTATAGGGTCCTGACTTGAGGCTATGCTAGCTATCTTAGAGAATCAGTAGATGCCTCCTAAGAGGAGGTTCAAGCTCGCTACGTACATGATGTGTAACTCTACCAAGAGATGGTGGGATGTTATCACTTAGACTGGTCATTATTGGGAGATGTCCTAGAGGGATTTTAATACATCCTTCTATGACTATTTCTATCTCGAGGCATTGAAGGCTGATAGATAATGAGATTTTATGCATCTAGAGAAAGGTGCATTATAAGTTATGGATTATTCATCCCATTTTGTAGAGATATAGTTCTTTAAACCTATTCTGATGGGTGACAAGCTATCTAAATCTATGTGATTAAAGGATGGTCTCAAGTGTGACAGTTGGTCGCAGGTGAATGTGTTTTGACTGACTACTGTATTTGGGATAGTGAATCAGGTGCTTATCACATAGTGTAACCTGAGAGAGGTGGGAGGTGTGAGCTATGGTGTTTTGGCATCTAGATCTAGTATTGAATCAACTGATAGTAGGAAGCATCATTGGGAGCTTCCACATAGTGATATCAGTAGTCTGACTAAATCTTCAAGTATCCTAGTGAGGTGCTACTAGTGTGGTGGGATGGAACATATGAGGCCACAGTGTATGAGGGACCCAATCAAGTGACAATCATGCTTCATGATAGTCCATATACATTGCTTCTTCAGAACATTTCCACCAATAGCTAGTGAGATAGGGTCATCACCGACTCCACATTCAGGAGTGGGGTTTGCAAATTCTCATCAGGTAGGGAGCTAGTGTATAGCTAGATGATCAAGTCAAGGTGGTGGTTGTGGTCATGGTAGTCATGCCCCAGTGCCATAGTGATAGCAGGGTGGATTAGTTTAGGGTAGCCAGGTAGTTTCACAGGTTCGTATTTCAGGGTAGTCATATGCATTGAAATAGACCCATGAGGAGTAGGATCCTAAACCTTCTACTGTTAGAGGTATTATCCTAGTAGCCTCTAATTTATCTTCTGAATTCTTTGATATAGGTTCTTCACATATCTTTATATTTCTTCCCATTATGGAGAGTCTTGGGATTAGTGTTTAGTCTTCTAATGATTTCATGAATCATGAAACACATTTGGGAATTTGAAAGGAGGGTGTAAAATAGTGTAGGGAGTTCCCCCTCAAGATTGGTGGGTGTCACTTCACATGGGGCCTCTTTTTCCCTAAGATAGCAGGTTTTGATATCATTATTGTGATGGAATTTTTGGTTCTATTTCATGATTTCATTGAATTCTATCACTGAAGTGTGATATTTACATCACCATTGGGTGTATAGTACATTTAAAATGGTGATTGAGATGTCTAGGTGAGATGAAATAGACCTGAGAATCATGGGATGGGTGGGATGATAGTCCAAATTGAGAGTTTATATCTAGATGATCAGGGGACATGTCAGACTAATTTTCCTCCAGTGGTTGATATTTTCAGGGACATTTTCCTAGAAGACTTCTCAGTATTTCCACCAATGAGAGAGGTAGATTTCTCTATCGATCTAGTGCAAGGATCTGCACCAGTATCCATTCCTCCTTAGAGGATGACTACGACTGAGTTGCAAGAGATCAAGAGATATCTAGAGGATTTAAAGGAAAAGGGCTTCAACTGACCCAATAATTCTATATGGGGTTCTCCAATCCTTTTTGTGAAAAATTAGATGGAACACTCAGGATATGTGTGTATTACTATAAGTTGAACCAGTTGATGGTTAAGAACCAGTATCCTCTATCGTGGATAAAAGATCTCTTCAACTAGCTTCAATGATATTGGGTCTTCTCAGAGACTGATTTGAGATCTGGTTACCATAAGGTAAATTTTAGACCATTAAACATACCTCATATAGCCTTTCAGAGTAGGTAAGGTTTGTATGAGTATTTGGTTATGTTTTTTGGTCTCACAAATTCACCAACGTTCTTCGTGTTACTGGTGAATCGAGTGTTCCATCCATACCTCAATTTGTTTGTAGTGATTTTTATGGATGGTATCTTAGTGTATTCTCATAACCGACATGACCATGCCTCCCATCTTGAGATCATTTTGAAGGCACTGATAGAGAATTATTTATATACTAAGATCACAAAGTGACACGTCAAGATGGATCATATTCACTTCTTGGGTCATATCATCTCAGAGACAATAGTATTAGTGGACCTAGAGAAGGTGATATTTATAGTTTCCTGGGAGAATCCTAAGAACAACTTTGAGGTGCAGAGTTTCTTAGGGATGGATGGTTACTATGGGTGTTTCATATAGGACTTATCGTAATTATAAGCACCATTTATGGGCTTGACTAAAAAGGGTGTGAAGTTTTATGGTCATATTCTTACGAGATGGCCTTTCAGGAGCTAAAATGGAGATTGAATTCAGCACCAATATTGGTTTTTCCAGTGCCAAGCAGGAATTACAGTATGCAATGTGATGCATCAGTTATCGGTCTAGGAGAATTTATTATGCATGGGGGTAGAGTGGTCACATATGGGTCTCGGTATTTGAGGCCACATGAGATGAATTACTCAATGCACAATCTTGAGCTAGATACGGTTGTTCATGAATTGTGATATTGGAGAAATTACTTGTTGGGAGAGTGTTTTATGGTGTACACAGAACAAAAAATCCTAAAGTATATATTTAAATAGCATGGTCTGAATCTGAGATAGTGAAGGTGGGTCAAATACCTTCAGTATTTTGACTTTGAGCTTTCCTATATGCCTAGGAAGGTAAATGCAGTCACTAATTCCCTGGGAAGGAGGACTCAGATATAGGAAGTTCAGTAGGCTAGTAGTGAGTGGAAGCTCATGGATTTATTCTATGAGATACACTTTGTTGTGCATGATATTTAGGGGAATACTTTTCTTTCATATTTAGATTTTACCTCTACCCTACTATGTAGAGTGAGAATAAGGCTGATATTGGATTCTGAAGGCCTAGTTCTATGGGGGAGTGTGGAAATTGAGGACCCTCCTCCGGGTTGAACCGTAGGTGAGGATGATATTATGTGTTTTCATGGTCATGTATTGGTTTCAGTAGACATGTGCAAGGATCTAATGTGGTATTTTCATGCTTCATATTGGTAAGTGAATCCCGGTGTCACCAACATGTATCAAAATTTACATCACCAGTACTGGTGGCTGGGTATGAAAGGTGATGTGGTGGGTTTTTTCATGAGGTGTTCCACCTATCATCTGGTGAAGGCGGAACACCAATGACCAGACAAACTTTTATAGTAGCTACCCATTCCTAAGTGGAAATGTAATGACATCATGATGGATTTCATGAAAGGTTTACCAAGGTTTCCTTAAGGTAATGATTCTATATGGGTTATAGTTGATAGGATCATGAAGGTTTCATATGTCATGTTGATCAAGGAAACCTTCAGTGTTGATGAGATTGGGAGGTTGTACATCCAAGATATTTTATTAATACACAGGGTCTCATATACTATCATTTCATATAGGTATACCCACTTTACTTCACATTTATGGAAAGGGATACAGAGGTCATTGGGTACATAGGTGCTTCTAAGCACGACATACCACCCTCAGAGAGATGGTCAGTTAGAGTGCATGACTCAAGTGCTGGAGGACATGTTGTGAGCATGCGTCCTAGACTTCAGGGGTTCTTAGGAGAGGCATATACCCTTGGTTAAATTATCCTATAATAATAGCTTCTAGAATACTATTCATATCGAGCCCTATGAGTCTTTGTATAGTAGGTCATACCGATCACCCCTTTGTTGGATGGAGGTAGGACAAACAACTATGATGGGACCTCATATTATCTAGGAGACCACTGAGCTCATGCAGTTGACATGGAATCAGATGTTTATTATCAAGTCTCTTCAGAATTAATATGCTAATCACCACAGATGACCTCTAGAGTTCAAGGTCGAAAATAGGGTTTTCATATGTGTTTCACTGAGGTTGGTGCACAAGAATATTAGGAGACAGGGTAAGCTTTCACTATGTTATGTCTATCCATTAGATATTCTGGAGAGGGTTGGGCTGGTAGTCTATCGGTTATAGTTACCTTAGAGGTACCAATCCATGCATGATGTATTGCATGTTTATCAATAGTGATGATACTATTCATACCCATTTCACTCTTTTAAGACCAAGGAGGTTTATTTTTTGAGAGGATCCATCCTTTGAGGATAATCCTATATGTATTGTGGATTGTAGCACGAAGGTTCTCCAAAGTTGGTTTGTTCCTCTAGGACAAGTGTCATGGCAGCATAGCTGAGTACAGGACAAGACTTGGGAGAAGGCGGCTGATGTACGATCACAGTAGCTGGAGTTATTCTCACATCATGCATCACCACCATTGGAATGGAAATTTGGGGATGAATTTCTTTAAAAGGGAAGTTTTTAAGAACCTAGTTCTTCTTTGAGGTACAGATTCCTTTTTTTGCATATTTTCTTAGATTAATTTCTTAAATATGGACTAATGTGTAAAGACCCTAACCCTAGTTTCCCATAGTTGGTGCCTTATATTAATACATTGGTATGTTTACAGGGATTCTGCATCCCAAAGGACTGAATAGTTTAGTAGTTTTGGAAAACCAAATACAAACATTAGTTTTACATTACAACTTTAAAGGAAAAAAATATAGCAATTCCTTTGGAATCATCCATAACTCCTATGTTATCCCTGAAATTCATTCATAATTTTCATCTTCAAATCTTGGGGGAAAATAAAACATAATAAATGGGCGACCTCATATGCTCGTTAAGGGTAAGTAATGAAGTGAAATTTATCATAAACATAAACACTAGTCAAGGTGAACAACTATAAACACATGCCTTTAAAAATATACTTGAACATAATATGGTATGAATGAAAGATAATTAAATAAATACATATAAATGATCATAAGAGAATGAAACATAGCCATTGATATTATACTTGTATAATAATCACATGGTTTATAAATTACTAATATCATAATGGGGGAATGCATAATGTCAGATATCTAAAACATGTTTTCAAGGCTTCAGCCAAGGCGTCTGAAAATACTAGGGTAAGACCTTGGCCAAAACCCAATTTTGTTTTGTATCATGATACCTAATGATGAATCAAGGGGCTATATAAGGACCCACCCATCACTTTCTAAGTCCAATTAATTCCTAATATAAATTTTTTGAACAAAAATATCATATACATATGAAATGTAAATAACATTCCCCAATCAATAAACATAAACACAAACCATTTGGAGTAATATGGTGAATGGT
The DNA here is from genome assembly GCA_963277665.1 of Viscum album. Taxonomy (NCBI): domain Eukaryota; kingdom Viridiplantae; phylum Streptophyta; class Magnoliopsida; order Santalales; family Viscaceae; genus Viscum; species Viscum album. The sequence goes on from OY728160.1 coordinate 1,827,109,093, forward strand.
ATCAAGATAGCACATCCACAGTCAAACAAATCATAAACCATTAAATAAAATATGTTAGATTATATCATAAAATATTAATCCCAATTAAACATAATAATCAACAATAGAATTGAAATATATGGAAATACTCTTATAAAATCATCGAGTAATACTTGAGAGAAATACTCTTTTACTTTGAAAAGAAGAGTTATTTTGGAAAAATAATTGTATAAAACCAGAAGTGAACTAATATAGTTTTTTCATAATAAAATTATTTATTTTAAAAAAATAATTGTGGCTTAAAATATATTATAGAGTGCACTTGAAAATAGGTAAGAATTCAAGAAGTCCCCTTAAATCGGGCTTGTTTAGCAGGAAGAATTTGAGAAAGATCCTTTTAAAACATCTAACTCCCCATAAAATAAAGAATAATTATGATTAGTAAATATATATAGAAAATTAAAATAGAATTTAGTAGGATTAAATAATAATAATTAAGAATTTAATTGGGGTAAAGAGAAAGAAAGAGTAATCCCAAATAAAAAATGGAGGTTCGGGGAGAAAACCCTTACCTTTTATTTGAATGTGTTCTACACTTGACCTTAACATCCTATATAATCAAATTAAATCTATTAATTAATTAATTAATAACCCTATCTTAATATATTTGATTCACTATAGTTTTATTAAGTTCATTTAAGTCCTTATAGATAAGTTATAGGATTGAAATTTGTCGTTCCGGAGTGTTTGTTTCCTTGATTTCATGATTGGTTCGCTTGATTATAAGTAATGGAGTTCGTGTAAAATGGGTATAATTATATAGAATTGGAATTTCATGTTATTAATGAACAAAAAGAAGTATAATTGGTGTTATTTATTATTATTTTTTCATAAATGGGGTGAATCATTAGATAACATATTAATGATAATCATTTAGCTTAATTTTAGCAATTTTTCGATCACAACGAACTAGTTTCGTTCTATTACTTAATATAATGTATATAAAATGGTTCCATAACCATAAATAAGATATAATAAATATTTTAAAATCTGGTTCAACCATAAAAATGGTATAATGACCAGCCTTGAAGTAGAAATTTAAGAATTAAAGTTTCGTCATCCACGAAGGTTGTAAATCAGAACCTCCCAAACGATGATTTTGTTTTTCGAATAAAAGAGAGAGAGTAAGGAGATTAAAGATGGATCATAAATTAACATGATATAATTATAGTATATATATTATAATGGAGTTATCATGATCATTTGGATAGGGTAGGTGAGGAGATAATAATAAAAGAAAATAATTTGAAATTAAATTAAATGAAATAGGAAGAGGATTTACCTCTTGAATTAACCTCCTTAAGAACCTCCTTAAGGGAAGGGGTTTTAGTATTTTGGAAAGATGAAGAGATCCTAGACGTGGGTAGATAGTAGGGAAGAGTATTTGAGAAGAAATTTTACCAGATTCAAGGCTTAGAGGAGTGAAGAGAAGAGGGGGTGATGGTGGTTTTTATAGTGGAGAAGAGGGGTAATTCCTCGTTATTCTATTCATTAAGTTATTATTTTGCTCAAGACAAACAATAGTGTTGATTATTGTAAATAAATGCAGTAATTATTTCATTTCAGTTCAAACCAATGGTTCTTACATCATCCATGACTCTAGTAATAGTTTATTTTGCTTATCATGTATTTATACTCCAAATTACCATATTCTACTATTCACTAAAAATTCAAGTATTTCAGAAAAAATCCAAAAAATTCACCCTAACCATTTATCGACATGTAGAATTCAAAAATGAACTAAATTTTAACTAAATAATTTTCTAAATATGTGAAATTTAATTTTTAAATAAAATCATTATTTACTTGAAAAATACAGATTTTAAATTTAATACTGATTTTACAACACTTTTAAAAATTAATTAAAGTGTCCTAAAATTATCCTAAAAAATAATACAAAAAAATATTGATTTATGAATCCATTTTATAAAAATTAATTTTATTTTAAGTAATTTTATTAATTATAAAATTTTAATTAAATATACGTAACTTATAAAAATACCAACATTTAAATATTTTTTTATAAATATTCACTTACTTCTACTATGATGTAATTATATCATACTTTCACTTATGAGATTCATAAATTTTATTTATACATTCATGGATGATTTTACTATTTATTAGGATGATTTACTATTCATAAGTGTAATATTACTATTCCTGAGGGCAAGTTACGATTTCATTAGTATAGGTTCCTTATCATCTAGAAATTCCTCTTATTTCTTTTATTATTCATTTATAAAGTTTGTTTTGTGTTCTCTATGTGGTTTTATATGATTAATACTATATAAAATAATCATAAGAAGGGAAATTTCATTGATATAATTTTGGATCATTATATTCTCCCCTCCTATAAAAATTTCATCCTCAAAATTTCCAAAATTTCACCTCACAAAAAGATTTGGATAGTTATTCATCATAATATCCTCAGGATCCCACATCTCCTCTTCAATTTATGATTTTTTTCAAAGTACCTTTACCAGGAGAGTCGTCTAATTCTTCACAACATGTTCTTTAGTGTCGAAAATATGGATAGGCTCTTCATCTAAGATAAGTCAGGTCTTAAATTGATACCTTCATAAATGAGTACATGTGTTGGGTCTGGTATGTAATTTCTCAACAATGCTATGTGTAGAACATTGTGCACTTTAGAAAGGCTAGGTGGCATCACCAAATGATAAGCCATAGCTCAAACTTTGTCCTGAATTTCAAAAGGACTAATGTACATGGGGATCAATTTCCCTTTATTCCCAAATCTTATAACATCCTTCCATGGAGATACCTTCAAGAAAACATGATCTCCCACTTGAAATTCAAAATCCTTCCTTTGATTATCAATATTTCTCTTTTTCCTGCTTTGAGCTACTTTGATATGGTTTTGAATAGTCTATAACTTGGTTATGGTTTCCTCTAAAAGATCTGGGCCCACAATCTTCCTTTCAAAAACTTTATCCCGACAAGTTGGTCTATGACATCTCTTTCCATAAAATTCTTCATATGGTGTCATTTTTATACTTTAATAGAAACTATTATTATAGAAAACTCTACCAAAGGTAAATATTGATCCCACATACCTTGAAAATCAAGTGAGCATGATATCAACATGTCTTTTAATGTTTGGATCATCCTTTATGATTTCCCATCAGTTTGAGGGTGATAAGAAGTACTCAAATGAAGCTCGGTATCCAAATGTTTTTGAAGACTTTTCCAGAATTTTGATGTCAATTGTGGATCATGATCAAACACAATTAATAGAGTTTCTATATTAATCCTTACAACTTCATTAATATAGTGTCATGCAAGGAGATCCAGTGGAAAATCCTCCCTTATAGTGGGTAAATGTGAAAATTTGGTAATTCGATCAATAATCACCCATATTACATTATTCATTCTTAGAGTTTTTGGTAATCCAGTGAAAAATACATATTTATTTCATCCCATTTCCATGTAAGAATAAGAATAGGATTCAAGACTCCTCTAGGATGTTTTATTTCATCCTTCACATATTAACATGATAAAAATCTTGATACATAATCCACAATTTCCCTCTTCATGTTATCCCACTAGAAATATTCCTTCAAATATCTATACATATTTGTGCTACTAGGGTGTATAGAGATATTCAATCTATGGGAATAATCCAATAACTCTTTTTTGTATCAGGTATAAAGGGAACACATATCCTCCTCCCAAATTTTATAATTCCATATTCATACATGAAGTCTGCCAACTTCCCATCATTTACAGCATTAATTTTCTTTTTAAGATTCTCATCATCATTCTAAGAACTTTTAATCCTTTCTAATAAATATGGTTGGGAAACCAATTTATAAAGTAATTATATTTCACCTTATTTGATAATTCCCATATCCATCCTCACTAAATCTATATACATAGGATCCTTTTCAAATCTCATTTTGTTCAGGACTCCATGATCCTTCCTGATCAATGCATCTTACACCTTATTTTTCTTCCTTAGATGGTAGTCTATGGAACAATCATAATCCTTGAGTAGATCAAGCCATTTCATTTGCCTCATGTTGAGTTCTTTCTGTGAGAATATATATTTCAAGCTCTTGTGATTAGTATATATCTCACATCTTTCACCATAGAGATAATTTCCTCATATCTTCAGATAAAATATTACATGTGATAACTCAAGATCATGATTTGGATAGTTCTATTCATGAATTTTTTAACTACCTTGATACATAGGAAATAACTTTATCATTTTTATAAGGATTCATCCAATTAATTTATTTGATGCAACACTATAAATTAAAAATCCACCATTTCTTGATGGTAGAGTCAATATTGGAGCATTAACTAACCTATTCTTCAATTCTTCAAAACATTCTTCACATTATTTTATCTATAGGAACTTAACCCCTTTACGAGTATGCTTGGTTAAAGGATTAGCTAATTCGATGATGTTTTGAATGAAACGTGGATAATAACCTATGAAACCAATAAAACTATGTACCTCGGTTATGTTCATTAGTGTAGTCCATTCCTGAACCAACTTTTTATTTGTAGGATCTACTAAGATTTCATATTTATAGACAATGTGGATAAGAAAAGATATCATTTGAATCCATAATTCATACTTTTTAAACTTCTCATATAACTCATTTCTTCTAAGAGTCTTCAGAATAATGCGCAAGTGATTATCATGTTCTTTAAAGATTTTGGAGTATACCAATATTTCATTAATAAATACCACAAAAGATTCATCAAGTTATTCCTTGAAAACTCTATTCATTAGATCCATTAAAACATAGGGGGAATTAGTCAGTCCAAAAGGCATTACTGTTAACTCATAATTCCCATACCTAGTTCGAAATGTTGTCTTTAGATTATCTTTCTTCCTCACACCCAACTGATGATATCTATATTGAAGGAAAATCTTCGAAAAATATTGGGCTTCATGAATTTGATCAAATAAATCATCAATGCTAGGAAGAGGATACTTATTATTTATTATAATAGCATTGATCTCCCTGTAGTCAATGAACAGCCTCAGAGATCCATATTTCTTCTTAACAAAAAGAATATGATCTCACCATAGAGAAACACTAGGGCAGATAAATCCCTTATCACTCAATTCCTCTAGTTTTTTCCTTAGATCTACTAACTCCATTGTTGTCATCCTATAAGGGATCTTTGATATAGGGCTTGCACCAGAAATTAAATCAATAGAAAACTCAATTTCCCACTCTATAGGATGTCTAGGTAAATCCTATGGGAATACATCAACTTATTCTTGAACAATAGGTACATACTCAATTTTAATATTTCTTTCCTCACCCATAGATATTGTTCAAGAATCAAATGATGAGGTTTATTCTCTAAAGATAAGGTATTCTACATCATTCTCAAAAATTATAACTTCCTTCTTCTTACAATAAATTTTCAAATCATAAATTGAAAGCCAGTTCATACCAAGAATTGTGTTAAATTCAACCATGGGTATGAGGATAAGGTCAATGAATAAAGTGCGTTTATATGTCCTAAGGGGGATTGATCGACACACATTTGTTGTAATGATACTTCCCTTATGAGTTTTTACTAAAAACTAATTTATTAAATCCAATTTTAAGTGTATTATTTTCTTTTAAAATTGGGAAGATGTAAAAGAATGCAATTATCCATAATGAAATAAAGCATTGGATAAGTTTGAGGAAATGATTAAAGTACCTGCCACCACATCATTAGAAACTTTAATGTCAGTTGTTGTGATTTTATAATCTTTGCCTTTCTCCCTTGGCCATCTCTAGGGAATTTTTCCTTGATGATTAGGACAATCATTGGCATAATTTCCCATATTTTACAATTTTATCATTGTACATTAGTAGATTATTTCTTTACCTTCAAATCTTTAGATTTTTTGTCTCTTTCTGCACATTTTTAACAGACTCCTTTTCCCTTTAATTAATCTCTGGGGTGTTTCTTTCCACAAATATCACATATTGGAAAAATCCTCTCTTTATTCATCCCTTTATCCATTATTTCCCCTGCCACCCTCTTCTTCTCTTACTTTCTATTAAATTCATATGACTTAGAGAATTATTTCTCTTTCTTGATAGAACATGAGATTATATATTCATATGGTGAGAATGTTTGGGAGACCATTTCCCTTCATAGAAATGGTTTTAAACCATCAAATAATTGATCAATATTTCTCCTTGTATTATGTATGTAGTCCTCAACATGCCTTGATAACCTTGTAAAATTGGATTCATACTTCACAACGTTTTAATCCTCTTTTTGTTTAAAACTCAAGAATTTCCTCTCCATATATACTTGATGTTATCATGGAAAATATTTTTCTAAGAATATCTCATTAAATTCTCTCCATTCCATTTATTATATTTATTCCTCCTCCTTTGTGTTTTGAATTAATGACCACCACTAATCCTCATCTCCTGATAGATGATAAATTTCCATGACAACATTCTACCTTTCATTACATCCCAAAGTGAGAAATATCTTCTCTAAAGAACTTATCCATTGTTCCGTTACAAATGGTTTCACATTACCATTTAATTATAGAGTTTATTGTTGAATAAGTGGTCTAAAATTGCTCCTCCACATTGTGGGTCAAGATTCTCTATACAGGTAAGGTTATTGTTCATAGCTTGAGTCAGTTGTCCTTGTATATTTTTATGTTGCTCATCACCAGTCACAACTCTAAAACCAACATCATTATCTTGCATAGGTGGGAAATCTCTACATGGGATACGTGTGTTCATGTGGTTTTCATTTCCATAGTGTTCCATTTATAAATAATGACATACACTAAATTATGTTATGAATCATAATTTATAATGTTGAACTAGAAAAACACTTAACATAGATTGAAATTTTATGCATGTCTAATCTCATAATCATAAGAATGGTTGCACTGAGTACATATTTACATTTAAATCATTCATAATGGATTATAAATAAAATTTAAATTATCTAAGAATATCCTCTGGGATTGTCAAACCAGGTGTGTAGTAAGGAATGTTTTCATGTACCAGGTCACCCCGAGTCTGGCTCGGAACACCTTATCTGAGTTTTTACTCCTAGGTACATTTGTGGAAGAACCACATACACTTTTAGTATCCATAAAGGGATTTATTTTATTATAATATCGACATAATATATACCTTACCAAAATTCTATGATGTTCTTGTATGCTTATCCTCAAACTCTATCTTAGGGTCTTGTTCCCTAATCTATGTTTTATAAATCTAGTTTCCAAGTATTCTAATAAACTTCCTCTAATATAAACTGTAAAGGCCCTGACCCCAGTTTCCCAAATCTATTTCCTTACATTAATACATTAGTATATTTACAAGTATTTCACATCCCAAATTACTGAATAGTTTAGTGGTTTTGGAAAACCAGATACAAACATAAGTTTTACATTATGACTTTATTGGAAAAAATATATATAGAAATTTAATTGGAATCATCCATAAATACTAGGTTATCCCTGTAATCCATTCATAATATTTATCTTCGAATCTTGGGGAAAATAAAACATAGGAAAGGGGTGATCTTATATGCTCAGTAAGGGTAAGTAATATAGTGAAAGTTATCATAAACATAAACACTATGCAAGGTGAAAAAATATAAACACATGCCTTTAAAAATATACTTGAACATAATATGGAAGGAATGAAATCTTATTAAAGAATAAATCATTGATAATACCATATTTTACTAACCTGGAATCTAGATACTTGTGATATAAGATAGCCACTACACAATCGGTCATGAGCTGTGAGACCTAGTCAGAGCAGTCCTTGGTGAGACTAAACTAGAGAAAATGGGAAAAAGGATCTATAAATAACCCATTAAGAAAAGAGGGTAATATTCCTTGAGGTATCTAAGAAAATATCTTAACTATTTATAAATTAATGAAAAATACCATGAATGTACCCCTACCCCTGAAAAATTTAAATGATGTTACCCATCCCCATTGAAAATGATAAAAAACTCTATCATAATCTTTAAGAGTCACTCATTGGGTGTAGCAATCAATATTACATTGAATTATAAGAACCCTGACATTCCCTAGAGTACACTAAGGATACTTTTAATATAGAAAATTCCACCCAAGTTGGACCATGTAAATGGTAATGGAGCATAATGACCAAAATTGCTCCCAAAATATCATGCACCCCATGAGGAGCCTTGATGCTCATCCCATGAGTCATCATTTCATATAAACACATATTTCCTTTCCACATAATATTTTTATCACAGAACTAAAACATCCAACATAACCAACACAATAAATGTAATTAATATAGAATCACAATGAGTAACACAATCACAGAAAGTATAGTATCACAAAAAACATGACTAGATTAACAAGCACAACAAGCATAATTAGCATGGAAAATAGAGTCATGAACATAACTCCACTAAGGGAGTATCTAGTAATATATTTTCAAGCCATCTTACCTATTATAATTCCCGTGTCATTAAGCTAAAATAAGGTTCTCATTCTTCCATTAACCATGTTACAATAATCTTAAAAAGAACATTTAAAATTTTCAAATTCTTGAAACAATGACAAAGTTCCCAAATAAGAATTTTTATTTTTCAAGTAAACTATTAAAGAAACTATTTAAATCATTCGTAGAGTTTGAACACACTAAAAATAATTTCCAAATATATTTATTAAGGTACTTTTAAAATCAGCATGCAACAATGCCACATTTTTAAACAAAACTTAGTAAAATTAGGAAGTTTTTTATTCCAAAACAATAAAGGTTTCCTTTGAAACATTATTTTCCCTCAATTTACATTTAGTAAGAGTCTTTAAATGTTTTTTTTATTTCAAAATACCTAAAAAATTTATCATATATTCTAGAAAATTATCTTATTTACGTGTTTTAAATCTAAAAAAATTATAAAAAAACCTACCAATGAAATTATTTAATTAGAAAACATCACTATCATTAGAAGATGGAATTTCAAACCAGATAACATAAACACTAGCAACCAAATCATCAAACCACCAAGAAGTAATATTTAATCAATACGCACTAATAATTTTATATACATGAAAATATTTCCAATTTTTTTATCAAAACATGATCAATAAACTAATTTAACACATGGGTCGGTTACTTCCTGAGCCAAAAATATTAACCATGTTAAATTTCTCTAACCAAAAAGAAAAAAATGTTATGTGTAGTCTCTTTAAATTCCATATTTCATGCCAATATTTTCCAAAATTATTTTATTGAAATAATTTTGCTACTAAATAAAAATGTTCAATATTTTAAATAATTTCAATAACTAAATATTAACATACAATATATTATGGTATGAATTCATGACTTGTAATCTAGTAATCCTAGAAAATATAAAACAAAAACATTTCAACATGCTATCACATTTAACATACACAAATTCTTCTTGTTACGTTGTTCATTATACTAGATATGATTCTCTAATTATGTACATAACAATGAATAAAAAAACATGTTATGTATTATTAAGTTTTAAAATTAACTAAAATTTCCACACTTATAGCATTATTTTTGTCTAATTAAATTCATCATTCACCTTAATTCTAAATCATGGAATTTAAGTCAAGGCATGGAATCTCATGAAAATCATATAATGTAAGGATAAAAAAATTTGAAATCATGTGTAAAAGTATTTTATATTATGTCATATAATTAATCATTAAGAAGGAAGGGTAGTAAACATGGAAATATTATTTAGAGTACTCATTATAAAATTGTTATCATTCTATTAAAATAGAATAAATTCTATTTACCATTAAATTAATTATTTATAACCAAATTTATTATTAATTCATGTTTCAGTTCTATATTGGTTTCATATTCTTATAAATAATAAAATAATAAGAGAGAAATAAAAATAAATCAACACCAACAGGAATCAAAATATAAACACTATAAAGAAGTAATAAAAAACATAGATCCAAACCATATTTAACCATGTTTGGAAAGAAATTTCCTAAAAACTATCAAATTAATATATAAGAAAACACAACCAATTTCAAAAACTAGAGTGGTCATGATTCCATTTACAAAATAATAACCAAAAAAATATCCCATAAATGATGTAATACTTGTGATAAGTCTATATACTAATGCATGATACACAACTCTCATCGGCTAAACCTGTGACAATGAGGTGATGACAAACATAGAAGTGTGTAACAACAGTTTTTGTATGAATACCACCCTAGTAACTTGAAATTAAACATAAAAATATTAGATATACATTTTTATACTCTAAATTTCAAGTCCCAACATATCATATCTCCATTCCTACCATCCCAACTGATGGACCATACCATATTGATAACATTTGTAATATTATGTCCTCAACCCATTATCTTAGCCAGGGCCAAGGTTCCGCTAAACTTAGGTGACATTCCATAGACACCAAAGGTTGGTAATAAATTTATAAGGTTCATTAATATCATAGAGAAAGATTTACCCTTGTATATATATATATATACAAAAACCTTCAAGAGACACCTCTAAAATAAGACATATATATAATACAATAATAAACACAAGACCAAACTCCAAAACATAATATATCCATGGATAATAATTAGAGTGTATTAGCCAATAGATATACCAAAAATACTATAAGACCAGTGACTCCAAAATAGAGAAAATGTGTTGAAATGGCATGCTCCCATGCTCCACATAATGACTATCATTATTCTCCCGCTTCAACCTAATCCACAACATCAAAACATTATTCTAGAATTTAAAAGGTATTCCCCTTACCTATATCATTAAGAAAAATTATTGCATATGCATGGAAATTCATATACAGGGGTGAGTATATCGAATCAGTAGTAAATCCACCATAATCTTCCCACACATGCAACTTAATCAAGAACAAGTTGGCTTGTATTTATATAAAATAGGAGAGAATCATAATACAATGAATGGTCCATGTAAACCATATAAGAAACTCACTCTAAAATACACTTTTCTATTTAATACTTAGTTTTCAAAACACCACCCACACATGAGATGAACTCACCCACCCAATGCATGAATCCATAATAGACCAAAATCATGAGAAAATTCTTGTACCTCTGACCTAATCCATCACTTAGTGGAGTAAAAAAAATTATACCCTCTATATTCATCACTAATAGCCAAGTCCAACCCCAAAAAGGCCCCATAAAATGCATCATGAATGCACACCAACCCATACTGAAAAATATTCACCACATTCCATCATTAATCTTTTCAAAACAAAAACATTATATATTAATTTTATCAAACATGTTATGGTCATTTCCCACCACCCATATTAAAACCCTTTTTACACCTAGAATAAATCTATCCACGTTTTTTAAAAAAAATTATCAAAGATAAAATAATAATTTTCCCTTTAAAAAAATAATCTTTTAGGTTATTATAAAAAGTATAGGAAGTGTGAAGCCACCTACCTAAAATATGATCACACAATAGACTAATAAAAGGAACCTTAGTAGAAAATAAGTCTCTCATATTTACCTCCAAAGGAGTATAGTTCTAGAGAAAAAATAAAGGAGATAGAAAATGGTTTTTATTTTGAGGAAAAATAGGTTTAAAATCATACTCAGTATCCCAAAAAAATTATCTCCAGGGATTTTCCCCTAAACACAGTCCCCCCCCCCAATATCAGTGGCTATTTTTTCCATTTTAAAAATCATGATGACCGGAACCATGCCCTAGACCATGAAGTGGTTCACTTAACCAAGACATTTTGGTCCACCTAATAAATATATAATCACTCCATACACCATGTAATTGTTCATTTTTTCAATCCATTTTACATGTCCGCATCCAATTACTCCACCCACTCCCTGATCATTTAGTGTGGTCCTTTCCCATAGGTGAGAATCCCAACAACCGCATCCACTAAAATGGAAGGTGATAGGGAATAGTTACACCCATGTGGATTGGAAAACTCCCATTCCTAAATATCAAAAATTCTTAGGATAATGGCCTTTAATATGTCCAATCCCATGGTATGGGAAAGTCCAAAATGCCCAAGTAGTGCCTCATTCACCCATCTTACTTCTAAATATTCCCGAACCCAAAAGGAACCAACTTATTATGTAAAAACATACAATAATAAGTACCTTACTCAATACATGATTTTTATAATTAATATATCACAAATATATATATATATATATCACAAATACCTATGGGTATATCCTCCTTAGGGCATCATGCCACACCACATGGGTTGGCCACTTGTCTGAACCCAGCAGATGTCTACTAGGTCATCCTCTCAAGAACACAACCCATCATTGTCACTATATCCATGCTAGGTTATCCCCAAAAATCTCTAAGTTTTATGGTGTCAATTGAGATGGATGATACATGTTCTCTCGTGATAACCCTCCCTAGGGTTAACATAACATCGGGGCACCCACTGAGTTTCCTTAAGTCACATTAATTCCTAAAAAACCTTCATTGGATTTGTTGTCTCACTCGTAAATATCAAGGGTTGAATCACATCACTCAAAGGTATAAACATCCCAAAACATTTCCATGATAATATCATGGACAAATTAGCCTCATAGGAAATTCCATATAGGTACCACCTTAGAAATATGTCCTAAGGCCCATCTCCATTCCCAAGTCATTCTAGGTCAGTATTTATGCACCCATACTATCCATATTCCTACCCATAGCATACCCAAATGGTTACTCACGAACCAATGGGGGAGTAACACTCACCTCACTCTCCATCCAACTATCCTGAAGGTTCTCATGGTCCCATCATGACTGACTCATCCAATTATTCCGAATACATCACTCACCCCTACTCAAGGGAACTAAGGGAACCTACACTAAGGTCGTCTATATTCACTATCATCCTATTGATATCCCTCTCAGCTCCACATATCCAATAGCTCATGTGAATGAAAAATACCTTATCCATCAGTGGATAAGGCATCAAACTCATGTTCAAGGTTCCATCATATCCCTTGACACTTAAATCCTCTCATGGAATTTCATAAAATAATTCATTTTAAATATAAGTTCGATCACCCTTCAGTGGTGAGACAGCATATCACTTTCACATAAACATAATTCATATATAAAAGGGTTGGTGTTTAGGGACCATTTGTCTCAAACAGAGTTATTCCCTTTATGTAAATCACATCCACTCTCTTTAAATCTCCTACAAGACTCATTTAAGCTTGTATTATCACCCAATATCCTATATCAATCCATCACATCTATAAAAATTAATTATAACTATTTATAACTAATCATTAAATATAATTCAATAGTAATAATCACTTAAAACTCACTAAGCCATATCACTACACCAAAACCATGACCACCCACACCTGGAAGGTCCATGGCATACCCCAGACACTATCTTGGGAAAAATATCTATCTACTATAATCCAATAAATTTCTAATTTCATTTAATTTTAACCAAAACCATATAAAAATTAATAGGGTAAATTAATTCCAATTAAACGGTAATCAACAACATGTTATCATCCTCCTGGTACATCCTATATCTAAGACATGAAAAAACTCCATCATTACAGGACAATTCCACCAAAATATGATGGAATCACCTCAAGAACCCCATCTCAGAGACATCACAATTTAGTAAAATCAAAATTAAATAGGAAATTATGGAGAATAAAGGAAGGTATCACCTCGAATATTCCATGGAATCACTAATAAATCACCCTTTTCCAAGGGGAATCAATAAGGGAAGGAGAGGGGAGAACCCCCTAGTTTAGTCCTATAAAGGGAGAATTAAAATGAAGGGGTTACTTAAAATTAGAAAGGGGAAAGTGGTTATTTCATTATTTTTTAATAATATTATGTAATATCATGGTTTATAAACATGTATTTCCAAACCATGTTCTAACCATGTAGCTCGTGTTATGTATATATACACCACTTGGCACTATTTCACTATATGGTTTACCAAACTGTTTTCCAATCATGCATATCCCTATGAAATTTTTTATTATTGTGCACAACTACCTCACATTATTATCTAAAATTTTGTGAAAGGTTTACACCAACACAAGACACCCAACTTCACTTGTAGGTTTCTTTCTAGACCTTCACATAATTTGGATTAACCATTAAGTAATAATGAATAGGATAAACCAACTTCCAAAAATCCAAAATGTAACTAGAAACTCCCAACCTCTGTATGAGCACCTAATACCTCTCTTAATGCTTGATCTATATCCAAAAACACCTCTTCGAGTAGCTCTAACTCCCATAATTCTAATTTGACTCTAAATTTTCCAAATATTCCTTAATTCAGGACCAAAAATTAAAAATCTCATTTAATTTCATGGCTTATAAGGATACAAGTATTTACAACCTCCCAACAATAGAATTTACCATCACTAAGAAGCCTTTATGGTCCTTCAAAAATCAACCCCAACCCCCCTTGGTCATAAATTTACCACTAACTCACCATGTTCTATCCCATTATTTTTAATGAGCTTTCCTTATAATATTCCAAACACTAAGGCACATAATTCACCAAAAGTCAAGTTACCCTCTCATCACTAACACCAACACTGAAATGGAACTAAATTATACCCATTTATCCAGAGACACCCAAGTGTCATAAACTGATAAATTATCAATCCTATGGAACTCCCCACTATAATAATCAACTCATAAAGGATGATTTTGGGTCATATTACCCCCAATTATAGGAATCACCTATCGGAAACACATTTCTAGCAGTCCATCAACATGATGAATGTTGTTTCCACCTCACTACATCTAAATTACATGCAAAAATACCAATAAATCCTTTTCATGCTAAATTTTCCCAAAACATTGGGCCTCACCCATCGACACACTATCACATCACCCAATCATGATGCCTTAACTCTCGAAGGAATTGTAGAATCATCCAAATACCCACGATGAGTTCTTAACCCAAAACATAGTGAAATTATATGGTTGGGTCACCAAATATATACACCATATATCATGCTCCCACCCCAAGAATCAGTTCACATATGATCCTACCACTCTCGAATAACACCTAATTTATCCTAATCAAGATTCCAATATCTAGTTTCCATACAACACCACATCAAAATCCCAAATCTGGTATTTAATAAGGAACCAAATAAAATTGGATCTATCTACACATTGGAATCCTAATGTCACATAAACTAATCATCATATAATCTCATCACATCTTCAAGCCTATCAACATTAGGGGCATTCTTTCCTGACCGATAAGATGCTATTTTCCATAATATTATCCTTTTCATTACTCTTTTGAACTGAAATCCTAATATCTATGGAAAATGATCCATCCATTTTCGTATGTAATGACTAGACATGGATTCCCACTCATACCCAAGAACTAATTCAAAACATAAACTATTTCCCATTCCCGGATCACCAGGAATTTCATCCTCAGCATCTGTTGAAATTACATCTATAATGATGGTCACACCCTCTAACTTTCAATAGTGATGTCCCCACTATATGGATTCCCTTATATATCTCTTTGAGTAAAATTACTAAAAACAATATCAAAATCATGTTTCTCCTCCCGAGGAACACTCACCCATCCCATAAAACCCTCCCACCATCAATCCATAATATCACTATCTATCAAATAGTTGTCACTTTACATTATCATCAAACACTCTAGGACACTGCAAAAGCACCTCACTGAATACATCGGTTCTTAGCCCGCACATGGCCACTCACTAATCCATAAATCAACTAAATAATTTCATATATCCTACATATATTATACCTTGAACATCAAGGATTTCATCTAAACCCAAAAAGTGTATGCTCTCATACCACCCAGTCACACCACTCAACTCACAATCCCATGAGTCACATGTCATCAAACCTAGGCTTACATACCTAATCAACTAACTATGCTCCAATATATATCAATCACATCTAGCTAGAAGCACCTTGATTATTTCTCTCCAACAAGCATGAAATCTCACCCATGATAAGGTGTATCGCACAGTCACCTTCCACCCAGGAATCATCCCAAAACCAAAAGCATTTACCCATTCTCTACACGTACTATATTTAATAACCTAGTACCATGATCCTTAATATAATTGGGAACCACACCAAAATCAATAAGGCTATTAATACAAATGACCCTACCCTCTGAAACCAAATCTTGATACCAAAAGCACCTCAAGTGCTTTATATCACTAAAATCCAAGGCATCTCCATACCTATGACACATATATGATAGAACTTACTATGAATAAATATAAAATATAAGTAATCTACCCATGACACACATCTCTAATTCCACACATAATTCTAGGATAACATCTCTCTTAGGAAACCCTCATATATCATAGATAATCTCAATTACATTAGGAAAACATCCTACTTTTTAGTCATAACACACAAATCACCAATATCCTAAGTCATATCTCAAGGTTAGTAAGATCTCCCACCTATACCATAAACCATGTCTCACATAGGTCATAGATCATGGGTAAATATTTTTGTTCCCTTATTAAATATCATAAGGCAACCCATGAGCTAGAACACCCACTCTATGGTTTCACATATACAAACCAAGCATCACATGATGAATCATCACCCCTCCTTGGGAACATATCCTCATTGGGAATCAATACACTAGACTAACCCCCTCGAGGACCATGTCACATCCATGTACATATAAATACATCATCCTAAGATAAATCATATCAAGTAAAACCATATACATATGGTTCGGTTAAGTATAATTCCACCAAGAAGATATATGGGTAGACACTATATTAGTTGTTGATGAAAAATTAAGTAACCAAAACTATTTTATTTTTAGATTTAGTGTTAAGGAATCTAATTATTTTAATGACCCACTAAGGGTCACTATATATTCCTTGTATAGAGGGATTGTATAGTCAACACCAGAGAATATCTCAACATAATATCTACATGAACTATCATAAAATAAAATATTATGGTCTATCTGAGTAGAATGTCACCATAAAGTTATATGGGAAAACACTATATAAGTTTTTTTACACTTTAAACAATTAAACCCGATGTTTTCAGTTGTATCAACCACACACAATAACATGACTGTCATGTGAGACCTACATTCCAAATATGACGCAATTACATCAACATCATACCAATAAGACAATATCAAAAAACATAAATATGAATCTAAAATACACACATCATATTTAAATAAATATCCCAACTATAACAGAGAAAACCAAGAATAATAATCTCATATCCCTAGTAAACTGGAATGCCCATAAAAAATATTTTTATGTCAAACCAATATGAGGTACATCATAAGATCTGACATATCCCTATTCCTTTTCAAACATACCACATATATTAATGTGAATAAAAAATGTCATGATACCACTTTATAACATTAACCCAACCAGGGACCACTCGAAAGTGTTCAAGCTAGGGTCATCATATGACCCCAAGAGCGTCTCCCCAAACATCAAAGTTTGTTGACTAGCAGTGAAGGTCTAAGTTGTTACCATGGGAAGACTATACCCTCATATAAAAGGAAAAAAACAATAGAAAATAACCAATAAATATCCATAATAAATCATTATAGTATCAATAATAAATATTCAAGAATAATTTTATAAAAAGTGAAATGTAGAAGCATACAGTAATATATCCCAACTGATCTCCCACTAGGCCACTTACATGTATAATAGAAAAGAGGATAAAAATACATGGAGGTAATCCTCTCATCCATAAGCCTCATCACACCCTAGTCTCTAATACTCATTTAGATGCTTGAGCCTGGTCATGAAACACTAGGTCTCTTCCCTGCCTGAACCTATGAACATGAGGTCAAGTTCGGTATCAATGTAATAAGGTTTTATAAGCATGGTGTGAGTAAAAATCAGTAGGAAAACACCAATTAAATCCATAATATAACCTATAAATACAA
This sequence comes from Viscum album, assembly GCA_963277665.1. NCBI lineage: Eukaryota > Viridiplantae > Streptophyta > Magnoliopsida > Santalales > Viscaceae > Viscum > Viscum album. Next base: position 1,827,127,090 of record OY728160.1, read on the forward strand.
TGTATGCACATTTTGTATGATCATAATAAAATATATAGTGTAGAATGATAATAAAATAATTATCATCGATACTCAGGTTTTAAGAAAACACCTGAGATTGTTTGAACCTGCTTCAGCCAGTGTTGGATGTCTCGGAGCATAAAACATACCACCTAAGGGGAACTACATCCATCCCCAAAACCATATAAAATTTTATACACTTAGGGGAAACTCATCTCACCCTATAACCATATAAGTAATACGCACCTAGGGGTCACAACCCACCCTAGAACAGGTACCAGGCCTCTATTATCAGGGGTCTATATACCACCCCTAGAACCTGAACCCTCATTAACATATCATATACAATTTTTGAAACTTAGATCACCTTAGATTAATGTCTATAACATACACCCTGGGGAAATTTATCTCAACTAGAACCATATAATAACAATAGAACCATGGACAAATCATCACACCCTTGAACCAAATAAGAAACATACACCTAGGGGAAACTCATATCACCCCAGAACCATGTCACATACACCTAGGGGTCACACGCTATCTGGGAAAAGGTATCATACCATCATTACTAGGGGAAAATATACAACCTTGGTTCTTAAACCATTATTCACAAATAATAGGTGTGTATATATATGACATATCATAGATACTTGGTTGGACATCCTCCTCAAAGCCTCATTCCACACCACGGGGGTTGGCCACTCACCCGAACCCAACACACATCTCCTAGATCAACCTCTCAATCATATAACCCATCACTTTCTATACAGCCAAGTTAGGTTATCCCCCATTAATCCTTGAGTTCTAATGTGACACTTGAGATCGATGATACCCACTCCCCCACACTAACCCTCCCTAGGGTCAACATAACATTGGGTAATACATCAAGGTCCCTTTGGTCACATATCTACCCAGATACCCTACATGGGATCCACTGTATCACTCCCAAATCCTAGGTCCCTTGCCCATAACTCAGAGGGAACAAATTCCTTCAACATCACAATGATCATAGCTCGGCCTAATCAACCTCATGAGAAATTCTATATATTTATCACCTTGGAGACATATAAAAAGGCCCATCTCCCTTCCCAAATCATCCAAGATCAGTCCTCATGAACCCAACCTACCCATAGTCCTACCCAGAGCATACTCACCTAAGTACTCATACACAAGTGGGGAAGGAACATTTTTTCCACTCTCTATCTAACTAGCATGAAGGTTTTAAGGTGTTTTATAGTCCATCATGGCTGAACCAGCTAATCATTCTCAATTCAATACTCATACCTACTCAAGGGAACTAATGGAAACTATATTGAGGTTATATATGTCCATTTTATTCTCCTTAATATCCCCTCTCAGTTCCACATATCACAAAGCTCATGTCTATAATAAATATTACATCCATCGGTGGGTGATGAATCAATATAGAGTTAAAGGGCCCATTGTAAGCCTTGAAATTTTGTTCCTCTAATGGAATTTCATAAAACAATTCATTTTAAATTTAAGGTCAATATCACATTAGTAGTGATACCACGTATCATATGTATAAAAACACAATGAATATACCAAAAGGGGGATGTTCAAGAATCACGTACCTCATACAAAGTTATTCCCATTAAGAAAATCCTAACCACTCTCACCCAAACTCATTCAATCTTTGTTCAAAGCTCATATCATGACCCGAGATCCTATATCAGGTTATCATAGCCAAAATAATTAATTATAAAAATATATAGCAAATTATTCAATTTAATTCAGTAATACATAATCACCTAAAAACTCACTACATTGTCCCTAATAGCCCCAAGTCAGTGGTAAATTTATTACATTGATATAAGATATAAGGAATCACATCTTGAAGAACTGAATAGTTTAGTAGTCTTGGTAAAAATGATACAAAATATAAATTCACATTAAAATTGAAAATATAAAATACATAATGTTTTTTATTTGAGAGCATCATATTTCTTTATATGATATCCCTGTATATCAATCAAAAAAAACATTATAGTATCTTGGGAAAAATAAAACATAAGAAAGGGGTGATCTTAGATACTTAGTAAAGGTACGTGTATAGTGGAAGCTATCATGAATAAATAAGTATAATCAATTTGTAAAGGTAAATAACTGAAACACACATTTAATTAATAACTTTAGCATAATATGGAAATAATAAATAATAGTTAAATAATTCCATATATGTAAACATGTGAGCTTGGAAATTTTCCATGGATATCATAAATAAAATAATAATCACATGGAACTTCAATAAATAATATAATAATGAGAAAATACATAATTTTTTACATCATAATCATATCATCAAGGAATCATTCCAAGAAATCTTATATAAATAGGAAAGGACTTGGCCAAAAAACCAAGATAGTTTGTCTCATGAAACCTACAGATGAATCGAGCGGATATAGAGGTCCCCATCCATAACTTATTAATTAATATTCATTCCTCATATGAAAGGGGTGAAACATAATCAACATAAAAAATAATATTTAAAAACTAGCATACTAAATATTAACAATTACCCTAATCAATAAACATAATCATAAATCATACAGATTAATATTAATAGTATCAAAATGGTATATCCCTAGTCAAAATAATCATAAACCATCCAAAAAACGATAGGTATGGTATAATTACAATATATTCCCAATAAATTATAAGGTAAAATGAGTTTTTTTCATTGATGAATATAAATACCATAAAAATTTCATTAAAAACATTCTTGAGGAAAATATATTTTTCATTTTGAAAATGAAATTTTAAAAATAAATTTCACAAAAAAAAATTAAAATAATTTTATTTGAAAATAACATTGGAAAATTATAAATTATCTTTAAAACATTTAGTGTTCCTTATGGTGGGATATTCCATACATGTTGTATAATTTTAAAAAAATATTGCTTTCACATTTTCAGTAAAATCCAAACGGGACTTGTTTGGAAAATGACATGAAGATGCATTTAAAATCTTAAAAAATGGGTAAAATTTTATTTAATAAATAATTTTAATAATTTTAAAAACATTTTTATAAAACATGGATTTGGAAGAAAAATTATTTTCGACCGAAGAGAGAAATAAAGTCAGATTTTCTTAAAAACATTTTCTCAATCATTTTAAATACTAAAGAGATGGAGAACTGTAATATTAATTTAAAATTTAATTAATAAATAGAGGATAATAAAATTCATGAGTATCTTCTGTGTTAGATAATAATATTTTATTATCACATATTAAATCATAAACAATCCCAATAAATGATGAGATTGTAAAATAAACCATTACCACATTGGTAACTTTTGAATCATAAGACCCAAGAAAGTGTAACATTAATTGAAAATAAAAATATCATTAGAATAAATAAATTCATTATATTATATGTAAAATTTTATGTACATACAAATCATAAAATAAGATAAGTGCATAACATTACATGTCTCAAAGAAGGAAAACAGAGACAAAAATATCTTACCTTCGGTCTAACATTATTCATACATGTTAAAACCTAATACATAATAAATATAGGTTTATAATAATTATATTAAAAAACCATAATCATATATATAACACCAGATTTTATTTACTTATAGTCTTTTATCACCCATTTATTAACAATTATTTGTTAAAATCACTGTTTTTTGTGATAATTGCTTTGTTTTTCAGGTATGTTTTGGTTTGGTAATTTCAGTCATTTTACTTTGATCATGGTTCCATCATATAAATAATTTTAACCATGATATAAATGTCATATTTATTCATTATATATTTATTTATAGTAATATATAAAAGTTAGGTATAGAAAATGGATTATACTGTTCATGGAGACGGTAAACCGAACGTACGCATGGACATTGTTTCCATTTCTCTTAACAGATGGAATAAATGGAAAATAGATTTTAATTAGACTTTAAAAAATAATTATTATGATATATATAACTTTTATATTAATAAAATCCATATTTATTAAAATCCATGTAAAAATTAAATGAAAAACATTTCACATCGCCACATAGAGGCGGTAGTCCACACGTACACACGAGCGACACTATTGTTTTCCAACATTTTGGAAGGTAAGAAGTTTTATGTGATATGATATATCAATAATTATTTTTAGTTCATAAATATCACATATTTTCATTAACTTTATCCTTAATAACTTTCATGTAAATCGTAAGAGAAAAACAAATCACACCGCTTTGTAAGGCGGTAGTCTGCCGTACACACGAGCGATGTTGTCATATCCCCCCACGGAATGGTAAGTAAGAAGGTATATATGATATCACAATTAATTAATTATAATAGTTTTATAAATATAATATACATATATTAAATCCATAATTATATCCATCCTTGAAAGGTTGTGATGGAAAATGAATTACATTGGTTCGTGAGGCGATAATTTGTCTTGCATACGATTGACAATTTTGTTTCCCATTTGATGGAAGTGGATATGGATATAGTTTATTAAATTAAAATAATAAAATCTAATTATATAGGATATAATGGTGTTATTATATTATAATAGTTTAATATGATTTTAATTATGTGGAAAAATAAGTAAAACAAATACGCTCTTTTAAGAATTTTACCTCTTCTTAAGAGAGACTCTTTAGTTTTATATCTAAAGACTTATTAGGAGGGATTAATAATAAAAATAAGTCCTCTACTATATATATATATATATATAATTACTTAATATATTTGGGTAGTTATTTTCTAAACCAAATGTATTTGGGAGTGTGAATTGGATGGGAGAGTGGATGGCCTTTTATAAGTGGGGGAGACACACTTGGAATGTTTGAAAAGAATCAATTATAAACAAATTTTTACCATGGAAAAATACTCTATAATGGGTCAATATAAAAAAAATATAGGTTATAATATCTAAATATTTCCATACAATGGGTTTTATACAATTTTTTAGGTTATTTTAACCCTTATCTTTTTAGTTTAAGACCCTAGTAAATCAGTTTTTACCTTAACCGCAGTAATTAATTATTATTGTTTCACTATCCACTATGGAAAAAAAAAATTTGATATTATTGAATAATATTAATTATTATGATTCCAAATATTGAATATATTTTTAAAAAATCAATTCATATAATTTGTAGAATTAAATTTAATATTAAATAAGTAAATGCATCAAAAAAATGTTTTTTCCCAAGAAATACATTCAAAAGCTTGAAAAGTTTTTATATCATCATTCAATATAAAATTGATTAAAATGAACTATATTAGTTAAATTATAATATTATTTAACTAATTTTACTTTAATACTAATTCAAAATATTATTTAACCTTGTAAATAATTTAAACAAAAATACAGTTTTCAATAAAAATTAGTATTTTTCACTATTCATCAAAAAAAATCTTTTCATAAAAACCACAAAAAAACACCCAAAGATAAATTTTAAATGTATATATATAAAAAATGGGTTTATTTTGAAAAATAAATTTTCTAAAATTGATAAAAAATAATTTTAAATTATTTCCCTAAAGCACGACTAAACCGCCTTTTAGAAAAATACAGTTTTTCAAAAAACATTTCTTTTTCTTTCAAAATGGTTCTTATTTTGTTTATAATAAATTGATAACCATTTATTTTATTTTATAAATGTGTAACCAAATAATTTTAATAATTTATTTAGTCATATTCATACCTTCCAACTTAACGGCTAGGTTAAAATAGTAATGTTTAAATAAAAATATTTTAATAGAGGGTCATGTTTCATTTAAACCTAGTGTTGTGTGCATTGTAAGCTATCGAAGAGATTGAATTTATTTAAAAATAATTATATCATGATGTCTCAATTTGTTACGTTATCTTTATTGTTTTTTCATGTCATATATGTTTTCAAAGATGATGTTCCTATTTAAAAATTTTAGGGCGTTACATTCTACCCCCTTAAAATAAATTTTGTCCACGCAATTTAATCTTGATCTCATAAATTAAGGGTTTGAAATTTTAAAATACCCTTTATGGAAACCCATATTAAAAAAAGGATTAATAAAACATCATATTGATAAGATAGTAATGGAAGTACAATGTTCATCTAGAATATTTCATAACTTGAATTACAAGTATGAGAACATTGGTGGGAAGTGAAGATTTGGACATGGAAGAAAATCATAAATAATTATAGAGAGTGATAGATATCATTGATCACAAGAAAATAAATGATAAATGGAGAGTTAAGGACCTCAAAACCATAAATAATTGATGATTTTAAAAACCATTTGAATCATTATATATGAAGTTAACATGATAACACTTTTGTTTCAATATCCTTTTCCTAAAGATGATAAATTATTTTCACCAAAAAAATGTATTTTCAAAAAAATCACTTTATGGTTAAGTAAAAACCAAACAAAAATAACTTTTATATTAAGTTATAACCAAGAAAAGAAGAACCAAAGTCAATGTAGCATTCCCAAGGGGATCCATCATTGCATACACGAGTCAGAACAAACCCAAGACACCAAAATAGAGGTATCAAACAAAAGGTGAATCAGCATAAGAACTAATGAAGGAACCATCGAAGAAGGATGAAAATTGGAAAGGGATTCATCGACAGAGCTCTTGAATGAGGAACTATAGGACTATCAAGACACTACGAAGACATCACCAAACCAAAAGAGCACCCCAAAAGATCCACCTTCATCAAATCCACCAACACAATCCAAAACCTCATGGAATTCGTCATACCCAACCATGATGGGTCGTTCCCAAAGGAGCACAAAAAAATATAGAGTAAATAAGGAGAAGTGAGACCATAGAGCACAAAAAAGGAAATAAAGGCACTGTAGAAAAAATTTTAAGGAAGTTTTGAAGTGATTTGGTGAGTAGAAGAAGAACCACCGGCATCGAGCATTCCTGCGATGTCCATCTATGTCTGCGTACAGGCCCTAGTTGTCAACAACTACCCTGCCATAATTCAACTCTGATGAAACAAAATTGTTCGCACTAAAACAATACCCAAAAAAGGAAAACTAGAACAAACCCACAAAAATTAATAACACCAACACAATACCATAATGGATCAAAGAAAAATCAGGACTCTATTCCATGACTTTTCACATCAGGATCTGCCTAAAGTGGTTATGACACGATGAAATGTGAGGATCCACACTGGATCTGAGACCGCCAATTTGGTCACATCGAACTCATCAGTGGTGCCTTCATGGTAGGGGATACCTTTGAGAAAGTGGGAACAAGACTCAACATTTCTAATCTCAAAACAAACCTGGATCTGAATCCTACATACATATCTCAGACACCACTAAGGGCGACCGCTGAATCCCTACACTGACCAAGAAGCAGATCTCCATGAGAGGTTGATTCCCATTGATAGAGAAGTCTATGAGGAAAGAGAACCACCATCATTACTATCCAAACCCACATGAATTTGAAGCCAAAGTTGAATCCAAATTTGGGGAAAGGGAGGTGGGAAGAAGAGGGAGGAGGAGGGTGAAGGGTGCATCACTAACACCATCGTCCGGGTGTGACACCGATGGAGGAGAGGCTGCCATCACCTCTTAGGAGTAGAAATCTCTTAAGAAAAAACCCTAAGATGATAAATTATTTTACTATTAAGAATATAATTAAATATAATTACTTGATATATTTTTATTTAATAATCACAATTTCAAACCTTTTTGTGCTTCAATTTATTTCCACTTCATCTCTTACTCCAAGAAATGAATATCTAAAAATGACTTTGTATGATTAAATCACTAAAATTAACTTTTAATGTATCATAATATTTATAAAAGAGTGAAAATTATTTCTATCTATATCTAAATATTTTCCAAAACCAATATGGTTAGAATAAGTTATCCAATATAATTCATTAGTATCTAAACCTCAACATTAACATGGATGGATGAACATTACTATTTTTTCATCAAATCTTTTAAGTAAAAACAGTGATATATTAACCAAAACATCACATAGCCTAGTGGTAGGTGTAGAAACCTTATCATCATTTGGTTGTGGGTTCAAGACTCATTCCTTTCCAAATTTGATGGGTCATCACCCAGTATGTAGGTTGTCCTTTTTCCAAAAAAAAATATTAATATAAAACCTATAATGTTCCCAAATTAAAATTACCCATAATTACCTCAACAAAAAAGGTACGGTAAAATTTAAAGGTTACTGATACCTTTATAAAAACCTCTTTATCATTATTATCTCAACTTCAGGCACACATTAAGGGTTATCCTCCCTTAATCATATGTTTTCAAGAATTTCAACTTGCCACTAAATCACTTTTTTTGGTCATTGAGATTATTCAACATATGCTCTCAAATCCTCAAAGAAAAGGTATTATAGTACAATACTTACACATTTAATAATTCCTATAACCATAATATCATTGATAAAATAATCCAATGACATAATTAATAAATCCAAACACAATCACATTAATCATTACACTTCATCTGTAGTAATAGAATAATCTTGACCTTGATGCCTTAGCTTATTTTGAGTTATATTCCCTTGAAGCTTGGGAAATTCATTTTTGTAGTGACCCATCCCTATACAATTGAATAATTTCACGTTATAATATTATTTATTTAGCTTTAAATCAGGATAATGGTGGACTTTATCTCTATACTGGTAGTAAACTCTCATTCCCTTTAATCAAGTACCAGGGTGTTTCTTTCCATGATTATCACATTGGGGAAATCCTTCTTTACCTCCTTCCCTTTATCCATATTTTCTCTAACCACCTCTTCTTATATTTCTTCCCTTAAAATCAATAATACTTGTAGAATTATTTTTCTATCTTTATAGCACATGATACTATGTCCCCATATGATGATAATGTTTGGGAGACTATTTCCCTTCAAAGGATTGGCTTTAACCCATCAAAAAAATGGTCAATCTTACTCTTTGGATTACATATGTAGTTCACATCCTGCCTTTTTAACCTTGTAGAGTTGGCTTCATACTTAGCAACATTTTCATCCTCCTTTTATCTCATACTCAAGAATATTATCTCCAGATCAGCTAATTTATCATGTGGGAAATATTTTTCCAAGAAAAGTTTCATAAAATCCTTCAATTCCATGTTTGATATTTCTTATTTATCCTTAGTGTTTTGAATCAATGACCAAAATTTATCCATATATCATGAGAGATGATAAAATGAAATGAAAACATTCTCCCTTTCATTACTACCCAGATCAAGAAATAAATACTCTAAGGAACATATTCAATGCTTAGCTACAAATGGATTTTTAGTTCCATTGAATAATGGAGGTTTCTGACACATTAAGAAGTCTAAAATTATTGTAGCATGTGGTGGATTAGTAGGATACTATATATAGGAATGGTTATTTCTCATATCCTAATTTAGTTTCCCTAATATAGTTCCAATTTGATAAGTTCCATTTGTAGCTCCAACACCAACTTCATTATCTTACCCTAATGTAAATACCTATATAAGGTACATCCATTAATATGGTTCCCATTCCTTTTGCTATACAACATTTATAAATAATATAATACACTATATTTTATCATAGAATTATGAATCATAATGTATAATCCCAAAACTAGTGAAATACTTAACATAAATTGAATATTTTATGCTCAAATAATCTCATAATCATAAATATGGTTTCTTTGTGGTAGTTTTCAAATCATAAAAATATTTTCAAACCCTTCATAATGGTTTGAAAATAAAATTTGAATTAACACAAATATATCACCTAGAAGTGTCAAACCAAGTGCGAATTCAAGCCCATTATCATGTACTAGGTGCTCAAGTCAATCCCGATGCACCTTTTTCAGATTTATTACCCCTAGGTACATTTTTTCTCGAACTAAGTTCACTTATAATATCTAGACAGGTATGTATTTCTAGTAAAAACTACATAATCACTTCCTCACTAAAACTTTAGGATGTTATTATATAATTATCCTCAAAGTTTATCACAGGGTTATGTTCCCTAATATATATTTTCCTAAATTTAATTCCCAGGGTTTCTATTATATTTCCTCTTATAAAAACTGTAAATTTCCCAACCCTAATAGCACAGAGTCGGTGGTTAAATTATAACATTGGCATAAGATACAAGGAATCACATCCTGAAGGACTGAACAATTTAGTATTCTTGGTAAACTAGATATATAATTAAAATTAAAATTAAAATTGAAAATATAAAATACATAGTTATTTCTTTGAGAACACCATATTTCCTCTTATCATATCTCTACATATCAATAATAAAACACTTCCTGGTGTCCTAGGGAAAATGAAACATAAGAAAGTTTTGAGATCAAATTCTTAGTAAGGGTATGTGTACAGCATAATATATCATTAAAAAATAAGCATGATCAATATGGGAAGGTAAATAACTAAAACACATGTCATTTAATCAATAACTTTATCATAATACGGTAGGAATAAATAATGATAAAATAATTCCATATATGTAATCACATGATCTTGAAACTTTTCCATGGATATTATAACTAATTGAAAAATAAAAAAGGAACTTTTATAACTAATATCATAATGATAGGATTCATAATGCTAAACATCATAACCATACCATTAAGGCCTCGTGCCAATAAATCTTACATAAATGGGTAAGGTATTGGCCTAAAACCCAAACTAGTTTGTCTCATGAGACCTACCAATGCATCGAGGGGATATAGTGAGCCCCAATCATCACTTATTAAGTCCAATTCATTCCTCATATTAAAGTGGTGAAACATAATTAACATAAATATTTGTATTGAAAAACTAGCATATGAAATGTTAACAATTACCTAAATCAATAAACATAATCATAAACCATCAAGAGTAATATAAATGGTATCAAATAGGTACATCTCCAGTAAAACTGATTATAAACCATCAATAAAAATAATAATTATGCTATCATTACAATATATTCCCAATGTATTATAAGGTAAAATGAGGGTTTTTTCATTGATGAATAGAAATATCATAAAAATAATATTAAAAATGTTCTTTAGAAAAATATCTTTTTTATTTTTAAAAAAAAATTAAAACTAAAAGTCAACAAAAAAATTTAAAATAACATTGGAAAATTTTAATATAATATTTAAAATATTTATTGTTCATGATGGTGGAAAATTTTGTACATGTTGTTTAAGTTAAAAAAATATTCTTTTCCCATTTTTGGTAAAATCCAAATGGTAATTGTTTGGAAAAAAAGAAGAATATTCCTTTAAAAAAGTAAAACATAGGTAAAAATGTCTTTAATAAATAATTTTTATATTACTAAAAAAAATTGAAAACATATTTATAAAAGATTTATTTTAAAGAAAAATGATTTCTAACCAAAAAGAGAAATAAAGTTGTATTTCCTTAAAAATATTTTCTCAATCATTTTAAGTACCAAAAAGATGGAAAATGGTAATATTACTTGAAAATTTAATGAATAAACAAAGCATAAAATAATTCATTATTTTCTTGAGTGATATATCATAATATTTCATTATAATAAATTTAATCATAAACAATCCCGATAAATGATGAGATTATAAAATAAACAATTACCACTTTGGTAACTTTTGAATCGTAATCCCCATGAAAGAATAACATTAAAGAAACTTAAAATGTCATGATAATAAATAAATTCATGTTATTACTTGTTAAATGGTCTGTATATTCACTTCATAAAATAATATGGGTGAATAACATGATATATGTCTCAAAAAAGGCAAAGTGGGATAAAAAATCTGTTACCTTAGGTCTAAATTCCTTTGTACATGTTTGAAAATCCTGTATAATAAATATAGGTTTATTATACATATATTTAATAACCATACTCATGTATCTCATACCATATTTAATTTAAACATAGTATTTTATCACTCATTTATTAACAATTCTTGGCTAAAATCATTGTTTTGGGTGATAATTGCATTGTTTTTTATGTATGTATTGGTTCGGTAATTTCAGTCCTTTTAATTTGATCATGGTTAAATAATCTATTGGACTCATCATGTATTAATCATGTTTTAATGATCAAAAATGATATTGCTGTTAATTAATCTCAATCTTAATTGCACATCGTGTTAATGCTCTTCAGTCTCAATAATAACTACACATCATGTTTTAATGATAACAAATCTTATTGATGTCAATTACTCTCTTTATTATTTACAAGTCTTATGCATGATCACAAATCTCACTTATATTATCAAGACTTTATATTTATGATTCAATTTCTCTTACTCTCTACTGGTAAAACGTAATTCATATTCTGCATATTGCTGTCTAAGTCTAAATATAGATATTCGTCACCGTGATATTTGACAAACTGTGACCCAGACACCGTGAAGGACAAACAGTGCCCCATACACCATGAAGGACAAATCGTGACCCAGACACCGTGAAGGACAAACCGTGACCCAGACACCGTTAAGGACAAACCGTGACCCAGACACTGTGAGCTACACACTGTGACATGGAGACACCGTGAAGCACATACCGTGAACCACATACTGTGAAGACCATACCGTGAAGAAGAATTTGTTTACATAATCATTGTGACACCATTTCTTAATTTTTTTTGTCAATATTAATTAAATAATGCTAATGGTCATATTTGATGTTTTTAATGCAATTGGTGTTATTTAATGATAGTTTTTGGAATGTCAGGAAACTGTATCTCGTACCTATGAAAAGGGAATCATTACTACTGCCAGAACTCATGGAATATAAGGAAGATTGATATGCAGTACATGTGCAAAAGTGTGATGATACAACAAGAAGAACTTACATATGCCCGAGAGCACTGTGCTGAATAGAAAGAACAATACTGATCAAGAAGGAGATTACAGGACTTTCAAAGAACTCTCATGAGTGCAATCCAACACCACTGAAGAACACACGACGAATCAAGAGATCATTTTCTCTCATTTAGAACACAAGCTAGACTACGAAACTCTATTTTTCAAAAGAAAAACCAGAAAAGGACTCAGAAGAAATTCTACTGAATCCAATGAGTCCAGAGCTGCATTGCTAATCACTAGAGCCTTCTAAACTCTTATCTGTTCTCTCAAAGTGATTTGTTTATTTACTTTCGAGCAGTGTGGTGTACTCTGTATATCTCATAGATACACACTGTCTCCTACACTAAACTGGAGGATATCAAAATCCTCACTCCAAAACTCTTAACTGTTGTTTACCCACGTCAACTGTGGAAGAGGTCCTTGTGTGGCCTGGTCTTTGTTTTGTTTCCCATGAAGAACTGTGGTAGAGGTCCCTACGTGGCATAGATAGTTTTGTAAACTATTTTTAACCTTGATCCAGTGTGTGGATCAAATTTATATAAATTTGAGAGGACTAAATCTTGGCTTGAGACTGAACCTCTTGTTATATATGTTGTGCATCTTTAGTTTAAGTTAAAATTATACTATATATATCTTTTATATTCCACTGCTATTACTTTGAAATAAAAAACTATTTTAAAGCTACTTTGATAGTTAAATTAGCAAGTGTTTATACTTATTGTAAATCAGTAGGTTAGTTTCAAAAGTTAGTTTAATCTTGTGGTTAAATTAACTGAGACCTAATCAATCTTTGAGAAGCTAAGTGAACATTTACAATCTGTATAAATTAACTACATTTTAACTTGTTTCATAAATTGGGGGATTTTAAATAAACAATATTTTAACAAAAATTTTAATTCGAACTCAATTCACCCCCCTCTTGAGTATCCAATTCGACCAACATTTGTTATCGGAGGTTGTTTTTGTTAAAGGATTTTTGAAATACTCTATTTTTCAAATGTAATTTTAGTTGCATATTTAAAGATCTTAAATTTCTATTAGTTCTAAATTTTATCTCTATAAATTTATATTCTAAAATCTAGTTATGGATAATAGACTAGAGGGTGCTGCTACTAACAGGCCACCTTTATTTAATGGTGCGAACTATGCCCAGTGGAAGCTTAAAATGAAAATTCATTTGGAGAGTATGGGTTTTGATATCTGGACTACTATAGAATCACAATATAAAATTCCAAAAACCAAAAGAACAACTTGGGATGAACTTACAAAGAATACTTACAATAATAATTGTAAATCTATGAATGATTTGTATTGTGCATTAGGAGATGAGGAATTTAATAGAATATCTGCTTGCAAGACTGCTTTTGAAATTTGGGATACTTTGGGTGTTTCTCATAAGGGAACAACCAATGTTAAAGAAATGATATTAAATACTTATACTATTAAATATGAAAATTTTAAAATGAAGACTGATGAACCTATTTTTGATATGTATCTCAGGTTCAATGAGATAGTCAATACAATGTATTCACTCAGAAAGGTTGTTCCTACAAAGGAACAAATTATGAGGATATTGAGGTGTCTACCAGACCGATGGATAGGCACATCTGTTTCAATTAGAGAGTCATGTGACATTGATTCTCTACCTGTCAAAGAACTCATTAGTAAGCTTATGATGTATGAGGAAGAACTCAAGGTGAATAAAGAGGAATATAATGAACCAAAAATGAAATCAGTGGCTTTCAAGACTACTACTTCAAAGAACAAGGACAAAGAAAAATCTCAAATACAAACTGACAGTTCAACAAGTGAAAGCTCAGACTCTGATAGTGATGCCGAAATGGCTCAGATAGCCAGAAGGTTTAAGAAATTTTATAGGAAGAAGTAATTTTTCAGAAAAACAACTTAAAAGGGAAGGTATAACAATAAGGGACATTGGAAGAAGGACTGGAAAAGGCCAGATAAAAGTGATGAAGTTGTTTGCTACGAGTGCAAAAGAAAAGGACACATTAAAGCAGACTGGACAAAGCTAAAATTCAAGAATATATATGATTACTAGGACAGTAAGTATAAGAAAGCTATGAAGGATACCTGGAGTGCTTCTGAAGACAACACAAGTGAATCTGAAATGTCTGATTCTGAAAAATAAACGTGCCAACATGTGTTTCATGACAAAAACATCTGAGGTAACCTTAGATACTCCTACTTTAAATTCTTATTATTCTGGAGATGATGCAGAATCTGATTCGGATTCTGAAAACATGACTAGTGAGGAATTATTTGAATATTGTAATATGATGGAAGATACATGCAATGAACTTAAGGATAAATACAAATCATTTAAAAAATAATATGCTCTCACTACAACTGTTAAAACTGAACTTACTATTGAAAAAGAGAAGAATGCTCAGCTGTTAAAGTAAAATACAGAACTGAAAATGTCAAATGAGAAACTTAGAAAGGACTTAGAGAAGTTCACAAATGGAAAGGATACTCTAACACAAATTCTAGGAAAGAAAGTGGCACCAAAATACACTACTAGAATAGGCTACAAACTTGGACAAATACAGATTACTAAGAATATATTTATTCCTAAATCTGGACAGAATACTGCTAGTTCTAGTTCTGGACAGTCATATGCTTCAACTAGTTATTCACATAGTTATAAATCAAATAGATTTTATCTCTCAAAATATTTTGATTCTATAAATTATATTAGACCCATAAGAAAAATTTGGGTACCAAAATCGTTGATTGCTAACCTGTATGGACCTAAGAAGATCTAGGTACCAAAATCATATTCTATCTAAAACTGTTTTGTAGGAAACTTGCTTGAAGAGTTCCCACAAGAAGACATGGTATTTGGACAGTGGATGTTCAATACATATGTTTGGGGATTACTCATGCTTCAAGAGTTTAATAAAGGTTGATAGTGGCTATGTCACCTTTGGTGATAATTCTAAAGGAAAGATCATTGGCCTAGCCCAAATTGGTAACACTAATTCAGTTTTAATTTCCAAAGTTTTATTTGTTGATGGACTGAAATATAATTTGTTAAGTATTTCTCAATTGTGTGATGATGGTTTTAATGTCAAGTTTGAAAATGATTCTTGTAATGTTTTTAATTCTAATAATGTTTTAGTATTTTCTGCTTTAAGAAATGAAAATGTTTATACAGTTGATTTAAATTCCTTAGCTAAGAAAAATGTTACCTGTTTAAATGCTTTTCATAAAGATTCTTGTCTTTGGCATAGAATATTAGGACACTGCAACATCCATTCACTTAGAAAATTGAATAGGAAGAACTTGGTTAGAGACCTACCTAAACTTGAGTTTCCAAATGACAAAGTGTGTAATCCCTGTCAAAAGGGAAAGCAACACAAAATTTATTTTAAATCAAAGAAAGAAGTCTCAACTTCTCAACCTCTCGAGTTGGTTCACATGGATTTGTTTGGACCATCTAGAGTTTCTATCTTAGATGGAAAGCACTATGTCTATGTCCTAGTAGATGACTTTTCTAGATATACTTGGGTATACTTCTTATCTCACAAAAGTGAAGCTTGTTCTTACTTTATTAAATACTTCAAGCCTGTAGAAAATCTTAGTGGACTTAAGATTAAAACTCTAAGAAGTGATCATGGTCGTGAGTTTGAAAATCAAGAGTTTGAATCTTATTGCTCACACAATGGATATAATCGTAACTTTTCTGCTCCTAGGACACCTCAGTAGAATGGTGTAGTAGAAAGAAGAAATATAACCCTTCAATAAATAGCTAGAACCATGCTTAATGAGTATGACCTGCCTATTTATTTTTGGGCTGAAGCTATAAATACAGCTTGTTATATCATTAATAGAGTCTTGATTAGACATGTTCTTAAGAAGACCCCATATGAACTTTGGAACAATAGAAAACCAAAAGTCAATTACTTTATATTCTTTGGTTACAAAGTCTTTATTCTTAATACAAAATATAATCTTGATAAGTTTTCTTCTAAGAGTGATGAAGGAATATTTTTAGGATATTCTATAACCAGCAAAGCCTATAGAGTTTTAAATAAGAGAACTAAGTGTGTGGAAGAATCTGTTCACATCAAATTTGATGAAACTGATCCACATGAGTCTAAAACCTCTCTTGAAAATCTTGAAGAAGATTTGAGTGTTTAGGACCTTAATGACAAATCTACAGAACCTGCTATAAAGACAACCGGTTCTGGACTTATTCCAGAATCTACTTCTAATGAACCCGAACCTAGAAAAGAGCCTGAAATTTCTAGTCCTACCTTTACTAGATCAACTAGAATTCTAAAGAATCATCCTTTAGATTCTGTTGTAGGAAATCTGGATAGGGGGACACAGACTAGAGATTCTCTTAGAAATCAGGTTGAACATCAAGCCTTCTTTTCACAGCTTGAACCTAAAAACATTTATGATGCTATTAATGATGAATTTTGGGTGATTTCCATGCAAGAAGAACTCAATCAGTTTGAAAGAAATAAAGTTTGGAATCTTGTTGAAAGACCTTAGGATACTTTCACAATAGGAACTAAATAGGTGTTTAGAAATAAAGTAGATGAATCTGGAAACATAATTAGAAACAAATCTAGGCTAGTTTCACAAGGCTATAGTCAAGAGGAAGGAATTGACTATGATGATACTTTTGCTCCAGTATCCATATTAGAAGCTATTAGGATTTTACTTGCTTATGCTGCACATCTAAATTTCAAACTATATCAAATAGATGCCAAGAGTGCATTCTTAAACGGATTTATTGCTGAGGATGTTTTTGTTGAACAACCACCTGGATTTTCAAACCCTCATTTTCCAAATCATATTTTCAAATTATCAAAAGCTTTATATGGTTTAAAACAAGATCCAAGAGCTTGGTATGATAGATTAAGTACTTTTCTAAATTCAAAAGGTTTTAAAAAAGGTATATCTGACCCTACTCTTTTTATAAAACGAATTTCTAAAGATGTTTTAGTTGTACAAATTTATGTAGATGATATTATTTTTGGATCTTCAAGAAATTCCCTATGTACTGATTTTTCTAAAATGATGCAAAATGAATATGAAATGAGTTTAATGGGTGAACTGAAATTCTTTCTTGGATTTCAAATCTTTCAAAATGATGATGGAATTATTTTAACTCAAAGTAAATATACTAGAGATCTTTTAAAACATTTTGGATTGGATAACACAAAAAGTAGTGACACTCCCATGAGTACCACCTGTAATGGATCTTGATGAAGATGATAAATCTGTTGATCAAACCACTTATAGAGGAATGATTGGAATTCTACTATACCTGACTGCTAGTCATCCTGATATTAAGTTTAGTGTGTGTATGTGTGATCATTTTCAAGCAAACCCTAAAGATTTACATTTAAATTCTATAAAGATAATTTTCAAATACCTCAAGCATACTCCCAATGTTGGACTGTTCTATCCCAAAGGATAATCATTTGATTTAGTTAGTTATTCTGATGCTAATTTTTCTGGATGTAAGTTAGATATAAAAAGCACCTCTGGAACATGTCACCTTTTAGGCAGGCCACTAGTATCATGGTGTAGTAAGAAACAAAATTATGTTGCATTATCTACTGCAGAAGCTGAATACATAGCTGCTGGAAGTTGTTGTGCACAAATTTTGTGGATGAAACACACATTACTAGACTATGGATATCAATTCAGACATGTCCCAATAAATTTTGACAACACAAGTGCTATTAATATTTCTAATAATCTTGTTTCTCATTCTAGGACAAAACATATTGATGTAAGACATCACTTTTTGAGGGATCATTATCAAAAAGGTGATATCACTTTGGAATTCATTGGTACTGAATATCAACTTGCTGATATATTCACTAAACCATTAAATTCTGAAATATTAGACTACATCATACATGATCTTAGTATGATTAATCATAAATAGATATCTTACTGATATTAATGTTCAATACTTTACTATATTTTACTTTACAGTTTCATGCTCACTGTTTTACAGTTACTATTTCATACATACGGTCTCACGGTTAAGACATTGTGCTCACGGTCTGTCAACTCACTGTCTCACCATGACTGCACAGAATGGTCACTGTCTCATCGTGATGACCACCAACTATCTCACCATGATGAATGGTTTTCATCACACCTTAATGCCTACTCACGGTCTCACCGTGAAGATTATTTATACACTTATTTTAACCCATATCGCGGTAATTTTTATTTCACCGATATTTGATTTCCCGTGTTTTTATTTTTATAACGTTTGACATTCCCAAATGATAAAACTTAAGGGTTTCATTCAATTCATTACCTGAACTCTCTCCTGAATATTCTCAATCTTGAAAACCTTCTCCTCTCTCTCCTGAACCTTCAGTGGATTCCTAGGATGAAGCGTCCGTCTTCACCCTCGTCTGAGAAGCACCGCTCTAAGAAACAGAAGAGAATACCGAGGATAGCTCCCGAAGGACCTCTAAGCCCAAACTTGGTAAGCCGTATTGTTGTAACTGAAAAAGAGATTTTCCCTGAGTGGATTCTGTATAGAAAGTCGTTAGTTTTGAAATTTTTAAGAGAACAAGGATGGCTTGAATGGTTCTCTTGATAAAATAGACCGATTTACCCAAGGCTGGTATATCAATTATATCAATATGTGAAGTTTTCCTTTGATTTTGGAGAAAACATTATGGTGACCAGCTGGATTAATGGTCAGAATTGTTCTTTCAGTTCGAGGCTATGGGCTGCATGCCTATGGATTCCTCATGAAGGAGTGAGTGATGACTACCAGAGAGACCCTCCTCCATCATCTGATATCTTCAATCTGGAAAATGCCTTGGAAATTTTAACTGGTGATGGCACCAAGCGAAGGGCTATAGCTACAGAATTAGATGGAGAAACTAGACTTCTATTCAAATTTGTTCAGAATTTGATCAGTCCAAGAAAAGGGGATTTTTCTATAATGAAGTATCAGGATGTGTTCCTGATTCACTTATTGAAGAATGGCCATAAGATCAACCTATGCAAGTATGTTATTAACCATATCTGTGAGCTGATTAAAGTCACTTCCATATCCACATCCTTGTTTTACTCAAGGATGATTTCAGCCATGCTAGTTTCCAAAGGGGTGGTTGGACTGAATGAAGAAAAGTTAGAGGACTATGATTTCTACTTATCCAAGCCTATCATCAAAATGATGAAGATTAGTTGGAACCCCTGGAAGAATCAATGGGTTGAGGATAATGATAAATTGTATAAGAATTTTAATCCTGTTGATTATCCAAGAAGACCTAAGAACCTAGCTGATCCTGGTTTGGAACCAGATGAAGTGGTTGAGTATTCAGAAGAAGAAGAAGAGGAGGAGGAGGAAGTGACAGGTAAAGTTACACCTAGATAAGAAGCTGGAATACCTCCAATGGAAATAGCTCTTGTTGAAAAAGAAAAGGATTGTTGCCCCTGCTGTTGTCCCTACTGAAATACCTCAAGGTGAGGAAGTTGTTGTTGGTTTGAGAGAAGAGGAAGCTCCTGCTTCTAGTGAGGATGTCAATCCAGAAACTCATCCTACAGCTGAAAGAAAATTGATTTTTCCTAATTTAGAGCAGCAAGAAATGGTAGAAACAGATCCTGTTGAAGAGGATCTCCCTATTAAAAAAGAAGCAAGTCTGGAAGCACAACCAGTGGAACAATCAGTTCCTGGGATAATTCCCTCTGCTGTAGAGAGGATGGAAATTTCCTTTCAGCTGGAAAGCCAAGAGTTTGCTGAAGATATTAGAGATTATCCTGTGGATCTTGACCATGTTGCTGAGCCTATAGTCTCTGAAATGGAAGCACAACTTGAGGGGGAGGAACCTTAAAACCTTGTGATTATAGAATCCGGATCTGCTGAAGCTTCTCAACCTACTGTCTCATACTCTGTGTACACTTGATATGTTTTCCCAAGCTTTTATGATGTGAATGAGTCATAGAAAGTGACTACAACTGGAATGGATCTCTCTTCTATGTTTCAACTGAAGCCTGTAGCTCATCCAGAACCAGAACCAGAACCATATCCTCAATCTGAATCAGGGTATGAGTCTGAAGATGACTCTAAAATTCAACCAGAACCTAGTCCACTACCTTCACATGCACTCTTACCCTAGAAACACTCCTTTGTAATTAAATATGATTTGAAAGTATTTGGAGAGACTATCTTGGCTGGTGTTGAGAAGATTTTATCCACTCAACCTCGTCCAATGACTCAACTGAGTCAAGAAGATGCATCAATTCTCTTGGAAAATATTATATTGCATATTCAACCAAGGATGATCTGAGAAATTCAAGAAGTCGGAGTAGAAAATAAGTTGTTGAGTGATGATGTTGCAAACCTGAAAAGTATGGTATCAAACTTGCAGAATGAGTTGTCTTTGAGATCAGAGCCTGCTCCTATTTCTTCCCCTGCACCTTTTGTTGCTTCTCCTAAGCCAACTGATTCCACCCTTTCTAGAGAGATTGTGTCTCAAGTGCATCCATATCTACTATATTTTGATGAAAATATTGGAACAAGACACACCAAGATGTTGGAACGCATGAGGGACCTTGTAGAAAATATGAATAAGCTCACAGATGAGTACACTAGATGTCTGCAGAAAGTTTTGAAATAGCTCAAAGTTCTATCCATAGCTGTAAAAGCTTCTCCTACTTCAGGTCAACCTTCTGTTACTCCTTTGGATGATTCTCTGTTAAGATCCATAATCAAGGAAGAACTTCAGAATGCCTTCAGTGGCTTGGATCTGTCTTCTTTGTCAAAAGTGGTTAATAACAGTGATCGAGCATTGGACTTGGTTAGAATTCATTCTAAGTTAGTCAATGATTCTTAATAGGAGATCACTAAGAAAATAGATTTTTATCTCACCCAGATTTTCTCCAAGAGTGACATGACAAATCACTTTAAGTTTCTTGTGGAAAACCTGAAAATCCCTCCTGTAACTCAAGATTTTAAATCTCAAGTTTAGAAGCTTACAGATTTCACCAGACTATTGGACAAATTCATGGAGAATAAGGAAGATTTTGAAAAGTCTATGCAATATGGTGGAGAAATCATTACTGATTTCATCAATATTTTGAATCCATATCTTCATGTGCAGAGTACTTCTATTGTTGCTCCAGCTACTGCACCCCTTAGACCTGTTCTACCTGCCTTAGCCTCAACTGCCATGTCAATCAGCCAAGCTCTTTCTCAGATCCGGCCAGCCATTCTTGACCAACCACAGCCTAGATATTTTACTGCTCCTACTTTGTCTCCATCCGTTTTTAAAGTTCTACCCTTACCCTCTTTTTCTACCACATCTATTCCTTCTTTTACATCATACCCAACTCCTAATGCTACTAAAGGCAAGGAAAATGTCACTCCCTGAAGACTCCAGGTACTGTTTTCTTTTTTGATGGGATGTCATTTGTTTTTTACTGTTTGTATTTCTTCTGTATGTTTTATTCTGAACCTTTTTAATGACAAATGCAGTGTTTCATTTCATTTTCTCTACTTTTTGATAATCCCAAAAGGAGGATAAAAACTACAAGTATCAGTACTATAATGAGATATGTTATTATCGAATCTATTATTCTTTAATTTTTGTTATTCTAATATGATAGTTTCTTTAATGTTACATTTCATTTATATTTTGACTATACATGATTTGTGATCATCAAAAAGGGGGAGATTGTTGGACTCCTCATGTATTAATCATGTTTTAATGATCACAAATCTTATTCCTGTTAATTAATCTCAATCTTAATTGCACATTGTGTTAATGCTCTTCAGTCTCAATGATAACTACACATCATGTTTTAATGATAACAAATCTTATTGATGTTAATTACTCTCTTTATTATTTACAAGTCTTATGCATGATCACAAATCTCACTTATATTATCAAGACTTTATATTTATGATTCAAGTTCTCTTACTCTCTACTGGTAAAATGTAATTCATATTCTGCATATTACTGTCTAAGTCTAAATATAGATATTTGTCTAAGTATAGATACACCGTGATGTTTGAAAAACTGTGACCCAGACACCGTGAAGGACAAACCGTGACCCAGACACCGTGAAGGACAAACCGTGACCCAGACACCATGAGATACACACCATGACATGGAGACACCGTGAAGCACATACCATGAACCACATATCGTGAAGACCATACCGTGAAGAAGACACCGTTTACATAATCACTGTGACACCGTTTCTTAATTTTTTTTGTCAATATTAATTAAATAATGCTAACGGTCATATTGGATGTTTTTAATGCAATTAATGTTATTTAATGATAGTTGTTGGCATGTCAGGTCATACCTATGAAAAGGGAATCATTCCTACTACCAGAACTCGTGGAATATAAGGAAGATTGAGATGCAGTACATGTGCAAAAGTGTGACGATATAATAAGGAGAACTTACATACGCCCGAGAGCACTGTGCTAAATAGAAAGAACAATACTGTTCAAGAAGGAGATTGCAAGACTTTCAAAGAACTCTCATGAGTGCAATCCAACACCACTGAAGAACACATGACGAATCAAGAGATCATTTTAACTCCTGTAGAACACAAGCTAGACAACGACACTCTGTTTTTCAACAGAAAAACCAGAGAAGGACTCAGAAGAAATTCTGCTGAATCCAACAAGTCCAGAGCTGCATTGATATTCATTAGAGCCTTATAAACTCTTATATGTTCTCTCTAAGTGATTTTTTTATTTACTTTCGAGCAGTGTGGTGTACTCTGTATATCTCACACATACAAACTGTCTCCTGCACTGAATTGGAGGATTTCAAAATCCTCAATCAAAAACTCTTAACTCTTGTTTACCCATGTCAACTGTGGAAGAGGTCCTTGTGTGGCCTGGTCTTTGTTTTGTTTCCCACGAAGAACTGTGGTAGAGGTCCCTGCATGGCCTGGACAGTTTTGTAAACTGTTGTTAACCCCGATCCAGGGTGTGGATCAAATTTATATAAATTTGAGAGGACTAAGTCTCGGCTTGAGACTGAACCTCTTGTTATATCTTCTGTGCATATTTAGTTTAAGTTAAAAGTATAATACATATATATTTTATATTCCGCTGCTATTACTTGGAAATACAAAACTATTTTAAAGCTACTTTGATAGTTAAATTGGAAAGTGTTTATACTTATTGTAAATCAGTAGGTTAGTTTCAAAAGTTAGTCTAATCTTGTGGTTAAATTAACTGAGACCTAATCAATCTTTGAGAAGCTAAGTGAACATTTACAATCTTTATAAATTCACTACAGTTTAACTTGTTTCATAAATTGGGGGATTTAAAATAGAGAATATTTTAACATAAATTTTAATTAGAACTCAATTCACCCCCCCCCCCCCCTCTTGAGTATCCACTCCGACCAACATAATATATAAAATGTTAAACATGATATAAATATATTATATATTCATTATATGTGTATTTAGAGTAATCTAAAAAAGTTATAGATAGAAAATGTATTACACCGTTCATAGAGATGGTAATTCGTACGTACGCATGGACACTATTTCCATTTTTCTCAACAGATGGAATAAAAAGAAAATAAATGTTAATTAACCATTAAAAATAATTATTATGATATATATATATCATTTATATTAATAAAATCCACCCTTATTACCATCTATATAAAAATAAAATGAAAAACATTTCACATCGTTATGTGAAGGTGGTAGTCCACACGTACGCACGAGAAACATTATTGTTTTCCAATAGATTGGAAGGTACAAAGTTTGATGTGATATTAAATTTTCATAAGTATTTTTACTTCATAAATATAATATATATTAATTAACTTTATCCTTACTACCTTCTATGTAAAGTGTAAGTGATAAACAAATCGCGTCGCTTCACAAGGTGGTAGTCCACCATACACATGAGCGACGTTATCGTATCCCCCCATGGAATGGTAAGTAAGAAGATATATTTGATATAATAATTAAATAAGTATAATAATATGATAAATATCATATAAATATATTAAAATAATAATTATATCCATCTTTTAAAAGTGGTGATGGAAAATAAATTACATCAGTTCATAAGGCGGTAGTTCATCGTACACATGATTGACGGTTCTGTTTCCCATTTAATGGAAGTGGAAATGAATATGATTTATTACATTAACATAATAACATATAATTATGTATTGTAAACTGTTGTTGTTATATTATCATATTTTAATAAGATTTTATTGATGTGGAATAAGAATTAAAACAAATACGCTCGTTTAAGAATTTTACCTGTTCTTTAGAGAGCCTCTTTAGGTTTATACCTAAAAACTTATTATAAGAGCTCCCTAATCAAAATAAATCCTATATAAAGTGTGAAGTTAGTTAATTAATATATTTTGGTATGGATTTTATGAACCAAAGGTCTTTGGGAGTGTGAATATAAGGGGAGAGTGGGTGGCCTTTTATAAGTGGGTGAGAGGATACACTTGGAATTTTTTAAGATTCAATTATGCCCACATTTTTATCATGTCAAAAGACTAAAAAATGGGTATTTATCAAACCATATAGGTTATAAGGTCTAAATATTTATATAAAATGTGTTTTTACAAGTTTTTATTTAATTTTAACCCTTATCTTTTTAGTTTAACCCTCTGGTAAATCAGTTTTTACATTAACCGCAGTAATTAATTTTTATTATTTTCACTATTCATTATTGTAAAAAATTAATTTAATATTATTATATAATATTAATTATTATTATTATAAATATTTAATCCATTTTTCTAAATTAAATTCATATAAGTGGAATAATTAAATTAAAAATTAAACCAGTAGATACATTAAAAAAATGGTTTTTCCAAAGAAAAACTTTCAAAAGATTAAAAATATTTATGTCATAATTTAATATGAAATTGATTCCATTGACCTAAATTAGTTATATTGTAATATAATTGAACTAATTTTACATTAATAAAAAATTAAAATATTATTTAACCTTGTAAATAATTAAAATGAAAAGGAGGTTTTACATAAAAAACAGTATTTTTCACTATTCATCAAAAAAAAAATATTTTTTGGAAAAATCCCAAAAATTAATCCAAAGATAATTTTGACATATATATTTAAAAAATTAAGTTTATTTTTTCAATTAAATTTTATTAAATTTTTTAAAATTAATTTTTAATTATGTTCACAAACTTTGACTAAACCAGTTTTTAGAAAAATACAGTATTTCATAAAACATTTATTTTTCTTTCAAATGGTTCTTGTTTTATTTCTAATAAATAGGTAATAATTTAATTTAATTTATACATGTGTAAACCATATAATTTTTATAATTTATTTTGTTTTATTCATACCTTTTAACATAACGGTTAGGTTATAATGTTCATGTTTGAATAATAATATTTTAATGGTGTATCACATTTTGTTTAAACTCAATATTGCATGCATCGTAAGATATAAAAGAGATTGAATTTATTTAAAAATAAATATATCCTAAAGTATAAATTAGTTACATTATATTTATTTATGTTTCATTTCATATATTCTATTGAATATTATATTCCTCTTTTAAAATCTCAGCGTGTTACATTCTACCCCGCTTAAATAAATTACGCACTTGCAATTTAATATTGATCTCAGAAATTAAGGGTTTGAAATTTTAAAATACCTTTATATGAAACCCACATTGTAAAAATAGTTAATAAAACATCCTATTGATAATAAAGAAATGGAATTACAAAGGTCATATAGAATAACACATAACTAGGTTTCCAAGTATGAGAACATTTGTGTGAAGTGAAGATATAGACATGGAAGAAAAGAATAAATAATTATAGAGAGTGATAGAGATAATTGATCACAATAAAATGAGTGATAAATGTAAATTTAAAGAACTTAAAACCATAAATATATGATGATTTAAAAGACCACTTGATTCATCAAATATGAAGTTAATATGATAACATTTTTTTCAATATCCTTTTCTAAAATATGAGAAGTAATTTTACTATATAATAATATAAGGAAATATTCTTACTTGATATATTTATATTTAATAAGCAAAATTTTATCCTTTGGTTATGATTCAATCAATTTTTAGTTCATCTCTTACTCTAATA
The DNA here is from genome assembly GCA_963277665.1 of Viscum album. Taxonomy (NCBI): domain Eukaryota; kingdom Viridiplantae; phylum Streptophyta; class Magnoliopsida; order Santalales; family Viscaceae; genus Viscum; species Viscum album. Next base: position 1,827,154,006 of record OY728160.1, read on the forward strand.
AATGAATATCTAAAAATGAATTTTTACGCCTGAAGCACTAAAATTAACATTTAACAAATCGTAATATCCATAAAACAGTGAAAAGTCTTTATATCTATCTCTAAATATTTTCCAAAACCAATATGGTTATCATAATTTATCCAATATAATCCATTAATATCTAAACCTAAATAGTAACTCTACTGGATCAACATTAATATTTATCCATCAAATCATTTAAGTAAAAACAATGATATATAACAAGAACATCACACATTCCAGTGGTAGGAACGACACTCTTATCATCATTCGGTTGTGGGTTCAAGCCCCATGGCCTTGCCAAATGTGATGATTTTTCACCTAGAATGCTGGTTGTCCTTTCTCCTAAACATTATTAATATAAATCCTCTAATTTTTCTAAATTTTAATAACCCATAATTACCTCAACATCAAAGGTAAGATAAACCTTAATAGTTACCAATACCTTCATAAAAACCTATAATCATTATTATCTCAACATCAAGAACATATTAAGGGTTATCCTCAGTTAATCATGTTTTTTCTAAGAAGTTAAACTTTCCATTGAATAATTTTTTCTGGTCATCGGTATTATTTAACATATTCTCTCAAATCCTTAAAAAAATTACTACAATAAAATAATTACACAATTCATAACTCTTATAACCAAAATATCATTGATAAAATAATCCTATAACATAATTATTGAATCCAAACACAAGCACATTAATAATTCCACTACGTCTGTAGTAATAGCATCAGCTTAACCATGGCCCCTTAGCTTATTTTGAGTTATATTCCCTTGAAGTTTGGGAAATTCATTTTCATAGTGCCTCATATCCTTATAATTAAAGCATTTCGCATTAGAAAATTATTTATTTACTTTACAATAATGAGGATGGTGGCCTTTCTCTCCACACTTGTAGAGGAAACTCATTCCCTTCAAGCAAGTAACAAGGTGTTTCTTTCTACATTTATCATATGGGGAAATTCTTCTTTCCCACCTTCACTTTATCCATATTTTTCTTTTTCATCCTCTTCTTCTCTTTCTTACCTTAATATTCATAAGACTTGGAGCGTTATTTTTCTATCCTGATAGCACATGATAATATATCTTCATATGATGAAAATTTTTGAAAGACAAGTTCCCTTTGAATGATTATTTTTAACCCATCAAAGAACTAGTCAATATTACTCTTTAGATTATATATATAGTTTGAATCATGAATTTATAACCTTTTAGAGTTGGATTCAAATGTAGAAACATTTTCATCCTCCTTTTGTATCAGAATCAAGAATAGTCTCTCCATACTAGCTCATTTCTTTTGAGGGGAATATTTTTCCAAGAAAAGTACATTAAAATTATTAAATTTCATGTTTTATATTTCTTATGTATCCTTTGTGTTTTGAATAAATGACCACCATTGATCTGAATCTCCTGAGATACAATAATGTTCTATAATAACATTCTCCCTTTCATTTCTATTAGGAATAAGAAATATCTTCTCTAAGGAACTTATATATTGCTCAGATATAAATAGATTTGCAGTCCCATTGCATGATAGAGGTTGTTTATACATTAAGAGGTCTAACATTGATACACTGCATGGTGTATCCATAGGATACTCTATACGGGAAAGGTTATTTCTCATAAACTAAATCAGTTTCCCTAGTATGTTTATAATTTTATTAGTTCTAGATGTAGCTCCAACTCTATATTCATTATCTTAACCAGGTGTAAATCCCTAAATGAGGTATGTGCATTGATACAGCTCCCACTTCTTTCGCTAGTATCCATTTATAAACAATGGTATACACTAGATTAGATCATAACATTATGAAACATAATGTATAATCCCAAAACTAGTGAAATACTTGACATATATATAAAAATTTATGCAAATCTAATCTCATAATCCTAAACATGGTTTTTCTAAGAAATTTTTCAAATCATAAAAATATATTCAAACCTTTCATAATGGTTTGAAAAGAAAATTTGAATTAACCCAAACATATCCCTTGAGAGTGTCAAACTAGGTGTACAATAAGGCCCATTATCGTGTACTAGGTAATCCTCAAGTTAAGCCTAATGATCCTTTTTTAGGGTTATTACCCCGATGTGAATTAATTATAGAACCATGTCTAGTTATTGTATCCATACATGGATATATTTACATGAAAAACCACATTATCACTTCCTCACCAAAATTTTAGGATGTTATTCTATACTTATACTCAAATTTTATCATAGGTTTATGTTCGCTAATCTATGTTTTTCTAAATCTAGTTCCCAAGGTTTCTACTAAATTTTGTCTAATATAAAATGTAAAGACATCGACCCTAATAGACTAGATTAAGTGGTAATTTTATTACATTGGCATAAGATACAATGAATCACATACCGAAGGACCGAATAGTTTAGTAGTATTGGTAAACTAGATACATACTTTAAATTAACATTATAATTTAAAATATAAAATACAAAGTTTTTTCTTTGATAATGGAATATTTATCCTTAGAATATCCACTAATATCAATCACAAAACACTTCTTGGTATCCTTGGAAAAATAAAACATAATAAAGGGGTGAAATTATATGCTTAGTAAGGGTATGTTTATAGAGTAATATATTATAAATAAATAATCATAATTATTATAGAAAGGTAAATAAATGAAACACGTGTCATTTAATCAATAACTTGAGCATAATATGGCAAGAATAAATAATGATCAAATAATACCATATTCATAATCACATGAGCTTGAAACTTTTCCATGGATATTCTAACTAGTATAATAATCACATGGAACATAAATAACTAATATCATAATGAGGGAATTCATAATTCTAAACATTATAACCATATCATCAAAGCCTTGTGCCAAGAAATCTAATATAAATGGGTACGACATCGGCCAAAAACCCAAGATAGTTTTTCTCATGAGACTTTTCAACGCATAGAGGGGTTATAATAGACCCCACCCATCACTTATTAATCCCAATTCATTCCACATATTAAAGGGATGAAACAAAAACAACATAAAAATTTGTATTGAAAAACTAACATATGAAATGTTAACAATTACCCCAATCAATAAACATAATCATAAAGCATACAAAGTAATATCAATGGTATCCAACAGATACATACCCAATCAAACTAATCATAAACCATCCATAAAAATAATAATAATGGTATCATTATAACATATTCTTAGTGGATCATAAGGTAAAATGGTGGTTATTTTCATTGATTAATAGAAATACCTTAAAAGGTCCATTAAAAAAATATTGAGGAAAATTTCATCTTCATTTTAAAAGTCACATTTTAAAACTAAAAGTTCACAAAACATTTTTAAAATACCTTTATTTGAAAATAAATTTTTAAACTTGTAAAATAAACTTTAAAAAAAATTAGTTTTCATGATGGTGGTAAATTCTATACATATCATATAAGTTAAAAAAAGAACCCTTTCACATTTTTAGTAAAATCCAAATAGACCGTGTTTGGAAGAAGACATGAAGATTACATCAAAAAATTTAAATATAGTTAATAATTTCTCTAATAAATAATTTTATTAATGTTAAAAACATTTTTGATAACACTTTTAGAAAACATGGATTTAGAATAAAAATCATTACTCACTGATGAGAAAAATAAAGTCATATTTTCTTAAAAAATCACAATAATTTTAAGTAAAAAAGAGAGGAAAAATGGTACTATTACTTGAAAATTTTATGAATATCCAGATTATAATAAAATTCATACATTTATTGATTGATATATAATAATATTTTATCATCTTAAATTTAATCATAAACAATCCTGATAAACAATGAGATTGTAAAATAAACCATTACCACTTTGGTAACTTTTCAATCGTAAGACCCACGAAAGAATAAAATTAAATGAAACTTAAATTTCATGAGAATAAATAAAATTTATGATATTTCATGTCAAAGTGGCTATATATACTCCTTATAAAAGAATATAGATGCATAACATGACATATGTCTCAAAGAAGACAAATTGAGACGAAAATGTAATGTCCCGACCCTTGTTACCCAGATTTGGTGCATTATTACATAACATTGGCAGGATCACAAGAGATAAAGTCTTGAAAGACTGATTAGTTTAGTAGACTTGTAAGTAATAGATACATATATAAGTTTTACATTACATTATGAAATTAAAAACAATAACATTGTGTCTCCTTTGAACACACTAATATCCCTTAGCGTATCCCTACAAGTCAGTCATAATATACTACTTCGCATCCTGGGAAAAATAAAACATAGAAATGGGTAAGCTCAGATACTCAGTAAGGATAACAATATAGAAGAAACTTTCATAAATAAGCATAAATATTTAAGTCAATGTATAAGACTAAAACACAATCCTTTTAAACTTAATATTTAGTATAATATGGAAAATATAAATCAAATAATGTCATTTACTTATTCACATGGATATTCTAATAGTGGAATAATCACATGTAATATCAATAGATAATTTCATAATTATGGAATTAATAATGTTAGACATCATAACCACAAAGTCAAGGCCTCGTGCCAAGACTACAAATAAGATTTTTTCAAGGCCTTGTGCCAAGACACTAGTTTGTCTCATGAGACCTACTAATGAATGGTATAAAAATAGCACATCCACAATCAAACATAACTCATTAAATACAATATGTAAGATTTTATTATAATAAATCAACCTCAATCAAGAATAATAATGGATATTGACATAGATTAAAATAATTAGTAAAACTATTTGAGAAAAATATCCCCTTTTTCTTGAAGACATTTAAAAGTCGCAATATTTATCAAAGAAGTCATTTAAAAGAGATTTTTGAATCAAAGTGTCCCATGCCACTTTGAAAATTTTTAAAGGAATTTTAATTTTAAAACATTCATGTCCAAATAAATAAATCATTAAAACCATTTTTAAAACATGGACATTAATGAGAAAGATTTAAATGAAAAAATCGTTAAAACATTTAAAACGATATTTTAGTTAAAGAGTTCCTAACCAAATGAAAGGTGCTTAAATACAAACAATTGAGGAATAACATTAATCAAAACTTTATAATATCATGAGAATAAAGGTATTTATGATATAATATTTCAAAGGACATTATATACACCATAAAAAATTTAATTGGCTCATAACAACAAAGAAGTCTCAATGGAATGTAAATTGAGATAAAATACCTTATAAAGGACATATCCTTAGATTAAGGATAAATCATTGACCTAATTATGTATGAAAAATATAAATACACTCAATATGATTGGATATTCAGTGTAAATAAATCAGAGGACATTCACACATATTCTTGTAAAAACAAAAACATTGACTTGGATGTTTAACTCAATGAATGGAAATTGAGTTAAGATTACCCTCATCAATTTCATATAAATGACTTGTGAATTTATAAATGGAGTGATTGTATGTATCAAAAATATATCCACACAAAAATAATTTTAAATTACTACATTAATAAATAAATAGTTATTATACACATAATCTTGGAGTAAAATAATCAATGAAGTGTGTGTAGAACCCAATGAGTGGAAATTGAAATTAGAAATTCCCTTACCGATTTGGTAACTTATTAAACAAACACCCCATGAAAGAAGTATAATACAATGACAATGTAAATACCCTTAAATTGAAGTTTATTACACAAAGAATACAATTATAGGTAGTACATACACCACACAAAAGGAAATTGTGGCAAATATAGAATGAATGTCACGGGAATAAAAGTGAGATGAAAACCCCTTACCATGTAATTTTACTTAGTTGAGGGTAGGTTAAAATCCTGTATAATGGTTAAATAATTGTTATTAAATTATAAAATAACCACATACATAAATATGATATCATATATGATATTCTAATATTTCTTTGTTGATGATATTTTAGTACTCTCATTGTTTTGGGTGTTAACTGATTCATTTTACCTTATATGTTTTTTACGTAAGTCATGTTTTTTATAGAAAAGATGTATTTGATTAACATACAGAATGATATTAAGTTCTTAAAAATTATTTTTAATCATCAAATGAAAATTATTCTTTAATGGTTACAATGGGAAAATAAATCTCATCGCCTCGTGGAGACGGTAAGCTATACGTACGCATGAGCAACAATCTCATTCTATTAGTGGTGAAATTGTATGTAATTGGATGTTATATTATATATAAATAATCATTAACATGTAATATTTATTATTTACATCATTTATACTCATTATTATACCCATCCAAATAATTAAGTGTTGAATAACAAACTACACCACGATGTGGAGACGGTAAGTCGTACGTACGCACGTATGGTGACTTTTTCATTCATAGGATGGATAGAATAATGAATATGGTTGTACCATATTTATAATAAAATATAAGTATGTATAAGTTACTGGATTTATTATTTTAGTATGGAAACAACAAAGAAAGAGGAAGTGGAAAAAGAAAATAACTTTGAAAGAGGTGATGAAGTAATTACCTCTTCTTCGGGTTCTTCATTTTGATTTGAACAAAAGGGATAATTATGTTGGATTTATGATAAAGTTAAGGCCTATAGGTTGAATTGAGGGTAGTTGGGAGGATATTTTAACAGGTTTTTTCTGATCCAAATGGATTTGGAGGTGTGAAATTAAGATAAGGGAAGTACCCTTTTATAAGAGAGGTCAGGTTCACTTTAGGAAAATCTTGAAATATTATTTTATTATAAAATATTTTTTGGTTTATAATGGCTGAAAATGGATTTATTTTGATGATAAGGTGGTTATGGGTCAAAATAATCTCAACAAATAGGTTTTATACAAGTTTATGTTACTATATTAACCTTATCTTTTAGATTTAACTCTTAGTTAAATAGTTTAACTTTTAAAATGTCTTCTTGTATTTTTATATTACATGGTTAATAAACTTATTTTAAAATGCCAATAGAACCTAAATTGGTTCATTAATGAAATATATATAATTATATAAGTACTTCAGCCTAACCTTTTATTTTTAGGAATATTATATCATTTAATAATAGAGTATTTTTTTTAAAACTCATTTATGTCAATTTTGACACTATTTAGTATTTGGTTTTTGTGAAAGTCATAAAAATATTATTTATTAGAAAAAAATACATTTAATCAACTCTAAAATGTCAAATTAACCTATAAAATTAGTTTATGGCATAAAAAGTTTCAATTTACATTTATTTTAATATTTATAACATCAATTATTTTAGTCTTTCATTAATAATGTAATCACTGCATCATCATTGTGTCATAAATAAGTTTAATTATTTAATGTCTAAAAATTATAAATAAAATAACATGATGTATTAAATATTTTTAGATTTATCATGAATATTTATATTCTAATTTATCTTATGTTTAACCCTATATTAAAAAAAATTTAGTTATTAAACTTTGAATTTAACACTTTTAACTCTTCTTTAAATAAAATATAATAAATATCCTAATCAAATCCAAGTGGATCAAAAAGGATCATATTTTTGTCCAAAGGTTTATTTTGGTCGAAATAAACTTATCCAATAGAATTAGTACATGCGTTAGAGTAATTATAATATCATTTTTACCTTTAATTACCATATTTATTTTTAACCATGGTAAATAAAATTCAAAAGTTACTATTCATCAAAAATTATTTTCATCCTATTGAACCACATTTTACTTACTGATATCAACCATGTCTTTCAGATTTTTTAAATTCAATTCACAGAAGCGGTAAAATTATGTTTTATGCAAATTTGCAAATTTGCCTAGAAGGTGGGTAAAAGACGGTAAAAAGTTCAATAAAATTTTATATATATAATATTATTATAAAATGACTTAAATGAATTAAATTGGAATAATATAGGTATTATGTATCTATTTTGACTTTAAAATAAATTTAAATTAAAAAAATTATTTAAATAAAAAGTCATCTTTAAACAATAATGCAGTGTTTTTCACTATTCATCAAAAATTGAAAGTTTTTAGAAAAATACCAAAAACTCACCCAAATCTAATTTTGATATTCCAAATTCAAAAATGATGTATATTTTACCATATTAAAAACATATAAGTGGTATTAATTCATTTAAAAAATATTCTCATTGTCAAAAGTAGAAAGCTAGTTTTTGAGGAGTAAAAACTATCAAAAGATTGATATGTGTTTATGTCCAGTTTAAATGTAAAATTACTTCCAATGACAAACATTGGATTAAATGATAAAAATATAATTTAATTATACTTAAAACCCATTAAAATTTATAACTTAACACTAAAAAATTATTTTGATTAAAAAAGTTGTTTTCTATTAAAATTTGGTATTTTTCATTATTCATCAAAATATGAAAGTTATCAGAAAAGCACCGAAAAATTATACAAACTAAATTTTTATGTCCTGCTTCTAAATAAGAAGTTTAGTTTTTCAAATTTAATATATAAAAGTGTCAAATATTGTATTTAAAAAGGGTATGCCTTTAAAAGGCAGTAAAATTGTATTTTTTGAAAAATACTTCTTTTATCAGAAAAATTAAATTTGTTCTTATTTTATGTCTAAGAAACACATAATATGTATATTAAAATTATATGTAGTATATAAAATTTAAAATTCAGTTAATACTATTCATAACTGATTTTTGAATGGCTAGTTTGTTAAGTCGTGGTGCGCTCGAACTCGGTGTTGCGTGTGGCACAAAGCTATTGAATTACTTTAAAGAAAATAACTTAATATGAAATCTTAGGGTGTTACATTATTCCCCACTTTTGGAAATTGAGTACTTGAAATTTTAAAATTGGGCATGGGAACTTCATTGAAAGTCCCACATCAGAAAAAGAGTCAATAAAACTATCACTTTAAAAGAAAGAAAGGGAGGTACAAAGGTCGCCTGAGATAACCCATACTAGGATTACATATAGGAAAACATGGATATGTAAGATAAACTAAGTGTCAAGTTTTGATGGAGAGTGATAGAAAACATGATCAGGATAAAGTTAATAGCAAGAAAATCACAAACTTTTGAGGGGTTAAATGGTCATTAGTTTTCCAGTAAGAAAAGTAAACAGACAACATTTTTTGTTTTAAGTTCCATTTCATAAATTTGAGGAATTTATTTATGAGATTGACTAATAAAATAAAGAGATATACTTACTTTTCAAGTAGATTTTTATCCTTTAATAAATTTCTACCATTAACTTATATTTTCTCCAAACGATGATTATTCAAGATGAATTAGTCACACCTGAAGTGCTAGAATCAACTTATAGAGAATCAAATAATCCAAAAAGGATGAACTATATATTTCTCCTCTCTTTAGAAATTAACCAAAACCAAAATGGTTAGTAAAAGATCATATGGTCCCCAAAATAAATAATCCTTTATAGAAATAAATACTACTCTTAATTTCCAAAATTAAACAAACAATACCTGAAGTTCAATAAAGACCATTCAATAAACAATTTTCCTTAAAATCCTTCAATATAATCCAAAATAAGATTGAAACCCAAAAATCAGAAGAATTTAATCACATAGTCTTTCATAGTAAATCTTAACATTTATCTCCAAATAATATCAACTACTCTTAAAGTCTCATACTAAAGTTTAATAAACAAAATCACATATTCTCTATTATAGGTTAATCATTTCCTTTAATAACCTGAATCTCTATAAAAACATATATTCTCCCAAAATAAAAATCCACCATTACTCCTCAAATAAAATCCCATAGTATTCTATTTTCCTTAGGCATATAGTGTTCCCAACAGATCGAACATCTTCCAAAATAACATTTATCACTTAATCACCAAATCATTTTCCTATATTAAGGATATCTATTTGATAAAATATAAGATGAAAAATCAACTTATTATTGATCAATAAAATCATTTAACTAAAAATAATTAGTCACACTAACTAGGGACTTCACGTAGTCCAGTGGTAGGCGATAAATCCCAGTCGGACTTTGGTTGGGGGTTTGATTCCCATAGCTTTGTCCAACGCGATGGTTTGTCACATGGTCTGTGTGTTTTCCTTTTTAAAAAACTGTATTTTATAACATTCCCAAAATGAGATAAATTCCCCAAAATATCCATAAGATAATTTAACCACAAATTTTATCTCATACCTTGCATTTTCATCCCAATAACCTGTAATTGCCTCAAATTCAAGGATCATATAAACCCAAATGGTTCTTTATAACTATATCTACAAAAGAAAATATAATTATTCCTCAAATAGCATTTTCACATAACAAACTGCAGGGTTACACATACAAGAGAAAATTATTCCAAAGTAATACCATCAACAAAGACCATTAATACTTTTAAACATTTCTCCATCCATTTATTTCCACATAGGTTCTTCCTTGACTTAGTAGTTATCCTATAGAATAGGGTATTGACTCGAGTAATTCCTAGGTCCCCTACATTTATAAAAAAATGACTGTAAATGGATTCTTAGGATCATTTTCTTTTTCTTCCATAGTAATCTTCATTTTTCCTCAGAAATTCTTTACTCTATGTCCTTCTTTTCTACACATAAAGCATTTATCTATTCCATTGAGACACTTTACTGGGTGTCTCCTTCCACATTTTCTATATAATGGAAATTGAGTTTTCTTTTCTCCACAGTCTTTACTGCTAGATCTCTTATCATTCTCTGCCCTTCTCTTCTTTGTTGAGTTTGGGAGTTGGTTAATGTATATGTTTTTTATCATATTTTTGGAAACCTGCTTCGGAATGAACATTATATCTTTTACACCTATCAACATTCCATTTATTTTCTCATTTCCACCATCATGACCACCTTGAACATCATGTTCAATGTTACTATGGATTCCTTGGAATCCATCCATTAACTAAAACTAGAAAGCATAGTGTGAGTAACAATAGTCATAAAATCATTTAGAGAATATCATGACACCTTATTTTCAATCTAAAACACCTTAGGATTAACTAAGGTTATTTATTCTCATATTATATTAAAATCCTTCAAATCAATTTGTAAATAAAATATAAATTATTCAAATCATATCCCTCCAGAATGTCATAACCAAGAGTGCATCAAGGCCTGTTATCATTCACTAGTTCCCATTCGAGTCTAGCTCAAAGTGGTGTTTTTAGGTTTTACCCCTAGATACATCTATGCCAGAACTGCCACTACCTACTCATATCCAGACAGGGATTTATTGCTTGGAAAATTCACAAAATCTCTACATTACCAAAATTCTAGGAAGTTCTTCTATACTAATCCTTAAATTCTATCCTAGGGTAATGTTCTCTAATCAAAGTTTTTTTAAATCTATTTTCCAAGGTTTGTACTAAACTTCCTCTGATACCAACCGTAACACCCCGAACCTAGTTACCCAGATTCGGTGAATTATTGCATAACATTGGCATGATCACAAGAGATCAAGTCTCGAAATACCAATTAGTTTAGTATACTTGTAAGTACTAGAAACATACATAAGTTTTACATTACATTATGAAATGAAAAACAACAACATTGTGTCTCCTTTTAACACACTCATATCCCTTAGGTTATCCCTATAAGTCAGTCATAATATAATTCTTCACATCATGGGAAAAATAAAACATAGAAAGGGGTGAGCTCAGATGCTTAGTAAGGATAACAATATAGTGGAAACTTTTATAAATAAGTATAAACATTTAAGTAAATGTATAAGACTAAAATATAAGCCTTTTAAACTTAAATTTCAGTATAATATGGAAAAAATAAATCAAATAATTCCAATTACTTATTAACATGTATATTATAATAGTAAAATAATCACATGTAATATCAATAGCTAATTTTATAATGATGGAATTCATAATGTCGGACATCATAACCACATAGTCAAGGCCTTGTGCCAAGACTACAAATAAGATTTTGTCAAGGCCTTGTGCCAAGACACTAGTTTGTCACATGAGACCTACTAATGGATCGAGGGGCTATAGTGGGATTCACCCGTCACTTACTAAGTCTAATTAATTCATTATATGAAAAGTTTGAAACATAATCTAAACATTAGTATTAAAACTCACATACGAAATGTCAATATTTTAACCACAAACAATAAATGGTATAAAAATAGCACATCCACAGTCAAACATAACTCATTTAATAAAATATAGAATATTGTATTATAATAAATCAACCTCAATCAATAATAATAATAGATATTGATATAGATGAAAATAATTAGTAAAACTATTTGAGAGAAATATCCCCTTTTTCTTGAAAACATTTAAAAGTCGCACTATTTATCAAATAAGTTGTTTAAAAGAGATTTCTAAATAAAAGTGTCCCATAAATCTTTGAAACTTTTTAAATTAATGTTAATTTTAAAACATTCATGTCCAAATAAATTAATCCTTAAAACCATTTTTAAAACATGGACATTAATGGTAAAGATTTGGTAGAATAAATCGTTAAAACATTTTGAATGGTATTTTAGTTAAAGAGTTCCTAACCAAATGAAAGACGCTTAAAAACAAAAAATTGAGGAATAACATTAATAAAAACTTTATAATATCACAAGAATAAAGATATTCATGATATAATTTGTCAAAGGACAATATATACACCATATAAAAGTTAATTGGTGCATAAAAACAAAGAAGTCTCAATGGAATGTAAATTGAGATGAAATCCCTTATAAAGACTGTATCCTTAGATTAAGGATAAATCATTGACATAATTATGTGTGAAAAATATAAATTCACTCAATATTATTGTATATTCAGTGTAAATCAATCATAATACATTCACACATATTTTTTTAAAAACAAAACCAATGACTTGGATGTTTAACTCAATGAATAGAAATTGAGTTAAGATTGCCCTTATCAATTTTATATCAATGACTTTAGAATTTATCAATAGATTTATTGTGTGTATAAAAAGTATATCCACACAAAGGTTATTGTAAATTACTACATTAATAAATAAATATTTATTTAGCACATAATCTTGGAGTAAAATAATCAATTAAGTGTGCGTAAACCCCAATGAGTGGAAATTGAAATTAAAAATTCCCTTACCGATTTGGTAACTTATGAAACATACACCCCATGAAAGTAGGATAATACAATTATTATTTAAATACACATAAATTAAAGTTTATTACACAAATAATACAATTATGGGTAGTACATACACCATTCAAAAGGAAATTGTGGCAAATATAGCATGAATCTCATGGGAATAAAAGTGAGATGAAAACCCCATACCTTGTACTTTTCCTTAGTCGATGGTAGGTTAACCTTCTATATAATGGTTAAATAATTGTTATTAAATTATACAAGAACCACATACATAAATATTATATCATATATGATCTTCTAATATTTCTTTGTTAATGATATTTTAGTACTATCATTATTTTGGGTGTTAACTGATTCATTTTCCTTTATATGTTTTGTTACGTAAGTCATGTTTGTTATGGATAGGATGTATTTGATTCATATCCATAATGATATTAAGTTCTTAAACATTATTTTTAATCATAAAATGAAAATTATTCTTGAATGGTTACGATGGGAAATGACGTCTCATCGCATCGTGGAGACGATAAGTCGTACATATGCAGGAGGGACAATATCATTCTATTAGTGGTGAAATAATATGTAATTGGATGTTATATTATATATACAGAATAATTAACATGTTATATTTATTATTTAAATCAGTTATACTCATTATTATACCCATCCAAATAATTAAGTGTTGAATAACAAACTACACCACGATGTGGAGATGGTAAGTTGTACGTACGCACATATGGTGACTTTGTCATTCATAGGATGGATAGAATAATTAATATGTTTGTACCATATTTATAATAACATAAAATTATGTATAAGTTACTGGATTTATTATTTTATTATGGAAAAAACAAATAAATATGAAGTGTAAGAATAAAAGAACTTTGAAAGAGGTGATGAAGTAATTACCTCTTCTCTGGGTTCTTCCTTTTGATTTGAACAAAAGGGATCCTTAGGTTGGCTTTATAATTAAAGTAAGGCCTCTAGGTTTAAGTGAGGGTAGTTGGGAGGATATTTTATCAGGTTTTGGCCGAGAAAAATGGCATTGGAGGTGTGAAATTAAGAGAAGTGGAAGTACCCTTTTATAAGAGAGGTCAGGGTCACCTTAGGAAAAGCTTGGAATATTATTTTATTATAAAATAATTTCTGGTTTATAATGAATCCAAATAGATTTATTTCTAGTATAATGTGAGTGTGAGTCGAAATAATCTCCAAAAATAGGTTTTATACAAGTTTATGTCACCATATTAACCTTATATTTTAGATTTAACTCTTAATTAAATAGTTTAACTTTTACAATGTCTTCTTGTATTTTTATATTACATGGTTAATAAACTTATTATAACATGCCAAGTGAACCTCAAGTGGTTAATTAATGACATATCTATCATTATATTATTCCTTAATTCAAACTTTATATTTTATGAATATTATATAATTAAATAATATAGTATTTGTTTTAAAAACTCATTTATGTCAATTTTGACACTATTTAGTATTTGGTTTTTTTGAAAGTCATAAAAATATTATTTCTTATAAAAAATAAATTTAATCAACCATAACATGTAATATTAACATATAAAATTATTTTATATCATTAAAAGTTTCAATTTAAATTTATATCAATTATTTTAGTCTTTCATTAATAAGGTAATTACTGCATCATCATTGTGTCATAAATAAATTTAATTCTTTAATGTCTAAAAATTATAAATAAAATACCATGATGTAGTAAATAGTTTTATATTTCTAATTAATATTTATATTCTAATTTATCTTATGTGTAACAATATAATAAAAATGTTTTAGTTATTAAACTTTGAATTTAACACTTTTAACTCCTCTTTAAATAAAATATAATAAATGTCCTAATCTAATCCAAGTGGATCAAAAAGGATCATATTTTTGCCCAAGTTTTTAATTTGGTATAAATACACTTATCCAATAGAATTAGTACATGTGTTAGGGTAATTATAATATTATTTTTACCTTTAATTACCCAATTTATTTTTAACCGTGGTAAATAAAATTCAAAAGTTACTATTCACCAAAAATTATTTTCATCCTATTGAAACACATTTTACTTACTTATTTAAACCTTGTCTTTAATATTCTTTAAATTCAATTCATAGAAGTGGTAAAATTATGTTTTATACAAATTTTCAAATCTTCCTAGAAGGTGGGTAAAAGACGGTAAAAAGTTCAATAAAATTTTATATATCTAATATTATTATAAAATGAATTAAATAAATTAAATTGGACTAATATAGGTATTATGTATATATATAGTCTTTAAAAAATATTTAAATTAAAAATAATTATTTAAATAAAAAGTTGGCTTTAAATAATACCGCAGTGTTTTTCACTATTCGTAAAAAATTGAAAGTTTTTAGAAAAATACCAAAAATTCTCCCAAAGATAATTTTGATATTACGAATTTAAAAATGATGTATAATTTACCAAATTTAAAACAAATAATTTTTATTGATTAATTTAAAAAATATTCCCATTGTCAAAACCAGAAAGCGGGTTTTTGAGAAGTAAAAACTATCAAAAGATTGATATGTGTTTATGTCCAATTTAAATGTAAAATTACTTCCAATGACCAACATTGGATTAAATGATAAAAATATAATCTAATTATACTTAAAAACTATTCAAATTTATAATTCAATTCTATAAATTATTTTGATTAAAAAATTTGTTTTCAATTAAAATTTTGTATTTTTTACTATTCATCAAAATATGAAAGTTATCAAAAAAGCACTAAAATTTTATCCAAACTAAATTTTTATGTCCTTCTTCTAAATAAGAAGTTTATTTTGTCAAATTTAATATATAAAAGTTTCAAATAATGTATTTAAAAATGGTTCACCATTAAAAGGCGGTAAAATTGCATTTTTTGAAAAATATTTCTTTTATCTAAAAATTTGAATTTATTCTTATATTATGTCTAAGAAACACATAATATGGATGTTAAAATTATATGGAGTATATAAAATTCAAAATAAAGTTAATACTATTTATAATCGCTTTTTGAATGGCTATTTTGGTAAGTTATGGTGCACTCAAACTCGGTGTTGCATGTAGTATAAGCTATTGAATTACTTTAAAGAAAATAACTTACTATGAAATATTAGGGTGTTACAAAAAATCCATTACCATAGGTTTGAATTCCTTCGCATGTTTTCAAACATCCTATATAATAAATATAGGTTTTTATAAATATATTATATAACCATAATCATATATCTCATACCATATTTTATTTACTTTCAGTCTTTTATCACCTATTTGTTAACAATTATTTGTTAAAATCACTGCTTTAGGTGATAATTACTTTGTTTTTCATGTATGCTTTGGTTCGGTAATTTCATTCCTTTTAATTTAATCATGGTTCCATTATCTCAATATTTTTAACCATGATATTTATATAATATATATTCATTATATATGTATTTATATTAATCTATAAAATTTAGAGATAGAAAATGGATTACATCGTTCATGAAGATGGTAATCTGCACGCACACATGAACATTGTTTCCATTTTTATCTATGGAGTGAATGAAAGGAAAATAAATTTTAATTAACCTTTATAATATCATTATTATTTTATATATATTTATATATTATTTATATTAATAAAATACATCCTTATTATCATCCATGTAAAAAAAACAAAAACATTTCACAATGCTACGTGGAGGCAGTAGTCCGCACGTGCTCATGAGCGACGTTATTATTTTTCAAATGATTGGAAGTTAAGAATTTATATGTGATTTTATATTTCAAGAAATATTTTTATTTCCTAAATATCTAATAAATTTATTAACTTTATCCTTACTATCTTCCATGTAAAGCGTAAGTGAAAAAAGAATCAAATCGCTTCACGTGGTGGTGGTCCACCATACACACGGGCGACATTATTGTATCCCCCCAATGAATGGTACATAAGAATTTATATATGATATAATAATTCCAAAAGTATAATAATTTAATAAATATAATATAAATATTTTAAATCCATAATTATATATATCCTTGAAATGTGGTGATGGAAAACGAATTACATCAGTTCGAAGGCGGTAGTCCACCATACACACGATCGATGGTTTCATTTCCCATTTGATGGAAGTGAAGATGGACCTGGGTTATGATATTAGAATAATATCATTTTAGTATATATTTGATACTTTTTTTATAATATTATCATAGTTTAATATTATTTTAAGGAGGTTTGAGAATAAATAAAACAAAAATGCATGTTTAATAATTTCACCTCTTCTTTGAAGAGCCTCTTCAGGTTTATACCTAAATAATTGTTAGGAGGGATTCCTAAAAAAATAAGGCCTCAGAGGGAATTAATTAATATATTTTTTAAGTTAATTTCTGAACCAAAGGGATTTGGGATTGTGAAGAGGAGGGGAGAGTGGGTGGCCTTTTATAAGTGGGGAGAGGATACACTTGGAATTTTTGAAAAAAATCTATTATTTACAAGTTTTTATCATGTCACAAGCCTAAGAAATGGGCCATTATAGAACCATATAGGTTATAATTTTAAAATATGGTCATCTATTAGGTTTTTTTCCAGTTTTTAGGTCATTTAAATCCTTATCTTTTTAGTTTAACCCCTCAGTAAACCAGTTTTTACCTTAACCACATTAATTAATTTTTACTATTTTCACTATTAATTATGGTAAAAATTTAATTTTAACTTATTATATAATATTATTTATTATTATTACAAATATGGAATCCATTTTTCCAAATTTAATTCAAATAATTGGTACAATTCAATTTAAAATTAAACCCGCGGACATGTCGAAAAGACGGTTTTTCAAAAGAAAACCTTTCAAAAGTTTAAAAAGTTTTTATATAAGGATTCAACATTAAATTGATTAAAATGACCTAAATTAGTAAAATTGAAATATAATTGAACTAATTTCACTTTAATACCAATTTAAAACATAATTTAACCTTTTAAATAATTTAAACGAATAGGTAGTTTTCAATAAAAATCAGTATTTTCATTATTCATTAGAAAAAATAATCTTTTTAAAGAAATCCAAAAAATTAACCCAAATATAATTTTAAAATGTAGATTTAAAAAAATAATTTTATTTTTTCAAATAAATTTTATTAAATTGGTAAAAATAATTTTAAATCATGTGCGCAAAATGAAACTAAACTACCTTATAGAAAAATATAGTTTTTTCAAGAAACCTTTCATTTTATTTAAAATAGTTCTTATTTTATTTATAATCAATATATAACCATTGAATTTATTATATAAATGTTTAAACTGTATAAATTTCATAATTTATTCATTCCTACTCATACCCACCAACTTAACAGCTAGGTTATAATGGTCATTTTTGAATAATAATATTTTAATAATGTATCGTGTTTTGTTTAAACTCAGAGTTGCATGCATCATAAGCTATAGAAGAGATTTAATTTATTTAAAAATAAATATATTGTAAATTCTTGGTGTGTTGTGTTCTATTATATTCTTTTTGTTGTGTTCCATATATACTATCGAAGAATATTTTCCTCTTTTAAAATCTTGAGGCGTTATAACTGGGCTATCTCACTATATAGAAATTGTGACCAACCATACCCTAAAGGTACATGACATAACCCCAACACCATCCAAATAAAAATACCCATTTAATGGAACCCATTAAATTGAAAATTTCATTCAATTTTAATCAAAACCCTATATAGATCATAGGGAAACTATTGAACCACTAAGGGTTTGAATTGTATTTCTTTACAATGTGTGGTGCTTGATTTGTTGACACCATAACATTGGTTATGTTGTAGTAATGATAAATATATTATAATAATTTTATAAAAAAATCTTGTGATGTGGATGGTGTTTTTTTAGAATAATGGATGATTTGATTATTTCTAATTCTACATGTGTATGCACCTTAGAAAATGGAAAATGTTGTAGCTAATTTGGTGAATCAAAGGATTTTTAGGAGAACCTGGTATGATCATGGGTGAGTTATATGGAAGTTAAATGTTCTAGATTTGGGAATATGATCTACTATAGGATATTATGTCATAGATAATCATTCCAGGCCACAATAATTGATTGATCTCACTTTCTATACAATATTGTAGTATTGTATTCCATAGTGAAGGATTTAAATAGAATGAATTCATTGTGGAAGTAGGGATCATTCCATAGCCAAGTAGTTTCCAGAAAAGTTTAAAATTCCATGGGGAAGTTAATTATAGACTTAACTTGAATTTTATGTCTTTGAATGCTCACAGAAAATGTTTGGAATACCTATAGAAATGTCAAAAATATAGAAGGAAGGATGAGTAACCAGAACCATCAGATTAAGAAATGAAAGTTTATAAAATTTCTTATAGTGGTTCTGGGAAAGTAGTTTGAGAATATAGCATATTGATAAATATGAATTTTAGAGAATAAAAGGAAGTTATTACATATAATAGGATGTAAATATGTATGATTAATATTGGAACTCATTGAAGTTACTACAAAAGAATAATTTGATTCAGTAGATAAGTTCATGGATTATTTATGAAGAAGTAACCAAGGAGATCAATAGTATATCTACCCAAAATAATAGGATGTAATTGTTGTTGATCATGGTATACCTACATGTCTTTAGAGTATGGTAAAACTATAAGTCTATAAGATGTGGGTGATCTTCCCAAAGCAAAGTTCAAAGGATAAGAAGTGAAATGAGCCTTGGGAGAGGAGTGATCATATCCCTAAATAATATTTGTAAGAGTAGTGAGATTTAGTGATTCAATGCATCGACACATTACTATTATATACTCCTTGGATTAGTATGAAGTGGTGTACCAAGTAAAAATTAGTTTTTTCCTTATAATTTCTTTTTCATATTTTATATAACTCAATATAATTAAGTGGGCTAAGAAATATTATATAATATTTGACAAAGGGCATGTTAAGTGAAAATGTAATATGATCAATGAATCAACAATAGAAAAATAAAAAACCCTTATAGTTAAGTGGTCAATATCATTTGGGTAGTGAGATTTTAAATGAAAAGTGTTTAAATAGGTGATGAGTTCCATTCCCTAATTCACCTCCCACCCTTGATCAGGATATCTCTTATCTAAGACCCTTGAGGGTCCTACAATTGGTTCAAATAAAGGTTTATTTTCTATTGGATTTGTTTTATTTTCTGACTTGATCTAAAGTTGGTAAAAGGAATGAAATCCATGGTGAATAGTCATTTGTTTTATGAAAATAATTTCAATAATTGGAATAAGTATTTCATTTCATATTTGGAAGAAAAAGTGGGTGTTCCTTGAGAAGTTTGTTTGGATGGAATTTTTCTATTGATCTATTATGAAGTTATATTTGAAACATATCAAAGGAGTTTGTATATTTATGCTTCTATTAATAGTTCCTTAAAGTATTATCAAAGAAAATATGTGTTCAATAATATTTCTCACTAAAGTTCTAAAAATATATGTGGATGATATTGTTAGATTAATTTGGAAATAAACACAAGATAAATGAAAATTATTATAGGTTTAAAGGCACAAAGAAAGAGTATAAGTTTGGTGAAATTTTAAAAAAAATGAAATTTTATTTAATGAATCTAGAATACTACAAAATAAATCTATATAAAATTCATATTTTTAATTTATTAATTCATCCAATGAGGTTTTAGGAATTAGTGAAGAGGATGATAGTCCAAGTGAAGTTGGGACTACTGATGATGAGAAAATCCCAAGGATTCCAAGGAGGGAAGTTTTCCACTTATCAAAATAATTGGATCAATAGTTAATATAAGAAAATATTAAGAATAAAGAATGGAATAAGTCCCAACATATTTGTATCAAAGTGTTTCATATTTAAATTGATAAGTTGAAAAGACTGAATAAAAGGTTTTTGGAAGGATCCACTGATCTAAGGGAGAATAATGGTTCCCAAGATGAATAACTAAATGTGGTGTTCATAAAGGTGTAAAAATTAAAATATGATGTTAAGGGAAATATTATTAACTCAAAATAATTTTAAATTTTAAAGACTAAGAAGGATCATTTGGATTCACATATGTCAGACTTGGTTGAGGAGAAACAGAGGTTGCAACAAGAAAATATTTTCCTTAAAGACTCTGTTTATAAAATGAATTGGAATATAGAAGAGAAAAGTGATATTTTTAAAAAAACTCACTCATGACTTAGAATAAGATATATATAGTGGGAAGGAATCAATAAGGTTTTAAATGATCAAATTGTGTCAATAATTAAAAAAGATTCATCAATTGGAGGATGAGTTGACTTTATCCAAGAATTTGTTGAATGAAAAGGGTAATCTTAAACTCAAATATGATTTTCATTTAGTATTCCAATATTATTTTTTTGGTGATAGTGAATTGAAAAGAAAGTATGACTCATTTAAATAAAATCATGAAAATATTGTGATTTTACAAAGGCCATGCAATATAGGAAAACCTATCCTTGGTCATGATGGATCACTCTCAATATATAACAATAAAAAATCTATGAAAAATTAAAATTAGACAAAAAAACCTTATAGGATATGTAAATAGATAAAATATTGTTCCTATAATAGGTAATAGAAACTATATGAGTCCTATAATAAGGTATGTAAATATGTGCTATTTTTGTGGGGTGCATGGGCACATTTCAATTTTTTCAAAAGCTTTATAGTATAGTACAATCTATGAATCTAGTGTAAATTTTGAAATACTAAGCCATCAATCATGGAAGAAAAGTTATGGGAAATATTTTAGAAATTCCTATTAAACAAAGCATGACTCAAGTGGAATTTTCAAAATATATTCAGTTGGGATAAATGGAAGAACTTAGAAAACATTCACTGAAAAATCTATTCCTTTTAGAAATATATTTCAAAGGACACATGAAGAAGAATTATATTCTTATATTGATGTGAAAAGAAACTATAAATATGTATTTAAACTACATATCATTTTTAGATTCAAGAAAATAGTTTAGAATCAGGATAATAGTTCACATGTTGTTAAAATAGAAAAGGCACATGTGAAAGAAAGTTCCCAAGGAAAGGTGATTATTGAAAAGACCAACAATACTATCAGGGATAAGAAAATTAGTGAGGTTGTTTGGAAAATGAAAAATAAATTTGATTTGGAAAATAAAATTATGTGTGTAGAATATATCTAAGGAAAAACATATTTTTTTTTTGGGTTGTGAGGAAAAGAATAGACACAAAAAGGTGCAGAATAGATTAGATTCTATTAAATCTTATTCGGATCTAAAAATTCTCCAAGATAAAGGATAAAGGGAAATTTTGGTCCGTAGTGACTCACCATACTCCTCAAATTGTTGAAAAATATAGGTAACCCTTTTCCCATATTATTTAATTGTTTTTAAAATATTTTAATTTGTGCATAAAATTGGGGGAGATAGAATTTATGGAGTAAGTATACTAAAAAAATCACATGAAATAGAGCTAAAAACAAATATATAAAGCTGTAAAATGCATATTTTAAGAGGTGTTTGAAGTGTTTTAGTTAATTATTGGTATCAATCATAAATTTTCATATTGGGTGGAATTTCTCATGTTTAAAATTTCATGGAAAATGGATTGAATTGTGGAATAAAACGTTTCAAATTCATCTTGAAATAATCAATGTTACTTTGATAATTATAGTATATTATATTTTTTATTAAGAAGAATATGGTGTGGAACAAGTGATATAAATCCAAGGAGTTAGTGGAATCAAACCACTAAAGAATAGGACATATTTTAAGAATTTACATAGATTAACATCATGTATATTCATTTATGTTTTCTTACAATTGGTATTAGATTATTATTTTTTAGGAAACTAAATGTTGATACTCATGGGGATTTATTCTCAATAAGTTATATCTATATGCTAGAAAGTATTGTAATAATTGATGTCAAGATATGATGTTATATTTCAAGGGGATTTGATGATAAATTTTTTAAAGGCTATTCATCCTCATCACTGAATGAAATATGTTTTCAAAGTTTATATACCATGAATGTCAAGTGTAATTACCAACTTGATATTTATAAATGGTATAAATTTATGTCTCAAGTGGTATGTTTATCGCACTTTATGATTTCCTTCTTATATAATAATGGTTTTTGTAAAGATTTTGTGATATTATAGGTTGTGTTTTTATTAGAAAAGTATAGAGATCAGTTTTTTAAGGTGTTATTGATATTAATGAGTGGTATGGATGTATTTGTCGATGTTAACTTAGACTCTTTTTCCTATACTGATCCTAGGCTTCATATTATTAGAGGATTTGTTGGCATCCCAAATTATAAGTGGTAAATTCACTCATTTAATTATTTATGTTTTTTCATCTTTCATGAAAGGTTTCTTTAAGGGTGATTCTAGATTTGATTGTATAACCATAAAGTTTTATAATTTTAATTAATTAATATGTAATCAAATCATTTGGTTAACCAATAATTGGTTGAATCCAAAATATGAAGTTTCTTGAAAAATAGAGAGCATAGAGGATTTTTCTTCTATCAATAAATATGAAATAAAATCTTATTAGGAAACCCTCTTATTTTCTCAATGGAGGAGTTAAGTGCATCATTAACATAGGGGAGAACAAAGTGGAAGTGTTCACCTAGAGGAATTTTTAATTTTTTACTAGGAACTCAAACATGAGGGAGAAAAGTTAAAGTTGATTTTGGATTAATTCCACCAATTGGATTTAATTTCCAAGGTGGTAGTAAGAAGTGGTTATATTATCAATAATAAAAAGTGGTTATATTGACCAAAAAAATAAAAAAAGGGGGGATTTTTAAACCCCTAAGGGTTTGTATTGGATTTGATAATAGTGTGGGGTGTTGGATTTTTTGACGATATAAGTGGAAGATTAGTGTAAGATGGAATATCTATGTGAATATGGATTAAGAGGCTTTGTTAACAATACATGACTAAAGTAATGCTTGTAGGATTATTATAGATTTATTAATTCTATAAATTATTTGGTTGAATGATAAATTATTAATTCTACGAGAGAAGAAATCTATAAGAAAGATAGTATTTACACCGCAGCACATTTGTTTTCATCATAGAAGAAGTTTTTTTGGAGAAATATCTCTAAAATATTAGAGTTTTTTAATACATAGTAAGATACCACATAGTAGCTCAAAGTTTTTTATTGTAAAGGATTAATAGAATTTTTAGTCTCTTATGATATGATAGAGATTCATAAAGGTAACTAGGCATCATGGATGGACTATGTAAAGTTTATATCAATAATATTAAGGTTTATTTGAGTTTACTAAGTTTTGGTACAATATTCTATTCCATAAGGGTATTTGTGTCAAGGTTGATCCCACCTCATGTAAGGGTAACTTGGAAAAATCCAACTTCACATAAAGGTAAAAATGGATTTTCATCGGGGTAGAGGAGTAGACCATGATGTATAATGTAGAGTTATGTTTTGGATGATATTACATTAAAGTAACTCAAAGCTTATGTAAAGTTCATCTGAATATTTCAGGATTTATGTAATGGTACACAGGGATGTGATTCAATGCAATATCATGGATTGTGTCGTAGGATATATTTGAGTGTCCTTGTAAAGGTGAATAGTGTTATGTGTAAATGTCATCAAGTAAATATATTACCTATATAAAGGTGGATGACCAGCCTATGTAAAGTTAAAGTATTAAAAATGGTCAATGAGCTAACAACATGTCATAGGATATTATGTACTAATGTTGAAGAGGAGATGTCCACACTGTAGAATGATCATGCAATATGGAGGGTTTTATTTTAGCAGAGTGGATGAGTTGATAATTTATAAGTCTATAGTTGTCCATGCTATAGTAAATATACTATTCCATATCTAATTATATGAATTTAATGAGTTTGAGGAGACCATTTCATGATCATGGATAAGTTATTTGGAAGTTAAATGTGTGAGATATGTGGATCTAGTAAACTATAAGAGACTATATTGTAGGAAATCATTCCACTTCATAAGAATTTATTGATTTTACTTTCTAATCTATAGTGTAATTTGATATGATATGGTGAAAGTATGAAATAGAATGACTACATCATGGAAGAAGGGATTATTCCATGGTCATGTAGCTTCTAAACTGATTGTAAATTTAGAAATGAAGTTACTTTAGGGTCTTAACTCTAATTTAATGGATCTAAATGGGAACAATTAATGTGTAGAACTCCTTTAAAAATATCAATAAGTGATAAAAAAGAAGGATTAATTTTAACCATCAAATTCAGGGCTATATGTGTATAAAACATCCTATAATGGTTCTATAAAAAAAATTTATACATAAAGAATTTCTAGAAATATAAATTTCAGAGAAGGAAAGGAATTTATTCCTAATGAGGGTCTAGAAATAAGTAGAAGGAATATTTGAACTCATAAAAGATCCTAGAAAATAAGAAGTTGTTGTAGGAAGATTATTTCAAAGATTCAATATGAATAATTATTCAAAGAAATCAATAGTGCTTCTACCCAAAGCAAGATGATGAAATTGTTGATAGTCATGGTGAGTTTAAATGTCCTTAAAATGTTGTTGGACTAAAATTCTATAAATTTTGGGTAATATTCCTAGATCAATGCATGAAGGATAATAATGTTTTTGATCCTTGGGAGAGGAGTAACCTTTTCCCTAAATAATATTTGAAATATTAGTGATATTTAGTTATTTGATACATCGGCACATTGTTGATCGCATACTCCTTGGACTATCCCATAATGGTGAACAAAGTAAAAATTAGTGTGTTCCTTATTATTATTTTTATATTATGCACAACTCAATATGATTAAGTGGGATAAGAAATATTAAATAATATTTAGTAAAGGTAAGTTCAAGTGAAAAGGTAATCAGATCAACAAATCAATAAGAGAAAAAGCAGTGACCCTTATAGTTAAGAGGTCAAGATCTTTGGGAATTGAGAGTTTTAAAGAAAATTATTTAAATTATAAACAAGTTACATACCCTGATTCACCCTACCCCTAAGGTATATCTCATGTAAGATCCTTTAGGGACCTAGAGAGACTTACTTCTAATGAAATGGAGAGAAAATACATGAGATCATCTTCCTAGGACATCCTCTATACAAGCCATAAAATGTCCTGTTTTTATGGGATAATTCAACCACGATCTGATGGAATCATCTCAAGAAACTTATCATAGAGACATCAAAAATCAATGAAATCAAAAGTAAAGAGGGACCAAGGGATAATAAAGGAAAGAATCACCTCAAATCTACCATGGAATCACCAAAAAAATCACCCCTTTTTCAAGGTGAATCAATAAGGGAAGGTTATAGGAGAACCCCCAAGTTCAGTTATGTGATGGGAGAAGGAAAATGGAGGGGGTTACTTAAAACTTATAGGGGAAATGGTAATTTATCACTTTTTTAATAATTGTGGGTAGATTTATAGTTTGGTCGCACGATTTTCCAAATTGTGCAGCTCCTTATGAAATTTTATAGCACTACGTACAGTTGCCTCACATGGTTCTCTGTAACCATGCATAAGTCATGCACCAAAATCCCACACCTAATGTCACTCGTATGGTTTTCTCTATACCATTACATGGTTTTTTCAAACTGTTTGGTAACCATGTATAGGGGAAGAACCCCTTCCAAATATATAAACTTCAACCTAAAGATATTAGCCTTCACTTGATCACCCAAGACCTCTCTATAGCCTCAAACCGTATCCAAAAACAAATCCTTGAGATGATCCAACTCTTAGAATTCCATTATGAATATCAATTCTCCAAACCTCCCTTGCTTCAGGACTAAAAATTACAAATCCCTCTAAATTTCATAACCTGTAAGGATGAAAGTATTTACACTATTAATGTACCTATTAGTATAGATATAGTCATAATATATTATGATAATACTGACAATATTGGTACTTTCTAAGGATCCCATGTCACACTAAGGAAAAAATCATATACTTTTGAAATTTTATCTCTTGATAGATTTTACTCGAAGAGGGTAAGTTGAGGTCAAAAAAGTAGCCACAAAGGACAGCATAGAAAACCAACTAATGAAATTCATATCTCTATAAAAAAAGAGTATATTATGAGAGCTATAAGTTTTATAATTTTTAATAATTAGCACTAGTGGGAGTGGGTATTTTTCAAAGGGGTTCCCTACACCCAACTCATTCTTGTACTTTTCAACTATCATATCTCATATAAAACTTGATTTGTGTATGTGTGTGTTTTATACATGTAAAAATAATGTGATTTATTATGAATTCACTATATAGTAATTCCATCAGGTTATTTTTCATATCAAAAGGTTATAATAGTTATAAATTATAATGATAACCTATAAATACTATGATAGTAATCATAAATATATGTCATATGTTTTAGATACATCAATATGATAGGACATGTATGATGTCTAACTATCAGAATATGGGGGATCATAATCATTGAGACTTCTTATCATGAATTTAACGCTTTATGATCACAAGTATATGGGATCATAAGGATTTTCCTGCTAATGGGAACACCATGGGTTCTAGGTTTCATTAGTTATTCCAATATACAAGCATGTGTAATGGCCTCTCCACCTGAGAAAATTATCAATGTATGCCATGAATAACATACTTTAATGCATGATAAAAACCATGTTAGTTTATGATTATAAATAGGTAGGTTGTCTTGAGTTCTTAATGAATGGTATGGAATTAGTTGAATGATCAAGGTCATTTTTTTCCTTTCCATGTGTTTTAAGAAGATATTTTTGAGCATTTTACATGGATAGTAGTTCTTATATTGAATCCATGACTATAGTAAAAGTGAGAAAATACATCTAAAATAGTCAAAGAAAAATATATCAATTATTAAAGGATGATGAAATAAATTTTTCATCTTTAATGATGAGATATTTATTGGAAAAGATATTATATAACAAGTTGCATATTCATAGCATGGTTTTAATTATTATAACTTATCCTATCTCTTTAAGAATCATAATGTGTTTCTAGATACCACTCTAGGTCTATAAGTTTGAATCACTTATATTTATATAAGGGCCTAGTGAATCATAGATAGAGATTATCTAGAAGTTCCACTAATTTAGATAAATTAGATTTTAGGATGATGTGAGCCCCATGTCCATGGGTTGGTGATCATCCAAGTGTAAATAATCACAATTAAAATTAACAAATTATATAATTAGTTATTCTAGTTTATAATAATGAGTATTAAATTTATTCATAAAAATATTCACAAGTTATTTAAGCTTAAATAAGTGAATATGGTGAAATTTTTATCAAATGAACATTATGTGTTCAAAGTTTTTTAAATGTATATGGGAGATAAGGAGCTGAGTTAATGATTTGTATTTCATTAGGTGATGTATTGATATGACACAAGTGAGTGATAAAGTGTTCATGACACTAATTTAATTATGTATTAATATGAATATTATTTTTATTTTATAGGTTGTGTTTCTTAAGGGACAAAAGTTCAATTAAGAAACTTATAACCATGGTATAAGTTCATATTTTATGCCTAAATTTGGTATTCCTCTCTCCTTTTATGAATTTATTCCTCTTCCATAAAGGGATTTATAAAACATATCTATGATAAAATATAGTGTAAGAAAACACAAAAATCATGTACAAGACTAAATTAGAAAGTAAATGATCAAATGTAATCAAATCCCATAAATAATGTGTACCTCACTATCCATGTTGAATATCCCACAATAATGAGTTTGATTGACAACCCTAGTTATAAATAAAATTAATTATACCTCCAAAAGTATAAACCTAATAAAATGGAATCATCAAATACTTATATAGAACCTATTATACTTCAAATGGATTGTTAACACCACTTTCAAGGTTAATTAATATAAGATAATGTGAGAAATATTTATCTTATATTATAATAATCACTAGTGTATAAAAAATATTTTAATGGGATATCTTAAATATAAATATTTTATTTATTGAAAGAGACTCTTTAAGTCTATCAATTTCATATGTTATGAAATGTAAAAACCTTCAACTCATTCATTATAAAAATTACAATTAATCCTCATTATTTAAGTTTTTTTAATTACTTTAACATTAAATTAATTATTAAAAAAATCACATGATATGTCATAATTCATATAAAACATGATAATCAATGTGGGGGAGTTTTTTGAATAATATCATATATCATCTTTCATTAAAACCTTGAAACAGTGTTGACAACCACTTCATAATACAAATCATGGTGTGGTGATTTTCACCACATCATGGCTTATGATTTAGTGAATATAACCATCAATCTACCACTTTTACTAAATTTTATCATGATTTATATAGCTTGAAAACTATTTATAAATCCATTATAAATTATTTATATATTATTATCATATAAACTCTATCAAATTTGGGACAAACACTTTGTACCAAAAATAATCCTTATTCCATGGTTATTGGTGAAGCCCTATGAACCTTTGTATCATTGAAATGATTTAATAATTCCTTATATCATAACCATAATAAAATAGAAACCATTGGGAAAACATAATTTATACTCAATCTATAAAAGGGTCTAGTATGATCTTGATCAAACACACCTATATCTCTATAATAACATGTCCACCATAAGTTGTATCATTATACATTATATGTATACCCATATAATACATTTTTATAATACATAGAGTCTGTCACTAGACATAGAACAAGTTAATATAGTATATGACATGACCTAGACCACTGGGACCCCACCTGGTCTGGTGGTCAGTAGAGTGTGCTACCCAAATCCTACCCTCAATAGGCTAGGGACTAAATAATAGCACTAAGAAGGCATACCACATGTGGGAGGTATTATCCTATATGATACTTTTAATATATACTTCTCTAGTATATACTATATCCCATAACCACACAAGGTATATATATATATAACTGAATAAATGAAAAAATCATGTATAATACAATGACTATCTAAAAAAACAACACAATGGCAGACTCTATAAATAAATACAAATATAAGATTCTAATATCCAAAAAGTTGGTCCAAGGAAAGGGAATGGTCCTCTTCACCCCAATATCACTTATTACCACCATCAATGGAATTTAACACCATCAAGTTTTATAAAAACTTTTCTAGGAAGATATATCTAATGGTAAGTGTAATCATCAAGCACCACTAGGAGCCTCTAAGAATCAGGTCTATATATGTAACACCAGCTCCACATCCACTAAGATCATCCATGAACTGTGTGTCATATGAAGGGACATATTATATGTGGGTGAAAATCCCATTCATGGGTGAGTATAAAAATACCCATTAGGATTCAAAAAATACAAAAAAAGTGAATAAAAATAATGAGTCGTCTCATAATCCAATACCAGTAAATAAAGAGGAAATTCCTAAATAAAAAAAATAGATATTCTTTATTGATAGGAAACCCAAGGATATAGAGAATTCCCTATCATCCTATCTCGGATCCACAAAGAATCATAGATGATACATAACTAGATCCACTAAAATACCAATAAGAACCAAATTAGATAGCCCAGTTGTATATTATTTCTCAAAGGAAACCAATATTTCCTAATATTCCCTGGGGAACATAGAACTCAGACTACACAAACTCTATAACTCCCAAACCACTTA
This sequence comes from Viscum album, assembly GCA_963277665.1. NCBI lineage: Eukaryota > Viridiplantae > Streptophyta > Magnoliopsida > Santalales > Viscaceae > Viscum > Viscum album. Next base: position 1,827,184,739 of record OY728160.1, read on the forward strand.
TTTGTAACTACAATGTGAAAATTACACTAATTCAAGGGATAATAACATTATATTAGTACCAAAATTACCAAATTACATAAATAACCATACCATATCCCTCTAAAACTAGATCAAGGTTTATCACCATGATAAATATAAGAGTATCAACCGATAGAGAAATAAAACCTTATGGATATATTACCACACCCTAATGCACAAGGATTACCAAAACTCTATTTTCCCTATTATCATCATCTATCTAAAATAATAATGGTAGACTAATGAATCATTGGGTATATACATGTGATATGAGGGATTATTGGCCCCTATAAATTAATAACCTTCACCCTATCTTGTTGGAAGAATACCAACCTTTATAGGTATAGGACTTGGGTCTCGTCACGTGGAAAGGTACTGATCCCAACTATATTATGGAGGATCCATACTCATTGAGATCAAGGGGTTATTGACTCCATGCTCCAGATTCTTCTAATACCCATAATAGAGTACTCACACCATGGAACCACAAGGGGATATCAACTCCATCACATATGTGAAGGAGTTACACCTTGATATCAAAAATTATTAAAGGAGATTACCAACTCCATGATAGGTCTATATCACCCCACCAAAGCCTTGTTCTATCTATGGATATAAGATCATAACACTACTCTAAAAACCATGTAACTATTCTCTAATTCCAGAGAGAACTTCACCATCATGACCTACAAGTGAAAAAGATTATAATGGACTTCTATCTTACCCAATTCTAACACCTAGATGAAAAGATATAGAAAACACCAAAGAAATCATGGTATATAGAATTTAATCTACTATATGTGGTGCGTAAGACTCGAATAAAATCCATTTGTGCACCCTAGACATTATATCATGTGATTTTAGCCTATATGGAATGTCCCATCAACATACACTATGTGTGGGGTACATTGGTTCATATGGTTTTGTAATATTACTACATCTTAAGACTTTATGTTTACTTATATATGTCATATTAACCTTACTTACATAGTGTGTGAATCTAAATGGGTTGACCTCATGTTTTCTGATCCCAAAGTACATGGAATGTTCTTTTGTCTAGATAGCGTGTTGATCTTTAGGGGTGACTTACGCATGTACCATAACCTATGTTGTGTTGTGTCATCAAAAATGGCGTGTGTGTTTTATTAAATGCCATGTATATTAATCAAGGTGTTTGGGCATGTACTCATCCATTAATCAATTAATGTACCCTATGAATACACATGGTGTGTGCACATGAAATACACATTGTGTGATGTTTATTAACTCAACATAAACCATAGACACAATAATGAACTAAATAGTGTGTCTTTCAAAGTCCACATATCTTGTGGTTGGAAATTTCATATGAAATATCCCAATGAACTATCTTGATCTGCTCATTAATTTTCAAATAATTCCACCACTTTCTAAAATAATCATACATACATCAAAAAACACTAGGAAGAATAATCAAAAGTAAACAAAATAAAACAAATAAAAAGGTAATCCCCACAAAATCCCAGTATGGGGCCCAAAACCCACGTAATAAAATACCTTCCCTTGAAAAAAAACCCCATTATGAACACAAACACGGTGTCATAATTTCCATTTAGGATTATTTTTAGGATACATTTACATTATCACATGTGGATATATTTATTTAATAAATAAATATTCTATTTTCACTTAAAAATAAAAAGCACTAAATCTCTCAAAAACTCCACCTTAGGGTAAACACCATGCCCCAAGATTATTATAACCATCAAAATATATTTAGAATGTCATTTTCTAGTGTAAATTTTACATTTTACCATTTTTAAGTGGTTTGGGACTTTGAAAAATACAAAAATGAGCCAAGTATTTATCAATTAAAAACCCAAGTCACTACACCCTCCCCATTTTTAAACTTTTAATCCTTGGAAAGTAAAGTATTAGGGTTAGTAGACCAAGATCATAAACCATTCCCATATAATAGGATCATATACCTATACACATTCTCCTCTACCTCTAAAATCCCAAAATCCATAATGACTTGTAATAAAATGTGTTTATCCCATCTTCCTTAAAAAACATTCATGAGGGTTTTCATAATCCATAATCAATGATTATAAAAATCATGTCAAAAGGTAATGCCTTAAAACATGTATCAGTTTTCATCATGAATATCATTCATGGGGTTGTCTCTATAATCCTTTCCATCCAAAAATTGTTCATCCCCATAGAATAAAGAAAAAAATTACTTCCAATACCAATATAAAATGGTTCATTAATTATGGTAAATTCTAGAGAGTGCTACACACTCCCCAAATTTATAATGAATGGCACATAATACTATTGTACAAAGATAATATCCTAAAATAAAACATTTCATTGTTCACCTTAATGATAACATCATACCACCATATAGTATCCTTAAATAATAAAGACCATAGAGGTCCACCACAACTCACCAACTCTCAAAAAAGTGCACATATTATCATTGTAAACTTGAAGAATGAGAATAAAATCAATCATCTCATTCACTAACCTCTACAGGGGAAACATGCATGTATCCCTAACCTTAATCAGGTTCCTATCTCCATAGATAAACTAATTGGTTTGTATCTCCCCTGAAAAATATATATACATTCAACAATAAACTCATCCTAATTATACCACTAAACAAATATATATCTAATTGTTGATGACCCGCTCTACCAAATTCTAAAGAAGAAGGTCCGGATGTATCTAAATTTCCCTAATTTATAAACTCTAATACCTAGGGTGACACTTAAAAATATTCTAGCAACCACAATACTAACATTTTAAATGATTTACCTCAACATGAAAAGATTATATAATAAATATCATAAAAACTATTTCTATGTAGCTAGGTTTTCCACATAATGGAGATGATTAAATACCCAAATAATGAGGCACTCACTATGAAAAAACTCTTATACTACTAGTAAGCATAGAAGAATTTTATAAGGGTATCAACCACCACATATCCCTTCCTAGAAATAAAATATCTTTGTTTTAACCCTGCTAGAAATTAATCCATTACTTAGTCTCACAATGATATCTTTATAAGAAAATATACCTAAGAATAGGTATTTCAGAAGAACAACAATCACTCATAAAAAAGATCGTTTTCTTAAGTTTTTAAAGTAATCATAATATTTATGAGTCCCAACTCAAAAATAACTTAGTTATACTAAATTGATCTTAACTGTCTAGACTTAGAAGCATTCACTATATTCCTCTGCCTCAATACACATCACAGAACACTGTGCATTCAGATCCTTCCTCCAAAAAATGAAAGACAATATCACTGGTCAAACATTTATCTCCATATTTAAAAATCACTCTAATATCGATTAGACCAAATGAATAATTATCTATTTTCAAGAAAGGGTGATAATTTTATCACAATCTTGAATATACCCACCATAAATCTCTAGATATATCCCGTTATCCCTAGAAGTTTGTACACCTAAAACATTCACAAGTAGTTATCAAACCATCACATCCCCAAATTTAATAGAATCATATACCACTCTACAGTTTAAGGTGAATTGCCTATGTTAAAATCACTACAAACTAGTTTAGTAACAAATAAAAGAGTTGGTTCATGATTCCCATAGTCACAACAGGGTACTCACCACTTCTATCATCTTTACTTGGGGCTTGTAAAATCTATAGAGACACCTAAACACCATCTTTGGGTTTTCTACCTCATAAACCCAAAACCAATAGCATATAGACCTAATTAAAATTTATAATTAAGAAACTAAATATCCCACATGATTTTATGATGAATGAAACTAGATATACCAAGTGGAAGCACATGGTTTATTGAAGCTTATCTCTAAAAATAACCCCTAACAGCACCCTAACTTTAGTCAGGATATCTAATAAGATAAAAAAATATCGATGCAGTCCTGAAATGAAAATAAATATAAGGTCAAGATATAAATGATGGAGTATCCATATAACATTATCTAGGGAATTTTCCATGCACTCATTTACACCTACATTAATGATCATCTGAACAACCACAGTGCACAAACCAAGATCTTCAGTCAATGGAAAAATGAGTTACATATTCCTGAGGCTTATTCCTAATCATCCTTTCTAGGTCCCACTCATTGTTAAGTTTAACTTTGAACAATATACAAGACCACATCACCCATAAAAGATATTAATTCATCTAACCCAAACTATTGATGATCATTATATACCAATTATAACGCCACAGGATCACATCTCTACCATAAAAAGACCCTAAGATAACTTCCTTTTCAAGTTTTTATCCCTAAAAATAAAAAATAAAGGTGATATAATGATCATATATGGTATGATTCCTTAAAAAAATGGATAGGTACAAACTCTATTGGAATTCCTAACTACCATACTAAATATGCAGTAACAAAATGGCTCACACTAATGTCAATGAATGTAGGTGAGAATGTGAAAATAGAAAAAATCACACTTAAAACTGTTTCCATCACTAATTAATTGAAAATATCCATATAATTCATCTTTATAAAGTCATGTCTGCTATATCCCTAACCCTGGTGAGGATCACTTAGAGATGGTGGAGGAGGAAGTGGATGGATTAATTTTACACCTCAAAATCAATATGTTATGCCATGAACACCCCTTCCAAAACTTTAGAATATTTGAGAACTTATAAATATAATCCCAACTCAAACCTCCCTCTAGAGTCTCTACTGGAACTTCTTATATCATAAAGAATCTATTACACACCATAGAAAATGAGTACCTTTTGAGGTTTTCAACCCTCGATGCATTTTAGATTACAATAAAAGTAACCTAACATGGGTCCAATCACTCTAAATCTCATATAATAATGGATAGAATTGGACACTACTCTTTCCACATCAATAACTCAAGATTTTTACAGAGGAATGAGATCATCGTGAGTCTAGGTGAAACAAATTTCCACCTATAACTCACTATTCCATGAAGACTCGGATTAAGAATAACATACAACTAAGGAAATCATGGAATAAACATGGAATGATTATTATATAAGGAGTGATTAATCATTATAAAGTCACAATAAATTGAAACTAATAGTATTCTATATCCATGAAAATAAATTAAAACATGGATAACGGTAATTCTTGATCACATACTGATGGAATTCATAATTTATGACATCCAAACATGTTATCAAGGCCTTTTTACAAGACACTATACTGATATGGGGAGAGGTACACACCAAATCCCAATATTATTTATCTCATGAGACTTATCAATTCATTTATGATCTATATAATGTTAGGCCCCACTCATCACTTGTTTAAGTCTAATGTATTCATCATATGAGAAAATGAATAATACAACTCATAATCACCTTTTTGAATAATAATTCATATCAAAAAAATAACATATGGGACACCAATGATTTTCCCATTTTAATAAAAGGGATAACATGATCATAACCCATACGAATAAATAATTCAAATGGTTAGACAATACATAGTCAACTTTCTAATGATCATCTATATTGGAATAAAAACATATGACATGATAATAATTTTCCATATGTCAATAAAAGGAATAACATGATCATGTCCATATATAGGAATAAGGTGGATGGTTAAACAATACATGGTCATCATTCCTAAGTATTTAATAAACATAATATCAAAATAGGAAATATACAAAGTTTCAATAGTTACCCAATCAATAAATGGAATACCTTTCTATGTAAGCATATCTCAGGCTAAAACCATTTGGAGTAGTGGTATATGGTTAAGTCAATGCTAAAAAAGCATGATCATAATCCATCCAGAGGTAGAAGTTGGATGATTGAAAAATAACATAACCCCATTGAAATAAATGAAACATATAATGTTATTTATTTAAATGAAAAACATCCTTAAAAAAATAATTCTTTGAATAGTGTCACAAAATAAGGGATCAAATTGTTTGATACCATGAGTTCAATCCCCAAATGATAAATATATATTAGAGGATAAATCATTAAACATAAACCCCATTAGGTTAAATCCTTTTTAAAATGATAAGGGAAATGGAAGTGAAAATATAAAAGATATTTTAGAAAACATTTTTAATATTTTCATAAGAGACAAAGTTAGGGGTCACTTTAGAAAGTAATTTTCAAAAGGTTGAAGTGTAAATTTTTTAAAACAATTACTTTTAAAAGGAATACCCAATAATGGATCCTTGAAAATAAATAAGTTTTAACTTGTATAAATGTGGATAGGAAGACAAAACATATGAAAGTGAAATAAAAAACCCATTCTTAATATCTTGAAAAATACCTTTCTTCAAAAATCACATTGTAAAAAAAGTAAAAAAAATATTTTTTATAAAAAATATATTTTCCACATAGTGTTATATAAATTACCATATAATAATATATTAGGGTGTGATAACCCAATCATGTAAGAAATAAGTTCAGGAAGAAATAATATAACTCAAGGAAATGGGATTTGAGTTATCAATATACCATATAGGAAACATACTCCATGAAGTAATAAATATTTCAAAAAGTTGTTTCATGTGGTAGAAATTTAAATTAAAAAAAAACAAATAGAATATAACATAATATAAAAAATTGGTATAATGTACCCAAATTTCAAGTCTAAGGGTATAATCAAAACTCAATGAATGGAAATTGAGTTACCAAAAATCTTTACAACTACAGTAAAAATTGAGTAAAATAAATTTGATGAAAATTAACTAATTTGGATTAGTATTTATCATGGATAAAAAATATATATGATAAAGATAAATTCATGGGTAGTGAATATTACATTCAAAGTAAAACATGGTTTGTAACATAAACATGTCCCAAGGAATTAAATTTTGAGACAAAGAACCCTTATGGTTTGAGTAACATTTTAATCAAAACCCCTTGAAAGAGTGGGATTGTAATTTAAATAAAAATATTGTTATTAAAATATAATTCATAAAATTATATACCAAATAGTAATTATATAAACCATATAAATTAAATTAGGTTCATAATACAAAATGTGTCTCAAAGAGAGGAATTTGAGATGAAAACACATACCTTGGTCCAGATTCATTCTGTGCATGCGCCTAAATTAATAAATAATAAAATTAAGTTTATTAGATATCTTATTAGGAGCCTTATTATTTTATATTTAATTTAATATGGACTATTTATTATCATATTCTATTTATTTATTATATAGTTTTTTCTTATGTTTTTGTGAAAATTGAATCAGTGTCATCTTATTTTGGTAATTTTAGTGATCAAATATTATATTTTAATAATAATATAAATATTTAATATAACTATTACAGAACTAAAAACCAATATTTAATTTATTATTAACCTATAATAACATTAATATTTAAGTTCCCATAGTCATCCATGATAGAGTTTTATAGCATTATTAAAGTGGGTGGTTAAACCAACCCAAACATGAACACGCTATATCTCGATGGGTCAGTATAGTTAATAAAGAATATAATAACATTATAACAAAAGAATAAGAATATTTTTTACATTTTTTAATTTTATGAATCATATTTTAAGTGTTTTTTATAAATAAATAAAATCAAGATGAAAAACAAAAAATGTTACTTCATGGAGGTGGTAGTCTGCACAACGCATGATTAATATCCTTTTGTTTTTTTAAGTGGATGTAAATGAATAAATAAAGGTTTTTCCATTAATATAATAACAATTAATTAATTTAATGATACTTATATTATAATTTTACTATGGTAATGATAATTTTTTAAGATAATGATTAAGAAGAAAATGTTAAGGATTATGTAATAATCACTTTGGGACTTTGAAGTTTCTCTTGAAAGTCTCCTTGGAAATCAAGGGATTATGATAACTAATTGAGACCATAGGCTTATTAAATTGAGATAATATTATAGTAGTAGAATAATTTAAGAGTTTTAAGAATTAATTTCAATGAATTTTTGTGTCTTGAAGGGGTGGAATTGTCTACTTTTATAAGTGAATAAAATGGAATTTGGAGAACACCCTTTAATTTTCAATGATATCATTACACTATTCAAGGGTTAGAGACTCCAAAAGTTATAAATGATGGATTTTCTTGTGATATTGGTTCTATAAATACTCAACCAAGTATTTATAGACATGTTTTAAGCAGGTTGAAGTCATTTTTTTAGGTTTTACTTTTACCTTTTTGTTTTTAACATGGTAACTAGTTTTTAACTAAGTAATTTATGTTTTAATAAAAATAAAAAATAACCCATATTTCCAAATTTGGTTGTTATAAACCTAATTTTAATATAAATTAAATTTAATTTAATTTATAAATAATAGAAAATTAATTTTTAAAATAAAACATTTTATATATAGAAAAACAATTTTTGGTGAAAATTATGTTTTAACCATTATGTGTTTTTATTCTTATTTATAATTAGTTACCAATTAAATTTGGGTTAATATAATTATATATGTTTTTAAAAATAATATCATATTCATAATTTAAAATATATTAATTTAATTTATTAGATAAAAATTACACAATATTAACCAAAATTGTTTTTTAAAAATAATAGATTTGTCATTATCATGTTCATTAACTTTAATATTAGTAATCATAATATTTTAAAGAATGATAATTTTCCCCTAGGGACATAGAATAGTGGTTAAACCTTTGAGGGGTCTTTCAGGAGGTCTTAGGATCGAGTCTCCTCGAGTACTTGTAGGCACAGTAGTTTCGTTGTTTCTTTATAATCCCCCTCCCCTAAACTGTTGTAATCATAATTTTATACCCAAAATTGAAATTGAACTTATTATATAATATGATCATGTTTATCTAAAATATGAAATCCATTTTTATATATTTAATTCTACAAGTGATGAAAATTAATTTTTAATATAATAGAATAAAAATAGTTTTTAGAGTAAAATATTACTTATGTTTCGAAAATAATACACATGGGTTTTGTAAAAAGACATAGTAATTTTAAATGATTTATTTTTCTTATAAATATATTTTTTATAGAAACATTTTTCAAAAAAATAATTCTTGTATCATGATAATTTCAAAAAGTGACAGTTCTTAGCAAAATCTGTATTTTCACTATTCACCTAAAAACCAATTATTTCATAAAAATACCAAAAACTCATCTTAAGATAATATTGTTATTTTAAATAAAAAATTTATTTTCAATTTTTAAAATTAAAATTCAAAAATTTATAAATTTAATTTTTAAATAAAATTATAAAATATAATGAAAACCTGTTTTTATTAGAAAATGACATTTTCAAAAATTAATTGTTATTATTTTTATTTCATATAATTTACTAACTAAATAAATTTAAAAAAAATTATTAATATCAATCATAATTTACCATCATTAATCATATGCTTATTGAAATAGAAATGCATATCACCTAAAAGGAAATTTTTAGAAAAATAATTTTCTAAACAATAAATGATCTTATTAGTCATTTTAGTAAACTAATTGAATTTCATTCATATTAAAAGTATACATTATTTTATTTATACATATATTTCATAAATTGGTTTTTTCTATTAATTCAAGTAGTAGGTTTTAATAGTCAATCTTAAATATGTATATTTTATCTAAATATATCATGGGTTAATTTAAGTTTGGTGTTACATGTGGAGAAGCTATCAAATGCATTAACTTATTTAAAGATAATAATATATTAAAATATTAGGGTATTACATACACCCCCATTAAATAAATTAATTCCTTACAATTTGACTCATATGATTAGAGTAATTTCTATAGGAAACTCATAATTAACCATACACTGCTGAATGGTCATGGGTTTATTTAGGATGTGGAATGAGATTTATCTATATAAAAAAAGTTATTATAATCACTTTATAAAGAGAGATAACCCATTCATAATTTTTTACAGAATTATTCTAAGTAAATAAGATCTAGATCCATCAAGAATAAATTCCCATGAACCTTGAAAATGATTTATATGATAATCATACCACTATGGGTTTTCATTTATAAATCAATATCTAGTAGTTTTTGAAAACTTAAATGACATAGGTTACTAGAAAATATAGATTGAAAACTCATTATCCACTGCATTAGTAGTAGTTTCATGGGATTTTCCTTGTTTTCATGGTTATTGGTGACTATTTTCCTCATTGGCCCTTGGATTGGTAGGTTGAGTCTTATAATACCCAACTCTCTTGAAATTAAAGCAATAGATTCTTATAGCTTCTCTCTTTCACATACACTTGTGAGTCTAATAACCTTTATCTACACACCTATAGGTTACTAGAAAATATAGAGTAAAAACTCACTATCCACTACATTATTAGTAGTTGCATAGGCTTTTCCTTGTTCTCGTGATTATTGGTGAATATTTCCCTCATAAGAATTACCTGGCCCTTTAAGGTAATTTCCCCCATGCTTCTTCCCATATTTTTTAGATGTAAGAAATTGAATCTTTTTCCTTCATCATCATTATCACCTAAATTTCTATGAGATTCCATCCTTCTCTTCTATAGTGTGTTTTTTATTTAAAATATATTCACATTATTAATCATAATTATTATTAGTTGTTTTGGAATATTCATAAGATTTACCACTCCATCCCGTATCACATTAGTTTTTTAATTGGAATAGTTTTTTCATTATCCATGGAATCCATTGTTAACTTGGTTTATTCAAGCTTCATTCATTACTGAAACCAAAAGTGTTAACATGAGTGATGATTATTATCATAAAATTATCATAAATAACCATAGTAAAATTTAACCTCAAGATGTATCACTTTATAACATTATCATATTATCTTATATTTCTTACAAACCAACTTGTATCAAACTTGGTTCAACCTATATCGCACTCAGTTTAACCTATATCATTCTTGGTTCAACCTAGGTTACTTTGAGTTGGGTTCTCTCATAATTTTTAACCTAATACTCAAAATAGAGATCCCAAATTACCATTAATGTTCTTAAAATATTCTAAACCTAAGAATCATTGAAATATATACTCTTAAAATTCAACTTATCCCTTGTCTAGAAAATAACACATTAATTAATATATACCTTAACTTATGAATCTATATGTTTCAATCAATGTTATCCATAGACACTTTCATATTAGGTTATCTAACCTAAACCTATTAAAATTCATCATAATATTTTATAAAGTTAATGTGAATTAACCAAAATATATCCATCAGGAGTGTCAAACTAGGTGTGCAGTTGGGCCTATTTGTCATGCACTAGGTGATGATCAAGTTAATACCCAATCCATCCTTTTCGGGGTTAACCCCTAGGTATATCTGTGCCAAAGCCTACATCCACTTATAGTATATAGATTGGGATATAATTTCTATGAGAACCAAAAAATATCTACTTTACCAAAACTTTATGAGATTATCATATACTTATAATTCACACTTAGACTTATCCCTAGGGTTTCACTAAAGTTATATTATCCTAATTCTAAAATAAAATAAAATTATTACCTTAATGTAAAATATTATAATATCCCAAAGGGTTATATATACCTTTTAAATTATGATCAACCCTTATATTATCCTCAAAAAATATCATAATCTATAAAGTTATTTAAACCCAGCTCTGATACCAACTCTGATATCCTGGACCCATACTCCCAGATCCAATGCTTAAAACATATAGTTTACATACCTGTTATGATACCAACTATAGAATCCCAAAAATCACTATCCATAATTACAAGACTTAATGAAAATATTACATTACATATATTCTCAATACCTTTTAGGTTTAGAGATTTATATAATTGGGATAAATCATAAACTAATAAAGTATATGTTCTTTCTCAAATAAATGGTATTTTTTCACTATAAGAAACTACTTAATCTGTAACAAGTCTTTAATATATCCTATGATTTATCTATACAATCTATCCTATTAGACATATCATGTGTAATTATTTTCCATATAACATGGGTAAATAGAAACATAAGAAGGGGTGAGCTCAAAATACCAATAAGGGAAAACATAAAAGTGAGGAAATCATAGCATAAACATGGAATAAATATTATATCAAGAGTGAGTGATCATCATAATTTCATAATCAACTGAAACTGAGAGAATGATATATCCATTAAAATAAATGAAATCATGGATAATAATAATTACTGATCACATGATTCTGAAATTCATAATTTCGTACATAAAAACATATTGTCAAGGCCTTGTTCCAAGACACTATACTAATATGGGTAGAGGTATTCACCAAAAACCAATCTATTTTATCTCATGAGGACATTTTATACAATGAGGGGATATATAATTTTTATCCCTACATGTCACTTGTTTAGTTAAAATGGATTCATCATATGAGAAAATGAATAATAAAATTCATAATCAATTTTACCAATAATTTTATGTATTATAATAATAACATAAAGAATCCCAATACTTTTCCCCATGTTAATAAAATTGATAACATAATCATAACCCATATAGATAAATAAGGTGTATTGTCAAACAATACATAGTAAAATTTCTAAAAATAATCCATATTGTAATAACAACATATGAAATGTTAATACTTTTCCCTGCGTTAGTAAAATGGATAACATGATCGTACTCATCTGGAGGAAGAAGGTGGGTGGTTAAACAATAAAGAGTCAAATTTCTTGGTTAATCAATAAAAATATATATCATAATAACAAATATATTGATTTTCAATATTTACCTAATCAATAAACAGAAAATATTTCTATTTAATCATCCCTTAAGTTAAAACCGTATGGAGTAATGGTTTATGGTTAACTAAAAGTTGGAATAACATGATCATAATACATATAGTGGAAGAAGGTGGATGGTTGAAAAATGATAAAACCATAGCATAATAAAATAAAAATATAAGGTTGTTGACTTAAATTATAAACACCCTCAAAAAAATAATTCTTCAAATGTTATCCCCCTGAATTTCCCGAAGGCCTTTATTTTTATTGATTTCTCATAACACCCTTTCAACAAGGACAAAGAAGGTTTAAAATCATAAAATAAAAATCTCAATTGAAAGAAGTGATTAGAAATTAATGGGGTGATAAATAACATCCAATCTAGACCCTTTTTACTCCCTTGGATCAACCTATAAGTGGGTTATCCCTCCATTGATGCTATGGTTTCAATGGAATCGGGAAGTAGACTCATGATGGAGGAATTGAAGAAGTAAGAAAACAAAAAAAAAAATGATCACTCCACCGTTGTGTGAATAATTTCACAAGGTTTGGTGTGAATAAATTCACACCTTGAGGAAATGGTATCAAAATGGTATGGATAAGAACAGAATAATAGGAAAAGAAGAACTTTTATTAAGAAACTAAGATGAATTAAAACAACTTTGAATTGAGGAAGAACATTACAAAGGAAAAGTGGCAGCATAACATTACAATGAAAGAAAGCATCCAAGATCCCTAAATACATCAATAATACTACCTTAAATAGGAATTTTGGGAGCCTTGGGTCTAGAATCCAATAGTACAAATCATCCCACTTGATTATGGTAGGCCTATGGTGGTGGTAAGTAAGGGAGAGTGGACTTCTTTATTCTTGACTCGAAGTGGCATACATCTTGCATCCACTGAACAGATGAATCGAAATGAACTTCAATACGGCCTAATTAGAGTGGTACATAGAATAATAAAATGTAGATCCAGATTTCTTCTAACTTCCTGTAAAATTTCATCCCAAATTGAATTTTTTTTGTGAGATATTATCAAAATGGTGGGCTGTTTTTCTGGGCCGCAGAATCTGGCCCAGCTTTTGATATTCTATTTAGTCCACCTTAATAACCACCATGGATGCCAAATTAGCACTGTATCCTGATTAATTATTTGTTCCTATACATGTCTTCTAGAAACACACGAAATTTGGCTTCATTGGGCCTATATTGTGGGCCCCACATTATCAATAGTGGGATGGTGTCCAATCTGTCTTCTCCAGAATTGTTTCCTTTCATAACCAAATATCGCCATCATATTTTATGAATCCTCTATTGATCCCTGAATGAAAAATGTTCATATTTAATTATATATCCATTTAACAAAATATCAAATTAAAATATGGATAACTACATTCCTTAAAATCAGATGAATTATTGAGCCTAAATTGGTGTACATTAGGCATGAAGTGTACAAATGATGAGAATGGATGTTCAAAATTAATATCCAATAACTTAGGCCCATAAGATAAAAAATGAACATTTAATACCATTAAAATGTAATTTAATATATATTTTTTTATTTTATAATCAAAATTCATGGGGAAAAAATAGGATAACACATAATATAATTAATTAATATAATGTGCCCAAATTTTAAGTCCAAGAAGACAATTAAAACTCAATGAATGAAAAATGAGTTACCAAAAAGCTTTACAACTGGGAAAAATCTATTAGATGAATATGAAATTATTTGGATTGGTATTTACCAAGAATAGAAAAATATATGATAAATATTCATACATGGGAATTTAATACACCATTAAAAGGAATACATGGTGCATAACATAAACATGCCTCGAGGAATTAAAGTTTGAGACAAAGAACCCTTACAGCTTGAGTAATAATTTAATCAAAACCCCTTGAAATATTCAGATTTTAATTGAAATTTAAATACCATTATTAAAATATAATTCATGATATTATATCTCAAATAGTCAGTATACACAATGCATAAATGAAATTAGGTTCATAATACTAAATGTGCCTCAAAGAGAGGAATTTGAGATGAAAACCCTTACCTTATTCAAAATTCATTTTGTGCATGTGCCTAACTTCTTGAATGATCAAATTAATTTTATTATATACCTTATTAGTAACCTTATTATTATATATTTAATTTAATATATACCATTTATTATCATATTATATTTATTTATTATATAGTTTTTCCTTATGTTTGTGTGAAAATTGAATCGGTGTCGGCTTATTTTGGTACTTTTATCGTTCGAATATGATATTTTAATAATAATTTAAAGAATTAATATAAAAAATATTGAACCAAAAACCAATATTTAATTTATTTTTAACTTATAATATCATTAGTATTTAAGTTCCTATAGTCATCCATGATATAGTTTTATAGCATTATTCAAGTAGGTGGTCAAACAAACCAAAACATGAATATGTTATATCTCGATGGGTGATTATGGTTTATAAAGAATATAATATCATTATAATGGAATAATAATTATATTATTTATAAATTTTCAAGTTTTTTAATCATATTTTAAGTTTTTTTAAATAAAATCAAAATGAAAAACAAACAATGTTACTGTGTGGAGGCGATAGTGTACACAATACACATTTAATGTCCTTTTTTTTATAAATGGATATAAATAAATAAATAAATTTGTTCCATTAATATAATAACACTTAATTATTTTAATTACACTAATTTTATTATGGTAATTATAGTTTTTTAAGATAAATATTAAAAAGAAAATGTTAAGGATTGTGTAATACTCGCTTTGGGACTTTGAACTTTCTCTTGAAAGTATCCTTGGAAATGAAAGGATCGGGATAAATAATTGAGACAAGAGGCTTATAAAATTGATATATTATTATATTAGTAGAGTAATTTTATAATTTAAATAATTAATTTTAAGTAATGGTTTTAGGATAAATGGGTATAAATGTCCCCTTTTATAAGTGAAGAAAAGGGCACTTTTAATAACACCCTTTAATTTTCAATGAAATCATTACATTATTCAAGGTTCAAAGACTCAAAAATTTATAAATAATGGATTTTGGGGTAATATTGGGTCAATAAATACAAAAAATATATTTCCATTCATGTTTTAAACTTTTTTATAATTCATTTATTCTTAGGTTTTTACTTATAACTTTTTTGTTTTTACCATGATAACTAGTATTTAACTAAGTAATTTATGTTTTATTAAAAATATAAAATCACACACATTAAAAAAATTGTTTATGATGAACCTAAATGTAATCTCCATTTAATATAATTCATATTATAAATATTATAAAATTAATTTTAAATTAAAACATTTTATATATAGAAAAACAGTTTTTTGTAGAAAAATATTGTTTTAAGCATTATGTATTCTTATTCTTATTTAGCATTGGTTAAAAATTAAATGTGTGTTAATATAATTATATGTGTGTTTAAAAATAATATTATATTCATTATTAAAATATATTAATTTATTTTATTAGATAAAAATTACATAATATTAACCAAACAATTATTTGAAAATAACAATTTTACTATTATCGTGGTCAATAAATTTGATCTTAGTAATCATAATTTCATACAAAAAAATTGAAATTGAACTTATTAAATAATATTATCATGTTTATATAAAATATTAAATCCATTTTTATAATTTTAATTATAAAATTAATGGAAATTAATTCTTAATATAAGTGAATTAAAATATTTTTTAGTTTAAAATATTACTTATGTTTCCAAAACAATGCACATGGGTTTTATAAAAAAACATAGTAATTTTAAATGATTTATTTTAATTATAAATATATTTTTTATATCAAAATTTTACAAAAAAATTAATTCATTCTTGTATCATGATAATGTCATAAAATTGATAATTTTTAGCAAAATTGATATTTTAAACTATTAACCTAAAAACCAATTATTTCAAAAAAAAATCAAAAATTAATCTTAGGATAATATTTTCATTATAAATCCAAATATGATGTTCATTTTTTCAAATTAAAATTCTAAAATTTATAAATTCACTTTTTTAACAAAATCATAAAATATAATTAAAATCTGTTTTTATTAGAAAATGAAATTTTCAAATATTAACTGATATTATTCTTATTTATTATAATTTAAAAACTAAATTGGTGTTAAAAATTTATTAATATAAATCATAATTTATAATAATTAATCATACATTTCTTGAAATATAAATTCATATCATATAAAAAGGCAATTTTTAGAAAAATACTTTTCTAAAAAATAAATGATCGTATTAGTCATTTTAGGTGAACTAATTGAATTTCATTCATATTAAAAGTGGACTTTATTTTCTTTATGAATATATTTCATAAAGTGGTTAATCATATCCATTCCCTTTAATTCAATGTATAGGTTTTAACAGACATACTTAAATATTTATATTTTATCTAAATATATCACGGTTCATTTAAGTTAAGTATTTAATATGGAGGAAACTATTGAAAACATTGGCTTATTTAAATATAATCATATATAAAAAACTTGGGGTGTTACATGACTCAACTCATCAGGACCCCACCTGGGCTGGCAGTAAGTTAATTGTGCCACCCCAAGACCACCCCCAATAGGTCATGGGTTTGTGACTAGCACCCATAAGGATGCCACACATGGAAAGACTTGTCTTATATGATACCTGTAATGGATACATCTCCAATATACAAAATATAACACAACCAAATAGGGTATATATATAATTGAACTGAATGAAAAAATAAATTTCCAAGGAAACAGTTATCCAAAACAATTACACAAAGGAAATATATGATAATAAAGACAAATAAAAGGCTCAATATATAAAAAGATAAATCAAGACAAAATAATACTCCTTCTCTTTGCAACAACTCATGTAACCACCATTGATAGCATCCAATACTATCAAGTTCCATAAAAACTCAACTATGAATAAATCTATAATGAAAACTAACATTATCATGCATTATTGTGTGCCTCTATGCATCAACCCTACATAATCTACACCAGCACCATGTCCACCAAGATCATCCCCAAGATGTGAATCTTCTATATAGACACATCATGTATAAGCACAAAACCTATGTAGGAATGAGTATAAAAATACCCAATAGAACACCCTGAAAACCTGAAAAATAGAACAAAAACAATGAGTAGGATCATAATATAATATCTAGGAATAAAAAAGGAATACCAAAATGAAAAAAAAATATTTTTTACTGATATAAATATCAAGGTTGTAGGAAAGTCCCCATCATTTAAAATTATCTCCACAATAGATTGCAACTCATATGTAATCAAAACAACTCAAATACCAATAAGGACCAAATTCAATATCCTATCTATATATCATATCTTTAATGAAACCCATCATTTATGATATGTATTGAGGCATGTAGAAACCTAAATATATATCCTCCATAACTCTTAAACTACTCTTTTGAAATGGTAGTGTGGAAATCGCGTCTCATCAAGGGATAAGTGCATCATACAAGGAGAATAATCCCTAAATTTTATAAATATGCATTTCATGTGCCATTGAATCTAGAGAAAGGGTTCACACCTTATAAAAGATAATAGTATCAGTAAAGGTAATACTAAGACCATATGGATAGAGGATTATGCCTCAATACATGAGGAGTAACAAAACTTCATATACCTAGTTCTCATCATTTATTTGAAATCATAGTGGGGGACCACATCTTGAAAGTGATATGCATTTCAGTCATGGTAGTATTGATCCCTATTAATTAAGAACCATCACCTTGACTCATTGTAAGAATACTAACCTCTATAAGTGGAGGACCTTCACCCTATCACTTGGGGGGTACCAACCCCAATGGTGGTATAAAGGAATCATGCCTCATAGAGATCAAGAGGGTGATGAATCCATGTTTGAGATGAGTATAATACTCGTAATAGAGAAATCGTACAACAAAACCATGAGGGTATACTGACTTTATCACATATTTGGATGACTAGTGACCTAATATTAGAAATTCATTACGGGGTTACCAACTCCATGACAACTTTATATCACCACACTCAAACTTTTTCATATCTATGGGATTAATATCTTAAAACTTCTCTAAAACCTCACAAAAAATATATGATTCCCAAGGGAAACACACTAACAAGATCAACATGGAAAAATAATCATAATTGGCAGCTCACTTACCCAGTTATGAAACCTAAGAAAAAAATATATTAAAAAACCAAAAAACTCATAGTTCACATGATGTAGTCTACTACACATGGTGAATAGGCCTCAAACAGAATCTAAATTATACCCTAGGAATTATTTAATATAAATTTGACCTAAAATGTGTGTCCCATCGGTGTATATGATGTGTGGGTATCACTATTCCATCTATTTTTGTATTACTAGTGCACCTAGAGTCTTAACCTATAAATGGAATGTTAAAATTTTTTATTCCATATCATGGTTTATATATATATATATATATATATAAGTTATTCTACTAAAGCTTGTGGTAAATCCACAAAAATATTCCAATTTTATTCCTAGAGAGATCTCTCAATTATTCCTAAAGTAATCCCATAAAGTGCGTGTTCATGAGTATGTACATGTATGTTCATGCCCAGTATAGAGAAATGATGTTCAACCCTTGGTCGTAGACCCTATAATTTTCACACAATTTGTTTATGCCTTACTTATCCCACCTAAAGCCTGCATCCTGCCTATGCAAGTGCACCCACAAACCTTGCGACCTTAAGGTCATCCCTGTTTTGAAGACCCACCTACCTATACATTTTTCAGGCATGTCACCTCCCAATACACCTTCCCTACAAAAAACATGAAAAAATGACCCCCCCCCCACACACACACACGTGATAAAGTCACTCAAATAACTACACATACATGGATGAAACTCAAAATATGAGCAGTATAGGGTAAGTAAACCTTAATATGATGGGTATTGACTCTTATATTCTTGTGTTAGAACTATTTTCTTGTTAATTTATTATAATTTACAAAACTTATTTTTCTGAAAGGATGCTTGCAGAACCAAAATGGATAACTTTTCCTTCACAAAGGAAATTGTATATCCATTCTAACAATAATGTAAGAATTGTCCACTTTTAGAGGAATAGATGCATAAGTATTTACATATGCTGTATATAAGTTATAGAGGAAGTAAATGTTATTGAAGTTCATGTAACATCCCACCTCCCTAAGCCAATAATCGGTGTTTGAACTGGCAGTCATTATTATACCCTAGGCACACCTCCCTATACTCTAGAGGTTTCTAACTAGTAGTGAGGGTCTAAGATGGTACTGTGGGAAGACTATACCCTCTACATTAAAGTGATAAATAAAAAATAAAGTAATAGAGAATCATACAAATATATCACATCAGAGTATGTAGGAAATAATAAATATACTAAACATGTTATAACAGATGAATAACAGTCATATAGGTATGCAGGTCTGATCGCCCATTGGGTTGATCACATATACAGAATGAAAATAAAATAATAAATAAAATATAAATAAAATTGTTGGAGGCTCCACTATAATCCTCTAGCCTAACCTTATCCCAAACTCTTGACATCATCCGAGTTTTCTCACTTAATCGTGCTAATATTGGGCCTTATCCAAACCTGTTCCTACAATAAGTGTAGAGTTTCTTGGGTACCTAGGTGAAATGGAAGCTTGAGTAGGATTTAAGTATATAACTGAGTAAGGAACCTTCAATGTGGTCCCATACTAAACTAGTAATGCAGTGATATGTGCATGTGGCATGATCAAAATAATAAATTACAAGTGAAAAATATATAAATAAAACTACCAAAAATACCTACCTCAGCCCAATGATGTAATTTATCTAAGCACCTCATGTGGACTATTCTAACCCATGTACCAAAAAACATACCATTTTCAATCCTTATTTCTATGACCCCAATCAACTATACTTGCTTTATCCAGTGTTGATGAGTCTCTAAGTACATCGCGATGATTGTACCTCTCAATATAACAAACCTGGGTCACCCTAGTATACAGATTAGTATCAAGAACCTACCCTACAGTAGTTTTATTAGTTGGTTAATAATACCATAAGTATAATAGAACAAGTTAATGCTCCTAAAAATCACTATCTCAATATACTGGATCAACCTGAGACTCTAAATCCATGGTATCCCCCACTAAAAGTATCACATAACACAACTATGGTATTTTTTTCAGCCAATAGTAACACAAACCTCCACTATGGGAGTTTTCTCATCTATGGTAATAATCCCCCAAGTATCATGGGCCTCCCCTATAGGAGTTTTCTTGTCCAAAATTAACATAGAACACCCCTATGGGTGTTTTTTCAGCTAGGAGTATCGTATAAAAAATCATCTCCCCTAGGATGCTTTCTATACATAATTAAAAGATCTAACCTATGGTGTTTTCTAAACATAAACAAAATACCACCCCTAAGGGAATTTTACCAACATAAATAAAATATCACCCCTATGGGAGTTTTCCCATGCATCATTAAACCACCCATGGGGCATATACCATATCATATCAAATATAAAAGAGAAACTAGGGTTGTTAGAACACCTAAATCCATTACTACCATCCATACCCAATAACATCCTTTCACTAGGGTAAACACATCATTGGGGCACCCATCAGGGTCCCCTAGGTCTCATCATGGATTTATCACCTCATAAGGGTCATTTAATCCCAAATCATCTCTTAGGTCAACACCCATCACAAGGGTGATGGCCTTAAGCCCATCCCCTTTCTAAAACACTATATGTCAGCCCAAACACCCAAACTAACCATATATATCATCGAGTTCCAATAAATTAGGTTACCATGTCTCCATGGTGGAGGAACACCCCTTTGCTATCTCACTAGCCCAAAGACTTGAGGGCATCACTTAGGTCTCACATGGAAAACCCCTAGGCCATTTTCCTTAACTTGAGGCTAACCTCTACTTTGAGGTCTCAATGGATCCTACTACTGAGGACATTATTTCATGTTCATAAATTTAAAAAAACACCCCTCATGGGGCCTCAAAGTAAAGGAATAAAATGTCAATATTGGGTTCATATCCATAGATGGTTGAGGCAATCAAGCCAGTTCCAAGGACCCTTGTGGACTTGGCACTTTGTGCAGCCTAACTAAACATTTCATTTTAGTTAAAAAAATATTAAAATAATTCCATATCCCTCAATTAAAATACCTCATAACACATTCCATATAAAAACCTTCATAATTATCATAGGGAATGTACAAAATACCACCTACCTTTATTCAATGTTTTCTTGTTATTTTCCAAATATCGGCAGTAGCTACCAAGACTGCCTAGCTTCACCCAATATTGTTAAAATATATCAAGCTAAAAATTTGCATAATATATCATTAATTAATTAATTACAACCATTTAAATTATTTTAACAATTTAGATTCAATTAGGAATAATTCCCATTAACTCATTGGGCATCCAATGCTTTCTGCTTCTTTGAGCAATAGGGTTTCAGACACCCTCGCCACACCCCCTAAACCCAAATAGAGCCAATGAAACAACCTTTGAGTCCAAAAAATTACCATAATTAATTTAATTTAATGAAAAAACCTTAAAAATTCACTATGATAGTATACCTCACCAAATTAGAAAATGACGGGATGTGAAAAGCATCTCAGGACATTATCTTCCTAGGAAGAGTGGAAGCCTCATCATGCTCGGACAATTCCACCATGATTTAGTGTAATTAGTATCAAATCCCTAGATTGTGGAATAAGAAAATTAAAATAATATATGGTAGGAAAAATGGTAATCACTGGAGGGTGATACTTACCCCAGATCACTAAAAAACACCAAAGGAACCCCCCCCCCCACCCCACCCCACCCCACCCCACCCAGTTAAGGGGGAAGGTGTAAGGAGGGGGATCGGCCCCTAGTTCACGTGATAAAGGGTGGGAAATAAGAGGGGGATATCCCCTCTTAAATTTTATGGGGGGAGAAATTGTTTCCTCATTTAATCCCACTGGGCATCCGGTGGCTGTTAGCAATGGTGGAAGCTACCACCAGACACCACCAGATAGCCAATGGTGCCTACTAGATGGACAATGGTTTGCTACAACCAAGGCTACAAAAACCATCTAAATCTCTCTCGATTCTCTCCAAATCCCCCGAGATGCCTCCTGAGGTTCATTCATAATCCAAAATAATTATTTTGAGGTATTTTGACCTTCAAAATCCATTCTAAATCATGATTAAAAATCCAAAGTATCCACCAATAACACATATCATCCCTAAAAATCCTTGTGGTCATCCAAACAAACATCCCAACCTACCCTAGTCACAATTATTATTCAAATGGCCTTTTTATATCTATTAACGTCAAAATTTATCTTATATTACAACTCTAAACATAAGTCACAAGGAATCCAAAAACCCAAGATAATACTTTTATCATCACTAAAATGTCAAGAAATCATTATTTGATTCTTATTTATCCCAAGGCACATGAGGTTCCTTCATCCAATTAACCATCTAGCATATGAGGATCCCCACTATAGGTTTTATCTCACTAAGGACAATTTTAATACCTCATCACCCTCCATCATTGAGATTGCCTATCGAATCATGATCTCAGAATTCCAATTATTCCCCAGATTTGGTTTTCAATACCTACACCTAAACATAATTAAGAATACCAATCCAATTCTAGTACAACTCCTTGTTCCTGATTCCAAATCAAAATAGACTTATACCCACCATCCATTCAAGAAGCCCAGACATCTCAGCTTCTCATTGAAAAGACCCATCCAACTCAAACTCATCATCCACATCTCAAATGACACTCCCATAATGGTCTTCATACCACTATATTCGATTCCATGTGAGAATGAAAGTAAAACCTCACCTAGACAATCCATATTGAAAGCAATCAGCCTCAGCTACCGACACATCACTCGAAGCACCCGATCACAATTCCTTTACCCTTGAAGGAAAACTGTGATCATCTCAATACATCTGTTAAATCCTAACCCATATCCTAATGTAATTAAATAGTATAATTCACAACCATCCATTTTCATTGTGTACCATACCACGATCACCAATGCACCACCGATCATATCACATTTGAATCACCTAAAAATCATTCTATGACCAATGCCAATGCTTGGACTCCATCTGATTTCACATCCAAACTCACCTCTATAATTCTCCACAAATAAAGATCAACATAAATCCATTTTCTCCCCAACATCCCAAAATCCATTCCGATCATCCAACGTCTAGTCTCACACACCCTCGATTTCCCCTCGCACAAGGATTATGTCACCACCATCAATATCCCACTTGTAATAGACCATGCCTTCCTGGCATGTTACTTTTCTAGTTTTGGTGGTTAGAGGTGTTTGGGAGGAAGATTGAGGAGGTTTCGAGGGTTTTTTGTAAAGGTTAGAGGTGCATTAGAGTTGTTGCAGTAAATACACACTATGTAAATGTATTTCATGAAATATAATGGTGGTTCATGGCTTGTGTGGCTGAGTGGTTCATGGATTTTACATGGTTAAGGGGTATCCCATGAAAAGGGTATATTTCATGTAATAGGGATTCACAACATGAAATAAATTAGGTGTTAAAAATCCTTCAAGGTGATGTGTTTTTCAGTGGAACTTAAACCCCGACATTTATAGAACATGTAGGGATTACATGCTATGTAAATTTCCTATGAAACACCTCTTTAAAGGTTGAAATTCTCAGGTTTATTTCTCAAACCCTATGAATAGTGCTTCTTCTCTCATTCCAGGCAACCAGTGGCTCCGTCCCTTGTCTTTTTGAGATTCCTTTCATCGAGGATTGGTTCACATCTTCCCATCTTCAATCTATGGTGATTTATACTTTAATTATCATCAGTTTCCTCTTGTTCTTCTTTAGAGTTTCACTGTGGTGTTGTGTTTTGGTTTGGTTGGTGTGTTTGGGTTACATTTTAATGGTCGTTTTGTGTGGTGTAGATTTATTTTCTATATCTTGTGGTGTATTTGTGGTTTTGGGGAATTTCTTCTTCGCCCTGTGGTGCACAACAAGTTGAAAAGGATTATTTAGATAGGAATCTCTCATTTTTCTTTATTTTGTATCATGTGGGAGGGATTTTCTTTTGTTCATATATAGGTTATGGTTTTTTTCCCTTAATAAAATGTAAATAATTGGTTAAATTTATATTTAAGCATAAATGGTTTTGATTCGCATGCTTTTATAGCTTTGTAATTATTGTGATTTTTTTATTGTATGGGCTTAATACCCTACTAAAAATTGTGGCCATTGGGGGATTTATTTATACTTAATATATGTTCCATGACTACTTATTTTATTATGATTGTTGTTATATCACCCTAAAATGGAAATTGACTTACCACTTATATTTATTTAATGAAATAAATTCCCTGAGATTATGTCTTGTGTGATAACACCCCTAAAATAAATTGGAATGTGATAAAATCCCCCTTTTTAAATCTGTAAAATGATCTTTATGTGTTGTTATGTGTGGTCGTGATTGTGGGAAAATGATTTGTGTTTGGGGAATGTGGGGCTGAAGGTTTGTTGTTTTTCCTTTTGGGGTGGAGAGGTGGTCTGTTAACTATTCTTTTGGCACAGTGAGGTGGTTTTTTTGTCGTGGTTTTGGGGAAATGAGGTGGTTTGTTGGTCATTCTTTTGGGTCAATGAGGTGGTTTGTTAGGATTTTCTTTTTAGGAGGTGAGGTGGTGGTTTATTTGTTCTATATTCCCAAGTAGTTATTCAATAAATAATTGTT
The DNA here is from genome assembly GCA_963277665.1 of Viscum album. NCBI lineage: Eukaryota > Viridiplantae > Streptophyta > Magnoliopsida > Santalales > Viscaceae > Viscum > Viscum album. The sequence goes on from OY728160.1 coordinate 1,827,210,237, forward strand.
TAATAATGTTTGAAATGATATGGGTTTGTTTGGTTAATAGGATGTAGATGGATATGAATAAATAAATTATGAGACATGTGATTAAATGTGTATGATGCTTAATAATGAAAAGAATGGGATGATTAAATGAAATTGGTTGGGAACGTGAGTGTGGCGTGTGACTTATGGTGTGGTTTTCTATATTTAGAGATGGTATCAAAGTGACGATGTTGTGAGTTAGTTTTTTTTATTGAGAACCCATAGGTTAGGGTTGTGTGTGTCTATATGTATATACTTGTATATTCCTTTATGACACCCACATAGTCATGCGGGTAGGGGTCTCGACTTATGTTGATGAGGACAGATAGTTGGGTACCCACTCTTTCCCACTCTCTCTTCTAAGTGAGGTAGGTATCACATAGGATGTGATGGTCAAAGGTCTATTTTTGAACTAGATGGTGGTTGTGATAGCCCAAGTGTCTTCAGACGAGATGTGATAGCCCATGTGTTTATAGGTGAGATGTGATATGATCATACTTGTGGGGTGGCTTATGGTGTTTTTCGTTCAAGGTAAAAGGAGGTAATGGGGTTATTTTCATTCATATTCATGATACCCTATTATTATGGTTATGGTTGTGGATGTGTTGTGGACCAGGTGTCTTTGGGTGAGATGTGATGTGGTCGTGCTTGTGGGTCAGTGATCCTGGGTGTCTTCAAGCAAGGTTTGTTATGACCATTCTTATGGGGTGGTGTGGTATATGAAATAGATGGGAGTTCCAAGACTTATGATGTTGGGGTGTGAGAGAAGCATACCAGTGGGAAAGAGGTTTTGGGTACCCGTTATCAATATGATTCATGTTATATTATATTACTTGACTTTTGATATTTGGTTAGAATTCCTTGGTCTTATTGGGTATAGTTAGTATACCTATATAGGTGTTGTTTGGTTCTACTATTTTCTCACGGGTGCATTAGTATAATTCTTTCACATGTTCATGAGAGACTTTGCTTTTCCTACTAAGTATACTTATATGATCACCTAGCGTATATAAAATGTTTTCAAGTTTCCAAGAGTATTACATTGATTATGCTAGGAATTACTATCTTGGACCTTAGATAGTTTTCGTGTCACTAGTTTAGCTTTAATTTTGGGTATTTTAATTTAGATAATTTTATCTCTATCAGTTTTATTTTTGCATGCATTTTGGGATGGTTTTGGTTTATTTTTATATTATATCTTGGGGTTGTTTGTGGGTGATTCATCTTATCTACCAATCCTAAATTATTATAGAGGTTAATTCCTCCCATTTCATCCGATTATTATACCCCCAGTGCTAGTCACCAACCGGGGGCCTACTAGAGGTGGGACTTGGGGTTCATTATCTCTCTCCCCTCATTGCGTTATCTTTGAAGGGAGGGGGTCATGGAAGAGTGGTATCAAAGGTTATGGTTGAGAGATATGATGGAGTTTGAAGTTAGTCACATTGAGGATTTCATGGTTTTGTATGGAAATAGTGCTAGTTGACCTTGGTGCATGACATATGATAGGGAGACTAGCTAGGGCATGGGATTTTAGGGCCCCCATGATCCAATTCATGGACTCTGAGCTTAATGAATGATCAAGTGAGGTGGACCTGTTTATAGGGTAGAGACCTAGGAGGGGTACATATATCATCATGACTTGTGTTCTTGCTTGAATTGGGTTTTTTGGTAAGGTTAAAATAAATAAAATTAATTAAAATGAATCTTAATAAAACTCCATTATATTTGGGCGTAGGAAATCATTGTTTAATATTTCAATTATGGATCTTGTTCATCATCCAGGTGTGGCTCAGGAAGTTAAGGTTCAGCAGGTTATCTGGTTGATCACTGTTGGGTTTATTTGGAAGAGGAGGATAAGGCTTGGTAGAGGCTGTTATGCACTTTTTAGCAATAGGATTTAGGAGACTATGTGGTTAGTGTTTCATATGTGCAAACAAAGAGCTGATTTGAAGAGATTAAGATTGCATTAAATTTGATATGGATCCCTTTGGATATTATTCATATACATGGAGTTGTGCATTAGTGTTGGAAATTGTATCTGGGATAGTGGAATGAGGTAGATGTTTCATGGGTTGAATTTTAAAAATTGTTTTGGGAAGAGTTTCTTTTATCGACCATGAAGGAAGTGAAAGTTGGGGAGTATGTCAGTGCAAGAGCTAAGAATAAAGTTCAAGGACCTTCTACATTTTTTCCTAGATATTTTCTATATGATGAGTCTCGTGTAATATGTCTTGAGGAGGCACTACATACTTCTATCTAGTATGTTTTTACTCATTTTATGTTGCTGACATATCTGGAAGTTTAGAAGAAGGAGGAGGTGATTGAGTGGATGTACTCATGACAAGGTTTACAGAAAGAGGTGAACCAGTAGGGTTTCTTGAGGAGAATATTTTTTAGTGATAGGTATTAGGCACTAGGAACTTCAAGGTTTTGACCAGTAGGGATTCAACCTCACCAGTTTCCCATCTGGACATCTAGGGCTAGTGGTTTTCATGCTCTTCTTGGGTACTTTGTGCCAGTGTGTTTTGGTTGTCGGTTTTGTGGCCATTTCTAGAACCAGTTCATGGTGGTTCCTTAAGATCAATTTGGTGGAGGTGGATAGGTTCAACACCATCCTCAATAGGAGTTTCCAGTGAGACCATTTCAATGGTAGGGGTAGTGGTTTTATAATCTTTTGAGGGTAGATAGAGATGGTAGAGGCCGACCCTAGGATGTTCCTCATGTTTAGGGACCTTAACCTAAGTGTTGTTATGGATGTGTTTATCAGTAGAGAGGTATATGAGTTGGGAATGGTTAGTTTTATATAGTATAGGTAGCATTTCTAGAGGGTATAGATATCATTATAGGTATAATCACTTTGTTTAGTACCCTTGTTTGTGCCCTGTTTGATTTAGGAGCTTTTCACTCCTTTTCTTCACCCACTCTAGTCCATGCTATGGGACTAGACATAAAGAGGTTTTCCATTACCCTAGTGGTTACTATGCCATTTGGAGGCCAAACCAGCTTATTTGATGTATGTCGAAGGGTGTAGACTGGTGATGGGGCCACATAAGTCTTGTGGGGATCTTTTCTTAACAAAAATTCATCCATCTGATGTTATCCTAAAAAACAACTAGTTTTATTCCATACATACTTTTATCAACCATTTATGTAGGAGATTAATTTTATCATATGTGGATGGTCAGTATATGTTTTTCATTGGTGAGTGGGGTTTTCAGGTGGTAAGTTGGTGTGTGGAGCCCATTATTTCTTTTTTGGCTAAGTTTTCTATAGAATAAATGGATACTAGGATAGAAGAGGCTCCCATGGTCATTGGGGAGTTCCTGGATCTTTTCTTAGAGGAGGTTGTGATGTTAACCCCTCTATGTGATATTGAGTTTGGGATAAATTTGAAGCCTAGTGATTATCTGATTTTGATGGATCCTTATCGGATGGAACCATTTGAGTTTTGGGAGTTAAGGATTCAAATTGATGATCTGATACATAGGGGTTTTATCTGGATCAGTGTGTCGGAATGGGGTTCTCCAGTGTTACTCTCCAAGAAGGTGTATAGTGGTCTGAGGTTGTTTATAAACTACAAAAGGTTGAATCAGGTGAAGGTCAAGAATGGTTACCCTCTTCCAAGGATAGATGGTCTTTTAGACCAACTAAGATGGGTGATATGGTTTTCTAATATTGATCTATGGTATAGATATCTCCATTTGACGGTGAAGTAGAGCGATATCCTGATGACTACCTTCAGATGTAGGTATATTGGAAATTCAATTTTGTATTCTTTCTATTCGGTGTTATGAATAAACCAGTCATGTTCATGGGGATTATGAACTCTATGTTCTATGAGTTCCTGGACTAGTTCATCATCATATTCATTGAGGATATCTTGATCTACTCAGGGTTAGAGGAGGAGAATTTTGAGCATCTCAGAGCAAACTTACAGGTTCTTCGATTCGACCATCTCTATGAAAATTTCTTCAAGTATAAGTTTTGGAAACAAAATTTACATTTACTTGGTAATGGGGTGTATCATCAAGGTTTGGTAGTGGACCATTCAAAGTTCAAGGTAGTTGTTTCTTGGGAATCACCCAAGAATGTGGCTGAGGTTTTCAATTTCCTTTTTCTTGTGGTTTATTATCAAATGTTTGATCCTAATTTATTTCATGTTGTATCCCCATTAACAATATTGACTAGGAAGGACCATGGTTTTGTCTGGACTGATCAATTCCATATAGTGTTCAGTTTCCTGAAGGGGAAGTTGGTCAGTGCTTCATTTTCCAAAGGAGGGTGTTATGTTTGAGGTTCTTAATGACTCTTCTTGTTTGGGATTGGGATGAATGTTGATGAAGCAAAGGGTATTGATCTCTTATGATTCTAGGAATTTTTTTTCCCATGAGTATAACTATTACACCCATGATCTAGATATAGCAGTGGTTTTTTTGTGCTGAATTTGTGGCAACATTACCTCATTGGGGAGTACTTTATAGTCTTCATGGATCACAAGAGATTGAGGTATATCTTTTCTCAGCGTGATCTGAATTTGTGGAAATGGAGGTGGATGGATTTTCTTTAGGATTATGATTTTTAGATATCCTAAAAATTGGTAAAAGTAAATTTTACTGATGAAACTTTGAGCAGGAAGTCAATGATGGAAGTTGTTTGAGAGTTAGGGGATGCTTGGAGAGAAATGGAGGAGTTGAAAGCCTTTAACATAGATGAAAGTGTGGATGGTGGTAGAGGATATTTGTTTAAAATTATTGTGCAGTCTTCTCTGGTGTAGAAGGTGGAGGAGTCTCAATGGGAAGACTCAAATGCATCGGTGATGTGCAGTCATTTTGGTCATAGTGATGATCCTAAGGGATGGTCGGAGGATGGTCGGAACTAGATGTTATTTTGTGGGAGGTTGTTTTTTCTGGTAGTGATGCACAAGAGTGTTCTTCATGAGTTTCATAGCTCACATTCGGAGATACACCCAGGAGTTCCCAATATTTACCATGGATTGGGGATTCAGTTTTGATGGCCTAGGATGAAATAAGCGATGGAGGATTTTGTGGTGAAGGGCATGGTTTTCCATCAGGTAAAGGTCGATCATCGTATTCCTAGCAGTTTTTTTCATCCTTTGGATGTTCCCAAGTAAAAATTGGGTGAAATATCTATATATTTCATCACAGGGTTACCCCTATATTCGAGAATTTTTTATTCTATATAGGTGATTGTAGATCAGTTGATGAAATCAGCTCACTTCTTAGCGATCAAGGAGTTGGGAATAGTGTATGTTTTGGATAAGATATATGTGGATGATGTGGTGTGGTTTCATGGAGTTATGAGGTAAATTTTTTTAGATCGGGACACATGTTTTGCCTCTTGAGTTTGGAGGGTATTACAGCATGATTTTGGAACTTAGTTACACCTCATCACAACTTTCCACCCTTAGACAGATGGAAATATAGAGTGAACTATCTAGATGTTGGAGGATATGTTATGGTCATGTTTCCCTACATTTTGTGGATCTTGGGTACAACACCTGGATTTGGTTGAGTTTTATTACAATAACAGTTATCACTTATCTATTAGCATGGACCTATTTGAGTATTTGTATGGGAAACCATTTCATTCTCTATTATTCTTGATAGAGGTTAGGGATATAGTAGTTCTTGGACCTGATGTGGTGTAAATCATGATAGAGAAGGTTAAGCTTGTTCGTGAGAGGATGAAAGTATTGGAGGATCAATAGAAGTCTTATTATGATCACATGAGGATGCCCTTTAAGTTTAAGGTTAGGGACCATGTGTTCTTGAAGGTTTCCCCACAACGTGGTAAGCAGAGGTTTGGTTGGGAGAGTAAACTTTCTCCCATGTTTTTTGTGCCCTTTGAGGTGTTGGGGAGAGTTGGTGAGGTGGTGTATCAGTTGGCATTTCCACTGTATCTAGATAGTATCCATGATGTCTTCTACATCTCTTGGATTCTTCGATATCTTCATGATGAATCCCATGTCATTGACAAGGGAGAGTTGGATATCAAGGATGACATGACATTCATGTAGTGGCCAATAGAGATCTAGGATCTCCAAGAGAAGGCGCTACATGAAGGGACCGTTCCTTTGGTTCGTATATTTTGGAGGCATGGTGGCTGAGAGGATAGTACTTGGGAGAAAGATATACGGATGTGTTCCCAATACCTGGAGTTGTTTTAAGTTTTTCTTTCTCTTTTTTTCTTTGTGATGTGATGTTTAGATCCTTCTATTTAATGAGATGATCTATTTTTTCTATTTTTTGATGTATGATGTGTGATAAATTATTGACATGTGAAAATGGGATGACTTGATTTTTAATCAATATTCATTAATAATGATGTGATTAAATCCATGTGGGTGAGTCAGTTCTACCCAAATACGATAGTATATTAACATAGATGATGTAATTCCCTGATTCATGTGTTCGAGGTGGTGTGGTTCTTTAGTTATAGTGGTTGTTGGTTTGGGTTGCATGGAGGTTGATATGGTTGTGTGGTGGTTGTGTGTAAGTATGGTTCTGTGAGAGGAGAAAATTTTTGTTTGTGTGGTGATGAGGTTGTGTGAGATGTTTTTGGTCATTTGGTTTGTCATGTTTAGATGGTGGTAGTGTTTGAGGTGTGATGAAATCCTTGAGTGGTATCTCATGGGGTGTTTGTTCAGACCCCTTTCCTTCTATATTTGGTTTTGGATTCTCAAGGTAAAAATCATTTTAGAGGTATCTAATGTAATGTTTAATGCCTTCTCAACCTATTAATTTTCCCATTTTGGTGGTTGGAGTTGTTTGGGAGGAGGCTTCAAGAGGTTTTGAGATTTTTTAGTGGAGGTTGGAGGTGCAGCAAAGCTGCTGTAGTAAATACATGTCATGTAAATGTATCAAATGATGTGTAATGGTGATTCACATCTTGTACACGGCTAAGGGGTAGCCTATGAAAAGGGTATATATCATGTAATAGTGATTCATGATGTTTACTAAATCGGGTGTTCAAAACCCTTCGAGGTGACGTTTTTTTATGGAACTAAAATCCAAACATTTACACTACATGTAGGGATTACACATCATGTAAATGTATAATGAATCACATCATTAAAGGCTATATCACTTTGGTTTATTTCTAAAACCCTATGTTCAGTGCTCCCTCTCTCATTTCAGATGACTAGAGGGTACCTCCCTTAGCGTTTTGAGATTCCTTTTGATGGGGATTGGTTCCTAGCTTCCCATCATCAATCCATGGTGAGTTCTCCACTTGTTCATATAAGATTAATCTTTTTCTTATTTAGAGTTTCACTATAGTGGTGTGTTTTGGTTTAGGATGTGTGTTTGGGTTGAGTTTTGATGGTCTTTGGGTGCGGTGTAGGTTGATATGCAGTATCTCAAGGTGCGGGTGTGGTTTTCAAGCCTTTCTTCTTTAATCTATAGTGTGCAGAGAGTCAGCAAAGCTTTTTTAAGGTAGGGAATCCATCATTTATATTTATTTTGTATCATTAAAGAGGGGTTTTCTTTTTTCATCTATGGGTTAGGGTTCTATGGACTTAATCAAAGATAAAGAATTTGTTAAATTGAAATTGAAGGGTAAAGGGTCCTGATTCTCATTCTTTTACAACTTTGTTAATATTGTGATATTGTAATTGTATGGTCTTGATGTCCCGCTAAAAAATGTGGTCATTGTGGGATTTTTTTGTGCTAAATATATGTGTCGTGACTATTGATTTTTTTGTAATTGTTGTTATATTACCCTAAAATGTAAATTAACTACCCACTTATAGTTGGTTAATGAAATAGATGCCCTAGGATTATGGATTATGTGATAAAACCCCTAAAATAAAGTGTAATTTGATAAAATACCCTTTATAAATCTTTAAAATGATCTTTATGTGTTGTGATGTGTGGTTTTGATTGTGGGATAGCGATGTTTGGTGGGGTCATGTGGGGATGATGGTTTTTTTTCATGCTTTTTGGATCGATGAGGTGGTTTTTTGTCTATTATTTTAGGGTGATGAATTGTTTTATTGGATTTAATTTTGGGATGATGAGGTGGTTTGTTGTCCGTTATTTTGGGTAATGATCTGGTTTTTTGGGATATGCCTTTGGAGTGGTGAGGTGGTGGTTTCTTTGTGCTAGATTCACAGGTAGTGATGGAATAAATAATTGTTTAAGAATGTTGAAATTACATGTTTTGGTTCAATTAATGTGATGTAAATGGCCAATGAATAAATAAATTATGTTATATGTGGTTAAATGTGGATGATGCTTAATAATTAAAATAATGGGATGATTAAATGAAATTGGTTTGGAATGTGAATGTGGCTTGTGACTTGTGGTGTGGATTTCTGAATTTAGAGGTGATAGTAAAAGTGATGATGTTGCAAGTTTTTTAGTGTTTGATTAATAACCCATAGGTTGGGGTTGTGTGTGGATATATGTACATACTTTTATATTCCTTATGATTTAAATATACACCTCATCCATGTCGAGCACTATGTACCAGTACCCACATAGTCATGCGGGGGTGTTTTTTCTGACATCTAGTGAGGAGGATAGATGGTTAGGTACCCACTATTTCCCGCTCTCTCTTCCAGGTGAGGTAGGTATTTCACAGGCTGTGATAGATGGAGGTTTGATAGTGTAATGGAGAGTGGTTATGATATATTATGTGTCTTCAGGAAATATGTGATGGCCCATGTGTTTTCGGGCAAGATGTTATATGACCTTGCTTGTGGGGTGGATTATAGCGGGGTTCATACATGGTGAGAAGAGATCATGAGGTTGATTTCATTCATGTTCATGATAGCCTACTAATCTGGTTATGGTTGTGGATGTTTTATGGATTTGGTGTCTTCATGTGAGATGTGACATCACCGCTGCAAAATTAATTTCTATATTTGGAAAGAATGGATGCATGTCCTTAATATCATGTCCTATCAGATTCTCAATTAATGAATTGCTCGACCATTATGATTATTCGACATGCTCACAAGATGATCAATAGAAATGATTTTTGTTACTTTCATAGATTTATGAGATTCTTATCGCTCAATAAATTCATATGATTCTTCTTCATCTTATTCTTTAGATGATTCTTTCTTTAAACTACTTACAAATATCTAATGTACATATTCAACATTTTCCTCTATAACCTAGAAATTATTTTCCAAATAACCATCCATTCTTTGTAAACTAGTTATTATAAAACTTTCAGGATTATTCACTTCAAGAAAAACATTCTAAACTTATAGATCATTTTCCAACAACAAGGAGGATATCACTTTTCTAGATTGATCAAATGAAACAAGATATTTTTGTTGAACAACTTGTATCCTTCTTACTTCATTGACTATATATTGTTTAAGATCCTAAATAATTTCCATGGAGAGTAGGTCACATTAAATTTAAGTAATGGAAGAGGTTAATGTGTCTATTTCCTAATACATGCTTTATAACTTTGAAAGTACATCGCTTTAACAGTTGATTTCTTTGAAGTATTACGAGTTATATTTTTCTAGAACTGATTAAACCAATAGCTTAACTTCATGTAATTATTCTTTAGAAACTACACTCTCATGAAGATCCATGATTTCATTTATAGATTCAAATAAATAGGATTTTATATATTCCACTTCTAATACCAACTTAGAGTAGCTCTATTGATATATCTCATTAGAATCTCTATCAACTTTAGGGACTTCAAAATTTATGAATTCCTCATTTATAGGTGATTATTTTTATTTTTTAACTTTTATACTTTCACCACCAACTGGTTGAATTTCCCCAACATGAGGTATTTCTTCAACATGATGCGATTCTTGAGATTTATATCTAATTATTCTTGAATCTATTTTACCCAATTCTTCAAAGTGAGAATCAATAATAAGAGGTGAATTTATTGGTCTTATTGAGATAGTGATTTCTTTACTGACAAAAAACAAATGAGTATTAATAGAAGCAAACCTTTCTCTATTGACTGGAATTGGAATAGAAATATGAGTAGGAGGTCAACTCTCTTGAGGATCAATTAATTCTTTAGATTGAACAGAAAATTTGACTCTCCTTTACCTTTCTAAAATATTTTCATCATCATCATAAATAATTTATCTTGCATCAACACCTTGAGATGGTATGTCTACTAAAATAGGTCTTTCTTGTAGGTGGGATGACTCCCCCTGAGTTCAACTTTAACTTCTTCTCCAGACACCATGAGAATCAAATTATTCAAAGATTAATTCTAGTAAAAACTAATTTTCTTTAATATATTCTCACTTAATGTTGTTATACAATGACAATGAACTATAGCATTTTCATCCACTCAAACTCCATCATTACAAAAAATGAGGGTTAATATCCTTTTGAAAGGATAAAAGTTTAAATATCTGCTATGAACATGAAACATGTATCTCAATACATATCATTCCATGTTAATAGGATTTTCAATCATGAAAAAATAAAGTAGAGTAACATCTTTAAAGAGAACTTTTTCAAACTCACCATTCCTCTAAGAGATTACAGACTGAATAAATTTTATAGTAACTTTTCTCTGTAACTCTAATCCATTTACTAGTTTCTTTTAAATATCTATTATTACACATAGTGAATTCATAATTTTAGGTGTTGTAACTCCATCTACATAAACTAAGGAAGTATTGAAGACTAAATATCCTTCATGAGGGCTCTTGAAATATTTAGCTATATACAAAGAGGTTATCGAACAATCCTTCTGGTTCACCATTGTAGTGACCAGGTCTTCATTATCACCGAAGTGAAAAACTATAGACTCATAAAACTCATGAAATTATTTCCCAAACACAAACTCTGTTCATTTCTCATTGAAAAAAACTCCCATTCTTGATGGTTGAAAATTTTCTTGAGTAACATATCTATCTTTTCCAGCCAGCTAAAACCTATTTCATGACCACTCAAAACATTTCATGATGTCCTTCATCTCTTGATTTTTCTTGTAGAGGAACCCTTGGTTATCTTAGTTTTTTCCATTTCACAATAGGTTTGGATTTCTTGGAAGATTAGGGTAATAAGGGTTTATATGGAAGAGAAAAGAGAGGATTCTAAATTTTATAAGAGGTTTTTCACATAAGATTGACAAACTTTATTTTGTTTCACGGTAATCAAAGGGTCACATAGAGAGTAATCATTACAATATTTAGATAATGTGTCCTATTTGATATGACTAATGTGTAAAATAACAATTTAAAATATCAAAAAAAAATACGGTTAAAAATAAATACTAGGTTGTAACATTATGTTACTCTATAAGTAAAATTGAAATCAAAAAAATTAAATAAGCCTAATTCAGATATAATAAAATCAAATCTTTCATTAGGAAAAGGTTTAGTAAAAATGTTCATTAATTGATTTTTTGTGCAAAAAAATTCTAAATAGATATCATTATTTTGTGCATAATCTCTTAATAAATGATGTCTCAAGTCAATTTTATTTATTATGGAATGGTTTATTAGATTATTTGAAATGTTGATAGCACTTTTGTTGTCAAATTTAATTAGAACACAATTAAAATTAAATCCAAAAAATCCATTATAGTATGTTTCCTCCACAAAAATGGTGCACAAAAACTTCCCACTATAATAAATTCAGGTTCAGCAGTTTATAATGCTATAGATTTGTTTTTCTTACTTGACCAAGATACTATAGATTTTCCAAGAAAATGATAAGTTCCTAAGGTTATCTTCCTATCTAGAAAATTGTTTGTTTTTAAATGCCCATTTTGTTCTGGTTATAGGATATTCAATGGATCTATCAACTAATTCATATACTTTGTTCCTATTGAAATGATTTAACTCTTTTTGTATAGATAAGAACCAACTTTCATCAGATAAAGCTTCTTATATGTTTTTAGGTTCTAGATGGGGTATAAAGATAGATAATTCTACTAGATTTCCTATATTTCTTCTAGTTCTAACTCCTTTATCTAGTCTTCCTATAATAGTTTCTAGAGGAAGGTCTTTAATATCTATAAGTTTTCTGGGAAACACACTTTCGGGTTCACTAGTAACAACCCTTACTGGATTTGGTTTAAAGTAATAAAGTTCCTAATAATCATCCTTATTATTATTTTTGTTGTTAAAGATATTTTTAGGTATCATATCCTTGAAAGAATCACTTTGGTCATTATTTTGAGTCATTCTATGATCAAAAGGATCAATTTCATAAAAAATCACATGATTTGATTCTTCAACAGTCCTTGACCTTTTGTTGAAAACTCTATAAGCTTTATAAGTTGTAGATTAACCTAGGAAGATACCTTCATTAGCCTTTGGATCTAATTTACCATGATTATCCTTGGTGTTAAATGTATAAACCTTGTATCTAAATACTTTGAAGTATCCTACCTTTGGTTTTCTATTATTCCACAATTCATAGCATGTTTTCTTTAATATATACCTTATTAAAACTTAGTTAATGACATAACATGTTTTATTAACAACTTCATCCTAGAAATGAGTGGGAGTGTTATATTTACATAACATAGTCCTAGAAATTTCTTTCAAAGTCCTATTTCTTCTTTCAATAACACTATTCTTTTGTGGTGTCTTGGGTGAAAAGAATGTATGTTTAGTTCCTTTCTTTGAGAAATATGAATTAAATTCATGATTCTCAAATTCGCCTCTATGATCGCTTCTCTAAGTCACAATTTTGGAATCTTTTTCATTTTTCACAAGCTTATAGAAATTAATAAATACAGAATAAGATTCACTCTTAAGTCTTAAAAAATAAACCCATGTAAATCTTAAAAAATCATCAACCAACACATAAATAAATGATTTTCCAGAAAGACTTTCAATTATATTAGGTCTGAACAGATCCGTATGGATGATATATAGATTTAGAGATGTAGAAACCTCTATAATTGGTTTAAAATATGACTTGTGTTTATTTACCATTTTACATGCATCATATAGCTTCTTTTTGTCCAATTTAAGGTCATTCTAGTCTGAAATCAAATGTTTCTTACACAACTTTTTTAATGAATGAACATTATAATATCTAATCCTTCTATTCCAAATCCATGATTCTTCAATTTCAGAATTCAAAAAATTTACATTTTTTCTATGTAAGGAATTGAGATCTAATGTATATACATTATCTGTTCTAGGTTCTTTAAACTTGAGAGATTTATCTTTGAAAATTGAATATACATTGTTAAAAAATAAAGTGAGTAACCATCATCACAAGGTTTAGAGATACTTATCAGTTTTTTCCTTAAACCATTAATATAAAGAACAGTGTTAATGATAATTTATTGAGGATTTAAAATAGATCCAATGCAAAAAAAAAACCCTTTGCATTGTCACCAAATGTGACATAGTCTCCATCAATCTTGAATAATGAATAAAATTTTAGAAATATCGACTCATATGTCTTGAACAACTAATGTCCATAAACCATTTTTCATTACTGTTTATTTGGTTTGTTCCCAATAATTAAAAATCAAACAACAAGATTTTTTTGGTATCCAAATGATCTTAGGTCTGGAAATGTTAGCTATAAAATATTTGGGGATCCAAATCTATTTGTGTAATCCCAAAAAACTTAGTAACAAATTTTGAAAAATGATTTGTAAGAAATTAATTTTTTATTACATATAATTGAGGGTTTTTTAGATTATAGATGTTATCATAATGTTATATTTCCCAAAAATGAAAACAAGTAACTTTAAAAAGATTTGTGTTTTCAGAACTAGGAAAAAAATAGTTTTTATAAAATTTGGGATTTTAACCCTAAATTTCTATTCTAAACTTTTTCTTTTTAATTTTATTTTGAAATATAATTTTTTTAAATAACCTTAACCTTTAGTAAAGACACTTGTGGCATCTTTAAAATTTTGAACCTCCTTCTATAATTTGTCAATTGTATTAGTCTGTATTGTACATGATGCAGTATAATTTTCCAATTGATTCTTTAACTCTAAAATTTTTTTATATAGGTCCTACTCTTCGTTAAAATCTTATTTTAAAAAGTTATAAGGGCCTTATTTTTCTTTTTTAATCTTTCACACTTTGTTTCCAACATGGTACAATATTCATTTAATTCTTCATATGATCATTTTTCATTTTCTGATTCATTCTCAAGCTCAGAAGAGTATTAAGAATATACCTCATCTGAATGATCTATAAATAATATTTCAGCCTTTTCATTAAGATCTTGAACTTTTTATTATGATGATGTTCATTCACTAGAATCCTCAAAATGACTCCAAGTGGCCTTTATAGCTTTCTTATTATATCCAAATTTCTTAAAGTATTTATTTTTTGAAATTTTATCATTATTAAGTTGCGTACAATTAGTCTTTATGTGTCCTAGTTTATTTCACTCAAAACATCTTAATTATTTAGAGTTATCACCATGCTTCCTATACTTGTTTAAAGTTCTTCTAAAAACTCTTCTCTTATTATATAGTTTTTTGAAATTTTGAGTAAACAATTCAAGTTCATAAATTTATCTAGAGTTTCTGGAGGAGTCTTATTATTTATATGTTTTAGATATTTTTATTCTTTTGTTCATCCTATCATCCTTATAATTAGAAACCTTCAAGGCAGAATTTTCTTTCTTAATCATTTTATGCTCACCAGCTTCATCTTCCATTTCATCTTCACACATAATATTATTTAAAATGAGATATTTTATTTTAAAGTTCTCAAAATATTTATATTTTATGATGGTAGATGATATTCCACTCCACTTAGGTGTTAAAACTCTAAGAACTTTCAACTCTTGTTCTGGGTCCATGATAGGTGTTCCTAGAGTAGCAATATTATTAAAAATCTCAGTGAGTCTTCCATTTAACTGATTGATACATTCTCCTCTATATATTTTGAATGTGTAAAACTTAATTTTTGCATATATAATATCTGAGATCTTTCATATTGTTTTTACCTTCATAAGAAACTACTATAGTGGTCCACATTTCATGATTTTTTTGACACTGAGAAACCTTATTGAACTCATCTGGTCCTAATATGCAAATTATAGCATTCATAGATTTGGATTATAGATCAAAATTTTATTTAGTTATATAATCCCATGTTTTAGGTTATGTATTATGAATTTCATAGGTATTTACTATTTTGATATAAACTTTCAAGAAAATATTCTTCATGTAGATAGTCATTCGATCCTTCCAAAAACCATAGTTTTCATCATTAAAGTAAGGATCTCTAACCATTGATATACCTTCTCAGTTACCATCCATAGAATCCATTTAAAAATATATCTTGGTACTTTAACCTTTAAAGCCTATGAACTTAATATTCATAAGCTCTGATACCGATTTTAGTTCCATAATATTAATAGTTGAAAACTAAAGAGGGGTGAATTGAGTTCCTAAAATTTTCTTTACAGAAAAGCTCCCTCTTCCGGTATGATAGACCAAGTATTTTTCCTTAATATGAAATGAAATAAAAATTATAAAAAATTAAAGGAAATATATTGAACACAAGAGATTTATAGTGTTTTAGGAAACAGAAATCCCCTAGTCTACACCATCAACACTCTAATCGACAAGTTTGTTGATTTTCACTATAACAGCCCTTTTACTGGGGGCTCCTAGCTGATTAAAAGTAGTTATCACTTAATATAAAGTTACAAGAGATTTCAACCAGTATCTCCCTTTACAATACCTATCTATAGTATTAACACACACTCTTATAATGAGTGTAAACAATATAGAATGAATAAACTTTTGAAAGATTTATTACAACACACATTTTTAAGTAGCAACTAATACTAGTCGAAGATACATCTTGAGAGAATGATAGTCTTCAAGGTGTAGCTCAGAATGATCTCTAGTCAAACTGAGAAACTTGTAATCATAGCATGAGATTTTATGTTTGATCTTTTATATGTACATACATTTAGATTATTTGTGTGTATGTTTGTGTGTTCTACTCATTCTTCTCATCCATATCACTTTTTATGCAGTAGCTAACTTCTTTTTTATGTCTTCTCTTTAAAATTAAAATGCAGAAGATAATCATAATAGTCGAGCAAGTCTTCCATTGAGAATTTTATAGAATGGGTTATTAAAGACATGTGTCTATTCTTTCCAAATATAGAAATTACTTTTTCAGTGGTGATGTCAAAAATCTTCTTGTTCTTTGGATATTTCCATTCATGACAAATCGATATACTATACAGATCAAACTTTATTTAAATATATAATCCCTTTTATAATACACTCTAAAATAATGAAATGACTTTTCAATAGATTAGAAAAGTAATCATGAAATTTTATATAACAACTAGATCTTTTTAATATATTTAACTGGTAGTATTGTTCATCATAAGATGACTTCTTGAGAGACTTCATAAGATAAAGAATATATTAGGATTAAATTATACATAACACTATTTCAGCATAAGATAAAATATGTTATTGTGATATGATACTTAGCTTTCACAATTTCTTCTATCTCTCATAAGACAGTGTTTTATAAATATTCTTTTTGTAATATAACAACTTCTCATTAGCTTTATTTTGACTAAAATATCTAACTTTGAGTATGAGGAAAATCAATAATTCTCTTTATAATATATTTTATTACATATTAAGATAAACTTTCAACACTAATATTTTTGATTCTGAGTAGATATAATACAATATTTGATTCTCATAAGATAAAATACTTTTTCATAAAATGAGTACTTCACACATCGTAAGATAATCATTTGTGGAATCAATGTAAGATAAATTATTTTTATAAATTTAATATTAAACACTTAAGACAAACTTCTTAGAATAAAAATAGGTATTTTTTAATCATAAAAACACATAAAAACTAAGATATGTTGGAATAACATAAGTCTTCCCACCACCAACATTTTTCAATTCCTCGAGAAATGGGGTGTCGGCTAGCCCCAGAACACCCCCAAACCCAAACTGAGCTAAATTACCAACCTATGCCACTATAAAATTACCAAAATTAATTTAATATAAGATAAAAACCTTAAAATTTTCACTACAAAAATATACCTCACCAAAATTTGAAATGGAGGGATGTGGATGCCATCTTAGGTTGTCCTCTTCCTAAATAGAGGGGAAGCCCCATCGTGCTCAGCTAATTCAACTATTCTTTGGTGTAATTGACATAAAATACCTATTCAGGGGAAGGAGAAAATTAAAATAATTTAGGGGAGGAAGAATGAGAATTACCAAAGGGAGATACTTACCTCAGATCGTCAAAAAACACAACAAAAGGAATACCCCCCCCCCCCATTCAAGGGGTGAGATAGGAAAGGAGGGATCTTAGACACTAGTTTTCATAAGAAGTTGAGGTAAAAGAATAGGGGATTTCCATTTATTAAGTTTTAGGGGTAAAGAGTCTTTTTTCCCCTTTTAATCCCATTGGCTACCCCATGGGAGCCACCGACCAGCCAGTAGTATGATGCAGCCAAGGATGGAGCAACCACCCAAGCCTCTCCCAAGGATCTCTCAAGCTCATGAGATACCTCATAAACTTAATTTCTCATAAAAAATAATTATTTTTATGTATTTCAACCTTTTAAAATATATTCTAAATCATGTTTAAAAATCTGACCCATCCACCAATTCCAAAATTCAAATTATTTTTGAATTTAAAACATAACTATACACATAGGACATTACAAGTCAAATGATTTTATTAGAGGTTATATAAGATTAAATTGTTCTTATATAGAAGTTTCATTGGTGTTTCAAAGGTTATGTCAGATTAATTTGAAGGGTTATAGAAAATTAATCTGGATGTAGAGGATGATTCAGATGCTAGTATAGAGTATTGAAGTTAAAGGAAGTGGTTAAAGGAGTGGGAACATGAATGTGGGATAGGAGATGGATAAAACAAATCTTGAATATTCACTGGATGGTTCAGTTGAGTCAGTGGAGCTTGGTCGGTTTCTTTGACCAGACAAGGGGGATTTTCACAAAATCCTAAAGGCAATGAAACTGGTGGAACCTACTGGAGGCTACGTAATGCCTCCATAAATATAGGGTTCTTGGTCACTTATTTAATTTAGTGGGATTGAGTGAGATATGGTCTTAAAGAGGGTGGAGTGAATTTTTTCCTATTTGGAGATTTACCCATGGAGCGCTTGTGGTGGGAGTTCATCATGGAGAGTGTTTATGGGTTTCTTTTATTTTTGAGTAGGGTTCCAAAACATGGTCCCTTATAAATCAAGTTGGATAAGTTTTTTGAAGATGGTTCCCTTTTAACTCAGTTTCTCACCTTAATGAAATGTTTAGTGTGTTCTCATGTGGAGTAGGGCTTTTTCCAAATAATGTTGTACTTGTGAGTGTTGTAATTTTTCTATTTCTTGTGGGTTTCTTATTATTTTCTCATTGTATTTAGAAGATCATATTGAAGACTATGAGGATACTAAAACCATATTAAATTTTGGATCAATAAGTTTTATAGGGTTCATGGTCTTCCTGGTTCTATATTTTGAATTCTTAGGGGTGTTTCATGGAACTTTGGACCCTTTTAGAAGCCTTGTTCTATAAATTAAGGTCGAGAAGTTAACTTCTGGTCAAAATAGGTGGTGGTTTTGATTTTATGGTTCCAAATTCCATAGATACAGTATGGGAAACATGTAATTTGGATTTAAAATATGATAAAACTTTCCCAAAAAGTGGTATTAATTCATTGGGGGTGTTTTGGTTCTTATCAAAGAAGGTTTTTGTTTTGATGTCTGATATCCACAAAAAGTGTTATCATATATTGGTTACTGAGAATCTGGTTATTTTTTTATTGAGATTGGTAATAACTATATTTTTTTGGTGTTTAACTTGATTATAATACTATTGTTTACTTCTGTTTGAATGCTATAATGATTCGGGAATAATTACAATGGTAAAATAGTGGCAGTGCTAGGGAATCTGGGTTTGTTGAAAGACTTCCATGAATTTGTGTTAAGAGGCATGTTCTGTAATTGAGGTGGAATTAAAAACTTTTTTCTAAGACTAATAAATTATTCTATAAGATGATCTTGGTCCCTTAAAATTTTTATTTGGAGGATAGTGTTTCTGATAAGTAAGGACTAGATTAATTTTTTATAGTGGAATATTAGGATTTTAGAGAATGTGGGTTTTACTACTCTTGGAAAATTTGGAAGTTATGTTAATGGAGATTTAGTTATAAGAAATGTGTTAAACTGAATAGGATATTGAGTGGCTTCATGCCACTTTATTGTTATTTTTATTTTTTTGATAATTACAAAATTCTCATTTTATTCCCTTTAATGTAATGACCCCTCATTATAGACCTTTTAAAATCAATGTTATGTTTGATAAATTGTGTTACACACTAAACACAATTTAAAAAAACCACAACACATTAGTATAAAATTATTAATAAATATATAATAAACACTAAGATAGTAAACCATTAAAATATATTACCTTTGGAATATAAATATTTAATATGAGTTAATATTAAAAAAAATTATTTTTAATAAAAGTTTTTTTATTTATATTAGGTATTCTATTTTAAAAAAATAAATTTACAAATTCCATAATTTAAATTTAATAAAAATATAATTTTTTAAATTCATCATATCAAAATTTACTTAGGATGAACTTTTGAGTTTTTTCTGAAAAGGCTGTTTTTTAGTTGAAAGATGCAATTTTTTTGAAAATTATAATTTTTATGATTTTATCATCATGTAAGTGTTTCTTAGAAGATTAAAAATAATTTTAAATAATAAAATATGTATTTAATGAATAAAATTATTTATTTTAAAATATTATTTTAACTTATAAATCATATGTATAATATTTTTAGAACTAAATTAAAATTTTACTTTAATAAAAACTATTTTCAGTCATTTCTTCTAATTAAGTGTTTTGATGGTGAAATTAGGTTTTGGATTTCTTTTAAAACCTATCTACCTTTTATTTTTTATAAATAATCATTTTATTTCATAAAAATTAGTATTTATGATAATATTATCTTGTACATAAATTTTTAAACTTAAAAACTCACTCTTCCAAAAAAAAATTGTTTTTATGCATTATGTGTGTTTATTTTAGAATTAACATTTAAAAACATTAAAAAATTTATTTGGTAAAATGATTTAAATTTTTTAAATCATAATTTTAAAATTAGGTAAAATTTATAATCTTAATTTTTTTATTAATATTAATTACTAAGATTAAAATTAATAACCAAGGTAAATGTAAATTGGGGTAAAAGTTAAAAAGTTAAAAGAAAACACCTAAAAACACTCTAAGTTATCCCCAAAATGAGTGTATGAGGATAATATATACCTACACACACATCCCCCCCCCCACACACACACACAAACACACACAATTTTTCCTTTTTATATCCATTGAACATTAAATTGTAACATTGCATTATTGAAAATATAATGGATGCTTCCAAAACTACCATTCTATTCGCTTACAAAAAGTTAGTACTTACACCACTTTAATACTCACCAATACATAGAATTTCCTCTTTAAAATATACCAAATTACTCCTCCTATAACACTCTCCAGATTCTATGAGCTTATTATCACCTTTAGTTTTCTTAAGGACTTCATTTTTAAGAATATTTCTAAGAAACAAATCAAGCTTCCAACATGAGTATTAGTTTCACTTACTATTTTCTTTGACTCTGATCCATCCTAAATTATTTAAAACATGATTAATATAATTAAATAAATATCATTAGTATACTTTAATTTCATTATATTAATTTAATAATAATTATTCAGTACTTTTCATCCACTAAGAGAGACTAAAACATCGATCGTGTGTACGTACGGACTACTGCCACCACGAAGCGATGTTGTTTGTTTTTAATCACTACCTCTCAAAGATGGTATAAAGGATATATTTGATCAATAAATATATTTTATATTTCATAAATAAAATTATGAAATGATAATTTTTTAAATACCATAATTTTTTCTATTCATTGAGAAATGGGATCGTTAATCATGCGTGCAGCGAACTACCGCCTCCACAAATGAAGAATTTCATTTTTCATCACCACCTATCATTGATAATTCCTATATTGTATTTAATGTGGATATATGATTTTTATTCAATGTTTAAGATTTTTTTATGTCGCATTATCATTATCTAAATGCATCCCCTTATTCATTAAATCTTTATAACACGTTACCATTTGGGTTAATTTAACTGCCTATGTAAATGATGTTATAAAGATTATGTCATAAAAGATTATGGGATGTTATATAATAGTAATATCATGTAATTATGATATATTTAAGTTTTTTTAATTATTTTAGAAATTTTTTAATACTTAAAATATTTATTAATACATCACATTTTGATCGTTAAACGCATCAAAAACTAGTTCATCGTGATTTCCATTTTCACAAGTTGTATTCATGTATTCTACCTAATGAAAATGATAATTAAATAATCATTGAAAAAATTATTATTATATATTAAATTATTTGGGAATTATGAACTTTAAACCACTTAGTGAGGATTTTTCCCATCTTTATGAAGGTTTTTATGAAACAAACAACCGAAAGTTCTAACACATGATGATGAAAATAAACTAAAATTAGTTAATATATTTCTAATATATGGTTATAAAATTATTATAAAAAGGATATTATGTTTATATTAAGGTTGTGAGATATGTGATTAAGATATTTATGTTCATTATACAAGATTTTGGAGCACAGTTGATTAATCGGGGATACAAGGTATGGGTTGTTTTCATCTTAAATTCCACTCTTTGAGACATGTTTTGAATTATGATCTTAATTACATTTATATAAAGTATATACTATATATTTGAGATATTATATCATGAATTACCTTTTATTAAAGGTAATTGAAGTTAAATTTTAATCTCTCCTTTTCATGAGGATTTAATTTAAATTCTCCTTAAGTTATAAGGGTTTCTTTGTCTCAAATTTGAATTCCTTGAGACATGTTTATGTTATAAACCATGTTTTATTTTTCATGGTAAAAATATATCCCATTATAAATTTTTATCATGATTCCATTATATTTCATGATGTTCTTTTTTATATTTTTTGTGATAATATATCTTTTTATTCAAATTTTCCTACTTGATTTTTATCTCACTAAAAGTATAAAGTTATCAAGAATGAACCTCAATTTATTAATTGGATCTTTATTTCAAGTATATATTTTTATTCCTACCAATGTTATAATATTTTTTAAGAAATATAATATGGATTATTTTCTATGATTATGATAATTCACTTTGCCCCTTTTAAAAATTAAATTCTAATATTCTTTTTACAATGTGGGTTTTTAAACAAAGGTATTTCAAAATATTTTTCCACCCCAAATTTCTTTTCATGATCATTATGATTTTTCAAGGAATAATTTATAGAAAAAAAATAAGGTATATTTTTTAAAAAAAAATCACTTCACATTTTTTAAAATAACTTTTGAAAGTTACCAGTAACTTCATTATTTTATGAATATGTTGAAAATGATCTCTTTTAATGTTTTTTGTATGATTACATCTTTTCACTAACTTTGGAATTTTTTTTGAAACTTTCTCTCTACATTTTCATAGTTTCTAAAAGAAAAATTATTTTTCTCCTATATTTACAAAATATATCTTTTAAAATTATTTCAAAATATCAAGGATATTTCTTATTTATGATGTGATTTTTCCAAAAACTCCTTAAAATTATTTTTCGTCTCAGTCATTATCCTTTTAAATATCCTATGCTTGATCGAGGATTTTTTTCAAATGTAACCATACACCTTCTTTCTCTAAATGTATTATGTGATGTCCTCCTTTTTAGGGAAAGGATCTATCATTTCCTTTGCCTTACCTAATCATCTTCGGTGTATAACCATAATTATTCTTCAAATAAATTTCCTTTGTGAATACCCTATTTTTATTCCTTTGATTTAAGGGTGTTTACCTAGATGTTATGAATAAATTGATTAGGGAAATTATTGACTTAATCATATACCCTTTATCTATACAATGTAAATATTGTATAATATATTATCTTGATTGAATGGTATTTATCTAGAATGTTATTGAATATATTTGGATATCCATTTATTTTCTATGGGTATATAATGTTATGATTATTGGTAAAATTATGAATGTTTTCCTTATATGATTCCATTTGAAAGGGATATTAAACTCATTTTCTTTCCATGGGTTATTTATGATATGATGATGACTTATTGTTTTGACACACATATGTATAGATGATGATGGGTGGGGTAATATATATCCCTCCAATGCATTGGTTTAAGATTTATCACTCATGATATAGGTAATCATGAGTAAATTTTAGTTTCTCATAATCATGGGCACTGATGGTATAGCTCATGAAATTAATGTTCCCTACACTAATGTTTGTTCCATATTTCTAAGGTATCTAATGTTATGCTCTCTTAGAACATGTTTATTGGATAATGTTTCCAAAATATTTTGATTTATGACTTGTTAATTATGTCATGATTTATTACCTATTATTTTTTGGGTATAAATTTCTTATGTATCCTGACTATATCTATATGCTCATCTTATACTCACTTGGGATATTTTATTTTTATTACCTATGTTTACCTTTAATGGGCATCTGAACTCAAAACTTTATTATTTTTATTTTTACCTAGGTTATGTAAGATGTGTTTAGAAGGGTATCTTATATAATTAACTTGTGTGAGATATTGAAGACTAAGTTGTTTATATATTGGAAAAATTCCCATTAGTTTTAAAATTCATGAGTTGGTTTTTGTTAATGTTTTTTCCTAATTATATAAAAATATAAACCTAAAAGGTATTTGGGATGTATTTAAATGACATATTTTCTTTATGCCATGTAATTTGGATAGTCACATCTACAGTATTCTATATCTAACATGAGTAAATGAAAATGTTTAAAACCTGGAATTATTGTATAAGAAAAGAATGATGATTTATCTTTATTTATTCTTAATCATTATTATTTTATTTTATTCTATTAAAATTTGTATTTGAAACTATATCCTATTCTAGAATTATTCTATATCTTGAACCTTATGAAGTTATGTTTGTGTACCTTATGAATTATAGTCTGTGTACCCTACGAAGTTATATTTTTAATAAAGTATTATACCTTATAAAGATTAGTTTATACCCTATGAAGGTAATTTTTTGGAAAACTGTTGTACCCTATGAAGATCATGTGTACCCTATGAAATTCTTACCAAATGAAGTGATATTTTTTATTAAGTATTAAACCCTGTGAAGAACCTGTACCCTATAAAGAACATATATCCTATTAATTTTGAACCCTATTGGTATCTACCCTATGAAGTATGTACCCTATGAAGATATACCCTATGAAAATGAACCTTATAAAAAATTTACCCTATTTTGATAATGAAACTTATGAAGGATATACCCTTCATTGAGAACATTTCTTAAAAATATGTAACCTATAATGATAAATGAACCTTATGAAGATGTACCCTACGATGATAATGATCCTTACAAATATATACTCTAAAATTATAATGAAGATTATGAAGATGTACCATATGATGATAATTAAACTTACAATCTTATACCTGATTAGAATAATGAATCTTATAAAAATATTGTATCCAAAAAAATGGTTCAAATAGTTTGTATTTCAAAAATTAAAAATATACTCTTTATTATTTTTTATGTTTTGATTCACTGTATATTATTGTAACTTATTTTCCTTGATTTATTGATTCAATAATTACTTATTAAGGATGATTATTAATTTATATTTAACGGAATTATTTACTATTGTAATTAATTTTTTCACCATTTATTATTTTAACATTTGTGACTATATAGCTATTTTATCTTTACAGATTGTCAATTTTTCTCCTAACTTTGAAGTAATTCATTATCATAGAGATAGAAAAATGTGGTTATTGTATGGGAAGAGTAAAACTACAATTTTTAATATTTTAAATATGTTATGAATGAATATATTGTTTGGAAATATTTTATGCATAAATAATCTATATAAATATAGTTAAAAATAACTAGTGAAACATATGATATAAAATTACATATCTTGGAGAACTTTTAGTGTTTCACAGTTGAACTTGATGCTCTTACTGTTTGATTCCTTAAGCTAAAATCAATTATGAAAGTACACATTATTGAGAAGATCAAATTTTCTTCTTCCTTGACATTCAAACCTTCAATGTTTTAACCAGTTTCTATAGTTTTGTATATTCCTATTTATATTTTATGTGTGTTAGTGATGTTTATTATTTTTCATTCAAAATTGGTATTGTTGGGTTATAATTCCCCTTAAAAAAGTTATTTTGGTTTGTTCCTCTGGGTAGAAAAAGGTAGGTTCTTCAATTTTTCCTCTAGGTAGAAAAAGGTAGACTTTTCACATTGTGCCTCCAGGTAGAAAAAGCAGGGTTATTTGGGTTGTGAATCTAGATTTAAAAGTTAATTGTAATGAGTTGTGACTCCCCATAAAAATTTAGGTCACTTCTATAGTGTATTCCATACTCTCACATTAAAACTGTGAAGAGTAGATATAATATCACTTTGATCTGAACTAATATAAAAATACTTGTGTACATATTTTATTTTTCTACTACACAATTATCTTAACTCTAACAAATATTTAAACTTAAAAAAAAGATTTCAATTCGGCCCATATTGACTATTCAGTTATCTTTCATACTGGGTAAACAATTTATATCAGATATTGGACCTTATAATGAATCTTTTGATTGTTGTTCTATATGATACCATAAAATTGGTATCAGAGAAAGTCCTTGAAAGGATTTTTAGATCTATTATATATATTTATTTTACTAACCATATCCTAGACTTTTCCATCTAAGGAAAATATCTATTTAAGATAGAAATATCGAGTTTAAATTATATTTGGGTTCCAAAAAGGCTACCATTCATTGATGGAAATGATTATGGCTATTGGAAAGCCTAGATGGAATCCTATCTTAAACAAATAAGTAACCATTAGACAACCATGGTAAAACCCTACTAACTCCCTAAGTTTGATCCTAATTTTATTATTTGTGTTGATGCTATGAAATGTGTGATTAACTATAAAATAATGAATATAATTTATTATGATATAATCCAAAATGATTTCAATCATATTTAAGCATGTAAAAATACTCATGATATTTAGATAATTTTACAGAATACTCATTTTGGTTTTGATAAATTGATTAAAACAAAGATTTTTATGTTAAGGGATTAATATCAAGATTTTAAAATGGGTGAGAATGAAATTATTAACCAGATGTTTCACTAATTTTTTAGTATTTTAAATGGTATGAGTGTTTTAGGAGAATTTTTAGATAATATTATTATTATTGAAATAGTTATAATATCCTTACTAAAGAAGTAGAATGATAAAAATGTTTCTATTGATGTAAGTAAAAATTTCAAAGAATATACTCTTGATGAACTTATTGGTTCATTGTTATAATATTAATTGGAATTGAAAAATACTAATTAAGAAGAATAATACAAAAGAAAAAGAGTTTCTTTTAAATATCATATGAATGTTACTAATTATTATTTTAACTCTATGCTATATTTAAGTGAAAGAGATGAGGTTTCTCAAGTTGATAAAGGAATATAAAATAATATCTAATTATTATCTTGAAATAATATATTATGAGTATAGAAGAAAGGGATATATCAAACCTAAATTCTTGAAGCTAAAAGGAAAGAACGAGAGGCTGAATAAAAAAAGAGATTTATTACAACTGGTTGGAATTGTACTAAGGACTCAGATCCTAGTGATGAATCTATAAATGAATAATAGTTATCAAATATATGTCTCGTGGATTTTATAATTCAAGTTATTGATTTTGATTCAGATTCCATTGATTCTAACTTTAAAATTACTATTTTTGATAACTTATATAATGAAATTGAAAGATTATAGAATGAAATTATTAAAATTTATTAACTGCATAAGGAACTTAAAAAAAGAATCAAAATAATTTTGAATAAAATTACACCATTTATCAAAAAAAAATATCAAAGAATATAATGATAAATATAAAGATTTTTTTCTAAGAATAATGAAGAAAAAGAAAGAAAATTAAAAGTTGTTCTATAAGAAAATGAAAATTCCAAGAAGGAAATTGAGAGTTTGAAGCATGATCTATCCACTTTTGTTAAATATAATACTTTGATAAAATTATGTCCATGAAAAAAATGAATAAAAATAAACTAGTCTTGGATATAAAAAAAATTACCGACGATGTATAATTCCTTCTTTGTAAAAAGTTCCAAAGGAATTGTTTCTACTATTATATAATGAAAGGAAATTATGAAATTGAATGTTCATTAAGATTGAAATAATTTATTGGTCATACTAGATCTTTAATTTCTAAATCATTATCATTAATATTACTCTATAATACTTGATTAAAATCTGTTTGGGTATTTAAGAAAAGTTATTCTAATCTGATTGGACCCAAATTTTTCATGGGTATGAAAACTATCCAAAACTTTTTTATAGGATATATGTTTTGAAAGTTTTAAGGAGACATGTTATATGGATAGTGTATTCTCCAGACACATGGTAGGATTTTAATCAATATTTTTATCATTAAATACTTGTGTAGGGGGTAATGTGACTTTTAGTGATAAGTCAAAAGTAAAGGTAAAATTATTTAGAGAAATGGGTATCTCCCATACTATAATTATTTATAAATTATTATTTGATAAATGTTTGAAATATAATTTAATTATTATATCATAGTTACATGATGATGGAATGTTAGTTAAATTCCAAAAATGACAAATTCATTATTTTTTAAGATAAATTTTTCTTGTTTTATGCAAATTGTAAAGACAATATATATTCAATTAATTTTCTTAAACTAATAGATCAAAATGTTAAGTGTTTTAATGTTGTACAGTTATAAAATGTTCTATAAAATATGAGTCTAGGAAATGCATATTTCAAGATTCTATACAAGTAGGAGAGATGGTTGAATGGTTCATAGGGGTGAATTGACCTATTTTTAAAATTTTAAATATTTATTATATTTAGTATAATTATACATTGGAAAAATAAAATATGAACATAAGTATTTTTATAGTATTTTAGATCAAATTAATCCTACATCTCCTCTCCACACTCTAAACATGAGAGTATGGCATCCACTATATAAGTGACCTGAATTTTTAAGGGTATTCACAACCCATTACAATGAATTTTTAAACCCAAATTCACAACCTAAATAACCTTGCCTTTTTATACATGAAGGCACAACCTAAATAGTCTTCCTTTTACTACCTGAAGGCACAACTGAAGAACCCACTTTTTCTACCTAGAGGTGCAACCCAACATACCTTTGGTAAGGGGTGGTATAACCCAACAATCTAGTTTTTGAATTCAAAGGCATAAATAACACTAATTCACACAAAATATAGATAGGAAGATACATAATTATAGAAACCAGTTAAAATAATGAATCTCTAAATATCAAGTAAGATGTATCTTTGATCCCATTGGTAATGTGGACTTCCAAGATTAAGTTTAGCTAAAGTAATATCACATTGGGATAATTACAATCACGTATACAGCACTCAAAGTTTATCTAGATATGTAATTGTATATCATATAATGAATTGTTTTTGTCGAACTCTAGTTATAGATTTTATTCATGTGGAGAAAATTTAAAAACAATATCTTTATACATATCATATTCAAAATATTCACCACTATATATTTTCTTTTCCCAAAAAACAGTCACATTTTTATCTCTCTATGATAACGTACTACATTAGAGTTAGGAGAAACTTTGATAATCTATAAAACTAAAATGAATGTATAGACACAAATGGTAAAATAATAAATGGTTGAATATTTAATTATAGTAGTAAATAATTCCTTTAAATATTCTTTAATAATAATACTCAGATATTTTCAAGATAATCATGACCAACATCTTGCTTCAAATACTAAGTAAATTCAAATTTTGAATTTACTACTTTAAATATATAGTGTGAATATTAAACATGCTTCATCCCACTTGATATTATTTTAATTCTACATAAAATACCTTTGATTTAATTTTAATGGAATAAAAATAATTAATAAGTAATTATTGAATCAATAAATCAATAAAAATGAGTAATAAGAAAAAATAGTGAATCAAAATATGAAAATAAAAAAAATAAAGCATATTTTGATTTTTTTGAAAAAAAACATTTGAACCATTTCATGGGGTATAATATTTAAATAATCTTCATTATCCTCATAGGTTACAAGTTTGTAAGGTCCATTATCATCATAAGGTGCATCTTTATATGGTTTATTATCATCATAGGGTACATCTATGTAAGGTTCATTATCATAATAGGGTGCATATTCATAAGGTTCATATATCATTAGATGGTACATCTCCATAAGGTATATTCTCAACATAGGGTATATACTTCATAAGTTTCATTTTCATAGGGTAAATCTTCATTGGGTACATCCTTTGCAGGATACATCTTTTTAGGATTCAAAGTTTATAGGGTATAGGTTCTTCTTAGGGTATAATACTTATGAAAAAAATCAATTTTTAGAGTATATATTTCATAGGATAAAAAGTTCATAGAGTATATGTGATCTTAATAAGGTACAACAGTTTTCAAAAAAAATTACTTTCGTAGGGTACAACCTAATATTCGTAATCTATAATACTTTACTAAGAATATAACATCATAGGGTACATAGCCTATACTTCATAAGGTACACAAAAAAAATTACCCAAGGTTAAAGACTTAGAATAATTTCAGAATAGGTTACGAAAACAAAGAAAAATTTTAATATAATAAAATAAAACAATAATGATTAAGAGTAAATAAAGATAAATCATAATTATTTTCTTCTACAATAAATGCACATTTTGAACATTTTACTTTACTCATATTAGAGGGGACAAAATGATAATTTTGTAATTATCAAAACAAAAAAAACAAAGTATCAAGGAGATGCTCAAAAATATCCCCCTTTTTGGTAATTACAAAACTGATAATAATTATAAAAAATTATCACCTTTTTATAATTAATCAAAAATATCAGAAACTATGTTTAAAATGTATAGAAAATTTCATCATGCTTTAAGTAGATTTAAAAAAGATAAATCCCCCAAAAATAATTCATATTGTTGATAAATATCAACATAAATGGAAGTAACTAGAAAATAGTAAACTCTTTCATAACTTCATCTTCTTCCATTTGAATAAATATAACAGTGATAGAAAATTTTGAATTTAAACTTCCAAAAAACAAATTTTTTATACATTTAAAATATTTAAGGAGCAATGAAAACAAGTTAATATATACAAGAAATAAAATGATGATATGAAATGAATTAAATAATAACAAACAGTGATTAAATATTCCATAAAATAGAGCAATGATGAATTCCAAATTAATATAGTTGACATAAAGTGGGATTCTGAAGGTGAAATGATTTTATCCTTCAAGAAGGACCCTAAACTCTATATAAAATCATAATGGACATAAAAAGATAAAAATTCATACACCCTTATAATTAAATTATATTACCATCATACCAAGTTCAAACTTAATTTTCTCAAACTTAGATATATTCAAAGGTTTAGTAAAAATATTTACTAATTGATCATCAGTTGGAAAATATTCCAAATAGATTTTACCCTTTTTAAAATTAATCTAATAAAATGATATCTCACTTATATATTCTTAGTTTTTTAATTTTTAAAGGGATTATAGAAATAAAAATAGCATATGAATTATCACACAAAATAGGTAACTTATCAAAATCAATATCAAAATCAATAAAAAATTTCTTTATCTATAAATATTGATCACAACAACTTACAGTAGTTAATATTTTTCTTTAGATATATATAGAGTAATAAAATTTTATTCCTTAAAACTCCAAGACAATAAACTTTTTCTTAAAAAGTGACACATTTCACTTGTAATTTTTCTATCAATTTTTCAACCTCTAAATTCATAATTAGAATAAATTTTAAAAATAAGAGCATTGCTGGAATGATGGAATAAACTAAGGTTTAAAAAACTTTAATATATTTAATGATCCTTTCAACATCTTTCAAATTAATTTACTTAGGTTCATATTTAAATCTAGCACATAATCATACACTAAATATCAAATCTAGTCTATAAGTAGTTAAATATAATAAACTACCAATCATTCCTTTAAAATTTTATCATATACTAATTTTAGATATTTATCATAATCCATTGTACAAGATATACTCATAGGGTTATTTTTTATTTTACTTGATTCAAGTCCAAATCTTTTAACTAATTCCTTATCATAATTAGATTGATTAAGAAAATTTTCATTACTTCTTTTAAATTTTTGAAATCCAAGAAAGAATTTATATTATCCTATAAGTATAATATCAAATTCATAAGTCAACATATTTTAAAATTCTCTGTAAATAATTTCACTTGAATATCCAAAAATAATATTATCAATATATATTTGAACGATAAAAATATCATTTGTGCCAGCGAGTGAGGATAATGTTCCGTAACCATTTCCATATGACTTAGGATGTAGATTGTATTATAAGTGATCATGAGAAAGAATTCCATTTTGATGTGGGATCAAGTGTATGGGGTACTGTATATTTTTATTTAAAAATATGGAAATAATTTGGGCCATCATATCTGATCTATTTGAGATGTTAGATTGACTCCACATGTTGTCTTCAACCTCGTCCATCTGAGAGCTACAGTTCGTTGGAATTCCTCCAGGAAACGCCATCCAAATGATGAAGTCATGCTTCTAAGATTTATTTGATAATACTAAATATTTTTAGATGATCAAAATCACCTGAAACTATGTTTTCAAGTGTAAAAGAATATTAATCCAAGAATATATAGTTTTTAGAAAATGTGATATTATCATTGATGGTGATTCTAGTTATCGTGAAGCATGAGGTAAGTCAGTTCAAGGAATGCTAATAATTGCCTATAAAAAAAGGAGACTATAGCCAAGTTGTTGTTTCCAATTGGAATAGGTTCTTTTTTCCCAATAAACATAACTACCATGAACATCTAGTTCGTGGAAGGAAGAGTTTCCATGTTGTTTCTATTTGTGTGAAGAAAAAGAAACTCTACGAACCTTTTACATGTGTTTTTCATACTCAAAGTGCTTCGTGAGGAAACTTGTTTCCATGAAACCTATCAGGATTTCATGATGCATTTTTTCCTAGATTATAATAATAATAATGAGAATATTCATTATCCTTCTAGTTTTCATGAATCTTTAGTCATGCTACACTTGAATTAAGGAAAACGTGTGTACACTGTTGTGTGCAAGAATGAAAGAGGCAGTGTGACACTACTTTCATGAAGATACTGAAGCAATGCTACACTTATGTGTGAAGAGGAAGTTTGAGGTTTTGTATAGTGTTACATGAAGAGGATAGTTAGTTGTACATGCATGTTTCCATTCATACACATGCATTGAGTAACAAATAGTAGACAGTTTGTGTATGAGATATACTGTTATCATAAAATAGTAGAAGAATATTTGAGGTAGTGTGGAGTGAGAACCTTGTGTTTTTTCATTATTTCAAAAAATAGATAAGTCTGTGTATTTGTATACATGCATGAATTTTGAGAATATACATGAAATATACATTGCATGAATTGTGTGCAGTGATTTGAGACCGAAGTCAGGTGTAATCTAGAAGACATATTCCCAAGTAATTAGTGGGATGAGATAAGTTTAGATCAGTTGATGATCAGTGGAAAGTGAGTAGGATCAGACAGTTGTTTTTCAGTTCTCGGAGTTCGTGAATATTGTATTGATTTTTTTGTGAATAAGGCCGATAGTTAATCATAAAATTTGACTAAGTGGACTTTAAGAAGAACAAGGCCAACAGATCACTACATCAGAAGTCAGTGAATGTTGAGGTCTTATTCACTATAGGTAGTGAAGATTATTAAAGAACTAGTGGGATGATAGTATAAAAAATAAGATCTTTTTTGGAGATAGCTCAACTAGAGAGATTTGGTGTAAATAATGCTAGTGGGATGTTATTCTAAAGATACCATTAGGATATAGCCCACAATAATCATTTGTGATTAGAAATTATGGGAGTTTTTTTGTCAACAATTTTAGGAGATTTTCTATTCATGTAATCGCATTGCTTATTACTAGTGGAGAATCTATGTGTCAGATTATCCTGAACACAGTAAGGACATAGTCACACACATTGGGGGTGAACCTTATAAAAATCCTTGTGTGATTTTTCAGTTCTTTCATAAGTTTTGATACAGGATAATTGAGACTCTAAAGAATGAGAGATCAATATCTTAACTAATCATAGAGGTTGATTTGAAAATAATAAATTGTAAAAATTACATCATTGATTCACCCCCTCCCCCTCTCAGTGATATATCTAAACCTGGACTCATCAAGTGGTACCAGAGCATGAGGTTCCCTCTATAAGGATCTGACATTTACCGAAGATCTAATGATGTATAGTTTTAATTCATTCAAAATAGATGATTTTCTTTCTTTTATGGAAATAAATATTATGGATGGAAGAAATGAATGCTTCTATATTTTCTTTCACAAGGCCTTAAAGTTGTTGATGATGTAACAGTTCGTTTTATCTTACCAAGAGTAGATTCTCCCATGTCACATGCTGATAAGTGAAATATTTAAGTAGATGGGAAATCCAAAAATTCAATTTTTTCATCCTTTTCTGATAAAGTGTTAACTCAAGTGATGGGACTAAAAACAACCAAGGGGATGTGGGATAAAATCGAAAAAAAAGTATTAAGGTAATGTGAAAATTAAAGAAGCCAAACATAAAATCTGGAGAGCTAAGTTTGAAGATATTTGAATTGATGATGATGATATTTTTTATGAATACTTTACCAGGGTGAATGAGATTTTAAGTCACATCAGAGGTTTTGAAGATACTAGGAAAAGGAAAATTTAAAGGTTTGATTCCTTTAAAGTGATTTAATTGTGGTCAAATTAGACATTTTTAAATTTATTGTTTGAAGAAATAATATGATGATTCTGAGAGTAATGATTAAGAAGAATATTTCATTAAAATAAGATCTAAAAAATCTAGAAAAGTTGATAATAAAAATAAGTTCTCAAGGAAGTACAAGAAAAATCTGATGAGTAGGAGAGTTGATGAAGACTCTTTATCATGGACTGAAAATTGTAGAACAGGAGAAAATGTTGAAAGATCATAATGAAAAAATAGCTTCAAAAGAATAATAATTTAGTAAGACTCAATCTATGTGTCTTAAAATATAAAACACCTTTAAATTGACGAGATATTATTTTGATAAAGTATTTCATGTTCAAGATGAATCATCCAAAGTTATTGTGAAGAGCAGTCCAAAGAAGAAGGTATAGGTTATTTCTGATTTTAACAGTGATTCTAAATCTATTTCATCTAGTAGTTCAGGTTATAAAACAAAAACTATAAGAATATAGACTAATTATGATAGGAGGACTTAATAAAGTTGGTAAAATAATGTTCTCCAATACTGCGACAAAATAATGGCAGGAATGTATCCTGGAAGCAAGTAGTTTATCACCAACAGAATTTTCAGAATTATAGAAGATGAAATTTTAGAGGTCACTACTGGTGTTTTGGTAAATTTGGGCACAAATCATAAAAATATTGGTATAATATTTCACTTATTCAGAATTATCATATATCAAGGGAAGAAAATATGAAAAGAAAAAGAAACAACTCTGTGATAAGAAGGAACAATCTTATAATGCAGAATTTTTCTACTAATAAATCAACAAGTTTGTCTACACAAAATAATTTTGATTGTCTAAATTAAATCTATAAAATATGTTACCAAAAAGTCCATTTTACTAAATCTTGCATGAAAACGCTTCCAGTACAATTACTACAGGTTTCTAAAGAAAATAAAGAACAAAGGAAAGATAAGATCTCTAGCCTTTTTATTCAAATCAATTTTTGTCAAAATGTAAATTTTGAGAAGACTCGTAATTTTAAGAAATAATGCCTAGTTATTTAGACCCATTATTTAAAACTATCTAAACAATTAGAGGAAGCTAAGAAACTTTCTAAATATAAAGGAAAATAAGTGTTCATAGAAAATGAGGCTGAAAAATTTATTCAACATAAAGAATAATAAGGGAAGAAAAATGATAATAAAATTAATGAGACTAAAAATAATAATAGTTCAAATAAATATTCCCATGTTGAGATTGGAAGAAAATAATGGCTCATATTGAGAATAAACTCTCAGTCTTAATGTTATCTTTGAGAAACCAAGAGATCCATCCTTATTCTCTATTTTTTGTGTTTTGAAATAAAAATTCAAGGAATTGAAGGAGATGTATAAGGTTTTAATTTTTTGATAGCATGATGATATTGTACTCTATGGATTCTATAGATTTTCATGAAATGGAAGAAAAGTGTGAATCCCTTAAGGTGGATAAACCTTGATAATTAATATGAAAACCTTAGAATAGTTGGTATTAAAATTAAAGGTAAAGTTATGTCAATCACACTTTCAAACCTTATTCTTAATTGTATTATCTTATCAATTAATGGGGAGTTCTTTGTTGGTGAAAAAATAAAACAAAGGGGTAGTTTTATCTTTTTCACCTAAACTTTATGATGTGTTTTTTGAAGCTTGTGGAGGATTTATCATTTCATTGATAAATTGGATTATTTAAAACTCCTTGAATGAGACTTGATAAACTATTAGCATGATTTCACATAAATTTAATTTTATGGACAGCTTAGACATCTATGGTTATCTCTCCTATTTTATACACCAAGTTATCCCATGTAGACTTAGAGTTGATTAACTAAAGGGTATATTTTAATAAAACTATATGATTCTATTCCTCTCTTTGAATTGATCATGGAATTTTCATATAATTGAGATGGTTATGTCTTTAGAATAAAAATGAGGTGAGAAATATTCCCCACTTATATCTTTTATTTTATTATCAAGTAAGGTTGAGAAGAAAACATTGAATTTGGAAGTTAAATGGGTATTGATAGAAAACCCAAAGGGGGAGATTGAAGAATTCAAATTGATTAAAGTGATAATTTTGTTTTAATTGTTATAAATGTGTTTTTATGATGATAAGTAAATGTTACGGTGATTTAAGTATAAGGTTCTACCATTGAATTGTTCTTAAGAAGTATTCATAAGTTGGAAATGATGTTTTGGTTGAAATATTTGATTTAAAGAAGGAAACATTTAAGGTGATGATTATAGAGCCAGTATGAAATTCATAATATATGTGTCATTGGTTAATTCACACCATGTTTACTTTAAGGTTTGGAAGAATAAGAGGCCATGAAAATTGATATGTTTTGCATGAGTATTTTATGTTGTTTATTGTTTTTTTAATAACGTTGGATTTTCACTTCATGTGGAATTTAGATAAGTTTTAAATTAAGTGTATATCAAAAATTAATCAAAAAAAACTAGCCAACTGAGGGACCCCCAGCTACTACTAAGGTGGGAAGGTCTACCCTAGCTAGGTCAGCATAGTGGAAGAGGTTGTTCATAGTGCGCACCTATAGAGGTGCATGGGAGTAGTGGAGAGCCATTGTACAGAGAGGAACAATGGCAGACAGGAGTGCCGGTATGGGGTGGTGCTAGTGAGTGAGGATAGAATTCCATAACCATTTCTGGATGGCTTAGGATGCAGATTGTATTATAAGGTAGTGAGATAAATAATTCCTTTTTAATGTGGGATCAATTGTATGGGGTACTATAGATCTTCCTTTAAAAATATAGAAGGAAGGTGGGTCATTAGATCTGATCTATCCAAGTCATTGGATCAAATCCACACATTATCTTCAACCTTATCCATCTGATAGATGTAGTTCATTGGGATTCCTCCATGAAATGTCGTCCAAATGATGCATCCATGCTTCTAATATTCATTTAATCATCCTGGATATTTGAAGATGATCTAAATCACATGAAACTATGTTTTCATGTGTAAATGAATATTAAACTGAGAATATACAGTGTATATAAAATGTGATATTATCATTGATGGTGATTCTAGTTGTCACGAAGCATGAGGTGATTTGGTTCAAGGCACGTTGACCCTTGCCTATAAAAATAGGAGTTTATAGCTAAGTTTTTGTTTCCAATTCAAAGAGGTTATTATTTCACAAGAAATAGAACTATTGTGAACAACTGTTTTATAGAAGTTAGAGTTTCCACATTGTTTCTATTTTTGTGAAGAAAAAGAAAACTCCATGAGCCTTCGACATGTGTCTTTCGTAATCGAAGTGCTTCATGATGAAACTTGTTTATGTGAAGCCTTTTAGGATATCATGATGAATGTTATTTTCCTGGATTTCACAAATAATACTAATAATACACATTATACTCCTAGTTTTCATGAAGATTTATTCTTTATACACTTGAGTGAAGAAAAACGTGTATACATTGTTGTGTGCAAGAAGGAAAAAGGCAGTGTGACACTACTTTCACTGAGATACTGATATCATGCTACACTTGTGTGTGAAGAAGAAGTTTAAGGCTGCGTATAGTGTTATATGAAGAGTAAAGTTAGCTATACATACATGTTTACATGCATATACATGCATTGCGTAATAAATAGTAGAAAGTGTGTGTATGAGATATACTATTTTCATAAAATAGTAGAAGAATATTTGAGGCAGTGTATAGTGAGAAGATTTTTTTCATTATTTCAAGAAACTGATAATTAATTGTGTTTGAATACATGCATGAAGTTTGATAATAGACATAAAATATAGATTTCATGACTTTTGCAGTGATTTGAGATTGAATCCTAGTGTAATTCAGAAAACATATTCCTAATTAATCAGTGGGTGAGATAATTTTAAATTCGTTAATGATTAGTGGATAGTGAGTAGGATCAATCAGTTGTTTGTTAGTTGTTGAATTTCATGAATATTGTATTGAGTTTTTTGTGATCAAGGACACTAGTTAATCAAAAGATTTGATTGAGTGAACTTGAAGTAGAATAAGGCCAACAAATCACTACATCAGAAGTCAGTGAAAGTTGAAGACCTGTTCACTAGAGGTAGTGAAGATCATTGAAGAATATGAAATATTATAGCATAAACAATAGGATATTCTTGGGAGATAAATAAACTTGCGTTATTCAGTATAAATAACATCGGTGGGATGTTAGTCTAAATATCTCGTTGGGAGATGGCCCATGGTAATCATTTGTGATCAGGCATTATGGGAGTTTATCTATTATTCATTTCAAGATATTTTCTATTCTTGTGATCAAATTTCTTATTACTAGTGAATAATATATGTCTTGGATTAATCTAAACACATCATGGATGTAGTCACCCACATTGTGTGTGAACCTTTTAAAAATCCTTTTTTCCTTTTTTGATTATTTCAATTGCTTGCATACAGTATAAGTGAGACTCTAAAGAATGAGGGATCGAGATCTTAACTGATTATAGAGGTTGATTTGAAAAGAATAAATTGTAAAAAGTATATAACTGATTAACCACCTCCCCCTCTCAATGATATATCCAAATCTAGACTCTTCAAATATCATTTTATTTCTTATTAATAAATACAGCAGGATATACTTTACCTTTTGAAAAATCATTTTTCAAAATAAATTGAGATAATCTTTTATATTAAGCTTGATGAGACTATTAAATTCCATAAAGAGATTTAGAAATTTTTAAAACATGGTTATATTTCTTTTCATTCTCAAAACCAAGGGGTTGTTTTTCATATACTTATTTATATATTAAACCATTAATAAAAACATGTTTCTCATCCATTTGAAATAATTTAAACCCATTATGGGTAGCATAAGATAAAAAAATTATAATATATTATAATCTAGAAACCTGTGAAAAAATATCATCATAATATATTCCTTCTTCTTGGAAATAACCATGTGAAACTAATTTTTCCATATTTCTTATAATTTGTCCAGATTTATTAAATTTGTTTCTAAATATCCATTTATTACAAATAACTTTTAAATATTTTGGTGGATCAACTAGCATCCAAACATTGTTTCTATAAAACTAATTTAACTCATATTCTATGTATATAATCCCATTATAATTAGTTATGTATTTTAGAAAAAAATTGTAAATAAAGTAATTATAAGCACAAAAATTTCTCAATGAATTTTTGGTTTGTACACTAGAAATAACTTTTCCAATTATTCTTTATATAGCATTATCTCTATGTGTTTTCTAATATTATTCATGAGGGTTAAGATACCCCTTAACTTGTGCATTTTCATTTTGAGTTTCAACTTCTCAAAAATGAAAATCACCAAAATATTCTACAATATGACCTAAATCATTATTTTTTCACTTAAAACATTCTCATTAAAATTAATATGAATCGAATCTTCAATAACCATAGATATTTTATTATAAACTTTATAGGTTATACTAACATTTGAATATCCAAATAATATCCCTTAATCAGATTTAGCATCAAATTTATCTGATGAATCTTTAGTATTAAGGATAAACACATTTCATTCAAATACTCTAAAATAGAAAAGTTTAGGTTTTCTACCTTTCTAAAGTTCATAAGTTTTTTCCTTTAAGATATATCTTAAAATAATTCTATATAAAATGCATAATTTTTATTCATAATTTCTTCTTAAAATAATTTAGGTGTTTTAAATTCATTTAACATGGTCCTAGAAATTTCTTGTAAAATAATATTCTTCCTTTAAACTACACCATTTTATTATGATGACCTATAAGTTGAATATTTATAAAAATATCTATTGTATTCATAGAACTTTTCAAATTCTATATTTAAAAGGTCTTTACCTCTATCACTTCTAATTGATAAGATTAAATATCTTTTTCATTTTTAGAAAATTGACAATAATTAATAAACTTAGAAAAGATTTTAGATTTAATATATTGGAAATAAACCCAAGTTAATCTACTAAAATCATCTATAATAACAAACATATACCTCTTACCACCCATACTTTTAGTTTCTACATGACCAAATAAGTCAAGATGGATAATTTGTAAAGGACATATAGTTTGAACTTTCTTAATAGATATGAAAGTATATTATTGTTTTTTACTTCTAATACAAGAATCAAAAACATATTTTCTATCCAATTTTAGCTTAATAATCTATATAATTTGTTGATCCTTTGACACGAGAAACCGTAACATAAAAGTACACAAGGAATTTTTTTATAAGGTGTGGCCAGGAGAAGTGGTGCATTACCCAAAAATAATATATAAATACCTATATCTTATTTAATTAATTTAAAGAATTATTTTATATTAATCAACTAGTGTTTGGTTCCACATATGGAATTTCTAAGGGAAAGGGTTTCGTGGAAAACTATTGGGACCAAAAGGTCTATTCTAGAAGGTAGTTTTTAAAGGTTCTTTAAATCCTATAGTTGAGAGGGGTGACTATTTTTGTAACCAAGTGTTCTCCATCCCACTTGATTCGTGATTTTTGGATCTAGGGTTCATCACTCAATTCCCAATAAGGGTAGTGGGTGTTTGTTTCTATAAGCTTCAGTTGGGAAGTGACCATGATCATTGGAAAATATAGTGGTTTTTTTTTATTCTATAGTGAAGTCTTATAGGGATGAACGGAGTGTGGAATGATCCCAATATTTCAAAATATGTTTTTTTATGATCAGCTAGAGAAATTAATTAATATTTATAAATGGAATTGGATTCAAACAAGGGCTCATGGTTGTGGATAAGTATAAAATATATATGTTTTCATCCTAGAGGGTTTTTAGAAGAATCATGTATTCGAGAGAAACAGACTTTCAAAACTAAGAGATTTTGGAATGGGAATCTCATTTACATGGATGTGAGAAGTTAATGGTTGTTCTTGTTCTATAAAGAGTGGCATCGGTGGATTAGAAGCTTGGATAAATTTGGTTGTTCTCATAGGTTTGTTGTACTTTATACCTTCATCGAGGATGAGTCATGAGAGTGATGGTGTTTCTTCCTAAATCAAAAGTTTGATAGATTTAATAACCTTCATCTAAGAAGAACCATGTGTGGTAGATATTAGAATATAGTAGAGAGGATTTAAGTCCAATTTTATGAATTAAAAAGTTTGGAAGTAGTAGGATTTATGTAAAATATATTTGTGATTTTTCTAATAGTTTGAGGTGACTATACCTAGAACACTGGAAATTAATGTCATAGAGTGGAGGTTAATATTTTGAATAATAAGGATATAATCATTTGGATGATCCATGAATAATTTATTGCATCAAAAGTCTACCTATTGCGATATTAGGTGGAATGTTCTGGAAATGGCGGTATAAGATGTTTGGGTCTAGTTAAACATGTGGTTTATCTTGTGTATCAAAGTTGCTCTGTTTCCATTTGGGGTAGATCTTCCAAAAATAATCCAATTAAAAAAGGGATATTTTCTTTCTCGCACACCAATAAAGTATTTGGGAATTCAACTATGATCATGTCGATGCCTAAAGAGGGACAACCCCAAGTACAAAGCGTGTTTCTTTGTAAAGGATTGGTGATAAAGACTTTGGTGTTTCTTCCTCTAGGATAGCGGATTACGAAAGGTCCTCATAATTTTAGAATTTTATTTGTAATGGGGATGAACCTTGAATGGTTTAAAACTAGACATTGATGTAGTGGAAGCAAATTACCATGCTTTCCTTGGTTTTACTAAGCAGTGTAGCTTCTATTCTAGATTGTTTTAGTGGGAGTATGATAGTTTGATGATACCATAAAGTTTTCAATATGTTTTAGATGGATATCAGTTTTAATGGTATTGCTAGAGTCAAATGTACTGGAAAGCTCTTGGATTATGGATTATTATTGGAAGGGTTTTAGGAATGTGAGATTATTAAAGGATAGAGGCCATAGAAATGGTGCACAACAAAGGTTTATTGATGGGACTTCCATAAATTCATATAGTGATGGAGCTTGTTTGGTTTGAAGAAATTACATGAAGGCATTCATAAGTTTTTTTTATTTT
The DNA here is from genome assembly GCA_963277665.1 of Viscum album. Classification (NCBI taxonomy): domain Eukaryota; kingdom Viridiplantae; phylum Streptophyta; class Magnoliopsida; order Santalales; family Viscaceae; genus Viscum; species Viscum album. The sequence continues at coordinate 1,827,252,249 of OY728160.1, forward strand.
ATGGAATGATTTTTTAGAGTTTATAAGTATGGGTTATATTTACCTTAATGGGTCTTGGATGGTCACAAGCATAGTGGAGCACCATTAAAACAATTCAAATGAGAGGAGACTAAAAAAATTTGTTCAAAAGATAACTGGTGGACTTTGGTGAAAACCTATAGAATGATATTTGAGTAGAATATTGTTAGGATTAACCTATTAAAACAATTCCCAAGTGGGATATTGTTGGGTTTTATCATGAGAACTATTTTTTTGTTAAATTATTTGAACTTCCATAACTTTTCATTTTGAAAGGAAACTTATAGAACCAGAATGGAGTAGTTCACCTTCACCAAGGAAAGTTCATATCCAAGATAATAATAGCAGAAGATGCATCCACATTCAGAGGGAGTGATGAGGGAGGGGTTTCAAAAGTATCATATAATTTATATATGAAGTGAAGGATGTCTACAATCGACTAATTTTGATGTAGGCTATGTAAGATTAAATTAGTCATGCATAGGAGGGTCGTGGTGTTTCAAAGGCTGCATTAGATTAATTTGAAGGTTTGTGGAAGATTAATCTGGAAGCAGAGAGTGATCAATATGCTAATATGGAGTGCATATGTTGAAGGAGGTGGTTTGGAAATATGGAATATGATTCCCTGTGGGTCATAGGTATGCTTTACTTTGTGGTTGGTTTATCCTTGGGTTCGTTCTAGAGGTTTCTAGGAAGTGGGGGTTGAAAACTTGGATTTTTTTAGGTAATATAGAGTTTTATATAGGAAAACACCATAGATGGGAGTGGTTGTGATGTAAAGAGTATAGCTACAATGTAGATTGATCGGCTATAGCATGGAGCCTCAGGCTAGTTCTACTATTTTTTCCAAGGCTGCAGAATAGTCACCCAATTGTGGCATAGAGCCCGAGAGGAGGAATTTTGGTGCCAATACCATTTTTTTCATGGTTATTCCATGTAGAAGGTATGTGGTGTAGGAAAGTTGAGTGTTTATATGAAAATTATTGGGTTGTTTCATAGTGATCTGAGTTTTATGTTAGGGTGGTTATTCCAAATTCTAGTTAGTTGTGTCGTGGGGAGTAGGTTGTGGCATAGCTCACTTTTGAAATTGGGGCTCACTGGCATGGTGGAATAGGCTGCATCATAGTCCCCTCTTATGAAATATAGGTTCTGCAGCATGGAATTTTCTATGGATGTCAGATTTTCTTTGACCAAACATGTTATGGTGTGGTCCCTTACATTGCTCCATGGTCTATCCCTTGCTCATCAGTCTTCCTCCATGGTGTTGTGGGCTATGTCATGGTCTTTTATTTTGAAAACTTCCCATAAATACCTATAACTCCCTATAAATCACTTCTTCTTACAATTTTATCTCTCAAACCTTAGTCACCTAAGAGTGGTTTTTGAATTCCTTGAATCCCCTTTTTATCAAGTTCAACCCTGAGTTTTGGGAGATCAATTCTTAGCAGTTTCTCTTTGTTCTTGAGGTGGGTGTCTCTATATAATGGTTTTAACTCATATTACTTCAATTTATTGTAAATTCCTTTAGTTTGTTTTATAAAATGGATGGATTTGATATCAAAGTGGCTTGTGAAAAAAAACACATATTTTTAAATGGTTTTTTATTTAAAAATGTTCCACACACTATGTGATTTGATGAAATACCTTAAAGTTAATTTTGGTTCAAAATGGATTTTTAAGAATGAAAGTAGTAGGGCTTCGCTATGAAAATATATATAAAATGTGAGAATGTTTTTCAAATTTTTTTGACAAGCATAACCATTGGGATCCTTGGGTGCATCATGAAATGGAAATAACACTTTAGTGTGTGTAACACCACTAGAGGTTTTGGTATCAAAAAACTATGACAAGACTTGATATCAGTTAAACTCATGTGATTTTTGTCTTAGTATTTTCTTTTATGCCCAAGTATGTATTGAAGGTTACGAGTGTAGCGGAAGCGCAGTTGGGCCAGCACCCAACTTTAATTTTTACCATGATCAATAATTATTCTGGGATCAATACGATGATGAATTCCAGTCTCCATGGAATAGAATCAAAGATTCAAATAAATAAATAAGTAGACCGAAACCTTTAGAGAGGATCTTTCACATCATGTTTATAATTAATTTAATTAATTTTATAAAGAAAATAATACCTATATCTTCAGTGTTTTCTTTATTGATGATGTTGATCGTCTAGAATGACCCTTCCCAATTATCTTGTTGCACTTGTAAGGATCCAAAATAGAATCTCTCTAGCGGTGATCCACACATGCTCTGATAGCCTCCAATCGACACCACTCATTCTCCGAGTGCTATCACGGTGAAGTGAGTGTCTTGTGTCAGTTTTTCTTGATCTCTTGTTCTTCATCCTTGAAGAACATCTCTCATTCTTGAGAGGGGAGGGAAGAGGATTCAAGAGAGAAATTGTTTAGCTCAAAAATTCTCAATTCACCGGGTGTGTGGTTCGGTACATGGCACAATAGACGTATGTGTCTATTTATTGACATGGGGCTTTAGTTACAATAATTAATTGCATAACAACAATTAAATAATTTCATAACCTTAGAGAAAACCCATGTTATTAATAATAATATCTCATTATTATTTATGGTGTACCAACTTGTACAAAATGGAATTATAAATAAAATTATTCATCATAAAATAATAGCAGTGTTATTTTAATTTTTTCCAACTAGTTAAATAATTATTTATCATCTTACAAATAATTATTTTAATATCGGACCAGCCTTGGTCCGCTAAAACTTCACTTCCATTTATTGAACGCCCGAATAAATAAATAAATAATTTATTCTCTTAAATAAATATTTTACTTACAAACTAGTAAATAAATATTTATTAAATGTTCAATAAAATAAATAAATATATTTTACCCTCAATTTGGTGAATAAATATTTATTTAATTTATCCAATCATTTTAACTTGAATAAAATTATTCCACTATCTTGAAAATAATATTTCTTAATTAAATTCAAATAGAATTTAATTGAGACCACTAGAAACACTTAGTGTGTGACCCTCTAGGATTCTTTCTCATTGGCATTAGGTGGGCTTGCCTAAAGTCCAAAATTACTATCTAGAAATGGGTCAAGGAACCCAAGAGAAATAATTTAAAGTTTCAATAATGACATCCACATACGAGCACTCACTATGTAATATAATCCCTTTATCGCAATATATCATCAAGTAGGTTTCATGATAGTGTCATAAACTTTTATGCTTGATACGTCATTCTTTGACTACCTGAAATAAACTCATTGTTACACCATGGACATGGAATTTCGAGCGACGGTTCTATTTCAATCAAAGCTCTTAGATATCAACTTCCATAAATGGAAGGTAAAAATCCTTCCTTGAATTATCCATTAATAACATGCCACTCGTGACGCATCCAGCATACCCTACTTCCCGCCAACTGTCTGTGTGACGGTTTTCGTTAGTAAATCAAATTGCTTGAGTCATGACATGTATTAATGATAATATTAAAGTCTAAGGATCATTATACATGCTCGCAGATAGAAATACCCGATGAAACCAAAACATGAAAAATTCCTACTGGGAGGTATGTTCTCATAATCTCTTGTCTTGGAGATTACTAATTGTGAACTTCATGAGAGGAAGTCTCATCGGCTTACAAGTAGTCGTACCTGACAGTCTGCATGCTATGTGTCCCATAATAGTATTTCATACAACCATAGAACTATATTTAATAATTTTTTTATATCATTTCAAGGTTCTCATTATAGCGGGGAACTTCCATAACCTTATCAATGCAAAAAATACTCTAGGACATTATTACATAATAGTCATGCAGAATAATGAACAATATGTAATAAGATGTTTAATATTTAAATACATTAAATATCCATGTGATCAAAGTACAACCAGTTGGTTCTATGACACCAACTCTTACAAACTCCCACTTAGACTATATCCAACTACCTACGACTTTTAGTCTGCTAGACCTCACATGATGATCATGTTTCTGTTGAGTCAAGGATTTAGTCAAGGGTTCTGCCACATTGTCTTCCATGGAAATAATTCTCACTGCAACTTCACCTCTCTAAAAAAATCCCTCAAGAGATGATACATTTGAAGTATGTGCTTCTTCCATTGATGTTACCTTGTCTCTTTTGCAAGAGCCATCACTGTAGTATTATCGCAATACAGTGTGATGGGATCTTTACTGCTAGGTATCACATCCATCTCCTAGATGAATCTTCACATCCAAACTGCTTCTTTAGCTACCTCATAATATATGATATACTCGGAATCTTCTGTATAATCTACGACTACACTCTGCTTTGAGCTCTTCCATCTCACTGCACCTCCATTCAAAGTGAAGATGTATCCCGTTTGCGATTTCATGTCATCTTGATCAATCTGGAAACTATAATCTGCATATCCTCTGATGACTAGTTCCTCATCTCCTATATAAACTAGGAACATATCCTTAGTATGGCTCAGATACTTTAGGATAGTCTTGACTTCCATCCAATGGTGGTCACCTGGGTCAGCTTAATATCTTCCTACCGCACTCAATGCGTATGTGAAATCCATCCTAGTACATAGCATGGCATACATGATTTACCCAATCGCTAATGCATATGGATTCATTGTCTTTATCTTTCTTTCATCATGTGTTTGAGGACACATTTTCTTGGAAATATTAATGTCATGTGACACTAGAAACAATACCCTCTTGGATTGTTCCATACTGAATCTATTCAGTATCTTATCAATGTATGTACTTTGAATTAGGCCCAGTGATGTTATTAATATTTTCATGACCTATTATATTCCCCATTTACTGATTTTATATGAAATGTGCATAATTTTTGTGAAATATTAATGTTTTAATATTAAGTATAATTTTTGAGCATTTTTAGAAGTAGTCCAATTGAGTCAGTTTAATGTTTTAATTATAACTGTCACTATACTGATCCAAATTGTGTGGTTCTTGTTTTTTAGGATTCTAATTTAAATATAAAACATTTCATTAGAAGGAACCATGATCCAATTATGCCATTTGAAGGGTCATATGGTCCTCACAAACAAGACCAAAGAATTTGTGAACAAACTGGACCAGCCTTGAAGATTGATTTACTGGGGTCAATACAGAAGTCCAAAAACATTAACTCTCCACCATAATTCGGGGGACACTACATGTCATCTTGGATAAAAATTTAATGGCCCAAATCCAAGTACAAGGGGCCCAAATGAAGCTTTGAAGTCCAGACCACCATTCTGTCCGAGAATTAAAATCAGTATACTATTCATGACATATCTCATGATTTAAGCATCAAATCGAGATTCTATTTTGCAGTATGAAAGAGGAGATATAGACGACCGACTTTGTTGAAGAATTCATTCGGATTTTAAGGCATATTCCTGTTCAAAAATCCATTCACATTTTGGCCATCGAAAAAGCATGGATAGAAATGGACAGTTTACCTTTGTTTAATAAAACCGCCATAACTTTGGCTCCACTTGTCCAAATGCCTCCATATTTTGAAAGTAGTCGTACAACTTTATTATATACAACTTTGAAGAAGAAAATATTTGGATATTCGGCTGTCTGAATAGAAAAATTGACGATGCAAGTGGAGGGACAGATTGGGAATGCAAACAGTCCACTCCTTGGGCTATAAATACTCTCCCCTTCTCTCCTTGAGAGGGGTTGGCATTTCAGAAGAGAGGAGATCATATTGGCACGACCAAAGATTTGACAAAGGCTTGGGAGGACCTTTCATACTCAAGTTTTTACTTGAGAGACCTTTCCTCCTCTCTTTGTTTTCACTTACTTTTGTATTCTTCGTTTTTGTAATTTTGTAAGTCCTTTCTTGGTAATTCTGTTTTAATGCAAGTTACTTCTTCAATATATCTTATTCTCATCCACCTTCTGTAGTTTAATATTTATGTTATTAAAATAGTTTAAATTCAGTTCAATCCCCTTCCCTTCTTTTTCTTCCTCATTCAATCGAAAATCCGTTTTTAATTATCATCATCGTTCGTGTGTGTGTGTCAACGTACCACTCTTTTCTAATCCCTTTCTTTTTCTTATATTCTTAATTTATCATCATAATTATTTTAACCAGAATATTAAACATAAAAATGGATGAGTAAATCTCTCATTGGGGTGAGTTATAATTCGGGGATGTTAAGTGATTGAGAGTTTTGCTCGATGAGTATTCTTTAAATTAATATTGTGTATGTTAAACTTAATATGTCATGGATTAATGATATGTTTTGTTTAACGAGTGGTTTCCATGGATTATTGGAACCATAAATACACTACCATAAATAAGTTTTGATTGAGATTAGAACCCTAAGTTAAGTTAAGGCTTGGATTAAAGCCATCACACTTAGGAATTCCAATCAACGTCAACTTATGACATGGGTGTTAATTTAATGCAATACAAAGTAAGGCTCAAGGATATCACATGCTTAACTCCCCAATGATGAACTCACCCCAATATTTATCAATTTGGTAAATCAAACATCATCCATAAATCATTTCAATTAAGCTCTGCAAACAAACCCCCCCAAATCAAAATACAATCAACTAAAAACAAACGACTATTACAAAGTATCATCGCCGAGGATTCGACCCGAGTGTTGCTATACACATTAGCAGAGCACCGGAATTTTGATCGGTCGATAGGCGACAATCGGCCGTGCGTTTCAAATGGCGTCGTTGCCGGGGATGGTGCTTTAAGTAGTCATTAGTTTCTGGTTATTATAAAAAAACCAAAAAAATCAAAATTTTTGAAAAAAATTGAAAAAAAAAAACACAAAGAAAAACCCGTCTTCCTCTTAAAAATCATAAACTGAAAAAAAAAATACAAAGGAAAACACGTCTTCCTCATCCTTTCTAAATCTCTCTGAATGCCCCGAAGCCTCCCAAACAATCCCTCGGATTTGTTTGACCCTGAAATTGATAGAACTCTTCGTCGACTTAGGAGGACCATTAGGGATAACCAAATCACCCAAGAACCAATCATTGCCCTACCAATTGAATTAGATATGGACAATCCTAGGGAACAAACATTTAAAGAACTTGTTACCCCTGATATGAATTACCAACCTCTTGGTATTCAATATCCAAACATTGAAGCTGACTTCGAACTCAAATCGGGTTTGATTCATCTTCTCCCTCATTTTCACGGGCTAGCCGGTGAGGATCCACATCTTCACCTTAAAGAGTTCCAATTAGTATGCTCTACCATGAAGCCTCAAGGGGTTTCTGAAGAACAAATCAAGCTTAGAGCTTTCCCCTTTTCCCTAGTGGATTCTGCCAAGTCTTGGCTCTACTACCTCCCACCTGGTTCCATAAACTCATGGGTTGACAAGAAGAGACTTTTCCTTGAGAAGTTCTTTCCCGCTTCCCGAACAGCTTCTATCCGAAAGGAAATAAGCGGCATCTTTCAATTACCTAATGAATCACTCCATGAGTATTGGGAGAGGTTAAAAAAGCTTGTGGAAACTTGTCCACACCATCAAATCCCTGACCAACTCCTGATCCAATACTTCTATGAGGGGTTATTGGCTATGGAGTGAACTCTCATTGATGCCGCAAGTGGCGGTGCTCTTGTTGAAAAAACTCTTGTAGCTGCACGAGAACTCATAAGCAACATGGATGCAAACACGCAGAAATTCCATACTCGAGCACATGCTCAAGTGAAACAATCCCAAGAGAATCAATCCATAGAGCCCAACAAGATGACTGAGTGGAGGAGTGAACTTACAGGTCTTGTGCGTCAACTAGCGGTGGCTACCAAAGCCCCAACCTCATCTTCTCCACAGTCACTATTCCCTGGACCTATCAAGAATTGTGGAATCTGCAACTCTCCATCTCATCTGACTGACACATGTCCACAACTTCAAGATGATTCATCTGATTCATCTAGTCCAATGGAGCTCAATGCGGCATATGCTCAGCGAAACTTCAACCCTCAACAATCAGGTTAGTTTGTTAGAAACTTCAACCAACCCCACTCTGAGCCCTTCTCTTCTACCTTTAACCCACCTCTGAGGTATGGTAATCCCATTTCTCATCCTCCTCAGTTCCCTCATCAAAATCCAAACCAGTTCCAATATGGTCAAAGTGGTGGTAACATCCATCAACCTTATCCTTTTGTTCCTCAACCCCAAAGGAACAATCCTCCTCCTGGATTCCACTATCCTAATGATCCTTCCCAATTCCCCACCCAATACAATCGCTTTCCCAAGAACCAAAATCAAGGCCAACCTAATTTGGGACAAGCCTCTTCTTCTAAACAACCATGGGAAAGTGCTGTAGAGGATCTTGATTCCTTCACCCGTTCTAGCCTCAAGAACATTGAAACCCAAATAGGTCAACTTGCATCCCACCTTAGCCAGCAACAACCATCCAATTCATCCCAACTCCCAGCTCAACCATTACCCAACCCTAAGGGTAATGTAAGTGCAATTGCACTTAGATCGGGAAAGCAAATTGCTATGCCCCATGCTGATTGCTCTACCTCCCCTTTAGATGTTGATCTAGAAAATGAAAAGAACAAAAAGCTGGAAAAGGAACTTGAATCCACTCCTTCACCTCCTTCCATTCCTCTAAGGAACCCAATTCCTTTTCCTCAAGCCATCTCCAAGCCTAAGAAGTCCTTTGAACCTGATCCTGAAATGCTGGACATGTTTAGATGTGTTGAAGTGAACATCCCCCTCTTAGATGCCATCAAACAAATCCCTAAGTATGCCAAGTTTCTTAAGGAATTGTGCACCCATAAGAGGCAACTTAGGAACATTGAAAATGTTTCAACCCAACAGTCCATTCCCATGAAGTGCAAAGATCCAGGGACCTTCACGATTCCATGTCAAATAGGGAGTTCCAACTTTGATGATGCACTCATAGACCTTGGAGCCTCAATAAATTTCATGCCCAAATCCATTTTATCCAACCTTGGTCTAGGTTCCTTGCACCCAACGGGTGTTGTCATTCAATTAGCCAATCGAAGCACTACCAGTCCTGAGGGGATAATTGAGGATGTTCTTGTTTGGGTCAATGATCTTATCTTCCCAGCTGATTTCTATGTCCTTGACATGGAAGGTGAGACGACCTATTCTCGATCTCCCCTAATTCTAGGAAGACCATTCCTCATGACTGTGATAACCAAGATTGATGTCCATTCAGGCATCTTATCCATGGAATTCGGTGACCAACTGGTCAAGTTCAACATTTTCCAAGCCATGCGATACCCATCTGAGGATCACTCTGCATTCTTAATCCATGCTTTTGAGGTCACTTCTAAGATTCAATCGAACCCCAATCCACCATGTTCTTCATGTTCTAATGATAAAGGATCTTGTGAAATCTGCACCATGATTAACAAAGTCATAAATGGTGAAGTTGATGTGGACCTCTCATTCATAGACTCCATCAATCTAGAGGAACTTGAAAACTCTCTTGAATCCCACATCAACTCTGATCTCTACTGTTCCACCTTGGACAGTGTTGAGGAAAATGATCCAAACCCATCTGGAATCCCTTCTCCTGCTCCTAACTTGTCTAGCTCTCAAATCAAGGCTGAAACTGATCTAAAACCACTTCCTTCACACCTCAAGTATGCATTCCTTTTCCATGATCCCTCCTACCCTGTCATTATCTCTGCTTCACTTTCTGAAACTGAGGAGTCCCAACTTGTTCAAGTGTTAGAGGAAAACAAAAATGCCTTAGGTTGGACCCTAGAGGATATTCCAGGAATCAACCCTGCCCTTTGCATGCATCACATCCATCTAGAGGAATCATCCAAACCAATTAGGCAACCTCAAAGAAGACTCAATCCACTCATACTTGAGGTAGTTAGGGAAGAGATTACCAAGCTTCTTCAAATTGGTATTATCTACCCAATTTCTGATAGTGAATGGGTTAGTCCAATTCAAGTCGTTCCTAAGAAGGGCGGGATAACAGTTGTCACAAATGAACATGGATAAGTGGTCACAACTCGAGTGAAAAACAAATGGTGTGTGTGCATCGATTATCGCAAATTGAATGCTGAAACACGAAAAGATCACTACCCACTTCCTTTCCTTGACCAAATGCTTGAGAGATTGGACGGAAAGTCACACTATTTCTTTCTTGATGGTTACACCGGCTACTTCCAAATTCCAATCGCACCTCAAGACTAAGAAAAGACCACATTCACTTGCCCCTTTGGAACCTATGCCTATAGGCGAATGCCTTTTGGCCTTTGTAATGCTCCTGCAACATTCCAGTGGTGTATGATGAGTATCTTTTCTGAATTCATTGAGAATTGCATGGAGGTCTTCATGGATGACTTTACCATTTATGGCGAGTCATTTGAATCTTGCTTACATTCACTCTCTTTGGTCCTTCAAAAGTGTGTCAAGTGAAACCTTGTGCTGAATTTTGAAAAATGTCACTTCATGGTTTCAAATGGGATTGTTCTAGGGAACATAATTTCTCAAGAGGGTATCCAAGTTGATCCAGCCAAAATTGAGGTGATCTAATCACTTCCTGAACCCAAATCAGTTCGAGACATTCAGTCCTTCCTTGGTCATGCTGGTTTCTATCGGCGATTCATTCAGAACTTCAGCAAGATTTCCCTCCCACTCACTCGTTTACTTCAAAATGATGTCACATTCAATTTTGATGAGGCTTACAAGAGAGCATTCATTGAACTCAAATCTTCTCTCACATCTGCTCCAATAATCCAACCCCCAGATTGGTCCTTACCATTTGAATTGATGTGTGATGCTTCTGATAGGGCCATTGGGGTTGTTCTTGGTCAAAGAAGAGAAAACATTACTCATGTCATCTTTTATGCCTCAAAAACATTGTATGAAACTCAATCACACTACACCGTGACTGAAAAAGAACTTTTAGTTGTGGTTTTTGCCTTGGATAAATTCCGGCCCTATCTCTTAGGTGCCAAAATCATCATCTTCACGGACCACTCAGCATTAAAGTTCTTACTTAAGAAAAGTGATTCCAAACCAAGGATAATAAGATGGATTTTAATGCTCCAAGAGTTTGACCTTGTGATAAAAGATAAACCTGGAAAAGAAAACCCTGTGGCTGACCACCTGAGTAGAATTTCTAATTCTTCTCATTCTGAAATAATTGATCCTGAATTTCCAACTGAACACCTCTCATCTCTCACTCCAAAGTTACCATGGTATGCCCCAATTGTCAATTACTTGGTTTCTGGTGTTTTCCCTGAATATTTTTCAAAAGAACAAAAAGAAAAGATGAAAAGTGATTCAAAGCATTATTTTTGGGAAGATAATAAACTTTGTAAAACTGGGGCTGACATGGTAATTAGGAGATGTGTTGATGAAACTGAACAATCCTCCATGTTGGAATTCTGCCACTCAATGCCTGGAGGTGGCCACTTTGGACCACAAAGGACTTCTCAAAAGGTCCTAGATTCTGGATTCTTTTGGCCTTCACTCTTCAAGGAATCACACGAGTTCTGTCAATCATTTCCCACTTGCCAAAAGTTTGGCACAATTTCCAAAAGAAACAAAATGCCTCAAAAGCCATTAATCTTCTGTGAGCTTTTTGATGTTTGGGGCATCGATTTCATGGGACCTTTTCCCCCTTCCAATGGATTATCCTACATTCTCCTTGTTGTTGACTATGTTTCTAGGTGGGTCGAGGCCAAACCCACTAGGAAAGATGATGCTCAAACTATGAGTGAGTTCCTCAAAACCCATATCTTCCATCGATTCAGAACACCACGTGCTTTGATAAGTGACTTAGGAACTCATTTCTGTAATAGAACCATGGAGTCACTTTTGAAAAAGAATGGGGTTGTACATAAAACATCCACTGCATATCACCCTCAAACAAATGGAATGGCTGAACTTTCTAACAGAGAAGTGAAAAGAGTGCTTGAAAGAATTGTTAAGCCCACAAGAAAAGACTGGCCCGATAGACTTGGTGAAGCACTTTGGGCCTATCGAACAGCCTATAAGACACCCATTGGGATGTCTCCATTTAGGCTGGTATTTGGTAAAGCCTGTCATTTACTAGTTGAAATCCAACATAAGTCATTTTGGGCTGTCAAAACATGTAATTTTGATTGTGAAAAATCTGGTGAAGAAAGATTGTTGTTGTTGACTGAATTGGAGGAGCTTCGACTCGATTCGTATGAGAACTCCATTCTCTACAAAGAAAAGGCAAAGTCACTCCATGACAAGCACATTCTTCGAAAGGTATTTCATGAAGGTGAAAAGGTAATGCTCTTCAATTCTCGATTTCGACTTCACCCAGGTAAGCTTAATTCTCGTTGGGAAGGTCCTTTTGTTATTACTAACGTTTACCCATTTGGTGCAGTGCAAGTACAAGACCCATCTTCCAAAAGGACATTCACGGTTAACGGACATCGGTTAAAGCATCACCATGAGAGGTCTCACAATCCAGTAACCACGTCGACTTCCATCGAAACCCCATCCACTTCAATAGAACCACAACTGGATGGCGACCCGCCAAATCCAAACCAGGGGGCACCTCTTTCCCTTTAACTCTCTCTCTCTCCGCAATCTCTCTTCCCTCTCTTCTTCTCTCTATTTCTTCTTCTTCCTCTCTCCCTCTCATTTTTTTTACAACATTCTTCCACAACCTTTTTTTTCTATTTTCTCCTTTGTGTGGATGTGTCATTAAAAATAAAAAAATTAAAAAAAATTAATTAAAAAAATGAAAATTAACAAAAAAAAGGGGTGTCATAATTACTCATCATCCAATATTGAAATTCTGTCCAACCATTTTGGGGTGTCAAAAGTCTTGTTTTAAACTCAAATATATTGAATTTTTATCTCAAACTTGGGTAAACAATTTTGTGTCAATAACAAACATTTTGAATGAACAATTTTTGGTGGAAAATGATTCTCCCCTACCGTGAGGAATAACATTAGCCTTCATGTCAAGGTCATCTATGGCCATCTTTTTCATTGTGTGTCTTCACCACTGATTGTGAGTCTTGATTTTGTGGACCTTCGAGCTGAATTTCCATCTTTTGTGTGCATTAATATGATAGAGGCATTTTCTAAGCCACATGAGAATCAGAATAGCCAAATAGCCTCCCGTTACCCTTACATTGATCCTACTTTTGAAAGCCCCTTTGATCCTATGAAAACCTTTATTTTGATAGCCACATTACAAGCCTAATACCTTTTCCCACCCAACATCTTCATGTATTTTCATTGTACAATTTATTGAAATTTAAGTGTGGGGGGAATGGACTTCATTTTTGGGCGTACTTTCATTGATTTCCAATGTGTCATCATATGCTTGAGGGAAAGCATCCATTCAAGTGTGGGGGAGAGGTTGTAATTCTGTGAGCTTTGGGGTGTATATGTGTAATTGTCATTTGTACAAAAGTCATTGAAAAGTGTTCAAAAAAAATGAAAAAAAAAATTATATTTAAAAAAAATGAAAAAAAAGGAATGGGTTGTGTCTTGGGTGGGTCAAAAATCATTCATCATAAAACTTTGATCGTGTTATAACTACTAAAATTAGTTCCATGAGAAGATCAAACATGGGTTGGGAGATGACTGTGAGACTTGTTTCAAGCACAACTTTCGAAAAAAAAGAGCAAAAAGAGAGAAAAAAAAGAACACTTGAATCATCTTGTATTGTGTCATTATTGGAAGTTTTCCATGTTGTACATATTCCATCATCTCACCCTATTCCATTTTCTATCTCCCTCACTTTTCATTCATCACACATTCATGCCCTTGTAAATATGTGTTTCTATTTCCTTTCAAATCAAATTTCAAAAAAAATGTGCATTGATTTTTCCATGTTGGTGTTTTTAACCCCTCTTTTCCTTTGGACATTATATACCTACCATCCCATAGCCACTGAAAAACCCCTTAAAATACCTCTTGATTCTTGTACACATTAGATTTGGGAATGGAAGCTGAGAGCTCTTACAAACTCTTGATTTTCACTTTTTGTTGGTGAATGAGTGAACCTCCTAAAATACATTTTTATCATCTTGAGAGGAGTAAGTTTTGAGTGCCTACATTTTCCAATTCAAACCTTGAACATGAAAAAATGAATTGTTTCTGATGCATTATTGTGAACCAAATTTGTGATGGAATTCAATATGGATGAGTGAAATAGTCTAAACCTCCCCTGATTGGAGAAAACAAAATTTTAATATTTGTTGGTGAGTGAAAAGGATTTTGTCATGTTTTTATATTTGTTGCACATGAGGACACGCACAAAACTAAGTGTGGGGGAGTTCGTATTATTAATATTTTCATGACTTATTATATTCCCCCTTTACTGATTTTATATGAAATGTGCATAATTTTTGTGAAATATTAATGTTTTAATATTAAGTATAATTTTTGAGCATTTTTAGAAGTAGTCCAATTGAGTCAGTTTAATGTTTTAATTATAACTATCACTATACTGATCCAAATTGTTTGGTTCTTATTTTTTAGGATTCTAATTTCAATATACAACATTTCATTAGAAGGAACCATGATCCAATTCTGCCATTTGAAGGGTCATATGGTCCTCACAAACAAGACCAAAGAATCTGTGAACAAACTGGACCAGCCTTGAAGATTGATTTACTGGGCTCAATACAGAATTCCAAAAACATTAACTCTCCACCATAATTCTGGGGAAACTACATTTCATCTTGGATAAAAATTTAATGGCCCAAATCCAAGTACAATGGGCCCAAATGAAGCTTTGAAGTCCATCCCACCATTCTGTCCGAGAATTAAAATCAGTATACTATTCATGACATATCTCATGCTTAAAGAATCAAATAGAGCTGAGCTTTTTTATTATGAAAGAGGATATATAGGCGGCCGACTTTGTTGAAGAATTCATTCGGATTTGAAGGCATCTTCCTGTTCAAAAATCCATTCACATTTTGGCCATCGAAAAAGTATGGATAGAAATGGACAGTTTACCTTTGTTTAATAAAACCGCCATAACTTTCGCTCCACTTGTCCAAATTCCTCCATATTTTTCCAGTAGTCGTAGAAATTTACTATCTACAACTTTGAAGAAGGAAATATTTGGAGATTCGGCTGTATGAATAGCCAAATTGGCGATTCAAGTGGAGGGACAGATTGGGAATGCAAACAGTCCACTCCTTGGGCTATAAATACTCTCCTCTTCTCTCCTTGAGAGGGGTTGGCATTTCAGAAGAGAGGAGATCATATTGGAACGACCAAAGCTTTGCCAAAGTCTTGGGAGGACCTTACATACTCAAGTTTTTACTTGAGAGACCTTTCCTCCTCTCTTTATTTTCACTTACTTTTGTGTTCTTCGTTTTTGTAATTTTGTAAGTCCTTTCTTTGTAATTCTGTTTTAATGCAAGTTACTTATTCAATATCTCTTATTCTCATCCACCTTCTATAGTTTAATATTTATGTTATTAAAATAGTTTAAATTCAGTTCAATCCCCTTCCCTTCTTTTGCTTCCTCATTCAATCGAAAATCTGTTTTTAATTATCATCATCGTTCGTGTGTGTGTGTCAACGTACCACTCTTTTCTAATCCCTTTCTTTTTCTTCTATTCTTAATTTATCATCATAATTATTTTAACCAGAATATTAAACATCAAAATGGATGAGTAAATCTATCATTGGGTTGAGTTATAATTCGGGGATGTTAAGTTATTGAGAGTTTTTCTCGATGAGTATTCTTTAAATTAATATTGTGTATGTTAAACTTAATATGTCATGGATTAATGATATGTTTTGTTTAACGAGTGGTTTCCTGGATTATTGGAACCATAAATAAACTACCATAAATAAGTTTTGATAGAGATTAGAACCCTAAGTTAAGTTAAGGCTTGGATTAAAGCCTTCACACTTAGGAATTCCAATCAATGTCAACTTATGACATGGGTGTTAATTTAATGCAATACAAAGTAAGGCTCAAGGATATCACATGATTAACTCCCCAATGATGAACTCACCCCAATCTTAATCAATTTGGTAAATCAAACATCATCCATAAATCATTTCAATTAAGCTCTGCAAACAAACCCCCCCAAATCAAAATACAATCAACTAAACACAAACGACTATTACAAAGTATCATCGCCGAGGATTCGACCCGAGTGCTGCTATACACATTAGCAGAGCACCGGAATTTTGACCGGTCGATAGGAGACAATCGGCCGTGCATTTCAAATGGCGCCGTTTCCGGGGGTGGTGCTTTAAGTAGTCATTAGTTTCTGGTTATTATAAAAAAACCAAAAAAAATCAAAATTTTTGAAAAAAATTGAAAAAAAACACAAAGAAAAACCCGTCTTCCTCTTAAAAATCATAAACTGAAAAAAAAAATACAAAGGAAAACAAGTCTTCCTCATCCTTTATAAATCTCTCTGAATGCCCCTCAGCCTCCCAAACAATCCCTCAGATTTGTTTGACCCTGAAATTGATAGAACTCTTCGTCGACTTAGGAGGACCATTAGGGATAACCAAATCACCCAAGAACCAATCATTTCCCTACCAATTGAATTAGATATGGCCAATCCTAGGGAACAAACATTGAAAGAACTTGTTGCCCCTGATATGAATTACCAACCTCTTGGTATTCAATATCCAAACATTGAAGCTGACTTCGAACTCAAATCGGGTTTGATTCATCTTCTCCCTCATTTTCACGGGCTAGCCGGTGAGGATCCACATCTTCACCTTAAAGAGTTCCAAGTAGTATGCTCTACCATGAAGCCTCAAGGGGTTTCTGAAGAACAAATCAAGCTTAGAGCTTTCCCCTTTTCCCTAGCGGATTCTTCCAAGTCTTGGCTCTACTACCTCCCACCTGGTTCCATAAACTCATGGGTTGACATGAAGAGACTTTTCCTTGAGAAGTTCTTTCCCGCTTCCCGAACAGCTTCTATCTGAAAGGAAATAAGAGGCATCCGTCAATTCCCTAATGAATCACTCCATGAGTATTGGGAGAGGTTCAAAAAGCTTGTGGAAACTTGTCCACACCATCAACTCCCTGACCAACTCCTGATCCAATACTTCTATGATGGGTTATTGGCTATGGAGCGAACTCTCATTGATGCCGCAAGTGGCGGTGCTCTTGTTGAAAAAACTCCCACAGCTGCACGAGAACTCATAAGCAACATGGCTGCAAACACGCAGCAATTCCATACTCGAGCACATGCTCAAGTGAAACAAGCCCAAGAGAATCAATCCATAGAGCCCAACAAGATGACTGAGTGGATGAGTGAACTTACAGGTCTTGTGCGTCAACTAGCGGTGGCTACCAAAGCCCCAACCTCATCTTCTCCACAGTCACTATTCCCTAGACCTATCAAGAATTGTGGAATCTGCAACTCTCCATCTCATCCGACTGACACATGTCCACAACTTCAAGATGATCCATCTGATTCATCTAGTCCAATGGAGCTCAATGCGGCATATGCTCAGCGAAACTTCAACCCTCAACAATCAGGTCAGTTTGTTAGAAACTTCAACCAACCCCACTCTGAGCCCTTCTCTTCTACCTTTAACCCACCTCTGAGGTATGGTAATCCCATTTCTCATCCTCCTCAGTTCCCTCATCAAAATCCAAACCAGTTCTAATATGTTCAAAGTGGTGGTAACATTCATCAACCTTATCCTTTTGTTCCTCAACCCCAAAGGAACAATCCTCCTCCTGGATTCCACTATCCTAACGATCCTTCCCAATTCCCCACCCAATACAATTGCTTTCCCAAGAACAAAAATCAAGGCCAAACCAATTTGGGACAAGCCTCTTCTTCTAAACAACCATGGGAAAGTGCTGTAGAGGATCTTTCTTCCTTCACCCGTTCTAGCCTCAAGAACATTGAAACCCAAATAGGTCAACTTGCATCCCACCTTAGCCAGCAACAACCATCCAATTCATCCTAACTCCCAGCTCAACCATTACCCAACCCTAAGGTTAATGTAAGTGCAATTGCACTTAGATCGGAAAAGAAAATTGTTATGCCCCATGCTGATTGCTCTACCTCCCCTATCGATGTTGATCTAGAAAATGAAAAGAACAAAAATCTGGAAAAGGAACTTGAATCCACTCCTTCACCTCCTTCCATTCCTCTAAGGAACTCAATTACTTTTCCTCAAGCCATATCCAAGCCTAAGAAGTCCTTTGAACCTGATCCTGAAATGCTTGACATGTTTAGACGTGTTGAAGTGAACATCCCCCTCTTAGATTCCATCAAACAAATCCCTAAGTATTCCAAGTTTCTTAAGGAATTGTGCACCCATAAGAGGCAACTTAGGAACATTGAAAATGTTTCAACCCAACAGTCCATTCCCATGAAGTGCAAAGATCCAGGGACCTTCACGGTTCCATGTCAAATAGGGAGTTCCAACTTTGATGATGCACTCATAGACCTTGGAGCCTCAATAAATGTCATGCCCAAATCCATTTTCTCCAACCTTGGTCTAGGTCCCTTGAACCCAATGGGTGTTGTCATTTAATTAGCCAATCGAAGAACTACCAGTCCTGAGGGGATAATTGAGGATGTTCTTGTTCGGGTCAATGATCTTATCTTCCCAGCTGATTTCTATGTCCTTGACATGGAAGGTGAGACGACCTCTTCTCGATCTCCCCTAATTCTAGGAAGACCGTTTCTCATGACTGCGAGAACCAAGATTGATGTCCATTCAGGCATCTTATCCATGGAATTCGGTGACCAACTGGTCAAGTTCAACATTTTCCAAGCCATGCGATACCCATCTGAGGTTCACTCTGCAATCTCAATCCACGCTTTTGAGGACACTTCTAAGATTCAATCGAACCCCAATCCACCATGTTCTTCATGTTCTAATGATAAAGGATCTTGTGAAATCTGCACCATGATTAACAAAGTCATAAATGGTGAAGTTGATGTGGACCTCTCATTCATAGACTCCATCAATCTGGAGGAACTTGAAAACTCTCTTGAATCCCACATCAACTCTGATCTCTACTGTTCCACCTTGGACAGTGTTGAGGAAAATGATCCAAACCCATCTGGAATCCCTTCTCCTGCTCCTAACTTGTCTATCTCTCAAATCAAGGCTGAAACTGATCTAAAACCACTTCCTTCACACCTCAAGTATGCAATCCTTTTCCATGATCCCTCCTACCCTGTCATTATCTCTGCTTCACTTTCTGAAACTGAGGAGTCCCAACTTGTTCAAGTGTTAGAGGAAAACAAAAATGCCTTAGGTTGGACCCTAGAGGATATTCCAGGAATCAACCCTGCCCTTTGCATGCATCACATCCATATAGAGGAATCATCCAAACCAATTAGGCAACCTCAAAGAAGACTCAATCCACTCATACTTGAGGTAGTTAGGGAAGAGATTACCAAGCTTCTTCAAGCTGGTATTATCTATCCAATTTCTGATAGTGAATGGGTTAGTCCAATTCAATTCGTTCCTAAGAAGGGCGGGATAACAGTTGTCACAAATGAACATAGAGAAGTGGTCACAACTCGAGTGAAAAACAAATGGCGTGTGTGCATAGATTATCGCAAATTGAATGCTGAAACACGAAAAGATCACTACCCACTTCCTTTCCTTGACCAAATGCTTGAGAGATTGGCCGGAAAGTCACACTATTGCTTTCTTGATGGTTACACCGGCTACTTCCAAATTCCAATCGCACCTCAAGACCAAGAAAAGACCACATTCACTTTCCCCTTTGGAACCTATGCCTATAGGCGAATTCCTTTTGGCCTTTGTAATGCTCCTGCAACATTCCAGTGGTGTATAATGAGTATCTTTTCTGAATTCATTGAGAATTGCATGGAGATCTTCATGGATGACTTTATCATTTATGGCAAGTCATTTGAATCTTGCTTACATTCACTCTCTTTGGTCCTTCAAAAGTGTGTCAAGTGCAACCTTGTGCTGAATTTTGAAAAAATTCACTTCGTGGTTTCAAATGGGATTGTTCTAGGGAACATAATTTCTCAAGAGGGTATCCAAGTTGATCCAGCCAAAATTGAGGTGATCCAATCACTTCCTGAACCCAAATCAGTTCGAGACATTCGGTCCTTCCTTGGTCATGCCGGTTTCTATCGGCGATTCATTCAGAACTTCAGCAAGATTTCCCTCCCACTCACTCGTTTACTTCAAAATGATGTCACATTCAATTTTGATGAGGCTTGCAAGAGAGCCTTCATTGAACTCAAATCTTCTCTCACATCTGCTCCAATAATCCAACCCCCAGATTGGTCCTTACCATTTGAAGTGATGTGTGATGCTTCTGATAGGGCCATTGGGGCTGTTCTTGGTCAAAGAAGAGAAAATATTCCTCATGTCATCTTTTATGCCTCAAAAACATTGGATGAAACTCAATCACACTACACTGTGACTGAAAAAGAACTTTTAGTTGTGGTTTTTTCCTTGGATAAATTTCGGCCCTATCTCTTAGGTGCCAAAATCATCATCTTCACGGACCACTCAGCATTAAAGTTCTTACTTAAGAAAATTGATTCCAAACCAAGGATAATAAGATGGATTTTAATGCTCTATGAGTTTGACCTTGTGATAAAAGATAAACCTAGAAAACAAAACCCTGTGTCTGACCACCTGAGTAGAATTTCTAATTCTTCTCATTCTGAAATAATTGATCCTGAATTTCCAACTGAACACCTCTCATCTCTCACTCCAAAGTTACCATGGTATACCCCAATTTTCAATTACTTGGTTTCTGGTTTTTTCCCTGAATATTTTTCAAAAGAACAAAAAGAAAAGATGAAAATTGATTCAAATAATTATTTTTGGGAAGATAATAAACTTTGGAAAACTGGGGTTGACATGGTAATTAGGAGATGTGTTGATGAAACTGAACAATCCTCCATCTTGGAATTCTACCACTCAATGCCTGGAGGTGGCCACTTTGGACCACAAAGGACTTCTCGAAAGGTCCTAGATTCTGGATTCTTTTGGCCTTCACTCTTCAAGGACTCACACGAGTTCTGTAAATCATGTCCCACTTGCCAAAAGTTTGGCACAATTTCCAAAACAAACAAAATGCCTCAAAAGCCATTAATCTTCTGTGATCTTTTCGATGTTTGGGGAATCGATTTCATGGGACCTTTTCCCCATTCCAATGGATTATCCTACATTCTCCTTGCTGTTGACTATGTTTCTAGGTGGGTCGAGGCCAAACCCACTAGGAAAGATGATGCTCAAACTGTGAGTGAGTTCCTCAAAACCCATATCTTCCATCGATTCAGAACACCACGTGCTTTGATAAGTGACTTAGGAACTCATTTCTGTAATAGAACCATGGAGTCACTTTTGAAAAAGAATGGGGTTGTACATAAAACATCCACTACATATCACCCTCAAACAAATGTAATGGTTGAACTTTCTAACAGAGAAGTGAAAAGAGTGCTTGAAAGAATTGTTAAGCCCACAAGAAAAGACTGGCCCGATAGACTTGGTGAAGCACTTTGGGCCTATCGAACAGCCTATAAGACACCCATTGGGATGTCTCCATTTAGGCTAGTCTTTGGTAAAGCCTGTCATTTACCAGTTGAAATCCAACATAAGTCATTTTGGGCTGTCAAAACATGTAATTTTGATTGTGAAAAATCTGGTGAAGAAAGATTGTTGCTGTTGACTGAATTGGAGGAGCTTCGACTCGATTCGTATGAGAACTCCATTCTCTACAAAGAAAAGGCAAAGTCACTCCATGACAAGCACATTATTCGAAAGGTATTTCATGAAGGTGAAAAGGTAATTCTCTTCAATTCTCGATTTCGACTTCACCCAGGTAATCTTAATTCTCGTTGGGAAGGTCCTTTTGTTATTACTAACGTTTACCCATTTGGTGCAGTGCAAGTCCAAGACCCCTCTTCCAAAAGGACATTCACGATTAACGGACATCGGTTAAAGCATCACCATGAGAGGTCTCACAATCCAAGAACCACGTCGACTTCCATCGAAACCCCATCCACTTCAATAGAACCACAACTGGATGGCGACCCACCAAATCCAAACCAGGGGGCACCTCTTTCCCTTTAACTCTCTCTCTCCTGAATCTCTCTTCCCTCTCTTCTTCTCTCTATTTCTTCTTCTTCCTCTCTCCCTCTCATTTTTTTTACAACATTCTTCCACAACCTTTTTTTTTCTATTTTATCTTTTGTGTGGATGTGTCATTAAAAATAAAAAAATTAAAAAAAATTAATTAAAAAAATGAAAATTAACAACAAAAAAAAGGGGTGTCATAATTACTCATCATCCAATATTGAAATTATGTCCAACCATTTTGGGGAGTCAAAAGGCTTGTTTTAAACTCAAATATATTGAATTTTTATCTCAAACTTGGGTAAACAATTTTGTGTCAATAACAAACATTTTGAATGAACAATTTTTGGTGGAAAATGATTCTCCCCTACCGTGAGGAATAACATTAGCCTTCATGCCAAGTTCATATATGGCCATCTTTTTCATTGTGTGTCTTCACCACTGATTGTGAGTCTTGAGTTTGTGGACCTTCGAGCTGAATTTCCATCTTTTGTGTGCACTAATATGATAGAGGCATTTTCTAAGCCACATGAGAATCAGAATAGCCAAATAGCCTCCCGTTACCCTTACATTGATCCTACTTTTGAAAGCCCCTTTGAGCCTATGAAAACCTTTCTTTTGATAGTCACATTACAATCCTAATACCTTGTCCCACCCAATATCTTCATGGATTTTCATTGTATAATTTATTGAAATTTAAGTGTGGGGGGGAATGGACTTCATTTTTGGGCATACTTTCATTGATTTCCAATGTGTCATCATATGCTTGAGGGCAAGAATCCATTCAAGTGTGGGGGAGAGGTTGTAATTCTGTGAGCTTTGGGGTGTATATGTGTAATTGTCATTTGTACAAAAGTCATTGAAAAGTGTTCAAAAAAAATGAAAAAAAAAATTATATTTAAAAAAAATGAAAAAAAAAGGAATGGGTTGTGTCTTGGGTGGGTCAAAAATCATTCATCATCAACCTTTGATCGTGTTATAACTACTAAAATTAGTTCCATTAGAAGATCAAACATGGGTTGGGAGATGACTGTGAGACTTGTTTCAAGCACAAATTTCGAAAAAAAAAGAGCAAAAAGAGAGAAAAAAAAAAGAACACTTGAATCATCTTGTATTGTGTCATTATTGGAAGTCTTCCATGTTGTACATATTCCATCATCTCACCCTATTCCATTTTCTATCTCCCTCACTTTTCATTCATTACACATTCATGCCCTTGTAAATATGTGTTTCTATTTCCTTTCAAATCAAATTTCAAAAAAAATGTGCATTGATTTTTCCATGTTGGTGTTTTTAACCCCTCTTTTCCTTTGGACATTATATACCTACCGTCCCATAGCCACTGAAAAACCCCTTAAAAGACCTCTTGATTCTTGTACACATTATATTTGGGAATGGAAGCTGAGAGCTCTTACAAACTCTTGATTTTCACTTTTTGTTGGTGAATGAGTGAACCTCCTAAAATACATTTTTATCATCTTGAGAGGAGTAAGTTTTGAGTGCCTACATTTTCCAATTCAAACCTTGAACATGAAAAAATGAATTGTTTCTGATGCATTATTGTGAACCAAATTTGTGATGGAATTCAATATGGATGAGTGAAATAGTCTAAACCTCCCCTGATTGGAGAAAACAAAATTTTAATATTTGTTGGTGAGTGAAAATGATTTTGTCATGTTTTTATATTTGTTGCACATGAGAACACGCGCAAAACTAAGTGTGGGGGAGTTGATGTTATTAATATTTTCATGACTTATTATATTCCCGCTTTACTGATTTTATATGAAATGTGCATAATTTGTGTGAAATATTAATGTTTTAATATTAAGTATAATTTTTGAGCATTTTTAGAAGTAGTCCAATTGAGTCAGTTTAATGTTTTAATTATAACAGTCACTATACTGATCCAAATTGTGTTGTTATTGTTTTTTAGGATTCTACTTTCAATATACAACATTTCATTATAAGGAACCATGATCCAATTCTGCCATTTGAAGGGTCATATGGTCCTCACAAACAAGACCAAAGAATCTGTGAACAAACTGGACCAACCTTGAAGATTGATTTACTGGGCTCAATACAGAAGTCCAAAAACATTAAGTCTCCACCATAATTCGGGGGACACTTCATGTCATCTTGGATAAAAATTTAATGGCCCAAATCCAAGTAAAAGGGTCCCAAATGAAGCTTTGAAGTCCAGCCCACCATTCTGTCCGAGAATTAAAATCAGTATACTATTCATGACATATCTCATGATTTAAGCATCAAATCGAGCTGAGATTTTTTATTATGAAATAGGAGATATAGGCGGCCGACTTTTTTGAAGAATTCATTCGGATTTGAAGGCATATTCCTGTTCAAAAATCCATTTACATTTTGGACATCGAAAAATCATGGATAGAAATGGACAGTTTACCTTTGTTTAATAAAACCGCCATAACTTTGTCTCAACTTGTCAAAATGCCTCCATATTTTTACAGTAGTAGTAAAACATTATTATCTACAACTTTTAAGAAGTAAATATTTGTATATTCGGCTGTATGAATAGCCAAATTGGTGATGCAAGTGGAGGGACAGATTGGGAATGCAAACAGTCCACTCCTTGGGCTATAAATACTCTCCCCTTATCTACTTGAGAGGGGTTGGAATTTCAGAAGAGAGGAGATCATATTGGCATGACCAAAGCTTTGAAAAAGGCTTGGGAGGACCTTCCATACTCAAGTTTTTACTTGAGAGACCTTTCCTCCTCTCTTTGTTTTCACTTACTTTTGTGTTCTTCGTTTTTGTAATTTTGTAAGTCCTTTCTTTGTAATTCTGTTTTAATGCAAGTTACTTCTTCAATATCTCTTATTATCATCCACATTCTGTAGTTTAGTATTTATGTTATTAAAATAGTTTAAATTCAGTTCAATCCCCTTCCCTTCTTTTTCTTCCTCATTCAATCGAAAATCTGTTTTTAATTATCATCATCGTTCGTGTGTGTGTGTCAACGTACCACTCTTTTCTAATCCCTTTATTTTTCTTCTATTCTTAATTTATCATCATAATTATTTTAACCAGAATATTAAACATCAAAATGGCTGAGTAAATCTCTCATTGGGGTGAGTTATAATTCGGGGATGTTAAGTGATTGAGAGTTTTTCTCGATGAGTATTCTTTAAATTAATATTGTGTATGTTAAACTTAATATGTCATGGATTAATGATATGTTTTGTTTAATGAGTGGTTTCCATGGATTATTGGAACCATAAATACACTACCATAAATAAGTTTTGATTGAGATTAGAACCCTAAGTTAAGTTAAGGCTTGGATTAAAGCCTTCACACTTAGGAATTCCAATCAACGTCAACTTATGACATGGGTGTTAATTTAATGCAATACAAAGTAAGGCTCAAGGACATCACATGATTAACTCCCCAATGATGAACTCACCCCAATCTTTATCAATTTGGTAAATCAAACATCATCCATAAATCATTTCAATTAAGCTCTGCAAACAAACCCCCCCAAATCAAAATACAATCAACTAAAAACAAACGACTATTACAAAGTATCATCGCTGAGGATTCGACCCGAGTGCTGCTATACACATTAGCAGAGCACCGGAATTTTGACCGGTCGATAGGAGACAACCGGCCGTGCGTTTCACCCAGCAATCTCTTAGATCTATCTTGATGGATCTTGATCCCAATAATATATGATGTCTCTCCCAATTCCTTCATGAAGAATCATTGATTCAACCATGGATTAATAGACTGTAAGACTGGTATCTCATTTCCAATAAGTAATATGTCATCAACATATACTATTGGGAAAATGACTTCACTCCGACGAAACTGTTTTTAGACACAAGGATCACATTTGTTCTTAATAAAACCAAATTTTGTTATGGATTCATCAAAACAAATGTTCCAGGACCTGGATGCTTTCTTTAATCCATTAATGGATTTATGAAACTTTCATACCTTATTGGCATCCTTTGGAGTCATAAACCCGTCAGGTTGTGTCATGTAGACATATTCTTGAAGGTTCCCATTTAGGAAGGCTATTTTGACATCCATTTTCCAAATATCATAGTCATGGTAAGAAGCAATGGCCAATAGAAGTCTGATGGATTTCAGCATTGCAATTGGTGAAAAGGTTTCATTGTAGTTAATTCCTTAATGCTATTTGAACCCTTTTGCAACCAGTCATGCCTTATATGTACTGACTTTTCCTTCCATGTCCAGTTTCTTCTTGAATACACATTTTTAACCAACATTATTTACATAAACTGGAGGATCTACCAAAATCCAAACTTGGTTTTGGTGCATGGAATCCATTTCAGAATTCATGGCTTATTGCCACTTGGAAACATCTGTGTCACTTACCTACTCCTTGTATGTTAAATGATCATTATTATCGACTAGTAATGAGTCACCATCCTCGATAACTAGAAAACCGCACCATTCCAGTTCTCTAAACTCTCTTGTACTCCTACACAGTTATTGTGTCTTTGGAATAGTTCTTTCTTCCATGGGGCTTTGTGGAATCTTCTCCTGTACCAATTCTCGTGTACCTTGAGCCTCAACTTCATCGAAGTCTATCTTGATCCCACTATCTCTTTTATATATGTTCTCCCTCTCAAGGAATATGGTGTTTCTAGCCACTATAACCTTTTTTCTAAGGGGTCATATAGGTAATATCCTCTTGTTTCCTTGGGTTATCCTATAATGGTATGCTTTGTGCCTTGGGGTGCAAGTTTGTTACCTGAAGAGGCCTTTAAAAATTCATCGCTTCCCCATACATGTAAATTCGATAACATGGATTTCTTTCCACTCCATAACTCATATGGAATGCCATTTATTGATTTAGTTAGTACTTGGTTTAGTATGTGTGTCGTTGTTTGTAACGCATATCTTCAAAAGGATAATGGAAGACTCGCATGACTCATCATTGATCTCACCATGTCCAAAAGGGTGTGGTTCCTTCTTTTGCTCACTCCATTCCACTGGGGCGTGTAAGTAGGAGTGAGTTGGGATAGGATCCCAAAATCCCATAAGTAATAAATGAAGTCTTGATTAAGATATTCTCCACCTCAGTCTGAGCAGAGTTTCTTAATCTTCTTACCAAGATGGTTCTCAACTTCATTATTGTATTCTTTGAACTTATCAAAATAATCCGACTTATACCTCATTTAGTAGATATATCCATATCTACTAAAATCATCAATAAAAGTTATGATGTATGAATACCCTCCCCTTGCTTCAACTGGAAATAGTCCACACACATCATTATGAACTAATTAAATAATCTCTTTGTCCCTTTCACCTTTCCTGCTAAATGGGTCTTTGGTTATTTTTCCTTGTAAACATGAATGACATATGACAAGTGGTTTTAGTTCGAAAGAATTTAAATATCCATCTTGATGTAACTTTTTCAAGAATTTCCCATTTACATGACCTAGTCAGTGATGCCAAAGTTGGGTGTGGTATGAGTCATGTGAAGTATCTTTGTTACCGATTTCTATTACTTGGTTTGTGTAATCCAACACATAAATACCGTTGTATAAATGTTCCCTAACAAAAAAATGCTATCTTTATAAAAGAAGAAACATTCATTTCCAAACTTGAAAATAAATCTATATGTATCTAATCTGGATACAGAAATAATGTTTTTAGTAATAGACAGAACATAATAACAACTCTTTAACACCAAGATCATCCTAGTTGGAAACGTGAGGTGTTATTCCTTGACAGCTACATCAGCAAGTCTAGCTCCTTTGGTTTCTCGCGGATCTACCTCCCCTCAGTCAATATTCCTAAATCTACTTGGTTCATGTATTTGGATACATATGTAAGAACCACAATCTATATCTAATGCCCAATTTTTATAAATAGATAGATTGAATTTGATAACAAACACACCTAAAGATTCCCCTTTCTTCTTAGGCTGGGTGCAGTTATTATTCTAGTGGCCTTTCTTTCCATATGAAAAACAAATAGCCTCCTATTCCCTTGCCTCCCCTTTGATCTTCCTTTTCTTGGAAGGTCGTGAAGAAGCTTTGGGCTTAAATCTATTCTCCTTCCCTTTCCTATTTTTCACCATAAGGACAAAAGGCTTTCCGCACTTCATATCTTTGTCCACTTGGTGATTGAGGATAAGAAGATCAGATAGAGACTTATCATTGTTGTTGATGTTGAAATTGACAAAAAAGTTGGAGAAGCTCTGATGGAGTGATGCGAGAATGAGATTGGTTCCCAGTTCTTCAGGGAGTTTAAACCCTAGAACCTCCAGGTGCTCAATATATACAATGAGATTGACTAAATGAGGCCCAGATGGGGAACCCTCTCCAATCTTACTCTAAAAGAGTTCCTTGGATATCTAAAACCTTTCTTGTCTTTCTCTCTCTTGTTAAATACTACAGAGGTGCTCGAGCATGCTATAAGCATCCATGTTTTCGTGAGACTTCATGAGCTCAGTAGACATTGATGATATCATCAAACATTGAATGTTTACCGTGTCGTTAATATGTTTCTAATAGACCAGGAAATCCTCATCACTCGCCACTTTGGAAGGCAGATCAGGTAATGCTAACTCCAACACGTAAGACTTCCATTCATGGCATAGGATAACCCAAAGGCATCTAAACCATTCCTGGAAATTACTACCAGTGAGGATGTTTTCTTTATCCAGAATTGATCTCAGGGATAGTGTGGTTGACGAGATTATCACTTTTATTCTACAATTAAAATAGAATATCATTAGTACTTTCTTTATTACATTTTTATGATAAATAATAAATTAATTTTATTAAGTCTCCCACTATTTTATCAAGTCTCGATGGCCCTCACAATTGAACTTGGAATGTCCAGTTTCCATGACATTCTAGTGTAAAGGACTCATATTCCCCTTCACATAGCCCCAACAAGGGTTAGTCAAGCTATTTAAAGGTATTTAGGTAGGTAGGTCTTTGCCAACTATAGGCTTGTAGCTCCTTGATCTGTTGAGTGGACTCCCCAATCCTGAAATCCTGACTTTGGATTTCCTCAACTCTTTCCCCCAATATTACACCAAGTCTATCAAGGGATACTCCTTTTGATGTAATATGGTAAATTCAACCTGAAACCTTTCATAATTGATTCCTATATAAACGTAAGTGTCCCGACAAGGTTTGGTCAAATACATAGTTTTATTGAGTTTTTTCCTTAATCAAGTAACGGAAGGCTTGGTCTGACTTAATATTTTATATGAGGGATTTTTATCTCTTATGTGTGAATTGATTATTATCATTATAACATGCTTGTTAATATTAAGTGGAACTTACATAATTGATTAACCATGTATTGATAATATTTATGCATAATCTTGGTTTATTTTAGTTCCATATTGAATGCTTGTTTAATACATTAATTATGTGATCATGATAACACATCCATAATGATAAACCACGCAACTGACAGAAATAAAATAAATCAAAGGGCATGATTATGATCTTTTCTAACAGTTAGTTTATATGGAGGTTGATAAACTAACCCTAACCTAAGGGAGAAACACCTTGAACCTTTTGGGTTCATGTTTACAGCTTTCCTATTGTCCACCTATGTATCTCCTAAGATTGGTTTCATCTCAGTTCCAGCTTGAACCGCCTCCACTAGCTTGGGAGTTCCATCCATTACATATTCCTTTTTTAAACTCACATGTAGGTGAGGGGTAAAAGTGGGGGTTTCATAAAAGAAACCATAGGCATGTAGTCCCTACATATTAATGAGGAGTGATGGCTCGCATGACAAGAATTAATTTAATAAATTAATTAAAAGGAAACCAATCACATACAAAGGTCTTGGTTTAGCTCATGATCACCAACATACATGAAACAAGTTACACATTTAATAAAACTAGTTTTCAATTCTTTAATCGTTCTTATTAAGATAAATTTTTCTCGAATCTATTAATTATTATCTTTAATTAATCAATCCTTTTATCTTAATCCTTTTTTAAATTTCATTGAGATTCTCATCCATCATAATTTTAAACAAATAAATTTATTTAAAATTATATTTTTACGTAACTTGTACCTTGGAGGAAACTTTGTGAATTCCCGTTCATAACTACCCAATGAGTAGAAATGAACATTATATAGATATTAAATTAAACAAATATACATAAAACACCTATCACATGGTGTGACTCAGTATGTCTGCACCATGGTACACATATCAAGGGTTTGTATAATATAATAATAAATTTTAATAAATCTTCATAATTTGGATGAGTACACAGCATGTAGTTCCAACTACATGGCGTGTAATATCATTCACCATCCATCCGAAGTAAATGCCTGGGGATACGGTGTGTAAATGTACTTCAGAAATCTTCGGAGTACATGGTGTGTCTAGTGGGACACACACTATGTAGTATCCGCGTTACATGGTATCCAGCAGAGAAATTTGTGTACGGGGTACACAGTCCAACCCTAACCTGAAGGGACTACACGTCGTGTCTAGTAGTCCACATGGTGTGTAATACGGAAACCATGTGCCACATATTCCTAGTCAACACATGGAGTCTTTAAGACTTAGACAAACTCTAATGACATGGCTTGGTTTGGCAGACCAGTCTTGATGCATTGAACCTTGATACACGGCATGTGAATCCAACTACATGCCGTGTATTCTGGTTTTGTACTACTAGGAACCATTGACACCTCTAGATGAGATCCTCTATTTTATTTTAATCAAAATTAAAATAAAATATCATTTCTTTAAGGTGAACAAGAAACGAAAAGAGGGAGAACAGATCACGAAATCTATATTACAAGAATGATTAACCTTGAATTGACAAACTAAATTATTAAACCGTAAATCATCAATGAATTATTTAAATAATTATAAATTGTGATGTAACCGCTCTGATACCACTTGAAGGTTCTAGGTGCAGCGGAAGCGTAGTTGGGTTGGCACCCAACTTTAATTTTTACCATGATCAATGATTATTCTGGAATCAATACAACGATGAATTCCAGTCTCCATGGAATAGAATAAAATATTTAGATAAAGAAGGTAGAGGCTTGAAACCTTTAAAGAGGATCTTTCACATCATGTTTATAATTAATTTAATTAATTTCATAAATAAAATAATACCCGGATCTTTGATGTTTTATTCCTTGATGATGTTAATCGTCTAGAATGACCCTTACAGATTATCTTGTTTCACTTAAAAGGATACAAACTAGAATCCATCTAGCGGTGATCCACACATGCTCTGATGGCATCCGATTGATACCACTCGTTCTCTGGGTGTTAGCATGGTGAAGCGAGTGTCTTGTTTCAGTCATTCTTGATCACTTGTTCTTTGGCCTTGAATAATGTCTCTCGTTATTGAGATAGGTGGGAAGAGGATTCGAGAGAGAAATTGTTTAGCTCAACAATTCTCAATTCACCGGGTGTGCGGTTCGGTACATGGCATAATACACGTATGTTTCTATTTATTGACACAGGGATTTAGTTACAATATTTAATTACATAACAATAATTAAATACATTCATAACCATAGAGAAAACTCATGCTATTAATAATAATACCACATCATTATTTATGGTGCGCCAACTTGAACAAAAAAGAATTATAAATAAAATCCAGCATCACAAAATAATTTCAGTGTTATTTTAATTTGTGCCAACTAGTTAAATAATTATTTATCATCTTGAAAATAATTTTTTTACTACCGAACCGGCATTGGTCTACTCTAACTCTACTTCCATTTATTGAAAACCCAAATAAATAAATAAATAATTTATTCTCTTAAATAAATATTTTATTTACAAACTATTAAATAAATATTTATTAAATGTTCAATAAAATAAATAAATATATTTCACCCATAATCTGATGAATAAATATTTATTTAATTTATGAAATCATTTTAAATTGAATAAAATTACTTCACTGTATTGAGAATAATATTTATTAATTAAATTCAAATAAAATTTAACTGAGACCACCAGAAACACTTAGTGTGTGACCCTCTGGGATTTTTTTCTCATTGGCATTAGGTGGGCTTGCCTAGAGTCCAAGAGTACTGACTAGAAATGAGTCAAGGTACCCAAGAGAAAAAACTTAAAGTTGAAATAATGACATCCACATTTGAATGCTCACTATGTAATATAATCCCTTTGTCACAATATCTCATCAAGCAGGTTTCATGATAGTGTCATCAACTTTTATGCTTTATATGTCATTCTGTAACTACCTAAAATAAACTCATCCTTACACCATGGCCATGGAATTTCACGTGACAGTTCTATTTCAATCAAAGGGTCAAGATATCAACTTCCATAAATGGAAGGGACAAATACTTCCTTTACTTATCCATTAATAACATGCCACTAGTGACACACCCAATGTACCCTACTTCCCACCAACTATCTTCATGATAGTTTTTGTCAGTAAATCAAAGTGTGCGAGTAGTGACATGTATTAATGATAATCTTAAAGTATAAGTATCATTACACATTCTCTCATATATAAATATTTTATGATTCCAAAACATGCGGAATTCCTACTGGTGGGTATGTTTTCATAATCTCCTATCTTGGAGATTACCAAGTGAAAACTTCATGAGAGGAAGTATCATCTGCTTATGAGTACTCACACCTGACGGTCTGCATTCTATGTGTCCCATCATAGTATTTTATCCAACTGTAGAACTATATTTAAGAATATTTTTATAGCATTTCAAGTTTCTCATCATAGTGGGGAACTTCCATGACCTTATCAATGCAAAAAATACTCTAGGACATTATTACATCATATTCATGAAAAACAATGAACAATATATAATAATATGTTTAATTTTTAAATACATTAAATATCCATGTAATAAAAGTAAAACCAGTTAGTTCTAGGACACCAACTCTTACATGTATTCCCATAGGCTAAAGCCCAATCTTGTGTGTTGTCATTTATATTTGGTTTTACAAATGATGTTATATTCCATGGTTTATTGATCACTTGATTATCTTATAGTGTATCCATGTATGTTTATGCTTATGATATCATTAAAACTCACATGTAATTTTCATATTCCTTACTTGTGTGAATATGAAAGGATTTTATGAAACAATAAAGGATTTTTTACAAAAATGTTTTATCTTATGAAAATTATTTATAAACTGAATTTGTTTTAAATCTAGAGCTAACATTTTCATGATATTAGACTTTGTATATATTCTTTCCTAAAATCCTACTGGGCTTTGTTCTCACACCCTACTTTACCTTTGTGCATTTTTAGATGTGGGTTTGCAGAACACAGGTAAAGGGAAGGGTGTCATATAGTTCATTGAATTCTCTTAGTTATCATCGTCTTCATAGTGACATGGTTTGGTGGTGATGGATGGTCACAAAGAGGCTCGTTTTAGTCTTTTCGTGGTTATTTTGGGGTTTATTAATTTGGTTTGATGTTTTATGTCTCATGGTTGTATCTTTTTCTTCCATGTTATACTCTTATGTTTTGAATTCTTTTGGTTATACATGAAACTTCTTGGATGTTTCGTTGCACCTCACCCTATGGAATACCTTCTTGGGTGGATTTTCTAGTTTACTCAGGTAAGATTGTTACATGGAATGTGAATGTGGGGGAATAAATAGATAATACAAAGATTTATTGTACACTAAATGGTTTAGTTGAGTTGTTGGAGGTCATTTGGTTGCTTTGACTGAACAGAAGGATGTCCGTGAAGTTTAGAAATTGATGTTACCAATGGAACCTTTTGGTGACTGTATAGAACCTCTATAAATAGAGGGTGTTATCTCACTTGTTCAATGTGATGGGATTGAGTACTAGATAATCCATAATATGGTAGAGTATAATTTTTCCCCATAGGGGGACTTCCCCATGGAAGGCTTGCAGTGAGAGTTCATTATGGATAGAATTTTTGGGGTTCTTCCATTTTTGAGTAGGGTTCCAAAACATGGTCCCTTGTAACTCAGGCTGGGTAGGGTTCTAGAACATGGTTATATTGTAACTTTGTTTCTCTATTTAATCAAAAATTCAATGTGTTCTCCCATGGAGTAAGAATTTATCGAAACCAAGTTATTCTTGTGAGTGTTGTGCTTGTTTTGTTTTTCATGTATTTGTTATTTTTTCATTGTTTAGATAAGATCTTTCAAAATACCATGAAGTTAATAGAAATAGAGTGAAGTTCATATAAACATGGTGGCTAGGGTGTTTGGGCATCCTAGTTCTAGACATTATTCTTACTGGTTTTGGATGTTGAATTCATAGGGGCATGTCATGGAACTTTAGGTCCTTCTAGGATTCATGTTCTGCAAATTGATTTATGGGAGTTAACTTCTTATTACATTAGGTGGTGGTTTTGATTTTCAAACTCAGAATTCCCTTGAGGTAGTATGGGATGCATGGGATTTAGATGGATGTAACTAGAAGACTTCCCCAACATTGATGGTATTCCAATGCATATCAAATCAAGTTCTTGTTCTAGTGTTTGGTATCCTACAACATGAAGTAGCATTCATAGACCACTAATATACTAACTGGTTCACACATGGTGTGTTAACCTTACCTACATGGTGTGTGAAGCTTAAGGGGTCACTCGCTATGCACCACCGAGACCCAAAGTCATGTGATCCCAAATCACATGACATGTTATCTTGGATACAAAGCGTGTGGAGCCTGAGGGATGGAATAGGTGTGTATCACAACTTATTTCATGTCATGTAATCGAATAGGCATGTGTTTCTGACTACAAAACATATACATCAAATGGGGTGGTTGGACATGTAATCAGCCATTGGGGGTGCTTAACAAGCTGGACCAGGGTAGTGTGATCCAAGACCGCATGGACCAGGCCTAAAATTACCTATCTTCTTAGGCCTGTATTTAATTTGGGCTTCGAAAATTAAGTCTAGTCTGGTCTACATTTTAAACGGATCGGTCAGCGGGGCTGCTCTCATTTGTAATTAATATTAAAAATAACTTTTAAAAATATATAAAACACTTTTTTTTAAGTATTGTTAAATATTAAAAACATAATAGTTATCAAATTGATGTTATTATATATATATTCATCATATACTTAAAAATATATTTTTTTCATTAAAAAATCTATATTAAATAGAAATAACATTAAAATAAAAAATAAAAAATTTATTCCTGACCCACATGTTTTGAGGTTGGTCCACTTATGCCTACAGGATTTTCTTACCCAGTTCATTTAAGCCTATTTAAAATGCAAACAATTTTTTTAGTCTAGACCTCCCTATAAATGTGAGTTGGAAAGCCTGGACCATGGGCCTGAGGCTGTTAAGTATCTCTATCAGACACACCTTGGGTCATGTACCCTATGAATACACACAGTGTGTGTACATGAACTACACACTAAGTAATGTTTATCACCTCAGTATAAATTATTGTCACAGCAATGAACTACACTGCATGTGTTTCAAAGATCACACACCATGTGATTGTGAATTCTAGATGCATAAACCCTATGAACTAGCTCGATCTTCCTATTCCACTACAAATCATGACACTGCTAACCAAAATCAAAAAATATCCATCAAAAAACACCAGGAAGAAGAATCTAAAGTGGCTAAAAACATTACATGGAGTAATCAAAATAAAAACATTACATGATCCATGATCTATAGCCATTTTTTCATGATTCGTGACTTTGATCACCCTTCATGGATGAGATCTCCCCCTTATCCTTTGGTGTTATGTGGTGTAAAAAAATACTCCCCTAGTGAATAAGGTGTGGGAGGATAATTCCACCTAGAATAAAACAAAACAAATAAAACTATCAGGCCCGTAACAGCCTAGTCTGGGGCCCGAAACCCATGCTACAAAAATACCTTCCCTATGAAAAACCTTCCATTAAAAACACAATCATGATGTTATAATTTAAATGTGGGGATTCATTTAGGTTATATTATGTTCTCTTGTGTGGATATATTTATTTAATAAATAAATATTCGATTTTTTTAAAAAAAATAAAACCAACCTAAAATCTCATCAAGACTACACCAAATAGTAAACACTGCACCCTGAGATTAATGAAGCTATGAAAAAATATTTTTGAGGTAATTTTCTAGGATAAATTTATCATTTCACCCTCTTTAAGGGGCCCAGGACTCTAGAAAAAAAACAAAATTGAGCCAAGTTTTTCTTAAGAAAAAATATAGGTCACTACAATATAGTCCAACTCATACATTCTCAATTATCTAAAATAGACTGATCAAACATAATGAATATATAACATATAATTCATCCAAGTGGATGAGAACATCAAATATCACACAAATAATCATGATCATGTATTTACTCTGTTTAATTCAATCTATGGACCAAATTTCATACTTTTAATACAAGATGAAAAATCACATCTTATCCAACAAATACCTTCCACATGATCAATAATATACTCAACCATCCCTTGATTAGATCTTCCTCGAGTTTGGTGTAAGAAATTTATCAAAATATTAAGGTTAATATGTGAGATAACTTTATAAATTCATGGGATTGGGATTAAATAAGAATACACCCCTAAGTATATTAATGACCATATGTATAACATTCCATGTGATATACTTTGGTGAGTCAGTCCAGTCAATTAGTCTCAAATTATTATCTCATGAGTCAACTTTAAATCATATACAAGACTCTACTCTTGTTAATATTAACATATCACCATATCTCATAATAGTCCATGATGATCATTGATTAAAATTAGATCAATGTCATACTTGGAGGAGTTTTTATCATTCCACTCTTTAGATAAAATACACAACATACATGAATGAATAATAAATATATATTTCATTTATTATACATCCATGATACATTTATAATGAAAACAAACATTACATATAGTCTCTCATGTATTTAATACCCAAAAAAATTACATGACTCTCATGCTTCTGCTGCATTAATAGCTTTTTCAATGGATCTATTGCATTATCCTCTATAGTTATCCAAAAAATATTTATAAAATCACTCTCAATGATTTCTAAAATGAGATGGTTTTTCTAAAGGATGTGTTTGATCCTTCAATGTGATAGGGGTTTATTGGTCTGAACAATTTCTCCATGGTTTCCACAGTAGAGCTCAATTTCTCCAAATATTCTAGGAATCATCCCAATTTTGGTGATAAACTTATTAATCCAAACATATTCCTTAATAGAATTTGATGCAATGATGTACTCTACTTTTTTTTTCTAGTCCACTGCAGTGGGTTTTTTAAAACTCTTTCAACTAATAGTTCTACCATTTAAGAAAAACAAAAAACTGGATTTAGTTCTCAAATCATCCTTGTTAGTTTTTAAGTTATCATCAATGTAACCCTTTACAATGATTTCTTCCTTGATTTCAAATACTAATAACAAATACTTACTTATTCTTAGGTGCTTAAGGATGTTCTTTACTAATATCTAGTAATTATCATCGGGATTGGATCAGTATCTACTGGTAATGCTAAAATAATACAAGACATTGGGTTTAATAAACAACATGAAATACTTTATGGATCAAATTTTTGAAGTATAATATATCTCATCCATGTGTTTCTTTTCTAACTTGTTATAAGGATATTGAGTCTTCATAAGACTCACACTATGAAACACTAGAAAAGACATCTTCTTATGGTTTTCCATGTTAAGCCTCTTTAATACTTTACCAATATATATATTTTAACTCAAACCAAGAAAACTATTTGATCTCTCGATAGATCATCATACCCAATATGTAGGTTGTTTCACTTATGTATTTCATTTAGGAGAATTTTCCCAACCATGATTTTACATAATGTAAAGTTGGAATAATTTATGATGATTAGTATATCATATATATACCATACTAGAAACACCACAAAAATCCCACCAAATCACTCGTATACACAAGACTTGTACAAGGTTTTAATAAAACAAAAAAAATTAATTATATCATCAAAAAAATATTTCAACTCTAAGAATTTTTCTTCAAACCATAAATGGGTATTTGTAACCTGTATACCCTAACAACACCATTTGGATCTCATTAAGGAAATCAATTTTTGCATCCATTTAATATATCACATAATTATAATGATCATCTTTGGAAAGAAATATTTGAACGGAGTTCATTGTCACTAGTAGTGAAAATCTTAGTCAATACCATGATTTTTTAATACTCATTTACTACCAAGTGATCTTTATAGGTAGACACTCTACCATCCATGTCAATTTTCTTATAGAAAACCTACTTTCACCCTATGGTA
Source organism: Viscum album (assembly GCA_963277665.1). Classification (NCBI taxonomy): domain Eukaryota; kingdom Viridiplantae; phylum Streptophyta; class Magnoliopsida; order Santalales; family Viscaceae; genus Viscum; species Viscum album. The sequence continues at coordinate 1,827,290,531 of OY728160.1, forward strand.
TTACACTCTATGGGTCTCACCCCTTCAAGATCATCTACTGAGTTCCAAACTTCATTAGTTTACATTGATCCCATCTCAAATCTCATAGATCCTAACCATTTTTTTCAAAATCAAAACTCTAAATGGACTCTCAGTGGGTAATAGTTTCATCCTCTATGAATGTTACTTCATCATCATTAGCCATAAAAATCCATATATTTTGGTATCCTAGTGAATCAAACTAGACCTTTGAGATTCTTATATAACCTAGGTCATTTTTTCCATGTCCTCTTGTGGAACCATCTCACTTTACATCTCATAGTCATTCCCGTTTATATCCTGATGGATTAAAAAAATAATAACTCATTATTTCATTAAGATAATTAACAAAAATGAATTTAACTTATCTAGGGAAAAAATAAAAAACCAAATTTCATATGTATGCTTCACAACCCCAAATCCTAATAAAAGACAAATTGGGATGAATCATAGTCTATAACTCATATGGTGTCTTTATGGATATCTTAGATGGAAAATGGTTTATTATAAAATTTGTTTCTTACAAAACGTAAACCCATAATGGTATAGAAAGGTGAAATTGACTCATTATCAATTGAACTATGTCCAAAAAGGTACGATTACTCCTCTCAAATGCACCATTATGTCATGGTGTTCTAGTAGGAGTGATTTTTGAATCAATTCCATGATCTCTTAGATTATCAGTAAATTCTTAGCTAAATTATGTAGTATCATGATGTGATTAAAGAATCTTAATACTTTTGCTTAATTTATTTTATACTTTTTTATTGAACTCCTTTAATTTTTTAAAGGTTTAAAACTTGTATCACATAAGAAATGTGTGACCATACCAACTAAAGTCATCATTAAAGATTACAAAGTACCTATACCAACCCCTTGCTTGAATACTGATTGGTTCATATGCATCACCATGTATTAGGTTTAATATTACATTAGACTTCACATCTTTTCCACTAAAAGTACCTAATAAAAAACCATTTATCAAATTATTCATAATCTAATGATTTCAATAATTCATCTCTATGGAGTTTTTGGATTTTTTTCTCATTTATATATCCAATGAGACAATTTCAAAGATAGGTGGTGTTATAATTAACTACCTTGTCCATCTTATCTTGAATGTTATATTATAAATTATCAATAGCCACAATATATAAACTATTCCTCATATCTCCAATATTATAAAACACTTCATTCGTGTATATAGAACAACTCTTTTTCTTAATCATGAATGAAAATCCCTTCTTTTCCAAATACAACATAGAAATCAAATTTCTATTTATGGATAAAACATAGTTATAATTTACCAATTCTAGAATTAATCCACCATGTAGATGTAGATCATGTGTGTCTACCTCTAATGTATAAATTTTTAACCCATTTATGTAGATCTACTTCTCCTTTCATCAATCACTTATTATTTATAAGCCTATGAAAATTAGAAAAAAAAATGATGCACACCCGATATCCAATACCGATGAGCCAGAATTAAAGAAATCAATTTCTATAATATCAACACATTTATGCTCAGAATGCTTATCTTTTGAGAATATTCCTCTAACTAAGAAAAAAATCTATTAAAAAATATTCCAAACCTATAAAATGTATCAAAAATATTTTCACGATACATTCCATTATCTACAATAATACAGATTTTTTAAGAGAGTATAATGATTTATATCAATTCAATAATGGATTTTATTGAATGTATTCCCACTAAAATGATGACCTTGTGCATCATATATATTAATAGGTCACGATCCATATTTCACTATGCTTTTCTTTAGCTTTATTGTTTATCTCATTACATGGATATATAGATAAGTCAGAATGTCAATCATATCACATATGATTATTTAATAATTAGGTGGGAAACTCCTTGTTTGAATTCATCATATGAATTTTTTTCCCTAACTTCATTCCTCTGGTTACCTAACATTTATGGTTATCCAGTTAAGTGAAACTCAAAGCTCACAATAGGAGATGATTGCCTAAATTTTAGTATTAATCATATCCTTCATTCCTTACACAAGAAAATCCATGGGGGATTAACCTTTAGGATTAATCATATTGAATGGTCAAGACCTTAACTTGTCTTTGATTTGAATGAATCTCACACCTAGTATTTTTAAGGGGTTTTCTTAGTCTTTCCATTTTCATGTGAATCTTATGAATTTCATTGCATCCTATGAAATCCATGTATGTATTCATGCTTTAACCGATTAGGTTTTTAATATTATTTCCCTGGAAAAATTATTATGTTCCAAGAATGTTAATGTATAACACCTTATACAACACATGATTTGTGTTTCTTATGAAAAAACAATAGCTAATTATATCAATACATATCCAAATGTATCTTATGTACAAGGTATATGAAACCCCTCCATGTAAAGGTTTAGAATCATATGAAGTAAAAATCCTCACAATAGCATGTGTGGTGCGACAAATAGTCAACCTCACTTTTCTAAAAAAAATGTAAGCTCTCGAATCAGTGAGAAGTTTGGCCCAAATTCTCACTACCCATGGATTAATACTCAAAAGAGACCTAAAATCCAATGCAAACTCTTAAAAATTATAACCAACCTTTATTATTAAATGTACGACTAAGATAACAAATCATAGTCTTTTTTGAATGAAACTAAATATTTATATAATATTGTAGAGCCCAGATTAGTCTAAGATCATTGAGAGGGGGAGGGGTGCATCAGTGATCCCTTTTATTTTTACAAATTGTTCTTTTTCAATTTAACCTCTATGGAAAGTTAAAGCCTTGATCCACTTTTCTTGAGTATCTCATCCTTAACTCAAATATTGCTCTAAATCAAAGGCACAAAACACAGGGATTTACAAGTTTTGCTACAAATACCTAATCCTTGTTGTGTTGGTTATTACCCCCAACACAAATTCTCCATTATAATCTTTTTATCAATTATAATGGTTGATACAAAGTCTCACTGTATCTTAAATTCTGAATCCACATAGAAATATCTTTAGATTGCCTCACACGGTGTTACCAGAATCCACACTAGCCTTCTAATCCTGAATCCCTACAAGAGGGTCTTTATACTGCCTCACACAATGTTACTAGAATCTATACTATCCTTCTACTCATGAATCCTCATAACAGGGTATTTATACTGTATCACATAGTATTATATTCTTCAAAATTGGATCCACTGTAGGATGATCTCTTGATCTTCCCCCATGATCTCACTAAATCACACTTACTTGTGTACCCTTCAAGTACCTTTGTAGATGTTTTGATCTTGATCAATTAATTCTAATCACCTATGACAGGTTATTTGCCTCAGTACAATACAACTCAGACAATTCTTCCTTCTGATGTTGAAGTCTCAACCTAACTAATATGTGTGCAAGAAATGCAAACAAATTCTTCACTATTATTTTATGCAAGAAGGGACTTTCACAATCACAGTACAATCCTTCTTGAGTTCTCAATTATCTCAAGAGAAAATGCACTTCATGCATGAATTGCATGGGGTTCTCAACCAAACCCATTTCACACAAAATTATTATTTATTATTATTTTATGTGTGAACTTTCAAGTTCTATTCAAGTTATATCCTTGAGTGATTCGCATGTGTATACATGGAATGCCTCCTTTTCACAAACCACTATTTGTCTTTTCACAAACCCAGATGGATGTGAGAGTAAATATTCTTATGATCACAAGTAAATCACACGAGTTCTTCGTAATATCTCTCTTACTTCATGCAATAGTAACATGTATGGCATGAAATGATGCATTCACTCTCTTCCTTATTGCACACAATAGTTCTCATTATTCAAGTGAAGGTGTCACACAAGCATAAGGGTTCTTCATGAAAGCTATAAAGCTTCGCAAAAACTAGTTCATCACAAAACCCATGTGTGTGATTCATAGGTCAGGAGGCTGCGGGATCTCTCACGCAATCTAGTCACGTGAGATATTATTCCTCTCATAAGCATAATCTTTGTGGTGTCTCTTTTTCTTTGCGAAGAAGAAGTTTCTGGTGCTCTGTTTCTGGGGAAATGAGAACCTTCTCAAGAATGGCGGCACAAAGCATGATCCTTGGTGCTTCTCCTTTTATAGTAAAAGTATCACCACCTATGATTTTCATTTTATTCCATGTCAAGGCTCCCACAAGTAATGTCGTTTCAAGAATATTTCAGATCTCTAAAGAACTCGGCATTCATATTTTTGAACTTGGGTTTCCATCTCAAATATATTCCAATAATAATGGAGTCTTCACGATGCATTTCATTAATACATGCTCCATCATTTTAAAAGCTCAAACGCATCTAGGTATCTGAATTTCCTTCTGCAAATTTGTTTTTATTAGGATAAATAATATTTTAAAATATTTTTATGCATGCAATATAGAGATTTCATGCATGATATCATATCAATCCTGAGTTTCTCATCCCTTAGGCATCATCGTGGAAGATGGTTGAAATTGTGATCGTCGAACATTGGAGTCGGACAGTGCACCAAATCTCATCGATAGGTTGATGATGATGAGATCCTTTAAACTCAAGTGGCATGGGAGATAGTATGGTTAAGATCAAGGTAGTTAAACTCGAGAGTCTACTTAGAATCGTTCAAGCCCAGTAAACTCAACTCATAGACTTGACTCGTAGACACGTAAGAGTTTACTTCAATCTGATCTTGCGCCATAATTTGAAACTCCCCTGCAGCAAGAAGTTTATCAACCTAAGTTATAGTATATAAACCAAATTCCATCATAATCAGTCCACATCAAAATTAATTATAACAATTAAATTAAAAAAAAAATGGGCGTCATGAATCTCCAATTTTTCATTAATAATATTTGAAAACAAAACTAAAAAATTATTGTCAATCTGAATTTACATCAAAAGGAAACAACCCAAAAAACCAAAAAGGAAAAATGTTGGTGGAGGTGCGCTACGCAAGGTAGTCCCCCTTTATAATAGCCATGATCCATTAGGTATAAATTGGGATCGCATAATCCCAAAATATGAAATCACAAAACTATGTTTATTATTCTGGTCTTATAACAAATAAACCAATAAACATAAACTAAATTCCTCTAACAAATTCCACAAACTAGAATGAACAAATGATTTTCAGTAGCATCAAATTCAACAACAGCATGGTCAAAGCTGCTTCTAATTAAATCAATAAGCAATCAAGCGAATGTTCAGAAATTCGACAAAAACAAATGCGGAAAGTAGTAAAATGGACACATAGATGTAACATGTTTCGGCCATTTGGCCTACGTGTACGGGGTAGAATCATCAGGGGTTATTTTACTATGCAAGAAATAATTACAAGAGATACAATATAAAGAATCATCACAAATAAGAATATAGAAAACCATGAATATCAGGCTGAGACCCCCCTTATCAGGGGATCGGCTTACCTAGTGGAAACCCACATGTTGTCGAAGCATTAACTAAATCCCTCGGCAACGAAGAGAGAGAACGCTGCTGTCTAAGGTGCTCAGAAATCAGAAATCATCCAGCCGCTTCCATCCAGGTCCACCACTGATGTCCAACTCCTCTGCACCTGTGTAGATGCACTGCTGTTTTCCAAGAATGTCATGGCTGTCCAGGTGCACAACTGCTATCTAAGAACGTTGTGGTTGTCCCGGTGCGCAGCTGCTATCCAAGAACGTCGCGGCTGTCCAGGGTTGATGTCGTCCAAGATCTTGAACCAGAGCCACCGCTACTATCCAAGAATCATCGTCGTCGTGAAGATCTGATGTAAACCAGAAAATCGTTGCAACTCCTGCACTTCAGACGAAGTCCAAGAACCAAATTCTTCAACTTGGGCGAACCAAAAGAGCTCCTCCCCCTCGTGGCTTGAATCCCTGGTTAGCAGTCACAAATCACAAACCACCATCAAAGATGATCGACCCAAAATTAGAGCCTCCATTGCAACTGATGACTGCCGAAGAAATCTCGAAAGGCCCTGAAAAACAGAGAATCATCGCCGCTGTTCGCATCCCCTTCTTGAGTCGCACTGTTGGAATCCACCCGACCCATCGACCTGTTGAACTGCACGCCAATTAAAATTTAAAATCTGTATTAAACAACGATTAATATCAATTCAAGCATAGACCGACAATTCAGATTAAAATAATCAACAATAAATAAAAAACAAACAGTAGTTCACTTTAATTAAATTCTAAACCCGCATAAAAATGAGGGGTTGAAATTAGGAAAAACCCAGGCACCATGTTCCCCCGAGAAAGATGGGTTGTGTCCATTTGTTGTCCTCTGCTTGTGTTGGATGCTTCTTGTGTTCTTTTGGGTGTTGTGGATGGTGATTGTATGGGGGCATATGTCTGGTGGAGTGGGGATTGGTGGGGTAGCGGTCTGCTGCTTGGTGCATGGAGCTGTTGTTGCGGCTGAGGCTTCTAGTCCCAGTGTGGTTTCTGTCCAGGTATAGTTCTAGGTGCTGGTAGGTTGTGGTTGTGTGTTGGGGGCCTCTATGCTGTAGTGTTCTTGGTGTTGGGGTGTTTGTGGCTATAGTTTGGATGGGCTGTGGTGGTCTGGTAGGGAATTTCTGTTTGCTGGTCTTCTGCAGGGGGTGTTGTCCATTTATTGTTCGTTGTCTTCTCGATTGGATGCAGGCTGGAAGGTTGGGGTTTGGTGTGGTTTTGACTAAGTTCAATCTTGGGTTGTGGCTGGTTTTGCTGGGGGAGAACAAATTACATCAACTTGCCTGCATCGATTAAAGAGAAGAAGGGAAAAATGACTCCTTTGAGCACCCAAACTATATGTAGACACTGACCTGCCCACTATAGATAGCCACTTCTACCCCTTTTTCCAGCAATTCATCCACCTAACACAAACAGAAACAAAGTTCTTATTTCTTATGATTTTAATGAAATACATAAACATGATCAATGGTAGGTTAAATGGATTAGAGAAACACACCTGAACTTCCTTGTATTTTTCAAGGATCAAGAGAACCTCATCATATCACTATCTTCACAGGACTCATTTGACTATAAAAGAGCAGTCAACATTTAAAGATCCAACCTGTGCGTGATGCAATATTTTCCCTTCCAGCCCCAGAACCCCCCACTAAATATGCCACAACTAGTCCTTAAAAGATCAGTCAACATTGAAACAAAAAGAAATAGTAGAATAATATTTCCATGAATGCATGAAGTATACAGATCTAGAGAAGGAGACATTATAAAGAACAAGACCAACCACTATACCAGAATTCATTTGATCATGTCAGTATAACCCCCAAAAATATGTAAGTTAAAATAAAGATCAGTTCTTAAAGAGTCCCACTTAAAAACAATGTTCAAAACCAAAAAGCTGAGACATTAGAGAATTAAGCAAACAAATCAATAAAAATCCTGAATAGATTTGATTCTTCCACCACCAAAAATATCATCATCCTCATCATCATCATTTTCAGCCTCACTAAAACCATGACCATCTTGAAGATTTTGAGCAACATCTTCATCACCATCTTGATCACTATCATTTCCAATATCATCATGAATTTCCATATCATCTAAATTGGGATTAGAATCATCAAATGCATAATTTTCCTCATCTTTTTCTAAAAGTTCACAATCATCTGCTTTAGTTATCCATTCTTCATCGGAGGAAATATCAACAACAATAGAAGGCTGATTAATTTTTTTTCTTATGGTCCTTCGCTCGTTCAATTTTAAATTGAACATAACGAACACCAAATCATTCATCTTTCTTTGGTGTAAGCAATTTCTCCTCTTTGTATGAACCTGAAAATACAAGAGAAAAATATGTTAAATGTATTAAATCAAAATATTAATGTATGTAGATTAATTATCATTCTCAACTTACCATCTCAAATGCACTCCAATTGTGCTCACATCCAGAAGAACTAGAGGTCAAACTCAAAACATGGATCGCAAATCTCTTCAACTCAGGGACATCATCCCCATATGAATCCCACCAATCAGCTGGCATCTTTTTATCCCTCATCCTTTTTGCAAAATCCATACCCAGCAAGCCTCTCGCATTTTTGAAGTGGTTTAGATGAAAATCTATTTGGTCTCTCTCCTCTTGGGTGGACACTAATCTATTCAAGAAATCATATAAGCCAATTTTGACTGATGCACCAGCCCTGAAGTTGGAACTATAGTGCAATTGAGGATTTAAATAATAGGCAGCAACATGCAATGGCCTATTGAGTTGAACAGCCCACCTCTCATCAATTATTTCCCAAATAGGCATATAGCTGCATATTAAATGATAACAACATAAGATCAATATTCAATGAAAACCGCATAATAGTAATAAAAAAATAACACTTTAAATGATGTACCTTTTCCTGGTATTACTGAAATTTTACTTAATTTTTTCCTTTGCTCGGTCCATCTCCTCATAAAGGAATCCCATGGATGGTTTCTCATCAGAATCTACAAGATGAAGTACTTTAATGAGAGGGAATGCAGCCCTTAAACAAGTCATGACATCACACCAAAAGGATGTATCTAACACGGTTAATTACACTTTCTTTCCATCTTTCTCTTTTGCAAACCTACTACACCGCCATTTTTGTGATGTAAAGATATTCATTAGAGCACCCTTATGCTCACTAAGGCATCCCAAAGTTAAGTATGAGGTAGCAAACCGAGTGATACCCGGTCTAATCAAATCTCTCCCTTTTGTGAACTCCTGGAGCAAAGGAATGATCATAGTCCTTGAATAGGTATATGTTGTCACCTTTTTTCCCCTAGAAATGGTCACCTTGTGAACATCTAATTTTTTCTCCAAATCCTCTAACATCAAATCAATACAATGAGCAGCACAAGGAGTCCAATACAAGTGCTTTATTTTTAACATCAACATCTCTCCTGCAGATTTATAGTATGAAGCATTATCACTAAGTACTTGAACAACATTTTCTTCTCCAACAAAATCCACAATCTCATCTAACATTTCAAAGATTTTATCAGCAGTTTTTGATATATCAGATGTATCAATTGATTTCAGAAATAAAGACCCTTTAGGGCTATTTACCAAAAAATTACAGATCGATCTTCTCTTCTTATCTGTCCATCCATCATACATAATAGAACAACCGGTTTCTTTCCATTATTTTCTATACTCCTCAAGTATCTCTTGTGTGTAAGAAACTTCATTCTTCAAATGCTTCTCCCTTATATCATGATATGGTGGAGGTTTATATCCATTTCCACACCTTGAAATCATCTCACACATCTTCACAAACTCTGGATTTCTAGCACAATTAAAAGGTATGGCACTTGTGTAAAAAAACCGAGCTACTTGGGCATTTGTTTCCTCAAACAACTCCTTTTTCAAAAACTGATTCATAGAAGGTTGTGCATAATTAATTGAAGACTGAGTCTCGCTAGATTTTTTCAAAAACCTATCAATCATTGTGTCATCTTTCCCTGAACAAGAAGAATTCATTTCATCCCCAATATCATGAAGATCTTTTCTTCTTTTATTACTCAAGCCAATATTTATAAGAAGCATACTTGAACATTCCTGTTTCGCTTCATATGACACACTTTTGCATGGTGCTACATCTTTATTAGTTTGAGCCAAATGGTGTTTCAATCGATTAATCCCTCCTGAAAACAATTTTTCACAGAACTTGCATTTAACCTTTTTCCCATTTTTCTCAACATCAAAACCAAATATCCAAGCAGAATCAGACCTATTTCCACTGCTATTTTTGTAAATAATTTTCTTTTGGATAGATGAGGAAGACATTATCCTGAACCAAAATCATCATTCACTGAATCCTAAAAGGAAACAATCAAAAAAAATACAACAATCCACAAGAGACAACCAATTAACATCACACCAATAACAATTAAAATCAAAAAATTTAAATTAGAATTCAGAACAACAATTCAAATTAGTTCAGGCATAGACCAACGATTCATATTAAAATCATTAGTAGTAAATAAAAAAATCAGACACCAATAAATAAATTTAGAACACCCCAAATAATCATTAAGAGATTGCAATGGAAAACTTGCATAAAAAATGAATGGATTCTTGACACGAGGGATTCCAATCACACATCATCACATTTACCACTTTTTTAATAAATGAAAAAAAAATCTCATCATATTCCTATTAAACTTTCCAATGCAACCACCAAAATAGTTGACTGAATCGGTGATGTATTCCTTAATCCCAACCTTTTTCTTACCAATGTACTATATGTACCAGATTTTAAATTCAATTTGTTTTCAGCTGGATAAATACTTAAAATACATGCTCATAATCCTAACTATTTCAAGGGAGGCTGCATTCTAATTTCTAACCGCTACGCTTAATCCTCTTAGATAGGATGAAAAACACCATGTGAGTTCCATCGAGGTTAAATTCCTAATGACAATTAAAGAGTCACTGGATGTTTGTGCTTTTCTAATATTGCATGTCCTGATATTGTGATGTTTTCTGAAAGGACATGCAGGTGTGTGCTCCTAGGATATTCATCAAACAAAAAGGCTTACATGAATTGAATTAGAATTAGAATTACAAGGAATAAATAAAAAACCCCAATCACCTATCATGTCCCGGCTATCCTGTGCGATGCGAGGTTGAGGTGGGTTGCTGCTCACTCCTCTGTGCGATGCGATGTCGAGATAGACTGAAGTCCAAGAGCAAGGATGCAGTAGATTTTTGTACTGCACATTACTGCCGAAGAAACAGAGCAGTAGAAAAAATAATAGTGTGAGGAATGGGAACGGAGAGGAAGAAATTAAAACCTGAAACCCTAGGTGCGAGGCGCGCTGCCCCTCTGGATGCGTTAAATCCACTTCATTCAGGGGTCTTTTTTAAAACATAATTTTATTCACTTGATTGACTCGGAGAGTTTGCCCGAGTCAATGAGTTTGATCCGAGTCTTCATTTTTACAGACCGATTCCATAGAAAACTGATTCCAGCAACGAGCTGAATCGGTGGGGATGAGATAAAAGGTTAACTCGTACGAGGATACGAGTTCCCTTGCGAGCTTAACTACCTTGGTTAAGATAGATCACATCTTGAATCACTCATTCTATCTATATCTTTTTATAGAGGATGAACAGTGACCGTGTTTCTTGTGTCCCACATCAGACTGTGCTTCGATCAGAAGCTTCTATATATTGTTCCATGTTTCTTAGGCTGCTCGGTGAGTAGCATGGGCTCCGCTCCCATATCCATACATGCGCACACCTGGGATCACAGGTTGCACCGACCCACACTATCCCACCTACCCATATCTACGCTTCATTTTCCTATAAGTGTTATGTGTCAGCTCAGTGGGATCCATGTGACCACTCACTCACCTTCCACCATACGGGTTAGCCTGGCTAGCTCCCTTGCGAGTGGTTGAGCCTAACTCCCACAATTCCTCGATTTATCTGGCTAGGGTGGTTTGTGTGGTTGGCCATCTTTTTTAATATACTACTCCATTAAAAACCACTTAGCTAATATTTCATATAATGTACAATCCAAAACTCAATCTTCTTCTTCATCTCCTCAAATATTCTTCATGTAAAATGTAAATACATTATACATGGCCTTCTTTTAATCCCCCATACAATAATAAAATACTGCATGGCCTTCACTGCTTCTTACTTGTTGAAAACAATGTGTCATACCATATTGACACATGTCTTTGAACTTAAGATCAATCCAAAAATCATCACGATTACAAGGAGAATTGCTCAGGAATGATATCCAATGTTATTCTATGAATCCATAACAATTATCCAAGCATCACCACTTCATCTTCATCAACTCATCAAATACATATTGACACATCATTTATAACAAATGCAACACTGGGCCCAACAACCTCCCCCTTTTTATTTTGTTGTAAATATCTATTCACATGTTTAAAAGTTAATATGTATGCTCAAAACTCTCTCCCCCTTATTGAAAATAAATGAAAAGGTGTAATTAGGGTTATTCATCTCAACTTAAAGAATGAAACTGCATTCTTTCTCAAAGCAATGAGCATTTAATTATTCAAATATAAGTCTATATGTACTAAATCGGTGTAGAAAACAAGAGTGATGTTACCAAAGTATCAAAATTTTCCTTAAAGAATATTTATTTGTGATTCCATCCTTAATTTCATTCATCTTCTTCATTTCAAGGGATATATGAGAAAGTTTTTCAAGAGATATACTACACGCATTTTAAAAAACACATCAAAACATTTCAAGTGCATAAATTATTACTCCCCCTACAAGTCATTTTTCTTATGATTCATCACTCCCCCTTGAGAAGTGGTTTGAAATAATCAAGGAAGATGTTCAAATGTGATGATCATACCTCAACTTTAGTATTTATCCTCCTAAAGTGATACACTCCATTAATCATCATGGAAATAGATATTCTCCATGATGAACAGTTATTATCCTTCAATTCCCAACATGTTAGTTCATATAAAAAGAGAAAAGGAATAAGGAGGGATCTCAAATGTCCTTAGAAGACACATTTAGACTGAGAGTCGCCTCTCAATCTAGACTTCTTATTCTTCTTAGGATTAGCTTTGGATATGCCTTCTTTCTCATTTCTCTCAGAACGCCTGATTGATTTTTCATCATCAGTTTATGCTTTTGATGTGGATGACTTTTCCTCTTCAGTACTAGAATCATTGCTTTGTGATTGCCACATATTCTTCTTGCTCTCTTCTTAGGTTGGTAGGATTGTCATGCAATGTTTTGTGCCAAGACTAGTTTGTTCATTCCTCATAATTTTCAAGTCATCATTTGTAGATGACTTCTCACCGACATTAACTTATTCAACTATCACCACTTGTTTTCCTTTTACTTGTAAAGCTCCTGATTTTTCTCTATTTGTCTAAGATTATTACATAATTCACCAGTGACTATAGAATTCTTCACTATCTAAATTCTCTTCTCATTTACATTGTGAGAAATGCCACTTCGTAAGCTAACTTTTCATTTCTCATATTTGTGACCTTCTTGACCACATCTGGCACAAACTCCATTCAAGTATTCAAATTTGTTCTATGTTGATAGTTTATATGATTTCTTGGTCACAAGATTCTATTTCTGATAATCTAATCTCATCTATTTAGCATTGATCCCCCTTGATTCATGCCTCTTTCCTAGTAATGAAATATTATACCAACATGAATAAGATTTATGACCAAACACTCCATAACACTAGCAGTAACCTATAAATCTTGATCTTCTAGATTGATTATAGTTATGAACTGAAGATTGTAGTTTTTGTCTTTTCACATATTTTGGGTGTTTCTTCTTGGGATGAAACCTTTTGGATGAATTAGTTTACTATTCCCTTGTGGAAGGTATTTTCTCATTTGTTTTTTTGGTCCATCTAGATTTAGTCTTGTCTTTCAGGCCTACACTGTAAAAAAAATGTACATCAAGATTCATTAGGTATGGAATCAACCTTTTTTGTGGAATCTTCCTTTCAACGGCTTTAAAAGATTCACCCTTAAGATCAACAACTTGAGTGAAGTATTCTTTCATATTCTTCAACTCACTTTGAGATGAAATTCGCATAGATTGTATCTTAGATAATTCTTCCCCTCACTCAACAAGTCTTGCTTCAAGATCATTTACCATCTTTTCAAGATTAGCTATCTTCAGCCTATTTTGTTTGTTTTCTTCAATGAATTCAATTTCAGTTTTGTTGATCTCTTCACTTCTAGGTGGTTTTTTCAGAATATTTCAGGTTCCTTTCTAGCTTGGATACTTTCTTCATATATTCCCTTATCTGATTAAGATGTGTCTCTTCTTTCTTGACACATGCATTATTCTCCTTTATCGATTTTATTTTCTCCTTCTTAAGCTTCATGTTATTCTCAAGAGTAGCTTCAAGATTGTCTTTTAAGAACTATTCTAGTTCAGTTCTCTCTTCACCTTATACACCTTTAAAGGTGCCTTTAGCTGCTTGGGCTTTTCCCATTAAACACACCTGATTTATGGAAGTTTATTCATCTTCTTTCCCACTTCTTAATGATGAATATTCATCAATTTCACTATTCATCTAATTTCTTCTATTTTCCCTTGAAAACTTCTTCATTTTTCCTCTCATATTCACCTTTTCTATATTTATTATAATTTCTCTTGAAGTAGTCTTCTTCTTCATCAATCTCAGTGAAATTGGATTTCTTATTTGGACATTCATATGAAAAATATTCAAACCCGTGAAAATTGAATCACATTAGTGGCTTCTTTCCTTTTCATCTTCAACCTCTTTCATAAATTCTTATAAAAAAAGGGCCTCATTTGACTATAGTCCTCTTCAGCTTCCTCGTCCTCAGAATCACTTGATTCTATTTCTTCTTCAACTCTTGCTTCACCTTTTATAATGGCTTCAAATTTCATCTCATCTTTTTCTTTCTTCCTAAATGTTGGTATTTGTATCATTTCATATTCTATGAGAATATTATGAAGTTTATTTAGTGTATATCTCTTTGGTATTTTGGTGCAAAAAAATTGATCAAAACTATCTGGAAATTTTCTCATCAACTTCTTCATAATTGTTGAGTCATCCAACTTTTCCCCCAAAACCTTTGATGCTACTAACAATCTCAGTTACTCTTCTAACGTAATCATCAACACCCTCATCATCATCCATTTTTATATCTTCAAATATTCTTCTCCATAATTGTAGTTTGGCTTCCTTAAATTTTATATTTCCCTCATAAGTGATCCATAATTTGTTCCAAATCTCCTTAGTGGTTGGAAGCCCCATTACATCGCTCACTTCTACTGCAAGTGGTAGGATATATGATATCATCCTATTTCTCCAACCATGATAGTTCTCACAATTGAAAGTGGGAACACTTCGACTGTTAACTAAACTCATGTTCGCTACCCTTGATATTATATTAGATATTTCAGAGGAGACTTTCCCTCTAATACCACTAGTAGATCCCAGATCAGTGTGAGATCACTGAGAGGCGGAGGGGTGAATCGGTGATCCTTTTTCTTTTTATAAATTTTTCTTTTTGAATTCAACCTATGTGGCCATTTGAAGCCTTGATCCACTCTTCTTATGTCTCTCGGCCACACCTCGAATAATGTTGTAAATCAAAGGCACAAAACACGAGGATTTACAAGGTTCGGTACAAAAACCTACTCCTTGTCATGTTGATTATTCCCCCCAACACAGATTCTCCACTATAATATTTTTATCAATTACAATATTTGATACAGAGTCCCATTGTATCTTAGCTTATGAACCCGCACATAAGGATCTTTAGACTTACACACACAGTGTTACCATAACCCACATTGGACTACTACTCCTGAATCCCCAAATGAGGGTCTTTATACTGCCTCACATAGTGTTACCAAAACCCACACTAGACTTCTACTCTTGAATCCTCATAGGAAGGTCTTTATACTGCATCACAGAGTCTTATCTTCTTCAAAGATGGATCCAATGTAGGATGATCTCTTGATCTTCCTTCATGATCTCATTGAATAAAACTTGATTGTGTACCCTTCAAGTACCTTTACAGAGATGTTGTTCTTTCCCAATTAATTTTGATTACCTGTGATAGATCAATTGCCTCAGTGAAACACTGCTTGGGAAATTCTTCCTTCTGATGTTGAAGTATCGACCTCACTAATATGTGTGCAAGTAATGCACACAAATTATTCACTATTATTTTATTTAAGAAGGGACTTTCACAAACATAGTACAATCCTTCTTCTTAAGTTCTCAATTATCTCAAGAGAAAATTCACTTCATGCATGAATTGCATGGGATTCTTAACCAAAACCCTAGCACATAAAATTATTCTTTCTTATTATTTTATGTGTTCACTTTCAGGTTTTGTTTGGGTTATATCCTTCAGTGATTCACATGTGCATGCATGGACTACTTCCTTTGCACAAGCCATGTTCTACCTTTTCACAAACCCAAATGGGTGTGAGAGTAACTATACTTCTGATCACAAGTAAATCACACAAGTTCTTCATGGTATCTCTCCTCCTTCGCATAACAGTAACATGCACTGCATGCAATGATGCATGAAATTTCTATTCCTTATTATGCACAAGAGTTATCCTTATTCATGTGAAGGTGTCACACAAGCCTCAAGGGTTCTTCACGAAAGTGAGAAAGCTTTTCGGAAACTAGTTCATCATGAAACCCCTAAGTGTGTGATTCATAAGTCAGGAGGCCGCAGGATCTCTCACGCAAGCTAGTCGTGTGAGATCTTCTTCATCGACTAAGCAGAAGCTTCGCAGTGTCTCTTCTTCTTCATGAAGCAGATGTTTGTGGTGCTCTATTTCAGGGGAAATGATAGCCTTCTTGGGAATGGCAGCATGAAGCATGGACCTTGGTGCTTCTCCTTTTATAGGCAAGGCATCACCGCCTTTGATCCGCATTTTATGTCACGTCAAGGCTCCCGCAAATAATGTCGTGTCAAGCATATTTCAAATCTCCAAAGATCTGGGCATTCATATTTTCGAACACATGTTTCCATCTCAAATATACACTGAGAATAATAGTGTCTTCATGATGCATTCCTCGCGGACTCAAGGGAGTGCCATTAATGCATGCTCCATCGTTTTAGAAGCTTGAACGCATCCAGGTATCTGAATGGCCTTTTGCAACTTCATTTTCATTCAACCAAATAATATTCTTTGAATGTATGTATGCATGCAATACGGAGATTGCATGCATGATATCAGATCAATCCTGAGTACCTCAACCTTTCAGTATCATTGTTGACGATGGTTGGAACCGTGATCATCGAACGCTGGAGTCGAACGGCGCACCAAACCTTGTCGAGAGGTTGAAGACGGTGAGATCGTTTAAACTTGTGTGGTGTGATAGATTGGACGTCCAGGATAGATCACATTGTGTGGTGCTCGTTCTATCCGCATGTTTTAAAGCAAATGAACAATGACTGCATTTTCTGTGTCCCACATTGTACTGTGCTTTGATCGGCAGATTCCATATATTTTTCTATGTTTTCTAGGCCGCTCAATGAGTAGAAAAGGGTTCGCTCCCATATCCACACCTACACACACCTGGGCTCACGGGTCACGTCGACCCGTGCCGGCCCACCTACCCATCTTTGTGGCGCGCTTTCTTATGAGAGTCCTATCCACCGGGCCAATGGGCTCGATGTGCCCATTCACTCACCTACCACCATGCAGGCTGGCCTGGCTGGCTCCCTTGTGTGTGGTTGAGTCCAGCTCCCATAATGCCTTGATTGAGCTGGTTGGGTGGCTTGTGTGGTTGGACCACTTTTTTAATATACTACATTAAAAACCACTTGGCCAATATCTCATATAATGTACGAGCAAAAACTCAAGCTTCTTCTTCATCTCATCTTCTCTTCCTCCTCAAATATTCTTGATGTAAAATGTAAATCCATTATACATGGACTTCTTTTAACTCCTCATGCAATAATAAAATATTGCATGGCCTTCACTGCTTCTTCCTTGTTGAAAACAATATGTCATGCCATATTGACACATGTCTTTAAACTTAAGATCAGTCCAACAATCGTCACAATTACAAGGAGAATTGCTCAAGCCTAGTATCCAATGTCATTCTATGAATCCATAACAATTCTCCAAGCATAACCTCTTCATCTTCATCAACTCACCAAACACATATCGACGCATCATTAACAATAAATGAAACACCGGGTCCAACACATACCTAGCATGAAACTCTTAAATGTATGGTATGGGAATTATAAGAATCGACTTAACACTTTAAATTAAAGCATTGAAATATTCATAATATAAACAATTTACATACATGAATATATAAATTACAAATTTAAATAAATTAATTAACAATTCAAAATATTTATCATGAGATACAACAATATTTGGAAATTATAATAATCAAAACCACTTTTGACATGGTCAAAATCCATGTGGATTCAATGTGTGCTTGAAGTGAAGGCTTTTGAGAACAATTTTTTTAATATTCAAGAAAACCATGGCCAAGAACCACAACATGATTTCTCCATACAGGTCATCTCAGATGGATAATAGCTCGAAGATCACACCATCAACCACACCATGGTTTCCAAGCATGGTCTATTTTTTATCAAAGTTCATACCTAAAACCATGTCTTGTTACAATTTTCCACATCATGGTTTTTATGTGTGGAAATCATATTCTCATAAACCAAGGCTATTTTTAGTCAAACCATTACACTAAAACCCAAATTTTTCAATCCTCTATTTTTTGATAAAAAGAAACTCTATGTTTTTTTTAAACCACACTATTACTCTAAAAAATTGCATAAACCACAACATGGTTATATAAACCATGGTCATGGTTATGAAAAAACTCCAAACTTGATT
This sequence comes from Viscum album, assembly GCA_963277665.1. Taxonomy (NCBI): domain Eukaryota; kingdom Viridiplantae; phylum Streptophyta; class Magnoliopsida; order Santalales; family Viscaceae; genus Viscum; species Viscum album. The sequence continues at coordinate 1,827,308,873 of OY728160.1, forward strand.
TCATTTTTTGATCTCAATTTTATTAATTCTTCACCAACACTCGCACTAATACCAAGGGTTTTATAAGACATCTACAAGCACAAATTTAGCGAAAGAAAACATAAACAAAGTGAAATGAAAGACCATGCACCAAAGTGTACTTCAATGTCTATGTTGAATCTTCCACGACAATAAATTTGATTGAGATCTCTCAACATCAATCAAATGACTCCTGCCTCTAAATGTTTCCAATGATCGAATGGAATCCCCAAACACCTTGTTTGGAGCACTTCTTCATTAAATGGCATGCTAGCAACACCTTTAGGGTTAAGAAGAAAGCATGAGAAAACACTGCAAGAAAAACACATCTTAATCGTGTTTTTCTTACATTAGTCGCATTTCAAAACACACTTAATGTCATTGCCCACCTTTTCAAAAAAAAAGTACATTGGAAAATGTGATGTAGGTAAATCAACCATATTTTTAAACATCGCTAATTAGGCATGTTTTTTAGAAACATCACTAATCAACCACGTTTTCAAAAATGCGCCTAATTGATCGTGTTTTTTAAAAACATCGTTAATTAACTGTGTTTTCAAAACATTGCTAATTAGTCATATTTTTAAAAACATCACTAATTAACTTCATTTTAAAAAAACTAACTAATCAAGTTCTTAAAAACATGAATAATTAATCATGTTTAAAAACACAGTTAATTTACCGCAACCGCATTTCCCCATGTTTTTTAAAAATGAGTAATTATATTAGATACATTTTTAAACACGAGTAATGACATTTGGTGCTTTTTAAAGACAAGTAATAACATAAGTCAAGTTTTTTAAACACGGGTAATTTTAAAAAAACACAACTAAAATACTTGTTAAATTATTTATGATTTTTTTAATTAATATCATTTTATAAATTAAATAAATATTTTAAAAAGTTTTACCAAAATATAGCATTTTATTTAAAATCATTTGCTTATGATGGATGGATGTCATGATTATAATGCAAGATGGAAACCCACAAGCCAAAACTCCTGAAAACATATTACAAAATAGAAATATGCAACATTACAATACATTATTGTTGAACAACCAAATGAAATCATGTGAAACACTTTAAAGACATCGCTGAGCCAAGTTCCAAACCACCCACCATATAATCAATCCAAAGCAAGTTTGTTTATTGGCCTCCTCCACCATGATTAAGAGAGGAAAAGAAAGAGAGATCGCACTTCTATAGATGTATATGGAAGTCTATGGAGGTTACACTCCTGGGAGGCTCTCTCACGCCAAGGCTCACAACCCTCTAATTATTAACTGAATGGCCTCACAAGACACCCTTCCTTAACATTTATACTCCATCATACTAGCTATTAATGATGCACATTTACAACTCTCTCTTCCGGCAATAACATCCCCCCCCCCCACCAAGACTACCCTAATGCCATCTCCTCCTTTAGTAAGTATACATATAGGGGGTCGGGATCGACGAACATCAACCTCCTCCCCCTTATTCATATCAATGATATTCGTGAAAAAAATTAATGACAAAACATTCAAAATCAAAATGCATGAGTACATTCAAAAAAAATCAATGTGCCCAATGATCATGGAACATACATTTGGTATAAAAGCATGATGTAAGTATGTTAACGGGTTACATTAAAAGACATTTGATACTTTCACATACAAAAATACCAATGTTGAATGATAAAATGAGACTCGAATCCCCAAGGTTTTCTTTAAAGGAGGTCTTGAGGTTCTTTTATAATGAATAATAAAGACCACACCGGACCACAAGTTTGATGTGGGATGCAGACTCCAACACTCTCAATCAAGCTAGGTGTACCTAGCTTGGACACAAAAAGAAGAGACCAAAACAAATACAATACAAAGCAAACAAGAAACGCTGCAAACACTCCCCCTCAAGCTGGACATACCTAACTCGATGACAAAACAAAGCAAAACAGAATAAAACAAAGATAAATCGTCATGGCCGCAACTCCCCCTCATGAAGATGGATGATGGTGCTGAAAAAATTTTGTCAAGCCGCTCAGGCGATGCTGGTTGACAGAGCGTCGGGAAACCGCACTGGCGGGCCGGCCGTCAGATGCGTCGGGAATACCGCACTGGCAGGTTGGTCGTCAGAGGCGTCGGGAATACCGCACTGGCAGTGCCGGACAAGGGAGCGCCGAGAATACCGCACTGGCGGTGCCGGACGAGGGAGCGCCGGGAAATCCGCATTGACGGTGTCGGTCGTCGGAGCGCCGGGAAATCCGCACTAGCGGTGCTGATCGTCGTAGTGCTGAAAAATCTGCACTGGCGATGCCGGTCGTCGAAGGCAGAGGGCCGGGAGAAGCAGTGCTCGGGAGGTCGCGTCGATCGGGAGGCCGGACGACGCCGGGAAGCCGGAGGCACGACGGGAAGGAAGGCGCTGGTCGTCGCGCGCAAGGAGTCATGACCGGGGATCTCGAGCGGGGAAGTCGCGTCAGGAAGGAAGAACCGCCGGAGGCTGCCTTGAGGAGCAGCGGAGGAGCGGGGAGGTCCGTCGCACAAGGGCGGAGGCCGACTGCTGGAGGGGCTTGCAGGGGGACAACGGGAGATACCTATGGCTCGCTGGCCATGGAGGCCACCGCCCCCCACAGGGGAGAAACAATTGGAAACCCAAGACTGGGGAAAATAAAATGGGAGGGAGGGTTCGGGATTAATTTTCCTCTGATACGTGTTGAATGATAAAAGGAGAGACCTGAATCCTCACAATTTTCTCTAAAGAAGGCCTTGAGGTTCTTTTATAATGAATAATAAAGACAACACCGGACCACAAGTCTGATGTGGGATGCAGACTCCAACAACCAATATCAAGAAATCCCCCATACTGAGCTAATTGACTAAAAAGGTTGATAAAACTGCACCCAGCGGGGTAGCTCGGTGGTAGATCAAGTGCTTGGTCACCAAGATCAGGGGTTTGACTCTCACTGATGGTCCAACTAGGGCGGATGCGGTTTTACCCGACTCAACTGCTGGTGATTAGGCGAGACCGGAGGAACCGCTCATGCCCCCATGTACATGTAGAAAACTTCATACAATATCAAACCATTTACTAACATACAAGCATCATGTTGGACCGAAAAGTGTAAAAAGCATGTACATGTAAAACAAACATTTTTCCAATAAATTATTTGGAAACCCATACACATGAACACTTATCATAAGTGATAAGTGTCGTAAGTAAATTCAAAAGTGGTGTCAAAGTGCTATTAGAGTTTTTTTTCGTAAACGCTATCAAACGGGGCCTAAAATTATTCGTTACTTATTTAAGTATTTCTCTAAAAATTTAAGTGCAAACATTTTTTAAAAAACATAACAAACCCCACTTAATATTTTCAAACTGAATATCAGAAGTGGTGAGTTTTGTAAGCAATTTTCAATAATTACTAATAGAATATACAAAAAGGATAATGAGATGCTTACAGCAAAAAATGAGAATGAAGACACAATTGCAATTAAATTGATGGTCTATTTGAAGCCTAAAATAATTTAAATATTTAGATACAACAGTTCAAGGATTCAGAATGAGTCGTTGGCTTTTGGGTTTGTATTTGAGCTAAAGCAGCTTAAATTTTGAAAAGTTGGGATTGGAACATACATTTTTCATCACCAGCTCCTCACCCTCAACAAATTCATCAATCTAAGAGTTATTGTATCCATCCTTGGTAGATGGAAGAACCCATGCATCATTGATGGACTTCGGGCCAGAGAATAAAAGAGCTGCAACAGCATATTCTCAAATTTTCACATGTACTTGGTAGTAAAAAAAACATTTGCGATAAATCTATGGAGCTATTTATTAAACTAAATAAAAATAATTAAGCAAAATGGGGCTAAAAAATTTTAAATATACTAGTCTAGAATTGCGCACACTGAGTGAAATATTAAAGGAGCCTGAAAATCGAAACAGTATGAAGTGGTATGAATAATCAAAGAAACCACTTTCAAATTATAAACACAACACAAACATTAAAATGTTCACATAAGTTGGTGCAAATAGAAGTACAAAAAGCTGAATCGTTATTCTGAAAATGGGAATAAATATGAACACACCATTAAAATCAACATAGATATCATTTTCCTGTGACATGAATAAGATTTTCAATTAAATATCTCTAACATTAATCAGAAAACAACTTAAAATAAGTTTCACACCAACAACCCAAGGTTAAAAAGAAAAGTAGAACCGAGAATTGTGAACCCCAAACCCCAGAACAACCACATACTACCAATGCAAATCAAGACGCCTACAAATTGACCACCATTGAACATATAGTAGCACCCTCAGCACCTCCACTGCAACACAACCATCACCTCCACTGCAACACAACCATCACCCTCAGCACCTCTGCAACTGCATCGTTGAAAATTTGCAATTTGAACCCCAAAACAGAATCCACCACCAACAAATCTGTAACTTTCAGAAGTTGCGCCTCCACCATCGACTGAACCAACCACCAGAACTTCCACATCAGAACGCAGAAAAAGCAGAAGCAAAAAAAAACCCAAACTGAAATGCCAGGCATAGCAACCTGCTGATGATGTTTAGGCCTCCTCTCCTTCTCCTTCCTCCTGCCTTCCCTCTCAGCCTCCACCCTCTCCCTTATCAAGCTCTCCATCTCCTCTTCCGTGGCCGATTTATTCTCCCTGTGCCGCTTCTTATGCTCCAACATTGACGCATCTGAGTCCTTGACAGAGAAAAACATCGGCCCCAGCTCAGCCAGCCACTGCAGCTCTACAGCCGTCGCACACTGCATGTATTCTTTGGTAGTCAGAACCAACTCATGATACACCACATAGTCTGGTGTGTACCCCAGCCCATACAGCACGCTGCTCGGGTGCAAATGGCACAGCATTCCAGTCCTGCAGTTCACGTATTCCCCGACTCCCTTCAGCCTCACTGAGTTTTGGAAATAGGCAGAACATATGGCTTTCCTCACGACATCCCAGCAGCTGGGACCTCACCTCCCGGGCCTTCCGCAAGCCCTTCACCTGTAAAAAGTGACGTTGCACCAGTCCCCACGACAGTCATTTGATTCCCATTGCAGGTAAACATTCAGAAGCGTCGAGTGATCAGGCTCCGGCACAAAAAACTTCTCCCACGCAGCATCACTCTCCTCAGCTCGGTCCTTGGGTCTGAAGAACACCGACAGCACCGAAAGCATGGACACAACAGTCAGAACCTCCTTTAAACACTCCAGCTGTTCGCCCATCAACAGCATCTTAGCCAGCAGCGTGTCACGGGACTTGGCCTTCTCCCAAGCTCTCGTGCGGCACCCGGCTAGCTTCCTTTCTCAAAGCCTAGACGAGTTCAGCCGATGTGAACTCCCGAAGGTCGCCCTCTCCTTCGAGCCTGTTGTGCTCCTCACAGCTTCCCAGCTGAGTCTCCAGCGAATTCCTCCAAAAAACCGCCTCGGTAGAACCTCCCCTAGTCGCATTTCCCATATTGCCCTTCATTGATAAGTTTGAAGGATTGGGGGCCGAGATTTCAGAATAGAGTGGGAGCTGTCAAAAGTACTAACATTTTCCCCCTCCTTAAAAGGCACCTTGTCCTCAAGGTGTCAGTCAGGAAACTGCTCAAAGATATGCTTTGCATCCTCCCAGGTGGACTCTTCTACCGATTTTCCCAGCCATTTAATGAGCCAAAGACCCTTGGAATGCCCTGACGATTTTCTGACTGCAAGGATTTCTTCTGGAATAAGTAATGGAGATGATGTTGTCTCCCAAGATTCTGGTATGGTAGTCTGTACATCTGCAGTGCCAGAAGTCCGTTTTAACTGCGGTATATGGAAAACAGGATGTACTCAAGTATTCTCTGGCAGCCTCAGCTTATAAGCAGTGGATCCCAAACAGTTTTCGATAGGATAAGGCCCATAGTATCGAGCAGCCAATTTTGGAAAAATCTTTTTAGACCTGGATGTTTGGATATTTGGTCGTAGTTTAACAAAAAGACCAAATCCCCAACCTGAAAAACTTCCTCTCGTCTGTGCTTATTAGAATGTTGAACCATAAGCTGTTGAGCTCGGTGGAGGTTACACTGAAGCTGATCTAAAACATTGTCTCGATCCACTAAAGTTGCAGCTACAGTCTCAACCGGTGTATCCCCTTTGACATAACATAAAACTGTTGGAGGCTTCCGGCCATACACCACTTCAAAAGGTGTCCTTTTAAATGAAGTATGTGAAGCAGTATTATAACAAAATTCTACCCATGGAATCCATTGGGCCCAAGTTCGAAGTCGCTCCGTAGCAAAACAACGCAAGTATGTTCCCAAACATCGGTTTACAACCTCTGTTTGACCATCCGTTTGAAGATGGTATGAGGAACTCATTTTTAAAGTTGTCCCCTCCATACAAAAAAGCTCTTTCCAAAAATTGCTAATAAAAACCTGGTCCCGATCACTTAGGATTGATTTTGGAATTCCATGTAATCGGACAACTTCTTTTACAAAAAGTTCAGCAACTCCTTTTGCTGTATAAGGATGTCGTAATAATAAGAAATGGGCGTATTTTGACAGTCGATCAACGACCACTAAAATCACATCATGACCAAGTGACTTAGGTAATCTGGAAAGAAAATCCATAGAAATTTCTTCCCAAATCTGATCTCGAATGTATCCCCTTTGACATAATGTAAAATTGTTGGAGGCTTCCGGCCATACACCACTTCAAAAGGTGTCCTTTTAGATGAAGTATGTGAAGCGGTATTATAACAAAATTCTACCCATGGAATCTATTGGGCCCAAGTTCGAGGTCGCTCCGTAGAAAAACACCGCAAGGATGTTCCCAAACATCGGTTTACAACCTCTGTTTGACCATCCGTTTGAGGATGGTATGAGGAACTCATTTTTAAAGTTGTCCCCTCCATACGAAAAAGCTCTTTCCAAAAATTGCTAATAAAAACCGGGTCCCGATCACTTAGGATTGATTTTGGAATTCCATGTAATCGGACAACTTCTTTTACAAAAAGTTCAGCTACTCCTTTTGTCATATAAGGATGTCGTAATAATAAAAAATGGGCGTATTTTGACAGCCGATCAACGACCACTAAAATCACATCATGACCAAGTGACTTAGGTAATCCGGAAAGAAAATCCATAGAAATTTCTTCCCAAATCTGATCTGGAATGGGCAGCAGCTGAAGTAGACCTGCAGGTGACATAGCAAGGTACTTTTGACGTTGGCATGTATCACATTCCCGAACGTATTGTGCTATACACTTCGTCATCCCTTTCCAAAAGAGCCCCGATGCCAACCACTTATAAGTCTTCAAAAACCCTGCATGTCCTCCCACAACTGAAGAATGATAATAATGTAGAAACTTGGGTATAAGGCTGGATTTCCTGGATAGCACCATTTTGCCTTTATAAAACAGCAGTCCATCTTTAAATATATATCATGGCTTAGAATCAGGTTGTTTTTCGAGAGCTGTAATTATAACAGCCAACTCCTAATCATTTTGTAGCTCTGCCTGAACAACTTCTTTTTCCAGCCAAAACGGTTCTGATACAGTTGAGCCTAGCTGCTTTTCCCCTTCCTCTGCGAAATTTTCAGCAACTTGTCGTGACAGAGTCAACCGCCTGATGCATCACATTCCACAACAAAAGTTTTCTGAAAATTTGGCAAGGCTAAAGTTGGTGCCGAAACCAAACATCGTTTGAGTTCCTCAAATGTTTTTTCTGCAGCTGAATTCCAGAGAAACCCGTTTTTCTTGGTCAATTTCGTTCGTGGTTTTTCTATTTTTCCATACCCTTCAACAAACTTCCTGTAATAACCTGTTAGACCCAGAAATCCCCTTAATCCTTCAACATTTTGTGGTTTCAGCCAATTCACAACACATTCAATCTTTGAAGGATCCATTGTTACCCCCTTACTAGAGATAATATGCCCCAAATATTCTACTCTTTATTGGGCAAAATAGCACTTCTTCTTGTTTGCATGTAACTGGTTTTTTAGTAGTAAAGAGAACACTGTATCTAGGTGTTTTTGGTGTTCTGTCCAGGTTTTACTATAGATCAATATGTCATCAAAAAATACCAGCACATACCTTCGCAGCAGCTCTTTAAATACTTGATTCATAGTGGATTGGAAAGTTGTCGGGGCATTCATAAGACCGAAGGGCATTACAAGATATTCGTAATGTCCCTCATGAGTTCTGAAAGCGGTCTTGCATTCATCTCCAGCCCTTACCCGAATCTGGTGGAACCCTGATTTTAAATCTATCTTTGTAAAGTAACGAGCACCACTCAACTCATCCAACAGTTCTTCTATGACCGGGATTGGAAACCTGTCAGGAATTGTCACCTTATTTAGAGCATGATAATCCACACACATGCACCACCCACCATCTTTTTTCTATAAAAGAATAATCGGACTGGCATACGGGCTGTTACTATTTTGTATAAATCCACTAGCCAGCAGTTCTGCCACTTATTTCTCTACCTCATCTTTTAGGTAGTGGGCAAGCTTATATGGTCGTATATTTACTGGTTTCGCCCCCTCCTCTGAAGTAATGGCATGATCGGTTAACCACTCTGGTGGCAATCCCTGTGGGACTTCAAAAAATTTCTGATACCTCCGCTCGATCCACTCAACTTGCTGCTGTATATAACTCTGTTGCTGTCTATTTTCTTGTTTCTGAACATTTTCTGTTCTTGGAAAGGTTATTTGAGCCTGCCATATCCAACCTTCCAGTGCTAACATCTTCCTCTGATAATTCTGCTGCATCTCTACTGCATTTTCCGCTCTTTTTGGCACCCCCTGCAACTTAATTTCTTTGCCTTCCCACATAAATTCTATGGTCTCGTCACTCCAATTGGTCATCACATTTCCCAAACTCTTCAACCATTGCATGCCAAGCACCATTTCCAAACCTCCTGTATCAAAAACAAAGGCTTCAACAGAAAAAACAAATTTTTCCAAACAAATTGTTACCTTCTTGCAAACTCCTTGCGATAAAACCCGATATGAATCCCCAAGCCTTATTCCGAATGGTCTAGTAGGTTCAACTTCCAGCGATGCCATTTTAATAAAAGTCTTGGAGATAAAATTATGAGTTGCACCACTATCAACTAGTACAAGTACAGGTATTCCAGAAATTTTTCCAGCCAAAAATATTGATTCCACCCTTGTTGTCCCCATACTTGGGAACTCTACCACCTCTCCCAACATATTCTTAAGTCGTTTTTCATTTGTTTCACACTGAATTTCCTGCTCTGTTTCCACATTAGTGCCATTTTCTACGGCTGCCTCCTTAGAATCATCATATTCCCAGACAACAACCCTCATATGCTTGTCAGGGCACCGATACATTGGACCAAAAGTTTGTCCACAGCGAAAACACAATCCCTTTCGCCGTCTTTCTTCACGTTCTTGCCAACTTATTGCCCTTACTCTGGTCCATCGTTCTTCTCCTACTGCCCTTTTCAGCTCCTCCCTTTTTCCCCGCTCAACCATTGGCCTGTTTAATAGAGAATTGCTTCCTCCAACAGTTTGAACTCTCGAGACAGGTGGTATAGGCAATCGCCCCCGAACATTCCGCAATATCCCTTCCCCTATTAACTCCCGCTCTATTTTTCTGGACAAAGTGTGCAATATTACTTTATTAAAAGGTTCATGAGTGGAAACACGATTCTCGATTTCTGGCCATAATCCTCCCATAAACAAACTCATGCACCACGGCTCCGGAAAAGCTGGTATCCTCAAGGCCACCTGTTCAAATTCTTCTATATACTCGTCAACAGTTCCAAACTGTTTCAAAGTCTTCAAGAATCTTATTGGATCTCCCTTTGTACTGTTCCCATATCTATCTAACAAAGCCGATCTGAATTTCTCCCATGTTGCCCCTGGTGTCGCCCCATGCCACAACAAAAACCAGTATAGAGTCATATTTTCCATGCATAGTTGCGCATGATGCAGCTTCATCTCCTCCCAAGTATGGTTAATCAAAAATATGTCTCAGCCTTCGTTATCCAACCGAATGGATCCTCTCCAGTAAAAGACGGCAACTCTATTCTTAGCATTACAGTTCCCAAGCTTTCTGCAAGATTTTCATCCTCTGCTATTACACCACAACCAGAGCCCCATCCAGGCTCGATTCCCGAATTGCCTTCATTTCCTGGCTTCATTGAGGCTACTCCTCAGTTCTCCCGGTTTTGCTTCCTGGTCCAACCTATACCTCTAAAGACGTAATCTGTTCCAATGCTTGTTCTTCCATATTCCGCATTCGTTGACTAAGTCTCTCCTCAATCTGTTGCGCCATCCTCTGGTGGCTCTCAGTCTGCCCTGAGTTAGTCGATCCAAGCTTTCTTGGACTGCCGCCATGGTTCGCTGAAACGTTTCCACCACAGACTCAACAGCACCCATTCGATTTTCCATTCTCATCTGCATCCAAACGTCTTACTCCTCAATCTCACTACTCCATCGTGACCTACTTTTAGACAGCTCTTGACAAGCTCCAATTCTCCACGGTGTGGTGGTTCCCTAGCGGAGTCGCCAAAATTGTTAGGTTTTACTAGAAGTGAGAGTAAAACAGATAGTTTTTTTTGGTTCTAGTTGACAGATCGAAGAGAACCTTCGTAGAGCTTTTTTTCCACTTCCGAATTACAAGTAGAAAAAGAGAAAACTACAGAATCTTATCTGTAGAAGGGATCAGCCAATGTGAACTCCCGAAGGTCGCCCTCTCCTTCGAGCCTATTGTGCTCCACCCAGCTTCCCAGCTGAGTCTCCAGCGAATTCCTCCAAAAAAACGTCTCGGTGGAACCTCCCCTCCCCTTCTTATAATTGGTTAAGTCGGTTATAGTTGGTTGAGTTGGTTAACCGACTTAACCAACTAATTGAGTCGCATTTCCCATATTGCCCTTCCTTCGTTGATAAGTTTGAAGGATTGGAGGCCGAGATTTCAGAATAGAGTGGGAGCTGTCAAAAGTACTAACACAAAGTTGCTTACTACCTCAAAATGCGGTGCGAATTTCGCATCTTCTTTGAAATCTACTTCCCCATCTTCACCGACCACAGCAGTATCTGCATCAATCTATAATTTACAAATTAAAGGAGAAAACTTGAAACCATGTTGCCAGGATCATGGAAAACTATAATCCAAGATTTTTGGGCTTTTAAACACTGTACATGTTCTGTTGTTTTCTCAACACCAACCGACAAGCTCCCAAAAACGTCGGCACGATTTGTTCATACTCTGCTTCTCACGAATCTCTCTAACCAGAGTTGATCCTTTGCATGAAATTATAGCCATATCTGATGTTAAATCCTTCAACAGTTGTCCGTCTTCCCACTGAGCATTGTCAGCATGCAGCTGTGATAACTTTTTGCTCTGAGCAAAGTGTCATTTTGGTACCATCCCTTCGAACCTGCAAGGCAATTTGGCCGCAATTTATTTATTTAGTCATTTACAAGAGAAAAATACCACCAAAATGTGCCAGTAAAGAGAATTGCACAGACACTGAGTGAAATATTAAAGGAGCCTGAAAATTGAGACAATATGAAGCCGGTATTAATAATCATAGAAACCACTTTCAAATCAACAAAAACATTAAAATGTCCACATAAGTTGGTGCAAATAGAAGTACAAAAAGCTGAATCATTATTCTGAAAATAGGAATAAATATGAAAACACCATTGAAATCAACATGGATACCATTTTCCTGTGACATGAATAAGATTTTCAATTAAATATCCCTAAGATTAATCAGAAAAGGTTGTCATGTTGAAAATAAATTTTCAAGAGAGGTCATCAGTGGAATTTATCATATGAAAAATAGTTTGAAGACTCGAGTAATGTTTGATCCATAAGCAGTTCCAGTAACTGTTACCAAAGGAGTCTTGCACTTATAGAAGAAAACAACTTAAAATAAGTTTCACACCAACAACCCAAAGTTACAAAGAGAAGTAGAACCAAGAATTGTGAACCCCAAACCCCAGAACAACCACATACCACCAATGCAAATCGGGGCGCCTACAAATTGACCACCATTGAACATATAGTAGCACCCTTAGCACCTCCACTGCAACACAAACATCATCGCTGAAGAACATGGCCAGAATATCCACCAGAAATTTCACTGGAACTCCCAGCCTGCAGCACCTCACCTCTGCAACTGCATCGTGAAAATTTGCAATTTGAACCGCAAAACCGAATCCACCACCAACAAATCTGTCACTTTCAGAAGTTGCGCCTCCACCATTGACTGAACCAACCACCGGAACTTCCACATCGGAACACAAAAAAAGCAGAAGCAAAAAAAACCTAAACTTAAATGCCCACAATGATTAAAAAACAAACAAAATGGAAGAAAAATGTTGGAGTCCACGTCCCACATCGGACTTGTGGTCTTATGTGGTCTTTATTATTCATTCTAAATAGGGTCGGCCCGGGCAAAATGGTTGCCCAAGAAGAGTGTTCACAATGTTGCCCTTTAGTTTAGTAAAAAAAACAACACAAAAAAATCAGAAATTCAACGAATCAAAAACAAGTACCAACAATCATAAATTCATTGAATCAAAAGTAAGATCTTCAAAAACTAAACACACCCCACATTGAAAGGATTTATAAGAAATCTGATTGCAAAAATAATAATGATGATGATAATTATAAATTTGAAGAACAAAATTGCATTAAAATGAAGTTGGGACTGAGTTTACCAGAACTTTCGTGTGTCTGGGGAGATGAAGGAAGCTGGACTGACCTTGCTGGTGCACCTTCAGGAGAATCAACAAATCACAACACCATTTGAATCAATCCCAACTTAGGAGGATGGGCTTGATGTTTTCACTGTCAACTTATCCATTATATCTTCAATGGCAATAATAAAACGTTCCGTGAACAATTCAATTCGGGAGTAAATCATTTCACGATATAAAACCACCTAAATCGGCAGAAAAAAACTGATGAAATTAAAAAGAACAATGAAACACATCAACTCATCTTCAATAACTTAACTAATAATTCTATTTTATTATTCAAATAGGCCATTATAAATTCTTCAATGTAAATACACCTTCACAAAAAAACGTAGGGAGAAAACAAACTGCTATATACAAAAATGGTGAAAAAACAAAGAAATCTTAAGCAGCGTTGTTCTGGAATCGGTGCCTACATTAGTAGCTGGCTGAAAAATTCTGGACCTTGTCCCAGAATGATTCTCATTGAACAAAAAAAATCTAAAAAAGTTCTACAGTGGATTCAGTAAACATGAGGAGGCCTTAGGGAAGAAAAGGAAACCCGTTAACTGGAAAACGCGAAATTCGAAAGATTTAACACAAATTAGATAATGAATCCACAACATATAGATTGGATTAACAAGAAGGCGGGAAACAGGAGTCCAAAAAAATATAACCTGCACCAATGAGCAATGGAAGCGCCGAATCCATGAACAAGGAGAAGGGGAGAGAGGTTTGGAGCGGATGTGGGAGAGGTGGAGCTAGCCCATTCAAAATTTTGGTGTGCGAAGCAGGGTCGGCACTGGTGCAGAGCAGGTGTGGGAGAGGGCGATGGTGGAGGTGGAGCAAACGGAGGATATGAAGAAGTGGGAAACCCTACACTAATTGGGAGGAGGTGAGCTGGGGAGGTTGAGAGACGATTGGAGAGACGAGGGGGCGTGCTGGGGCAAGGCGGGGCAGGGAGGCGCCATCACAGGTGGAATGTGAAGGGTGGCTGGGAAACGGAGAGGTGGGTGTTGCCCCCCTTTCAATCATTGCCCTAGCCCGGGGGCTCGCGGGGCTTGCCCTCAGGCCGGGCCTGATTCTAAAATAACCTCAAAACCTCCCTTAATGAGGCGTCTTGGGTATTGGGTCCACACCGCTTTTATCAGTCTACATGATATCAAAGGGTATTCTCTAACCCGAGCTCCCTTCCATTTTTCCTCTCTTGCCCTAGGTTCTCTAGCGATTTCTCCCCCCCGTTGGGGGCGGCGGCCCAGGCCATTGACCACCGTCACAGCAGCGTCGCCCCCTGCTGCGGCGCGGGACGGCCCTCTGCGGTCGGCGACTCCCGTGCAAGGCCATCTCTAACGGCCCGCCACCCTCCCGACGGCATCCCTACGAACGGGACCTCTATCAATCGCCACGCCTCCTGCAGAATCCCCATCGCTGGTATCCCCCTCTCCCGCGCGATAGCCAACAGCTCCCTTCCCGTCGCGCCTTCCGCTCTGACGCTGCTCCCCTGCTTCCCTGTGTGCGTCGGCTCCCACAGCGCTGCCAGATCCTGCAGCGACACTACCTCCCGTCGCCCTCCCGTGCGAGACATCTCTAGCGCGTCGCTACCCTGCGCGATGCCCGACGGTCGACGACCATCCTCCCCGCGCGATCTCTCCAATCCGTTGCTCCCTCTTTGCGCGCGACATCCCCCGACGGCCACCTGCTTCCCTTCCGATAGGTGGTGTCATCTTCTTCGACGGCCCAACCGGCTTCGTTGCAGAGGGCTTTCAAGACCTCATTGCGCGTCACACTCCATTTCACGTCCAACGCGCATCTCTCCCAGACACCTCCCTCCCAGCGGCTCTCTCCAGACGGCACCTCCGAACGCTTCCCTCCCGCGCGACGATTCATGCCTACACCGAGGAGTCCCGATCCCGCCCTCCACTACTCCCTCCCGTTCGGCCAGATCTGGTCGGCCGCGTCTCAATCTCATTGTGTTTGTCGGGAGTCATGCTTTCGTTTGCATCTATGGCCGAAAATACAACAGTTCCTTTGGGGTTTTCCATTGCGTCTCACTGCCCTCGGTCATCCTCCGGCAATGCTCATCCGCCGGCGCCTTCTGTGGAATTCCTGATGCACCATCGTCTGACCCCACCTGCGAGGCTCCTCTATGGCTCCCCGTCACCCGGCCCGCTGTCGTTGGCTCCTCCACAGCTCGTCGACAACGGCCCACTCCACCCCAGCACCCCCTGTGAGTCGCGGCTCCCTCTTTCTGTCACCTCATCGGGCGACCCTCGTCTTCTAGCCCTTCCTCCGGCGACCGGCTCCCCTCCTCATCGCGCCGTCCAGATCTGGAGCGCCACCTCCCCTGTCCGTCGGCACGCCCACGCGGTTCGCTCTCAGCGCCTCCAGTGCGGCTTTCCCGGCACTCCGTCTGCGGCTTTCCCGACACACCATCGTTCGGCCCCACCTCCAGCTTTCCCAGCACCTCATCAACCGGAACCGCCTGTGCGGCTTTCTCGACGCCTCGTCGAGCGGCCCGCCTGTGCGGCTTTCCCAAAGCTCCGTCGACCGGCCCCGCCAGCGCGGCTTTCCCAGCGTCAACCGGCCCCGCCAGCGCGGCTTTGCCGACGTCGACCGGCCCCGCCTGCATGATTCTTCTATCGCGCCTCGACAACTTGTCGCGCCACCGATGTAATCCGGCTATTTCAGCGACATCTTCCATCATTTTTCATCTCAAGGGGGAGTTGCGATCATGAGTGATTTCTTTTGTTTTGTCTTGTTTTGTCATCAAGCTGGATATGTCCATCTTGAGGGGGAGTGCTAAAATTGTCTTTGATTTGTTTTCTTTAATTATGTATTCAAGCTAGGTACACCTAGCTTGAGGGGGAGTGTTGGAGTTTGCGTCTCACATCGGACTTGTGGTCTTATGTGGCTTTTATTATTCATTATAAAATAACCTCAAGGCCTCCCTTAGTGAGGCATCTAGGGTATTGGGTTCACACCTCTTTTATCATTCTACAATAAATAAGATCTAGTAGACTCCTGGCCGAAAAACATTTCCAATCCACTCCCCCGATCTCTGGTAAGGACAACTCTGACAACCAGATCAGGCGTCATGACACCTCCACCACCATCAACTCGTAAAATAAACCAAACTCCTGTGGATGTACTCCCTTCATCTGGAACACTGTGAAAAATCTCAATGTTGTGAAACGATGACCAAGAATCTCAAGACAAAGGAGAAACAGAGAGTGGAAACCTTGGGTTCCATGGAGACCTCCAAGCGAAAGCAAGAGCGGGCATAAAGACATTCTATCAAGTGTTGTCAAATGCAACATAAATAAACACTTATTTTCTTAAATTTCTTATCGTGGGTGATAAGTTCGATAAGTAGTTTTCAATAATTGGTGTTAAATGGAGTCTTAATACAATTTGTTTTTCAAAGGCAATATTTAAATAGAAAAATATCACTTGCACGTTAGTAAGGAATGGGAATGAAACAACATGAACATATCAGAATTAGCGGAAAGGATGGAAGGAGTGAAAATGGATAAAGCTATGAAAGAAAAACAAATATCTGAGTACAAGGCTTTGTTTGATTACACTTATTGAAGGCTGCTTATGAATCTTATCATTTATGATAAAGGGTTAGAAAAAATAAATTCTATTTGTTCTGTTTCAAAAAAAAAACAATAGTTAAACTTTTGGTAATTTTTTGTTATCCACAGCAACTGTAAGTGTAGTACATGTACGCTGATAATATAAAGCATGCATACCTTGTAGTTCTTTATTTTCTTCTAGTGATATCATTGGGATCTGTGAGCTGCACTTACAATCGTAGAGATATATCACTTGCGGTGATCCACCTGTATGTGTAAGTGTGTGATGAGATGGCGTCAAAATTTATGCGTAATGTAGTGAGAAAATTCAGCTGCATCTGAATTCTTGAAAACCCAATTGCAGTAAATGAACACCGGAATCTATGGATAGTGTTCTCTGCCATAAGCAAGACAAAAAAGAGAAATGTCAAATGAAAAAAAATATATAAAATAGAATAAATAAAGAGAAAAATGCAATGACATACTCGTATCAATAGAAAATTGATAGTAGAGCTGGTCTGAGACGCGGTGGAAGTTACGAACATAAAAATGAGTTCGCAATGAACTAATCGCGAATGCAGATGAAAACCCAAGGGTGTGAGCAGAGAAACCCTAGTGGATGCAGATAAAACCCTCAGGCGCCGGCAGCTAAACCCTCCCTATGATCGGTGCAAGCGAAGCTTCTCTGACCGAAACCCTTACGCGAAAGAAGCCTTGTTGTGTAACACGTGGGCGTGAATCCTCCCTGTGAAACACGCGTTAGCGAAACCTACTGGATATCCCTCTCCATCACAGATCCCCCTCCTCCTCCTCGATCCCCTTTTCGCGATCCCTTTAACTCGCACATGCCCCTTCCGAGATCCCTCACTCCCCGATCCCCCTCCCTTCTCCCTCGCTAATCCCCCTCCGCAATCCATCTACCTCCCAGATCCCCAATCTGCCTCTCTTCTCCCTCCCTTCCCTACCCTCCCGAATCCCCAATCCCCCTCCCTTCTCCCTCCCTGGTTCCTGATCTGCCTCCCTCCCCGGTCCCCTGACCAGTGAAGTAGTGGCACGCGACCGTGGGTTCATGGACGTGTATTTAGGAGATGAAGCCACGGATTTGGATCACGCCCATGTTTTTTTTTTTTCAATTCTTAATCTATAAATTCTAACAATATTAAATTAAATATTTTTACTTTAAATGTTTTTTTTTAACATGAATCACACCCCTCATACAAATCATGACCTTCCCTCGGTCTAACCCTCCCCCACTGGAGCAGGAGTAAGATCTCAGGGCTCGAATATGATCCGAGAATAATTGGGTAAAATTGTGCTCCTCAAACCGCTTCGCACTATCGAACAATTAAGTCACGAGACGGTGAAATTACAACGATAAGTTGCAACCAATGAGAATCTATCCTGAGACACTAAGTCTTCCAACAAATGACCCTATCTATTGAGACACCCTAAGGGCAGTAATTTGGATATTTTAAAGTAGATAACATTAATAAAAAATTAAATAACATAAATACTTTTTTAAAAAATTAAATAAATAGCTTGAATCATAAAAAAAATTAAAATAATCTAATTATTTATTTAAAATATTTTAAAATAAATAAATAACTTGAATAGAAAATTTAAAATAAATATCTTGGATATTCAAAAATAAATTACTTGAATAAATCTTTTAAATATTTTAAATATTTTAAAACAAATAACTTGAAATTTTTAAAATAACTAACTTGAATAAAACATTTAAATTCAATAACTTTAATAAAAAATAAAATAACCTCAACATTTCAAAATAAATAAATAGATTGAAAAAATAATAATAAATAAATAACTCGAGGGTTGGTGTGTGTTGTTCAATATGTATGTATATGCGACATCTTTTAAACATGGAGAAGAGAAAACTCATTACATCATAGGCAAATGCCCTAAAGAAACATGACCCGATTGTCTTAATGGTCCCGAGTGTCCAATGAGAAGCAAATGTCAAGAAACAACAAAAAAAATATCATTGCCCCCCCAACAGATAATGCAACAGTGAAATCAATCAACGGTGATATGTTGCCTCCTACTAAGAAGTTACATCGTGTTGGACCAACACAACGTTGCAGAGAATTCCTCATACCCACATGAACATGTGGAAGGAGGGTCGGATGACAGGTGTCATCACACCTATCTCTATTTTGACCTTCCCACCTGGTAATGTTTGTAAGAAACTCACTGCACTATCAACCCGATGCCACACAAAACCAAATAGAAAACACTATGTAAAGTCAATGTCACGATACCTATCCGTCTAGAAAAAAGAGAACAGAAGGTTGGTGATGGGTGTCGACATACCCGCCCCTCTTCTGAGGCCACCCACTCAGCAGTACCTGCAAGAAGCTGCATCGATATCCAAATGCAGCGCGACAAATCCAATACTCACGAACATTTGCGTCCCAATCAAACAAATAGTCCCAAAAAAACAACACAACTTCAAATTGAATCAAGTTAGTAACCAACAAAGCAAAGCTTTGACCACAGAAATGCACTGAACGCCCTTCCCATAAAACAAGAAATAAACACATGGACAAATATTCAAATTATTAATTGCTTTAAAATATTTATTTTAAATAATCAAGTCAAATATTCAAGTTAAAATATTTATTAAGTTTTAAAATAAATAAATATTTTGAATAAAAATTTATTTAAATTTACTTGGATATTTAACTTGATTATTTAAATAAATATATTTTTTATTTTAAATAAGTTGACTTGAAAATTTAAAATAAATATTATTTGTAAAATATTATTTTAAAATAACTTGATTATTTATTCAAGTAACTTGAACAAATATGTTGATTCAATTTTTTAACTGGAATAATCAAGTTATTTATTTTGAATAAATATTCAACTTATTCATTACTTTAAAAAATCTATTTTAAATAATCACGTTAAGTATCTAGGTTAAAATATTTACTTGAGTTTAAAATAAATAAATAATTTGAATAAAAAATTATTTAAAATTACTTGGATATTTAACTTGGTTATTTGAATAAATAATATTTATTTATTTTAAAAAATATAAGTCGATTCAAATCATTTTAACACGAATTTTTAAAATATATGTTATTTTACAAATACCATTTTAAAACGAATTGATTATTTATTTAAGTAAATTGAATAAATAAGTTGATTCAAATTATTTTTATCGAGATAATTGCGTTATTTATTTTAAATTTTTTCTTTCAAAAAAAATATTTATTTTAAAATATTCAAGTTATTTTAAATATTTTCTTCAAGTTACTTATTTTAAATGTTTCATTCAAGTTACTTATTTTAAAATATTCATGTTATTTATTTTAAAATATTCAAATTATTTTGTAAAATTTTTTCGAGTAGTTTATTTTTAAATATCCAAGTTATTGATTTTAAATTTTTTATCCAAATTTTTTTAAATATTAATGCTGTTTGATTTTTTATTCAAGTAATAAATAATTATAATACAAAAATTAAAATGAATAAGTTGAATATTTAAGAATAAATAAATAGAATGAAACAATTATTTCAAAATATCTCAGTTGTTTATATATTTTAAAAATATTCAAATTGTTTATTTATTTTTTTAAATAACTTGATTATAATATTCAAATTTTCTAAAAAATTTAAAATATTCATGTCATTATTATTTTTTATATAGCTTATTATCCCAAAAAAATTAAGTTATTTTGAAATATTAAATTTATTTATTTTAAAATATTATAAATATTCATTATTGTTAGAGAAGATTGCAAATCACAAACAACATATACTCAGACTTTCCGGTTGGTAAAACTCCACCCCACACAAGGAATGAAAAACACCAACCGACCCCATTTTATTACATATATGAATGGCCTGAAGACTCATGTTCAAATTATTTTAATTTTTAATTTTATTTATTTATTTATTTTTTAAAAAATATTTATGTTATTTGGTTTCTATTCATGTTATTTATTTTAAAATATCCAAGTTATTTTAAAATATTTAAAATGAAATTATTTAATTTAATGTTGTTAAAATGTATAAATTAAGAATTAAAAAAAACATCCATGAAGGTGAGGTCTTGGACCACGCCTTCATATAGATATCTATCATAAAGGCTTAGTTCAAGGTTATGTCTCTAAGGAGAAACACCCATGAAGGCGCGATGATGGACTATTTGTTCATGGGTATTATTCTTCAACACGACCCCCTCCCTGAGACATTGTTTTGGTAAATAACAGGAGGCATTATTTTGGTATTTTTTTTTATAATTTTGCATTATTTTAAAAAATTACCCCATTCTTCCTCATTCATGCACATTCTTTTTATTTAATATTTATATTAATTTTAATTTAACTATATTTTTATAGAAACACGAGTATATTAACTAGATTCAACTGCATTTTGTGGTAAACATAGCTAATTTAGCCATGTTTTTTAAAATATCATTAATTTAGCAATGTCTCAAAACTAAAATAAAAAGGAACCACATTTTAAAAATACAGTTAAAAAACATCACTTAATGTTTTTTTAAGTGAAGATTTGAATTGTATGAGAATAATCACCAATGTATGAAAATGGGGTCCATGGACTCTCATAAACAAGACTCTTAAATAAATCTCTTATATTAAATAAAGGAGTCTCTTGAAGTTCATCATTTTCATATGTTATGAAACAAACAACTCTCTGATTTCTTTATTACAACAATTAGAATATATCCTAATTTATTTATGTGTTAAACATTTAACATTCACTTAATTATCTACAAATCATCACATGATGTGTCACAAGCCATGTATAACATGATAATTAGAGGTGTGATCAAGTTTAGCTGAGCCAAGTATCTTAGTATTTGAGCTCAAGTTCGGTACTTGAACTCGGTGATCAAGCAGGGGCTTGATTGAGTATCAATTTTCTGGCTCGATCTCGAGCTCAGCTCAACTTGGGCTCAATCAAGCTACTCAATTAGGCTTGTCTCGGTTCAATTAGAACATTTTACCATAATTTTAATTACAAAATCCTGCACGGCTTCGAGCTCGAGCTCGAATTTTTAATCGATATTGAAAGCTTAAGCTCAAAATTAAATACTTATATACTGAATAAAAACAATATATTAACAAATTTGATCAAGTTTGCAAAACTACTCGATTATTTCATTATAATACTCGAACTCAACTTAAGTTAATACTCGAGTAGCTCGAGCTCAAGCCCAACTTGAAAAAAAACTGATTTGAATTCGAGTATTTATCAAGTTGAGCCTGAGTAGCCTGCGAGCACCTTAAGCTCGTTTACAACCCTAATGATGATCAATCTATGAGAGTTGATTGAACAATATCCCATACCATCCATCATGAACACCATACTGCGGTATCAACAACCATGGCATATCACAAACCATAGTGTGGTGACTTTCACCACTCCATGGTTATGTTTTAGTTCACATACCTATCACTATTATCATGCTCTCAATCTATATAGAGAGAGAGAGGTGGAGGTGGAACACCATCATTC
The DNA here is from genome assembly GCA_963277665.1 of Viscum album. Classification (NCBI taxonomy): domain Eukaryota; kingdom Viridiplantae; phylum Streptophyta; class Magnoliopsida; order Santalales; family Viscaceae; genus Viscum; species Viscum album. Next base: position 1,827,330,665 of record OY728160.1, read on the forward strand.
TAATTTCTACTTCACAAATAATTCTCGTGGTGTTTTAGTGATCATACAAATGTCATAAAGCACTTCATTCTTCCATGATAATACACGAAAACCAAAGTTCAATGAACCAAGAGCTTTGAATCGCATGTGGACGAATCTAGAGAGATCCTTATTTGGATTCTTCAATCCATGGTAAACCGGTGATGAGCGAAGCATGATTAGATCACATTAAATGATAAAGGTATCATTTCATTTAGTTTATTTGTTCTTATTTATCACGTACATGTTACAAGGGGGAAGCCAAGTTTATGTATACTGGATCTAGTGTTATTATACATATCTAGTTAAAGAGTTTTGAAAATACTAACACCCAATGATTCTGTCACACACGAGTTCCAACATCATATAAGTTATGGTTTTTATTGCACCTAAATAGTTAGTTGTAAGATATCCTAATGGTTGTTCAGTTGATACACCCATTAGTACAAAAATAGGTTTTTTACGTCAGTTTTTTATATTTTTAACGTCGGTTCTTGAGGATATGTCTTTGAAGAAGATTTTGTAAATATTTTTTTTGATGTTGGTTATTAAAATTGACCTTAAAAATGCATTTTTTATGATTTTTGACATCAATTTTTTAAAAACCTACATGAAAGACCATCTTAAAATCATTTTTTAAGAGAACCAACATGAAAAATAGTTTTTTAATGTCGGTTTTCTAAAAATCAACATGAAAAATATTTGTTTCAAAAAATATTCTTTACTCTGGTTTACTCAATCCATGGAAAATATAATATTTATAAAAAAGTATCATAGAAACCACAATAAATCTAGGAAAAAACATAAAACATTGACATAATTTCCAAGGTTATCGATATCTTAGTGGATATAATTTTCTTCTGAGGAAAGATCTCATGAGGAAAAAAAAGCTTTGACTTAGAAGAAATTTTATAATCTAAAGAAATATTTGTATTTTTACCATGATCCAAAGAATTATACATAATTATAATAAAAATAGAATCATTAACCAGTATATAAATTGAGAAAACAAATTATAAAAAAATAAATATTTGAAAAATAATTATAAATACTATGAAGAGATCGCCAGAAGAAGAAATAGTTGATTTACGATGAAGATTAAATGATTTAAGACAATGGAACAATGATGATTGAAATAATAGATTGGGAAATTAATATATGTGGAGTGTGAAATCATTTAAATGACATGGTAAAAGAAAATGCAGTGTTATAAATTTTAGGCGGTAATTGAAAATTTTGATGTCGCGCTGTCAAAAAATTAGAATTCTGCATTGGTAGGATATTAAATTTTAATTTTCATGTCATTTATATGATAACCGTTGTGAAAAAATATTAAAATTTTCATTTTCATGTCGGTTTTATGATAACCAATGTGAAAAACTAGCCTTTTCACATCTGTTTTTCTAAAACCCATGTTAAAAGTCATCTTTCTCATCGGTTATAAAAACATGATATTAAAAATGCTTACCAAATTGAAGTTCATTTACCAAGATTCAATTTTACTAATTGTGGAGCTCAAATGGAGTTATAGTTCAATAGTTACGGCTGTCAGAAGTTGGACTTTTCTAAGACTTTGTTTAGATACGATCAACTTCTAATGTCTATAACTTTTGATCTGTAAATCCGTTTTAGCTCCACCACCACTCAAATCTAACCTTGTAAAATGAAATAAAAAAATTTAAACATTTTTTACATCAGTTTTCTTATAACCAATGTGAAAAATAACTTTTAACATTGGTTCTTAAAAAACCGATGTTAAAAGTCTTCTTTGAGGAATTTTAATGTCGATTTTTCTAAAACTGTTGTTAAAATTCATTTTTCACATCAGTTATCAAAAAATACATTAATTGTTTTTTACCAATATGTATTTCATTTCCCAATATTCGATTTGACTAGTCATGTATCTCAAACGGAGTTATAGATCAAAAGTTATGGTCGTCCGAAGTTGGACTTTTCTAAGACTTCGTTTAGATATGATCGACTTTTGATGTCCATAACTGTTGATCAGTCAGTCCATTTTAGCTTCACCACCACTCAAATCAAAAATTGGAAAATGAGTTACAAATTTTACAACATTTTTCACATCTATTATTAAATAACCAACATGAAAAAGTCATGAATTTGGGGTTTTTACATCGGTTATTTAATAACCGATATGAAAAACTGATTTTTCACATCGGTTATTTATAACCGACCTGAAAAAGTGATGAAATTTTCTTTTTCATGTTGGTTATATAATAAAAAATATGAAAAATCATTTTTCATATTTTCATGTCAGTTCTAGAAAACTGACGTGAAAAGGCGATGTTATAAATAGTTTTTATACTAGTGATCATAACAAGAGTTACAAAATAGGAAGTTATTTAGATGTATTAAGTATAGTTCTCAGCGTAGGATCCTTGGTCTCACCAAATCTCCAAACACATACTTCACAAACATTATCTCATTAATGAGTATAGTGGGAGGGGGTGATGTAAATTTTTTTGGGTGGATACGAATGATAATGTATATGGTTAGTTACATGTTGACGTAACAAGTTAATTGACAAAATTACTAATGCAACAAAGACATTTAGTTCATTTAAAGTCCTTACATATTATGACATAGTATGGCTTATGTTGTGTATATAATTTTTTTGATATAAAGGTATTAAATCTATACATATGATGCAAATCCTGACACTATAATAAAATCACAACATAATAGTAGTTTTTACGGGTTTAGCGGTGGTTTAAGCCATTGTTAACCCATTTAGTGGTGGTTTAATAAATCATTGTGTATATAACTGTTTGCAATAAATTCATGATGATTTATTTGTATTTAATGGTAGTTTAATCCAAGTTTCATTTTTTTTTTCATTTAGCGATGTGTTATATTGAAAAATCATTTCATTTAAAAAAACCACTGCTAAAAAATAACGATGTTTTTATTTTTTTTCAGATTTATTCTAACCAAACCACTTCTAAAAAATTTAATGGCAGTTTTGTTTAGTAGTGGTTAGATTAAACCACTAATAAAATGAGAAAAATAAAATAAATAAATAAATAAAATTTAATATAATTTAACTAAACATTAATGCACATTTTATTTATACACATCACATTTTATTCATACACATCACACATTAATAAATGACCGTATTCTCATTGTTTCATATAAGTCCTAACCCATTTTCTCAATTTGAATTTGCAATACATGTTTTTAACTTTAAAAACACTTCAAAATGTAAAAACAACATTTCAAGTCATTTTGACCAAATTGTGCATGGTTTATTTTTGCACATTGCATATTAATAAATGATTATTAACCAAAAAATGTACATTAATTTGAGCTAATTTTCTCAATTTGAGCATGTGATGTATGATTCTAACTTTAAAATCACTTCTAAATGTAAAAACTACACTTTAAGTCATTCTGAACAGACCACATGTCGTGTTAATGTGTGATTCATTCCTACAAATCACATGTCATGAACCAACCTGACTACCCCTAACATGGGCACCTGAGACGGTCCATGGGAAATCATGAAGCGCATTTCTGATCCCTATGAGATAGAAACTAGTGCCTAGGCATTAATAATACTCATTGGGAATGGTTTCACCCAATGAATTAATAAACAGGTCCCATATGAGGACCTAACATGACTCCTATATACATCGGCTAGTCATACACTTTCATAAATAATCACAATAATAATAAAAAATATGGCATGGTAGAACATCACTAGAAAACTCACAAGTGACATAGCATAAAAATAATAATCAAATGAAATAGAAAACACAACTAAAGTGTAAAAAGGGGGAACAAAAGGGAATAAGATGGGAAGCTGATAAGGCAATACATCGTCAAAAAATATACATGCTACATGCTAGAAAAAACAAACAAAAGATACAATTACCCATCACTATGTGACATGAGGGATCACCCATCATGTCACATCTACTATCTAAGATAAGATGATCAAGAACATCCACCACCTCCAAGAAATTCCTTACCCTTACCTGTATCTATATAAATGAATTTTGTATATACCTGGTGGGTATATACAAGGTGTGAGCATACTGAACCCTATAGGATCTCACCAAGTGTTCTGTATTCAACCTTTGTTAGAGAAAATAAATATTTCTAGTTTGAACATAAAGATACAAAAATAGATTTTTAACATTTAGAAAGAGAACAACTAATATAATTCAAAGCAATAGTAAATGAGCCAACATATTTAACCATTTGATTGAAAATTTAAAACATGCACATGGAAGGATACCCTAATCCCACTAAGGCTAGGGGCACCTAAAAGTTCTATATCACTAATTATGGAGACCCTAAAAAAGTGGAATGGAATTATATTCACTTCACTATACCAGTGGGGTTTGTGCATAACACTACTTCACTGGTGAGGGTGACACCATAAATAATGGGAAGGAACTTGTCCGATCTAGGTTTTCTAACCCAAGCACTTAGGGATTCCCATGAGGTTTATTTAATGCCACATATTTCATTAACCATAATTTTTACATCAATAAACTCATAAGAAGATGCATTTTTTGTTAAAAACACACTCCTTTCACTTTTCCAACATCAAAGGATAATTAAACAAGAAGTTCCATATAAATCAGTTTACCAAGAATGATTTGAATATTTTTATAGCATTCCCAAAATCAAATTTGAAGAGGCAAGAATCCACGAGTTCAACCAACAAAGGGGGAAATGAAACCACCTACATTTAGTGATGAAACCAAAAGTAATTGGATCAAATACACTTAAGAAGGAGAGGAAATACCCTTGAGATGAAAGTCCAAACCTTGCACATAAAAACCCACTACTATAAATTTGATCAAGTGGAAACACAAGACTCCATGGCTTCAGAGAAGAAGAAAAACTATGAAGGAAGTGATAAAAAGATTGAAGGAGAAGAGAGGAAGAGTTTCCATGGTGTTTACCTTGAAGGAACCTTGAAGAAGCACAAAAAAATTGATATTAGAGGAGGGAAGGATGTCATTTCATTCCTAAAAAGGAGGCTGGGTCTAGTGGGGTGATATTGGGAGAGTTAGGGAAATAATTTCAAGTAAGGGTAGTTTATAAATTTCATTATTTTTAAAATATGGTAAGACCACATGGTTTGGCCTCATGTTTTTCTAAACTGTGAAACAACCATGTGGGTCGACAATGGATCACCCAGACACTCATATAATTGGTCCACATGGCTCGACAAACCATTCACCAACAATGTGAAATTACACTATTAAAAATAGTAGGCCAGATACACAATTTTTGCAAGGTTTCCCCTAATCTTGCGCCAACTATGAAATATTTCTAGTTCTTCAAAAAAAAAACTTAAATTTTTTAAGGGAAATTCCTAGGAAAGATAGAATAAGAGTATAAGACAATAAATATATAATTCATACCTGAAAATGACACAATGGGTGTGAAAATTCTTCCCACCATATCACTTTCTTCCCCTAGAAAGTTAACTCGATGCTTGATTATCGAGCAAGTGAGGCCATTACTTCCTTATAAGAGATTACCTCTCCTACATTTCATGGGATTTACTCCTGTGTTTCCACAAGATTCAAACTAATGAAACTGAATTCCCATGAAGAACCTTAATATAAACTGGGTTCTCAGTCACATAAACATCAGGATCCAATTTGATATCTTCCCAGTTTAACACATGAGATGGATCAGGACGACACTTCTTTAATTGAGAATCATGGAAGGCATTATGAATTGCTAACTAAGGTAGAAATTACAATAGGTATACAACCTCCCCGACTCTTTATAAAATTTTTAAAGGACCCAAATATCTCAGGGTAATCTCCCCTTTCTTTCCCAATCATTAGTGGTCGAGTCAGGGTGACACCCTCAGAAATGATCAGTAACAATTTGAAAACTCCAAGTGACAATTAAGACGATCAACATAGGATTTATAATGAATTCGATTCATTTCCATATGTTTTTGGATAACTGTAATCTTTTGAGTTGTCTCTTGGATGAGGCTCGATACCATGAGAGAAGTATCATATTCCTTAGTCCAATGCTAGGGGGAATAATATGGTTGACCATATGAATATTCAAAGGGGGGAATTCAAATAGAGGATTGGTAGATGTTATTATAGAAAAATTTAACCAATGTTATATGGGAATCCCATGATCCATCAAAATCCAAAACAAAATCCCAACACATGTCTTTCAATATCTGATTCGCTCATTCAGTTTAGTAATCTGTAATGCCTCATATTTTCTGTTATTATTTTTAAATATTATATGGAATTATTTTGAGACCGGGTGCGAAGACGACACATCATTCCGAGGTCCAATGAGCCCGGAATGGTGGTTTGAACTTTTTTTTAGTTAAGTGAGTTGGCACTTGTGTGCGGTTGTGGCAGTTTCCAAACGGATGCCCGGATTAAAAATCTGAGCGCACCGTTGCGTCTGGGACGATGACTTTACCTAATAATGAGGCTAACCTCGACCGGCGTGGGTCGAGGGAAAAAGTTACTTTTATGACGTTTTAAGTAAAATAAAATAAAATAAAATAAATTAACCAATTTATTTTATTTCATTTAAGGAAATATCCGGTGCAGCGTGGCGACGGCGCAACTGTTTCCTAAATTAATGACGCGTCATAATAACTTCAAAATGGAAAGTCAACGTCATTAATGCTGCCACGTAATTAAATGACAACATGTTTCCCTTTTCAATGGGTTAATAAATTGTTGATCATTGGCAACGTTTGAGAGAAATCTCTGCCGAATCCGCAAGGTGTTAGAGAGAATTCTCAGCGACGAACGACGACAGATCGAGATCGAGGATCGCTGCGCCGACGTTGAAGGATCTCGATGACAACGGCAGTGCGACACCTTCGTCAACGATCGATCCTTTCAAAAGGTAGGAGTTTGTTATTTCAATTTCTTTTCCCTATTTTAGAGTTTAAACGACGAACGCGGATCAACCACGAACAAGTTGATCCGTGGATTCGTACGTTCTTACGGGAGGGTTTTCTTTGGGGTGATTTTGGGGGAAATAATCCATGATTTTTATTCATGTTGATCTCTGCTCAATTTTAAGCCTATTAACAGGAGTGGATCAACGCCGTGACGAACGACGATGGAGGTTCGTTCCTCATTTTGTTATTTGGATTTCCTCCCCCATTCTTTCTCGTGCGTTCTTCACGGGGTGACGAACAACAGATCGTTGCGCATCTGTTCCGCAATGAAACGATCCCAAATCGAAGTTTTGACACCGTAATGACCTTGTGGAGGTGCGACGACGATGACAGACGACGAATCAGACCGGATCGGGAAAGGGCGTTCTTCAAACGTTCTTCGCGCGGGAAGATCAAATCACATTTTTGGGGCCTATCGGAGGCCCGAAAATGACAGAATCAGCTTCGTGGTGTCGGAGAGACCAGAACCTAGAATTTTTGTGGCGATCAGATGGCTGGATTGATGAACTAAGCAGCACGGGAGGCGCGCTGGTGAAGAGCGCCGTTTCTGGAAATTTCCAGAATACACGGCGTGTACTTCCGAAGAACACGTCGTGTAGTTTGGACGGTGGCAGCTAGGGTTTCGGGGTTAGAGAAGGATCACACGGTGTGTGACCCCGGTCACACGGCATGATGGACCTTCCCCGAAGCTCGACGTGTACTTTGGGTAGTACACAGACACGGGATGCTCTACACGGCTTCAGGAGGCACGACTTGTACAGCTCGGCAGAGGAGGCTACGCAGAGCTCGACGTGTATCCCGGGGATACACGGACACGGGATGGAGTACACAACCGTGTACTCCATCACCCGGCCAGGCGAGGTCAACAGCGCAGGTCACCCCGTGTGCAGATTGCACGGGTTGGAGTACACGGGTTGGTGACCGTGTACGGGCACATGGCCAGAGTACACGGAGCCAACCCCAATGACCCAGACACGGCGTGTACTCCGTACTACACGCCGTGTATAAAGTTTTCTACACGACCAGCCTCACGAAATGGGCCGTTGTACACGGGCAGTACCCGGGGTCGGACAACACGACGTGTATCATTTCTACACACCGTGTACATTTTGGAAAACAACTTGGTCCTTTTGTTCACCGTGCCTTGAACATCTTTCATTTGGGTTAGTGCCCCTTCTTTTTGTTCCCCTGAAGGTCAGGCATCATTCCTTCACGCAGGATTATGATCCATTCATCAGGACTTTCTATGATAGAGTCAGGCATCTATCCGAGAGGCCCGGATCGAGATCCTCTATCCATTCCAGACCCTAGGTAGAGTCAGGAATCGACATGACCAACTCTACTGGGCGTTGATCCTCTACCTAGCAGGTGAATTCTGGATGAGTCGTGGTATCCGCCATGGCCCTGACAGTGATCCTCATCTGTGTATCGAAATCTTTCCCACTCAGGAGTGTGTCTCCTATAATGAGTGTATCTATATCTCGTGACAGTTCCCGACGAACAGCTCTTCCCGAACAGACGTCATCAGATCTATAAGACTCGTGGAGTGTGTTCTCCCGGAACAAGTGCATCACGGAATCTTCAGATAGAATCCCTTGAGGGGGTATGCGGTTGAGTGACTTGTCTCTAGACCACAGGTCTATGTTTTGAGTATATCTAGTTTGTTTTATATGTTTGGTAAACATATATTGTGCATAGCTGACTGTACCTTTACTTTGTGTTGCTTTGTGGTTTTCGGGGTCCTCTACTGAGTATTGTTATACTCACCCCTGCACGGGATTTGCCCGTACATCTGGTGTCTTGTGCAGACGAGCAACCTTTTGACAGAGTCCAGGGCGGACCAGGACATGACCGATATTTCTAAGTTCCCTACAGGCCGAGACGTTCCTACGACTACGAGCGGCAGTCCCAGTACCTTTGTGCTTACAGGTTGGACTTTGCAGTTTTTCAGTCTCTTGCTTTTGGTGGGCTTGTATTCTGGCCTAGTTTACTTTTACAGTACTCTACCTTTCGTCATACTCTGTTGGTTGGGTTTAGTTATATGCATGCATTTTTGTTCCTTAGTGTTTTACATTTCAGCATTTGTGGGCTTGAAGATGTGTGTGTGTGTACAGGTACTTAGGCAATGCCTCCCATGTTAGTGACATGCCTACTCGGTGCTAGTCATCAGCCCCTGTCCTATTGAAGGCGGGCTTGGGGATTCACGGCGCAGACCCTACTGGGACGGGTCGTGACAGAGTGGTATCAGAGGTGGTCGGTTCTACCTTAGGACCAAGAGTCTGTGAGTTTGGTTGGAGGCAACAGTGTTGAGTGTTTCGGGTTCGGCTTTCAGGCCAGAGACTCCAGTGTTGGTGCGACGACCAACGTATCCATACACCAGGACTCTGATAACCTGCTTTTCGACCCGGTTCATGAAAACACTGGTTGCGGGGAAATAAAAAGGTATGTGCATCATATAGGAATGGGTTGTGTCTTCCATATCCTTGGTGTCAGCTATCCAGATATACTCATTGATCGTGACACATCTTGTTTCTTTACAGGATGCCTCCGCGACGCGTACCTGCTAGGATTCAGCAGCATGATCACAAGGATGACCCCCTCAGTGACGAGGCTTCGATACAGAGACCATCCCCCTAGGTGTTTCCACCAGGTGGTGCACCTGCTATACCACCAGTGGAGCATCCAGTGGTACCTGCAGTACCGACGGGCGAGGAGCGCAGGCTTAGTGCACTCCACGAGTTTCAGAGATAGAGACCCCTCAGGTTCCGAGGCGAGCTCGACCCTCAGGTGGCCAAGGACTGGCTTGAGGCGGTGACCAGAGTTTTCCGTCTAGTGAGGACACCGACAGACCAGATGGCGGTCCTAGGAGTGAGCCTTCTTCAGGGTTCGGTGGGACGATGGTGGAGTCTGACCACACAGACTCACGACAAGGAGACTCTTTCATGGACAGAGTTTGAGCGACTCTTCAGGGAGGATTTCTCTCCGATTACGCTAAGAGCTATGCGCATCCAGGAGCTTCTTCAGCTCCAGTAGGATAGTATGACGGTGGCTGACTATTCATTAAGGTTCACCAACCTCTCCAGGTACTCGATGGATATGGTCAGGGATCATTACTTCAAAGCTCGGACCTTCGAGCGATGTCTACGACATGACATCCGATCTAGTGTCGTGCCTCTATGCATTTCGACTTATGCTGGAGTGATTGAGCGGGCCTTGGTGATCGAGAGCTTCTTGGCAGAGCAGAGACAGTCGCTGACAGTCAGCAGTAGGCAGACAGGTGCAGAGACACCGGCAACAGGGAGCCGACGTCAGGCACATGGATCTGGACGTGGGAGACGTCATAGGAGGACCCAGGACAGGGGATCGATAGTCCAGGGCTCTCAGGTTGGATACAGTCAGCCTAGGGAGAAGCGATGCTATGCATGCGACGGTAGGGGGCATCTCGCTAGAGATTGCCCGACACATCGAGCTGCTGACAGGGAAGTGGTGGATGAACCACCGAGGTAGAGGCAGAGAACGGAGCAGGCAGATCCGCCAGGCGGCGGGCGTGGTAGAGGAGCAGGGAGAGTTGTAGGTGGTGGCAGATGCTTCGACTTACTTCCACCACCACTCCCAGGAGGTCCGCACCAGGCTCAGGGAGCTGGGGGACAGGGACGGGGAAAACTGCATGCGGTCGAGGCATACGACCCAGGGGCTCCAGGGATGATTCGAGGTACGATCTGTGTCTTTTCTACCTTAGCTGCCGTACTCATAGACACATGTTCCAGTCATTCCCTTATATCCACATGTCTTGTACAAAACCTTGAGATTCCGGTAGAACCGTTGACTCGATCCTTACGCATGGAGACACCTACGGGAGGAGACTCTACAATCACACACCATTGCAGACAGTGTGATCTTACCCTTGGAGGTGAGAGTTTCGGTTATAACCTCTTGGTGGTAGCGTCGAGGCCTTACGACGTCATTCTCGGTATGGATTGGTTATCTTCAGTCCATTCCCAGATTGACTGTTTTAGGCGAAGAGTGCGGTGTGTCCACCGTGATGGAACAAGGTTTTCTTTTGTCGGAGAAAAGGAAACCCAGGCAGCACAAAATGGGCTCATGCATAGGAGGGGGAAACCGATCACTCATGAGTTGGCTAGCCTTACCCTCGGAGTAGTAGATTTTGTGAGCTCTCAGTTCCCAGCAGTGGTGGTGGAGTATGAGGACGTCTTTCCGGAAGATGTTCCAGGGTTACCTCCCCACCGAGAAATTGACTTCTGCATCCACTTACACCCCGGGACGACACCGATTTCCTCATCAGCTTATCGGATGGCTCCCGCGGAGCTTCGCGAGCTGAGGGTGCAGTTGGAGGATTTGCAGAGCAAGGGTTTCATAAGACCCATCGTCTCACCCTGGGCGGCTCCAGTCTTGTTTTCCAAGAAGGCAGACTGGAGTCTGAGGTTGTGCATGGATTACCGGCGCCTGAACCTAGTGACGGTGAAGAACAAATATCCACTGCCGATAATTTATGACCTCTTCGATTAGCTAAGAGGGGCACAGTGGTTCTCGAAGGTTGATCTTCGATCAAGCTATCACCATCTACGAGTGCGAGATAGGGATATACCGAAGATGGCTTTCAGATGTTGCTACGGTCACTATGAGTACTTGGTGATGCCCTTTGGCGTGACGAACGCCCCTGCAGTGTTCATGGGGTTGATGAAACGGATCTTCCAGCCGTACTTGGACCGGTTCGTAGTAGTCTTCATCGACGACATCCTTGTGTACTCGGTGTCAGAGGAGGAGCACGCGAGACACCTGCGGATGGTTTTGGACGTACTTCGGGAGCACCAGCTTTATAGGAAGCTCTCAAAGTGTCAGTTCTGGATTTGGGAGGTCCACTTTCTGGGACATGTCATCTCAGTAGATGGAGTAGCTATGGACCCAGCCAAGGTGGAGGCTGTGTTACATGGGAGCCACCTCAGAGCGTGACAGAGGTGCAAAGCTTCCTTGGGTTGGCAGGATATTACCGGAGATTCATCCCTGATTTCTCCCGGATATCAGCACCGATGTCGACCTTGACCAGGAAGGGGAAACCCTTCGTGTGGAAAGAAAAGTTCCAGAAGGCTTTTGAGAAGCTAAGACAGAGTTTGAAGAGTGCCCCAGTCTTGAGATTGCCGGAGGAGGGTGTCGAGTACATACTTTTCTGCGACGCATCAGGGACCAGGCTCGGCTGTGTCCTGATGCAGCGACACGCGGTGATTGCTTATGGTTCGTGCCAGCTTAGGACGCATGAGTAGAACTATACGACCCATGATCTTTAGTTAGTAGTGGTAGTCTTCGTATTAAAGATGTGGCGACACTACCTTATGGGCGAGCAGTTCATTGTCTACTCTGACCACAAGAGCCTCAAGTACATCTTCTCACAGAAGGATCTGAATCTGAGGAAGAGGCATTGGCTAGAGTTCCTCTAGGACTATGATTTCCAGATCATCTATACTCCTGGGAAGGGGAACAAGGTGGCGGACGCTCTTAGCAGAAGGTCGAGCTCACAACTGTTGAGTGAGGCGACACAACAATTAGCCGCATTACAGTTATCCTTCGTGGATGGAGAGGATACAACTTACCTACAGTCGATGGTTGTCACCCCTCCACTCTTACAGCGAGTTAGGGAGGCACAACTTGGGGATGTCGACTGTGTGACCTTACGTGCTTAGTTATCCACATGACATGCTCCTGATGGATATTCGCAAGGTGGGGAGCACACACTTCTTTTCAGAGGATGCACTGTTGTACCAGTGGCGTTGTAGGGGGAGGTCCTGAGGGAGTTCCATACATCCCCTTTGGCGGTACATCCCGGAGTGGCAAAGATGTACCAGGACCTCCGACGTCAGTTCTGGTGGTCAGGCATGAAGAAGGCAGTGGCAGAGTTCATTTCTCGATGCCTCACATGCCAGCAGGTGAAGGTTGAGCACCAGGTTCCAGCAGGGTTATCTCACCCCCTGGAAGTTCTAGAGTGGAAGTGGGATGGAATATCAATGGAATTCGTGACAGGCTTACCACGGATGTCCAAGGGGCACGATTCCATCTGGGTGATCGTTGACCGACTCACCAAGTCGACCCACTTCCTAGCTATCAGGGAGCAGAGTTCCGTAGATATCTTGGGACGCCTCTACGTACATGAGGTAGTTCAGCTTCATGGCATCCCCTCGACTATAGTCTCAGACCGAGACGCCCGCTTCACATCCCGGTTGTGGAAGGGATTGCAGGAGGCTTTTGGGACTCAACTGCGCTTGAGCACAACATTTCATCCCCAGGCAGATGGTCAGACGGAGAGGACCATTCAGGTTCTGGAGGATATGTTGCGAGCCTGTATCTTGGACTTTGGTCATAGCTGGGAGGACCACCTACCACTGGTGGAGTTTGCGTACAACAATAGCTACCACTCCACCATCGGTATGGAACCGTTCGAGGCCTTGTACGGGAGACCCTTCCGGTCACCGCTTTGCTGGACCGACCCCGGAGAGTCATCACTCATGGGTCCAGAGTTAGTGCGAGCTACTACAGAGAAGGTGCAGATCATCCAGGAGCAGATGAAGACTGCACATAGCCAGAAAAATTCTTATGCTGACAGACGACAGAGACCTCTGGAGTTCGAAGAGGGAGACCATGTCTTCCTTCGGGTCTCACCTCGACGAGGGTTGAAGATATTTGGCTGAGGCGGAAAGCTATCTCCGAGGTTCATCGGACCTTTCCAGATCCTGGGAAGAGTTGGCGAGGTGGTGTACCGCCTGGCTCTACCGCCACAGTTGCATCGGGTACATGATGTCTTCCACATGTCGCAGCTGAGGAGGTACATGCATAACCCATCGCACGTCATCGACTGGGGCGAGCTGGACATCGAGGATGGGGTGACCTTTGCTGAGTACCCGGTGGAGATTGAGGATCGGCAGGAGAGGATCCTTCATGGGCGATCGATTCCCTTAGTGCGCGTCCGGTGGCAGCACGAGAATCTTCAGGAGATCATGTGGGAGCGGGAGGCCCAAATCCATGCCCAGTACCCTCATCTTTTTGAATAGCCTTTGTTTTGGATTTTTGAGGACATAAAGCCCCAAGGTGGGGAGAATTTAATGTCTCAGTTATTTTTAAATATTATATGAAATTATTTCGAGACCGGGAACGAAGACGACACATCATTCTGAGGTCCAGTGAGCCCGGAATGGTGGTTTGAACTTTTTTTTAGTTAAGTGAGTCAACACTTGTGCGCGGATGTGGCAGTTTCCAAAAGGATGCCCGGATTAAAAATCTGAGCGCACCGTTGCGTCCGGGAAGACGACTTTACCTAAGAATGAGGCTAACCTCGACTGGCGTGGGTCGAGGAAAAAATTTAATTTTCTGACGTTTTAAGTAAAATAAAATAAAATAAATTAACCAGTTTATTTTATTTCATTTAAGGAAACATCCGCTGCAGCGTGGCGACGATGCAACTGTTTCCTAAATTAATGACGCGTCATAATAACTTCAAAATGTAAAGTCAACATCATTAATGCTTCTGCATAATTAAATGACAAAATGTTTCCCTTTTTAATGGGTTAAGTAATTGTTGATCGTTGGCAACATTTGAGAGGAATCTCTGCCGAATCCGTAAGGCGTTAGAGAGAATTCTCAACGACGAACGACGACAGATTGAGATCGAGGATCGCTGCGCTGATGTTGAAGGATCTCGACGACAACGACAGCGCGACACCTTCGTCAACGATCGATCCTTTCAAAAGGTATGGGTTTGTTATTTCAATTTCTTTTCCCCGTTTTAGAGTTTAAACGAAGAACGCGGATCAACCACAAATAAGTTGATCCGCGGATTCGTACGTTCTTACGGGAGGTTTTTCTTTGGGGTGATTTTGGGGGAAATAATCCATGATTTTTATTCATGTTGATCTCTACTCCGTTTTAATCCTATTAAAGGGAGTGGATCAACGCCGTGACGAACGACGGCGGAGGTTCGTTCCTCATTTTGTTATTTGGATTTCCTCCCCCATTCTTTCTCGCGCGTTCTTCGCGTTCTTCACGGGGCGACGAACAACGGATCTTTCCGCATCCGTTCCGCGACGCAACGATCCCAAATCGAAGGTTCGACACCACAATGACCTTGTGGAGGTGCGGCGACGATGGCGGATGACGAATCAGACCGGATCGGGAAAGGGCGTTCTTTGAGCGTTCTTCACGCGGGAAGATCAAATCACGTTTTCGGGGCCGATCGGAGGCCTGAAAATGATGGGAGCATCTTTGTGGTGTCGGGGTGACCAGAAACTAGAAGTTTTGCGGCGATCGGATGGCCGGATTAATGAACGGAGCAGTACGGGAGGCGCGCTGGCGAAGAGCGCCGTTTCTGGAAATTTCTAGAATACACGGCGTGTACTTTCGAAGAACACGCCGTGTAGTTCAGACGGTGGCGGCTAGGGTTTCGGGGTCAGAGAAGGATCACACAGTGTGTGACCCCGGTCACATGGTGTGCTGGACCTTCCCCTAAGCTCAGCATGTACTTTGGGTAGTACACAGACACAAGATGCTCTACACGGCTTCAGGCGGCACAACGTGTACAACTCAGCAGAGGCGGCTACGCGGAGCTCAGCTTGTATCCCGGGGATACACAGACACAAGATGGAGTACACGACTGTGTACTCCATCACCCAGCCAGGTGAGGTCAACAGCGCAGGTCACCCCATGTGCAGATTGCACAGGTTGGAGTACACGGGTTTGTGACCGTGTACGGGCACATGGCCAGAGTACACGGAGCCAACCCCAGTGACCCAGACACGGCGTGTACTCCGTACTACACGCTGTGTATAAAGTTTTCTACATGAACAACCTCATGACATGGGCTTTTGTACACGAGCAGTACCCAGGGTCAGACAGCACGACATGTATCATTTCTACACGCCGTGTACGTTTTGGAAAATGGCTTGGTCCTTTTGTTCATCATGCCTTGAACATCTTTCGTTTGGGTTAGTGCACCTTCTTCTTGTTCCCCTAAAGGTCAGGCATCATTCCCTCACACAGGATTATGATCCCTTCAGTAGGACTTTCTGTGATAGAGTCAGACATCCATCTGAGAGGCCCGGATCGAGATCCTCTATCCATTCCAGACCCTAGGTAGAGTCAGGCATCGACATGACCAACTCTACCAGGCATTGATCCTCTACCTAGAAGGTGAATTCCGGATGAGTCGTGGTATCCTCCATGGCCCTGGAAGTGATCCTCATCTGTGTATCAAAATCTTTCCCACTCAGGAGTGTATCTCCCATAATGAGTGTAGCTATATCTCGTGACGGTTCCCGATGAACAACTCTTCCCGGACAGACATCATCAGATCTATAAGACTCATGGAGTGTGTTCTCCCGGAACGATCGCATCATGGAATCTTCAGATGGAATCCCTTGTGGGGGTATGCAGTTGCGTGACTTGTCTCTAGACCATGGGTCTGGGTTTTGAGTATATCTGGTTTGTTTTATATGTTTGGTAAACATATACTATGCATAGCTGACTGTACCTTTACTTTGTGTTGCTTTGTGGTTTTCGGGGTCCTCTACTGAGTATTGTTATACTCACCCCTGCACGGACTTTGCCCGCACGTCTGGTGTCTTGTGCAGATGAGTAGTCTTTTGACAGAGTCCAGGGCAGACCAGGACAGGACCGAGCTTTCTGAGTTCCCTACAAGCTGAGACGTTCCTACAGTTATGAGTGACAATCCCAATACCTTTGTGCTTACAGGTTGGAATTTGCAGTTTTTCAGTCTCTTGCTTTTGGTGGGCTTGTATTCTGGCCCAGTTTACTTTTACAGTACTCTACCTTTCGTCGTACTCTGTTGGTTGGGTTTAGTTGTATGCATGCATTTTTGTTCCTTAGTGTTTTACATTTCATCATTTGTGGGCTTAGAGATGTGTGTGTGTATACAAGTACTTAGGCAATGCCTCCCATGTTAGTGACATTCCTACTCAGTGCTAGTCACCAGCCCCTGGACTATTGGAGGCGGGCTTGGGGAGTCACGGCGCGGGCCCCACTGGGACGGGTTGTGACACAATCCGTTTGGGTATGGTTGGTGGTGTTCAATTTCACCTGAGACCCCATCACCTACTAGAGTCTTTTCTAAAACCAATAAGTAAAGTGGGGGTCCTTGTTATATATAATGGTGAAGGGAATTCCATGCATACCTTGTGATCTCCTAAACATAAAACTTTTTAAGATCCTATACCTTCATGATATCCTTCATTAGAATAAAGTGAGTGGACTTTTTTAGGAGATCAATGATGACCCAAATAACATTCTCTTTCTATGGTCTATGAGGTAGTCTGATAATGAAATACATAGATGCCTCATCCCATTTACAAGTAGGGTCAGGAAGAAGTTGAATCAAGACTAAGGGCCTCTGATGATCAACTTCTACTTGTTTCCAGGTAAAGAATCGAGATATGAAATTGGCTATATCCCACCTCGTGCCTTGTAACCAACACTATCACCTCATATCATACTATATTTTGGTGGAACCGGGATGGATGAACCTTGGAGACAAATGATAATCTTCCATCACTACCTTACTCATGGAAAATGAACTACAAAACTATCACTAAAGTATACAAGGACTTTTGAAGAGATAGACCACTCAAACATGGGCTCCCCATCATATATATTTCTCTTAATATGTTGTCATTCCTTACACTTTACCTTCTCTTGAGAAATGAGTTAGAGGAGGTAAGGAGTAAACAACACATTAATATGGAACAAAGTCTCATAATCCCCTTTCACTTTGAGATTCAATTCATCCATGAGACCCATATGGTTCTATTCCTCTCTATACTTCTTCAAAGACTGAGATGGTATCTTCCTACTCAGTATTTTGATGACAACATTCCCTTTACTATGGGTGTAAGCAATATCAAAATAAAAAATTTATAGGTACTCCAACCATCATCTCTGCTTGAGGTTTAGATATTTATGATAGAACAAGTAGCTCAGGCTTCTATGTTATATATAGAGTGTGTATTTTTCACCAAACAAATTTTTAGACCCTGAAATTCTAAAATAAGGACATTGTATTTGATAACATATACGACACACAACACTAATATTAGAAGAAAATATAACACCCTAAGAATTTATGATATATTTACTTTTAAATAAATTAAATATATTAAATATATTTCATTATATGAAACACTAATTTTAATATTCATTACATGTAACACTGAGTTTAGCTTGTGTTACATGCAACATCGAGTTTAAATGAAACATGACATATTATTAAAACATTATTATTTAATGTGATAGTTACCACCTATACGTTATAATTATGGGTATTAATAATATTAAATAAATTATGAAATTATATATTTTAAACATGTTCATTTGTTATTTATTTATTATAAATAAAATAATATCCATTTAAAAGAAAAAGAAATCTTTTTTGAAAAACTGTATTTTTCTAAAAGACGGTTTAATCGCGTTTTGCGCACATAATTTAAAATTAATTTATAAAAATTTTAGAAAATTTATTTTACAAAATAAACTTAATTTTTGAAATCATAATACCAAAATTATCTTAGGGTTAAGTTTTGGTATTTTTATGAAAAGTTTCATTTTTTGATTAATAGTGAAAAATACTGAAATTAAATTAAAAACTACCTTTTCATTTAAATTATTTATAATGTTAAATTACATGTTTAATTGGTTTTAAAGTAATATTAGTTCAATTATATATCTATTTATCTAATTTAGGTCACTATAATCATTTTCATATTGAATTTTGATATAAATTTTTTGTAAACTTTTGAGCATTTTCTCTTTAAAAACCCGCTTTCTCATCACGTCTATGAGATTAATTTTAAATTAAATTTTGACACTTATGTGAATTAAATTTATAAAATGGATTAAATATTTTTAATAATCATAATTTATCATCTATAATAAGTTTAACTTAATTTTTTAAGAAAATTAATAGTAAAAATATTGAAAATTAATTATCATGGTTAAGGTGAAAATGGATTTACTGGGAGTTAAACTAAGAAGATAAGAGTTAAAAATGACCTAAAAACTTGTAAAACTCACATTTTATGGATATATTTTGACCTTATATAAGAACCCAGATCTTTATTTCAGGTATGTATCTTGATTTCGAGTGTTTTTGAGAAAAATGAGAGTTTTGGGAAATTTAAGGAGTACACGCCGTGTACTTAGGAGTACACGCCGTGTACCCAGTTGCCGTAGGTATCCGTGTACTAGCCATGTAACGGTTGAGTACATGGCCATGTGGGGTTACCTAGATATTGCCTAAAGTGGGGCCTAGTAAAGGAATATACACATCGTGTATCTTTAAAGAACACACTGTGTATTTTTATTTTTAATTGATATATCGGACTGGGACCGCGTCTTGTTTACAAAAATGAATTCTTATGGATCGGTCTCATCCAGGAGTGATGGGAATCACCAAATATTCTATGAGCCCCCGATCCATCGTCTGTTCTCTAAATCAAACATCGTCGATTGCTTTGGAATATCCATAGTGAGTTCTTTCTTCTTTTAGAGCCCCCCTCCCGATTTCTCTTCTTTTGTGAGATATTTGAGGTTGATCATTTTTGAAATTTTTTTATATCTACGATGTTCTAGGTCGATTCAAAGGATAAGGTTAAACTATATCAATCGTACAACATTGAGGTAGGTGGTTTGTGCCTTTCCATAGTTTGTCTTTGGATTATATGTGCACAAAGTGCTGAATACCCTAGTTTAGGGTATTGTGTGTTTTGGATATTTAACCTTGTTGATGATTGTTGTGGTTTTATTTCTTAAGTAAGGGTTCTTGATTATTAATAAGGTTTATTTCCTTGCTATGGATGTGTTTTCCCACGTTTGTTTGATATTGTCCATTAGGTCTAGAACTGCCAGTTAGGCTGGTTTGTTTTACATGCCTAGTGTTGTTAGGATGAAGTTGATTTTATATTACATGCTTGTGATATGAATTATAGTTGATTATCCTTGTAGTAGATGCGATTACTTTGGTTGTTGGATATATTTTGTGCACGATTGTATTACACAGGGCTGTGAGAACCTGCTGTAGTTAGACCACAGGGGGAATTGATATTGAGGGCTTCCCCAGAGTGTCTGTTATACTTTTGATATTGTGAGACCATAGGGGGTATGGACGTTGAGTTCTCCCTTAGAGTGTATATAGTATACCATTATGATACCATAAGGTTAATGGACGTTGAGTGCTTCCTCATAGAGTCTGTAGTTATCATTAAAAGACCACAGGGGGAATTGACGGTGAGTGCTTCCTCAGAGAGTCTTTGTCTTTGTGAAACCAGAGGGGTTAGACTGTGATAACTTTCCTATAGGGTTGTTTGTGAATGATTGGTTTAATAATTAATAAATGTAAATGAATGTAGTTTGAAACTATAGGATTGTTTACTTTTGAGTACTTCATTGTTTATTACTTCATTTTTCATATTGTCTGCTATATATATTCACTGATAGTTAGGAATAGATCTTTGTGTGGTTGCCTATTGGGATTCATCTCACACCCTGTTTGGGTCATGCTTTTAGGCCCAAACAGATTATATTATTGTAGGTATAGATAAGGGAAAACACCCTTCTACTTCAGGTACATGATTGTTGTGGAGATGGAGAGAATATGACTAAGATGAGGCTTACGATGCTGATAGAGTTTATTTGTTTCCTTTTGTAATTTGGTTTAGTATTGCATTTCCATCATTTTGACTTGTTTGGATGCTTTCCTAGTTATATGTGACATGCATTATTTATATATGAGCTCCAATTGTTTATTTACTTTTAGTCTTTCGATGTTTACTTATTGCATGGTATTACTGCTTCTACCACTATTATCTATTTTCTTCTACTATGTTACTATTCCAATGAGGGTATAGTTTCCCCACTATCACACCCAAGGCCCTTGCTTCTAGTTGGCAGCCTCTGGCGCTCGGGGAAATGCGCTTGAGGCCATGTGACCAATCGGGTACGGGGCACCTTTGGGTGGCACCCAGAACCGGTTTGTTACACCTTATCTCTCCTATTTTCAATAATAGCCCATTTTTTGAGATTTTTTCATGATAAAAATGTGGGTATGATTGAATCTTTTCAAAAAATTACAAGTGTGACACTCACCTCACTTATAAAAGGCCACCCTCTCCTATATTCTTCACACCTTAAGACATATTTGGTTTTAAAAATACCTGACCAAATAACTTTAAAAATTCCCTCATATAATACTATAATCCTTATTTTGGGAATAAATACAACCTAGGATGTCTTTAGTGCAAACCTGAGGAGGATACCCAAAGAAGAGGTAACATTCTTCAATGAGTGTTTTTATTTTATTTCTTCCTCCAAATCCTTCATTTTTTTGTTAAAACTTGATGATATAATAACCTAATTATCTTAAATATAATGGTATGTTTTTATAATAATTTAATTACCTATAACCATCTATACTTCCATAAAATGAGTTACAAAATCACCATTCATGTGTATGGTGGACTACTGCCTCACGAACCGATGTCACTCGTTCTTCCATTACCACCTTTCACGGTTGAGTATGATGATATATATAAAGTATATATATGATATTTATAACATATTTATACCTTTTGATTCATTATATCACACACACACACACACACACACATATATATATATATATATTTACTTTCCATTCTGTAGGGGATATGATAATGTTTCTTGTGTGTACGATGGACTACCACCTCACGAACCAATACGATTCATCTTTCACTAACGCTTTACAAGGAATGTAATAAAATTAAAGTTAATAAATATATGTGATATATAAGAAATAATTATTATATTAATTACATATTTATAATTCTAAAAATATAATATTCTTTATTACCTTTTCACTCACTTAAAGATGATAACATCATTCATATATGTGTGGACTACTGCCTTCACGAAGCGATGCAACTCTTTTTTCATCATCACATCATATTAGATGGTATATATAAGTATATTTATATAAATAATATGAAATATATATGATATAATTATCATATTTTAAATATAAAATATTACTTATCACCTTTCCATAATGATCCTTGAAAAATGAAAATGTTACTCGCACATACGTACGACCTATCATCTCCATGATCATAACGTACTTCATTTTTCATAAACCATATTTAATGATTGGTTTTAAAAGTATAATTGATATAAAAATATTATAATTATTTAATTATAATTATTTTAGATATGATATAACTATATAATATGTGCAAGGATTAGAACTTTCATGACGAAACACACATGAGAAAACAAGACAATTAACACCCGAAGCAATGAAAATAATGAAATATTATTAATAAAAGGGTGATAATATATTATAAAAGGTTCATATATGATATTATAAACATTAATATGGTACTTATATAAGTTAATAACATTTTTAAAACCACCATACAGGAGGTTAAATCACATTCAACCGAAATGAAGCGTGAGGTAAGGGATTTATTAATTCAATTTCCATTCATTGGGTTAAAATTATACTTCATTGATTATGATATTATAAGATTATGTGTATAATGACTTTTAATTATATTATGTTGTATTTACACTTTTTTATATGTATTTATAATCGATACACATAATCGATTCATTGATTAATTCTTACTTCAACGTTATGATCATTGTAAGAGTTTATTTCACAATCTCATTCTAATCGAGATTGTTTATTCTTAAATTTCAATTGAAGAAAATTATTTGATAATTATATAATAAAGACATTAAATTTTATTATCCTATGGGTATTCATGATATTTTCATGTAATGTCACTATTTTTACATTATTCGGTACTTAAAATGTTTTATAATTTTTTTAAGAAAATCCAACTTCATTTCTCTCTTCAGTTGGAAACTTGTTTTCTTTAAAAAAACATGTTTTATTAAAACGTTTTCAAAAATGTTTTTAACCTTTTCAAAATGATTTATTAAATTAATTTTAACCATTTTTAATTTTTAAAAAATGTTTTCAAAGGAATCTTTATGTTTTTTTCAAAACAATTCCCGTTTGACTTTTACTGAAAATATTAAAGGGATCTTCTTATCATTTTTTAAACAAGGCACTTTTCTAACATTTTTACAGTGAAAAAGGAATATTCTTTTTAACTTGTACGACATGTATAGAATTAACCACCATCATGACAATCATTTATTTGAAATTTCCTTTACAAGTTTACAAATATCTTTTTAAAGAAAATGTTTTCCTAATATTCTAGAAATTCTTAGTTTTTAAAAGTAATTTTCAAAGAAAAGGTTTTTCAAAAGGTTTTATTTTAAAAAAGTGATTTTCAAAATGAAAAGGATATTTTCCTTAAGAATTTTTTTAAAGATAATTTTATGGTATTTCTATTCATCAATGAGAACAACCATTTATTCTTACTCCAATGGATATATATTGTATTGATACCATCCTTATTCTTTCTATGGATAGTTTATGATCATTTTAACTAAGTAAAGTATTGACATTCACTTCCTTGATTCATCTTTGTAGAAATTAATTATCCCTTGAGTTATTTACTTTCCTATAGAAACTAAATTTCACCTAAATATCAACATTATTTATCATGGATATGTTTATTTATTAAACCACGTATCATTTATACATATGGTGTTTTACTTTGATAGTTATTTGATTAATTGGGGAAATATTGATAAATCTGTATCTTTTACTCAATACATATATTTTTTTGATAAGGAACATTGTTTATGAATTAAATTTATTATTCAATATATGAGGAATGCTTTGGAAATTTAGTGATGGGTGGGAGAAAATTTTATATAGCCCCTCGATGCATCAACAAGTATCATGAGACAAATTAGTTGGCCAAATCCTATAAGTTTGTACCCAGTAGTTTTAAACTATCTTGTGAAAGGTCTTGATAGTAGAAGTATAGTTGGCCAAACCAGATTGGTTTTTACCCAGTAGTTTTAAACAATCTTATGAAATGTATAGAATGTATAGGTATTATGTGCCTGAGACATGAAATACAATAATCAATAATTTCCTTCATTAATAATTCATTTATTATTATCCATGATATTTTTATAATGTATTATCTTTAGATGCATTTAATTTTAAGTTTATAGATTAAATGATATGTGTTCTCAGTTATTTACCTTCCCATATTGATTATTACTTATCTATTCATGATGTTAAGTTATTTAAATGGCATGTGTGTTCATTTATTTACCTTGACAAGTTGATTATTCTTATTGATTCATGATAGATTCCTCTATACTTAACCCTTACTAAGCATTTGATCTCACTCTTATTTTGTTCCCATTCCCAAGAATCTAAAAAGTGTACTATGATTGTCATGAAAGGGTGTTCTAGAGGTAATAATGTTATTTCTAAAAAAAAGTTTTGTGAATTGTATATTCAAATGTTATACAAGACTCATGTATGTATCTAGTTTACTAAGACTACAAAACTATTTGGTCCTTTGGGATATGATTCCTTGTATCTTATACTAACGTAATAAAGTAGGCACCGAATCCAGGATATTGAGGTTGGGATCACTATAGTTGGTATCAGAGGAATTTTAATAGAAACATTGGAAACTAGATTTACGAAAACATAGATTGGGGAATATAACCATATTATAAACATTAAGTGTAAGTATAGAAGAACATAATAAAGTTTTGATAACATGAATATTATGTTGCTTTTATTAGAATACATCCCTGTCTAGATACTACAAGTTGAATTGGTTCTGACACAAATGTACCTAGGGGTAATAGCTCTGAAAAGGGAGCATTAGGCTTGACCCAATCATCACCAGGTGCATGAAAATAGGTCTTATTGTGCACCTAGTTTGACACTTATAGGGGATATGCTTAGGATAATTTATATTTTCTTTACAAACTATTATGAAGGATTTAAAAATAGAGATATCATAAAATAAACCATGTTTATAATTATTGGATTAACTATGCATAAAATTTTAAATTTATGTTAAGTATTTAACTAGTTTTGTGATTATACATTATGTTTCATAATGATATGATCTAATCTAGTGTATTCCATCATTTAGAAATTGTGCCTAACAAAAGGAACGAGAACCTCATCAAAGTACATAATCTAATGAGTAACAATGATAATTTCTTTGATGAGATTAATCCAATCCTTAAAAGGTAACCAGTCTCCATAATATTCTCATCATATGAGGTCATAATATCATTTCATAACAAGATAGAGAAATAATTATCTAAGTATTATGGATTTGGAGGGAAGCACGAGAAGAATAAGATGGCTGGGAAAAATTTGTATAAAGGGAATAAGGTAATGAAGGATTTTCCTACATGTGATAATTGTGGAAATAAACACCATGGTACTTGCTTAAAAGGAATGGGAGTTTGCTTCAAGTTTAGAGAGAATGGCCACCATGATTTTGATTTAAAGGGTAAGAAAAAAGTTTTCAATGTACAATACTTCAACTGTAAGGAGATGGGGTACTATAAAAATCAAAGTATTAAGAATTAAAGGAATATATGTCAAAATAATATAATGGATCATGGTCAAGCTTATGTCATTTGATTATTTTTTCAATGATATCCTAGTTATAATAATTATTAAATGTATAAGGATTATACTGTAATACTTTTTTCATTAAGGATTTGAAAGCATATGTTGAACAATATCGATGGCCAATAGAAATGATTTAGTGGTAAGTTGAACTTTTTGGAAAGCACATGATTGAGATAAAGACAAACCTTAATATGTTTATGATGTTAGGATAATGATATTGAGATAAAGAGATTATTGATATAGATAAAGTAAATTGGATAGTACTGACTACCTTAGAACTGATTAATGATTTATTGAAAAAGTGGTTTATACTTGATGGAGTTTACTGCATTTTTGTATTTAAGGAATATATCCAATAATATGCGTTTTACTTAATAAATAAGGAAGCATGAATGTTTTTAATAAGGTTTTATAGCAATTTAGGTTATTACCATGTTTCAAGAGAATACATGATGAATGTATTCACATGTTTGGTATGTGATTATTATGAGATATTTCATGTTGTTTTGGGGATTAATGATAATTTCATCTTGGAAATTCAGTGACCTTGTTTCTAAAGTTATGAATCATAATATTTTGGAAGGTCCATAAGGTTAACCATTTATGAAATGGTTTAAGTTTAAATTTGGATGATGTTTTAGAGATCAATGTATTACTTCACTATATAGAGATTTATGCATATTGGATAACTTGTAAAAGCCATATTGGTTTTCAAAAATATTTGGAGAAGATAGAAATAATTTTCACTCTTTCATGGTTCTTACAATCCATTAAAAGTGAATTTTAGTGCTTTAGGCATAAAAAAAATCATTTTTGGACATTCATTTCTTGGAGTAAGTGATGAATTGGAAATTGATCAAAGAACAACCAAAGGATGAAATTTTAATTATGAAATAGAAACATATCTAATAATTATATTTCATTATATTCTTAGACAATAAAATAATTACTCAATTTTAGGAGAATGATCTTGAAACAAAAATGTTATCCTATTACATTCATATTTGATGAATTAGATGGTCTTTTAAATCATCACAAATTTATGGTTTTGAGGTCATTAGATTTCCATTGATCAATCACTTTATTATGATCAATGACCTCTATCATTATCTATAATTATTTACTTTTTTCTTCCATGTCAATATATTCACTTTCCATTAATGTTCTCCTTTATTGAAACCTAGTTATGTATTATTTCATATGATCTTTATACTCCCCTTCCTCTCTAATTAAGAGGATATTTTATTAACTCTTTTTACGATGTGGGTTTTCAAAAAAATAATTTTAAAATATGAAACCATTGATTATAAAGATCAATTTTAAATTTTAAGGACATAATTTATTTAAGGTGGGGAGAATGTAACACCCTAAAATTCTAAAATAAGAACATTGTATTCGATAATGTATGTGACACACAACACCAATCTTAGAAAAAAATATAACACCCTAATAATTTATGATATATTTATTTTTAAATAAATTAACCCTCTTAAATATCTTGAATTACATTAAAAACTGAGTTTATCTTTTATTACACGCAACACCAAGTTTAGCTTGTGTTACATGCAACACTGAGTTTAAATAAAATGTGATATATTATTAAACCAATATTATTTAATGTGATGGTTATCACCTATCCATTAAAATGAAAGGTAAAATAAATTATTAAAATATATAGTTTACACACATTCATTTTTTATTTATTGATTAGAAATAAAAAAATAATCATTTAAAATAAAAATAAATGTTTTTTGAAAAACTGTATTTTTCTAAAATACGGTTTAATCTCTCTTTGCACACATAATTTAAAATTTATTTATAACAATTTTAGAAAATTTATTTTAAAAAATAAACTTAATTTTTTAAATTATAATACCAAAATTATATTGTGGTGAATTTTTGGTATTTTTCTTAAAAGTTTCATTTTTTGATGAATAGTGAAAAATATTGAATTTTAATTGAAAACCGCCTTTTCGTTTAAATTATTTATAATGTTAAATTATATTTTGAATTGGTTTTAAAGTAAAATTAGTTAAAATATATATCTATTAATCCAATTTATGTCACTATAATCATTTTCATATTAAATTTTGCTATAACAACTTTGTAAACTTTGGAACATTTTCTCTTTAAAAGCCCGCTTTCTCGTCACATCTACGAGATTGATTTTAAATTAAAATTTTCAAAATATGTAAATTGAATTTGTAAGAATGGATTACATATTTGGAATCATAATAATTTATAATTTATTACAAGACCAACTTAATTTTTTACCAAAATGAATAGTGAAAACAATAAAAATTAATTATCATGGTTAAGGTAAAAATGGATTTGTTGGGGGGTTAAACTAAGAATATAAGGGTTAAAAATGACCTAAAAACTTTTAAAAAACCCATTGTCTGAGAATATGTCGACCTAATCTCTTATATTTTCAATAAATACACATTTTGGAAGCTTTTTTCATGATAAAAATGTGGGTATGATTGAATCTTTTCAAAAAATTACAGGTGTGCCACTCACCTCACTTATAAAAGGACACCCCCTCTCCTCTCTTCTTAAAACCATCAAACCTATTTGGTTCTACTAATACCTAACCAAATAACTTTCAATATTTCCTCATATCATACTATAATCCTTATTTTTGGAATAAATCCAACTTAGGAATGCTTTAGTGTAAACCTAAAGAGGATACCCAAAGAAGAGGTAACGTTCTTTAACAAGCGTTTTTATTTTATTTCTTCCTCCACCTCCTTAAATTATTATTAAAACATGATGATATAATAAAATAAGTATCTTCCATATACTAATATGTTGTTATAATAATTTCATGACCTAGAACCATCTCCATTTCCATCAAATGGGTTACTAAATCATCGTTCGTGTGTACAGAGGACTACCGCCTCACTAACTAATGTCATTCATTCTTCCATTACCACCTTTCATGGTTGGGTATGATGATGGATCTAAAGTATATATATATATATATATATATTATATTTATAAAATATTTATACCTATGTATTAATTAGATAATATATATATATATATATATATTTTACTTTCCATTCCATAGGGGATACGATAACGTCGCTCATGTGTATAACGAACTACCGCCTCACGAAGAGATATGATTCGTCTTTCAATAACGCTTTACTTAGAATGTAATAAGGTTAAATTTAATCAATACATGTGATATAAATGAAATAATTATGATATTCATGATATATTTATCATTCTGAAATGATAATATTCTTTATTACCTTTTTACCCACTTAAATATGATAACATCATTCATGTATGTGTAGACTACCGCCTTCACAAAGCGATGTGAATCTATTTTCATCACCACACCACTTGGATGATATATATAAGTATATTTAAAGACATAATATGGTATATATGATATTATTATCATTTTTAAAATATAAAATATTACTTACCTCCTTTACATAATGATCATTGAAAAATGGAAACGTTACTCATGCGTATGTATGACCTACTGTCTCCATGATCGTCATATACTTTATTTTTCATAACCATATTTCATTATTGGTTTTAAAATTATAATTGATTTAAAAATATGATAATTATTTCATGATAATTATTAGGGATATGATATAACTATATAATATTCATAATAATTGGATCTTTCATGATGAAACACACATGAGAAAACACGACAATTAACACCTGAAATAATGAAAATAATGAAATATTATTAAAAAAAGGGTGATAAAATGTTATAAAAGGATCATATATGATAATATAAATATTAATATGGTTCTGTTATAAGTTAATAACATGTTTAAAACCACTATACATGAGGTTAATGCATGTTCAAACAAAACGAAGCGTAAGGTAAGAGATTTCTTAACTTAATTTCCGTTCATTGAGTTAAACTTATACTTCATTGATTATGATATTATAAGATTATGTGTATAATTAATTTTCATTATCTTATGTTTTATTTACACTTTTTTATGTGTATTTAAAATTGATATACATAATCGATTCATTGATTAATTCTTACTTCAATGTTATGATCATTGTAAGAGTTTATTTCACAATCTTAATCTAATCGAGATTGTTTATTCTTGAATTTCAGTTGAAGGAAATTATTTGATAATTATCTAATAAACCCATTAAATTTCGTTATACTTTGGTTATTCATGATATTTTAAATTAATAGTACCATTTTACACTCTTTGGTACTTAAAATGTTTTAGAAAATGTTTTTAAGAAATTCTAACTTTATTTATCTCTTCAATCAGAAATCTATTTTCTTCTAAAACCTTGATTTCTAAAAATGTTTTTAACCTTTTTAAAATGATTTATTAAATAAATTTCTAACCATTTTTACTTTTTACAAAATGTTTTCAAAGTAATATTTATATTTTTTTCAAATAAATTCCTATTTGTCTTTTACTGAAAATATGAAAGGAATCTTCTTATCGTTTTCTGAACAAGACACTTTTCTAACCATTTTACAGTGTAAAAAATGTTCTTTTTAACTTGTACAAAATGTATGAAATTACTCTCCATCATAACCATAATTTCTTTGATTCTTCCTCTGTAAGTTTACAAGGATATTTTTAAAGAAATTTTTTTCCTATATTTTGGAAATTATTAGTTTTTAAAATTAATTTTCAAAGAAAAGGTTTTTTCAAAATGTTTTATGTTTTAAAAAAGTGATTTTCAAAATGAAAAGGATATTTTTCTCAAGAATATTTTTAAATATCTTTTTATGGTATTTTTATATGTTAATTAAAATAACCCTTTATTCTTACTTCAATGGGTATATATTGTATTAATACCATCCTTATTCTTTATCTGGATGGTTTATAACCATTTTGACCAAGGAAGGTATCGACACTCACTTCATTGATTCATTTTTTATCATTAAATTTCCCTTAAATTATTCATTTTCTTATGGACATTAAATTTCTCCTGAATATCAATATTATTTATCATAGATATTTTTATTGCTTAAACTTTATATCATTTTTACATATGGTGTTTTATTTTGATAGTTATTTGATTGACTGAGGAAATATTGATAAATCTATATATTTTACTCAATAAAAATATTTTTTTGATAAGACACATTTTTCATGAATTAAATTGACTATTCAATATATGAGTAATACTTTGGACATGCATTTATGGGTGGGGACCAAATTTTATATAGCCCCTCAATGCATCGATAGATCTCATGAGACAAATTAGTTAGCCAAACCCTATGAGTTTGTACCGAGTAGTTTTAAACTGTCTTGTAAAAGGTATTGATAGTATAAGTATAGTTTTCTAAACTAGATAAATTTATACCCAATAGTTTTAAACCATCGTGTGAAAGGTATTTATAGTGGAGGTATCATGTTTTTGAGACATGACGTCCAATAATTAAGCATTTCCTTCATTAAGAATTCAGTTATTATTACCCATGAAATTTTCATAATGATATTATATCCGGATGCATTTAATTTCCAATTTATTGATTAAATGACACGTGTTTTCAGTTATTTTACCTTGCCATATTGATTATTACTTATCTATTCATGTAGTCAAGTTATTTATATGACATGTGTATTCAGTCATTTAACTTTCCATGTTGATTATGTTTATTGATTTATACTAGCTTCTATTGTACTTAACCCTTACTGAGTATTTGTGCTCACCCTTATTTTTTTCCTTTCTTAGGAATCCATGAAGTCTACTATGATTGACATGAAATGATATGATATAGGTAATAATGTTATTATTGAAAAAAAATGTGTTGAAAATTGTATATTCAAATGTAATACATGACTCATGCATGCATCTAGTATACCAAGAATACTAAAGTATTCACTCATTTTGGATGAGATTCCTTTTTTATTATGACAATAAAATAAAGATGGCACCAGATCTAGGATATTGGGGTCAGGGTCTCTACACAAATAGTATCTCCAAAACTTAATCTTGTGCATCATAGTTGTCAGATTCAAGTTATAGGTGGGATAATTCCTCTCATTAGGTCGATGTTGATGTGAGTCGTACACATCCACATGATCATCCTATATTAGGATTCACCCTAATACCACACCTAAATCATCATATAAGACCACATATCTCCAATTGGTTTTTGGTAAAAATAGGACATAGGCTAATGTCAAATGCTAATTTAACTATTCAAAGGAATCTTGACACTCTATGCTCTATAAAACTCTACTTGCTTTTGAGTGAGTACAGTCGGAGTAGATACAAGATTTGAGAAGTCTCTGATAAAATTCCAATAATAACCTACTAGTCCTTAGAATCTTTTTATCTCAAAGATATTTCAAGTATCTTCCCATGACATAATGGACTTCACTTTCTCAAGATTAACCAAAATTCCTTGTTTGGACACTATATGTCCTAGTAACTTAACTTATTGGATCTAAAATCAATATTTGTATAGTTTTTCATAGATATAGTTCTAGAAAAAAGTCTCAAGTATGATTACCAAATGTTAGGCATGCTCCTCCTTGGTCTTTGAGTAGACCAATATATCACCTACAAACATTGTGACAAAAGATTCCAATGCTAATGAAATATATAGATCATCAAATCCATAAATACCATAGGAGTATTATTCAGGATTAAAGACATCACAAGATATCCATAGTTCCCATATATACTTTTAAAAACCATCTTGGGAATGTTATATTAATTCACCCAGAGCTGGTGGTAACATGAATAAAGATCGATTTTTGAGAACCACATTCTCCCCTTTAACTGATCAAATAAGTCATAGACATAGGGAAATGGTTACTTATTCTTGATATAAACCCAATTTAGCTTCTGATGGTCGATATATAGTGGGATATTTACATCAACCTTTTTAGCAAAGAGCACCGGGCAATCCATGGGGACATGCTGGGATGAATAAACCCATCAGCCTCTCAATCATCAAGATAGATATTTAACTCCTTCAACTTGTTAATAACTATATGATACAAAGGTAAGGATATTAGTTGTATTCCTATAATCATATTGATAGAAAACTTTAATTCTTGCTTCGATGGTGACCCTAAGAAGTCATTAGGGAGCACATCAAGAAACTATTCAACCATGAGAGGTAACTTACTACTCAGGAATTCTTCATCATATTCTAAGAGAATAGAATATATATAGAATAAAAGTTGACCGGATTCAGGAAGAGGAGGACTTGGTTGGATTGAATTAGGATACCACTCCCCATGTAATAAGCAGACACTCCCACTAGGGGCATTGAAAGATACCATTTTGTGGTAACAATTGATATTATCACTAAAATATATCATCTGGTACATCCTAAAAATTATATTGAAGAGGTTTATATTGAGGATAATGAAATCCTATGAAATATTTACCTCAAACATATAAATAACAAAAGAGGAGTATTGAAGGATATGCTCCTTATTTTTTCCCAAGAGGAGTCAATATCTCCATCACATATAGAATGGGATCAGAATAAAGATTCAATGAATTCGCCACATAGGCAGAGAAAAATGAGTGAGTGGAACCAATATTGAATAAATCAATAACTATAGATGATGAAATAAACATATTACCTCTTAATTTCATTGGTCTTATCTTAGATTCCATGGGATTTAGCTCTATGGAATGCAATTTTTTTGCTCTCAACCTGAGTTCAATTATTTCCACTAGCCTGAGGACCATTACTCAATTAACTTTGCCCATATAATGATATGATCCTTCTTCCTTAACCTTAAGGGTGAGACCTTGTGGATTTAGATACATCTGATGGTGCTTTAGATCCTCTAAAAGTAGAAGTTCCAGTGTCACTCTTTACCAAAGGATTATTCCTGAAAAACCACTAGAGGTTTCATAGTTTCCCAAAAAATTGAAACAACTTATGAATATCCAGAAAAGAAGGCTTCAAGTGACCAGGCTTTCCATAATAGTGGATAGTAGGATCTCTAACACCATAGGGAATGAATATTCCTACTAAAAAAGAGGTTGAGATCTATTTCCACTATATCTTTTAGGCTCTTCCAACTTCCTAATTCTCTTAGAAACTCTACCATCACTACAACTAAACTTAGTAGTGGTACCAAGAAAACCATACATCCCTTCTTGGTCAATCTACACCATCAATGCTTGGTTCAAAACCTCCGAATAGGTATTAAGTTTAAATAGGAAGACTTGAGACTGAATTTATAGACAAATACCCATCTCAAACTTACAAGCCTTTATCCACTCACTAGATATTGGATCTAGAGAAAAGTGGATGTGCACTGTAAACTGATTTTCATATTCCACCATGGTCTAATTTTCCTACTGAAGGGTCACTAACTCCCAAGACCTGGTGAGATCCATCATGTCTGGGTAAAATTGCTAAGATAACAACACTTAAAAACCCTTCCAATCAATATTATCATGTCTTTTAACCTGGACTACAAATTCCCACCATTTCCGGTTGGTTTCTTCTTGCATAAAGTAGCCACACATTACTTTAACTACCTTAGGAGTCTTGAGAAATTCAAAGATTCTCTATGTATTCTCTAACCAGTCCTCAACTTCATGCGAGTCAATAGTGCCCTAAAATACCAGTGGATTATGATGGAGAAACTCTTGAGAACAGTCCTTATCTTGAACTATACCCAGATCCACTCCTTGAGGATACACTATACCTTCACCTAATCCCTGTTCCTGGCCCTAACTATTCTCACCACAACCCTAATGAGATCCTAATCAATGGGAGTGTGTTCCCATGAAAAATAATCCATGCCTCCCTTAGGATGATTAATTGGGGGTCTTCAAGGAGGTATGGTTTACACGAAAACTAAATAAAATAAAGGAAACCATCAAATCACCAATAAATTTACAAATAAAAAATGATTATAAATCAATTTTAAAAGTTATATAAGGGAATAAAACAATTCACATCTATTCATAGCATATAGATCACATGTATGGTTTACATCCCTCACACCCATTCCATAGATAAAACAATAATCTAAACTAAAAAGAAAAACCATGAAATCCCAATATCCCTGGTAACTTAAGGTTCAATATTGTGAATTATAGATAAAAATTCCTTCATACATACCCCTTAAGCCCCGAAAACCCTATCTCCTATCTACCAAATGACCTAAATATAATAAACTAAAAACCTAGATATGATACCATTTTGTCATGAACCAACCCAACTACCCCTAACACAAGCACCCAAGCCAATTTTAGTAATTCTTGAAGGGTGTTCCTAGTCCCCATGAGATAACAACTAGTGCCTAGGCATCAAGAATAATCTTTGATAATGGTCTCTCCCTATGAATTAATAAACAAATCCATATGAGGACCTGACATGACCCATACACATGTTGTAAATTTATACACCTATACAAATAATCACAATAATAATAAAAATCATGACATGATAGAAAATAACAAGAAAAATAATAAGATTCAAAGCATCAAAATGATAATATATTGTACCACTCTCGTTGTGTTTTCATGATCACAAACACTCATTTATGTATCTAACAATTTCATTGAGAATTTTTTAGTTATATAATTTAAAATTCAAGTCATTCCATTGATGAAATTGATGAGTCTATTCAAAGTAATCTTGATTATATTGTTAAAGGATTCGACCTATCTCTTATCATGTTTAAATATCTTGGAATAAAGTTAGAATATCACATGAAGGACATAGAAGAATCTTGAAGTACCATTATTTGAAGTGGATTTTTGTAGGTTTCACCAGCTAGTTGGTGTTGGGAACCATCCAACTGGTTCAAGTGAATAATGACTTCTCATGCAATAGAATACCACTAACTAGATGGTGGAGGAGAACTGGCCCACAGGTGACAGAACCAGCGGTGTATCATTCTACCAGAGGACCACTGACCAACTGCTGGCCAGTAATGGATCATCGGTGGAGGATTTCTAGACCCAACTAGTTCCGAGTGACCCAATATCCTCCTAATGAGGTTCACCAAGTAGCCAATAGTGTTGATATAGAATCCCCAAGGGATAATTTAATGTTGGTAAAAATACAAAAAATTTGGCCTTCTTCAGATTCAATGAACTCAATGAATTAAATAACATTCCCAGCTCTTTTGGAGGCAATAAAATGTAGTCTTTTGTGGCTTGAAAGATAACATTGGTTACCACAAATTCCTCTTTGATCCTTGATTAAAGTTTGGCTCCTAAAAAGAAAATCTCTAGCAAGTTCTCTCCAAACTCAAAGATCCAATATCATTTCTCCATCAATCTCAATGGCTATCTCTTCCTACATCATCTCTCAACCTCTCATCCCAAATTGTACTCATTATTTTTAGATATTATAGGGTGACATTTTAATGTGTTTTTTACAAGAAAATCTTATACCTTTCATATCCATCTACAATGGGTTATCACTATCACAAAAGTGAGGGACTGGTTCCTTTGCTACTAGGGAATCTCAAGAGGGTGTTCACAAACATAATCATGAGGGATAAGTTTACCAATCACCATTAAGGTCAAGTGAGTAATAATATAAACCTATCAACACTGAGGGGAGGATATGTAGCGTCTCACACCGAGTTATTATCAAACTCCTTTATCAAACCGTGTTTTCTCTCTCTTTTATTTATACATTAAATAATTCAACATCGATACTCATAATTGCATAAATTTGATATGCTTGTTTTCCATTATTCTTACTCACTTTATTAATATTGAAATTAAAATTTTAATTTATATCAAATTTATCAATATATCACTTTATTGAAGTTGTCAATTTATCATTTCAAAATAGTTTAATTTTGAATTTAACATTTCTATTTTATTTAATTTTTATAAGGGCGATTCACCCCCATATTACCATTATTCTCTGACCAAAAATTGATATCAGAGGGTTCTTTGAATTTTTAATAAAAATGTATTTGTTTTCAAAATTTCATTTTAATTTTTTTTAATATTAATTGATTTCAAATTAATATTTTATGATGACATTTACCTCTTATACACAAGCTCCTTTTTTGATGGAAAAAATTAATCTTATTGGAAAAATCGTATATAAACCATTTTTAGTAGCATAACTTACCCTATTTAGAATATGGTTATAAATTAATATATTCCTACTAAATAACCAGAAGATAATTTTACACTTAGTGATATTAAATACTTTGAGCTTAATGAAAAATCCATGAAATCTCCACATTATAGTCTTGAACCAAATGAATTTAATCATGTTTTTACATGTAAAATTCCCTATGAAATATGAAAATTTCTATAAGTCACCCATTAAGGAACAAAAAAATTTAAAGATACTAGATTATACATGTATAAATAATATTTTGAAATAATTTCTATAAATAAAAATGAATCCATTACTGGTATGTTTATACACTTCACTGACATTTGCAATGGTTAAAAGTCTCTTGGTGATGATTTTTCTACAAAAACCTCAGTGAAAAGATAATTTGGGTCTTTCCAAGAAATTAGGTACCCAAATTCATGTACATACAATAATAAAAGGATGTAAAGAAAATAATGGTTGAAGAACTCATCATATCCCTAATGACATACAAAATTACTATGAAGTGACAAGATGAAAAGGAGGACAATAAATCCAAATATATAAATAGAACTACCACCTTCAAAGATCCCAACAATGACTCATCTGAAGGTGAATTTCAAAAATATTCTCAACTCACTAAGGACATAAAAAAATTATTCAAGAAAAAGAAAATTTCCAATAGAACCAAGGAGGTAAATAAAAAAGTGGAACTGGAAGTGACATGCTACAAATGTAAGAAAAAAGGTCACATCAATCCAAAATGCTCTATCTATAAAAAGAAGGTAAATAAAAGAAACAAGGTAAGAAGGATATCAAAGTCATTGCTTGGAGTGTAAGTGATATCTCCATGAACTCAACTTACACAACCTCTTCAGTTGAATCAAGTGACAAGTGCCTTATGGCACATTTTGATGAAGATATTAAGGTTAGTACCCTTCTTCTTATTTCCTCCCCTTCCTCCTCCTCTCCTATTTCTTCCCTTTCTCCTTCTTATTATTGATCCTCAAGTCACATTAATTACAAATACCTAAAATACACTCGTGATAAACTCAAAAATGATTTTCATGAACTTGATTAATTATATAAGGAACTTGATAAAAAATACAAGCAAGTACTTAATGAAAAATAAAAACTTCAAAAATTAAAGGAATACATATTCAAATAAAGTAAATAACTATCCATGAAAGTTAAGAATCAACTAGATTCCAATAATCTCAAATATATAATAAAATATATTAATATATCTCTTTCCAAATTCACCTAAGGTGAAGATAATCAAAATAAAATTTTAGGCTCACAAAGACATGGAAAATAGTGGGTCTGTATTGGTTTCTCAAATCATGCAAGCACCTCAAGAAATTCATTGAAAACCAATTTTATTAAAGGTTTATCACAAGATAAATTTTTTAATTATTTTAAAATATTTGGAAATTTCATCTATGAATATGATTGAAAGGATGAATGATATGGGTGACCAAATTCAATTCATCTTTCATCTAATATTTTCAAAATAAAATCTTATTCTAAAAAAATATTGATACCTAAATCCTTGTTGAATATCATTAGTGGGCCCAAGTTCATTTGTGTGATGAAACCTTTATTTGTTTGATATTATAAGAAAAGTATCTTAAGAGAAAATAAAAATAAGCACTATAGTACCTAGATAGTGGTTTTTCAAGAAGCATGTGTGTATACCTATATAAATTCAATAAAATCGATAAATTAGAAGGTGGTCACATCATCTTCAGTGATAACTCTATGAGTAAGATAATCAGTGAAGGCACCATAAATTATTCTAAACCAAAAATTATTAAAAATGTTTTATTTTTTAAAGGATTTAAACACAATTTTGTAAGAATTATTCAATTATGTGATAGAGGTTTTAAAATATCTTTCAAAAATGAATTTTTCAAAGCTTTTAACTCAAAAATAAATATCTCATTTACTTCATCTTGATTTAATTTTTTTTATAAAATCTTTTTTAAATCTCTTTATAGAAAAAATTTTAAATGATTGATTGCAAAAAATAGTGAGTTTTGACTGTGTCATAGATGCCTTGGTCATTATAGCACAAACTCACTTGTCAAACTCAACCATTATCAACTAGTATGATATTTACCCAAACTAAATTTCAAAGATGACATGGTTTTCGAATCATGATAATATGGTAAGCAATATAAATATTCTTATAAATATAAAAAAATTAATTTATTATTCTAAAGATCTTGAATTAATTCATATTGATTTATTCAGAACTTATCAAATTGAAAGTTTATGAGGTAAATCCTATACTTTTGTTATTATTGGAAAATTTTCAAGATTCACATGGGATGTTTCATATCTCATAAAAGTGAATCTTGTAAGTCCTTCAATAAGTTTTCTAAAAAGGTTGAAAAAAAGGTTTTAAAATTATTTCTATTTTAAGTGATCATGGTGCAAAATTCAACAATAAGTAATTTAATGATTTATTTTCTTCTCAAGAATATAATCATTTTTTTCTAGTCCTTGAACCCCTAAAGAAATGGGGTAGTAGAGAGGTGAAATCAAACTATCCAAGAAATGGCTTAAACTATTTTAAATGAATTTAATTCACCTCAACATTTTTGGGTTGAGGTTGTGAATATTTCATGCTTTATCATTAACCCCATTCTCATAAGAAATTTTCTCAGAAAGACCCCTTATGAAATTTGGAAATATAAAAACCCTAAAGTTTTATTTTTTAAAGTTTTTGGATATAAATATTTTATTCTCAACACCAAAGACAATATTGGGAAATTATATTTAAAATTTGATGAAGGTATCTTTCTTGGGTACTCCAACTTAAGAATGGAATACAAAGTCTTTAATAAAAGGACTAAAACATTGGAAGAATCGATCCATGTTGTTTTTTATGAACATTTTCCAAAATCCATTTATCAATTATTTTTTGAAAATAATTCTTTAAATGAAACTTTCCAATATCAATAAGTTAAATTTGAACAAGAATCACCTTAAAATTATTTACCTAAATATTTTAAAAAATCTAAAGACCATACCCTTGAAAATATCATCGAATATTTGTCATCGGGAACTCATACTAGAAGATCAGTCCTAAATGAGGTCGAACATATCACCTTCATCTCACACTTAGAACCAAAAAATGTTAATGGTTCCCTTAATAATGAAAATTGGGTTCTTTCTATACAAGAGAGACTAAATCAATTCACTTTAAATGATGTGTGGACTCTCTTGTAAAGACCTAATTATCATCCCATAATGGGTTTTTTAGGAATAAGTTTGATGAGTTTGGTAATATCACTATAAACAAATATGGTTTATTAGCTAAAGGTTATAACCAAGAAGGAAAAAATCGACTATTGTGAAACCTTTTCACCTGTCACTTGGTTAGAATCTATTATAATCCTATTGGAATTTGTCTCTAACCTCAATTTAAAACTCTTTCAAATGGATGTCAAAAGTTAAATTTTAAATAGTTTTATTAACAAAAGTTTTTTTTGTGTAAAAACTACATGGTTTTGAAAATAATGTTTTTCCAAATCATGTTTTCAAATTAAAAAAAGCGCTTTATGGTTTGAAACAAGACCCTCAGGATTAGTATGAACATTTATTTAATATTATATTATCAAATGGTTTTTAAAGGTATAAATCCTAGTCATATATTTTTCTAAATCACATATCAAATGATTTTTTATTTTTCAAAATTTATGTTAATGATGTGATTTTCAACTCAAAAAATGAATAAATTTATTTTGAATTTTCTAATTTAATGAAAAAGGAATTTAAAATGAGCTTTATGGGTGAACTCGAATTCTTTATTGGTTTTCAAATTTCACACAATAATGATGGTATTTTTATAAACCATGGAACATAGATAGATTAACTCTTAAAATTATTTTACATAGATCATGTTAAGTAAACTAGTAAGACCATGAGTACAACTTTTAAGATAACATTGGAAGAAGCTGGTAAACTAGTCGATAATAAGATTTATAGAAGTATGATTGGTAGTCTAATTTATCTTAATATGACCCATCCTGATATCATGTTCATTATTTGTATTTTTTTCTCATTTTTAATCAAATACAAAGGAATACCATTTTAAATCTATTAAAATGATTTTTATTTATTTAAAAATAATTAAAGATATCAAATTTTTTATCCTAAAGGAACTTATTTTGAATTAACTAGTTTTTCTGATGCTGATTTTAGTGGATGTTAATTAGATAGGAAAATTTTAAGTGAGAATTAACACCTACTTAGAAAATATATAATCTCATGGAGTATTAAAAAGAAGAAATTTGTTTCTCTTTCTATAGCTGAAGTATAATACATAACCATTAGGAGTTATTTTTACCAAATAATATAGATAAAACACACTCTCTTAGACTTTGGGATTACATATGACCATATCCCTATTAAGTGTGATAACACTATTGACATTAACATTTTCAAAAATCCTATCTGGCACTCTCTCATGAAACACATTAACCTTAAACACCATTTATTAAGATATCACTTCCAAAAGGGTTATATAATATTATAATTTGTTAGGATGGAATATCAACTCACTGATATTTTCACTAAACCACTTGATCTTATTCATTTTGATTTCATTAAAGGCATGTTAGGGATGATACAATTGTGATGATATTTATTTGAATATGTATAAATTGAGTATTTTTTTTTAAAATTTATTTTTATTTTAAATATTTTTCATGAAATTATTGATTTATTTTTATATTTATAATTTTATATTTTCTCTCTTGGACATGATCCCTATATATTACTTGTTATTTCTTTTGAAGGGGAACCTTATCTCTTTAATTATGAAAGTTTCCTTAAGAGAGGCCTTTTTTTTCAAATTGATTTTTGAAATTGAAGAATTTTTTTGAAAGTTATTTTAAAAAAAGGGGTACCTTTTATAATAATTTTACTATTTTAATTTTTTAAAATATATTTTTTCAAACTTTAAATATACTAAGTGTATTGTTTTTGTTTTAAATGTATTTTAAAAGTTAATTTAAAAACTTATATGAGAAATTATATACATTCCCTACCATATTTTTTATAAAAAAATTAACTTTATCTCTCTTAAAGAAGATTAATTATGAGTAAAAATTTCTATATATACTTGTCTCTATAACATTTTTTTAGTTTTATTTGAAAAAATTCAAATGGGAGGACACTTTCGTGGTATGTTTTTACTTTCAAGGGAACTAATTCAATATTCTTAAATGAAGGATCCATTAAATGGTGAAAAAACCACTGTTTTAGGAAATTAGTGTTTTGTAAAAGGTATATACCAATTTTATTTTCCCTTTTCTTTATTCCTTTTCTCTATCTTTTCTTTCTTATTTTCCTTCTTCCTTTATTTTTCCCTTTCTTTATATTTTCTAAATACCTTTTTGTTTTTATCTGAAAAAACTTATTTTAAAATTTACTCACTCCCTTTATCTATGAGATACACATATTAAGTTGGATTTTGGAAGATAAGATATGTTTTCAAATCTTTTAATTTTAGGTTTTTTATTTTTAAAGTCTCTTTATTCTTATTTTGACATTTATTTTCAAACTCTGGTTATTTTTAAGTTTTTCAAAATCACCTTTAAAATGTATCTTGAGTTTCTTCCTAAAATATTTCCTTTTAAGTTTATCCTTACCCTCTTTCTTTTCTTTTTGATAATTACTACAACGTCCTGACTTAGGAGCCACTAAATAGTTCCCTAAGCTAGTGGGCCACATGGCCTCAAGCATGACTCCTCATATGCCAGAGGCTTCCAACTAGTAGTGAGGGTCGGTGGTGGTATAATGGGGAGACTATACCCTCATGATTAGAGTGTAGAAAAATGGTATCATAAGTTAATAAACAACATAAGCATAATATAAATCAATAACAAAAGATACATCCAGAAGACTGTAATAATAATAAATACAAAATAAGTGTTATATACAATATCATGATCATGTCATAACCCTATACAAAATGAAAGAAAATACATGAAAAAGGAATCTAGTATAATACATTTATCAAAAGTACAAAAAAACAAAAAGGAACTATCTCTAGCAAGCATCATGAGTATAGCTCGGTCCTGTGCTCCCCTGCTCTAAATAAATGATTAAATCAAGCATCATAAATTGGGCGCTTAACCTGGTCCCTACCTACATCCATGAATTCTATATGGGTACCCAACGATAATACAAACATGGAGTGAGATAACACTCAATAGTCCACCACCAACGGTGTCTATAAAATATCAGGTATATGTATAAAAAGTGAAGTAGTGTGAAGTATATCGTAGGTATAACAATAATGAAAGAAAAGTGTCAAAAGCATGTGTGATCCTATCCATCCAAACATGGCTCCCTGGGAACAATAATCAAGTACCAATATCAGGAATATATATAAACATTATAAAGAATCCACAATGGACTATTCCACATAATCAAGGGTTAGGCCTGAAAGGTCTGGATCCAAGGTATAAATGACTAAGGAATCCTCATCGAGTCCATAGATCATCTCAATGGAAACTTGGTAAAGAATTGGGTGGAATATAAGGATCTCATCCAAGGCATTCCAAGTAAGTCATATCTAAGGATTATCAATGTACTTTTAATCCTATATAATTAGTATCCAATGTAACACCCTAGGATTTTATAGTACATTATCTCTTTAAAGTAATTCAATGGCTTGCACTACACGCAATACCGAGTTCAAACACATCACGAACTATCAAACTAGCTGTTTAAAAAGAAGTTATGAATATTATTAACCAAATTTTGAATTTTATATATATCCTATATAATTTAAAAATTCATATTTTGTGTTTATTAGACATAATATAAGGACAAATTCAATTTTTCAGATAAAATAGGTATTTTTCAAAAAATACAGTTTTCCGCCTTTTAATG
Organism: Viscum album; assembly: GCA_963277665.1. Lineage (NCBI taxonomy): Eukaryota > Viridiplantae > Streptophyta > Magnoliopsida > Santalales > Viscaceae > Viscum > Viscum album. The sequence continues at coordinate 1,827,374,150 of OY728160.1, forward strand.
GAGAAACATTTTAAAATACAATATTTGACACTTTTATATATTTAATTTAGTAAAATTAAATTCTTCTTTTTAATTGGGACATAAAAATTTATATTAGATAAATTTTTGTTGATAACTTTCATATTTTGATGAATAGTAAAAAATACTAAATTTTAATTAAAAACAACTTTTTAAATCAAAATAATTTATAGTGTTAAATTATAAATTTGAGTGGTTTTAAAGTATCACTATATTATATTTTTATCATTTAATATAATTTAGGTAATTTTATGAAATTTCACATTTAAATTGTATATAAACACATGTCAATCTTTTGATAGTTTTTACTTCTTAAAAACCCGTTTTTTGGTTTTGACAACGAGAATTAATTTTAAATTAATTTATGCAAATTCTGTGTTTTGAATTTGGAAAAATGGATTCTATATTTTGAATCAGGAGGTTCAAATTGTATAAATAGGTAACTTTTATTTTTAGACATTATGAATAGTTATTTCAGTAAATATTTTATTTACCATGGTTAAAGGGTAAATCTGGTAAATAAGGGTAAAAAAATAATATTATAATAATATTAAATTACCCTAACACATGTAATAACCTTATTTTATGATACATGTACTACCATGTGAATCCTTGGGTTGATTTTGGAATCCAAAGGATCCACTTGGGAGTGATAATGACATTTTATATTAATTAATTTAAAGTAAAGACAAAAATAACACATGCATATATCTTTTAGTAAACAAATTTTTATATGGGGTTATATAATTTATCTATTAGACTATAATTATTCATTTGAAAGATAGAAATATTTAATACATCATGATATTTTATTTATAATTTTTAGACATAAAATAAATATATTTATTTATGATACAATAATGATGTAGTATTTTCTTTATTAATGAAATAATCAAATAAATGATATTATAAATATTAAAATAAATATAATTTGAAAGTTTTGATACCATATAAAAATTTTATAGGTGAATATTACATTTTAGGGTTGATTTAATTTATTTTTTATAAGTAATAAAGTTTTTTTGACTTAAAAAAAACAAATACTAAATAGTGTCAAAATTGACATAAATGAGTTTTTAAAACAAATTCCATATTATTAAATTATATAATAATCCTAAAAATCTAAGGTTAGGCCGAAGGACTTATATAATAATATATATTTCATTAATGAACCACTTGATGTTCTCTTGTCATTTTATAGTAAGTTTATTAACCATATAATATAAAAATACAAGGAGACATGGTAAATGTTAAACTATTTAACCAAGAGTTAAATCTAAAATAGAAGGTTAATATGGTAGCCTAAACTTGTCTAAAACCTATTTTTTGAGAGTATTTAGACCCATAACAACCTAAGTCTTGAAATAAATTCATTTTGAGACATTAGAAACCGAAAATAATTTTATAATAAAATAATATTTCAAGCTTTTCCTAAAGTGACCCTCACCTCTCTTATAAAAGGGTACTTCCCCTTCTCTTAATTTCACACCTCCAAATCCATTTGGATCATCCAAAACCTAATCAAATATCCTCCCAAATATCCTCAATTTAACCTATATTCATTACTATGATCAGAAATCCAACCTAAAGATCCATTTTGATCAAATCAAAAGGAAGCACCTGAAGAAGATGTAATAATTTCATCACCTCTTTCAAAGTTCTTTTATTCTTCCACTTCCTATTTCTTTGTTTTTTCCATACCAAAATAATAAATCCAGTACCTTATATATACTGTGATGTTATTATAAATATGGTACAACCATATTCATTATTCTATCCATCCTATGAATGATAAAGTCACTATACGTGTGTACGTACGGCTTACCGTCTCCATGTTACGGTGTAGTTTGTTATTCAACACTTAATTATTTGGATGGGTATAATAATGAGTATAATTGATGTAAATAATAAATATAACATGTTAATGATTATGTATATATGATATATCATCCAATTACATATGATTTTACCATCAATAGAATGATATTGTCGCTCGTACGTACGTACGGATTACCGTCTCCATGAACGCGATGAGATTCATTCCCCATCGTAGCCATTCAAGAATAATTTTCATTTAATGATTAAAAATAATGTTTAAAAACTTAATATAATTCTGGATACGAATCAAATACATCCTATCCATAAAAAATAGGACTTACATAACAAAACATATAAAGGAAAACAAATTATTTAACACCCGAAACAATGATACTAATGCAATATTATTAACAAAGCAATATTAAAGGATCATATATGATATAATATTTATGTATGTGGTTCTTGTATAATTTAATAACAATTATTTCACCATTATACAGGAGGTTAACACACCCTAGACTAAGTAAAAGTACAAGGTAAGGGTTAAATTTCACAATCTCTTTATTATCCGAGGTTGTTTATACGTGAGTATCTACCGAGACCTCTTTATCATCCACATATGTGTTTCTTAATAATGTATTTAATTTTTTTACTATTTACTAGAATATGGGTTAAATTCATTTATACCCTTGTTTTAATTTTTATAAAATGTTTTTAAATGAATCTTTTCGTCATTTTCCAAACAAGGTCCTTTATGACCTTTTCGACAAAATTAGGGAAAAAATGTTTTTTTTAAAATTATACGGTGAGTGCAGCTATTTTCCACCATTATAACACCTTCAGAGCTTCCTTTACAAGATTATAAGAATATTTTTAAAATAAATGTTTTATTTTATAATTATGTGACTTTTAAATTATTTCAAAATAGAAAGCGATATTTCTCTCAAATAGTTTTGATTTCATCTATGTCAGCATCATTTGATGGATTTTACACTTGTTTGAAGTTGATTTATTATGATACAAATCTTCCATATTTTATTGAAGGGTTTGTGACATGTTTTACCATGGATGTGTTATTTTTATACCATTCATGGTTTATGGTTAAAGTATTAACATTTCGTATGCCAGTTTTAATACAAATGTTTATGTTATGTTTCAACCTTTTCATATGAGGAATGCATTGGACTTAGTAAGTGACGGGTGGAGCCCGCTATAGCTCCATGATGTATTGGTAGTTCTCACGAGAAAAACTAGTGTCTTGGCACAAGACCTTGACAAAATCTTATTTGTAGTCTTGGCATGAGGCCTTGACTATGTGGTTATGATGTCCGACATTATGCATTACATAATTATGAAATTAGCTATTGATATTGCATGTGATTATTAGACTAGTAGAATATCCATGTGAATAAGTAAATGGAATTATTTGATTTATCTTTTCCATATTATTCTGAATTTTATGTTTAAAAGGCTTGTGTTTTAGTCCTATACATCGCCTTAAATGTTTATGCTTATTTATGAAAGTTTCCGCTATATTGTTATCCTTACTGAGTATCTGAGCTCACCCATTTCTTATGTTTTATTTTTTCCAGGATGTGAAGAAGTATATTATGATTGACTTGCAGGGATAGACTAATAGATATGAGTGTGTTCTATAGAGACACAATGTTGTTTTTTTAATTCATAATGTAATGTAAAACTTATGTATGTATCTATTACTTCCAAGGCTACTAAATTGATCAGTATTTCAGGACATGATTCCTTGTATCATGCCAATGTTATGTAATAATGCACTGAATTTGGGTAACTGGGGTCAGGGAATTAGATCCTAGGAGTATAAATTTTTGAGGCATCCACTAACATAATCAATATGGATATATGGAGTAGAAATGTCCATGAAATCCTATAGAATCAGGATCTAAGGAGTATAAATTTCCATAAAATCCACTACCATAATCAAGATTCATAGAGTAGTAATGTCCATGACATCTAATGGAATAAATATCTGAGGATAAGAAATGTACAAAGAATCCACTATATTTATCAATTCATCAATCAATACATTAATCATTTCATAACCTATTTCATAATCATTCAGAATCTATGAGTTCATCCAACTCACTTCCACATTTACATTTAAACCCATTTAACCAATTCATTCCACATTATATATTTATGTAATCACATGTAATGGAGGAATAAACCATATTTTATTCATTCATTCCATTCTCATTCAATTAATCAAGGCTCCCAATAATGTTGGCGAGATCACACTCACCCAAGGTGTGGTATAACATAGGGTAGATACAAAGGCACACCCCATGGGTGGCCTAGGTTAGGGATAATAACCTTCAACCATCACATGGTGCTAAGTGGGCAACCTAAACATGTTCCAATTAATTTAATCAAGGAATTAAATTAATTTTAGGGGAAATTTTGGAAGTTACAACATGAAAAACATTGACAACATGGTATATAAAACACCAAACTTTGAGGGAAAGGTATAGAACACCTACCATATACCCGTGGTAGAAAACTCATCCAATATTGACTCCTAACTCAAGCCATATTGAAATAAATCCTAAGAAAAAATTATTACCTTGGAAATAAGGCATATTATCTTGCACTAAAATAACTCCATCAATATGAAGTCAAATGAATAAATACATAATATGAAAGAAAAACTCACTGATTTGGATCTAATGAGACAAATAGTGTTTGAATCGGGTGTTGTATGGAGGATTTGGATCAAATCCTAGAAGAGAGATTTAAAAGATATAAAAAACCATGGAGGAGGATTTCCATTGGAATGAGGAGGAAAATAGTTTTAGGTTTTAATAAATTTTAAGGGAAAATCAGTAATTTCACCCTTTCTAACTCAGTTTCATAGTTTTTCCGCACGGTTGAACAAAATGTGTGACAAATATGTACCCCTCACCAACTCAATAGGGAACCCACACATTTCATGAACATGATTTGGGAAACTGTGTTTCTTGGGTTACATGGTTTCTATTAACCATGCGTCCCAAACTCCTTTTCCAAAAACTGACCCTTCAGGCTCAGAACAAGCCCCTAAAACTCCATAAACTTTTGTGAACTCATTATAAAATCACATTAGGTCAAAATCAAGGAGTTAAACTTAAATTAAAAAAATACATACTTCATAGGAAAACCTAATATCTTATAATATCCCCTCTTAAAGCAATTCATCCCGAAATTACCCTTCCAAGGGTGTTCAAGATTCTCTTGAGAATAAATTCGGCCACTGGGCATGTATGTCAGCCTCCCTGTCCCAAGTTTTGTCATGTAAATGGTCATGCTACCATAACACTCATACAAGAGGAACTTGCTAACCTCAGAGAGCCTTCATTATTCTCTTAATAATATGTATAGGATGCTTCTCAAAGGACACATCTACTTATAGCTCAACCTCATCTGGATGAAGAGTATGAGATAGGTCTAAGTGATAACTATGTAGCTTAGATAAATGAAATACATCATGCATGGATTGGTACCTCTTAAGTAAGTTCAAATGATAGGCCACCAACTCGATTCTCTCCAGAATCTCAAACAAAAAGACATATCATGGTGAAAGCTTACCCTTTATCCTAATCTGTCTGTGTCCCAGCCTCGGTGAGATATAAAAAAAATACCTGATCCCTAGACTTGAACACTTGAGTTTTTTGATGATGATCAACATAAGATTTATGTCTAGACTATGTAGTATCCATCCACTTTTTGATCAAATAGACCTTCTTTGAAGTCTCTTGTATGAGATGTGATCCGATCAACACTACCTCTCCTTCCTCTAACGAGCAAAGAGGTGATCAACATAGACTACTTTACAAATACTCATAAGGTTCCATATGTATCATCACCAAATAGCTATTGTTATCGTAAAATTCAACCATGGGTATATACCTCTCCCAATAGCCCCTGAAAATAAGAACGCATGGTCTAAGAATGTCCTCTAGAACCCGTATCATGCACTTTGACTGGACATCGATATGAGGGTGGTATTTCATTCCCAGAAGCACTTATGTAGTCAATTCCCTCTGTAATGTTGGATTGGTGTAGCCTAATATGTTTTGGATGATGTTGGGATGAATGCTTGTGAACATACTGTGCACCAGGCCGCAACTCCGACAGGGAACTGTAGTAGTGCAGACTTTGGCACAACTACTATAATAGCTTGGAATTTAGAGACAATGGTACAAAGCTCCACATAATTCTTTCCACTAGCCACTGTATTAGCTTGGACTTGGGTGGATGTAACACTATAGTAGTGCATACTTCCACCCACCTTTCACTATAGCACAAAGAACTTTATGGGGGGTTGGTGGAGTAGTGATTCATCCTCCTTATTAGCTCATTTTAAGCTAGGGTTTTTGTGTGTAAGAAACTATGATATATCCTTGTAATTGTGCTCCTGGATTTCATAGTGAAGTGTTTCTAACTCTCTATGGATGTAGGGATTTTTCCCAAACTGTGTAAATCTATGTGTCTCAACATCTTCTTCTCATTATTTTATTTTTTTACCTTTTACTCTTCTGTGAATCATTTTTTACTTCATTACTCCCACTGTTTTATGCAATATATAAACCTTACCAAAATTGAGATATAAAATTGTCATCCCTATCTGATACCATAGTATGAGGAACCCCATGAAGGTGCACAATCTCACAGATATACAATCTCTCAAGCCCATTTATTGAGAAGGCTTCCCTAATCAACATGAAATGGGTGACCGTCATGAGCCTATCCACAACAACCCATATAGAATCACTAACTCAAGGAAACCTCAACAACCTGGTCATGAAATCCATCAAAAAATCATCTCATTCCCACTCAGGAATGGATAACTGGTATAAAATACCAGTTGGTCACTGATGTTCTACCTTCACCAGCTGACAGGTGAAACACCTCATGACAAAACTAGATGCCTATTGTTTCATCCCTACCCACCAATATTGGTGGCGTAAGTCATGATACATCTTGGTAATGATAGGATATAATACCCAAGATAAGGCATGAAACTCTCACATTAGATCCTCATTTATATTTGCTGAAACCCAAACATGACCATGAATATGAATAATTTCATCCCTGATAATAGTCCAATGAGGAGGTGGGTCCTCACCTACCACACTCTCCCATAGGACTAAGCCCTTGGAATCTGATAGTTGTATCTTCCTTACTATATCCAGAAGAGTAGAAATCACAGTTAAAGAAGAAAATAAATTATATACACGAATATCCTAAACCTCCAAGAACATCTATAAAAATAAGGCCATAAGCTTCCACTCACTATTGTCCTACTGAACTACTTACATCTAAGTCCTCCTACTCAGTGCATCGACAAATTAATTTCCCTTTCCTTGTGTGTAGGAAATATCAAAGTCAAAATACTGTAGGTACTCATCCCAACTTCATTGCCTTAGATTTAAGTCACACTGTGTAAAGATTTACTTGAGGCTTTTGTGGTTTTTAAAAACCACAAAACACTCTTCCAATAAATAATGCCTCCAACAGTACAAATTGTGAACAACAAAAGCTAACTCAAGATCATGCATTGGGTAATTAATCTCATGTGGCCTCAACTAATGAAACCTGTACACCATAACTCACTCCTTATACATTAGAACTAATCCTATCCCAATACCTAATGAATAATAATATATAGTGTAAATCCTTCCAGAATCTAGAAGAATCAGGACCAACATTGAATTTAGTCTCCCTTTCAGCTCCTGAAAGGCGATCTCATAGGCATATTTCAATAAAAACTTCACACCCTTTTTAGTCAAGATCGTAAAAGGTGATTCTAAGCATGAAAAGTTTTTTATTAAATACCTGTAATATTCAGCTATCCCTAAGAAACTCTGTATTTCAAAGACTTTATTGGGATGCTCCTAGGAAATTGCATCTCTCACCTTCTACGAGTCAACTGATACTCCTTTCTATGAGATAATATGACCCAGGAAGTGAATCTTATCCATCCAAAAGTGGCACTTTGTGATATTAGAATATAACTAATTCTATCTTAGTGTATCCAAAATTATTTTAAGATTCTTGGAATGTTCATGTATATTATGATAATACACCAAGATATCGTCCATGAATACCACCACAAAAGAATCTAGATAAGGATGGAAAACTCTGTTCATCAGTTCCATGAAAAATGCTGGTGTGTTCATGAGACCAAATGACATAACCAGATACTCATATAGACCATAACAGCTATGAAAATCTATACGAGGTATGTATGAAGGTTGAACACGTACCTAGTGATACCTTGAACTCAAATCAATCTTCTAGAAAACCCGATCTCCTTAGATCTGGTCAAAGAGATCATTTATCCACGGAAAAGGATACTAGTTCCTAAATATCAACCGATTTAATTTTTGATAATCTAGAAAGATCCTAAGGGTTCTATCCACCTTTTTTTTCAAAAAGGACTAGTGAACCCCATGAAGAAGTATCAGGTCATATAAACCACCTTGCCTTCAAGTCCTCAAACTGTCTCTTAAGTTCCTACAACTCTATAGTAGCCATCCTATAAGGAGGAATGAATACTAGTGAAACTATTAGAACCATCTCAATAGAGAACCCCACCCCTCTCTCTAGAGATAAATTGAGAATTCCTTATGAGAAAATGTCCCTGAAATGATTAACCACTGGAGGGAAATCCTCTTGACATGATCCCTGATCATCCAAATATAAACTAGTAATCTGGGTTTTCATCTGATAAAACACTGTTTTGTTGAATATTTTATTGATAATAAATGATATAATTTCCTCACATTGTGATAAATATATTCATTTATTAAATATTTGGGATTAGATCATTCATTTTAAAATTTGATGAAAATTCCAGTTTTACCCTTTTAAAATGTACTGTAGTATTTTGAAGATAAATATTTTAATATTTATTATTTGAACTTAATATTTTTTAACAGTGTTCCTAACTTAATGTTATACAACTTTTATTCAGGATACTAGAGCTAAAGAGTAAATTAAATGGAGTAAATGGGACATTAAGTCGATGATGGCCTGGACTTGGCAGAATGGACATGAGTTCTGTATTTGGATCATATATTCTTCATAAGGGATTGGATTGAGCCTAAATTTTGAGAAAAGATCAGGGACATGATTTTTCACAAATCATCCTTCTGGAAGAAGAGACGATTCACGCTTTTAGGCGGTCAAATTGGTGGTGCAAGTTGGATTAGAATATTTGACCAAATTTCCACATTCACACTTGAAACCACTTGTAACCTCTCCTCCCCTACCCTATATAAATTGGAGTTTTTTCTCATTTTGAGGGGTTGGGACGTGAATTAGGAAGTTTAGGGAATAGGAGAAGAGGTTCCACTCCAATTCTACAAGCAATTAAATAAGATTATCTCTTGAAGCAAGGATCCCTTCGTCGAAGCCCTATTCTTCTTCCTCATGTTGTAATGTTTGTGTTTTCTTAATAAACTTCTTTGTTCTTATTTTATTTCTTATCTTTTCTTCTGTTTTATTTAAATTTATTCTTCTCTTAATCTTCCTCTTTGGGCTGTAATTATTTAGTAGAAGTTTTATTGGGTTATACCCATTATAAACCTTTGCAAATGCAATTTGCTTCTACGATGATTACGCCACCCATGAAAGAGTAGTTATTTTTAGTAATCGATCGAACTCTATACTTATTCATTAATTTATTTTGAATAAATGAGCTACTGAAATTAACTTAATATGATCCATGAATCGTGTTTTTAAATTGTAAGAAACTAAGCAAGCAATTGAACAATTAACACAAAAACACGCGAGGTCGGGATTTTGTGTAAATTGTGAGAGCGTGATCTTAATCAGTAATACAAGACCATATGAGATAAATTTGTAGAGTTCAAATATAATACCTAAACAAAATTCATACTCATTTATAGAATGGATATTTTCCTTAATTTACCACTGACCATAAGATATCCTTAGAACATCAATCAAAGCAGGGTGTTGCGATTGCATGTTTCGAAGTTAGCCTAAGGTTAAATTCACTTCATCTTTGTGGTAAGGTTAATTCTCGTAGGGTTCGGGGGTTAAAAAATTAAGGGATAATAATTAAGTGAATATTAATTTAAATGATAATGATTAATAAATGATTTAAGAGGTAGAGTTAGATTGATTACATCTTTTAAATATTGTCTAAAAAAACATCTTTTTGTTGCGTCATTTTAATCGAACTTCATTTCAAAACTAAAAAAAAAAATACAATCTTCTTCCAGAAAACTTATTCTAGATTCATAAACTATAACCAACCCCCATCCTTTCAAGTAGTGTTTTTATTCTCTTTTATTTTATTTTTAGAATACCTTTAAAAAGTTGTTTTAAATCTACTTCCTCCTTTGAGAGACGACATTGGTCAGCCACTCTGCTGCACCTAAGTACCCCAAAATCACATTAATCATTTGAGGGAGCCCACGGAAGCGCTCTTTAAAATTGGCACCGTTTCCGGGGAGGCAAGTAATTTATTCAGCCATTTAGAGGTATTTCTTTTATTTTTCATTTTATTATTTTCTTCACATATCTCTTTCATATTTCCCCTTTCTCAAGTTTTCATTTTTTTCATCCTCTTCCTTTCTTTTTGGACCATTAACTCAAACTTCTCATTTTTATTTTACTATGGTCCACTTTCTTTCTTTTCATTTTTATTTGATTTATGACATGAACTAATCTTGGAGATCTCTTAGATCTTGACCCTGAGATTGAACGTAGCCTTAGGGCTCGAATCAGACATTCTCAGTCTACAGGAAGTTTCAATATTCAACCAGTTGGTGAATTCCTCTCTTCTGGAAACATTAAAATTGGAAGAAATTCAAATTAAAACATAAAAGAGGAACCAATGGCTGGAAATAATAGAAATGAACTTAATAGAACCATTCAAGAATTGTCTGCACCTGATATTAACTATCAACCAAATTGTATTTCATACCCGAATCTCGAATCAGACTTTGAATTGAAATATGGATTAATTCACCTTCTTCCAAAGTTTCATGGCTTATTTGGTGAGGATCCCAAAAAACACATTAAGGAATTTAATGTGGTTTGCTCAACCCTAAAACCTAGAAATGTCTCTTAAGATCAAATCAAACTAAGAGCATTCCCATTCTCACTTGATGGAGATGCAAAGGATTGGATGTACTATTTACAACTTGAAGATGTAACATGTTAGAATGATTTGAAACGTCTTTTCTTGCAGAGATTTTTTCCAGCATCAAGGACCACATCCATTTGAAAGGAAATATCAGGGATCAAGAAAGACCAAGGAGAGTCAATGTATGAGTACTGTGAGCGATTCAAGAAGTTGTGCGCAAGCTGTTCGCATCACCAAATCAGTGAGCAACTCCTCATCCTATACTTCTACGAAGGACTCACACCCATGGAGAGGAGCATGGTGGATGCTGCAGCAGGAGGGGCATTGGTGGACAAGACACTAGTAGCCACACGTGCATTGATCGACAAGATGGCACAAAACTCCCAACAATTTAGCGATCGAGGTACACCACATGTCAGGGAAGTACATCAGGTAAGTACTTCTTCTCTTGAAAGTCATTTTATTGATACAAAGTTGGAAGAATTGACCACTATGGTGAGGCAGAATGCTTTGGCTCAAAAGATATCCCAACCCACTCCTTCAAGGCCTTGTGGCATTTTCACTAAGACAAGACATCCAACTGATTGTTGCCCACAACTACAAGAGACAAAGGATTGTGCAACAGTATTCCCTAGGAGACCATTTCAGCAGAAACAAAAACCATATCCCCAAAAGAAGTTTGATTCATTTGCTCCAACATACAACCAAGGGTGGAAGGATCAATCAAACATGAGGTATGGATCTGGACAACAACAAAGGCCCCCTTTTCAACCAAACTTCCAGCAGCCTCCACCTTACCAGCAGGGTTTCCAACAACCCCAAATGAGATTTGAAGCTCAAACATCAACAAGCCAACAACAAGGGAATCCTCCACCCAAGGTAGATTCTAACACTGATGACCTTTTGAAGCAAATTGTTCTTAATCAACAGAATGATCTGAAGAGTCAAGGTTCGGAGTTGAGGGAGTTGAAGACTCAAATGAGCCAGATTGCCACTGCCCTCCATGAACTTGTAAGTAATAATTCTGTAAATCTACCTTCCCAACCCACTCCAAATCCAAAGGGGAATGTTAGTGCCATCATATTGAGAAGTGGGAAGCAAATGAACGATAAATCTGTACCTACCATTCCACCGGGATTCACCTCTACTCTAGAGAATCCAAATTCCATACCAACTGATGAGAAATCCAAGGAGAAAGATAAAGGTAAGAAAAAGATCGATGATGTTCCTCCAAACCCCTTCCTTTTCCAAATAGGGTTGTTCAAACCAAGAAGATGGTTGAAAAAGCAATGAAAAAGGAGGTTTTGGATACATTCAAGCGTGTTGAGATCAACATTCCTCTACTTAAATCCATTAAGCAAATTCCAAGGTATGCGAAATTTTTAAAATAACTTTGTACCAATCGAAGAGAGCTCAAGGGAAATGAGAGGATCAACCTTGGAAGGAATGTCTCAGCACTCATTACACCAACTCTAGCAATGCCAACAAAGTGCAAGGATCCCGGGACATTCACCATCCCATGTACCATAGGGGAGTTGCACTTATCTGATGCTCTTTGTGATTTAGGAGATTCAATAAATGTGATGCCTCACTCTGTATTCTCTTCCTTGTAGGTTGGTGAGTTGAAGCCAACAAAAGTAGTGGTGCAGTTGGAAAATAGAGCTACAACATATCTAACGGGAGTCCTTGAGGATGTACTTGTCCGGGTAAGAGACATGATCTTCCCAGCAGATTTCTACATGCTTAACATGGAGGATGATCAGGTAAGTTCTCATGCCCCCATTATCTTAGGTAGGCCCTTCCTCAAAACTGCAAAAAATATCATAAATGTCAATGAGGGTACACTTTCCATGGAATTTGGGGATGAAGTTGTGATATTTAATGTTATGGATTCCATGAAGTACCCCTCATAGGATCATTCTGCATTTGTTATCTCCCATTTTGAACCACCAAGTAAAAACACCAAGGAATTGGATTGTCCTATGCTTAGGTAGATTATGAGTATTCTTTCTAGTTTGATGTCTAAGAGTACTTCCACACCCGTTTCTAAGGAACAAGACTCTCTAATATTTGATTTTGAAATGGAATCATATTCTGATTTTGATCATGTGAACTCTAATTATGACATGGCTGTGGAGTATGATGATAGATTTGATGCTTTATTCTCTGATTTTGATGAGTTATATTATGATACTGATGCTCTTTGTACACATATTTCAGTACCTTCTATGACCCTATCCATACACCACCCCCCTACACTGTAACTCAAGCCATTGCCACCAAATCTCAAATACTCATACTTGTTAAGTTGTGAGAAATTACCTGTTATCATTGCTAACAATATCCCTTTTGAACATGAAGAAAAGATTTTGAATCTTTTGAGGGAGAACATCAGGGCAATCAGGTGGACCTTGGCTGACATATTAGGTATTAGCCCCTCAATTTGCATGCATAGGATTCTTTTGGAGGATGAGGCTAAACCGACGAGGCAACCACAAAGGAGACTCAATCCAACCCTTATGGAGGTTTTTAAAAAATTGTTTGAAAAATTGTTCGAGGCAGGTATACTCTATCCCATTTCATATTATCAGTGGGTAAGTCCTATTCAGGTTGTGCCTAAGAAAAGTGGTGTTACTGTTGTTAAAAATGAGAAAGATGAGTTAGTTCTAACGAGGGTACAAAACAGTTGGCGTGTGTGTATTGATCATAGGAAACTAAATCATTCCACTTGCAAAGACCATTTCCCCCTCCCATTTATTGATCAGATGCTTGAGATACTAGCCGGGAAGACACACTATTGTTTCTTGGATGTATTTTATGGCTATTTTCAGGTTCCCATTACAATAGAGGACCAAGAGAAGACGACATTCACCTACCCATTTGGTACCTTTGCTTACCTAAGGATGCCATTTGGACTTTGCAATACCCCAGGTACCTTCCAGAGATGCATGGTGAGTATTTTCTCAGATTTCATTGAGACCTGCATGGAGGTATTTATGGATGATTTTATAGTTTATGGGTCCTCATTTGATGAATTTATCTCTAGTTTGGGTGATGTGGGGCATCGTTGTATTGAGAAGAATCTGGTCTTAAATTTTGAAAAATGTCATTTCATGGTCGAAAAGGGAATTGTTTTAGGTCATATAGTCTCACAACATGGCATTGAAGTTGATAAATCTAAGGTATACATTATTTAATACCTCCCATATCCTACATGTGTGCGTTATGTTTGATCATTCCTTGGACATGCTGGATTTTGTCGACGCTTCATCAGAAATTTTAGTAAGATCACTCTACCCTTATCTCGATTGCTTCAAAAAGATATTGACTTCAATTTTGATGATTCATGCAGGGTATCATTTGATGATCTAAAGAAGTGTCTGACCACTCCATCAATCATACAACCCCCGCAGTGGGACCTTCCATTTGAGCTTATGTGTGGCGCCTCCAACTTCACGGTTGGAGCTGTCTTATCTCATAGGGTGGAGGGACGTTCACATGTGATCGCCTATGCATCGAGGACACTGGATTCAGCCCAATCAAATTACACAACCATAGAAAAGGATTTTCTTACTATCATATTTGCTTTAGATAAATTCCGCTCATATTTATTGGGCTCTAAAGTAGTTATTTTTTCTGACCATGCAGCTTTGAGGTACCTCCTGAAGAAGCCAGATGCAAAGCCATGACTTATCCATTGGATGATCCTTCTTCAAGAGTTTTACCTTGAGATAAAGGACAAGAAGGTGTCAAAGAATTTGGTGGCGGACCACATGAGTAGGATTACTCACACACTAGAGGATGACACCTTGGACTAGGTACCACTTCGGGATACTTTCCCCGATGAGCATCTCTATACCATATCAGGTACACATCCTTGGTATGATGATTTAGTTAATTACATTATTTCCTCTGAAATACCAGCAAATTTGAAGAAGCATCAAGTCCAAAAATTAAAAAGCGAGTCTAGGTTTTATGTGTGGGATTATCTTTACCTCTGGAGCATGTATAGTGACCAAGTCATTAGGAGGTGTGTTCCCGATCATGAGTTTTAGTCTATTTTTCATTTCTGTCATACACTTGATTGTGGTGGACACTTTGGACCCCAACAGACAGCTAGAAAGGTTTTGGACTCTGGATTATATTGGCCTAGCTTATTCCATGATGCCCATGTGTTTTGTAAGTCATGCTCTCGTTTCCAACACACTGGGAACATTTATAGGAGACAAGAGATGCCCCAACAACACATACTATTATGTGAGATTTTTGATGTATGGGGTATTGATTTTATGGGTCCTTTTCCTAGTTCATTTGGATTTTTGTATATTTTGGTTTCTGTTGATTATATGAGTAAATGGGTGGAGGCCAAGGCCACCAGGACTGACGATTATCATGTTGTAGTGAATTTTTTCAAGGCTCAAAATTTATGCAGGTTTGGAGTACCAAAGGACATCATCAGTGACCAAGGGACACACTTTTTCAATAGGAATTTTTCTTTCCTCCTTCAGAAGTATGGGGTGACACACAAAACATCAACACCATACCACCTCCAAACAAATGGACAGGATGAGGTTTCAAATTGCGAGTTGAAACAAATTTTTGAGAAAACCGTGCAGCCAAATAGGAAGGATTGGAGCAAGCGCTTGGATGATGCGTTGTGGGATTATAGGACAGCATACAAGACACCCATTGGTATGTCCCCATTTTGGATTGTTTTTGGGAAAGCATGTCATCTCCCCGTGGAAGTTGAGCATCGGGCTTATTGGGATATAAAGAAATGTAACATGGATTTGGCCCAAGATGGAATCCAAAGGAAGCTACAAATTCAAGAACTTGAGGAGATTCGATTGTCTTTGTATGAGAAATCAAGGCTCTATAAGGAAAAATCAAAAGCAACTCATGATATAATGATCCAACAAAGGGAGTTTCATGTTGGAGAGAAAGTCCTTCTCTACAGTTCATGACTGAAGCTGATGCCTGGTAAGTTGCGTTCCAGATAGTTAGGTCCTTATATTGTATCTAATTTTTTTCCTTATGGTGCAGTGGAGATCACACAAGAGGAAATAGGAAGAAGTTTTATAGTCAATGGGAAACGTTTGAAGAGATACATTGAGGGACTTCCTACTGATGCAGTGGATTTTATCACACTACATGACCCCATCATCACTTGAGCACATCAGGCTGTTCCTAACCCTTTCACTTTTATATTATTTTTCCTATTTAAAAATTATGCATTTCATGTGCATATATCATCTCATGGGTTCACATTGAGGACAATGCAATATTTTAAGTGTAGGGGAGGGAACCTTTTAGTTTAGTAATTTCAATTGTTTTCCTATTTAAAAAAAACCATTTTTTTGTGTTTTTCAAATTTTGTGTGTTTATTTTTTCAATTTTCTTTGTGTTTTTGAATTTTTTGATCTGAAATGATTCTCATCACAATTTTTAAATGCATATCAATGAGTGAAACAATTTATCCCTTGAAACTAAGCTTAAATGAATGCTGAAATGACTTTGTTTCAAGTTCAAATATTTAGTAATTTCATGAAAAGTACACTAAATTTTGAATCCCATGCCACATCTCACTGTCTTTATATTTGAAATCACTTTCCTGTGAGGCTTCTGAACCATTATTTTCATATTCTTTACATTCACCTCACTTCTTGAGAGAACCAAACCATGCTTGATTTAACCAGAATTTGATCTATTCTTGTCAAAACTTGAGGGTTTGAGGTACTTATGTTTAAATTATTGAGGCATTTGTTTGGTATTAAAGCCCTTATTTCAAAGAATCCTTTTTTATAATGGCCTACCTTGAACATTTAATCCTTGTATCCCTTATAATCCATGCACAACCTATTAGGTTAGCCACATTACAAGCCAATTTTCCCTATCCAACCAACTCTTGAAATGAAATTTCATAATCTAGTTGATCTTAAGTGTGGGGGAATCTATCTTGTGTTGTGCTACCACATTCTATGATACTTTGGGTGGAAAATTAAATTCTAAAGAGATGTGTTTGCTGCTGAAGAAAGTCATTATATTGAAATTTGTGCCTTTTATGGAGCTTTCATGACAAGTGAAGTTGTGCCTTTTCTGGAGCTTCTAATTGAGGTGGAAAGCTGTGCCTATCTGGAGCTTTCAAGAAAATCATGTTTGAGAAGATTGAAATTTTTGATGATGAAATGATGAATGGTGTAAAACTTTCATGACTTTTCATGATTATGGATCTGAATTGATACTATGGGGGTTGAGGAGAATACCATATTTAAGTGAAAATTAGATTAATGCAATTTTGCTTCAAAAAGAGTCAAGCCCTCCTCATTCAGCCTTAGAGTTTTTCACATCTTAATCCTACCAACCGAAAGCCACAGAACAAACCTGAAAAGTCCTCATGATAAACATATGTACTTGAATCACATTGAGTAGCAATGTAGGAGTTTATCAAGCCTATGGTGACCCTTTTATGAGTTTGGATGAGAAAGACATTGCAAAAAAAAAATGACATTTGTGTGATAAGAGAAAATTCAAGTGCGGTAAGTGTTTTGTGCATGGGAGGATAAATAAAGTGAAAATATATTAAATGATATAAATTAAGAACTTGAAATAATGGTTTTTTATGAGGCATGATACATTTTTTTTCTTGGTGTGTAATTGTTTGATCTCAAGGATATGTGTTTTAAAATTGGTTTTGATTTGATATTGATGTTTACTTGATATGAGGTTTTTCCCAGGAGTGCAAAAGGGTAAGTGTGGGGGAGTTGATAAAACAATATTTTGTTGAATATTTTATTGATAATAAATGATATAATTTCTTCAAATTGTGATAAATATATTCATTTATGAAATATTTGGGATTAGATCTTTCATTTGAAAATTTGATGAAAATTCCAGTTTTACCCTTTTAAAATGTACTCTAGTATTTTGAAGATAAATATTTTAATATTTATTATTTGAACTTAATATTTTTCAACAGTGTTCCTAACTTAATTTTATACAATTTTTATTCAGGACACTAGAGCTAAAGAGTACATTTGGATGGAGTAAATGGGCCATTAAGTCGATGATGGGCTGGACTTGGTAGAATGGACATGGGTTCTGTATTTGGGCCATATCTTCTTCATCAGAGATTGGATTGAACCCAAATTTTGATAAAATCTTGGAGACATGATTGGGAACAAATAATCCTTATGGAAGAAGAGATTATTCATGCTTTTATGCGGTCAAATGGGCAGTGAAAGTTGGATTAAAATATTTGACCGAATTTCCACATTCACACTTGAAACCACTTGTAACCTCTCCTCCCCCCCTCTATAAATTGGAGTTTTTTATCATTTTGAGGTTTTGGGACCTGAATTAGGAAGTTTAGGGCAGAGTATAAGAGTTTACACTCCAATTATTTAAGAAATTCAATAAGGGTATCTCTTGAAGCAAGGATCCCTTCGTCGAAGCCCTATTCTTCCTCCTCATGTTGTAATGTTTGTGTTTTCTTAATAAACTTAATTGTTCTTCTTTTATTTATTATCTTTTATTCTGTTTTATTTAAATTTATTCTTGTATTAATCTTCCTATTTGGTCTGGAATTCTTTAGTAGAAGCGTTATCGGGTTATACCCATTATAAACCTTTGCAAATGCAATTCGCTTCTACGATGATTATGCCACCCATGGAAGAGTAGTTTTTTTAGTAATCGATCAACCTCTATCCTTATTCATTAATTTATTTTGAATCAATGAGCTACTGAAATTCACTTAATATTATCCATGAATAGTGTTTTTAAATTGTAAGAAACTAAGCAAGTAATTGAACAATTAACACAAAAACACGCGAGGTCGGGATTTTGTGTAAATTGTGAGAGCGCGATCTTAATCGGTAATACAAGACCATACGGGATAAATTTGTAGAGTTCAAATATAATCCCTAAAAACAATTCATCCTCATTTCCAGAATGGATATCTTCGTTAATTTACCACTGACCATAATCTATCCTTAGAACATCAATCAAAGCAAGGTGTTGCGATTGCATGTTCCGAAGTTAGCCTAAGGTTAAATTCACTTCATCTTTGTGGTAAAGTTAATTCTCGTAGGGTTCGGGGGTTAAAAAATTAAGGGATAATAATTAAGTGAATATTAATTTAAATTATAATGATTAATAAATGATTGAAGAGGTAGAGTTAGATCGATTACGTCTTTTAAATATTGTCTAAAAAAACATCTTTTTGTTGTGTCATTTTAATCGAACTTCATTTCAAAACTAAAAACAAAAAAAAATACAATCTTCTTCCAAAAAACTTCTTCTAGATTCATAAACTATAACCAAACCCCATCCTTTCAAGTAGTGTTTTTATTCTCTTTTATTTTATTTTTATAATACCTTTAAAAAATTGTTTTAAATCTACTTCCTCCTTTGAGAGACGAGCTTGGTCAGCCACTCTGCTGCACCTAAGTACCCCAAAATCACATTAATCATTTGAGGGTGCCCACGACAATGCTCTTTCATCATCCCATCCATTACTCAATGATTGGGTCTAGATATACCTTCCTAGACATCCCATTCACCCTTGTGAATATAAACCCCACCCCTTGGTGATGTTAAGGTCATGCTCCGGTGATAGAAATCAATGAACACATGAAAGGGAACCAACCAGTCCATACTAAGAATAATGTCAAGACCAATAATCTTAAGGAAAAAGAGGTCCCATGTGAAGTGAAACCCACCAATATTAAGGTGGCAATCCCTGAACTGGCATACACCCTCCATTCTGATCCCCAATGGAGTATCCATGGACATAACACCATCATAAAACTAAACAGAAATCCCAATACTCTCCATAATAGGTTCAAATATAAAAGAATGATATTCACCTATATTGAAAAGAGAAGACACTAGTCTAGAGGCTACTAAGATCATACCTCTCACCATAGATGGCCCAATGCTTTTCTCCTTAGGTGTAGGTTGTAAAGAATATATCTGGCCATAATCACGACCCTATGAAACAACCTCACTACCCGAAGTAGACCCACTCTATTGTCATGGTAAAACTGGTGCCTGGATACCTCATCCATGACCACTACCTTGGCCTGAACAACTGAAATTAATCCAGATCTTACCCTAATGCGGAGCTGTGAATCCCGCTCCTGAACTTGGAGTCAGATTTGTTCCCCTTCCAATGACTGTTAGAGGGAAAGCCCTATAGAATCACTATACATGGCCCATCTTGTCGTATGCTTGGCACTAGAATGGTTCTCTATCACACCAACTCCCCATATGTCCCCATCTCCCACACTAATTATAGATGATAGAACTACCAGTACTCACACTCTGGATGGAATTACCTTTATAAGAAGCCACAAAATTATGATTCCTACTAGCTATCACTGAACCACTGAGTTGAGAGGCCGAACTACCCTACTATGTGCCCTCAGAATCCATTAGGTTCAATTCAGTAATCAATGCTTGATTCACTATCTCAGTAATAGTATTCATCTAAAAAACGTTTACTTATGATCGAACAACATACTTGATACCTTCCTCAAAGCATATTTTCCTTGATGACTCATCAACAAGATAAATCAGTGTAACATGACGAAGCTTTATAAAGCATACCAAATACTCCATAATGGTCATCGATCCCTTCTCCAAACACATAAACTCACTATCCCTTTCAGCTCTTAGAAAAAAAGTGATCATAAAACCTAGATTAGAAATCCACACAAACCATATCCCGAAGCGCATCAACCTAGTTCAAAACATCTCACCAGTGCTTAGTTGCACCTCAAAAAATATATGTCAGGATCTTGAATCTCCTCTTAGGAGGTGTCTCAAGATGCTCAAAAATTGAAAATATAGTCTCAATCCATAGATCAACAACTTATGGACCACCATACCCTGAAAATGTGAGAGGATTCTACTATTTGAACATGTGTGTCACATCTGCCATAGACAAGGCAAATTACGGTGCTCCCTAAATGGTCTACATGAAACATAGGAAACCCGCTCATAACTGGGCATCTACACCCATATCTGGTAAAATATTTGGTGCTCCAAATAGTTATATTGAAGGTTATACTAGCATCCCAAGGCCAACTACCTCTATAGAATGATCATCTCCACCCTCCTGGCATACGAATGCAGGTCATCATAGTGGTATATCTCTATAATTCAAAACATACACCTCAGAAATGAATCGAGTAATGACCAAGTCATAGATATAAAAACTTAGGATAGGTAGAATCCTTCCTATAAACAAGACATTACCCTCCATATCCTTCTAAAGACAAGTCTAGGTAAAATAAACAACCATAAAAAGAACCATAGACACTACTAACTACCCACTCTAAAGCCTGGTTAAGGTCAAGTTCTTTGTTTCACTAATTTAATTTAATTTAAATTCATTTATCTTATAATTATACTTAAATAGTTGAACCAAATGGATCAACAATATAACACCCCAAGATTTCATAGTATGTTATTTCTTCAAAGTAATTCAATAACTTGCACTACACGCACTACCGAGTTCAAGCGCATCACGACTAACCAAACTTGTCGTTCAAAAGCAGTTATAAATATTATTAACTGAATTTTGAACTTTATATAATATTTATAATTTTAGAATCCATATTATGAGTTTCTTAGACATAATTTAAGGACTAATTCAGTTTTTTCAGATAAAAGAAGTATTTTTCAAAAAATGCACTTTTACCGCCTTTTAATGGTGAACCCTTTTTAAATACAATATTTGAAACTTTTATATATTCAATTTGACAAAATAAACTTCTTCTTTAGAATTGGGACATAATAATTTAGTTTCAATAATTTTTTGGTGTTTTTCTGATAACTTTCATATTTGGGTGAATAGTGAAAAATACTATATTTTAACTGAAAATAAATTTTTTAATCAAAATAATTTATAGTGTTAAATTATATATTTTAATGGTTTTTAAGTATAAATAGATTATATTTTTACCATTTAATCCAATTCTGGTCATTTTATGTAATTTCACTTTGAGATTGGACATAAACAAGTGTCAATCTTTTGATAGATATTGTTTCTTAAAAATACGCCTTTTGGTTTTGACAACAGGAATTAATTTTAAATTAATAAATGAAACTTCTATGTTTTGAATTTGGTAAAATGGAATTAATTTTTGGATTCGGAATATAGAAATTATCTTAGGGTGAATTTTTGGTAATTTTCTGAAAACTTTCAATTTTTGATGAATAGTGAAAAACACTGAGTTATAGTTTAAAACTGAATTTTTATTTAAATAATTATTTATTTTATTTAAATTTATTTTAGGTCAAAATAGATACATAATACCTATATAAGTTCAATGTAATTCATTGGAGTCAGTTTATAATAATTTTAGATATATAAAAAATTTATCGAACTTTTTACTGTCTTTTACCCACCTCCTAGGTGCATTTGTAAATTTACATAAAACTTAATTTTACCACTTCTGTAAGTTGAATTTAGAAAATCCTAGAGACATAGTTAATATCAAGAAGTAAAATGTGGTTCAATAAGATAAAAATAATTTTTGGTGAATAGTAACTTTTTACTTTTATTTACCACGGTTAAAAGTAAATAGGGAAATTAAGGGTAAAATTGATATTATTATTACCCTAACACATGTACCAATTCTATTGGATAAGTGTAATTTGACCAAAAAAACCTTATTAATAAAATATGACCCTTTAGGTCCACTTTGATTAGATTAAGACATTTATTATTATTTTATTTAAAGAAGAGTTAAAAGAGTTAAAATGAAAGTTTAATAACTAAACCATTTTTAATATAGGGTTATACATAATATAAATTAGACTATAAATATTAATTAGAAATCTAAAAATATTTCCTACATTTATTTTTTTTATAATTTTTAGAGATTAAATAATTAAATTTATTAATGACACAATGATGATGTAGTAATTACCTTATTAATGAAAGAATCAAATAAATGGTTTTATAAATATTAAAATAAATATAATTTCAAAGTTTTTTTGACATAAAAAAATTTTATAGGTGAATATGACATGTTAGGATTTATTCAATGTATTTTTTTAAGTAATCATGCTGTTATTATTTTATCAAAAAACAAATACCAAAGAGTGTCAAAATTGATATAAAATAGTTTTAAAACAAATATTATATTACTAATTGATATAATAGAACTAAAAATATAAGGTTCAGAAAAAAGACTTATATAATAATATACATGACATTAATGAACCAATTGGGGTTCTATTGACATTTTATAGTAAGTTTATTAACCATATAATATAAAAATACAAAGAGACATGGTAAATGTCAAACTATTTAACTAAGAGTGAAATCTAAAAGTTAAGGTTAATATAGTAACCTAAACCTGTATAAAACCTATTGGTTGAGTTGTTTTCGACCCATACCCACCTTATGTTTTAAATAATTCATTTTTGAGCTATTATAAACCGAAAATGAATTTATTATAAAATAATATTTTAAGTTTTTCCTAAGGTGCCCATCACCCCTCTTATAAAAGGGTACTTCCCCTTATCTCAAATTCACACCTCCAAAGCCATTTTCCTCGGCCAACCTCTGCCCAAATATCCTCCTAACTATCCTAACTTCATCCTAGAGGCCTTCCTTTGGTCAGAAAACCAACCTAAGAAGCACTTTTGATCAAATCAAAAGGAAGAACCCGAAGAAGAGGTAATGATTTCACCACCCTCTTTCAAGTTCTCTTATTCTTCTACTTACTCTTTCTTTGCTGTTTCCATTATAAAATAATAAATCCAGTATCTTCTATATACTGTGATGTTATTATAAATATGGCACAACTATTTTTATTATTCTATCCATCTTATGAATGATAATGTCACCATGCGTGCGTACGTACGGCTTACCGTCTCCACACCGTGGTGTAATTTGTTATTCAACACAACGTTATTTGGATGGATATAATGATGAGTAATATGTATATAAATAATGAAAATAACATGATAATGTCTCTGTAAAATTAATATACCATCCAATTCCACACCTTTAAGGAAATGATATTGTCACTCGTGTGTACGTACGGATTACCGTCTCCACAACACGATGCGATTCATTTTCACGTTCACCATTCATCGACGATTATAAAAATATATATTACTAATAAGTATGTAATATATGACATAATAATTCTACTGTATATCTATATCTATATCTATATATATATATATATATACTTACATATATATTATTCACTTAGTTCCATTCAATACGATATGAAAACGGAAACGACGTTTATGCGTACGTACGAACTACCGTCTCCATTCATTTCATATATATGTCTATTATAAATATTTATATTCTAAATATATATGATATATAAATCATGTTTTATATTCTGGAAGTATTTAAATCTTGATCTAAGTGATAAAATCAAGAGTAACAAGTTAAAACACGTATGATAAAGAAAGCGATTATTACCTGGAATATTAATTTAACATGGAAATTATTATTAAATGGGTAGTATAAAGTCATAAATGAATCATGGATGATATAATAAATATTAATATGGTTTTGGTATAATTTAATAACATACTACGATCTTCATACAAGAGGTTAAACATACCCTCGACTAAAGGAAATTACAAGGTAAGGGTTAATTCCTCAATGTCATTATTATCCGAGATTGTTTATGTGTAAGTATTTACTGGGAAATTTTTATCATCCATGTCCATTTTTCATAAAAATTATTTCAAAATGAATATTTTAAGGATTTTTGAAAGGTACTCTTTATCAAGATCATAATTTTAAATGTTTTAAAGATTTATCTTTCTAAATATTTTTAATTAATGTCCATGTTTTCAAAATGATTTTAAGGATTTCTTTATATGGAAATGAATGTTTTGAAATGATAATTATTTTCAAAAGTAACAAAGTGGTATGGGACACTTTGATTCAAAAATATCTTTTAAATTACTTCCTTTATAAATATGTGACTTTTAAATGATTTTACAAAAAGGATATTTCTCTCAAAAAGTTTTACTCATCATTTTCAACTATGTCAACATCCTTTACTGGATATTATTTTTGATTGAGGTTGATTTATTATAATACAATATTCCATATTGTATTGAATGAGTTATTATATGTTTGACTGTGGATGTTATATTTTTATACCATTCATGGTTTATGGTTAATGTATTGACATTTCGTATGCTAGTTTTAATACAAACGTTTATGTTATGTTTCAACTTTTTCACATGAGGAATGTAGTGGACTTAGTAAGTGATGGGTGGAGCCCGCTATAGATCCTCGATACATCGGTAGGTCTCATGAGAAAAACTAGTGTATTGGAACAAGGACTTGACAAAAATTTTATTTGTAGTCTTGGCACAAGGCCTTGACTATGTGGTAATGATGTCCGACGTTAGGCATTCCCTCATTATGAAATTAGTTATTACATGTGATTATTCGACTAATAAAATATCCATGTGCATGTTTATATGGTAATGTTTTTTTATATTATGTTCAAGTTTATGTTTAAAAATTCTGTTGTTTTTATCACACATCTTGCCTTAAAATTTTATAGCTTCCGTTAAATTATTTACCCTTACAGGGCATCTGAGCTCACCCCTTTCTTATGTTTTATTTTCCCAGGATTCCAAGAAGTGTATTATTATTGATATGCACGGTTAAGATAAAGGGAATAATGGCATTCTCAAAGAACTTTTTTTGTATTGTATGTTAGAAAGTGTAATGTAATGTTCATGTATGCAATCTGTTTTCCAAGACTGCTAAACTAATCGTTCTTTCGGGACTTGATTCCTTGTAATCATGCCAATGTATTAAAATAATGAACTGACTCTGGGAATCTAGTGTCGGAGCTTTACAGTTGGTATCATAGGAAGTTTATTAATAACCTTGGAAACTATATTTAGATAGACTTTGATTAGAGAACATTACCCTAAGATAGACTTTGAAGATTAATATAGAAGAAATTTCCTAGAATTTTTCTATTGTAGAGATTTTGTGAGTTTTCCGAGCAATACATCCCTGTCTGGATACAAGTAGGTAGAGGTGGATCTGGAACAAATGTACCTAGGGGTAAAACCCGAAAACACCGCTTTGATCTAGACTCGAATGGGAAATGGTGCACGCCAACGGGCCTTGCTGTACTCTTGGTTACGACACTCCTGGGGGATATGCTTAGGATAATTCTCATTTTCTTTACAAACCATTATGAAGGGTTTATGAGTATATACTTCCTCAAAGAAAACATCTTTATGATTATGGATTATATCCATAAACTGTTCAATTTACGTTAGGTATTTTACAAGTTTGGAATTATTCATTGCAATTCATAAACTGACCTAGTTTATGCCATTGTATAGAAATGGAACCCAGTAGAAGGAATGTGAACTCCAAAAATACGTATGATCCAAAGAGTAAGAAGGATCATATATTTCATGGTATTAAGCCAACATTTAGAAGGGAAATAGTCTCCCAGGTATTCTCAACATATGAAGAAATAGTATCATGT
Source organism: Viscum album (assembly GCA_963277665.1). NCBI lineage: Eukaryota > Viridiplantae > Streptophyta > Magnoliopsida > Santalales > Viscaceae > Viscum > Viscum album. The sequence goes on from OY728160.1 coordinate 1,827,400,634, forward strand.
GTTAATAAGATAAGTAAAGAATTATCTGAGTCCTATGTCTTTGAAGGGAAGCAAGAGAAGAAAAGGATGGAAGAGATAAAGATGTATAAAGGGAATAGGGAAAAGAAGAATTTTCCCATATTTGATAAATGTGGGAAGAAACACCCTGGAACTTTCCTAAACGAAATGGGAGTTTGTTATAATTGTGGAGAAAAAAGACACTAAGTACGTGACTGCAAGGGTAATAAAAAGGTTTCAAATGTACAATGCTTCATCTTCAAGGAGTTGGGACACTATGCGAACCAATGTCCAAATCATTAGAGTATTCCCCAAATGATGCTATTGGATAATAATCAAGTTATGATACTACCACAGACGAGGAGGAATGATTAGATTTATTATGTTGTTATTAAAGAATTATGTCATTTGAGTGTTATGTCAACGATGTACTGGTTATAATAATTATGGAGTATATAAGGATTGTACTGCAGTACTATTTCATTAAGGACTTGAGATTGTGTGGAACTAAGAAAAGTGACTCAATACCAGGTTAATTTTTTGGAAAATATATGGTTGAGAGAAAGATAAACCATAATATGGTTCTGATACCGAGGTAGTGATTTTGGAATAATACATGATTGATTTGGATAAATTATATTGGATATTCTTGACTACCTTGAAAATGATTAATGATTTGTATATTCCATCATTGTTTTAGTTACAACATTTTTTCATAGAAGGAGTATATCCAGTATTCTATAAGGAATAAGGGAGCATAAATGTAATCAATAAGGTTTTATGGTAATTCATGATGTTGCTGTGTTTTAAAAGAATACACGATGAAGGTGTTCACATGTTATTACATGGAAAAAAGGATCTTAATTGTGTTTAACTTCCTTATAAATTTTGGACTGTGAGTTTTGATAAAAGTATTTTGGATAATTCTAGTTTTATTATTTTTGGATTTCCATAAAAGGACAACCCGAAGGATGGGCGACAACCCGTCGCGTCCGGCAAGGCTGTGAGACTTGAACCCACAACTGAAGGGAGACAAGGGTTTATCACCTACCACTTACCCATGTGATGTCCTGGATTGAATAATATAGTTTTTTTAAAAGGTTTTGTAGATGAATTATAAATTCATTTTTTTTGAACCCTATATTAATAGGATAAATAGAATATTTTTTTTAAGTTCTATTATCGTTTTGAGTGAAAGATGAGTTTGTGGTAGAAATTAGTTAAAGGATGGAACTCTACTTTTCAAGTATATATTTTTTTTCTTCTCTTATTCTATGAAGAAATTAATTCTTAAAATTTAGGTAAGGTATCTTAAAACTAAAAATGTGTTAATACCTTATGTTTTGTTAAACCGATGATATTTTAAATCATCATAGATTGGTGGATTTGAGGCCCACAATTCTATAATTGTTTGTGATTGATGACCCCAATCACTCTCTATAAATATTTACGTTTTTTCTCCAATTATGTGTCTCTAATTTCCACCATTGTTCTCCTAACTGAGATCATAATTTGGTGGTGACTTTTTTATCCCCCTTTTTCCTCTTATTAAGACTAAATTTTATTAACCCAATTTCCAATGTGGGTTTTCCCACAAAGGTATTTTCTATTTTCAACCTTTTATTTTAAAAGAATAATTTCAAATTGAGAGGATGCAATTTATTGAATGAGGGAAGAATGTAACACCCTAAGATTTCATAGTACATTATTTCTTCAAAGTAATTCAATAACTTGCAATACACGCAACACCGAGTTCAAGCGCATCAAGACTAACCAAAATAGTCATTCAAAAGAAGTTATGAATAGTATTAACTGAATTTTGAACTTTATATAATCCTTATAATTTTAGAATCCATATTATGAGTTTCTTATACATAATGTAAGAACTAAATCAACTTTTACCGCCTTTTAACGGTGAACCCTTTTTAAATCCAATATTTGAAACTTTTATATATCCAATTTGACAAAATAAACTTCTTCTTTATAATCAGGACATAATAATTTAGTTTCAATAAATTTTTGGTGTTTTTCTGATAACTTTCATATTTGGGTGAATAGTGAAAAATACTATATTTTAACTGAAAACAAATTTTTTAATCAAAATAATTTATTGTGTTAAATTATACATTTTAATGGTTTGGAAGTATAAATATATTATATTTTTACCATTTAATCCAATTCTGGTTATTTTAAGTAATTTCACTTTGATATTAGACATAAACAAGTGTCAATATTTTGATAGATATTATTTCTTAAAAATACGCCTTTTGGTTTTTACAACGGGAATTAATTTTAAATTAATAAATGAAACTTCTATGTTTTTAATTTGGTAAAATGGAATTCATTTTTGGATTCGTAATATAGAAATTATCTTAGGGTGAATTTTTGGTAATTTTCTGAAAACTTTCAATTTTTGATGAATAGTGAAAAACACTAAGTTATAGTTTAAAAACAAATTTTTATTTAAATAATTATTTATTTTATTTAATTTATTTTAGGTAAAAATATATACATAATACCTGTATAAGTTCAATGTAATTAATTAAAGTCAGTTTATAATAATTTTAGATATATAAAAATTTTATCGAACTTTTTACCGTCTTTTACCCACCTCCTAGGAGCATTTGAAAATTTACATAAAACTTAATTCTACCGCTTCTGTGAGTTGAATTTCGAAAATCCGAGAGACATGGTTAATATCAAGGAGTAAAATGTGGTTCAATAAGATAAATTTTTGGTTAATAGTAACTTTTTACTTTTATTTACCACGGTTAAAAGTAAATAGGGTAATTAAGGGTAAAAATGATATTATTATTACCCTAACACTTGTCCTAATTCTATTGGATAAGTTTAATTCGACCAAAAACAACCTTAGGAATAAAATATTACCCTTTAGGTCTACTTTTATTAGATTAAGACATTTATCATTATTTTATTTAAAGAAGAGTTAAAAGAGTTAAAATCAAAGTTTAATAACTAAACCATTTTTAATATAGGGTTATACATAAGATAAATTCAACTATAAATATTCATTAGAAATATAAAAATATTTCATAAATAATGTTATTTTATTTATAATTTTTAGAGATTAAATAATTAAATTTATTAATGACACAATGATGATGCAATAATTACCTTATTAATGAAAGAATCAAATAAATGGTTTTATAAATATTAAAATAAATATAATTTCAAAGTTTTTTTTACATCAACGAATTTTATAGGTTAATATGACATGTTAGGATTTATTAAATGTATTGTTTTGAAGTAATAATGTTGTTATTATTTTATCAAAAAACAAATACCAAAGAGTGTCAAAATTGACATAAAATAGTTTTTAAAACAAATATTATATTATTAATTGATATAATAGTCCTAAAAATCTAAGATTCATCCAAAAAACTTATATAATAATATATATGACATTAATGAACCAATTGGGGTTCTATTTTCATTTTATATTAATTTTATTAACGATATAATATAAAAATAAAAAGAGACATGGTAAATGTCAAACTATTTAACTAAGAGTCAAATCTAAAAGTTAAGGTTAATATAGTAACCTAAACCTGTCTAAAACCTATTGGTTGAGTTTTTTTGACCCATACCCACCGTAGATTTTAAATAATTCATTTTTATCCATTAGAAACCGAAAATGAATTTATTATAAAATAATATTTTAAGTTTTTCCTAAGGCGCCCCTCACCCCTCTTATAAAAGGGAACTTCCCCTTCTCTCAAATTCACACCTCCAAATCCATTTGGCTCGTCCAAAATCTGCCCAAATATCCTCCCAACTATCCTACCTTCATCCTAGAGGCCTTCCTTTGGTCAGAAATCCAACCTAAGAAGCCCTTTTGATCAAATCAAAAGGAAGAACCCGAAGAAGAGGTAATGATTTCACCACCCTTTTTCAAGTTCTCTTATTCTTCTACTTACTATTTCTTTGTTATTTACATTATAAAATAATAAATATAGAATATTCTATATACTGTGATGTTATTATAAATATGTAACAACTATATTAATTATTCTATCCATCTTATGAATGATAATGTCACCATGCGTGCGTACGTACGACTTAACGTCTCGACGCCGTGGTGTAATTTTTTATTTAACACTACCTTATTTGGATGGATATAATGATGAGTAATATGTATATAAATAATGAAAATAACATGCTAATGTCTCTATAAAATTAGTATACCATCCAATTCCACACCTTTAAGGAAATGATATTGTCGCTCGTGCGTACGTACAGATTACCGTCTCCACAACGTGATGAGATTCATTTTCACGTTCACCATTCATCGACGATTATAAAAATATATATTACTAATAAGTATGTAATATATGGAATAATAATTCTACTTGATATATATATATATACTTACATATATCTTATTCACTTAGTTCCGTTGAATATGATATGAAAACGGAAACAACGTTTATGCGTACGTACGGACTACCGTCTCCATAAACGGTGTTTTTCATTTCATATATATGACTATTATACATATTTATATTCTAAATATATATGATATATAAATCATTTTTTATATTCTGGAAGTATTTAAATCTTTATCTAAGTGATACAATCAAGAGTAACAAGTTAAAACACATATGATAAAGAAAGCGATTATTACCCGAAATGTTAATTTAACATGGAAATTATTATTAAATGGGTAGTATAAAGTAATAAATGAATCATGGATGATATAATAAATATTAATATGGTTCTGGTATAATTTAATAACATACTACGATCTTCATACAGGAGGTTAAACATACCCTCGACTAAAGGAAAGTGCAAGGTAAGGGTTAATTCCTCAATCTCATTATTATCTGAGATTATTTATGTGTAAGTATTTACTGGGAAATTTTTATCATCCATGTCCATTTTTCATAAAAATGATTTCAAAATGAATATTTTAAGTATTTTTGAAAGTTACTCTTTATCAAGATCATAATTTTAAATGTTTTAATGATTTATCTTTCTAAATATTTTTAATTAATGTCCATGTTTTCAAAATGATTTTAAGGATTTCTTTATATGGACATGAATGTTTTGAAATGATATTTCTTTTCAAAAGTTACAAATTGGTATGGGACACTTTGATTCAAAAATATCTTTTAAATTACTTCCTTTATAAATTTGTGACTTTTAAATGATTTTACAAATAGGATATTTCTCTCAAAAAGTTTTGCTCATCATTTTCAACTATGTCAGCATCCTTTATTGGATATTATTTTTGATTGAGGTTGATTTATTATAATAAAATATTCCATATTGTATTGAATGAGTTATGATATGTTTGACTATGGATGTTCTATTTTTATACCATTCATGGTTTATGGTTAATATATTGACATTTCGTATGCTAGTTTTAATACGAATGTTTATGTTATGTTTCAACTTTTTCACATAAGGAATGCAGTGGACTTAGTAAGTGACAGTTGGAGCCCGCTATAGCTCATCGATGCATCGGTAGGTCTCATGAGACAAACTAATGTCTTGTCATAAGGCCTTGACAAAAATTTTATTTGTAGTCTTGGCACAAGGCCTTGACTATGTGGTAATGATGTCCGATATTATGAATTCCCTAATTATGAAATTAGTTATTACATGTGATTATTCGACTAGTATAATATTCATGTGCATGTTTATATGGTAATGTTTGATTTTTTTTTCATATTATGTTCAAGTTTATGTTTAAAAAGGATGTTGTTTTTATCACACATCTTGCCTTAAAAGTTTATAGCTTCTGTTAAATTATTTACCCTTACTAGGCATCTGAGCTCACCCCTTTCTTATGTTTTATTTTCCCAGGATTCCAAGAAGTGTATTATGATTGATATGCATGGTTAAGCTAAAGGTAATAATGGAATTCTCAAAGAACTTTTTTTTGTATTGTATGTTAGAAAGTGTAATGTAATGTTCATGTATGAAATCTATTTTCCAAGACTGCTAAACTGATTGGTCTTTCAGGACTTGATTCCTTGTAATCATTCCAATGTATTAAAATAATGCACCAACTATGGGAATCTAGTTTTGGGGTGTTACAAAAACTTCCAACCTATAAGGTCCTATACACCTTATAAATAAAAGTTTGGTGTCCAGTTAGTCCCAACCATAACAAGTTTCAGTATATGTGACCAATGGTCCATGACTCAACATGCCATAATTGATTTCTTAGGGTTTCTTCTGTATCCTATATAGGAAAATACTATTTAGGTTATGATAGACACTCCAAGTGACAATTATGTTTTCTCAATTTCCTGCAATAATCCTTAGCCGATAACAATTATATAACACAAGGCACACAAAATAAATGTCATGCATTCAAGAAATGCATCCTACATAGAATGAAATATGCATGTAATGCGACTTTTGTAAAGTACCTAAAATGATGCATGAGATGGAATAACCCCGTATCATCGGTCCAAGTATGAAAATTTGTAATTATAATAAATATCAAACCTCAAGTGTGTCACTCAACAGTGGAATCAAATCAACTGTAATAGGAAAAATATAGAACGACAATTCCTCATTCTAGGTAATTTGGATTTTTACTATATGTGAGTTAGCTACTCCCATGCATAACTCATCACCAAATTTCAATTCATTATTATTCTCCTATCTACTATCTAGAAATAGTAAATCTAAAAAATAAAAACCTTTGATACCACTTTGTAGTGTCCCAACCCAGGATCCACTAAACAGTGCCACGAGCTAGTGGGTCACATGGATTCAAGTGAACCTCCCCATATGCCAGAGGCTACTGAATAGTAGTGAGGGTCTATGGTGGTATAGTGGGGAGACTATACCCTCATAATCAGGGTATATAACAATAATATCACAAGGGAATAAATAACAGAAGCATAATATAAATCAATGATAAAAGATACATCCAGAATACTGTAATAATAATAAAGCCCAAATCAGTGTTATATACAATATTATGATCATGTCATGTATCTATAAAAAATGGAAGTCAATACATGGAAATAGATATATATTATAATACATGTATCAAAAGTACAAAAAGAATTAAAAGGAACTATCTATAACTAATATCACAAGAATAGACTTGTCCTATGTTCCCCTACTCCTAAGAAACAATCAAATCAAGAATCATAAAGTGGTTACTTTTCCTAGTACCTACCTGTATCCATGACGTGTGTCTGGGTACCCAATGATGCCCAGAATAGGGTGTGAGATAACACTCAGTGGGCCATCACCAACATTGTCTATAAAATGTCCAGTCTATGTATAACCAATGAAGTAGTGTGCAGTATATCATAGGTATAAAAATAATGAAAATAAAGTTTCAAAAGCAGATATGATCCCATCCAACCTAACATAGTTCCCTATGAATAATAATCAAGTACCTATAATCACAGGCTAACTGTAAAGAATAAATAAAAAGGTGTGATATTGTCCAGTATAGCAACTAAAATTAGATACCCATAGTTGGGATATCTGTAAACATGATAAAGAATCCACAATGGCTTATGCCATGTAATCAAGTGTTAGTCCTGAAAGGTCTGGATCCAAGGTATAAATGACCAATACATCCTTATCTAGTCCATGGAGCATCTTGATGGAAACTCTGTAAAGACTTGGGTGGAATCCAAGGAGCTCATCCAACATACTCCAAGCAAGCAAGATCTAAGGAGTAGCAATGTCCTTGGCATCCTATGGAATCAGGATCCAAGGAGTATAAATGTATGAGGCATCCACTACCATAAAAAATATGGATCCATGGATTAGAAATGTCAATCATATCCCATGGAATCAGGATCTAAGGAGTATACATGTACATGACATATACTACCATAATCAAGATCAATGGAGTAGTAACATCCAATGCATCTAATAGAATTAATATTCAAGGAGTATAAATTTTCAAGGCATCCACTACCATTATCAATTCATAAATCGATTCATAAATCAATTCATTAATCATTTCATAACCCATTTCATAATCATTCAAAATCTATGAGTTTATCCAAATCACTTCCACATTTCCATTTAAACCCATTTAACCAATTAATTCCACATTTACCATTCATGTAATCACATAGAAAGGAGGCATAAACCTTCTACTATTAATTCATTCTATTCTCATTCAATTAATCAAGTCTCCCAACAATATTTGCAAGGTCAAACACACCCAATGGGTGGTAGAACATTGGGAAGATAAAAAGTCAAACCCCATGGGTGGCCTAGGTTGGGGATAATAACCTACAACCATCACATAGTGCCAAGTGGGAAACCTAAACATGTTCCAATTAATTTAATCAAGGAATTAAATTAATTTTAGGGGAAATACTAGAAGGTCCAACATAAATAATAATGGAAATATGATATATAAAATACAAAACTTTAAGGGAAAGGTATAGACCACCTACCGTATACCCATGGTAGAAAACTCATATATTATTGACTCCTAACTCGATCCAGATTGTAAGAAATCAGAAGAACTGACTATTAACCTAGAAATAGGGAATATTGGATTTCAAAAAAATAACTATATAAATATAAAGTCAAATGAAGAAATACATAAGATGAAAGAAATCACTAACATGTATCCAATGAGATGAACAATGTTTGAATCAGACGTCAGACAGAGGATTTAGATCAAATCCTAGAAGATGGCTTTAAAAGAGATCCCAAACTATGGAGGAGGCTGTTTGTTGTAATGATGAGGAAAATAGTTTTAGTTTTTAATACATTTTAAGGTAAAATCAATAATTTCACCCTTTTTAACTGGTTTTCATAGTTTGACTACACATTTGGCCAAACCGCGTGCCCCTAACTGCCTTAACAGGGAACCCGCATGGTCCATGTACATGGTTTGGGAAACCTTGAACAAACCATGTTGCATGCCTCTGTTAAAAATTTAAAATCTTCTTGAATGAGAGAGAGTCCTGGGTTTCATGGTTTCCTCAAACCATGCATCCCTGAACAGAGGCCTAGACCAACTTATACGATTTCATCAAACCGTGTTGCCTGGGTTTCATGGTTTCTACTAACCATGTAGCCCAAATGAATTTTCCAAAAACCAATCCTCTAGGATCCAAACAATCCTCATACACCCTTGAAACTCATGTGACCTCATTAGGTACTCACATTAAGTAAAAACCAAGTATTTAAACCAAAATTCAAAAGATATGCACCTCATATAAAAACCTGGGATCTTATAATCACAAAGGGGGGATAAATTTCTTGAAATTCATGGGAAAAGTTTAGTTATTATCACATAGTTTTTTATAAAATAAGGGGAGGTTTCTTGAAATTTATGGTAAAATTTTATTGGACTTCAAAGGGGGTAAATTTTATTGAAATTAGTTATATGTGTTATTTATTACTTGTTTTATAAAGGGGGAGTTAAATGTTTCACTCCCCTATTTAAAATTTCACTATTTTACCCTTTTTTATGTTATGGAAAGATTGATTCATTTAATTATTAATAATATTGATAACCATTTATCTCTTGATTATATTTAATTTCTTGTTTAAATATCATGTAAACTTTTATATCTTGAATTCATTGTTATATCTTTCACTCTTGATTTACACTTGATATATATTTATGAACATAAAAAGGGTATGATTGTTGTAACCCTATCACTCATTATGTTTTCATGATCATAAAAACTCATCTATATATCTAATAATTTCACTGAGTATTTTTTATTTATATCATTTAAACTTAAAGTCATGTCATTGATGGAATCAATAAGTTTATTCAAAGGAATATTGATGATATTTTTGAAGGCTCAGACCAATCTATTATCACGTTTAAAGATCTTGAAATAAAGTCAGAAGATCACATGAAGTCTATGGAAGAATCTTTAAGTGACACTATTTGATGTGTATTGTTTTAGGCTACACTGATTAGCTGGTGAATGGCACTAACTAGAAGATTCAAGTGGATATTGGCTTCTAATAAAAATAGAATACCACTAACCTGGTGGTGAAAGAACCAATGGTGCATCATTCTTCCTGAGGACCACTGGCCAGCTGCTATCTAGTAGAAGCTCACCAGTGGAAACTTTCCAAAACTATCTAGATTTAGGTGACCCACCAACCCATCGATGAGGTGCACCTAGTATCTAGTGGCATCAAGATAGTAGGTATGATGGAGCATTTAGTGATGGTCAAAATTTCATAAATTTGTTATTATTCATCTTCAATGACCTTAGATAATTCTAAAACCTTACCAGCTTTTTTGAGGCTATAAAAGGCGGTACTTGGCGGCTTGGAAGATAACAACGGTTACAAAAAATTATTCTTTGATCCTTGATTCAAGTTTAAATCACAAAAATCAAAGCTATAAAAATTTCTATCCAAAATCAAAGAGCCAATTTCATTTATCCATCAATATCAAAGGGTCTCTCTCAATACAACATCTCTCAATATATTATCCCAAATTGTACTTATCCTTTAAAGAGATCAGGGAGAGACATTATAATAGGTTTGTGCTAAGAAAATATTCTACTTCTCATGGGTTCTCACTACTAAAAAAGTGAGGGATGAGTTCCTTGGATACTAAAAAATCTCAAGAGGGTTCTTAAGACCATAATCACAAGGGACATGTTTCTTGATCACCACCACAATCAAGTGAGTAATAACATAAGCCTATCAACCCAAGGTGAGGAGACGTAGAAGATCACACCGAGTTATTACCAAAATCCTTTATCAAACTGTGTTTTCTATCTCTTTTATTTATGCATTACATCATTCAACATTAATACACATAATTTCATAAATTTGATACCCTCATTTTCCACTATTCTTAATCACTTTGTTTATATTGGAATTAACTTTTTAATTTATATCAAATTTATCAATCTATAACTTTATTGAAGTTATCACTTGATCATTTAAAAAAAAAATTAAAATTGCCTTTTTTTTCTTTAATTTTTATAAGGGAAATTCACCCCTCCCATTGCTATTATTCTCTAACCAAAAATTAGTATCAGAGGGTTCTTTATGTTTTTATTAAAAAAATATTTTTTTTTCAAAAATGTGTTTTAATTTGTTTTTTAATATTAATTTATTTTAAAGCATGATTTTATGTTAGCATATACCACTTATACTCATGCTACTTCATTTTATGGAAAAAATTAATTTTATTAGAAAAATCATATATCAAAATTTCTTAGTAGCTCAAGTTACCATATTTGGAAGATGGATATACATGAATACATTCTTACTATAGAACCAAAAGATAAGTGGACACCTAATGCTATTAAATCCTTTGAGATTAATGTAAAATTCATGAATGCTCTATATTTTGGTCTTACCAAAATGAATTTAATTGTGTTTATACATGTAAAAATAACCATAAAATATGAAAATTTATAAAATTCACCCATGAAGGAACCAAAAAAGCTAGACACTAGATTTTACATGTATCAAAAATATTTTAAAAACTTTTCTGTGCATATAAATGAATCTATTACAAGTACATTTACATGATTCTATTAAATTTTCAATGGTCAATAGTCTCTTGGTGATGATTTGTATACATAAAACTTAGTGAAAAAGATACTATGGGTCTTGTTAAGAAATTGGGAACCCAAAATCACTACCATACACAAATAAAATGATGAAAAGACAATGGCAGTCAAAGAACTCATCAGATACCTAATGGTGTATGAAATTACTATTAAGCAATAATCTAAAAAATAGGTCAACAAATACAAATATTTAAAGAAAATTATCTCCTTAAAATCTACCAATGATGAATCATATAGAGGTGAAGTTTAATTATTTTCTCAAAACACTAAGAACATGAAAAAAATTATTTAAGAAAAATAAATTTTAAAATCAAACCAAGAAGTTAAATTAAAAAGTGGAACCAAAAGTGACATGCTACGAATGTAAGAAAAAAGGTCACATCAATTCAGAATGCACCATCTGTAAAAAGACGGTTAAATAAAATAAAAAAGTTAAGAAGGATCTCAAAGTTATGACTTTGAGTGTAAGTGATGACTCCATGAAATAAACTTCATCAACCTTTTTAAGTGACTCAAGTGATAAGTTCCTTATAGAACATGCTGATGAAGACATCAATGTTAGTACCCCTCTTCCTATTTCATCCTCTTCCTCATCCACTCATATTACTTCCCCCTATTCTTATTCTTTCTCCTCAAGTCACCTTAATTATGAAGACCTAAAATATGATCATGATCAAATCAAAAATGGTTTTTATGAACTTTATTATATAAGGAACTTGATAAAAAATACAATAAAGTGATTGACGAAAAAAATAACTTCAAAATTTAAAGGAACACATATTCAAGGAAAAACAATAATTATCCATAAAATTTTAGAATCAACCGAATTTCAATAATCTTGAATCTATATTAAAATTCCTTAAGAACTATCTTTTCAAATTCACCCATGGTGAAGATAATCTAAATAAAATTTTAGGCCCTCATAGACATGGAAAATAGTGGTCTGCTCTTGGTTTCTCAAATCATGTAAGAACCTCAATAATTCCATTGATTTTTTTATCAAAGGTTTCCTGCAAGGTAAATTTTATTGTAAAATATTTGTATATTTAATCTTAGAATGTGATTTAAATAATGTATGATATGAGATACCAAAGTTAATTCATCTTTTATCTAGTATTTTCAAAATAAAATCTCATGATAAAAAAATATGAATACCTAAATTATTATAGGATAACATTAGTATACCCAAGTTTTTTTGGGTCCAAAAACCTTTAGTCATTTTATTTTATAGGAAAAGTTTATTGAGAGGAAAATCGCAAGAAGCATTATAATACCTAGATAGTGGTTTATCAAGACACATGTGTGGAAACCTCTTCAAATTCAATCAAATCAATAAATTAGAAGGAGTTCGCATCACTTTCAATGATAAATTCAAGGGTAAGGTAATCCGTGAAAGTACCATAAATTTTTCTAAATCAACTCTTATTAAAAATGTTTTATTTTTCAAAGGATTGAAACAAAATTTTCTAAGAATTAATCAATTGCATGATCACAGTTTTAAAATATCTTTTGAAAATTAATTTTGAAAAGTTTTTAAATCAAAAGGAAATATTTTATTTACCATGTATCAATTTAAAAATGTTTATACAATAAATTTAAAATATATCACTATCCAAAATGTCAAATTCTTGAGTGAACAATTTAGTGATTCACGGATTTGGCATAAACACCTTGGTCACTGTAGCACACACACATAAACTTGTCAAAATCAACCATTATAAATTATTATGAGATTTAACCAAACTATATTTCAAATATGAAATGGTTTGAGAAGCATTACAATATTGTAATCAACATAAATATTATTTTAGATCTAAAAAAGTAATTTATTCTTTTAAATATATTGAATTAATTTATCTTGAATTATTTAGAACTTCTCAAATTGAAAGTCTAGGAGGTAAATCCTATACTTTTATTACTGTTGATGAGTTTACAAGATTCATGTGGGTGTATTTCTTATCTCATAAAAGTGAAGATTTCAAAGTCTTCATCAGGTTTTCTAAAAAGGTTTAAAATAAAAGAGGTTTTAAAATTATTTCAATTAAAAGTGATTATAGAAGAGATTTAAATAAAAATGAATTTTATTATTTATGTTCTTATCAAGGTTATAATCATTATTTTTCTACTCCTTAAACCACTCAAAAAATGTGATAGTAGAGAGGTGAAATTGAATTATCCAATAACTTTATTAAACACTTTTAAATGAATTTAATTTACCTCAATATTTTTGGGCTAAGCCATGAATACCACATGCTTTATCATTAATCATATTCTTATAATAAATTTTCTTAAAAATCCCCTTATGAACTTTGAAAAAAAAAACTAAAGTGTTTTTTTAAAGTTTTTGGTTGTAAATGTTTTATTATCAAAACCAAAGTCAACATTTGAAAATTTGATTCAAAATCTAATGAAATTATATTTATTGGGTACTCTAAGTTAATAAAGGCATATTCAATTTTTAATAAAAGTAATAAAATGTTGTAAGAATCAATCCATGTTTTTTTTATGAAATTTTTTAAATATATCCTTCTCAAAAAGTTTTTGAAAATGATTATATAAATTAACCTTTCCAATATAAAGTAGTTTAAGTTAAATAAGAATCACCTTTAAATTATTTACCAATTTTTTTGTAAAATCTAAAGACCATCCCATTGAAAATTTTATAGGATATTTTCAAGTGGAAAATCATACCAAAATATTGGTCCTAAATGAGGTTGAAAACCTTACCTTCATCTCACACTTTGAACCCTAAAATGTTAATGATGATCTTAATGATGAAAATTGGGTTCTTTACATGTAATAGGAACTAAATAAATTCACTAGAAATAATGTATGGTCTCTCATTGAAATAACTAATGATCATCCCATAATGTTTTTTTAAGAATAAGTCAAATTATTTTGGTTATATAACTAGAAATAAAGATCTTATAGTAGCTAAATGTTATAACCAAGAATAAGAAATTGACTATGGTGAAACCTTTGTACTCATAACTTAGTTATAATTTATTAAAATATTGTTGGAATTCACCTATCTCATAAATTTAAAACTCTTTTAAATGGATTTAAAAAAGTTAATTTTTAAATAGTTTTATTAACTAAAATTCTTTTATAGGACAACCACTGAGTTTTGAAAATACTATTTTTTCAAATCAAGTTTTCAAATAAACTAAAGTTATTTATGTTTTAAAATAAGCCCCTTGATCTTGGTAATAATTTTTATCTATTTTTCTTTTATAAAATTGTTTTAAAATGGGAAAATATGATTTAATAATTTTTCTAAAACACATTTTTAATGATTTTTTACTTTTTTAAATTTATGTTGATGATTTGATTTTTGGATCAACCAATGAATCTCTTCATTTTTAATTTTTTGATTTAATGAAAAAGTAATTTTAAATGAGATTTATGGGTGAACTAAAATTATTTTTTGGTTTTCAAATTTCTCAAAATAATGATGGTATTTTTATAAAATGAGTAAATTACAAAAAAGAAATCTTAAAATGATTGAGCATGGATCATGATAAGGAAACTAGTATTCCCATGAGTATAACTTGTAATCTAACATTAGATGAAGCCACTAAACCGGTTGAAAATAATATTTATAGAAGTATGATCAATAGTCTACTTTATCTTACTATGGCTCAGTTTGATATTATGTTCAATGTTTTTCTTTGTGCTCATTTTCAATCAAATCTAAAGGAATCTCATTTGTAATCTGTTAAAAGGATTTTATGTTATTTAAAAGGAACTAAAAAATTTACTTTGTTTTATACCAAAGGAACCTATTCTAAATTAAATATCTATTAGAATGTTGATTTTATGGATGAAAATTATATAGGAAAAGTACAAGTGAGACTTTACACCTGCTTGGAAAATACATTATCTCATAGAGTATCAAGAAGTAGAACTCTGTTTCTCTTTCTACAGCTGAAGTGGAATACATAACTATTGAGAGTTTTTGTGCCCAAATAATATAAATGAAACAATCTCTCTTAGACTTTGGGATTATATATAACCATATACTAATTATATTTAATAACACTAGTTCTATTAATATTTCCAAAAATCCTATCCAGTACTCTCTAACTAATCACATTGACCTTAGTCACCATTTCTTAATATATCACTTCCAGAAGGGTGATATATTATTGTAATTTGTTAGGATGGAATATCAACTCACTCATATTTTCAATAAACCTATTTATATTGATAATTTTGATTTATGTTAATAATGTTACACTTATGATGATCTTCATTTGACTATGGATAACTTGAGTAAATTTTTTTAAATTTATTTTTGTTTTAAATATTTTTCTTCAAATTATTGATTTATTTTTCTATTATTTATTTTATATTTCCACTCTTGGACATGATCCCTATATCTTAATTATTCTTTCATTTTAGGGGGAGTCTTATCTCTTTAATTATGAATTTCTACTTAAGATAAAACTTTGTTTTTAAATTACATTTTAAAATCAAAAAATGTTTTCAAAAGATATTTTATAAAAAAGGAGGTACTTTTTACCATAATTTTACTATTTTATGTCTTTAAAATATTTTTTTTAAAACTTTAAATGAACTTAGTGTATTTTTTTTGTTTTAAATTCAATTTAAAATTTGTTTTCAAAACTTATATGAGCAATTATGTATATTCAATACTTATTTTAAAAAAAAAATGTTTTTATCTCTCTTTAAGGAATATTAATAATGAGTAAAAATTTCTATATATACTTGTATATATAACAATTTTTCTTGAGTTTTATTTGAAAAAAATTAAAATTAGAGGATGGTTTCAAGGTATGTTTTCAATTTCAAGGGAACACATTCAAGATTCTTAAATAAAGTAACCATTAAATGGTGGGAAAACCAATTCTTAAGGAAATGAGTGTTTTGTAAAAGGTATGTACCAATTTTATTTTTCATTTTATTTCATATTTTCTTCTTTTTATTTATCTTTTATTTCTTCTTTTCCTTATTCCATTATTTTTTTTACTTTTATTTATCTTTTCTAAATCTATTTATGTTTTTATTTTAAAAAACTATTTTTAAATTCCCCCTCTATATATGAGATACATCTATTAAAGTGGAGTTTGAAATCTATGAGATGATTTCAAATATTTTAATTTTAAGTTTTTATTTTTAAAATATCTTTTTTATTCTCTGAAAATTCATTTTAAAACTCTTTTTTTAAGTTTTTAAAAATCAACTTTAAAATGTATCTTGAGTTTCTTCCTCAAATATTTTATTTTAAATTTCTCTTTCCCCTCATTGTTTTTATTTTTGATAATCACAAAGTGGGAGATGTTTCTTGAAATTTATGATAGAAGTTTAGTTTTTATCAAAGGGGTTTTTACCAAAGGGGGAGTAGTTTCTTGAAATTTATGGGAAACTTTTATTATAATTCAAGGGGGGGGGGGTTTATTGAAATAAGTTAGATGTGTTATTTTTTAATTATTTCATAAATGGTGAGTTAAATGTTTCACTCCCTTATTTGAAATTTCACCATTTTACTCTTGTTTATATTATGGCATGATTGATTCATTTACTTATTAAACATATTGATGATAATTTATATCTTGAGCATATTTATTGTATTATTTAAATATCTTGTAAACTTTTATATCTTGAATTCATTGATATATACTTCACTCTTGATTTAAACTTGATATATCTTTTTATGTTAAGTTTTTTGTGATCATAAAAAAGGGTAATATTATTGTAACACTATCTCTCTCATTGTATTTTCATGATCACAAAAACTCATCTATATATCTAATAATTTCATTGAGTTATTTTTAGTTATATCATTTAAACTCTAAGTCATGTCATTGATGGACTTTATGAGTTTATTAAAATTCATATTAATGACCTTGTTTAAGGATTAGACCAATATCTAATTATGTTTAAAGATATTGGAATAAAGTTATAAGATCACATGAAGGACATTGAAGAATATTAAAGTACTAATATTTGAAGTGGATTGTTGCAGGCTGCACCGGCTAGCTGGTGCAAGTGGACAGTGGCTCCTAAAAGCTAGTAGTGGCTTCCCAATGGAGGCTTTCCAAACCCAAACAGTTCCAGGTGACCCACCAGTCTACTGGTAAGGTGCATCAGATAGCTGGTGGCATTGAGACAACATGTCTAAGGGAGCATTTAATGTTGGTCAAATTCCATAAATTTGGTCTTATTTGGATTCAATTAATCCATATAATTCAAAAACCCTCCCAGTTCTTTTGGAGGCTATAAAAGGAGGTCCTTAGTGACTTGAAAGATAACACCAATTACCAAAAATGACACTTCATTCGTTGATTCAAGTTTGGATCTCCAAAATTAAAGCTCTAGAAATTTCTCTCCAAACTCAAAGATCCAATCTCATTTCTCTATAAATATCAAAGGATACATCTTCTTACATCATCTCTCAATCTCTTATCCTAAATTGTACTCATCCTTTCAAGAGATTAGGGATTAACATTGTAATTAGTTTTCTCCAATAAGATTTTCTACTTCTCATCTTCTTCTACAATGGGTTCTCACTACTGAAAAAGTGAGGGAAGAGTTCCTTGGATACCATCAAAGATCAAGAAGGTTCTCACAATCATAATCATGAGGTATAATTTTTTTGATCATCACTAAGATCAAGTGAGTAATAAAATCAACCTCCTAACCTAAGGGGAGGATACATAGGGGTTCACACCAATCCATTTCTTAACTCCTTTATCAAACTATGTTTTCTATCTCTTTTATTTATGAATTGCATCCTTCAAAATCAACACACATAATTTCATAAATTTGATATACTCATTTTCTATTATTCTTACTTTCTTTATTAATATTGAAATTAACTTCCTAATTCATATAGAATTCATCAATCTATCACTTTATCAAAATTATATCTTTATCATTTCAAAATCATTTAATTTTGAATTTACTTTTTATATTTTATTTAATTTTTATAAGGGAAATTCATCCACTCTTGGAATTATTCTCTGACCAACATAATCAACTAAAATAAAAAAATAAAAAAAAGGTTTCAAAAAGGAGAACAAAATGGAATGATATGGGAATCCAATAAGGTGATTAATTTTTAGGAAATATGCATGTTATAGGATGGAAAAAATAAAAAAAATATACAACCACCCATCATGTCACCTCTACTATCCCAGATAAGATGATCAAGAACATCCAACACCTTCAATCAGTTCCTTTACCTTTACTGTATCCATATAAATAGAGTCTATATATAATTGGTGGGTATATGTAAGTTGTGAGTATATCAATCCATATAGGATCCCATTAAGTGTTCCATATTCAACCTTTTCTAGAGAAACTAAATCATGCTAGTTTAAACATAAATATAGAAAATTAAGTTTTAAATATTTGGAATGAAAACAAATAATATAACAAAAATAATCTATAAATGATCCATCAAATTTAACCATTTGATAAAAAATTTAAAACATGAACATAGGAAGAACACCCTAGGGTCACTGAGGCTAGGGGGAACCTATAACTTCTACATCACTAATTATATATACCCACAATTAATGGATTTAATCTATATCTACTTTAGTAATCCAATGGGGTTTGCACATGACATTACTTCAAAAGTCAGAGTGACACCATTACTAGTGGAAACGATATCATCCAAACTGGGTTCTCCCACCCAAGCACCTAATTCTTCCCATGACATTTATTTAATTCAACATATTTCATTAACCATAATTTTTTAATAAATAAACTCATAAGTAGTTTCATTTTCTATTTAAAACATTATCCTTTCACCTTTATAATATCAAAGGATAATTAAATAATAATTTCCATATAAATAAGTTGACCAATAATTCTTAGAATATTTATACAGCATTACCAAAATCAAATTTGAATAGGTAAGAATCTCTGAGTTCAACTAGCAAAGGGGGAAATTGAACCACATTTCTTTATCGATGAAACCAAAAGAAACCAAGTAGAATCCAATTGAGAAGGAGAGGAAAAACTCATAATAGGAAAGATAAAACTCAACATATCAAAACCTACAACTATAAACTTGATAAAGAGGAAATCTAGGACTTTATGGATTCAAGGAAGAAGGAAAACTATGAAGTAGAGGAGAATAAGATTTAAGGAGAAGAGAGGAGGAGTTTCCTTAGTGTTTACCTTAAAGAAACCATAAAAAAGCACCAAAAAATTGAGATCAGTGGTGGGAAGGATGACGTTTAATACATAAAAAGGAGTATAGGTCAAGTGGGGTGAGACTGAGAGAGTTAGAGTATTAATTTTGGGTAAAGGTAATTTATAATTTTTATTATTTTTAAAATCTTTTTAGACCACACAATTTTCCAAACTGTGATCAAACTATGTGGGTCAACACTGGATTACCTGGAAACTCTCATGATTGGTCTAAATGGTTAAAAAAAATGTGTGAAAACTATGTGAAATGACTAAATATAAAAGTATAGTCCAAATTCATTTTTATTACATAGTTTTCTCTAACCATGTGTGAACTGTATGAAAGGTCTAATTCTTCAAAAAACATCAAAATTTAAAGGGAAAATCTTGATAAAGATAGAATAAGAGTATTATATAATAAATATATAATTCATACCTATAATTACATGGTGGTAATGGCATCACATATTAATCAAAGATCATTTTCCTATAATTTCACATTCGTTTGAGGCTGTTTTCTCATTTTGAGTGTGTGATTCTTGTTTTTAATTTTAAAATAAAATTTAAATTTAAAACATACTTTGATTCATTCAAGTAAAACCACATGTGGGATTGAAGCATGGTTTATTCCTACACTTCACATATTAATAAAAAATAATTGAGAAATAATTTCACATCAGTTTCAGCTCATTTTCTTAGTTTGAACATGTGGCACATGTTTATAACTTCAAAAACACTTATAAATGTAAAAACACACACTTTTAGTTATTCTCACCAAACTGAAAGTAGTATTTATGTGTGATTTATTCCCACAAATAATATACCGATCAATTATTATTTTTATATAACTTCCTTCCATTCTTGGATCATTTTTTTAATTTGATCATGTGATGAATGTTTTTAACTTTAAAATCATTTCTAAATGTAAAACTATACTTTAAGTCATTCTAACCAAACCACCCATGTACTTGATGCATAGTTCATTTTTACACATCACATATTATTCAAAAATCACCATCTAATACTTTCATGTTGTTCGGAGTTTTTTCTTAGTTTTAACATGTGATACAAGTTTTTAACTTTAAAAACACTTCTAAATGTAAAAAACACAATTTGAGTAATTCTAACCAAACCACATGCCATATTGACACATAACTTATTCCTAAATGTTACATATTAACCGATACTAATTTACCTATAATTTTACATAAATCCAAACTCATTTTCTTGGTTTGATTTCGTGAAACATGTTTTTAAGTTTAAAAAAATTTCTAAATATAAAAACAACACTTTTGGCCATTACAACCAAACTGCATATAGGATTGATGCATGGTGTTGGTCCTAATAATATAAAAAGAGTTGTGGGGGGGGGGGGGTGGGGGGATGGGTGAATTTAATTTTAAAAACAAAACTAAATTCTAATGAAAATGATAATTATAATAAAAGAAATACACAATAGAAAGAAACTAATATAAGTAAATTGATATTTGATAATGGAGTTTGGATTATTACCCAATCCTACATATCATAATCTAATACCTTTTAGGGTTTAATATTTATCCCTTTAATTTAATTATTGTTATGAAAACCATCCTTATATTTTGTAGATTTAGCTAGAACCTAAATATAACTAAGATTCCTTAACCTTTTAGGGGTGTAAGCAAGAAACCCTCTCCATCTTTTTAATGGTAGTGAGTACCTAGTAGATGAATAATATAGTAATTTTTCATCATCACAAAAATTTTAAATGATCAAAAATACTTATATTTACATAAATAAAGAATTTCAATGAGATAAAGTGAGAAAAAAAATGAAAGAGATCAAAAAGAGAGTGAAATGGATCAAAGTAGCTGAACAAATGTAATAATGACAACCCCTTTATTCCAATCCTTCATAGTGGTGTACTTATAGACTCTGATGATTACTTAAATGATTTTTAGATACTATATTTTGATTCTAGCTATTGGGTGAGGAAAAGATCTATTGGATACATAAAAACTGTATAGTTAAACTTTTTGGAAAACACCATAGGGTAGCTGTTATGGGCATCATGTGTCTGGTGTGAGAATAAAAGGAGTTCAAGATAATTTCATGTCCAATGAGTATATTTTAAGAGGATATAGGGTGTATTATAACCACCTAGAGCCTACCATCTATCTGATCTTCTTCTACAAGGTGGCTGGTGTGCTGGGAAATCTGTAACAGTAAATTAACAACAACTTCATGCCATCTTTTATGTAAAAAAATGAACGAACCTTAATTTTATTCCATTACAAAAGCTTTAAAAAAATTCATTAATTTTCCATAACTATAAAGAACACTTAAATTTTATTATTAAATATAAATATATCATAAAACAAAGATAAGTTGAATGATTTATAGATATTTTTTTAACATTAAAATGTGATAATAAACAAAAAAATCTAACAATTGTATCTCTAGATATAGTAAAAAACAAAATTTGTATAAAACTATAATATGTAGAATTATGATAGAAATGTTGTAGTGAATTTGGGATGATTTTCATAGATTTTAATAATAGTTTTCGTTCTTACTGATAGTTTTAAAAAATATAGATAAACATATTATATTTTTAGATCAATAATAATCACATAATTCTAAGGTCTTTTTCCCAAGATATGGTCAAAAAATGGTAGAGAATAAATTAATTAAAAGCAGAAGTGAACTTGTGACATTTTCTATGTTGATATTTACTAAGGCAACTAACTTGAAACTCCCTATGCATCAAAACATGATGAAAAACATGTAAAATGATATAATAATGTCTTAGATGAATATATTATACTAGATGATGTTTAAAAAATGTATAGAACATGAAAATAAGCAAAATAAACATGGAAAATAAAGTTAAACTAAGTAAAATAACTTATGATATAATCAACATGAATCATTCTTCAAACAATATATAAAGTAAACATGAAATCATAAACAATTCAAAAAATAAAATGTAAATAACAAGTGTTTTGTGATTATTAAAACAATAATAATATAGGTTAAGGATCCGATAATATTTCCATTTGATAATTACAAAATACACCAAGAACTCTCCCCCTTTTTGTAGTTAATGAAAAAGTGTAAAACAATTAAGTGTCTGACGTGAGTTGAGAATAAATATTAAGAATGATATAGAGTAATGAAAAGATATTAAAAAAAATCTATGTAACATCCTAGGTAAATAAAGAATATGAAATTTTCATATTTATTAATATTTTTGAATAAAATATTAATATTAATTTAAAGGGGATACTATGTTCGACGGCGTACCCAATACGCAACAATGAGTTTATTTGAAATCTTATATTGCACACTAATAATATAATAATATTATTTTAAATGGTAGTTAACGCTTAGCCGTTGTAATGGAGGGAATGAACAGAACTAAATATAAAATGGTTATATATGTTTGTTAAATATTTTAATAATTACCCAATAAATTATAGAGGCTTAAAATGTGAATGAATCCAATTTTAAGCATAGATATTCTAATATTCTTTAAAAGGCCGATTAACCGTCTTTTGATGGAGAACCCTTTTTAAAAATAATTTTTGTCAATTTTATATTTTATATTTGACAAAATAAAATCCTTCTTTAGAATCGGGACATCAAAATTTACGTAGTGTAAATTTTTGTTATTTTTCTGGTAAAGTTCATTTTTTAATGAATAGTGAAAATGCTGTATTTTAATTCAAAACCTACTTTTAATCTAATTTATTTATATGGTTATATTATCTTTTTAATTGGGTTTAAAGTGTAGTTAAAATATATTTTTACCATTTAATCCAATTTTGGTCATTGGAATTAATTTCACTTTGAAATTGGACATAAACAAGTGTCAATCTTTTAATAGACATTGTTTCTTAAAAACACGCTATTTGTCTTGACAGCGGGAATTAATTATAAAATTAATTAATGAAACTTATATGTTTTGAATTTGGTAAAATGGACATCATTTTTGAATTTGTAATATCAAATTTACTTTGGATAAATTTTTGGCATCTTTTTGACAAATGTTCATTTTTAATGAATAGTGAAAAATACTGCATTTTACTTCAAACTGCTTTTTCATCTAATTTAATTATATAGTTATATTGTCCTTTAAATTGGTTTTAAAGTGTAATTTAACTATATTTTTATCACTTAATACAATTTTGTTCATTGTAAGTAATTTCACTTTTCAATTGAATGTAAAAACAAGTCAATCTTTTGATAAATTTTACTTCTTAAAAACCCATCTTTGGTTGTGACAATGAGAATTATTTTTAAATTAATTACTGAAATTTCTGTGTTTGGAATTTGGTAAAATTGATTACATATTTGGAATCAGAATGTCCAAATTATATAATTAAGTCTCTTTTTTTTGGACATTATGAATAGTAACGACGGTAATTATCTTTAATTATCGTGATTAATTAGTAATCGGGTAGTTAAGGGTAATAAAATAAAATAATAATAAAATAAAATGACCCCAAAAGGTGTCAAAATCCTCTTGTTTGAGTCATGGCCGACCATGGGAAGCTTTTTACCAAACTTGAGGGCCCATGGAGTCACATGGGTGTGATAGTGACATTTATGACATTTTTTTAAAAAAGAAGAGAAATATAACAAAGGTTTGTATATCCTAAGTAAAACAATTTTAACTTTGTTTACATAAATGATATCTTATACTATAAATAGTCATTGTAAAGATAAAAATAATTCCTACATCATGGTATTTTTTTTTATAATTTTTAGACATTAAATAAATAAATTTATTTATGACACCATGATGATGCAATAATTACCTCATTAATGAACTATTTAAATAAAATGAAAAGATAAGGTAAAATATAAGACTTAAACTCATCTAAAACCTATTGTATGGGTGGATTTAGAACCCTTATCACCTTATCCTTGAAATATATCATTGTGGGACCTTTAAAATCCGAAAATAATTTTATAATAAAGTAACATTTCAAGACTTTCCAAAAGTGACCCGCCTCCCTCTTATAAAAGGCCCCCACCTCTACCCACTTACCCACACCTCTCATGCACTTTTCTCATCCAAAATCTGCTTATATTATCTCTCCACATCCCTATATTACCCCTATAAGCCTCACTTTGGGCAGAAGTCTTCCCAAAGAAGCCTTTAGCTCAAATCAAAAAGAGTTACCCGATTTAAAGGTAATGTCTTCTCTCGAGTTTCTTTCTTTTATTTTTCTTCTTAACTCACCACTATCTTCTTATTATTAGATCCCATAATAACACAATTATCCTAAATATACTAGGATATTTTTATGATAAGGATTATACCTACACTTACACACACCTCTGTCTAATGGTTAAAGAACATACTGTTTCTGTGGGTGTCGAATTACTGCCTCACAAAACGATGATTGTTAAATATTCTTTTAACACCTCTAATGGTGAAAATTATGATGGAACTGTATTTATAAATTATATATATTATATTTATGTCCCCTATATTCTTCTGTATTTTATATTTAAAACATACCTTTATGCTTTGCATGTTGTGCAAATGTGATAATTTCATATGAGGAAGTGCAGACAACCGCCCCCTCAAGTGATGTGACTCATTCATGGCAAACATGGAATTTATAAAGAATGTAATTAATGAAATTAATGAAATTATGTTACCTATATAAAATGTATATTATAATGTAATTATAATATATCTATGTCTCATTTAATTTTAAATTCCATTAATATGACAAAAAATTAAAGTAGCGCTCATGCGTACGTACGACTTACTATCTCCATGAACGGTACATTTCATTTATTATCTCCAAACATTATGGAATATTATTAAATACATATATACTGGATATATATGATATTTAAATCATGAACACCATTCCATAGATGATGTACTTATATCTACATGGACAATTCTCTTCAAACAAGTTCATTGTTGACTCATGTACCGAACATCAACAAAACGTATGATATGAACTCACATAATTAACTAATTATTATAACATGATAATATGTGATATGAATTGAATAATAAACTTTAAATGAATTCCTTAATCAATTATAAATTTAACAAATTTTATTATTCAGGAATATAAAGAAACGAACAAGACAAGTCATACTTGAGGTAAGGGGATTTCTTATCTCACTTTTAATTCCATGAGATTTCCATTGTTCGCCAATTATTTATTGCATGTGGTGTATTGTGTACTTCCATTTGATATATATATTATCATGATTCTATTTATATTCATGGTATTCTGTGATTCATTTGGTTCTTATTATCTTTTGGTCATACAACTTGATTGATTACAACGAGGTAAGGGGTTTTTATCTCACTTTTTATTCCCGTGAGATTCATGCTATATTTTCCACTATCTCATTTGAGTGGTGTATGTACTGCCCATTATTCCACTCTTTGTGTAATATAATTTAGTTTATGGTTATTTACATCAACTTTGTATAGTCCTTCTTTCATAGGGTGTACGTTTTGAAAGTTACCCAAATCGGTAAGGGAACCTTTCATCCTCCTCTTTTTAAAAGACTTATTTTTGTTATATATTTTAATTTACATCTTCTTATGTTGGGATATGTTCTTATATATCCTTATTTCTATAAATTTTATATCCAAGTGATGAGATACCCTTTTTATCTCTCATTAACTCATTTTATAAATTTTAAAGTGACGCCGTTAGGCTGTCGAATTTTTGTAAGGGAACTTCTTAACCCAATTTCAATTCTTTGGGTTAAACCTCTACTTATTGATTATGTCATACTATGATTATTTTTGGATGACCTATGATTTTTTTACACTTAATATCCACTTATATTGGGTGTATTTATATTTTTCACACATAATTATGTAATTGATTTATCCTTAATTGAAGGATACCGTCTTTGTAAGGGACTTCATCTCAATCTCCTTTCATTGAGGCATACTTCAATTTATATACGAACTTATTTTATTAGTTGTATAATAAACCATTTTGACTTTTAATTTCATTCAAAAGAAATCATTTTACATGAATCATTTTACTAAACGACAAAAAAGAATGTTTTTGTCTTACGTATGTGGCGACAACAACTTCTTCGCTACCGTGACTATTATTTGAGTTTCGGCTTCCTCTACAAGCCATAATTTTTTTAAATGAAAAATAAATACCATGTTTTACTTTATTTTGGTATTTAAAATGGTTTTTATAATGTTTTGGTTATATCAATGTGTTGTATTGATATCTTGTGATTGAAATGTGGAAATGTTATGTTTCCTTTATGCATGTTTTATGTGATATGATTATGTTATGGTTCTTGGGAATTGTTTATGAAGACGAGTGGTTCCATGATAAACTAAGGGCAGGTGATCCTGAGATAGATCTCCAATGCATTGGGTAACGTGAAGGAGTTAAACGCTAAGGTTTATCCAAATATATTTAGGGAATATACTGTGATGGGTATTCCAACTGTAACCATGAGGGTTACTCCCTACGTAATAATGTTATGAATGCCTCAAGTTACCTTTATGTGTTATGATTTCTATGAGTTATTCATAAATCTTATGATTTCATGAGGTATGTTAAAGTGCTTATGTTTTATGAGTAAAGTATGATTTCATTGATTCTTATGTATACATGGACTAATGTTTTCTTTCCGTATTTTTATATCCCTTACTGAGATTTTTATGCTCATCCCAATTTTTTGAATTGTTTTTCACAAGACATAAAGTGGAATAGGGTCAAGGATGGGATCAAGGAAATGTAATTCTGTCTAAAACATGGAACTAGACATGACACTTTTGTTCAAGAGTTTTTATTTTGTGAAAAAATGGAAACTAAGTAGATGTGTCTACTTTATAATCATTGAGATGTAATAGTTATGTCCTAATTCTCTAAAACTCTAAACCTGAAAAGACCCTCAATGTGATTTATTCATTTAATTCATGATTGTGTAATGTTTTAAGGTCGGGTCCTTATAATCTCCCTTTATATGAAATAGTTTATGATAATTATCCATAAATATAAGTAAATAATATTAAATGAATTAGAAAACCATAGCATCAACACATAAAAAAAAGATAATTGATAATAATTTCAAAAAAATCATGAGTTTTTATAAAATAAGTTAATGAATTTAAAGTTCAATATTTCTTATGTTAATGTGAGGATCACAAGAAAACCATTACACCCCCCTCAAAAAATAATAAATAAATAAATGGAAAAAACTAAATAGGGAACAAAAACCTAATTCTAAGAATATATTCTACATTATCCCCCTCTACGATTATCTGTGATCATTAAAAAGCATGGAGGGTTTATAATAACAAATGATATGAAAATTAAAACAATAAGAGATTCATATAAGATAAAATAAATAATAAAATACACATGAAAAGAGACATTTAAAAAACCAACCACCCTTAATAAAATAGAGTTATTATTGCACAAGTGGAGGTTTTGAAATGATTAAAAAACCTTTTAGAATATGAATAAACTTAGTTACACTTATAGTGGTTAAAATATATTTTGGGATTAAAACTTTCTTGGTTTGAGGGAATTTACTTGAAATTTCATAAGAGAAGTTAACTATTTTTGGTCAACCACATTGAGAATTTTTAGAATTGTATTCTCTGATTTTGTTCCCAATTTTAAGAAAATAATTACAAAATTTATATTGAGATTTTCTTTTTATAAATTTAATTCCTTTTTAGGAACTAGTTTGGTTATTGTAACCAAATTCAAAATAGTTCTTCCCAGGAATTTTTGAGCTTAGAATTTTATCTAAATACTCTTCTCCTAGGGTGAATTTTAGAGTGTCTCTATAAGCTCATTTATAGTGTAATTTAATTGATCCATATTATATTTTTCTTTTAGATTTAACAATAAGTCCTTATTTTATTTGGAGAGTTTGACCTTTTAATTAATTACTTGATTATACTTCTTTTTGAGTTCATTTAATTTTGTGTTCAGTTCAAAAAATCCATTTCAAGTTGATCTATAACATTTTTTATATATTCATAAGAAATAGAATTTGTAGAAAATGATGAGGAGGAATAAATAAAAGAAGTTAACTCATCATTTACCTCCTTTAGTGCCATTAAAAATTTGGAACTATTACTTTACAAGCTCAATTTGGATGAGGATAGTGAGTCATATCTTTCAATCCATGTGAACACTTTAAGTGCCTTTTTACCCTTCATTTTATTATTGGTCTTATTATTGAGGAGAGGGAACTCCAGTCAGAAATGAAACTTATTTTTACACCTAAGGCATGTCACATTTGTCTCTTAATCTTGATCTCTCGTAATGGATTTCTAGGGTGATTTATTTTTATTTTTCATGGAAATTTTCATTTTTCTAGAAAGATGAACATTATCACCATTGATTTTAGAAGAAGAGGAAGAAGTGGTTACCTAATGTGATTTTAAGGTTGTTGATTTATTAGGTTTTTTATTTTTTAGTCTTTATTTCTTCCTTTTTATCTTTCCTACTCATAGTGATCTCATATATTAGGTGGGATCCAATGAGCTCATCGGCCGACATGTTTTTTGTGTCCTATGCTTCTTAGATTGTCGCCACCTTTAGATCCCATAAGCTAAGTAATACCCATTGAATATTTTTTATTATTGTATTTTTAATACCAAAATATTTCAATATTTAATTCTTTTTTAAATAATACTATATTAGATATAGTGTACCACATGCAACATCGAGCTTAAATAAACAAAAATATACTATAGAAATATTATTATTTTAATATGACCATTATTACCTAGACGTTGGTTTGGTAGGTATGAATAAGAATGACCATATTATGAAATATATGTAGAAATTTTTTCTTAATACAATTTTACTGATTAATTCATAGGAAATAAGAACACAACTTTAAATAAAATCATATAAGATTAAAGAAGGTATTTTTTTAGAAAACTGTTTTATATGCACAAAGTATTTTTATCAAAATAAAGTAATTTAATCACTATAGATGAATGTTTTTAATGAAATTTATAAATAATATATTTAATAAAATGAAATAACATTCATATAATAGTGTTTACTAGATTATGAATGAGTATAAATTCATTTTATACTTCAAAAATATAATTTCTTCAAAAATGGTTATTATTATTTTTTGTGCGTGGATATCGTGATTAATTTATATAACTTTTAGAAATGATATTTTTATAAAATGGGAATTTTTTTTAAATTATCATTCCAAAATAATCTTAAGATAAATTTTTGGAATTTTTCTGAAAAGACTGATTTTTGAGTGAATAGTGAAAAATACTGATTTTGTCAAAACTGTCATTTCTTTTCTTTATATCAATTAATTTAAACATATAATTATATTTTGGAATTAGTTTTTAATTAATATAAATTACCTTTTATTAATAATAATTTAATTAATTATATATAAATAATTATTATATTTGATTTTGACATAAGCTCATTTTTATGCTTAAAAACGCATTTTTGTAAAAACTATTTTTAATTACATTTTATGAACATATATTAAAATTAATTTATTACACTTATAAAAATTTAATATTGAAAAATGGATTTCATATTTTTAATTAGTAGGATCAAATTTAGTAATACAGTCAATTTCATTTTGGTTATTATGAATAGTAACCATAGTAAAAGTTTATCACCATGGTAAAAGGTAAAATGGGTTAAAAGAGATTAAAAACTATGGGATATGATCTCAAAAATTATTATAAAACTTTAATTTATTTCAATATATGAGTTTATTTCAACCATCCTCATCCTATCTTTGAAATTATGAAAATTTGGAATCATTTTAATTTGATAATGAGATTTATATTAGTTTAAGTAAATGATAATTACAAAATTTCTCTCTCTTTCTTTTAATATCTCTAATATGTTTTCCTAGGTATAAAAAATATTTATTAATACTTATAATTTTTTATTTTTAAAATTAATAATTTATTTTTAATATAGTAATTTATTTTTAATTTTTAGTGATGGTACAATTATCTTGATTCTTACGCAATGCTGACATAGCGCTTGTCTAAGCAATAGAAAAAGAAAGTAAATTATTTTAAAAACATTAAAAGTAATATGTTTTAGATTAATTATTATGTTACAAGAATTTAATGGATAATTAGAATGTATAAGTGATGTTTAAAGAATTTATATTATACTTATATTGTTGTATTGATGTCCTTAAAGTCAATTTTTATAGTCGTGAAAATGACTTTAAATGGAATTTAATGTTTGAAAATTATTTTTAAATTATTATAAAATCATAAAAATACTATATTAAATCAGATATATTATAAATTATATATAATATCAAGAGTGGTTCATGTATGTGCCACTTTAAATTTTTAAAATTACCTTCATGACCCTTAAAGATTGAAAAATGTGTTACAATGGTTAAGGTTAACAGGTTTAGTGAGGGGTTAAACCAAAATATAAGGTTTAAAATGACACTTAAAATTGTCTATATTTTATTTTTTGAATATATTTCAACATAATACTCATTATATTCATATCTATTACACTTTATATCTATTTTACATGAGTTATACACATATTATATATTAATATTTCATGTATTTACAAGACTTCCACCAACCTCACTTATAAAAGGGAACCACCCATCGTCTATTAATCACACCACATGATCCTTTTAGTTCTGATAAATTTTTTCCAAATACCTTCCTCGATTCCTTATCCACTTCCTATAGCTTTTTTTCTACCCCTAAGACCATCTTGAGAAGCCTTAAGGTGTAAGCCAATGGAGGACTTCCAAAGAATAGGTATAACTCTTAATCGAGTTTTTTCATTTTATTTATTCTTCCACATCCATAAAGTATATAACGAGATGATATAATAAAAAAATTATCTTAAATATACTAAAATTTTATCATGATGATGGAACAACCCTTATTCTTTACCTTATCTATTCTATAGGAAATGAAAACTTCACTTGTCTGTATGTGTGGAATACCACTGCCACAAATTGATATATTTCATTTTTCATAACCACCTCACAAGGATAGTTATTATGATGGATTTAATGAATATATATTACATTAATGATGTAACATCCTGGACTAGGTTCTACTAAACCGGTTCCCCAAGCTGGTTCGTTATGTGACCTCAGACGTATCTCCCTATAGGCCAGTCAGTGGGTACCGACTAACAGCGAGGGTCTAATAGGGTATGTGGAGATACCATACCCTCTTTACCATAGTAATAAAATAGAATAAATAAAAAATAATCAATAAAAAATTAATAATTATCAATAATCATACATCATATAATCAACTCCCCAAAATTGGGTAAATTCCCACAAAACCAATATAGTAAATATGTCATGCCTGAAAATTATCACGTGACAAGAAAACCCCAAAATAAAAAATCACTAAAAATCCCCAAAATGGTTCCCAAAATTAGTTTGGTTCCCTTATCCATGATCTATCTCATAATCCTGGTTCAACCATCTAGCATAGGGCCATTTACCTTATCCTAACCCGCAACCACGAAATATGCTCAGGTACCAATGGTGGCCTGAGCAGGGTGTGAGTACAAATCAGTAGGCCCCCATCAATGATGTCTAAAGTAAAATATAGTCTAAAAAAACAAAGATGTATGAAAAAATATAAAGGAACTAATAAACAAAAAAATAAATTAATCATGTATCACAATAAACAATTATCCATTTTCTACTTAAGCTCTTAGGTTCCACCATGACACCCAATCTGCTTCAGCCATGCTAGAATTATAAACCATGGACAAAATCATAGGGGTTAAACACTCTAAATAAAAATGGGAATTTATTTATTAATTTAAAATTATTGGCACTAAATAACATCAATCCAATTACCCATACTATATCATGTGCTATTAGTGCATGGTATCCATACTGACACCCTAGCCAAGAATAAGTAAATTCCATGTCCATCATTTGAAATCAAGGATACCGAACACTATGTCAACCCATCATAAATCAAGGAGAAGGAGTTCCATGATTATAATTTCAAGTCAAGTATGTTGAACTCTATGTTAATCCATCCTAAATCAAAGAGAAGGAGAGCCGCGTACAATATCCTTACCCATGGGTTTGAAGTGTCATGTCCAACATTAGAAACCATTCCATCAAATCAAAATTTTCAAGGTCTAACACAATTTTCCTTTCTCAACACATAAAACATAAAGGGTGAACCTATTTAATTTATCATTTTCAAATGTTATATCTCACTCAATACTATTTATCCAATTCTATAGATCAACCATTTAACTATTTATTTATATAATAAAACCACTGAGGGTTATTTAATTCCATTTAACGATATAATCAAGCTCCTTTAACCTTTTAATATATTTTCCCTTAATCAATTCCTAACTCATTCAATTTATGAGTTAATATAAACAACTCATTTTGTTATTCTATCATGTAAAATAAAAAACATAACTAGTTTAATCTTATAAACCCTCTTTCCCTATTTACAATCCCATTTACCATGCTCAAGGGAGTGGTAAACCACATGGGTGACCTTGGGTCTAGTCTAATAATCATATATGGTCCTAACGAGATATGTAAAGGGTATAACACATCATTTAAATTACAAATTTATCATTCTTATCAAGGAAATAAATTTTTCATCACAATGATGCAATATCACATACCGCACACACATTCACAAATACCAAGACAATGGGAAATAGTTTATAGACCACCTAAATTATGCTCATATACACACTGTCATCCAACCTCAACCATTGATTTAAATTAGAATGGATAAAATCATAAAGTAAATAACTCCCTTAAAATAGAGCTCTTGAGATTCAAAAAAAGATAAACAAATAAACAAATATTATTCTATAAAATAGAAGAAAATATAGTTAGATACTTTCCCAGGGCTTCAAACTACACTAAAAAACACCGTAAACACCCTATAATTGAAGGAGAACCACCATTGGAGGAGTTTAGAGGGTTTGGTTTGCACCCCCTACCTCTTTAGAAGAAATGAGGGTGAAAATTAGGTAAATTAGTATAAAAGTAATGAGGGAAAATGGTAAATTTCCTACTTTTAATGATTCACATGATTTAGATGCACAATTTTCCAAATCATGCACTGACCATGAAGTCTCCTATATCCTTTGTAAAACTGATTTTTATGGTTTTTTAGGGAGCCCACATAATTTTCCAAACTGCATGGTGGCAATGTGGTTGGATCTGTCTAAGTTTATATAGTTTCCAAGGTCCCCTTTCATGGTTTATAAACCATGATCCTCCCTTATCTAGTGCGCACTTTCATGGTTCATGGTTAGTACTAATTGTGCACCAACCATGATCCATGCATTATATGTCCCCTTTCACCTCCTTTTCATATCTTGAACCCTTAGGACACTTATAATACATTCCCTACTCCTAGGAGGCATTCCATTAACCATTTTAAAAATGAGTTTAACCAAAAATAAAACAAAAATTGGACCACATAAATTTTTTGGGATCTTACACATAACATAACTATGATATCATAAAGAAAAGATATTAATCATCTTCCTACCCTTCTACTCATTCAAAAATGACAACGTTTCTCATGCGTACATGAGAATACCACCTCCAAAAAGTGATGTGATTTTTTTTTCATATATAACTTTCATGGATGAATCTAAAATTGAACTTAATATAAAAACATTAAATTTATTTCATTATTAATATTATTGAGATTATAGATCCATAACCCCTTTGAAAATGGTCAACCTACTGATTTTTTTTTGGAATTATGAATCAAACATCCTCAAAATGTCTAACATAAACTCAATTGATTTAGTAGATAAATAATTCATGGTAATAAATGAAATAATTACAATGGAATAGAAATTAAAAAGGTTATTAATCAAGTATAAAACTAATATAATTTTATTATTATGTAGTTAGATAATGTACAAAATGATTCAGGATATGAGGTAAGGTATTTTCCTTTAAAAACCTTGCTTTGAATTTTTTTTCATTTAAAAATATTTATCCTTTATATCCATGTTCATCAAATGTTTCAAGAATGTTCTTATTTATTTTTAAAGATAATTAAAGGTAATTTTCAACTACT
This sequence comes from Viscum album, assembly GCA_963277665.1. Taxonomy (NCBI): domain Eukaryota; kingdom Viridiplantae; phylum Streptophyta; class Magnoliopsida; order Santalales; family Viscaceae; genus Viscum; species Viscum album. The sequence continues at coordinate 1,827,435,398 of OY728160.1, forward strand.
TATGAATTTATTTAAAAATTATTAAAATGAATATTTTAAAGTGTTTTTTACATGACTCACTTTTTACTTTTTACAAAATCTTGAAAAGAATGTTCTCTTTTAACACATACGACATGGACACATTTTCCCACTATCATAACTATTCTTTTCTTTTAATATTACTTTATAATTTTCCATATTTATTTTAAAATAAAGAAATTTCCTTAATATTTTGGAAATTTTATTTAAGATTTTATCAAAATATAAGGATATTTTTATCATGTTTTAAAATAAAGGATTGAATTTTATTTTAATGGTATTTTCATCTATGTCAACATCCTTTGATGATTATTTTGATTTAATGGGGATATACTCTAATAACACCATACATATCATTTCTATGGATGTCTTATGATCATGTTTTTCTATTTATCGATTGGGGAAAACATTGACATTTTGTATGCTACTTTTTTGATATGAATTTTTATGTTGATTATGTATTGTATTTATTATTCAATATTTTCATATGATGAATGCATTAGACTTAGTAAGTGATGGGTGGGGTCTATTTTACACCCTCGATGCATTGTTAGGTCTCATGATACAAAATAGCCTAGGTATTTGGTGCATGCCTACCCAATTATTTATGACTTCATGGAATAAATCCTTGATGATATGTTTATGATATCTTGGCACAACGACTTAATGGTATGATTATGATATCTGACATTATGCATTCCATAATTATAAAATCATTTATTATTAATAATTAGATTATTTATTTCTTTATAATTGTATATATTTCATGTTATAGTTGTTGATTGTTTTATCGATATATTTTAATTTCATAAGATAAGAAAATGAATTTTTATTTAAAAGATTGTTTATGATCTTTTATGGGTAAAAGGTTTATTTTCAAGGAAAAGATTTAATGTTTTTTAAGAAACCCTCATGAATTATGATTTTTCCTTTATGATTTATTATGAAACTTTTTATGAAAAACTTGGGATAAAATATAAGTGATTATTTTAAACTCAAAGTTTATTATGAGAAAAGGAAAACATCATTATGGGTTTTCATGAATTTCAAAATAATTATAGGTTTCCTTTACTTTTATATCTCTTAATAAGATTTTTCCCCATACCATGTTTTTAAATGTTTTTTTAAAGTTTAAGGATGATTAATATCTATAGAAATTACTATATTTCCATCAAGGGGATCCTTATTAAATGAAGAGAATGTGTTTTGAATAAAACACGAGTTTAAATTTAAGAATCTTGTTTTTTATAATAAAATAGAATTTGAGTGGAAGAGTCCACTTTGTATTGTAAGGGTTTGATATGTAATAGTTTTTCTTAATTCTCTAAAACTTTAAACCAAAAATATCCTTATAATATAAGAAATTTTAACCCTTTTTATAAATCATATAATTATGGGTTGTTTAAGTTACATGGTGTTACATCTTGGTACCTAGATCATCACCAAGATATTTTCTTCCATTAACTATGTTAGTAAAGTGAGTAAACATATCTATAATAGATTCACATGAATTCATAGTAAATATTTTGAAATATTTTCTATATATATATATCAATCCTAGTGTCCTTAACTTTATTCTTGAATTCATATGTTACCTCAAGTAATTTCCATATTTCATGTGTAGTTTTTCATGTATAAATTCTATTAAATTTATTAATATATGTAATTAAATGTAATGAATTTATTAAATTTCCATCAAGTATAAAGATGGAAATGTTTTTAGGGGTTAATTTATCCACCAAATATTTAGAAGGCATATAACTATATAGGAAAATACTATAAATAGGGCAACTGATACTTCTAAGAAACTTTTTCATGTGTGTTTTTCAATAAGAGTAATCGATACCATCAAAGAAATAGGAAAGACCCCTAGAATAACCATCAAGATCACCATGTGGATAATAAGTAGAAGCCATAAAATTATAAAAAGATCATTTCAAATCCTTCTTAAATTTCCTCATAAGTTTATTTCTCATGCAAGGAATTTATCTCATATTACATGGAATCAACCCATTCCTTTTCATGCTCACTCTCCATATCCTCCTCAAAAGTCAAAGGTTCTCCACCACTAGTCAACAAAACATATTAATTAGAGAAATAACTGGTATAAAGTTGTCTTAATCAGGTAGATATCCTAAGTTTCATTTCCAGAGTAGGTTTTAATGGTGGTTGATTGTGATTACTACCATCAGCCTCATTATTTATATAATCATCTGCATTATTGATTTAACCTCATCATCTTTCTATTCAGAAACTGATGTGGAAGGAACTATATCTTTATCAATCAACTAACCATCATACTGAGACACTAACTTCTCTTCTTTGTCCATTTATTTTTTGATCTTCCATGAACAAAACATCACATCTTCTAATGAATTTCTTCCCAATAGGATCATAAAACTTATAACAAAACTCATCCCAAACATAACCCCAAAAAACACACTATTGTGTCTTCACATCAATATTTGAACTTAACCTCTCATATTTGGGAATATGTACAAAATAATTACTTTTAAAGTCATGAAAATGACCATAAGAAACATACTTACCCATCCAAATATAAACATGATTTGGTACATCAAAGTATAGAGGAATGCACAGTGAAAGATTCAACACATGAAAAAACGTTTTAAAAGCCTCACCCCATAAGGATCTTGGAAGATTTACTTGTATTGTGAAAAATACCACTCTTTTAACCAATTTTATGTTCATCCTCTTAGTTAAACCATTAAACTATGGTGACTTTGGAGGTTTTTTCTGATGCCGAATACGCTATTTCCTACAATACTCACAAATAGCCCTAAGTATTAACCACCATTATCTATTCATATGCACTTCAATTTCCTTACTCTTAATAGAAGCTTTAAATTGTTTGAAAAACTTGGTCTTTATACTTCAAGGTATAACTATCTTGAGTGATCACCAATTAAAGTGAAAATTAGAGAGAGCCTCCAAGTGTTCTTGTCTTCATGGGATTGCGTAAATCGAAATGCACCAAATCAAGAATTTCCTACTTCCTGGTCATTTCCACGTGCTCACTGAACATGTCCTCCAAGTTCTAGTCAGTGAGCACCTAATCTGTGATCACTATGAAAGGACCAAGTATGCTGACCACAAACTAATTCCACTTGAGCAAGAAGACAACTCTAAGTATGCTGACCATAGACTAACTATAACACCAATAAATATATCACTATCACTTGGTATTAGATCTTTCCTAAATTAATAATTTTACCTTCGAAGGGAACTCCCACTACTCCTAGTTCGTCTACCTATATCAATCTTTCTTTACTTTAATAAGTAAATAAGTAAATTTACCCTATTTTTATTAGTAAATCCTACTATATCTCATAGTCCGATAAGACTATCAAACATGATACCAGGCATAAATACCATAAAAAATGAAGAAAAATCGAACCATGTAGACCATTTAATAAGATTTTAGGTGAAAGAAGAGTGAATTTCATTACCCCAGGTGATTTCACTACAATATTTATTCTATTAGGTAATTAGAAATATAATAAGAGAAGAATAATTCTAGATTGAATGTGACTGGGATAAAATAAATAAGAGATAGGGGATCAACTCACATCATAATATAGAAACCCATGAGTGGAAAAAATAGCTCAATCAAATCTATAGAAAGACTTGAGAAGACCCAAATCATTTCCTCTTTTCCATGCTTCTTTTCCCTTTTATTCTAAACTTCAAGACAACTGGTTTCAAGCCAAGGACATACATATTGATTCTTATATCATATCCTATGATTGGATACCATTATAGTGTATGATGGGACATGTATTTATGGAAATGCATGCATACATTTGGATGATCCTCCTATATGGTTTCCTTTAGCTATTAATCCATTTTGAATGGATTAAAAGCTTTTTAAATTTTTATTGAACATGTTCAATGAAATAATCAATGGGGTATAAATTAAGGATGGAATTTGACGAAAACTTATGTATTATTTATTCATGAAAGATCCTAAAAGATATATATAAAAGGGATGTGATGCCTTATATTAGTGTGTGTATGTAAGGATGGTTACAATCATCGGTTTCATGCGAAGCTTTTTAAAGCATACTCTCTTCTCTCAAGCCTCATTCATCGTGTTCCAGTAAAGGTACTATCACCCATTAAATAATTGTGGGAATCCCCGTGATAAAAACTAGAATCCATAACCTTGTATCCCCCCACCCTAAGGTAATAGGCATAGTTATGTTTCTTCATGATCATCATCAAGCATGACCCAAGTAAGATGGAGGCCACTACTTTAGAGTTACAAGTACACCGTTCTTCATTTACATTTATGTGTTTGATTACTTGATGAAAAATTGGGAATTTAATGGGTTGTTTCCTCCATGTTAAATCATATTGTGATCCTTCAGAACCCATCAGGGGTATCAAAGCCTTGTTCTTTAAGGATTAAATGTGTTTAAATTATTGTTTTTCTAAATAAATGTTTTTTGTAATTGATAAATAGAAACATCATAATAACAATACTTTACATTTATTTTGTTTTGATATAACATCGCATATGATAGATTTGTATCGTAATGTATGATATAGAATAAACCCTCAGTTTTCTTCAGTATTGTAGATTACAATATGATATATCATAATGTAGGATATCATTAGGGTTTACATTAAAAAAAATTATCATAACATAATTATGATACTCACTGTATCATTAAATATGATTAGAGTTATATGATATTCTCAATTGTAAGCAATGATATGTGTCATATTTTATGATTGAATAGGGTATCATAAAATACAATTGCTACATGGGTATGACTCACTTTACTTTCAATTGTATTTCAAAACTGATAATATGATTATGAGTCATAAAATATGAAATTTACACAAAAAATTTCAAATTTTTTATATTTTGATAATTTTAGTCATAATTTTTAAATTATTTAAAAATTATAAAAGTTAGGCATTATAAAATGAGTTTTTTAATGATTAAATTAAATATGAAAATTTTATATTTATTTTTCATGTTTTTAAATATAAATAAAGTGTTTATTTATTAGTTTATCCCTTTAATATTAATTTTTAATAAATTATTTAAGAAATACGAATATTTTTATGATTTATTTATATGATAAATTGCTTTTAGGAGATAGAGGCTTTCATTTCGTGCTAAGTAAAACTCCATAAAATTTAGTTTTCATCTAATTTGACCTTAGAATGTTTTTAGAGTTATGATCTTGAGAATAATTTTTGAATATAGTTTGTACATATTAGGTGATAGAGATATCATGGATTAAATTATCTCTTGAGTAAATTCTCCCTAGGTAGAGGGACTTAGGTTTGAACTACCCACTAGCTTGGAAGCTTATACCTTTTCAAAAAGGTGAGGGGGATAACTATTTATTTATTTGGGCTTACTCATATAGAGTTTATCAGTCTCATATAACTCTATGCCTTTAAATGAAAAAGTTCATATACCTTATGAATTTGATGCATTCAGATATTTATGAATATACGTGGCTTCTGTTTTGGGTAAATAACGCAAACTTGTGGTTTTTGTAAATAATTACACATTAATGCGGTGTGAACACATTAATTTGGTGAAAGAAATAGGGTTTCCAAAGATAAATCATTAGAAGCATGCATACACAAATGAATAAAACATGAGAAGATAAAGATTTTATAAAATAAAATACTTATTAATTTAATAAGAATATGATACAAATTAAGTTGGTGAGACTTAAAAAAACCCTTTAAATACTACGTGTGAGATTCCTTTCAAAGTGGAACTTGTTAAAACCTTGATCATTCAACTGGGAAATTCATTCAAAAGTTGGGGTACCTCTGGATTATCTTGTGTAAGGTAATAAAGTAATAAGGTGACCTTAAAAGTTATATTATTTTTTTGGTGTCTTCTTTGGGTTACAATAGTTGAGAAACCCTAATGGTTAGGATATAAAAGGAATAGAGTTAAGTAAATCCATTAAATGAATTTGAATAGATAAATTTATCCACTCAACTATCTAAGAATCATATGTGATGTGATTGACAAGTTATTGTTTACTAGATATAGTCACAGATTATTTACATGTTCAAACTAGTGTACATCATGATAAAATATGGATATTGTATTACTAAATAGTTATGATGTACAATGAGATCATTTTAGTGGAATTAATTTCATTAAAATTCCTTTATAAAAAGATATAATACATGATACTCACCCATAAACGTGTCTTTATTACAAGTTATGTCTTACTTCATGATAATATTACTAAGATCCTTTATAGGCATGACCTATAATAAAGCAAAATATTGGTATCTAGGGTTGAGAAGAGTTCTGAATGGGAAGTATTCAGAGTCTCAGAATGTGAATGTTATAGAGATCAAATCCACAAAATCCAAATCTTGGGTATTAGATATTGGGTGTGAATTACACATTATTGTTGATAGACACAGACTAAGAGAAAATAGATAAATGATAAAGGGCGAAGTAGATCTTTATGTCACTAATGGAACAAGAGTTGTTGCATCAGATATTGAAACTTATGATCTAACTTTACCAAGTCAATTAGTCTTAGAATTGTAAATTTTTTATTATATTCCCTCTATAAACAAAAAATTAATTTCTATATATTGTTTGGACAAGAAATGATTCCCATTCACTATTAATAACAAGATTTATTCTATATATATGAATGATATGTTTTATATAATTGGGAATATGATAAATGGTTTATATATTCTAGATATGGATAATCCTATCTATAATATTCAGAATAAGAAGTGCATGGTTGATTCCAATCCCACCAACCTTTGGTATCATCGTCTTGGACATATAAATGAGAAATGAATCCAAAGACTCCATAAATATGGAATATTGGAACCATTCAATTATGAATTGTTTGAAAATTGTGAATCTTGTTTATTTAAAAAAAATGACTAAATACATTTTAAGTAAAAAGGTGAAAGGGATATAAGATTACCAAATCTTATATATAGTGATGTATGTGGACTAATAAGTACTCAATAAAGTGGTGGTTTTAGGTAATTCATTAAATTTACTGATGACTTTAGTCAGTATGGATATGTTTTTATGATGAGACACAAGTATGAAACTTTTTAAAAATTCCAAGAGTTTCAAAATGAATTACAAAATCAAATGGTAAAAAGTATTAATATTTTATGATCTGATTGGGGTGGTGAATACTTAAGATAATATTTTATTGAACATTTGTGGAATTGCAGGATTTTTTCACAAATAACTCATCCTAAAACACCATAATGTAATTGTGTGTTTGAGAGGAGAAATAATACCTTACTAGTGATAGTTTGATTGATGAAGAGTAAATGTAACCTTCCTATTTTATTCTAGGGTTATTCTTTGGAATCTGCTACATTTCTTCTAAATATTGTTCTAGCTAAAGTATTCATAAAAATACCATATGATAAATGGATGGGGAAACATCCCTATAGGTTTTGGGGTGAAATGGAAGTGGTTAGGATAGTGCCAAAAAATGGAAATTCATTAACTTATTTGGATTTCTCTTTAGAATAAGATGAATGAAAACCCAAAAATACACAATATAGGATTATCAAATGAAATTTATAATTAATTTATATAGATTAAAAATTATCTTTCATTTGAATTCTTTCTACATTGAAGATTTTATATATTGCTTATTGGCACACCGTCATTATAGTGAGAGTCTTCAAGGGTAGAATCACTCCAGTGGTGATCCACACATTCTTTACGAACCTATGAATATTGCCATAGAAATCCCCAAGTGCAAGTGTGGAACAATCTAATGCCCATGTCATTTGTTTTTTATCACCACAAGAATCTCTTCAAGTAAGAATGATTAATTTTTTCTCTCTTGAATTGATAGGGTTTTAGAGGATGATCTCTCTTTGTTCTTGAGATCATTCTAGGATTAGTGTTCTATAGGAACTGAGAAGATTCTCTCTAGAATATTTTGTGTGCAATGATTAGAATTGCTCGACTAGGTTTATAGAATGACATAAATGGGTATTTATAGACCTAGGTTTATAGAATAAATATACGCACAAAGGCCCTTATTATTCTCTTAATCCTTAGCGAACCACATGTCTAAATAATAATAATAATAATAATTTTATTTACTTAACATATGCTAAACTCATGGATAAATAAATATTATTTCTTGAATAAATAAATTAACATTTATTCAAATAGTATTTAATATGTTAATTTCGACCATACAATAAAATTAGACCGTCATTCCTCCTCAGTATTTACCAAACCTTGAATAATGACTATTTATTTAAATAAATAAGTATCACTAAAATATTCAAGGATAAATAGATAAACATTATATTCTCTAAAATAGAGAATAAATATTTATTAAATATCCAAATCACATATATACTCTAGAATAACTGGTGACTGAATATTTTCAATCAACCAAACATGAATAAATATTAAACCAAGTGTGAGAACAATATTTATTCAACATGTTAAGTTCATATAGAATTTAACCAAGGTTTCAAATATACTTAGTGGGTGACCCTCTAGGCCTATTTATTAATAGAATTATTAAATAACATGTAAATTATAAGGTTAGAATCTAGAAATATGCCGAGACACCCATAGAGAAATAAGTTAATTTCAAAACAATATACAACCTAATACGAACACATGCTATTTAATATATTACTTTTATCTCGATAACGTTGATCAAGAAGGTTTCATACTAGCGTTTTCAACCTATGTGATAGATGTTTAATTATTTGACTTTCCAAACTTGAACTTGCTAATAGAATGAAATATACATGGACTTAATCAGGTAGTTCAATTCCCATAAAAAATTTGGAGATGTCAACTTACATTAAATAAAAAAAGGAAAAAATCATTGAATTATTCATTAATGAAATATCACTCGTGACACACCCAACATATTATGCATCACTATAAACATATGTCATCACAGTTTTCATCAATACATCAAAGTATGTGACTCATGATACAGATTAAGAATAATCTTAGAGTCTAAGTATCATTACACACATCCAAAAATAGGAATATCTGATTAAATATATAAATGTGTATTTCCTACTGGTGTATCAAGTTCTTATGACCTACTTTTGTGAGATTAATAAAGACAAAATTCATGAGAAGAAGTCTGAATACCTTATGACCCTCCTATCCCTGATATCTTATATCATATGCATCCCATCATAAAATATCATTCTTCTATAAAAAACCAAGAGGTGATACTTCCAAATTATGTGCTTCATCCTTTTATGCAACCATGGATCCTTTGTGAGATCAATTTATATAATATTATCATAATATAATGTGATAGGGTATTTAATGTTGGGAACCAAATCCAGATCTTAGACAAAGTTTCATATCCCCACTGCTTCCTTAGCTATATCTGAAGTCACAATATACTCACATTCTAGTGCAGAATCACTGATAACCATCTTCTTTAAACTCTTCTGGATCAAAGATTCTTCATTAATACTAGATAAATATCTTGGATATGACTTTAAATTATTATAATCTATTTGGAAAATAGAATTTGTATATCCCTTTATAACCAATTCCTCATCTCCTCCATATACCATAACATATCCTTAGAATGCCTCAAATACTTGAGGATAAACTTAAAAAAATTCAAATGTTATTCTCCTAGATCAACTTGATATTTTATTACCATTCTCAAGGCCTAGGAAACATCAATACTGGTACATAACATGGCATACATGATATATCCTATCACATAAGAGTTTACGAATTACTTAACCTATGCCCCTACTGTTGTGTATGAGGAAACATTTTCTTGGAAAGATGTATACCATGTGACATGAGAACTAATCCCCACTTGGATTGTTCCATACTGAATCACTTCAATATCTAGTCAATATACATAACTTTTTATAGACTAAGAAACCTCTTGGATCTATTATGAATAATCTTGATCCCAAGAATATAGGTTACTTCACCTAAGTTCTTCATGGAGAAACACTTTTTCAAATAATCCTTAACTAACTATAAGAATGGTATATTGTTTCTAATAAGTAACATGTCACTGAAATATATTACTATAAAAATAACAACACTCCCACTAAAATACTTGTAAACACATGACTCATGTTCATTATTTATGAAAGAAAATTCTTCTATGGATTCATTGAACTAAATATCCCATGACTTGGATGCTTACTTTATTCTATAAATAGATCTTTGTAACTTTCATACCTTATTATAATTACCTAGAGTCAAAAACCCCTCTATTTGTGTCATAAATATATACTCCTAAAGGTTTCCATTAAGGAAAGTTGTTTTGACATCCATCTTCTAAATATCATAGTCATGGAAAACTGATATATAAATTTGGATTATGATAGATTTAAACATGGAAACTGGAGAAAAGGTTCATCATGGTCTATTCCTTATTAGTGTTTAAACCCTTTATCCACTATTCATGATTTATTGGTACTCACTTTACCTTTTATTCCTAGTTTTCTCTTGAATACCCATTTTTAACCAATAGGATTTACATCAAATAGAAGATCAACCAGAAGCCAAATTTGGTTATGATATATGGAATCCATATCAGAATTCATGGATTCTTACAATCTTTTATCTTCTAATCTCTCTACATACTCTTTATAAAAATAGGATCATTATTATTAATAAATAAAAAGCCACATTTCTCAGTGATTGGAAAATCAGATATTTATAGTTCTCTAACCTCTCTAGTGATTCTATTTAGTACTTGTGTCTAAAGAATAACCTCTTATATGGGGTCTTGTGGAATCTGTTATTTCACTAAATCTTATGTATCTTGAGAATCAACTTTATCTAAGTCAATATTTCTACCACTATCTCTTTTATATATGTGATCCCTCTCAAGAAATATGGATTGTATTTCCATAATGAATTTCTTGTCAAGGGGTCATCTAGGTAATATCCCCTTGTTTCCTTTGGATATCCTATAATGATACACTTTATGGCCCTGAAATGTTAGTTTTTTTTCCATATTTGGCCTTAACAAACACCTCAAAACTCCATAAACTAGTGTGTTATAACACAAATTTCTTTTTATATAATAATTTGTATGGTATTCTATTTTATTCTTTAGTTGTAACTCGATTTAGAATGTGTTATGCAGCCTATAATTCATATCCCCAAATGAATAATAAAAGATTTGCATGAATCATCATCAAACTTACCATTTCAAGTAAGGTACGATTACTCTATTCACTCTAACCATTCCACTATGGTGTATAACACTACTGGAAACTAAGGCATTACCAATAGTTTTAAACCGTTGGTAAAGGCTACCAAACCGTTGGTATACTATATACCAACGGTTTGGAAAACCGTAGGCAAGTAAGGCGTTGGGATAGCCCATTACCAACGGTTTTAGTACAACCGTTGGGAAAGGCAGTGTAATCCTAGAGTTTCCCAACGGTTATTTGAACCATTGGTATATAAAAGTACTCCCAACGGTTTTCAAACGTTGGAAATACTGTGTGAAATAGGAGTATTCCCAACAGTTTGAAAACCTTTGGCAATACTGGGCTGCTAAATAGGAGTATTCCCAATGGTTTGAAAACCGTTGGAAATACTGGCTACTAGCGGTGTGAAATATGAGTATTCCCAACAGTTTTCAAACCGTTGGCAATACTCATTTTCATGTTTTAGCACTATACCAATGGTTTTATTAAACCGTTGGTATAGTGTTATACTAGAATTTGCAGACCAGCCACCCAGAATATCCTCCACTCATGCACAGTCAACAAAGCCATGGAATACAAAACCATGGAATACATAACAAACACAACTCCTGCACACTCAACAAAACCATGGAATATAGAACAAACACCACTCCTGCACACTCAACAAAACCATGAAATAAAAAACAAACACCTGCATACACCAAAAAAACCACTTGCTACACTCAAAACCAACAAAACCACCTACACACTCAACTACATACACCAACAAAACCACTACACACTCAACTACATACACTTGAATACACTCTTAACAGCAACAAACACTTTCTATATCACACAAAAGCACATAAAAAGAGGATACTCTTATAACCATGGAATGTACCACAATTATAATCATGTATATGAACCAAATTACCCTATGCAATACAAAATTCATAATTGAATTCTCATCATAATCATATATTTTTTTATTGAAAGAGGGGAAAAGTACAAAGGAAAAAAAAGAAGGGAAAGGAAAAAAAAAGAAACACAGAAGAGGCCCTGGGGGAAGAATCCTCCCCCCCTTAGCCAAGATGGCCTAGGGTGGTCTGAAGTGATGAAGACCCAGTGCATCCCCTTTGATACAGTTAATCCCCTTGGGTTGGATACTCCCTATAGTGTGAAGAAACACCTCCTCCGTGCTGTTGATGTCCACCGCGACCAAGTGATCCACGACCTTGTTCCCTTATCTCCAGGTGTAAAGGATACTCACTCTAGTATTAATCATACTTATACATTTTCTGATGATATATTTAATCGACCAAGGAGACTCGGTGTACCCTTTCAAGGAGTTGTGCACAATAATGGAGTCTGTTTCGATTTCCGAGATTGCGAGACCCTTTTCCATGAAAAGGTTGAGCCAGGTGAGAATTGCCTTCGCCTACGCTTGCAGAGAAGACCCCTGGCCCAGTATGGCCAAGAAAGCGAGGTAAACCGAACCATTGTGGTTACGTACTCCTCCTCCATGCAGGTTCCCTCGGATGCAAGAGCCATCTATATTAAGTTTCAAACCCACCGAAGGAGGCTTCCATTGAACCCAATTTCCTTCCCTACTTATAGGTTCCGTGTCCATATTGGAGCCCATTTGGAGCCGACGAAACATAGGGGCTGCCTTCCATGTCCTCACAGCTATGTTCAGATCCAGTAGCAGATTTTTCGCCCAAACAATAATGGCACGAGCCGAGACCCCCATCCCCTCATGCTTCGATTTGTTCCGAGCCTACCAAATGGTCCAGAACCCCACATGCAGCACTACTGCACGGGCCACCCTCTCCGGACCTCTTCCCTCAGAACCTTGGAACCACATATCAAGAAAGGTAGGGACGGAACCGTCCGAGGGAAGGAACGAAAAGTCCCCCAAGATTTTCCAGACCTCGCGTGACCAATCACTGTCGAAGAACTGATGACCAGTTCTCTCTTCACTGTGAACACTACAACATACGTACCTGGACGCAAGTGGGATACCACACTTACGGATATTGTCATCCATTGGGAGGAATTTTTTACGAATCCTCCAGGTGAGGAAGTTGATCTTGGTGGGGATGGTTTTCACCCATAGAAGTTCATTCTCCTCCTGTCCATTACCAATGCGGCGAAAATCCTTTGACGATAACAGGCCCAAGGAGGAGGCCGTGAACACACAATTTTCCTCCTCTTCATTAAGCTCAATGAGTTGAAAACACTGCTGTTGTTCCTTATCCAAAACCGAGTCGGTGAAGCTAGGAAAGAGGCTGGCCTCCTTTAGCAAAATATTCGTAGCCAAGCATCCAGGGAAACCAAGCACTATGCCACACCAATCTTGATGCCAGAAGGATATCTCTCCCTTCCCCACCACCCATCTCGAAAAGGGACGAAGGATCTCAACAATAGGGCCTATCACCGACCAAAGGGAAGAAATATGCCCCTCCCCCGGAGTGCTAAGGCACATCACGTATGCATGAATGGTAGTCCCCCATAGGGCATGCTGTTCCAAGATACTCCATGCAAGCCTCGCATGCATGTAATAAAGGGTATCCGCCAGGTTACACACCTTGATGCCTCCTTCATTCACAGGCCGCGCCATTTTTCCCCAATCTATCCAGTGTTTATTTCTCTCTGATAACGGATCCCATATGAAATTGGAAAGTATCCTATCAATCGATTTAATAAAGCCCTTGGGAACTTTGACGGAGGACAGACCATGAATCGGAGAGGCCACCAGAACATTGTTCACTAGGGCAATGCGTCCGCCAAAGGATAAGAATTTATTTTTCCAGTTAAACACCCTATCTGAAACCCTGGTGCAGAGTGCGTCAAAGTCCTGAATCCAAAGTCTCCCAGGTGAGACAGGCGCGCCTAGATAGACCATAGGAAACTTTCCCCTTTGGATGCCAAGCAGACTACTAGCAGTTTGCACTCTCTCGATGGAGCACTTGTGGGAGATAAAGAAATCACTTTTCCCCTTGTTGATGGACTGGCCAATCCAACGACAATATTTCTCCAGCACTCCATTCAGACTTCGTATTGATCTTCTCTTTCCATTCAGGAATAAGATGGTATCATCGAAAAACATAAGGTGGGAAATTGTTGGGGCCCTTGATCGACGATGATACGACAGAATGCCTCCATTATTGATACTCCTCTGGATGAGTCGACTCAAAACATCCTGAATGATGATGAATAGCGATGGTGAGATAGGGTCCCCTTGTCTGATGCCTCGGGTAGACTTGAAGAAACCATAAGACTTTCCCATGAAGTTCACTGAGATCCAAGAGGAATTGAAGCAGCGAAAGATAATATTGTCAAAGGCGCGCGGCGCAATAAGGCGCAAAGACCGTTTGGGGATGCGGCGTGAGGCGCGACGCGAGGCGCGGCTAAGGCGCATGCGCACATAATTAATTATATACAGTTTTGAACAATATTTTAAATTTTAAAAAACTTAAATTCAATAAAAAAATTCAGATTAAAATACATATAGATATTTTTTAAGAGGTTCTGATGTGAGTGATGTCACAACAATGTTTTTATAGTCAGCTATGTTTTTCCTTGCAAAAAAAATTAGTCAGCTGTTTTTTTATTAATATATTAAATAGTCCATTTAATTGAAATTAAGACTGCCCCAATTTCCATCATGGTGCACCGTGATTTCCACCTCCTACCCTGATCTCCGCCTTTCCCGCCTTTCCGCCTCCTACCCCTATCTATGCTACAATGATTCATCTGTCGCGCACTCAAAACCCCAGCCATCGCCGACATTATCCGCTTCTCTTCCTGCCAGCACTGTCGCCTCCCAATAAGGAAGATGAGAGTGATGCACACCTTTACATCGCATGGTGCCCGAGCGCCTCAAGGAATGGTGGGTGAGGCGCGCGCCATTGGCGTGCCTCAGCAAAGTCGCCTTCCCTTGTAGGTGGCGAGGTGATCCGGCCTCGCCTCGCCGCGCCCCTTGCCAAGTCACGTGCCTCAGAGCGCCTTTGACAACAATGATCAATAACACATACAAAATGAATTATGTTGCATACAGAATTCCAAATACGTTTGCTCGGTTTTCCATATACCGGTTGTTTTTACTTAAAGTGATGTCCATTTTAAACAAAAGACATAGACATGGAGTGATATCGGCCACACCGTTCCCCGAATTCAGGTGGGGTTGACTCGTACACATCACAGATGACTGATGAATCGTTTTCATAAAGTATCAACAGAATCTGAATGCGTTTGGTCAGTTTTCCGTATGCCAGTTGTTATTTTCACTTAAAATGTTTTCCATTTCAAAGAAAGGTGATACACTTTGAGTGGTGTCGGCCACACCACACCTCAGATTGAGGTGGGGTTGACTCGTACACATCACATAGGACCCATGGATCATTGTGTTAAATTATCAACATAATCTGAATACGTTTGGTCAGTTTTCCGTATGCCAGTTGTTTTTACTTAAAATGATGTCCATTATAAATAAAAGAGAGATGTTTAGAGTGATACCGGCCACACCGCGCCTCGTATTGAGGAGGGGTTGACTCTTACACGTCACATATGACCCATGGATTGTTTTCCTAAAGTTTCAACAGAATCTGAATGAATTTGTTCAGTTTTACATATGTCAGTTGTTGTTTTCACTTAAAATGTTGTCCATTTTAAACAAAAGAGAGACACTTCGAGTGGTGTCGGCCACACCACACCTCAGATTGAGGTGGGGTTGACTCATACACATCAAATATGACCCATGGATCATTTTCCTAAATTTTCAACAGAATCCGGATGCATTTGTTCAGTTTTACGTATGTCATTTGTTGTTTTCACATAAAATGATGTTCATTTTAAACAAAAGAGAGACACTTTGAGTGGTTCCAGCCACACCGCGCTTTGGATTGAGGCGGGGTTGACTTATACACGTCACATATTACCCATGGTTCGTTTTCCTAAAGTTTCAATAGAATCCGAATGCGTTTAATTGGTTTTCCGTATGTTAGTTGTTGTTTTCACTTAAAGTGATGTCCATTTTAAACAAAAGACATAAAATTGGAGTGATACCAGCCACAACGTGCCCCAGATTCAGGCAGGGTTGACTTTTACACATCAAAAATGACTCATTAATCGTTTTTATAAAGTATTAACAGAATATGAATGCGTTTGGTCAGTTTTCTGTATGTCAGTTGTTATTTTCACTTAAAATGTTTTCCATTTCAAAGAAAGGTGAGACACTTTGAGTGGTGTCAGTCACACCGTGCCTCAGATTGAGGTGGGGTTGACTCGTACACATCACATAAAACCCATGGATAATTGTGTTAAAGTATCAACAAAATCCGAATACATTTGGTCAGTTTTCCGTATGCCAGTTGTTTTTACTTAAAATGATGTCCATTATAAACAAAAGAGAGATTGTTAGAGTGATACCGGCCACACCGCGCCTCAGATTGAGGCGGGGTTGACTCGTACATGTCACATATGACCCATGGATCATTTTCCTAAAGTTTCAATAGAATCAGAATGAATTTGGTCAGTTTTCCGTATGTCAGTTGTTGTTTTCACTTAAAATGTTGTCCATTTTAAACAAAAGAGAGACACTTCGAGTGGTGTTAGCCACACCGTGCCTCAGATTGAGGCGGGGTTAACTTGTACATGTCACATATGACCCATGTATTGTTTTCCTAAATTTTTAACAGAATCTGAATGCATTTGGTCAGTTTTCCATATGTCATTTGTTGTTTTCACGTAAAATGATGTTCATTTTAAACAAAAGAGAGACACTTTGAGTGGTACCGGACACACCGCGCTTTGGATTGAGGTGGGGTTGACTCGTACATGTCACATATGACCCATGGATCATTTTCCTAAAGTTTCAACATAATCCGAATGCGTTTGGTTAGTTTTCCGTATGTCAGTTGTTGTTTTCACTTAAAGTGATGTCAATTTTAAACAAAAGACATACACTTGGAGTTATACCAGCCACACCGTGCCCCTGATTGAGGCGGGGTTGACTCGTATACGTCACAGATGACTCATGAATCATTTTGATAAATTATCAATAGAATATGAATGTGTTTGGTCGGTTTTCTGTATGAGAGTTGCTGTTTTCACTTAAAATGTTTTCCATTTCAAATAAAGGTGAGACACTTTGAGTGGTGTCGGCCACAACACGCCTTGGATTGAGGTGGGGTTGACTTATAAACATCACATATGACCCATGGATATTTTTTATAAAGTATCAACACAATCTGAATACGTTTGGTCGGTTTTCCATATGCCAGTTGTTTTTGCTTAAAATGATGTCCATTTTAAACAAAAGAGAGACAATTAGAGTGATACCTGCCACACCGCACGTGACCACGGCGTGACCACGGCATGACCGCGGTGTGACCACAGCGTGACCGCAGTGTGACCGTGGCATGACCATGGCATGACTGCGGCGTGACTGCGACATGTTGGCCTGGTCCAGCGACATCCACAGGGCAGCATCTTCCGACCAGGAGTGAAGGGAGCGGGGGAACATTCCGGTCGACGCCTCCCTCCCCATTAACTATGGATGGGTAATGTATCTAAAAATCTATCTAGGTATCATACATTGAATTCTGAAAGGACTTCGAACCGCCGCAAAGTGTCGTCCTAGAGCAGGGCCAAATCACGGCATTACCGCGGCGTGACCGCGGAGAGACCGCGGCGTGTTGGCCTGGTCCAGCGACATCCGCAGGGCAGCATCTTCCAACCAGGAGCGAAGGGAGCGAGAGGAAGTGGGGAAACATTATAGTCATCGCCTCCCTCCCCATTAACTATAAATGGGTAATGTATCTAAAACTCTATCTAGGTATCATACATCAAATTCCAGTAGGACTACGAACCGCCACGGGGTGTCATCCTGAAGTAGGGCCAAATCACAGCATGACCGCGGAGAGACCGTGGTGTGACTGCGGCATGACCGCGGCATGACCGTGGCGTGACTGTGGTAAGACCGCGGCGATACCGCAACGTGTTGGCCCAGTCCAGCAACATCCGCTGGGCAGCATCTTCTGGCCAGGAGTGTAGGGAGCGGGAGGAAGCGGGGCAACATTCCAGCTGTCGCCTCCCTCCCCATTAACCATGGATGGATAATGTCTCTAAAACTCTATCTAGGTATCATAAATTTAATTATTAAAGGACTGCGAACCGCCGTAGGGTGTCGTCCTGGAGCAGGGCCAAATCACGACATTATCGTGGCGTGACCGCGGCGTGACCGCAACTTCACCACGACATGACCGTAGCGAGATTGCGGCATGTTGGCCCGGTCCAGCGACATCTACGGGGCAGTATCTTCTGGCCAGGATTCCAAATAAATCCTATGTAGTTGTCCTTCACATTATAGAAACCGATCTTATGTTATAAAAAAAAGACTCTTGAAACACATGAAGGACGAGTCGCCCTTGACTTGGCGACTCGAAACCAACGAGCAGGGATCAACGCATTACAAAAAGGATATTAAGAACCTTAAAACACATGAAGGACGCTATATAACCAGTGAGAAACCAACCAATGGAATTAAAGCCTTACCTAGATTAGCAGCGGAGAACCAAATCCACCCGAACCAACACAAAACGATCCAACTCCCTACCGAAAACATAATATGGAGTAAAAAACACTAAAGACCCAAATACATGAGGTGCGAGACAATTAGTAACCATATAATCTTACCTCAGATCAAAGCTGGTGGACTAAATCAATCTGAACTCCTTCTGGCACCCTTCGTAGAATATAACTACCCTCTGTCCATAGAAAGCAGTCAAAGATATAAGTGACCAATGTGATAAAGAAAATAAAATAAAAAATAAACTAAAACATACCTTTCTCCTATGACTATACCTTTCACCGACCAGCATATAAGTACCACAGCGCCCCATGGGTCAAATCATGTTCCTGCAAGCAAAGGGGAAACAGATCAATGTTTCAAAATGATACTATCAAAAAGTACATTCCTATTAATTAACAATTACTCTTCCTATTAATGGTATATAATCAATTTGGCCCAAGTTTCAACTTAGTTTGGTTTTGTTTGATACAAGGGATGAGGTCTTATTATTCTTGGTTTTTATGTTTACACTTGAGATATTTATTTAAAAATGATGCATGTATTTGGCATTGTTATTTATGGTTTTAGTTATTAGTTTGTTGTTATGGGGCCTGTCCACATGAATAATTCTTTGAATGTAGGGTTCAGTTGAAATTTATGCACTTTAATGTGATTGATGTCACTAATGATGAGGATTTAGATCAAGTAAAATATTCCTAAGAGGTTTGGGCCTTGTAGTGATAGGTGTGGCAATTGTACACCTAGCGTTTGATGAGGCAATACTTATAAGGATGGATTGGAATCTTGGTAGTTTCTTAGAGTGGGATGGTCCCTATGAGTATATAAAATGTATTATGAAAGGTTTTACTCCATTTAATGATTCAAGAGTTCAACTAAAGAGATGAAGGATGAGATTCTAGTGTGGGTATTGGGTATTGTCAGACAGATTAGCATTATAATGCCAAGAGGCTTGGTGTGATTTAGCTTAGGATGGAACCTGATTAGTGGGGCTGGGTTATAATACATGATTTTGATGAGGTTCTTGACTGGATTATTGAGAATATAAGGTAGATATGTTCGACATGGTGTGATTTTGTGACTAGGACAATCATAAGGCGAATAATCCTCTTTTTCTAGTTGGATGATGAGATGTGCATTGAGGCATGGGACAATCCTCAAGAGATGAGTCTAGACTATGTGACCGAGAGGATAGAAAAGGATAGGTTTGATAGGATTGGGTGAGTGGCCAACCCATGTGAGGATGATACGATGCATGGAGACACTTGGAGACACTTGGGGTTATTTATGCTATCTCATGGAGACACTTGGGGTTATTTCATGACTCCAACATACTCCAAAAATGTTCTCACACTATGTTTTAGAAAAACAATTCCATCTCATGGAAGACCCCAAGGCTCCTCTATATTCCAATGTTTCCTCACACTCACACCTCATGGTATTACAGTATACAAGTGATATACGTCAACTAGTCAGGATAGCATCACTACCCTTCGTCCGTAGAGAGAAGTAAAATACCTAAGTGGCCAATGTGATAAAGAAAATAAAATAAAAACTAAACAAAAAAATACCTGTATCCTGTGACTATACATGTCACCACCCAATATATAAGAACCACACCGCCCATGGGTCAAATCATGTTCTTTCAAGCAAGGGGGAAACAGTTCCATTTAACAATCTCTTCATTTTTCATTATGTTCTTTATATAGCACGTTATTGGAAACACCATACTAGTACACTTAGCCATTGAATATGCACCTATGCTACATTAGTTGAGTTTAAGATTGTTCACATAACCCTTCTAGAACCCCGCCACATCGCACCATGATTTGAGATTGACTACTATGGTGAATAATAACTAATGCATCATAAAATGAAATTCGGCATAGATTTCCCTTGTGTATTAAATAGCTCTCCTGTTAGCATCCACCATTCCACAGTCAATTGTGAACTCGGTCTATAATGAATTCAAACAAAATTAATACATATATCAATCCAACACTCACAACACCCCATCTTACTAGCCTGTTGAGTGGTTATAATGTAAAATAATTGAAGAGAAAGTGGTTGTTGTCTTGGGGATTGGAAAAACTGTAACATTGCAATGTTTATTTAAGTAAAAGTTCTATTTAAAGTAATATGAATGTAATAACGCAATGTTTAGAGTCCAAAAATACTCTTTAATGTAAAAAAAATAACATAATAACTTAGTTGTTAAACTCAATAGGGGTGTAAAAATGGCCTGATGCCTGGCGTGGACCTGGACAGTCTCTGAGACATATTTCTTACAATGGGCCCAACCCAAGTAATGTTTAGGGCTGGACTCGAACTAGTGAAGGCCCAACAAAGCCAGACCAAACCCAATCCCAGACCAAGCCTGGACCAGCCCAATTGATAATTTTGTTTAATCTTATTTTAGTTTGATGAATTGCAAGTTTACTATATTTATTATTGTTAATTTATGTTATTTTTTACATTTTACATTTTTTAAAAGACTTGGACCGGGATTCGAACCAAACTATTGATATGTACCATGACTCATTACATACCTATTCAGCAATTTGTATAACACCAGACGTCACAACCGACCCCTTTCCATTTATGTCTTCAATTGGGTTGAAGTCATTGGTATTTCATCCCCACCCTATCCCACCACACCAAACTGTCTAATTTCATACTTATTCCCTTTAATGAGTGACAATGATTCTTTTTCCGTGCCTTTGGATTTTTGATCTATAAAATATAATCAAACTACTAAAAGTTTCATTTTTTTATAACCAATAGACTCCTGAAAATAGGCCACTAAGAACTCATTATGTTGATTTTTGAACCAAAATTTTGCACATTTCCAAATTCCTACTGAACTTAAAAATACATTTTTTCCATTTACAGTCCAATATATTCTCCTACTCCTATACCTCTCATCACATGAAGTATCCATGATCCAACTATTTCAATTACAAGCATCATGGGAACAACTAAACCATTAATTGCACATTTTAACGAACAAAAAAAATAACATGGTTGAGCTAGACCTGTGAAGAACTAACAGATGAATTTTTTTGGCCATCCGGACTGTACAAACAAATTAAAAAATGGAAAATTGGGATTACACCTAAACCATAATCAAATCATCAACTAAATATCCACAAACACATAAACCATGATATTAGACTTCAGGAGAGGTCAGGTCTACCTCAGATGGGCAGTCCAACACATTGATTTGGAAAAGATTTACCTCTAGCTCTTGGGGGGAAGGGGTCAGCCCCAACAATATTATTTCCCAGGCGGGTGGAGAGGGATCCGAGAGAGGGGGACGTCTCGCAGGTTTTTCGGCCGTGGGGGGTCTCACGCACGACTGGAGAGGGGGTCGGGGGACGTCGGAGGAGGAGATTGAGCCAATAGGGGAGGGGGATGTCGCCAAGAGAGGGAGACGAGAGGGGAGGGGGGAACGTCACCGGGAGCCGAGAGGGGAGGGGGATGTCGTCGTCAGAGAAGGATCCAAGAGGGGAAGGGTAACGTCGCTAGAGGAGAGGGAGGGGGCCGAGAGGCGGAGGCAGAGGCGGAGGCCAGGAGGCGGAGGCAGAGGCCGGGAGGAGGTCGAGGTCGGGGAGGGGATGAGTGCGGGGGGATGAAATGTCACGAGGGAGGGAGCCCTAATTTGGGTAAAATGTTTCCCAATAGTTAATTAAAACCGTAGGTAATAGTTCTCTTTCCCAACAGTTTTCTTAAACCGTTGGGAAAACACAAAATAAAACAGCCTACCCCAACGGTTTATTAGAATCGTTGGTATAGGTTCTTTTTCCCAACGAGTTTTCTAAACCGTTGGGAAAAAAGTGTTGGTATAGGCTCGATTTCTAGTAGTGGGGGGATAAACCTTAAGTTCATATAGCCTAGAGTGTAGGGGTGTAATTTTTAAGGTCTTGTAGCAAGGAACAAGGGGATAGATGGAAAATAAATAAATAGGGGGAAAATAAACTTAGCATGTTTTCATAGCCTAGGGATTATTAAGAACACCTCAGGTATGAGTGCATAGATTTTAAGGTAATGGTGTTTAGACTAGCATATTTCTATAAATATCGTGATCATGTACATAAGGATGGGAAATGATACGATGGGAAATAATTATTTATGTGAATTTAGTATGTCCTTATCACCCAAGAAAAACCAAGTGAACCTCTCACACAAATATAGCTAATACTCGGGGGAAGGGGAATCATATGAGAATTAGGATGGGCAGGGGCTCGACTTGAGTGTGTCACAATCCTTAAGATCTAGGATGGAATGAAAATTGTGTTGGTCCAGGACATGATGTCTAGACATCACTATGTATCATGTATAGTGGGAATTAAGCCATACATTTTCCTAGAGGGCAGTGTGGTGGGAGTCCAATGTCATGTAGGGATTATCCTCTAAGGTGGGGACTAAGGTATCACATAGTTTTAGTAAATTCAATAGGGATAACATTATATATTTTAACATATAATGGAAAAGAGGTCGAAAAAATATTTTAAAATACCCACAAATCATCCTTAAATGGAAATATCCAAGATGAGGATTATGAAGTTAAGACATGCAAGGGTTAGGCCCATTTTGATGGTTCGATTCAAAATACATGATACATGTTACTAGAAGGAGACATTGACAGTAAAGTCGAATCCATGTAAAGTCGAGTCGAGGATAATCTTATAGGACCAAAATATTGTGAATGATACAAAAACTAGTCACATGCAAAAAAACAGAAAGTACCCCCCCCATCCGGGGAAGGGAGCACACTCCTAATGGTGGAATGACATACGATGTGTGAAATAGGTAGAATTATTTCTCAAGGACTAGAAATTGTCTGACATAGATATTTTCCCTTCAATAAGTGGTCTTTAGAGCTCTTCTGATACTAATAGAACATGGTACCTGAGTTAGTGTGGTGGTAAGGACTTGTAAGAATAGGCAGACTGGAAATGTCACATAACATGCACTTCATATATATATATTTTTTGTAAATGAAAATAATTTTGCAAAATGAATCCTTCATATAGTGTTGTTATTCTGCAATGTCACTTCCAATGCATCCATGAATCTCGGCTGCACAAAGCCCCAATTGAAAATGCCTATTCAATAACTAATAAAATTGATTTTGGAAAAAACCCCTTGGAAGAATATGAAACATTGAATACCTAAATGAATCGATGTGCAAAAATAGGAAAGGATGAATAAACCTTCCTAATTATAGAAAAATCGATGAATAACCCTTCATAATCCTAATTATAGCAAACATTGAATATGAAACATTGAATAACCCTAAAACAGAATATGAAACATTGATTTTGGGTTCCCCTATTCCTAATTATAGAAAAATATCTATCACAAATGATTTATTTCACCATAATTCAGTGAAATCAATGAATAAACCTGAAACATACACTTCTAAAATCAGAAATTCTACCTTTGTGAACTTCTTGTGGATGACACGCGGAGCGCAGAGTTTGCGGGGGAGGGGAGAGCGACGGTTGCTAGGGCTCGGGATGGGAGGAGGGAAGAGGCAAGCGGCGAGCGTCGAGTGTCGAGTGGCGAGAAAAGAGCGTCGAGCGTCAAGTGGGAGTTGGAATGGGAGGAGGGGAGCATGAGGGGGATGAGAGCGGCGACGAGGGGGATCGGGATGGGAGCGGCGGCGAGGGGGATCAGGATGGGAGCGGCGGCGAGGGGGATCGGGATGGGAGCGGCGACGAGGGGGGGGGGGGGGGTTGGGAGGAGCAGTGCTGTAGGGATGGAGAAGTGGGGCGTGAGGGGCAGTGCGGATGGGAGAAGAATCCTGATGGAAACCGGGTTTAGGTGTTTCTATTCCAACGGTTCATATGAACCATTGGTATTTGAGGTGGTTTTTTCCGACGGTTTCCTAAAACCATTGGAAAACCCAGCATATATCCAACATATATTACTCTATACCAACGCTTTACAAATAACCATTGGTATAGATTTTTTATCCCAACGGTTTGAAAAAACTGTTGGGAAAAAGTGTTGGTATAGATGGGATTTCCATTAGTGTAAGGAGGAGTGAGTTGAGATAGAATCATAGACTCCTGTAAATAATCAATGAACTCTTGGCTAAGATACTCACCATCCCAATCAAATCAAATATTCTTTTTCTTATTACCAATATAATTCTCTATTTCATTATTTAATTATTTGAATTTCTTAAATTATTTAGACTTATACCACATTAACTATACACTTACATGTATACTTAAGTCATCAATAAAAGTAATTAAGTAAGAGTACCGAACTCTAACTTCTACTGAAAATGGTCTACACACATCAATGTGCACCAATTCTAAAATCTCTATGACCCTTTCACCCATACCACCAAAAGGTGGTTTGGTCATCTTACCTTGTAAAAAATAAAGACATCTATCAAGTATCTTTAGTTCAAAATAATTTAAATAGCCATTTTGATAGGGATTTTTCAATCACTTTTCATTTACATGACCAAGTTAGTGAAGCCATAACTGGGTGAGAAATGAGTCACATGAACCTGATTTGTAATCAATTTACAATACTTGATTTTCATAATCTAATACACAAGGATAACTATTTAAATACTCTATACCATAACATATGTTTTATTTATAAAATAAATGACTTTTATTTTAAAATTTGAAAAAAACCATCTATATCTAAGCTAGATACAAAAATTATGTTTTTGGTAATAGTGGGTATATAATAAAAGTCTTTCAAAATCTAGATCATCCCTATTGGAAATGG
Organism: Viscum album; assembly: GCA_963277665.1. Classification (NCBI taxonomy): domain Eukaryota; kingdom Viridiplantae; phylum Streptophyta; class Magnoliopsida; order Santalales; family Viscaceae; genus Viscum; species Viscum album. The sequence continues at coordinate 1,827,460,959 of OY728160.1, forward strand.
AAGGTAGTAGTCTCCTATAGTCAAAATAGTAAGTTGTGCTTCATTTGATCCTCAAATATATACCTCTCCTCTGTAAATATTCTGAAATATACTTGATTATTTCATTTGAATAAAAATGTGAGTATCGTAAGGTGTATCTAATACCCAATAAGTAGATATGGAAAGACTGCACTCAATAATGAATGTACATAAAGATCATTCATGCTTCTTCAATTGGGTTCAATTTTTCTTATAGTAGCCTATCTTTCCACATGAAAAACATATTGTAAATTTTTTCCATAACCCATCCTAGTGTTTTCCTATTCTTAGAAGGATAATTCTCAAGATCCTTAGACTTTAAGTGAGTTTTAAGGACCTTTTCCTTGTTCTTTATTTTATTCACCATAAGAACCACAAGTTTTTTATTCCTCACATCCTAATAAATTTAGATAATAAAGGCAATGAGTTCCAAGAGAGACTTATCACTATTTCTCATATTATAATTTACAATGAAACTAGAGAAGCTCTTACGTAGTAATTATAAAATGAGATCTATGCACAACTCATCAAGGGTCTTAAAGTCTAAAATGTCTATGTGCTCTATATAGACAAACAAATCAACTACATGAGGCCTAGTTGGCACTGCCTCTCCAATCTTACATGTGAATAGTGAATTGGAGATCTTATATCTCTCTTGTCCCACATTCTCTTGATAAAGATAAAAAAGGTGAGACATCATGTTATAAACATACATTTACTCATGTTTCTTTAAGAGATAACTAAATATAGATGATAACATGAAACATCATTCATCTACCAAATAATATAATTGTTTCATATATAGAGAGAGTTCCTACTCACTAGCCTTTTTACTAGGAACTTTAGGAATATGGGTTTCCAAATCATATAATTCCTGGTCATTCCATAGTACAATGTACAAGTTACAGTACCACTTATATACATTCAAGTCAGTGATAAGGTTATCCTTCTTTAATATAGACCGCATTGATAAATTCAATGTCATATGGATTTCCATTTCTAAAATAAGTTTATATTTTTAGTACTTTATCTATATTACAAAAATAGATAATAAATTTATTATTATTACACTATTTTATTGAAACCCAATATACCTAACTATTGGTTTAGGAACATCTTTTTTTATGGATGTTCTAGTGAAAGGATACATATGTCCCTTATCACAACCCGAATAGAGGTCTGATAAGATATTTAATGGTATTTTGTTAAGTGTAACTTTACAACTACTTTAACTTGTAGATTTGTGATCTATTTAGTGGACTCTTCAATCATGAAATCCTAGACTTGGATTTCCTTAACACTTGCCTACTAGTTACACCAATTCTTACAAAGGTAGTCAACACTTAATGTGAACTAGGTTAAACTGAACCAAAAATTAAGTTAAAAAGTCCCTAATAATTGAAATCACCCCAATGTAAGTTGGTCAATAAATTTGAACTATGGTTCAATTTGAACCTGAGTAGTGGAAGACATTTCTAACTTAATATTTTGTTTGAGTGTTTTTTTATCTTTTTATGTAAATTCACCATTTTTTATTATTACATGTTTTTTAATATTAAGTGGTCTAGATAAAATTTATTCACAAAATAATTTTATTTTAATTACATATTACATTCTTGTTAATTCATTTATTAAGTGATTATGATAAAGCATACATTAATAAATAACCATGCAATAGATAGAAACAAAATAATAAAATAGTTTGACCATGATATTTTCTAATGGCTGGTTTATCTAATGGATGATAAACTAACCCTTGACCATAGGGGAAAACTCTTAGAACCATGCTCTAGGTTGAGTTACACTATTCCAATTGTGTGCCATGTAAGTCCTAGATTGGTTTCACCTCAGCTTTGAGTTTAGACTACCTCCAATCACCTAGGAGATCATTCCTTTAAAAATGATTTTACTCACATGTAGGTGAGGGGAACCAATGGAATGGTTAAGGGGGTTTACATGAAAGACACCGTGGACATGTAGGTCCTATATAGTATAGAGGAGGGGATTACATGCATACCATTATTTTAATTTAATAATAATAAATTAAAATAAACCATTTATATAAACATGCCAATCTAATCTCATGATCATCCACACATGCAATGAATACACATTTAATAAACTAGAATTTATTTATATAATTATTAATTATGATAAAATTTTCTTGAAATAATTAATTATATTTATTAATTAATCAAATAATTTATTTTAATTTCCATCCATACGATCCTTGATATTCCCATCCATTATAATTTGAAAGAAATTAAATTAATTATTTTTTTAAAAAATTAACTATGTAAAAAGCATGTACTTAGATGAAAAATAGGGAGTACCCTTCTGAACTACCTAACATGTACTATGGTCATATACTGTCTACTCATATGATATATAGTATGCACATTTTTTCAAAAAATTACACAATATTCACTTTAAATAAATGAAACATGGACACATGTTAATTTATGTATCATGTAATGCTTTTAATGCATGCACAATAGTCGGCATATTGTGACTATACATAGTATGTAGTTTCTAAAATCATGAAGAAATTAATTAAGCATTTAATATATATATAACTTATCACATGGTGTATACTATCAATAAATGAAACACAAAAACATGTTGATTAGGTTTAAATGGTATTATTCATTAATTTTACTTTCTACGTAAACAGATAGGATGCACGACATGTACATGCCAACTACACACCATGTATAGTGATTCACTATTTATCCACTACACACACATAGGGACTAGATGTGTATGTTGTACATAGATATTTATGAGGTACACAACATTTAAAAGAGTGTTAATCCATGTGTAACAACATAGATTTTATAAATTACATTTGTTTCTTGAAAAAGAATGTGTGTTATATTATATTATATAGTAGTATACACATACAACAAAAAAAGAAACCAACAAGAAATTATTTCATTAATATCATTACACTAATTATCAACTAATCCCATAAAAATAAAAAAAGACAATGGTATAAAAAATATAAATTAAGAAAAGCAAAACGGTAAAATTCATATCCTTCTAATCTACTAGAATCACCACCCTGACGACCAAAACTCTAGAAAAGAAATAAAATATTAATAAACCAATTGAAATCTTAGAAAATGAAAATATAGACACTTGGGAAAAATTGTATTAAATGTTTAATTAAGGAATTAAATAGTATTTATAGTAAGTAATGTGACTGTTGGAATAGTAATGTGATCATTGGAATAGTAATGTGATCGTTGGAATAATAATATGACTGTTGGGAATAGTAATGTGACGTTTGGAATAACAATTTGACCAAAAATTAATAAAAATGTAATATTAATAATATTTATCATGAGTAATTTAAGTAAATTTATATATTATACTATTATAAAATAAATATCATGATTAAAAACTCAAAGAAAATATAAGAACATTTTTAATAAACTGTATTTTAAAGCATTTTGAAAAAATCATAATTTTTATATTAACAATTAAAATAAATTATGTTAGAAAATTATTTTTATAAAATTATTTTTATTTTTGAAATCATCATATCAAAATTTTCCAAGTGGGTTTCTTTTATAATTTTCTAAAATACTTTAATTTTTAGGTGAATAGTAAAAATATCGTTTTTTCATAATCGATGTATTTTAAATTACATCATTCATGATGTAATAATGACCTAATAAATTATATAAAAGCTTTATCAAACAAGAAAATATTAAATTTTATAAATTAATCATTTAAATAAAATAAATATGTCTTTCAAACCTAAAAATTATTTTCTAAATTCTAAAGTCTAAAGTATTTCATTAAAATGACAGTTTTTCATTTTTTTCCACTTTACTTTTTAATAAACTATTAAATTAGAATTATAAAGGGGTTTAAAATTATAAAACCATTATATTTTATTTATATATGATCCATATTTTCATTAATATCACTATTATAAGTTTTACCTTTGATAGAGTGTTATATTCAATATTTTATTCTAAAACACCCCTCTCCTCAAGTATAAATAACCCCTCTCCCTCCGCTTGGAAAAACACTCCTCCCACAATTAACAAATAAAAAATCTTCCAAGATAATACATATTAAGCCTATTATAGTTCTTATGGATGTTTTATATTAAACCAAATCCAATCATCAAGGGATTTTAGTGTCTTACAAGAGAAGCAACATCGAGAAGAGGGTATGTTTTCATCCATTCTTCTTTTCATTTTCCTCTTCTCCTCCTCTTTTTATCTAAAACCAAATCTTATAAGATTAATTATATAGTATGTTAACATTATATTAATTATTTAAACCCACTATAAAAAATATAATTATGAAGTATTTATATTTCATACACCACTTTCATCCCCTTCAGACAATGTCTCGTTAACGACTGATTAATCACCAACGAGGACATTGCCAATTAATTCCTTATCAAAAACATTATGGCTGGTTATAATAAATTATTTATGATATATAAATGTATAAATATATGTATTATATGATTGTGGAATTTATTTTACCTATGTATAAATTACCTTGAACAAAATTGTGAGATCGTAGAAAAATGATAATTTTTTAAGGAAAACATGGTATCAAAATGCTTCAACTTCAAAAACAGAAATCAAAAAATATAATACAATGATTATAATTTATAATTATTAAAAAATGACAATAATTCACTTCTGTTTCATTGTTTTAATGAACCTATTTTTATTAATTAGGAGGTAGAAAAGTGATGAAATAAAGCGGGATTTAAGGTAAGGGGATTTTCAAACCCAAACTCATTCTTTTGGGTTATCTAAAATTTCACATTGATTTCAGTATGAATGTTCCTATAATATCCAAAATATTTCCATTAAATATTATTTATCTTTTATTTATGGTATATACATGTTTTTACCCTTCTAAAATGTTTTCTAAGCTATTTATAATGCTTTTTCAAAAAGACTTCAATTTACGAAACATCTCTTAAATCCTCTTAATTTGTTTCTAATTTAAAAGATGAAAATGGTCTTTTATGAAAAATTATGATCTAACTTATTCATTTTGGAATGATAATGTTTGTTTCATGAGGTATGATATGTGAAATCTTTTATGAAACCCATCCCTTTTCATGGGTTTATTTCATGAAAAAAATTATTGTACGTTCCATGTGGCTTGCATGATTATGAGCATTTTATAACATGACAACTGGGACCAGAATTATATATCCCTCTAATACATTGGGTAATTTTATATATCTCATGATATAATGTATATTATTCATGAACATGATTCTAGATTTGTTCACATTTATGATGTTACAATTTATGCACATATGTTATGCATGAACATGATGGTAGATTTGTTCACAACTAAGTGTGGTATTTGACCACTATGTTATGATGTTTCATTATTATGCTTATGAAAAATTACATTCCATTATAAAATGTTTCTCTCATGATTTTGAAGTTGATCCTCTATTTTTGATATGATGATGTTGATTATTCTCACCCTTGTACTATTGATTCATGTCCCTTATTTCTCCCCTTATTAGGCTTTTAGATCACCCCTTTATTTGATGTGTATCCTTAGATGACTAAATTTACTAAGAATATTGTGAGATATTTATAAAGATATATAATAATAATTTAAATAATTTTTAAGTTTTATTATGCACAATTGATGTATGAGCCTAATTTTTCCGAGACACTAAACCTTCAAATCCTGTATTGTTTCACTATTATTTTGTTTATTTTAAAAATAATATAATATTCATGTAAGAAAAAGTTGGGTTGATATAGTTGGAATTAGAACATGGTTTAGTTAATTTGGGAATCATGATTCGAAAAATTTAGAGAAAACCCTAAGTATAAGTCTATGCATAGGTAAACATCCTAGAAGAATCAATTTAGAAAAAGGTAAAACATATAGATCCCATAAGACATTCCATTTGAACTAATTTTTACATAATAATAAATTATTTATTCATGATTTGTTGACTTATGATTTGTTTAAACCTTTTCTATTTTAGAAAATGGTGGGAACCGGGGGGAACCATACCAATAACCTATGTGAGGGACAATGTAATGATTGTTTAAAAGACATCCCTAATGCCATGGGAGGTGGAGTTAAAAACTTTATGGTGATTATAACCCAATTGTGTCAGGATATGAATAATAATTTGAACCATTTTGAACATTTACTTAACCTAAGAACGTGTAACTAGCCATTGAGTCCTTTATACAACAATGACCATCGACATTTAGTGGATCTTACAACCCAATTTTCATAGAATAATGGGATAAATAAATGGATAAAATCTTTTTGTTCTCCACTATTTTGAGAAAGAGAATTTAACTCTGCCTATATATCATTTAAATGGAGAAGTTGATCAATGGTGGGATTTGATAAAGAACTCCAAACTGAAAGATGAAATGGAAGATATGTAGTGGGGAGACTGTAAGAAAATATTTATCAATAAGTATTTCTATATAAATATTTAAATAATGATGGAGATATAATTCTTAGACATGAAGTGACAGTAAGGTGAATCTATCACGACTTACGCAAATAACTTCACAAGGCTTGCAAGATATGCCTTGGTATTTTTTATCAGCACTGATAGAAAAATATATAGACTATTTAGTGTTTTAAAACCACAACTTTGAAAGGATATAACAATATAATATTTTGGGAGTTATGAAGAATTAGTATTATGTTCTCTCAAAGTAGATATGAAGTTTGGAGAATGGTCCCATGGTTATGGAGATAAGAATAAAAGAATATAGTTTCAAGTTGGTGGGTTAAATAAAAAAAGGAGGAAATAGGATTTAACTACCCATATGTCAAAAATGTGGGAATAAGCATCATGGTAATTTACTCAAAGGGACAAGGAAATTATTCAAGTGTGGGAGAGAAGGACACCAAGCTCATGAATGTTGAAGAGACACGAAAAATCCAACCAATGTGATGGAGGAAAGGAAGGAACCACCTATGGTTCAATACTTCAAATATAGGTAACAAGGTTACTATACAATCCTATGAACTAAACCATGGGTCCTTGAGGGTAATAAGAATCATAAACCAACAAATCCAAAGGATAAAGGGAAATATTATGCCATATCTACTATTTAAGTAGAGTGTAAAAATGAATTTGTACAAGATACACTTCCTATTCACTCAATAATGGAAAATGTTTTATTTGATTCTGGTTCCAAACATTTCTTTATATACTGAAAGTTTTGTACAACTATTGAATCATAACCTGATACCTTAAAGTAGAGATATCTTTAAAAACACCTAGTGGTTCTATTAATGTATCCCAAGTGTTGGGATATTATCATGTTAGTGTCTATGGGAGGATTCTTCCAGCGAACCTTGCAATACTTCCCTTGGTGGAATTTGATGCTATACAAGGCATGTATTGAATCTCATTATAATCTCTTTCATCCCCTTTGGATAATGTCCCGTTAACAGTCGGTTAACTTCCAATGAGGATATTTCTAATTATTCATTTATCCCCAACCCTATGGTTGGTTATAATAAATTATTTATGATATATAAATTTATAAATATATGTATTATATGCTTTTGTAATTGATTTTACTTATGTATAAATTACCTTGAACAAAATAGCGAAATCGAAGCAAAACGAGAAATTTTTAAGGAAAACATGATATAAAAACGCTCCAGATTCAACAATGAAAATTAATAAATATAATATAATGATTATAATTGATAAATAGTGAAAAAAATAAAAATAATTTTATTTTTTTTAATTTTTTAATGAACCTTTGTTTATTATTATAGAGGTGGAAAATCGATGAAGTAAAGAGGGATTTAAGGTAAGGGAATTCTCAAACCCAAACTCTTTCTTTTAGATTATCTCCTATTTCACATTTATTTTAGTATGAATGTTCCTCTAATATCCAAAATATTTACCTTCAATGTTTTTTCAATTTTATTTTTGTGATATACCTTTTTCTACCCTTATAAAATGTTTTCTAATCCATTTACAATGCATTTTCAGAAAGACTTCAACTTCCAAAACATCTATTAAATCCTCTTGAGTTGTTTCTCTTTTCAAAGATGAAAATGATCTTTTATGCCAAAGTATGATCTAACTTATTCATTTGAGAATCCTTATGTTCATTTCATGAATTATGATATATGAAATATTTTAGAAAACCCATCCCTTTTCATGGGTTTATTTCATGAATACGATTGTTATTCGTTCCATGTGGCATGCATGATTATGAGCAATTTATGATGTTATGGGTAGAACCAAAATTATATAGACCTTCAATGCATTGTTTAATGTAAGAATATGTTTTTTATATGAGTTAAGAACCCTTTAAATTTTGGTCTAATTATTTTACTTGGACCTTTTATGGATGCCTAATGAGGTTATGAAAGTTGTAGGGGTGTCTGAGGCTTGTTCGGAGCTCGGATCCCCGACCAATGGAAGAAATAACTAGGATGCACATTTAGTAGAAATCATGAAGAATGACTTGCATAGTTTATCCTAACCATGTGGGGAATTTTATAGATAAAATCAAGGGGCATAGTTTTCCCTAATCGTGTGCCTAGGGATAAATGTCCTTTCTAGATGTCTATAATTTTTAGAAGAGACATATATCACAGTTGATGCATAGTTTCTCAAACTGTGTGGAAAAACCTTGTGGGTTCCCTCTTAAGGTAGAGCCTGGCACATAGTTGGTTCATGGTTTGGCCAAACATGCAACCAAACCATGCAACCCAATAATTTTTGGGTAAAATTAAAATTTTTCCCTTAATGAATTATAACCCTCACCCTCCTCTTTTTTTCCATTATAGTGGATAAGGGCCTTCCTTATCCTTTTTTTGAGCTCCCAATACCTTCTTCATAGGTTTTGATCTTGTTTCATTATCCGAGCTCGAATTAGAGATCATATCATCTCTTTGGATGCGTGTCGATAAGATTTTTAATCCTTAGGATCATTTCATTATTCTTCATCCTATCAATAACATTATTTTGATATAGGATCATACACCCCATTTTTAGGGTGTTCATACATTCTTTAGTTTTATTCTGATCTAGGACAATCTAAGGGCCGATACTGGATGAGGAGAGTGTTATAGGATCGAGGTAGGTGGTCTATGACTCATACCTTAAAGTCTTGCCTGTATAAATTGTTTCCATTGTGCTACATGTCAGTTTCACTATGTGTTTCCCTTTAAATTGATATGTATTTATTATAATTGTTTAAATCATATTCTAAAGCCCTATTTATACATGTTATTCATGTTGTTGGAGTTTTATACCTCAACACCTTCCACCAAATATGGGTGTGTATCATGTTATGACCTTTTAACTATTTTTGTGACTATTTGAGACACCATTTGGTTGTGTTAACTTGACCCTTCTAATGGAAATTCTTTTTGAATAAAATTAATTATAAATCAATAATGGTTAGTGTATTGATATTTTCATATAGTTATCACTTGTACCTTCTAAGGTAAGTGTTTCAATTTAATAAATAAATATTAAATAGTTTAATGGAAAGTATATTTATACATCACTTGGCCTTATTAAATGTTTATAATGGAATTGATATTGGTTTCATATCCTTAGAATGACGTGTCATGTAGAATAAAAGGTAAAGGAATAAACCTAATAAATAATTATAGAATTAAAGTGATAAATGTTTACATGTATTTGATATACCTTGTCACACCAATGAAAGGTAATGGAATAAACCCAATGAATTATTAAATGGAATGAGTATTACATGAACTAAATTAAATAATGAAATATGTATAAGGTTCCTATTTCATGTGGACATTTTTATCTTTATAGGAATGGTTAGACTTGATCAAAATTTGGATTCTTAAGGGAATGGATTAATAACTCACAGGCCACCATTCTGATTCAAGGAGATAGTTTCCAAGTGAGATACCCACCTTGGAATATGGTCCTTATCTACCAGAGAATATTTAGCATGACTCCATAGGATCCCTTAACCATATCTTTGTATATTAGGATGTCTCAAACACACTCCTTGGATCCATCTTGATGTCTTCAGACATGTGGTGCCATGGATTCACCCAATTGGACCGAGTCATGCTTAGACCATGATTAACTTAGACGGGATCCTTGGACTCGGTTAGAATATTTTACAGTGGAATAACTTGTGCATTTCCCCTTGGATTACACTCATACCCTATATTTCTAGACTTCATGAGTTCTAATATGATTTGGACAACCCCTGAGGTAAAGGATTGCTTGGATATACCTTGGATTCTCTTTTATTATTATTATGATATATTTTAGTATTGATGAAACATTCACATGATTTATCTATATAAGCTAAATTTAAATGAATTAATTAAATGATATCATCTTTAGAGCCATTACTATCTGAGGATGGAGTAGTTATGAGTTATTATTTTGGCATTGATTTACATTTATATATTCCTGCACACTGCTTAGTTTAAATTCACAAACTGAATTGTATAAAAAATATTGGTGGTGGGTTACTAAGATTTATCTCACACCCTATCTGGGTAATTGTTGGTACTTGGGTAGATTATATAACCATAGGTATGGAAAAGGGGAAGTTTCCCACCTTGGAAACCTAAGTTGCTTTCTTTTTTAGAAAAAAATTTGGTAGCAGATGACTCGTCTAGTGCTCGAGATGCTTGGATAGTTTTTGGTCTTTTTGTTCTTTTGTAAAACATGTATTGTACTATATTCTTGCTTCCATGTATACCTATTTTCCTATTTTATAGATACATGAAGTTAAATCATCATATTTTTTATATGATACTATTCAACTTTTGATTTGATTATTATTTACGGATGTTTATGCTTCTATTCCACTGCCAGTTTGTTTATTCATTATTATCCTTTTCCTATTGTCTATAACATGTTATTATATTCATTGTTATCCACTCTAAACAATGGAATAGTCTCCCCATAGAAACACCCCAGGCCCTTGTTTGTAGTCATAAACCTCTAGCGTATGGGGAGGAACGCTTGAGGCCATTTGGCCCACTGGATCAGAGAACCTTTGAGTGGCACCCGGGTCTTGACATCACAAAGTGGTATCAGATCCGTTATTCTTTTCTTTTGTATTATTGTTTGAGAAATATAGGCAAGAGATTAGGAATATGTTGGGACTTGATCATAATCTATTCTTGGGAGTAGCTAACCCATGTTTGGGTTAAATACCAAGTTTCTTGGGAATGGAGAATTATTGTTATGTATTTCACCTATTAAAATTAATATACTTTCACCATTGGGTGGTGAACATGAATTTTGGTATTTGATATGATTTATGGATTTTTTACATTGGTTTTGTATGATAAGTATAATCATTACATGCATCATTATAGGAACCTATAATTCACATGCCACACATATTTCATGCCATATGGGTGCATTCTACTACTTGAATTGCTTATGTTTCCTATGATTGTCAAGTGTTCCATGGTTGTTATATATGCATGTGATATTAACATATTCTGTAGGGTAAGGTAATTGGTTATTTAAAGTGTCAACATCAATCTAAATAGAATTTTCTTGTATATGTTGATGGTGGCATATTAAAAATTTAGTTTATACCCATGTTAGCTATGTTCCTCTGGTTACATGAGATGGGATTTAGCTATGATTGAGTGACTACTAGTTACAATTTATGAGGTGTATGTTCCCTTATAAATTAGAATGGGTAATTAACCAATTTGGGTCATCTTATATTACATGTTACATTCTGAGAGTGAATGTAGAGGTGGTTGAATGAAATTAAATGGGAGAAGCTTTCAGTTATAAAGTGTATGGGAATTTATTAGTTATGAATGATGGTCAATTTAATCGAACCTTGATATATCTATATATATATATATGTATAGAAAAATAAAAAATTTAAATTTAAATCTTGACTTATAAAATGAAATGGTTTCTATTAAATGAAGAGGAAATGTGTGATTAACACTTCACCTACTAGAACCCCTATAAATTAAATTTGAACACTTACTAATACCCTATACTTTTAAGAGGGTAGTTAGGGTAATACCTTGGGTAGTGATCCCTTATTCTTATGATATGATTCTGCCAGTGCTGATATCTATTACCAACTCTTATTCTAAGGTGTGTGTTTGGAATTTGTAGAGATATTCTACTACAATTTACTCATGTTGTTTATCAAGAGGATGATGATGACCATGATCTAGATATAGTGAGATCTAAGGCACCAGTCTTACTGCCAGGAGTTCCACTTGAGGCACCGACTACTATACCCAAAATATGCTTAGTTTTGATAGAGTTTTCAACATCTGATGCAATCTATGTAGGGTGCTCCATAACCTGCACCTACTATAGTTGATCTGACTCACAAGTTCCAGTAGTAGCATCCTCCCATTTTTTAGGGGATGGTGGTCTTCAAGCTACTGAGTCTTGGAATCCATTCATTATATCTTCAATCATCTAGAGACAACTCCAGAGAATAGGGTCAAGATTTCCACCTATACAATACATGATTCCACCAAGTGATAGTGGGATGTGATTACTCAGTAAATCATCATCAAGGAATAGTCTAGCCGGACTCCTATACAACCTTTTATAATTAATTTTTATCTCATACACTGAAATCTAACTGATCCATAGAGTTTATACACCCGGATCATGGTTCTATGTATGTAATGGACTATTCTTCACGTTTTAATGAGTTGCAACACTTTGTATCTCTTTCAGTAGGTGATGAGATATCATAAGTGATACATTTTCAGGATGGGATCAAGTATTCCATATTATCACAGGCAAATGTATTTTGCCTACCTATATTCTATGAGATCATTAATGAGGCTCTTATCACTGATCAAAACCTGAGAGAAGATGATAATACCATACATAGGGCTTCAGTTCCAAGATAGGGTAGTAGTTCTTCCAGTAGTAGGAAGCGTAGCCTTGACGTTTCTCATTAGAGTAATGGAGGCCAGAGTATCCACACTAGTAGCTATGTTATATAACACTATAGTGGAAATTAGGATAATATAAAGCATCAATGTGATAAAGACCCATTATAGTGCCATGATTATAGCTGTATGGGTCATCTTCATAGATTATGTCAGACCTTTCTACCTACTTCTAGTGGAAGAGGATCCATACCAGCTCCACCTTCAAGAGTAGTTGAACCATGTTAGGTAGGGATTTAGAGTATCACTATAAGGACATGATTAGTGTTAGGTCCACTAGGTTATATACCCTGAGAGGGGGAGGGGGTGAATCAGGGTATGATAGATTAAAAAAATGCCCCTATTGATCTTGTTTTGTTGTTAGAAAAAACTACATTCTCTCTCCTTTCTGTTACAGAGTATGAAAAAATATTAAAATAAGCATATGAAACAAAAAATTTACTTGGTTCATCCTCACTGGTCTATATCCAAGGAGCATACACCAGTGATGTTCCAATGTACCAAATCCACTAAAAGGCCACTATTGTTTATAAAGTTTGAAGTGGACTCACTATCCCTCCTAGTTTACAACCAATCACAATTTAAAAGCTCACTAATCTTTTACCTAAAGTGTGCTCACTAATTCTCCAGAAGATCCACTCATAGTTTATAAACTTGGAGGTCCCCTCATTATCACAAATGAATTCATCCTCTACTATATGTAGATGCTCTATTGATGTCCCACTTTCATCCACTGATAAATACCACTTTACCATAGTACTAATGGTAAAACTAAAATCTTTTGCAGAACCCTTACTATGTCTTGCACACAACTTAAATGCCTTGCATGAAAGATTCCACATTTTCGCGAAACACCCCTTCCACACAACTTCAATCTTATGCGCAACTCAAATCTTATGCACAACTTTCTTAGATTTCATGTAACTCAAAATCTTTCATGCACTTCATGCATTTTCCATTTTTTGATGTTCTGATCTTGAAACATTCCTTGTACGTAAGTTCTTATACCATCTTCAATATTGCACACAACATCCTTTTCCAGAAACACCTGTCTCAATATTTCTGATTTTGAGGCTCAAAAATTTGGCAAACACTGGAAAACAACGCCACCTTAGATCTGTTCTTTTTGTACTACCTATAGATCATCCATTCTTTTGTCATCATTATTTGTCAATATAGGTTGTCAAAAATATCTCTAGAACTCAACAACTCACAATGGAAACCCTCTTTGTCAACAAAAAAACCAGCTTTTTCAACAAACACAAACACCACAAAAATGGTTCAATGTTACCTTGAGGGATTTTTTTCCCAACAATGAGGATGAGGTCATGGTAATAGTATCAAGACTTTTGACTATCAGTTCCAATAGATCAAACTTGCTTAGGGTAGTCCAGTTTTAGCTCAGGGCCACAGATCATGCCATTTACATACTTTATAGTCGATACCCAAGGTTCCGAGTGAAAAACCATTGGCTATATGAGGTACTATTCTTGTAGAATATACCATCACAAATTCTTTATTTGATTCAAGTTATTATAACTCCTTTATCTCTTCTTCGATCACAGAAAGTCTCAGGTTGGAAATTCAATACTTCTGTGGGGTGATAACCCAGGACACACCATTGGGAGTATAATGAAAGGGAATATGCCAATTAAGGGACTATACCTTTGAGGTAGGAAGTTATACCTTCTTATGTAACCTCTTAATACTTGATATGATAGGTTTCTATGTCATTCTCAGAATGGATTGGTTAGTCCCATATCATGCTTATGTGGACTGATATCACTGCAGGGTGTAGTTTACATCACCAGAGGGGGCTAGTTATATTCTAAATGGTGAGTGAGATGTCCAAGATAGTAGATATGGACTATATCATCATAATCTTGGTGGAGTGACTACCCATATTTCTAGTCTTTTCATGGAGGAGAAATAAATTCATATGACATATTTTCCTCTCGTAGTAGATCATTTCAGGGATATATTTCATTCTAATTTTTCTAGATTACCTAATAAGAGATAGGTAAAGTTTATGATTGATATTGTTCTAGGAGCATCTTTAGTATCTATTCCTCTATACATAATGTCACCTATTGATCTTTGAGAGCTCAAGAGGAAGTTGAAGGATTTAGAAGATAAGGGTTTTATTTAATCCAACACTTCTTCTTGGGGTTCACCTATGATTTTCACCCAGAATGTGGATGAGTACCATTTTTTATGCATATATTATTTATGGTTGAACCAGATTATGATTAAAAAATAGTATTCATTTCCTTAGATAGATGATTTCTTCGACTAGCACCGAGGAGCTAGGGTATTCTCGAAGATCGACCTAAGATCATGCTATCATCAGGTGCGAGTTAGGCCTTTAGATATACCACATACATATTTCCTAAGTCAATAAAGTTTATATGAGTATCTCATTATGTTTTTCATTCTTATGAACATTCCTTCCATTTTCATGGCTTTGATGAATATGGTTTTCCACCCCTATCTGGATTCCTTTATTATGGTCTTTGCAAATGACATCTTAGTGTATTCACATACACATAGAGACTATACTAAAAACCTTGAGATAATTTTTAATACACTAAGAGAGAATAATATATATGATAATATTTCTAAGTTCCAATTTTTTATCAAAAAATAATTATTTCTTGTGTCATATTATCTTAGAATCAAGAGTATCAGTTGACCTAGAGAAGGTGAGTGTTGTGATTTATTGAGAGCATCCCAATAATAAGTTTGATATATGAAGTTTCTTGGGGATGACAGGATATTATAAGTATTTTATACAGGCCTTATCATTCCTTTATTCACCTCTTACTCATCTTACTAAGAAGGGTGTGAAGTTCCTATGGTCTGAAGTGTGTGAGAATTCCTTTCATGAGTTGAAAGGAAGGCTTACTTCAGCAGCGATTCTGATTCTTCAAGAGCTTGGAAGAGGCCATAAAGTGTTCTATGATGTATAAGGAATCAGAATGGGTGTAGTTATAATTCATGAGGATATATTTTTTGTGTGTGGGTCTCTCCAATTGACACCTCACAAGCATAATTACCCGATGCACGACCTCGATCTTGCAACTGTTTTCCATGCCTTTTACTACTGGAGACACTATCTAATGGGTGAGTAATTTATGGTGTATAAGGAATATAAGAGACTCAAATATATATTTACAAAACATGACTTGAATATCATATAGGTAAGATGGGTTGAATAGCTTTAGTATTTTTACTTTGATCTTGTATATAATCTTAGAAATGGAAATGCAACGGCTGATACACTAAGATGGAAAACTCAGGCACAAGACATACAGGAAGTTAGTGATGAATGGAAATTGATAGCCCTCTTTTCTGAGCTATATATAGATTTTCGTGAGAGTCATGATCATTATTATCTTAAAACCTTGTCTATTACCTATTCATTTCTTGATAGGGTGAAAAGGAGACAATTTTCAAATCCTGAAGGCTTGGTTCTTCAGGAGAGTATTTCTGATAAGGACCCGCCTACGCATTGGTTCATTAAAGGTGATAAAATCCTATGTATACATGGGTATGTATGGGTTCCTACAGAAATGAGATAGAAAATGATGTGAGAGTATCATGATTCTCAGTGGGTAGTTCATCCAAGAATCTCCAAGATATATCATGATATGCGTTGTCTATATTGGTGGTCGAGGATGAAACATTAGATAGTAGGTTTTATCACTAGGTGTTCTACTTTTTAGCCAGTGAAGTCAGAGAACCAATGTAATTCTGGATTATTATAGTCATTACCAATCCCAGAATGAAAATTAGAGGATGTTGTGATGTATTTTTTAGTTGGATTACCAATTTCACCTCGAGGTAGAAACACAATTTGGATAGTCATGAATTGACTGACAGGTATCCCACTTCTTTCTCATCTGGGAGACATTCTCAGTTGATGATATGGGAAGACTATATGTCCGTGAGATCATATGTCTAAAAGGGGTCCCTTGTACTATTATTTTAGATAGGGATTCTCATTTCACATTGATATTTTAGTAGGGGTTATAGAGAGCTATGGGTATATAGGTTCTTTTGAGCATAGATTTTCACCCATAGACCGATGTCCAATCATAATGGATGATGCATGTGTTAGAGTACATTCTTTGAGCACACGTCCTTTATTTTAACAGTTCTTTGGAGAAGCGTATGCCTCTCATCAAGTTCACCTATAATAATAGATATTAGGTGACAATTCAGATAGCTCTATATGAAGCCTTATATGGTAGGTTGTTCTGTTCACCCCTATACTGGTTAGAGGTAGGAGAGGAAGTGTTACTAGGTCCTCATCTTTTTCGGGAGACTTTGGATCAGGTATAGCTAATCAGGAAGCATATGTTTACTACTCAATCTAGATAGAAGTTATATGTCGATTGCCATCAACAACCTATAGAGTTTGAGGTTGGGGATCATGTTTTCCTATAGGTATCACCTAGACTTCGACATAGATAGATACAAAGTCAAAGGAAATTATCACCTCGTTATGTTGGGATGTTTGAGATCCTATATAGAGTCAGCCTAGTAGCCTATTGGTTACTATTACCTTAAAGGTACTATTCTATGTTCAATGTCTTCCATGTTTCACAACCTCTCATTTACCATGACGACCCATCTCATAATTTTGATACCGAGGATGTTGAGTTAGATTTTGATGCTTCTTTTGAGAAGTATACCATACACATCATTGACCAGAGAACAAAGTATCTTTCAGTCCAGTTTTTCCCTTTAGTATGGGTTCTATGGAAGCACAGCTATGTGCAGGATGAGACTTGGGAGTGTGAGGCTAACATACGTGCTTAGTGGAAAGAGTTATTCTTAGAAAATGTTCTACCACCCTTGGAAAGTGAACTTGGGGATGAGTTACTTTAAGTGGGGAAGACTTTAAGATCCCAATTTTTCAATGAGATATGAAGACTTTAAATTTCAGTCTAATTGTTTATCTTAGACCTTTTATAGACACCTAATGAGGTCATGGAAGTTTGGGGGGGGGGTGTCTAGGGATTGTTTGGAGTTAGGAACCCTAGTAGGTGGAAGAAATAACTAGGATACACAATTAGTAGAAACCATAAAGCCTAGTCCACATGGTTTCTCCTAACCATGTGGGGAATTTTAGAGGGAAAAGCAGGGTTCATGGTTTTCCCTAACTGTGTGTCCAGGACTACACACCCATTCCAGATGTCTATAATTTTTAAAACATCCAAATAGATTAGTTAGTGCATGGTTTCTCAAAACATATGGCCAAACCTTGTAGGTTCCCTCTTATGGAAGAGCATGGTGCATGGTTGGCACACTGTTTGGACAACCGTGCAACCAAACCATGCAACCCATTATTTTTGGGTAAAATTACTGATTTACCCTTAATGAATTTTAAGCCTTACCCCTTATCTTGTTTTCTCATTCCAATAGATAGAGGCCTTCCTTCTCCTCCTTTTTTATCTCCTAGGACCCTCTTCATAGGTTTTGATCCCATTTCATCATTCAAGATCGAATTCAAGATCCATTCATTTCATTGGATGTGTGCCAGTAATATATTTAATCCTTAGGCTCGTTTTGTTGTTCTTCATCCAATTGATGAAACTATTTTGATGTTGGCTCATATGCCCTATTTTTAGGGTGTTGATCCATTATTCAGTTTTCTTCTGATCTAGGCCAAACTAAGGGATGATACTGGATGAGGAGAGTGATATAGTCCTGAGGTAGGTGGTCTATGAATCATACCTTAAAGTATCACCTTTATAAATTGTTTTTGTTGTGTCGCACACCGATTTCACCAAGTGTTGACCTATAAATTGATATGACTTTATTATAATCATTGAACTAATATTTCGATGCCCTATTTATACATGTTATTCTTACTATTATAGGTTGAGACCTCAACACCTTCCACCTAATTAGGGTGTGTATCATGTTATGACCTTTTGACCACTGTCGTGACTATTTGAGACATTGTTCAGGTGTGTTGAATCGACCCTTCTAATGGTAAGTTCTTTTGACTAAATGAGTTATAAATTGATAATGGTTACTGTATGGATATTTTCATATAGTTATCACTTGACCCTTATAAGTTAAGTGTTTAAATTTAATAAATTAATCTTAATGGTTTAATGGAAAGTATATTTATATATCACTTGGATTTATTAAATTTTTATAATGGAATTGATATTGGTTTCATATCATTAGCATGAATTTTCATGTATAATAAAAGGTAAATGAATGAACCTAATAAATGATTATGGAATTAAGGTGATAAATGGTGGCATGACCTTAATATGCCTTATCACATTAATGAGAGACAATGGAATGAACCTAATGACTTATTAAATGGAATGAGTATTGCATGGACTAAATTAAAGAATGAAATATTTATAAGGTTAATATTTCATATGGACCTTTTTATCTTCATTGGAATGGTCATACTTGAGCTATCCTTAGATTCCCTGGGGAATGACTTGATCATTCAAAGGATGCTATTATGATTCAAGGAGCTAGTTTCCAAGGGAGATACCCATCTTATAACATAGTCCTTCTCTACTAATAGATTCCCGACATGACACTGTAGGATCCCTTCACCATCTATCCAAATATTAGGATGCCTTAGATATACTCCTTGGATATATCTTGATGTATTCAGACACGTGGCACCATGGATTCACCCTATTGGTCCCAGTAATGCTTATCACATGATTACCTTAGACAAGATCCATGGATTTAGTTAGGATCTTCTATAGTGGAATGCCTTAGGCATTTCCCATTGGATTACACTCAGACCCTATATTGCTAGGTTTCATGAGTTCTACTATGAGTTGGCCGACCCCTGAGGTCAAGGATTCCTTGGTTATATCTTGGATCCTCTCTTATTATTATTATTATTATTATTGTTATTATTATTATTATTATCTATTTTAGTGTTGATGACACATTCACATGATTTATCTATATAAGATGAATTTAAATGAATTAATTAAATGATCGCATGTTCAGAGACATTACCAGCTGAGGTTGAAGTAGGTATGAGTTATTAGTTTGGAATTGATTTACATTTATATATTCCTACACACTAATGCATTTATATTCATAGGTTGGATTGTATATATGTTGTTGGTGGTGACCTACTAAGATTTATCTCACACCCTATTCAGGTTGTAGTTGGTACGTGAGAAGATTATATGATAATAGGTATAGACAAGGGGAAGCAACCCACCTTAGACACATGGATTGATTTCTTATTCAGGATGGAGATTGGTAGAAAATGATCAGACCAGTGCTCGAGATGCTTGGATAATTTTTGGACTTTTTTTTTCTTTTGTACAACATGTATTTTACTGTCTACCTGCTTCCATGTATACCTTTTTCCTATTTTTTAGAGACATGACATGAAATCATCATCTTTTGTATATGATATTATTCATCTTATGAGTTGATTATTATTGATGGATGTTTATTCTTTTCATCTGTTACCAATTTTTTTCATTATTATGCTTCTACTGTTGTCTGTCACATGTTATTATATCTATTATTCTCCACTCTTACTAAGGTAATAGTCTCCCCAGAGACACACCCTAGGCCCTCACTACTAGTCAGAAGACTTTAGTGTATGGGTTCTTGAATCCATGTAACCCACCATATTGGTGCACCTTCGAGTGGAATCTTGGTCAAGTATTCATTGTTAATTTGATATATATCTTGAGATTATGTGTATTATTCATGAAAAAGATGCTATCTTTGTTCACATTTATGATGTTACAATTTATGCACAAATGTTATGCGTGAACATGATGCTATATTTTTTCACAACTATGTGTGGTATCTAACCACTATGTTATGATGTTTCATTATTATGTGTATGTCACACTCCATGACTTTATCAAATATTTCCCTCATGTTATTAACAATGATCCTATTATTATGATATGACGATGTTGATTATGATCACCCTTGTATTATTAAATCATGTCTCTTATTTATCCCCTTACTGGTATTTTAACTCACCCCTTTATTTTATGTATATACTTTTGTGACTACATATAAAAGGGATATCATGGGAGATTTAAAAATACAAAGAATAATATTTTAAATAATATTTAAGTTTTATTATATACAATTTTTTTATGAGCCTAATTTTCCCAAGACACCAAACCTTTAGATCCTAGATTATATTAGTACTATTTTGTTTATTTTAAAAATTATGTAATAGTCATGTAAGAAAAATTTGGGTCACTATACCATTTGACCACCAAGTTACACAATTTTTAGTTTCATGTATTGTGCAATAAATGCACGATGTGTCTTTGACATAGTGTTTTCCACTGTGAAAACACATGTACTACAGGATGTGCAAGCGATTTACATGGCATGAATTCTAAAAAACCACATGTGAACTTGGCCTATTCAACATGATGTGTTTAAATGATGTCATGTATTATTCAATTCATGATGTTACAAATTAAATTTTAGGTTCCTCCAAGAGCATTGAACATGGGTACATGATATTTACCTTTACACTACACAACGTGTAGTCCCATGCCATCCAACCAGAATTTTCAGCACCTCCAGATGATTTCTTCAAATATTATTTACATATTATTAACTCAATTTTTATTATATGTGTGGGGATGAATAATAATAAGAGAATATCTCGATATTTAGATTTAAATAATGATTAAACCAAAAATTAAAACTAACAACAAATGTGTATAATCAATCAACCATCAATAAATAATTATAAATTGATATATGACTACTCTGATACCACTTATATATTCCAAGGAACAAAAAAATCAATTGATCCCATTCTTAATAATATTAATTGATCAAATTATTCAGATTTATATTTATAATTAGATGAATAAAAATCCTGAAATCCACATGACATGATCATCACATATAATTTATAATTAATTTATATAGATTAAGAATTACCTCACATTAGAATTAATTATTCATTGAATAATTGGTATACCACTTCTTAATGTATCCTCATTGTGGTGAGAGGATTTAAGGGTATAATTCCTCTAGCGGTGACCCACGCATGCTTCACGAACCTATAAACATTTCTGTAAAAATACTTGGGTTCCAACACAAAACTCTCTAATGCTTACATCATTCATTATTGATCACCACAAGAATCTCTTCAAGGTGGAAGGATTATTTTGTTCTATTTATACTTGAGAGGGTGGAAGAGTAGGATCTATGACTATTCTTGATATAATTCTATGAGAAGATCTCTCTAGGTATTAAGAGGATTCTCTCTAGAATACTTTTTGTACAATGATTATATTGGTTAGGATAGGGTTAAATAATGACATAACTAGGTATTTATAGACCTAGTTTTATAGAATAAATAATTTTACAATGGACCTTATTATTCTCTTAATTTATAGTAAAATTCATGTATAAATAATAATATTAATAATATTTACTTGATATACACTAAAATCACAGATAAATAAATATTATTTCTTGAATAAATAAATTAACATTTATTCAATAATATTTATTATATAATTTCTCACTGAACCAATAATTCATCCCATCATTCCTCCTTGATATTTACCAAACCTTGAATAATGACTATTTATTTAAATAAAAATATCAATGCATTATTCAATGATAAATAGATAAATATTATATTCACTAAAATAGAGAATAAATATTTATGAAATATTCAACTCACATATATTCTCTCAATTAATTGGTGATTTAATATTTGTGATCAACCAAACATGAATAATTATTAAACCATATATGAAAATAATATTTATTCAACATGTTAAATTCATATTTAATTTAACTAAGGTTAAGAATGAATATAGCATGTGACCCTCTAGGCTTCTTTCTCAATAACATTAGTCAAACCACCTAAAGTACACAGTTAGTATATATAAACATTCCAAGGAACCCATAGAGAAAGAAATTAACGTTACAACAATATACAACCTCATATGAATATACACAGTGTAATATAATCCCTTTATCTTGATATCTATAATAAATTAGGTTTCATACTGGTGTCATTAACCCACATGCTCAATATTTTTTTCTTTGACTTTCTGAAAATGAATTTGCTAATAGAAATACTTGGACATGGAGTTAATAAGGCAGTTTCATTCCCATGAAAATTCTTAATATGTAAACTTACATTAAAGAATATTATGGATAAATCATTTCTCTAATTATTCATTAATGAAATATCACTCAAAATGCACCCAATGTATTTGACCTTGTCATGAGCATATATTGTCACAATTTTCATTAGTACATCAAAATACATAAATCATGATATGAATTAATAATAATATTAAAGTCTAAGAATAATTACACACATCCAAAAATAGGAACATCCAATGGTATATATAAATGTTTATTTCTTACTAGCGTGTTAAGTTCTTATAGCCTCCTTTCTTGAGATTATCAAAGATGAACTTCATGAGAAGAAGACTCAATGTATTATGATCCTTATAACCTTGATAGCTTATATAATTTGTGTCCCATTAGACAATATCATCCATCCATGGAACATGTATTTAAGAATAATTTCATTGTAATTCTAGATTCTCATCATAATAGGGAACTTCTCTGACCTTTTAGTGCGACTAGTACATTATGACATTATCACATACAATCTCACATATAATAACAATCACGATGTGATGATAACTTTATTAATATTCAAAACCATGAATATAGGTAATCATAAAGTATATTTAATTTTTTTTCTAGGGAACCAATTCTAATATTCATGTTATGTATTTTATTAATATTTAGGGATGTGGAGAATTCATATGACTATTAACTTCTGATAATCTTGAATCCAAATCTAATTTTTATTTATTTATTGGTTATCCTAAGGAAACTATGAGATATTATTTCTACAATCCTACTGAAAAAAAAGTTATTTTGTATTGATGTATTGTTTTTATCAAGAAATAACACATTAGTTGAGGAGTCAGTGGGTGGAAAATTAAACTTAGAGAAGTTCAATATGAAAAAATAGGAAATGTTACTGAGGTTAAAGTTGATCCAGTTCTAAAAAGAGTTTTGGAAGAAGAACCAAAACAAAATAAATAAGAGCCTAAAAGGTATGGTATGATTCATCAAGATCTTGTGAGATATGGATTTATCATAGATAATAATGATGAGTAAATATTTATAAGAGATGAACCTACATCCTATTGGGAAGCTATTATGAGTTTTGATTTTGAGAAATGGTTGAAATCCATGGAATCTAAAATGGAATCCATGCACACAAACCAAGTATAGAACTTGATAGATGCACCTAAAGGGGTAAAAACCATAAGGTGTAAGTGGGGTTTCCATAATTAAATTCACATGGAATGTAGAGTGTCTACCTATAAATAATGCCTAGTGGAAACAAGGTTATAAAAAAATTTATGGTATTGACTATTAATAATCATTTTCACCATTTATGATGATAAATTTCATTTAGATTTTGATTTACATAGCAGCTCTTTTTGATTAAGAGATATATCAAATTAATATCAAAACTTCTTTACTTAACTATAATTTAGTCAAGGATGTGTATATAATACAACCCAAAGTATTTGAAATTTTAAACGAGGCTCCTAAGGTATGTAAGCTGTAATGGTCCATTTATGGATTTAAGTAGGCTTATCAAAGTTGGAATATCTAATTTGATGATACAATCAAGGATTTTGGTTTTATCTATATTGAATAATATTCATGTATATCTAAACAAATTAGTGGGAGTGTAATGGTATTTCTGATTTTGTATATATGAATAGTACTTATCAAAAATGTCATCCTAACACTTTAATATATGATGATGTGGTTGGGAAAATGCTTCTTAATGAAAGGAATGGGTGATGCAGCCTATATAATAGGTATGAATATCTATAGATATATATTTAAAAGGATAATTAGACTAGTATGGACACTTACATTGGTAAAGTGCTAAAGAGTTTTAACACGAATAATTCCAAAAAAGAGTTTTTTAGCGTTACATAGCACAAATCTTAGGAAGATTCACAATCCTTCTAAATAATTAACAATTATGGATAGAATTACATATGTGTACTATATAGGATCTATCTTTTATGTCATGTTATGCACTCTAACTAGTGTCTCTTATACTCTAATAATAACTATCAGATACCAATCCAATACCGTAGAAAGTTATTGAGTTGTTGTGAAGAACATTATTAATTACTTATGATGGACTAAAGATATGTTCTTGATCTTTAGAAGTGAGGATGAGCTCTGTGTAAAAGGTTACACAAATGATAGTGTCCAATTTGATAGAGATGATATAAAATCTCAATATGGGTTTTTGTTATTCCTAAAGAGTGGATCTATTAGTTGGAAGGGTTATAAGAAAGCCAACATAGAAGAATAAAAAATATAGGAAGAGTATACTGCTATATTAGATGCTACAAAGGAAGATGTTTGGACCAAGAAGTTCATTACTGAACTTGGAGTGGTTACTAGTACTGAGAGAGAGATATCGAGCTTTAATATGACAATAATGGTGTTATTTATTAGGATAAGTAATCCCAGTCTCACCAAAGAACCAAAAAAATCCTTCATAAATACCATATCATATGAGATATCATGGATATGGGTGATGTAAATATTATTTGGGTGGATATAGATGAAAATTTAGTATATCCATTGATGAAATTGTTTTCATAACTGAAGCTTGAGCATCATGTATAATCTATTGGTATATTATATTTAAGCCATTGATGTAATTTTTTTACAATGTATCATGTTATTATAAAAAAGGAAACCTCCATTTATCATTCATTCATGTGTGCTACAATTTACTTTACATGAATAGTGTAATGATTAAATCCCCTCAATGTATGAATTTGAGTTGTCCCCAATCAATAATCATCATGGAGTAGTATGGGTTGTGATGATATGATAATATTAGCATGAATAAAATCTTGTACTTGTTATAAAGGGTTGTATATAAGATATGAAGAATATATTCATGAGGTAATAAGTTTATACTTAATACTTGGATTGACCCACCAAAGTATATCTTATAGAATTTCATACAATCATTAATATACTTAGAGGTGTATGATTATTATAAATATACCTTACTAGTGTCTAGAGAGATACCTAGCATAAAAAAATTCATAATTTGATACCTTTATTACACAATTAATTGTGACTTAGATAATCAGGTGGTGGCTGGGTATGTTTTTGATCATGGAATTGGTTGGAGTACAACCAAGATAATATTTTTTAACTTATATGATGAGAAAATACATCTATCCCTTGATTGAATTAGACCAAGGAAATTTGTGACCATGATTATTTGAGTCACATATGATGTTTTCTACTACTTAGACTAGGTACACGTGATTTTCTCATATACTAGATGAATGATATGTGATGTATTAATTAACTTAGTCAGTCTTTTTTGAAGACTCTAGAAAAGATGAGATAGAAAATACTAGATTATCATTATTCCATGTCTAGTGGTCTCTTGATGTTAATAAAAGAGGTATTATTTAGGTATACATATGATGTATATGATACATATTATGGCGTACATGCTTATATAGAGATATGAGTATGTTTAAAGAAGATCACACTAGACCCCATAGTAGCTTGAGTAACATTGATGTTTTTTCTAGAGGATAATCCTTTCTTAAATCTATGAAATAAGGATTTCATACTTATTTTCAATTATACTAAGTCATGAAAGGTCACATAGTTTTTCCCTTGGATAAGGATTATTTTTGGACAAATTGTTTGTTCCAAAACAAAGAGAGTTTAATGAAACTATATCCAAAAGGATTTATGGATGAATTAACAAGAGTTGTGAATTTTTTCATTAGGTCCTTATGGGATTTTTTATAAGTTTTATATTGTTATAAATCCATAAAATAAATAGGATATCATATTTAATGATATCCCTAGATCATAAAAGGTGATATAAAGAATGTTGATGCTTATATTATATCCTATTATTGGTTATCATCATAGTGTATGATGGGGAATGAATTTATGGTAATTCATGAATGAATTTATAAGACCCACCATGTGTATTAATTTAGTTATTAATATATTTTTACTTGATTAAAAGAATATATTCAATGCAATCATCAACCAGGCATAAATCAAGGGTGGAATTTGATAACACCTAACATATTCTTCATTCATGAAAGATAATCAAGGGGACCTATAAATGGATGTGATACCTCCTATTAGTGTGTGTGTAAGGGTGACTGTGATCATCAGTTCCATGCCAATATTTCTAAAGAATACTATCCTCTCCCAAGCCTTATTCATCATGTTCCAGTGAAGGTGATAGAACCCCTTTGAGTGTGTGGGAATCCTCAAGATATGAATCAAGATCCATAAGTAAGTGTTACCAACTAAAAGGAAAGAGGCATAATTCTATCAGTTCATGATCATTATCAAGAATTCTCTAAGAAATATATAGTCCACTGATTTTGTGATATAATACACCATTCTTTATTTACATTTATGTGTTTAATTCCTTGAAAATGGATTGGATATTTCATAAGATATTTCTATTGCATTAGATCATATGATAATCCCTAGAAAATCATCAAGATATGATACCAATGGTTGTTCCCAGTAATATGGTAAGTTTAATGAACCAACCTAAGTTATCCTAATATGGTACCTAATCCATTCCACAAAAGTCCTAAGGTTCACTCCCAATCACCACAAGCTAACAACTAGTGTTGGGTAATCAAGATATAATCATTTGAGAATTAAATCCATGAATATATCAATAATAAAATGTGATCATCCACCTAAAAGTTCAACATGACCTCCTAGCAAGTCATAGAATTACACAAGTCAATAAGAAGTTTTGAAATATAACACTTTTAAAAAAAGGTATAAAAAAGTAATAAAAAATTACAATAAGGAATAAACATGACAAATAAGTATAATTGATATATACCCAAAGTAATAATAACTAAAAATTTATACAAAATAAATAATATAACCAAAAAAGAGAAAAAAAGAGTCAAAAGGCTATAATATCATAGTGCATGAGATAAACTAAAAATATAAGAAAAAAAAATCCAAAATAATCCCCAACATATATCTCTATCTGATAAACAAAAAATCTCCACTTATCAACTCTATAAAACTCAAACCACAATCTAAGGATCAATCACCATTCCCAAGTAGTGCTTTACCTGAACCTGCATCACAAACCATCAAGGTCTTCATACACATGAAGTGTGTATGTATAGTATGAGAAATAATTCCTAGTAGGATCCCACCAAATGATCCATGTATACAATTTAAAAATAAATCCATGTTATGTAGTTTGAAATAAAAATATAAAAAATATGTTTTTACATTTATGCTAAAATCAAGTACCATGGGTCATTACATATATCCATTCCTTTTAAAAGTGATCGACTCATTTATTTTGAAAGAAAATAAATTTTTTAATTTATAAAGAATTATAACATTGAATATAAATAAGGATTATTAAACTTTACTTTAAAAATACCCAAGTTTTGTAAATATTTAAAGAAACCTTATGAATACCTTTTTTTAAGCATGATTGAAAAAAAATCTAGCCTTTAAAGAAAACATCATTCATGAATATAGTTTAAATAAAAAAAAGTAAAAATTTAGTTTTAAAGTATCCATTAATACTATATAAATCAACCATTTTATTTATATTAAGTGATTATTCCATTTAAAAACCTTACATCAACAATACTTTACACAATAATAATGAAAGGAAAAAAAATCCATAATGGATATCAATAAAATATCATAAATAATAATCAAAACTCAATGATCAGGGGAACTCCTAGGACCCCTAGAGATAATCTAGGACAAAAAAATTACAAAATCCATCTAACTAGTATGCCTAATGTGATCCAATTACCTTAAAAACTCGGTTTTAAGCTTTATGGACTAACCAAGAGGCAAAACCCTCTAATCAAATAAAATTACTAACTAGGGGCCACTAAAAAGTGTCTCATCATGTCCAGTAGAGCATGTGTACTCACCTAACTACCCAAGGTATCCCATGACTTATAAATGGAGGTGATCATTAAAATAAAATATATAACATTATAACATTGTATCAAGATAAATCATCAAATATAAGATCAAAATAACCTAAAAACACCCTTCATAGAAGTAACCTCTCACATAATAACATCAATGACATAATAATATCGATGATCTATAACCATTTCATATAAAAATAACATATAACAATTCACTTAAATAACTTAAATGGGTTTATATTTAAGGGTAGTGAACAATAAATATAAAATAATTTTTTAAATCATAACCAATAAGATATATCATTTTCAAATTAAAAAAGTAAAAATACACATTTCACATTTAAGAACCAAGAAAGAATTTTAAATGAGGAAAAAGAAAAGAAATTTTTAATGGAATTACCAATTAAAATAACCATAAAATATTCCAAACATGACATTATCATTTGAATAACCATAATGAAAACATTATGTTAATTAATTAGAAATCATATTAAAGAATTTCATAAAAATATATCACAATGAAACCATGAAAACCAATTTCATAATTTTAACAAATGGCCAACATGAATCATTTACATGAAAATATATTTTTAGCCTTTAAGCATAATAATTTGACTTTATTCCAAATGAAAATATTGGAATAAATCCAACATATTTTTCTTAAAATGAAGAGAGATATTGAATATATGTTTTAAAACATTAAAAACATAGAATTAAACTAGGAAAGCACTTATAGATCTATAACTAAAGGAAATACATGGATCCACTAACTATAAATAATGTAGATGATGTGTGGAAGCCTCAATTTACCACAAAGAGTCTATAAGATCACTTAAATGAAGATATCAAACCCTAAGATAAATTTCATTAAAGTATAAACTCTAGCCTCCATGGCTATGTAGAAAGATGAAAATGGAAGAAGAAGGTTAGATAAGGGTTGAGGAAGAGGTTAAAAGGGACTTACCTAAAAGATATCAATTTAAAAAGATGAATAATACCATTGAGAAGGCAAGGAGAAAAGGAGAAGAAGGGAGGGGGAATGTATGGGGTTAAACTAGGAAAAATTAGAAGCCATCTGGATGAAAACCCCATTTAAAAATAATTATAAGGAAAAGAAAAAATATATTTTTTAATCTTGCACAGCGTTTGGATGCATGGTTTGTCAAACCATGCTCCAAACATGCAGGGGTTACTAGAAAAGTATTTAAATTGTAAATTATTGGATTTCATATTTATTAAACCATGATCCAACCATGTGAAATCCCATGGAACTTGAAATTATTGACCCACACATTTTGGGTGAATAGTTCACATAATCATTCACCAACTGTTCAAATGATTCTGGAAGTTCAATTTTACTACACATGGTTCAAATACATTGTTTGGGAAACCATTACCCAAACATATAGTATGTAATTACTTTTAAAAATTAAAAATTTCCCTTCAAAATTAAAGGAGAACCATAAAATAAATGAATAATAAATTGTATATATTGAAAGTGGTAATATGGGTATTACGATTCTCCCCAACATATCACTTTCTACCTCCATAAAATGTCTATAGAGATTATTGATCAAATA
This sequence comes from Viscum album, assembly GCA_963277665.1. Taxonomy (NCBI): domain Eukaryota; kingdom Viridiplantae; phylum Streptophyta; class Magnoliopsida; order Santalales; family Viscaceae; genus Viscum; species Viscum album. The sequence goes on from OY728160.1 coordinate 1,827,491,518, forward strand.
ATAGTCAAGGTTTTGCTTTCTCATTAAATGTATGAATAAAATTTTAGAAGGAACTCTCTACACTACTATAGTAAACAATTATAAAGGAAAAAATTATATATAGGAAGGCACTTAGATGACAAAAGGATTCATTGAGAATAATAAAATTCAATATAAATAGCAAGTCAAACCATAACTAGTCTTAAGATATTTTCCTTTATAAATGATCATTGGTCTAGGAATGAAATGCCATGAAATGATTCGATTATTACTCCTAAAATATATTTCTTAATTTGGGTAAACATCTGAAATACTTTTATGGATATGGGGATCAGGTGAAAAATACACAATGATAAAATTCAGTGTAAATAACATGACAAACCATAAAGAGTATTAAGAGATTTCCATTTCTAAATGATCATTGGTCTAGGAATAACATGTCATGTATTTATTCAATTATAACTATTAAAACATCTTTCATTATCTGGGTCAAAATAAAATATATTTTATAGATATAGGGATTGGGTGTACAATATACAACCCAACTCCTTTTTGTATGGATGAATTTAGAAAACTTCATACTAGATTACCCATGATATTTTTATATAGAAGTTAATAGACCATTAAATACTCCTCTAGGTAGGGATGGATTAAGAAAAAAATATCTTTACCCACTGAAAAGTGAAACTAAAAAATCGTAGTTAATCCACCCCTCATTCTATACTATCAGTGCTTATGTTAACAACCTCATAAATCTATAATTATACATGGGATTACTTAAAGAAAAGAATGGAAGCATCACACTACCACCATGTTTCCAAGAAAGAATAAATGTGCATTTATTCTGAAATAAAACACATTATCAAAGTGAGGAGATCATTCTCTAGAGGTTTCACCACCATTTAGAATTTCTTTAATGCAATGAATCCTTGACGAACCAACACAAGAGAAGAATATTCAATAGTCAATGCTACTTATTAGGTTTTTTCATCACCTGGGTATGAAAATATTGATAGTAAACATTAAAAATTCTAATTGGTTAAAGGAATCACCTCGAACTCATTTTTTGGCGATTTAACAACTTTATGACCGAGTGTTGTGCATTACTAGGATTTATACATCTCATTAGATTTAAAAAACTATAAATTGAATTAAAAAAGGAGGGAATTATGTTAAATAATAAGAATATCTAACAATATTATATAATAAAATACTTAACATGGAATGGTATAGTAACTTTACAGAACATGAGGAATACCTTGAGTTTCCAACATGTTAGCTTTAGGTCTATCAGGCTTATAATCCCTCACCAACACCTACACTATTTGAGGTTTTACCTGAGGATCCTTAGAAAGGATAGATCTGGATATAAATTTTGTTCATAATGATCCTCTATAATCTTTGAAATTAACCAAATTAGCCACAATCAGGAATTTTTTTCAGATTCTTTTGGTGCGATAACTTCATATTCCTAGGCATAAATCATTGATAAAATATCAAGTATTTATTCTTGGAGGAAGTTTTAGAGATGAAACAAGATGGTATCTCAATACTAATACCACTTTTATATCTAGTCTCTATTTTTTCCTTGTTTCTCCACTATAATTTCCTTTACCGCATCCAATTATGGAGTAAATATTACCCATCTTAGGTGATCTTGTCATAACCTCCTCAACTTTAATAACCTTCTTCACTACCTCCACATAAGAGGTAAATCCAAACATATACACCTTAAACTAAAGATTTAAATGGATATCTTTTTTGAAACACTAAGCTTTTAAAGCACCATCTAAGGCTATATTTGGTAAATATGGTGCTAGATCAATAAAGTAATGATCATAATTCAATTTTGAATAATTATTATAATCAAGGTAATAAAATTTCATTACCTTTTACACTTTTTTTGTAGTGACCCTGACCCCAATAACCCAGATCCAGTGCCTGATACCATTACATTGGCATAAGATACAAGGAAATAACATCCTAAAGGACTGAATAGTTTATTATTCCTAGTAAATTAAACATATACATGAGTATTTTATTACAAATTAATACACAAATTACAACATTTTATTTTTATTTTTCTAGAATAACTTTATTTTATCTAGAATATCCTTATATATATTTCTTAATACACTTCATGGAATCTTAGGGAAAAGAAAAGGATAAGGGCGAGTTAAAATACTCAGTAAGGGTTAAGTAAAACTTAAGATATCATGAATCAATAATCATAATCAATATTTAAAGGTAAATAACTAATAATACATGCCATTTAAATAAATAGATAAATAAAAATCAATATGGAAAGGTAAATAACTAAGCACACATGCCATTTAAATAACTAGATAAGGCATAATCAATATGGAAAGGTAAATAAATGAAAACCATGCCATTTAATCAATAAACTAATAATTAAATGTATCCATGGATTTTTTCATAGTGAAAATCTCATGGATAATAAAAATAATTTAATTCTAAATAAAGGAAATACTTAAATATTAGATTCCATATTTCCCAGGCACATGAAAACTTTACTATTAAGACCTTTCATAGGATGGTTTAAAATATACTGGGTAGAAACCTATCTATTTTGGACAAATGGTTTATCTCATTAAACTTTCCATGCATCAAGGGGATTAATTTAAATGATCCCCAACCCATGTCATACCAGTTCAAAGAATTCCTCATATATTGAACAGTTGATTTAATTCATAAAAATTGAACCTTATCAAATTTTCATATCAATTAAAGAATACAGATTTATCAATATTTTCCTAGATAATCAAATAAATATCAAAGTGAACACCATATGTAAAAATGGTATATGGTTATGAAATAATAATATCCATGATAAATAATGTGGATATTTAGGTAAAATTTAATGTTCAATGTCAATGGAAAGGGAATAAATCAATGGGAAGTTAATGAATAAAAAAATGATTCAAGGAGGTGAATTTAAATACTATCCTCAGTTAAAATAATCATAAGACATCCAGAGGACTAATAAGTATGGTATAAATATGATTTATACCCATTGGAGTAATAATAAGGGTTGTTTTCATTGATGAAATAAAAAATATCTTTAATAAAATTATTGAGGAAAATATCCTTTTCATTTTGAAAAACATTTTGAAAATCCTTTTCTTTGAAAATAAATTTTAAAAAAATTATTTAAAAACTTGTTCAAAAAATTTCAAAGGATGATTTAAAGAAATTATAGTGATTAATTCTGTACATGCTGTATAAGGTAAAAAATAACATTCTTTTTTATTATAAAAAGGTTAGAAAAGTGAATTTTCAAAAAGTGAAAAGAAGATTATTTTGAAAAATTTTTTTAAAAAGAAAAAATGGGTAAATATTTATTTTAATAAATCATTTTGAAAATGTTAAAGATTTTTTTTTATTTTTTTAGAAAACACGGTTTTGTAAGAAAACATATTTCCAACCAAAGAGAGAAACAAATTCATATTTTATTAAAACATTTTCTCAATAACTTTATTTAACAATGAGTGAAAAAATGGTAATATCACTTGAAAAAGATAATGAGTATCCATATGATAATAAAATTAAATGTTTTATTAAATAATGATCATATAATTTCCTTTAATGTAATTTCAAGAATAAACAATCTCGATTAGAAAGAGATTATGAAATAAACCCTTAAAATGATTATAAAGTTAAAGTGAGAATTAATCAGTGAATTGATTATGTGTATAAACTATAAATACAAATAAAAGTGTAAATACATAAATATATAGTAAAAATTCATTATACACATAATCATATAATTTTATCCACAATGAGGAAGTAATATAACCCAATGAAAAGGAATTGAGTTATTAAATTTCTTTACCACTTGGTAACTTTAAGTTCAAATACTATTAGATGAAATAATTCAAATTTAAAATTAAAATAACATGAATAATGAATTATTAATAATATTATATGTAAAAGGGGAAGTATATACACCATATAAAAGAAACTAGGTGCATAATAATACAATATTCCTCAATGAAATGAAATTGAGACGAAATCCCTTATCTCACATGTTTATTTTGGTTGTACTTAATTTAAACTCAAGTATAGTGGTTTTAAACATGTTATTAAATTATAACATAATAATATTAATATTTATGATATTATATATGATCCTTTTATAACATATTATTAACCGTTCATTAAAAATATTTCATTATTTTCATCTTTTCAGGTAATAACTTTCTTTGTTTTTCGAGTATGTTTTGACTTGTTATTTTTTATTCCTCTTAGTTAGATCACAATTTAATCATATACATAATGTAAACTATTATTTAAATAAAATATATATTCATTATATATGTATTTATAGTAATCTATAAAATTTGGTGATAGGAAATGAGATACACCATTCATGGAGATGGTAGGATGTATGTACGCATGAACGTTATTTCCATTTTATTATCATATTGTAAGAAATAAAATAAAATTATATATATGTATATTATAATTCTATTATCATATTTATATCATATATATCACATATGTTTTTTAAAAATATCCTTAATACATTCCATGTAAAGTGTGAACGAATCATGTTGCTTCGCAAGGCGGTAGTTCACCGTACACAAGAACGACGTTATCATATTCACAAAAATAGAAATCATGAATTTATGTGTAATATAATAATTAAATAAGAATAAATAAATCATAAATATCATATATAAATTTTATATAAATCATTATTCCCATCCTTTATATGTGGTAATGGAAAAAAGAACGACATCAGTTCGTGAGGCGGTAGTCTGCCGTACACATGAATGATGATTTCGTAACCCATTTGATGGAAGTGTGTGAATTTGTAGATTTTAAAATTAATATAAAAAATTCTTATTATAATTAATATAATTAGGTTATTATATAAAAATTATATAAAAATAATTTAAGGAGGTGGAGAAGGAATTAAAATAAAAACACTTTTAGAAAAACATTACCTCTTCTTCGGGTATCCTCCTTAGGTTTGAACTAATTAATTCCTAAGATGGATTTATTCCCAATATAATTATTATAGGATGTGATTAGGATATTTTTTAAGTTAATTGGGCAGGTTTTGGATTATCCAAAATGGATTAGAATGTGTTAATAAGTGAGGGGAGTGAGGGCCCTTTTATAGTGGAGGAGTGACATTTTTGTAAATACCAAAAAGTAAATACTATTGGGAGGTCTTCCTTACCTAACGTGACTCCAATAAAGAACTATTTTATATAAAATTTGGAATATGGTCAAAATATATCCACAAAATGGGTTTTGAACAAGTTTTGAGTCATTTCCACACCTTATCTTTTAAGATTAACTACTAACTAAACTCATTTTTGCCTTAATCATTGTGATTAACATTAAATGTTTTTTCTAATAACTTTGTTAAAAAATTAATTTTACATTATTAGAAATTATAAATTATTATTATATAAAATATGGAATCCATTTTTCAAAATTCAACTCATATAAGTGGCATAATTTAATTTAAAATTTATCCCATAAGCATGACAATAAAGAGGATTTTTTAAGTGAAAATGTTCAAAAGTTTGAAATGTTTTTATATCAGAATTCACCATGAAATTGATTACATTGATCTAAATTAAATTAATAGATGTATAATTTATCAAATTTAACTTTAAAACCAATTTTAAAATATATAATTTAACATTATAAATTATTTAGATGAAAATTCAGTTTTCAATTAAATTCAATATTTTTTATTATTCATCATAAAAGGAAACTCCTCAGAAAAATGAAAACAATTCACTCTAAGATAAATTTTAAATTAAAATTTTAAAAAATAATTTTATTTTTTCAAATAAAATTTATAAAATTTATAAAATTTATTTTTAAAAAAAGTGTGCCATTAAAAGGAGGCAAAAAAGCCTTTAGAAAAATACCACTTTGTATATATAAAATTGGATTTGTTCTTATCTTATGACTATAAAATATATCAGTTGAATGTAAAAACATTTTACTGAATATATTATATATTAAAATAATTAATATAATTCAATAATAGTAATTAATTTTATTTATTAATATAAATTTACCTTGGGCATATACAAGTAGTTATTTATAAAAAAAATTTTCTTTATGTTCAATTAGTTTTTATTTTCATTTATAATTAATTGGTAACCAATGAATTCAACCATATATTTTAATAAGTTAGTAAATCCTATTCATAACCTCCAATTTAATAGTTAGTAGATAATTTTCATGTTAAATAATAATATTAATAGTACTCGGTAAAACTCAGTCTTGTGTGTAACACAAGATTTCGAAGAAAATAATTATTGCGTGTAACACAAGCTAACTATGTATTTTATGCATTTAAATCTATAGAATAGATTTAATTTATTTTAAATAGTAAATATATTTTAAATTATCGGGATTCTATATTCCTTTCTTTGCTTGGTGTTGCATGTCATATACGCTATTAAATAAAATGTTATTCGTTTAGAATTTTAGGGTGTAACATTATCCCCACCTTAAATAAATTGAGTCTTAGCAATTTAAACATGATCTTGGGAATCAAGGGTTTCACATTTTGAAATACCATTGTTGAAAAACCCACATGATAAAAGGTTTAATAAAATATCCTCTTAATAAAAGAGATAGGTAAGTAAAAATGACATATAAGATAACATATAACTAGGTTTCCACATATGAGAACATTAGTGGAAAGTGAAGATGTGGACATAGAAGAAAAGTGTAAATAATTATAGAGAGTGATTGGGTTAATTGATCATAAGAAAGTGTATGATCAATGGAAAGTTACAGGGATCAAACCATAAATCTGTGATGATCCAAAAGACCATCAGTTCATTAGAAATGAAGGTACTATGATACTTTTTTGTTGTTGCAATACCCTTCTCCTAAAGATGAGTAATTATTTTACTATCTAAGAATATAAGGAAATTTACTTAAATGATATATTTTTATTTCATAAACATAATTTCATCATTTGTTTGTGATTCTATCTCTTATGCCCAGAAATAAATATCCAAAAATGAATCTTTTATGCCCAAAGAACTAAAATTTATTTTTAATGGATCACAAGATATATAAAGAAAGTGAAATTTTTTTCTATCTAACTCTCACTATTTTCCAAAACCAATATGGTTAATAAATTAATATATAAACCTAAAAAATAACACTATTGTTTCATCATTAATATTTATTTGTTAAATTCTTTAATTAAAAATAATGACATATTAACTAGGACATTGTGTAGGTTAATAGTTGGAGTTAAACCCTTATCGTCCTTAGATTATGGGTTCAAGTACTACGACCTTTCCAGATATGATGGCTTGTCACATGACATACATGTTTTCCTTTTTCTAAACTATATTCTTATAATATTCCCATAAATATGATGGATATCATTGAAATAAAATGAATCATTAAATATCATTTCTGATACGATTTTCAATACAATTTTCAATACAATTTTTTTCCACAGAGTTTAATAATTGTATCTGTATATAAACCCTAATGTTTATCAATACTTTTAAACTTATTTCTATAAAATGTAAAGGAATTATTACTAAAATAAATTTCCACAAAAACATGTGATAAACTAATGGACTTTATTTATATAAATTTCATCTAAAATATCCTTAATATTGGTATAATCCCATCACATAAAACCTAAAAAGTTATTTAAGTCATTGATCTTATTTTCAATATTAAACTCATTAACCCATGAAGGTATCTATAACTATTATGTTAATTAATACATAGTTTCTTCTAAAATTTAACAGAATACTTAGACGTTTCATGATTTTTGTAACCAATATACTATTGATAAAACACTTCAAAAATTTAATTCTTTAATCACATTACATAAATACTTCATCCATTTTATTTCCACTTAAGTCCTTCCATGATTTAGGGGTTTCCCTTTAGAAAATGATATTGACTTGGGTAATTCCTAGGTTCCCCGCATTTAAGGAAATAAACTGTAAATGGATCCTCAGGATGAGATTTATTTCCTTCCATCACACTCTTAATTTTTCCTTGTAAATTATTTGCTTGATGCCATAATTTTCCATACAAAAACAATTTATCTATTCCATTAATACACTTTCCTGGGTTTCTTCTTCAATATTTCTTGCATTATGGAAATCAAGATTTCTTTTCTCCATGCTCTCCACCACTCAAGTTCTCAGAAAACTCCATCATTCTCTTATTTGGAGAGTTCGGGAGTTAGTTAAGGTATATGTTGTTAATCATATTTAGTGAAAATTGATAAGGAATAAACATGGTATCTTTAACTCCTATCATCATCCCATTTTGGTTTCTTATTATTACCACCTTATCCTTCATGTTCAATGTTAACATAATTCCTTTGGGTTCTAGCCATTGAATAAAACCAAAAATCATAGTGTGACCAATAGTAATCATAGTGAGAAAACCATATAATCATTTATAGGATGTTTAAAACATAACACCTTATTTTCAATCTAAAATAGATTAGTTTTAACCGAGGTTATTCATTTTCATCATCTATTCAACTCCTTCATGATGGGTTGTAAATAAAATATGAATTATCCTAAAAAAATCCTTGGGAGTTTCAAACAAAGTGTTCAGTTGGACCATTTTCATATACCAGGTTATGCTCGAGTCAAGACTGATGTGCCATTTTCAGAGTTATTACCCATAGGTACATCTGTTCTAGTACCACATCCACTTTTAGTATCTAGATAGGGATGTGTTTCTAGGAAGACTCACATAATCTCTACCTTATTAAAGCTTTAGGATTTTATTCTATACTTATCCTTAAAGTTTATATTAGGGTTATTTTACCTAATCTATGTTTTCATAAATCTAGTTCCCAAGGTTTTTACAAAAATTTATATGATACCAAATGTAGCGACCTTAAACCCAGCAACCTAGAGCCAGTTCCTAATACCATTGCATTATAATAACATACAAGGAAATCACATCCTAAAGTAATGAATAGTTTATTAATATTGGTAAAATAGATATATACACGAGTCTTGTATTAAAAAAGAATACAAAAATTACAATATAATTTATTTTATTTTATTTTTTGAGAACAAATTTAGTCTATCTATCATATCCTTGCATGTAATTATTAGTACAATTCATGGAATCCCGGGGAAAGGAAACAAAATAAGGGTTAGCTCAAATGCTCAGTAATATTTAAGTAAAATGTAAGTTATCATAAATCAATAATTATAATAAATATGGAAAGGTAAATAACTAAGAACACATTCCATTTAAATAAACAGATAAATAATAATAAATATGAAAAGGTAAATAGCTAAGCACATATTCCATTTAAATAACTGGATAAGTAATAATCAATATGGAAGAGTAAATAACTGAAAACCATGCCATTTAATCAATAAAATGAGAATTAAATGAATCCATATATTTTTCACAATGAAAATTCATGGATAATAATAATAAATTAATTCTCAATGAATGAAATGCTTAAATATTAGACACTATATTTCCTAGGCACATGGAACCTTTACTATCAAGACCTTTCACAAGATGGTTTAAAACATACCAGGTAGAAACCCATCTAATTTTTCCAACTAATTCATCTCACGAGACTACCAATGCATTGAGGGGATTACTTTAAATAGTCCCCAACTCTTTTCATACTAGTACAAGACATCCTCATATATTGAATAATTGATTTAATTCATAAATAAATTTCCTTATCAAATTTCTGTAATGAGTAAAAAATATGGATTTATCAATATTTTCCCAAATAATCAAATAACTTTCAAAGTGATCACCATATGTAAAAATGGTATATGGTTTAGGAAAAAAATCATATCCATGATAAATAATTTGGATATTTAGGGAAAATTTAATGTTCAATTATCACTGGAAAGTGAACAACTCAAGGGGAAGTTAATGACTACAAAAATGATTCAAGGAATTGAATTTCAATAACATACTTAGTAAAAATAATCATAATACATACAAAAGAAGAATAAGGATGATATAAATATGAATTATACCCATTTGAGTAAGAATAAGGGTTATTTTCATTGATAAAATAAAAAATATCTTTAAAAACATTCTTGAGGAAAATATAATTTTAATTTTGAAAAACATTTTGAGAATACTTTTATTTGAAAATTGATTTTAAAAAAAATTATTTAAAAATATCTTTTTAAACTTTCAAATGAAGTTCCAAAGAAATGTTGGTGGGTAATTTCATACATATTGTACAATGTAAAAAGAACATTCCTTTTGCAATATAAAAAGGTTAGAAAAGTGTCTTGTTTGTAAATAAATAATAATATTCCCCTATTTTTTTTAAAAAAATAAAAAATGGGTAAATATGTATTTTAATAAATAATTTTTAAAAGTTTAACATTTTTTTTGTTTTTTTAGAAAATATGGCTTTGTAAGAAAACATATTTCCGACTGAAGAGAGAAATGAAGTTGGAATTTATAAAAACATTTTTACAATAAATTTAAGTTCCAAAGATAAGAAAAATGGTAATATAACTTGAAAAATATCATTAATAACCATTATATAATAAAATTAAAGTGTTTGTTAAATAATTATAATATAATTTACTTTAATTTAATTTCAAGAATAAACAATCTCGATTAGAATGAGATTGTGAAATGAAACCTTAAAATGATCATAATTTTGAAGTGAGAATTGATAAATGAATTAATTATGTGTATAAACTATAAATACATATAAAAAAAGTTAAAAAACATAAATATATATTCAAAATTCATTATACACATAATCATAAAATATTAAGGACAATTAAAAAGTAATATAACCCAATAAAAATGAATTGAGTTATGAAATTTCTTTACCACTTGTTAACTTTAAGTTCAAATCCCATTAGTTGAAATAATTCAAATTAAAAATTAAAATACCATTAATAATTAATTATTCATGATATTACATTTAAAATGGGATGTATATAAACCATATAAAATAAACTAGGTGCATAACAATACAATATGCCTCAATGAAATGAAATTGAGATAAAATCCCTTATCTCATGCTTTACTTTTGTTCATACATACTTTAACCTCATATATAGTGGTTTTTAACATGTTATTAACTTATAAAGAACCATATTAATATTTATGATATCATATATGATCCTTTTATAACATATCATTATCCGTTCATTAATAATCTTTCATTATTTTCATCGTTTCAGGTAATAACTTGCTTTGTTTTTCGAGTATGTTTAGACTTGTTATTTTTTGTTACTCTTACTTAGATCATGATTTAATAATATAAAGAATGTAAAACATGATTTAAATAACATATATATTCATTATATATGTATTTATAGTAATCCATAAAATATGGTGATAGGAAATGAAATACATCGTTCATGGAGACGGTAGGTCGTACATACACATGGGCACTGCTTCTATTTTCTTGTTGTATTAAAAGAAAGAAAATTAAATTATGTATATATATTATCATTATAGTATCATATTTATTTGATATATATCATATATTTTTATTAAACTCATCCTTAATACATTCCATGTAAAGTGTGAATGAATCACATCGCTTCGCAAGGCAGTAGTTTATCATGTACACAGACGACGCTATCATATTCCCACAAAATGAAAAGAATGAATTTCTATGTTATATAATAATTTAATAATAATAAATACATAATAAATATCATAAATATAATTTATAAATAGTATTTACAACATCATTCCCAACCTTGATAGGTGGTAATGGAAAAATGAACGATATTAGTTCACGAGGCAGTAGTCCGTCATACACATGAACGATGATTTCATAACCAATTTTATGTAAGTGAATGAATTTGTAGGTTTTAACATTAATATAACAATATTTAAACATATTTAAGATAATTATTTTATTATATAAACATGATATAAAAATAATTTATAGAGGTGAAGAAGGAATTAAAATAAAAACCCTTTTACAAAAACATTACCTCTTATTTGGGTATCCTCCTTAGGTTTGCACTAATGCCTTACTAAGATGAAATTATACCCAATATAATGATTATAGGATGAGGGTAGAGAAGTTTTAAAGTAAATTGGGTTGGTTTTGGATGATCGAAATGGATTGGTATGTGTGAACAAGTGAGGGGAGTGAGTGCCCTTTCATAGTGGAAGAGGAATGACATTCTTGTAAATACTAAAAAGTAAACACTATTGTGAGGTCTCCCTTAAATAAAGTGACACCAATAATGAACCATTTTTTATACAAGATGTAATATGGTCTATATATGTCCATATAATGGGTTTTTTTACAAGTTTTGGGTTATTTACATGCCTTATCTTTTAAGATTGACCACTAAGTAAACTCATTTTTACCTTAATCATTGTGATTAACATCAACTATTTTCACTAATCACTTTAGTAAAAAATTAAGTTGAAATTATTATAAATTATAAATTATTCTTATTCCAAACATGGAATCCATTTTTTCATAATTCAAGTCACATAAGTGGCAGAATTTAATTTAAGATTTATCCCATAGACGTGGCGATAAAGCGGGTTTTTAAAGTGAAAATGTTCAAAAGTTTGAAATGTTTTTATATAAAAATTCACTATGAAACAGATTAAAATGAACTAAATTGGATTAATAGATATATAATTTATCTAATTTAACTTTAAAACCAATTATAAAATAATTTAACATTATAAATTATTTAGATGAAAAATCAATTTTCAATTAAATTCAGTATCTTTCACTATTCATCAAAAAATGAAAATTCTCCGAAAAATAACAAAAATTCACTCTGATATAATTTTGAAATTATGATTTTAAAAATTAATTTTATTTTCTAAAATAAAATTTATAAATGTGTTAAAATTTAGTTTTAAAATAAGTGCTTCATTAAAAGGCGGAAAAACCGCCTTTAGAAAAATATAGCTTTATATATGTAAAATTGGATTTGTACATATATTATTACTATAAAATATATTGGATGAATGTAAAATTTTTTATTGAATATATAATATATAAAATTAAATAAAATCATTCACTAATACTAATTAATTTAATTTATTAAGATAAATCACCCTTGTGTGCATAAAAATAGTTCTTTATAAAAACATTTCCTTTATATTCAATTGGTTTTTATTTTGATTTTTAATTAATTGGTCACCAATTAATTCAAACATATATTTTAATAATTTAGTTAATCTTATTAATAACCTCAAATTTTACATCTAATATATAATTTTCATGTAAAATAATAATATTAATATTATTTAGTAAAACTCAGTCTTGCATGTAACGCAAGCTTTCAAAGAAAATCATTGTTGCATGTAACGCAAGCTAACTCGGTATTACATGCATTGAAATATATAAAATATATTTAATTTATTTAAAATAGTAAATATATTGTAAAGTATCAGGTTTTTATATTCCTTTCTATGCTTGGTGTTGCGTATCACATATGCTATTAAATAAAATGTTATTCATTTAGAATTTAGGGGTGTTACACTTTAAAGATTTTAGGCTAATATTGACGAATGAAAAACATCTTGAAACCTTACCATGAATGTTACTCTTGTTTATTAGTTAAAAATATAGACTTCCACCACTTCTATCTTGGTCCTTCAAGCATAAACATAATAAATTTAAGCTTAAGTGCTTTAGAAAATTTGAGAATATTGAAGATTTTATAAATATTATTCACCACTCTTCTGCTTCATAGGAACCTTGATCCCATTGTAGGCTAGGAGAACTAAAAATTTTAAAGTCCTGAACCCACTCTCCATGTTTAATTATATATGTTAGGACACTAAATTTCATAATTGGAATATAAGGAATGATCGACTCTAATAGATTTTGACTGAATAGAGGGTTCATTCATGGAGAATCGCTTGTAGCTCCCTCTTGAAAACCCATAGAGACTTTTTTTGGGAGATGTACTCTAAAATTATAAAAAATACATAACATAATCAAAATACTCCTCAAGATTAAAAATTACATAAAATAAAACATAAAAGATGAAACAATACCAAAACATCACAAAGGTATCATTTAAACTACAATAATACCCACCACTTGTTAATCAAAATATAGAACATATGAAAACCACCTAAATAAAACCCACACACAACATAAGGGAATTCCATTTTTTTATCCAAACTATTTAACACTATTGGGAAAATAGTCTATTTACATAGTTTAAAACCATGGAAAAGGCTCTAAAATAATGGATATATCCTATTTCCATGGTTTTCCTGATTGTTGATGAAGATTCCATGGCAGTGGGTCTATTTCCATTATTTTATAAAAATCATATAAATATCCACCAATTTTGGTAATAAGGTTTTCATTTTACACCCCTATTTTCATGGTTTGGAAAGCATCAAAATAACCTCCTATTAAATGGTTTGAAAATTGTGGAAATAGACATATTTTTCCATGGTTTTGGAGGTTATTTATATGGTTTAAAACTATGGAAATAATATCAATGTCACGAATCGACCAGTACCGGGGCTCGAGTCGCAACTACCCCAAGCCCGCCTCCATAGGCCAGGAGCTGGTGACTAGCACCGAAGGAACAATGAACTTGGGGAGGCCTTTTCCTAAGAACCTGTACATGCACACGTAGCCAACTCAATGCAAAACTGCAGAGGAAAATAAAGCAAGGTACCACACTACTATAAAAAGGGGACCAATCATATATGCATCAACCTCTAAATAGTAAAAGTACAAGAAAAGTAATGATGAAAGGGAAAGAGGAAAAAATATACACCCAACTAGAAAAGTGACACAACCCAGCAATAGGTGAAAAAGTAAAATAGCTAGAAGAGTCCCACTCCTGAATCCCAAGCTACGACCACCACACGCGGTCCGAGCACCCCGTATCCCTAAGCTCCTATGATATAACAATCAACCTGTTCATCATCTGCAAGGGCACACCAAATGCGGGAAAAACCCAAGAAGGGGTGAGTATAAGAATACTCAATAGGATTCCCCGAAGGCTCAATGGAGCAGAAAGAGAGGTACTTAAGAGGAGAGCAGTAAGAGATAACAAGGTACAAAAAGAGTGAACAAAAAGAGTACAATTCCACCAAAATAATAGATATGATCGCTCAAAGAAACCCAAACGAGAGAGTAAGGGGATCTCCATCTCACAGCTTACACTAGGTATATGACCATAAATATACTCAGGGAATCTATATATACTTGTAACTCAGACCCATAGTATAGAGACAAGTCACACAACCGCGTACCCACGCTAGGGATCTAGTTCGAAGATTCCATGAAGCACTCGTCTAGGAGAACTCACTCCATGAGTCTGATAACTCTGATAACGTATGCCCAGAAAGTACTTTTCATTGGGAAAGGTCATGAGAGATAGATATACTCATTCCAGGAGAACACACTCCTGAGTGGGGAAAGATCATGATACACAGATGATGATCAATGCTAGGGCCTTGGTAGATACCGCGACTCATCCAGATACACCTACTAGGTTGATGATCGGTGCCCTGTGGGAATAGTCACGTCGATACCTAACTCTACCTAGGGTCAATAATGGATAGAGGATCTCAGTCTAGGCCTCTTGGAGGGATACCTAACTCTATCTTGGAAATTCATGCTGAAGGGATCATACTCCTGTAGAAGGAGATGATACCTGACCTTCAGGTAAACGAGAGAAAGGGGAACTAACCCAAACTAAACATATCCAAGATACGGTGGAAAAGAATATCAATCCATGTACTAAAAATTACATGGCATGTAGAAGTGTCACATGATGTGTCTTTTGACCCCGGGTACTACTCGTGTCGTAAGGCTTGTCATGTAAAATGCAACTACACAACGTGTATAAAGGATCACACATCGTGTCAAAGTATATGGGGTCCTATCTGTGTATGCTGGCCATGTGCTCGTACATGGCCTCAACCCATGTATGTCAACCCATGTAATCAGTACACAGGGTGACCCGCGTTACTTGCCTCACCTGGCAGTGTAGTGGAGTACTGACTCCAAAGATAAGAAAACCATCTCAAAGGAAAACTAACCTGCACTCATGAGGTGGGGAGTCCTGTCTCTACCGGAGTAGAGGAGTAAGGAATAATCGCACCTTGAGTCATCAAGGGAGTATCCATCCTCGCTGCCACTAAAAGAAACACCCTAGTTCTTCTACTTAGGTTATTGGTCATACCTTAACTACCACGAAGTTACACAAGGGAGCAAACCGAAGGACCACCATGTCATATGGGTTCCAACATGACAGATGGTGAGTCAATCGGATGCCTGATCTGTAAGTTATAGGAATTTCAGTTCTGAGGGCCTTGTTGGATTCATGTTCGATCTAACCCAACTGTACTTCAAATGGCACCAGATAACCAAATGGGTCACACTATTGTGATCCGCACAGAAAAACACACGAGATGGACTACCCATTTGTCCAAAACAGATACCCAGTGAAAACATTGCATTTCACCACAACACGCGCGAACCAGGCCTTCTGGGGCACACACATATACCTTGACTTAAAATATCCAAAATTGGTCTTGAAACATCCATATTAATTTCAGGGTCGGAACATCACAGACGGTTCGTCATTCCGACCCCGTCTGAGGAAGATATGTCAGATACAAGATCCTGTATTATTATTATTATTATTATTATTATTATTATTATTATTATTATTATTATTATTATTGTTATTATTATTATTATTATTATTATTATTGGGTGTTTCGTGGACCTAAGCCACAAACCAGAATTTAGTATCCAAAATTAGACTTGAATCGACCATATTAATGAGAGGATCATATCGCCACTGACAACAAGTCAATTAGACGTCGCACGCAGGAGTTATGGTGGGTCGAATATTTAATAATAATTTTAAATCTATTCTTTTCCGAGCGCTTAAGGTACCTAATCTGAAAACCCGAAAATAAATCCAATATTGGACTCATAATTTCCTTCTCAAAGTCAGGGTCACACTACCGCTGACGGTTCGTGAAACCTAGGTCACACGGATAAGTTACGGACGAATTATGGTTTTGACAACCATAAATAATAATAATATTATTATATTATTATTATTTCATTTCATTGAAAATATCTCTCTCCAATATCATTTGAGATTCACGCACAAGGAGGGGTATCCCATTTTGGTGGGCGTGGGTCCAAATAGTGCCTCTCTCTTTCTTTTTTTCTATTCATTTTTCTTTTAATTTTATTTTCTATCTATTCCTTCCTCTCTCCAATCTAATTTTCTTCTTCCACAATTTTTCATCCCTGTACATGAACCGGGAACCCGCTGTGTCTCTGCCTCGTACACGGCCTACCTCCGCCACACTGCCTACTTGTGTCGCCGCCTGATCTGCCTCGTCGTCAGCCGAAGCCACCTGGCCCTGCTTGCTACGTGCGCACCACCTGCACCAGTCGCACCAGACCGCCCTGCTCCGCCACGTCACTCTTTCTGTGGTCTGTCGTATCTTCATTCTAACCCTGAAAATTGTGATGATTATAGATTTGTGATCCTCAGGTCGAGATCTCCGCATCCGTATGTTGCTCTCAATGAAACATTTAGTTTTTAGCGCGCTTAATTATTTTGCGATGATGAACACACCAAGAACGCATGGAGAATGATATGGAAAAGGTCATGGTATATGAGCAGATCGATGATCATGTTTGTTTTTCCATTGTCGTTGAAAACCAAGAATGTGAATAATTAAAAAATATATATTTATCACACTTCAAGAATTTCAATTTCAAGATAAACGAGAAGAAAAATTGATTCAACCCATTGTTTTTCAATCAGCAAATTAATTCATCTAATTCGCATTCATCATGAAAATTCAACCAGGTAAGGAATTCACAAAGATAAATCCTTCCTCAGGTTTGGATTGATCATTGGTGAATATCACATTCCTTAAGATCCATTCGGTGTTGACAAAGATCACACTTTCACAATGATGAGAAGAAGATGTTGCGTTTGTCGTGCTTTGATCCGCCTGGATCCAAGGCTTCATCATCGTTCATCAACGGAGAGGATAGATGATGAGGGGAGAAGTCATCATTGGAAAAAAGGTTTGTGAGGCCAAGGTCTCATAACCATGAATTTATAACCTCCCATAAGGTTAAAGAAAATTAATTAAATAATTAAATAAACAATTATTTAATTATATAATTATTCCCCCACGATGGCACATAATCCAAACACCCAATGCCAACAAAGTTTATACCCTAATTTGGGTAAAGCCTACGTTTTGAGCTCATCAGTGGCCTCAAATTTTTCATCTAAGACCTCATCCATTAGTTATTATAGTTTGAGCTATTAAATGAATAAATTAATAGTTTAATTTATCCATTTAATACACCGCCAATGAGCGAGGGGTCCGAACATCCCGTGTCAACTTATTTTATGTCGCACCTAGGGGAAACACTGCATTCTAGACCCAATTGTGGTCTCATATTTCCTATCCGATCAACCGTTTAAGAGATATCCTATTTTCTTTAGTTAATCACACGTGCGTAATATAAAAACACTTTACATTTTTATAAAATTAATTTCGGGCACACCGTGCCTCAGAATTGCACGTCGTCTCAGCGCCCAACTCTAGAAATATTCATAGAAATATTTCACGGTCTTATTAGGACAAAAACTAGGTCTCTACCTTATTCCCTACTTCAAGATTTTCATCCTCAAAAAGCAAAACTAGGGAAACCACTTGGGATTCTGAGCCCACACTTAGCTCTCCTGATCATAGGGAAACCTGTATGTTTCTATGCTACTAAATAATGTGGAAAAAAGGGGTGGTCCACCCTCATAAGGCTTTCTTCAACTAATGATGTGTGTAGGAACACACATGTATCTCCTCAGTTGCAACACGTATACGATGTTGTGTACCCACTACCACTATTTGGGGTAAGGCAAGGCAGTATGCAACCTCGCCATCTCCTTACACAGTCTCAAACGACCTGATAGAACTCGGGGAATATCTTTCCTCCCCGACTGAACCTCTACATCCCATGTCACAACTGGAATAACCATTTTTCACTGGAACATGGTCTCATGATTCCCTCCTTTAAAATATCCATATGGTGAAACACCTTAGGATATCTGGTCACACCAGATTTCATAGTCAATGAATCGCAACCGAGACTCTCTTACATGCTCGAGAAGCGAAGGAGTCAACATCTTCGACTGAAGAAAAGTTTTACCCTCCTGTTCCACCAGGGTCAGCTGCAGGGAAGTTAACTACTCTGAAACTTCCCACACTAGGTGAGTCTGAGACTTCCTGCACTTCCCGCTAAGGGAATCTGCTACACAACCATACCTTGAGTGAAAAATTCAGATATATTCTTCCACCATGATTCCGCTGTGCTTTCTGGACCACAAATGACCATGTTCCTGTGACTGATCATGTTAATATCTCCTACATTGAGATCTCATCATCTAACATCTACTAGCTGCAGTAGACGTCTCAGCTCTATTGCGCTCACTGTCACAACCAGTTGTATGGTGTGACCGGAATCTTTCTACCACTAGTGCATACTCTCACACCTTGGATTAGGTGGGATTTCACAAGGGCACTATGATAGCATAGACCTCTCTACAGATTCCTCATTTGAACGTCTATTCTCAAAAACTACTGTTATAGACCAGCAGACCACTGACTCTAGCCAAACCTCTACTATCCGAGGGCCTGGCTTACTGTGGAACCTCAGTGGTATCTGGTGCTGGAATTCATGAAGTGCGCTCAACCTACACACATCCTCAGCCTGCTTAGCTGGGGTTGTCTTCTTCTCAACAGGTAGGAGTGCTTCTACTTGCCCACCTGGAGAAAGGGGCTCACATGATGGGTCCTGATCTGAGATCTCGTTGCTCACGAGATCGTCGCTACGAACCGTAGCTAGTGTCCTAGATGACTATTGTCGCGGATACATCTTGAATGTTATCAAGGAGTACCGCAGTGTGATGAGCATATCTATATATATCAACAATGATGGGGAGTTGACTCGAGAAGGACAGTCAAAGACTCAATCCTATATGATTCATGTACCATTTTTCCCTATAATAGGTGTCTCAGGGTGCCAAGTCAAAAAATAGGTAATCAGGGTCTTGGAGAATGGATACGTCAGCCGCCCATACCATCACTGGACTCCCTGGCCTGAGAGCTACTCTCGAGACACTTCAAAACACTTTTCGTAAACCCAACCAAGAACATTTTAGGGAAACATACGAACAACATCCCAAGGGTCGAACCACCTCTGATACCACTTTGTCACGACCCGAACCATACCAAGGCTTGAGCCACAACTACCCCAAGCCCACCTCCATAGGCCAGGGGCTGGCGACTAGTGCCGAAGGTGCAAAAAACTCGGGGAGGCCTTTTCCTAAGAACCTCTACATGCACACGCAACCAACTCAATGAAAAACTGAAGAGGAAAAGAAATAAAGGTACCACATTGCTATAAAAAGGGGAACAAGCATATATAAATCAACCTCTAAACAATACAAGTAAAAGAAAAGTAAATATGAAAGGGAAAGGGGAAAAAATACATACCCAACTAGAAAAGTGCCACAACCCGACAAAAGGTGAAAAAGTAAAATAGCTGGAAGAGTCCCACTCCTCAATCCCAAGCTATGACCACCACACGCGGTCCAAGCACCCCATATCCCTAAGATCCTCTAATATCATGATCAACTTGTTCATCGTCTGCAAGGGCACACCAAATGCGGGCAAAGCCCAAGTAGGGGTGAGTATAAGAATACTCAGTAGGATTCCCCGAAGGCTCGAGGGAGTAGTAAGAGAGAAGAAGGTACAACAAGAGTGAACAAAAAGAGTGCAAATCCACCCAAATAGTAGATATGATCACTCAAAAAACCCAAACGAGAGAGTAAGGGGGTCTCTATCTCATAGCTCACACCAGGTATATGACCATACATATAACCAAGGCATCTAGATATACTCGTAACTCATACCCATAGTCTAGAGACAAGTCACACAACTGTGTACCCACACTAGGGATCTAGTTCGAAGATTCCATGAAGCACTCATCTAGGAGAACTCACTCCACGAGTCCGATAGCTCTGATAACGTCCATCTGGAAATTACTGTTCGTCAGGAAAGGTCACGAGAGATAGATATACTCATTTCAAGAGAACACACTCCTGAGTGGAGAAAGATCACGATACCTATATGAGGATCACTTCCAGGGCCTTGGTGGATACCATGACTCATCTAGATTCACCTACTAGGTAGAGGATCGACGCCCTGTGGGAATAGTCACGTTGATACCTAACTCTACCTAGGGTTAAGAATAGATAAAGGATCTCGCTCAGGGCCTCTTAGAGGGATACCAGACTCTATCTCAAAAAGTCCCGCTAAAGGGATCATATTCCTGTAGAAGGATACGATACGTGACCTTTAGGAAAACAAAATAAAGTGGCACTAACCCAAATGAAACATGTCCAAGATACTGTGGACAAGAAGATCAATCCATGTACTGAAAAGTACACGGTGTATAAAAGTGTCACATGCCGTGTCTTCTGACCCTGGGTATTTCCCGTGTACAACAACTTGTGTCGTAAGTCTTGTCATGTAAAATTCAACTACATGACATATAGAAAGGATCACACACCATGTCAAAGTATCTGGGGTCCGTTCCGTGTATGCTGGCCATGTGCCCATACAAAGCCTCAACCCATGTATGCCAACCTGTGTAATCGGTACACAGGGTGACCTGCGTTACTGACCTCACCTGGCCATGTAGTGGAGTTCCTACCCTAAAGATAGAAAAACTATCTCAAAGGAAAAAGAACCCGCACTCATGAGGTGGGGAGTCCTGTCTCTACCAGATTAGAGGAGTAAGTAATATTCACTCCTTGATTCATCAAGGGAGTAGCCATCCTAGCTCTCACTAAAAGAAATTCACTGGTTCTTCTCCTTAGTTTATCAATCATACCTCAACTACCACGAAGTTCCACAAGAGAGCAACCCGAAGGACCGCCATGTCATAAGGGTTCCAGCACGACAGATGGTGAGTCAACCAGACACCTAATTTATAAGTTATGGGCATTTCAGTGCTGAGGGCCCGGTTGGATTTGTGTTCGATCCAACCCAACTATACTTAAAACGACACTGAATAATCAAATGGGTCACACTGTTGCGATCCTCACAAAAAAACACACAAGATGGACTGCCCATTTGTCCAAAATGGATGCCCGGTGAAAAAGTTGCATTTCCCTACAACACGCGCGAACCGGGCCTCATGGGTCTAACACTTCAACCTAGACTTAAAATATCCAAAATTGGTCTTGAAACATCCGTCTTAATTTCAGGGTCGCAACATCACAGACATTTTGTCATTCTGACACCGTATGAGGAAGATATGTCAGATACAAGATCCCATAATAATAATAATAATAATAATAATAATAATAATAATAATAATAATATTGGGTGTTTCGTGGACCTGATCCACGAACCATAATTTAGTATCCAACATTAGACTTTAATCGACCGTATTAACTATAGGATCACATGGCCACTGACAGCAAGTCAATTGGACGTCGCATGCAGGAGTTATGGCAGGTCGAAGATTTAATAATAATATTAAATCTAATATTTTCCAAGCACTTCAAGTACCTGATCTGAAAACCCAAAAAAGACATCCAATATTGGACTCATAATTTCCATCTCGAAGTGAGGATCACACTGACGCTGACGGTTCGTGAAACCGAGATTGCACAGATAAGTTACAGACAAATTATGGTTTTGACAGCCATAAATAATAATAATAATATTATATTATTATTATTTTATTTCATTGAAAATATCTCTCTCCAATATCATTTGATATTTACGCACAAGGAGGGGTATCCCATTTTGGTGGGAGTGGGTCCAAATAGCGCCTCTCTCTTTCTTTTTTTCTATTCATTTTTATTTTTATTTTATTTTATATCTATTCCTTCCTCTCTCCAATCTAATTTTCTTCTTCCACGATTTTTCACCCCTATACACGAACCAGGAACCCGCTGCACCTCTACCTCAAACATGGCCTGCCTTTGCCGTGCCGCATACTCGCGTCACCGCCTGATCTTCCTCGTCGTCAGCTGAAGCCACCTGGCCCCGCTTGCTGCGCACGCACTGCCTGCACCGGCCACGCTGGACCACCCTGCTCCACCACATCACTCCTTCCATGGGCTGTCACATCTTCGTTCTAACCCTGAAAATTTTGATGATTGCAGATCTGTGATCCTCAGGTCGAGATCTCCACGTTCGCATGCCGTGCTCAATGAAACATTTAGTTTTTAGCGTGCTTAATTATTTTTCGATAAAGAACACATCAAGAACACGTGGAGAATGATATAAAAAAGGGCATGGCATATGAGCGGATCGATGGACGCATTTGTTTGGCCATAGTCATTGAAAAACAAGAACATGAATAATTTACAAATATATATTTGTCACGCTTCTGGATTTTCAATTTCAAGATAAACGATAATAAAAATTGATTCAACCCATTGTTTTTCGATCCGCGAATTAATTCATTTAATTCGCGTTCGTTATGAAAATTCAACCGGGTAAGGAATTCACAAAGATAAATCCTACCTCAAGTTTGGATCAATAATTGGTGAATATCTCATTCATCAAGTTCCATTTGGTGTTGACGGAGATCACACTTTCACAATGATGAGAAGAAGATGTTGCGTTTGTCGTGCTTCGATCCGCTTGGATCCAAGGATTCATCATCGTTCGTCAACGAAGACGATAGGAGATGAGAGGAGAAGTCGTCCTTGGAAAAAAGGGTTGTGAGGACAAGGTATCATAACCATGAATTTATAACCTCCCATAAGGTTAAAGGAAATTAATTAAATGATTAAATAAACAATTATTTAATTATTTAATTATTCCCCCACGATGGCGCATAAGCCAAACACCCGACGCCAACAAAGGTTATACCACGCTTAGGATAAAGCCTACGTTATGAGATCATCGGTGGCCTCAAATTTTTCATCTGAACCCTCGTCCATGAGTTATTAAAGTTTGAGCTATTAAATGAATAAATTAATAATTTAATTTATCCATTTAATACACCGCCAACGAGCGAGGGGTCCGAACATCCCACAACGACTTATTTTATGTTTCACTTAGGGGAAACACTATGTTCCAGACCCAATCATGGTCTCATATTTCCAATCCGATCAACCATTTAAGAGATATACTATTTATTTAGTTAACCATGTGTGCGTAATATAAAAACACTTAATATTTTTACAAAATTAATTCCGGGAACACCGGGACTCAAAATTGCACGCCGTCTCAGCGCCCAGCTCTAGAAATATTCTTAGAAATATTTCAAGGCCTTATTAGGAAAAAAAATGGGTCTCTACACTCAAAATTTCAAAAAAACTTCCTATGAGATTTAAAACCTAGGCCTAAAGGATCCATAATAGTGACCAAACCAATCAACTAAGACATTATTTTGATTTATTATTAAACATGATATTTTTATTATTAATAGATATTAAAAAATTTATAAAATAGATGATAAATATCCCCACGGTTCTAGAAGCCATGGAAATAGGCTTCACCAGTGTGCCCCTATTGCCAAGACTTCAAATTCCAGACACTCTAAGATTTTTTCATAAATTACCAAACTCATTATATTTGAAAAAAAAACCAATTACCCACAAAATTAATTCAAATTTATCTTAAATAACCAATAAGTAATAATAAAAGTAAATTGAAAACCTAAGGAATGAAAAAATTAAAAATTTAAATTTTTTACAATTGCACAAAGTTTTCCCACATGACCTGGAAAACCATGTAAATTCTATTATAAGTTTCACAAAACTAATTGCATGATCTATGTATGGTTTTCAAGACCATGCACAGTAACTGTGTCCCCCTTTATTTTCTTCCATATTTACTCTTAACATCATATAGTTACTAAAAATAACCCATAAAACCTTCATATGAACCAAAATGACAATAAAATAAATCAAAATATCTTTTAAAAAAGGATAAAAAATAAATTAAAGACACATATACAAATTTTTCAGGGTAACATAAGGTTCAATATGAAAAGTGTTGGCCAGACATATGACAACCCTGATTTTTATTACAACTTAAACATGCTTTATTACATAAAACTTCACTTGATACAACAAAGAAGATCGAGCGGTTTAGTGTCTTTGGGGCTTAGGATTATTACATAAAAACTTTAAACTTGAAATACAACATCCTTATTGAAAACTTCCTTTACATGACCACTACATTCCTTCGTACCTAGCATTGCATGGGATAACCTGAGGACATGCATAAGAAAAGGGTGAGCTATAAAGCCCAGTAAGGGAGTACATAATGAATAACATGAGGAGTACAATACATGTTAGGCAATAGGCATATCAATAGAGCATAAGAGAGACATGAACATAAAGGCATGATAAAGCATGATAATCATAACATGGAAATGTGGCAACAACACTTAACATTGAATTAGCATGAGCCAAGGCTCATTGCACATGGAGCATGAGTAAACCCTCATTGCACTTGAAGCACGAGTAAACCCTCGTTGCACTTGAATTAGCATGAGTCAACACTCATTGCACATGACGTATCATGATACTATACTTTACCCAATGCATTGGAGCGCTATCAGGGCGCACCCTTCTTAAACATTTCATTTCATGCATAAGTGTGCCACATGGATCATAAAACATGGATTCATAAAACATAATCATTTCTTCCACGATAAAGGAATGTGGAATTCATACATGAAACTTTACAATCAATACGTATATGTGCATAAAGGTGAATACCCTTGATGGAGAAATGGGCATGGTATTCACTACACAAAGACATTGGCTTAGAAAATTGGTGCGATTTCGGCAGCGTAACGGCGTGACATAAGAATTCATAAAAAAGGTTGATGAGAGAGAAAGGGGTTCCTCATCATATTTACATGAAATGGACAGTAAGGAGATCATATATATACATGTCCCAACAACAGAAATGGAATTTAGATTCATGATACAAAAGTATTGCTTGAATATAAAAGAAGAGAGAGAAGTTCCTTTCGGAATTTCGGCATAGTAACGGGTGTACATGGGAGGAATTTAATGAGAGAGAAAGGGTTCTCCCATCATTCAAACAATAAGAGGTCAGTATGGGGGAGGTGCGAAACCATACCCCAACATTCATAAATTAAATTAAAAGGGCAATACAACTTAAAGAAAATTGACAAAAAAAAGAGAAAGGAAGAAAAAACCCTTACTTGGAAGTGTGCTTCCAAAGGCTAGAGAGAGGCTTGTGAGAGGCTTCTTGGGAGCTTGGGGCACCTTGAGAGGATTCTAGAGAGAGTAGGTCAGAGGTTGGACGAACTTCAAGGGCTTTGAGTGAGGAGGAAGTGGGAGCTTGGGTGGGTTTATATAGGAAAGGTGAGAGAATTCTTTATTATTTAGGTTTGGGACCCCTTATATTAAAATAATCCAAACCACAAACCATCCCATGGTATTTGCCCATGGTTTCTGGAAAAGGAGAGAGGAAAACAATATTTTACAAGGCCAAGGTCCGAACTTATTAAAAAATTAGGGTTGCTTATGTGGAGGTGAGTCACACTCCCATGGAAATTAATTTAAAAAGGCAAAGTGTTGAATAAGTCTTGAGGGCTCCATTAATGCTTTGAAAAGTGATTCAAACAAACCCAAAACCTCATTATTTTAATGATAAAACATATATTGGCCGAACCTAAGGATTATGGTATTTTATTACATCACCATTGGGTCATTATGATGTCATAAATCACATTATATATTTAAAAGGTATTTAATTTTTACCCAAAAATTGGACTGTCTCAGAAAATTATGAAAAATTCACCGTTGGATAATTTCGACGTCCTGATTCCAAAAATAATATTTATTTTATCTAAATAATTTTCTAAATATGTGAATTTTCACTTTTAAAATAAAAACCGACATTTATAAAAAATTCACGGGTTTTGACAGAAATGGCTTTCAAACCTTAATAAAAATTTTAATTGCATTCATAAAATTATAAGATCATTTATATTTAATAAAAATTAATTTAATATTAATAATAATATTTTATTAAAATATTATTTAAAAAATCCTTTAATTTAATAAAATATAATTCTTAATTAAATAATAACTAAAAACATCATTTGTACTTTAAAAACTAATTACAATGCATCAAAAATGACTAGAAATTATATTCATTATTATATACAAAAATAATGTACATGAACATGGTGCTACTTATTTGTTACATAACCCCTTAAAATAGCCGCATAAGACCTAAGGGTAAGGTGTGCGATGGTGACAGACTCTTGGGGTTGCTCGGATAACATCGCTCGAGTGGTGATCTCTATCAACTTCCATTTTTCCCGTAGACGATCACGTTCGAGCTTGACTTGATGAAGCTCAGCTTGGGCTTGGTCAAGGGCAAAGCCCAAAGACGCCACCTCTTTACCGAGCTCCGACAAATGGGCTTCGTAAGGGGCAATTCTACTGGATGAGGCCATCGCTTCCTTTGTCTGAGTAAAAATGGTTTCGTTAAAGCCTTATATTTAAACTACCCAGATGATCAATGTTCAACGGCTATAAAAGTAACGGTCACAAATATTAACGTAAAACTAAAGAAGTTGACATCTTATAAAAACATAAAGAAACATTTAACTGGATCAAGAGGGATTTTCCATTAATGAAATTTTGGGTCGTTACAACATTCCCCCCTTAAGAAATTTCGCCCTTGAAATTTTCCTTTTCCCACACTAAAACAAATGTGGGTAACTTAGCTTCATCATATCTTCCGACTCCCAAGTTGCTTCTTCAAACTTGTGGTTTCTCCACAACACCTTGACGAGGGGCATTGTCTTATTTCGTAGAACTTTTTCTCTACGATCTAAGATCTTCACTGGTTGCTCCTCATAAGAAAGATCGTCTTCTAATTGTACCACCTCAGAAGAGAGTACATGTGAAGGGTCTGGTATGTACTTCCTTAAGAGGGATACATGGAAGACATCATGCACCTTGGCCATAGTAGGTGGAAGTGCTAGTCGATAGGCCACAGCCCCAACACGATCAAGAATCTCGAAGGGGCCGATGTACCTTGGACTTAACTTCCCTTTCTTTCCAAACCTCATGACCTTCTTCCACGGAGATATGCGTAAAAACACCATGTCTCCGACTTTAAATTCAAGGTCTCGTCGACGATTATCTGCATAACTCTTCTGTCGACTTTGGGCTGCCTTGATATGCTGCTGAATGGTTTTCACCTTCTCCACCATTTCTTCGACCATTTCTGGTCCAAGCAGCTTACGTTCACCGACCTCATCCCAACATGCCGATGTTCTACACCTTTTCCCATACAGGGCTTCATATGGTGCCATTTGGATGCTCGAGTGGAAACTATTATTATAAGAGAACTCAACTAGAGGAAGATGTTGATCCCATCCTCCTTTAAAGTCCATTGAGCACGCTCTCAACATATCCTCAAGTGTTTGGATAGTCCGCTCGGATTGGCCATCAGTTTGAGGATGATAGGCCGTACTGAAGTTCAGTTCAGTATTCAGAGCATGTTGAAGACTCTTCCAAAACTTAGAGGTAAATCTTGGATCTCGGTCAGACACAATAGATAGTGGTACTCCATGAAACCGTACCACTTCCCTGATATATATCCGTGCCAGTTGATCCAAAGAGAAGTCCTCTCGAATAGCAATGAAGTGTGCAGTCTTTGTAAGACGATCCACAATAACCCAGATTGCGTTGTTGCTTTTGGATGTCCTTGGAAGTCCAGTGACGAAGTCCATGGTGATGTTCTCCCATTTCCATTCTGGTATGGGCAATGGTTGCATCATCCCCTTAGACTTCTGCCTCTCTGCCTTCACTTGCTGACACACCAGGCACTTTGATGTATATTCGGCGATCTCCTTCTTCATATTATCCCACCAAAAGTTTTCTCGGAGATCTCGATACATCTTTGTGCTCCCTGGGTGAATAGAGAAATTTGAACTATGTGCATCATCCAAAAGTTCCTTCTTCATCTCCGAACTTGATGGGACACATAGTCTTTTCCCAAACCGCACAATTCCTTCTTCATTAACATTAAACTCTGAGGATTTTCCCTTTTTGATAGCTTCCACTTTTTCTTGGATTCTCGCATCATCCTTTTGAGCATCCTTTAACCTTTCCAAAAGAGATGGTTGAGCAATCATTTGTGAAAGGATTGATGATGTTCCCTTCTTTATGATTCCCACGTCCATCTTCATCAAGTCTAAGAAGATTGGATCCTTCTCAATTCTCATCATTGATAGAATTGCTGGATCCTTTCTACTTAGGGCATCCGCCACCTTGTTCGCCTTCCCAGGGTGGTAATGTATTGAACAATCATAATCCTTTATGAGCTCTATCCATCTTCTCTGGCGCATATTAAGCTCTTTCTGTGTGAATATATATTTAAGACTCTTGTGGTCCGTATATATCTCACATTTCTCTCCATAGAGATAATGCCGCCAGATTTCCAAGGCAAAGATCACCGCCGCCAACTCCAGATCATGCGTTGGATAGTTTCGCTCATGGATTTTCAACTGTCTTGAGGCATAGGATATCACTTTATCATTCTGCATCAGCACACATCCTAAGCCCTTCTTTGAAGCATCACTGAATACCACAAAAAGCTCCCCACTTGTGGGTAAAGTGAGCACAGGTGCAGTGATAAGCCTCCTTTTCAACTCCTTGAAGCTTTCTTCGCATTCATCACTCCAAGAAAACTTTACTCCCTTTCGAGTTAGCTTGGTAAGAGGGTTGGACAATCGTGAGAAGTTTCTCACAAATCGTCGATAATATCCAGCTAACCCCAAGAAGCTACGGATATCAGTTACCGATGTTGGCCTCGGCCATCCCTCAATTGCATCTGTTTTGGAGGGGTCCACAGATATCCCATTGCTTGTGATGATATGGCCCAAGAATGAGACCTCCTTCAACCAGAACTCACACTTGCTGTACTTGGCATAGAGCTTCTCCTTGCGCAAAGTCTCCAGTACAGTTCTTAAATGCTCCTCATGGTCCTCCTTGGTTTTGGAGTATATTAGAATATCATCTATAAAGACTACCACAAATTTATCTAGGTAATCTCTAAAGACTCTATTCATCAAGTCCATGAATATTGCTGGAGCATTGGTGAGTCCAAAAGGCATTACTATGAATTCATAGTGCCCGTACCTTGTACGAAAAGCAGTCTTGGGGATATCTTCCTTCTTCACCCTTACTTGATAATATCCCGACCGCAAGTCGACCTTGGAGAAGTATTGTGCTCCACGCAGCTGATCAAACAAGTCATCGATTCTTGGGAGAGGATACTTGTTCTTTATTGTGATTTTGTTAAGTTCACGATAATCGATGCAAAGCCACATTGACCCATCCTTCTTCTTGACGAAGAGGACTGGTGCACCCCATGGTGATGCACTTGGGCGTATAAACCCTTTATCCAGATTCTCCTGTAGTTGTTTCTTCAGTTCTTCAAGCTCAACCACAGCCATTCTATATGGAGTCTTGGATATTGGTAGCGCCCCAGGTATAAGTTCAATTGAGAACTCAACATCTCTTCTTGGAGGAAGACCAGGAAGTTCCTCGGGAAATACTTCAGCGAATTCCCTCACAATAGGCATTTCTTCAAGGGTGGTTTCTTCCTTGGACTCAATCATCTGAGCCAGATATGCGTGCTCATAAGGCAGTAATATCCATGCTTGAGATGATGGAGCTAAAGGAGATTCATCTTCCTCCTGACACTTGTAAAGAATCGGGGGTCGATTCTCCATATGGAGTGTGATTTCCCTCTCCCGACAATTTATGTTGGCTCTATATAAGGAAAGCCAATCCATGCCAAGAATTGCATCAAATTCCACCAAAGGGAGTATGACGAGGTTCGCCGGGAAATTCAATCCACAGATTATAACAGGGGAGGACTTATACTCATGGGATGCAATGATTGCCCCATTTGCCGTACTCACCGACATCTTTACTTCCAGGATTTGTGGTGGTGCAGGGATTTTTCTACTAAACTTTTGAGATATAAAAGAATGCGTAGAACCTGAATCAAAAAGTACGTTCGCTATTCTTGAATGAATAACTAGCGTACCTGTCACCACTTCGTTGTCGGGGTTCACTTCGGCAGAAGTGATGGCAAAAGCTCTTCCTTGCTGTCTTGGAGGTTGTTGATTGCCTCCGATAACCCTTGGATTAGGGCACTGATTCGCAAAATGACCCGGTTCTTTGCATTTGAAGCATTGAACAACGCGTTGAGGTTCGAACGGAGCGTTCCTCCCCTCCGTCGCAGCCGCGGGTCCTTCTTGCTGACAGTTAACAGCTAGGTGCCCTTCTCTTCCACACTTGAAGCATTTTCTTGTCCCCCTAAGGCAATTTCCAGGGTGCTTCTTTCCACACTTTTGGCAAGTGGGGTGCTGGAATTTCTTAGCGCCGTTGGATTTATCCATCGGACCACCAGCATTGAAGTCCACCTTCCGCTTCTTGTCCCCATGATACCCCTGTGATTCTCCGATCTCCATTTCAACCTTAAGGGCACATCGGACAATTTCCTCATAGCTGTCGAAGTCACGGATCGCTAATGCTTTCCGCAAGCTAGGCTTCAGCCCACCAAAGAAGCGGTCAACCTTGCATTCGGGGGTAACGACAAAGCCGGAAGCGTATCGTGCAAGCCTTGTGAAGTTTGCCTCGTACGCTCCCACAGATTCCTCATCTTTCTGCTTGAGGGAAAGGAAGTCCCTTTCCATCTTAAGACGGAGGGTGCGTGGAAAATATTTATCGAAAAACATCTTCCGGAATACCTTCCATTCCAAAGCCTCGATCTCCTCCTCAGGCTTCGTATTTTTGATCAATGTCCACCATTGATCAGCTTCACCCTCCATACGATAAGTCGCCAGGAGGACTTTCTCTTTTTCAGAGCATTGGAGGATGGAGAATATCTTTTCAATGGAGTTGATCCATTGTTCAGCAATCGTGGGATCGGATGATCCACTAAACGTAGGAGGCCTTTGTCTCATGAAGCTTTCAATAGCGACTTGTTCTTTCTTAGGGGGGGTTGAACGTTCCTCTTGACCAGTGTTTCTATTCAAAACTTGAGTTAGCTGAGAGAGAAGCGTGACAAAGTTCGCGATTCCCGCTCCCATCGGATTGGGCATCTCATTAGTACAATCATCACACTGATCTTCACAACGGTTGTTAGCCCGAGTTCTCCTATTACCGGCCATTGGCTGGAATAAAAGGAAAGTTAGGGGTAACACATAGAGGGTAATCCAAAGACAAAAGTTGATGACTTATAAATAAACTTTGATCTCTTTAACTCATGAGTCTATAGGATTCAATCCAGGCTTTTCAGGATCTTCCTTCTAACATATATTCTTAGGGGAATTTTTCCCTTAATAAGGGTTCATACTAAGATTGTGAATTTATCAAAACATATCCCCCGGGAGTGTCGTAACCAAGAGTGCAGCAAGGCCCGTTGTCGTGCACCAGTTCCCGTTCGAGTCTAGCTCAAAGCGGTGTTTTCGGGTTTTACCCCTAGGATACATCTGTGCCAGAGCCGCCTCTACCTGCTCGTATCCAGACAGGGATGTATTTGTTTGATAAAACACTTACTTAGTATTTACCAAAACTTAGGGATGTTTTTATTATGCTTAGTCTTGTATCTAAGGCTTTACTAGGGCTTCCTAATCCCAAAAATAACTAAACCTCCCTCTGATACCAACTATGACAACCCTGATTTTTATTACAACTTAAACATGCTTTATTACATAAAACTTCACTTGATACAACAAAGAAGATCGAGCGGTTTAGTGTCTTTGGGGCTTAGGATTATTACATAAAAACTTTAAACTTGAAATACAACATCCTTATTGAAAACTTCCTTTACATGACCACTACATTCCTTCGTACCTAGCATTGCATGGGATAACCTGAGGACATGCATAAGAAAAGGGTGAGCTATAAAGCCCAGTAAGGGAGTACATAATGAATAACATGAGGAGTACAATACATGTTAGGCAATAGGCATATCAATAGAGCATAAGAGAGACATGAACATAAAGGCATGATAAAGCATGATAATCATAACATGGAAATGTGGCAACAACACTTAACATTGAATTAGCATGAGCCAAGGCTCATTGCACATGGAGCATGAGTAAACCCTCATTGCACTTGAAGCACGAGTAAACCCTCGTTGCACTTGAATTAGCATGAGTCAACACTCATTGCACATGACGTATCATGATACTATACTTTACCCAATGCATTGGAGCGCTATCAGGGCGCACCCTTCTTAAACATTTCATTTCATGCATAAGTGTGCCACATGGATCATAAAACATGGATTCATAAAACATAATCATTTCTTCCACGATAAAGGAATGTGGAATTCATACATGAAACTTTACAATCAATACGTATATGTGCATAAAGGTGAATACCCTTGATGGAGAAATGGGCATGGTATTC
Organism: Viscum album; assembly: GCA_963277665.1. Lineage (NCBI taxonomy): Eukaryota > Viridiplantae > Streptophyta > Magnoliopsida > Santalales > Viscaceae > Viscum > Viscum album. The sequence continues at coordinate 1,827,525,006 of OY728160.1, forward strand.
ACTACACAAAGACATTGGCTTAGAAAATTGGTGCGATTTCGGCAGCGTAACGGCGTGACATAAGAATTCATAAAAAAGGTTGATGAGAGAGAAAGGGGTTCCTCATCATATTTACATGAAATGGACAGTAAGGAGATCATATATATACATGTCCCAACAACAGAAATGGAATTTAGATTCATGATACAAAAGTATTGCTTGAATATAAAAGAAGAGAGAGAAGTTCCTTTCGGAATTTCGGCATAGTAACGGGTGTACATGGGAGGCATTTAATGAGAGAGAAAGGGTTCTCCCATCATTAAAACAATAAGAGGTCAGTATGGGGGAGGTGCGAAACCATACCCCAACATTCATAAATTAAATTAAAAGGGCAATACAACTTAAAGAAAATTGACAAAAAAAAAGAGAAAGGAAGAAAAAACCCTTACTTGGAAGTGTGCTTCCAAAGGCTAGAGAGAGGCTTGTGAGAGGCTTCTTGGGAGCTTGGGGCACCTTGAGAGGATTCTAGAGAGAGTAGGGCAGAGGTTGGACGAACTTCAAGGGCTTTGAGTGAGGAGGAAGTGGGAGCTTGGGTGGGTTTATATAGGAAAGGTGAGAGAATTCTTTATTATTTAGGTTTGGGACCCCTTATATTAAAATAATCCAAACCACAAACCATCCCATGGTATTTGCCCATGGTTTCTGGAAAAGGAGAGAGGAAAACAATATTTTACAAGGCCAAGGTCCGAACTTATTAAAAAATTAGGGTTGCTTATGTGGAGGTGAGTCACACTCCCATGGAAATTAATTTAAAAAGGCAAAGTGTTGAATAAGTCTTGAGGGCTCCATTAATGCTTTGAAAAGTGATTCAAACAAACCCAAAACCTCATTATTTTAATGATAAAACATATATTGGCCGAACCTAAGGATTATGGTATTTTATTACATCACCATTGGGTCATTATGATGTCATAAATCACATTATATATTTAAAAGGTATTTAATTTTTACCCAAAAATTGGACTGTCTCAGAAAATTATGAAAAATTCACCGTTGGATAATTTCGACGTCCTGATTCCAAAAATAATATTTATTTTATCTAAATAATTTTCTAAATATGTGAATTTGCACTTTTAAAATAAAAACCGACATTTATAAAAAATTCACGGGTTTTGACAGAAATGGCTTTCAAACCTTAATAAAAATTTTAATTGCATTCATAAAATTATAAGATCATTTATATTTAATAAAAATTAATTTAATATTAATAATAATATTTTATTAAAATATTATTTAAAAAATCCTTTAATTTAATAAAATATAATTCTTAATTAAATAATAACTAAAAACATCATTTGTACTTTAAAAACTAATTACAATGCATCAAAAATGACTAGAAATTATATTCATTATTATATACAAAAATAATGTACATGAACATGGTGCTACTTATTTGTTACATAACCCCTTAAAATAGCCGCATAAGACCTAAGGGTAAGGTGTGCGATGGTGACAGACTCTTGGGGTTGCTCGGATAACATCGCTCGAGTGGTGATCTCTATCAACTTCCATTTTTCCCGTAGACGATCACGTTCGAGCTTGACTTGATGAAGCTCAGCTTGGGCTTGGTCAAGGGCAAAACCCAAAGACGCCACCTCTTTACCGAGCTCCGACAAATGGGCTTCGTAAGGGGCAATTCTACTGGATGAGGCCATCGCTTCCTTTGTCTGAGTAAAAATGGTTTCGTTAAAGCCTTATATTTAAACTACCCAGATGATCAATGTTCAACGGCTATAAAAGTAACGGTCATAAATCTTAACGTAAAACTAAAGAAGTTGACATCTTATAAAAACATAAAGAAACATTTAACTGGATCAAGAGGGATTTTCCATTAATGAAATTTTGGGTCGTTACAAGACACTTACTCGTACCTATATCTTAACCTATGAAGATCCTATATCTTTTATGCTTTGAATTCCTAAATAATATAAACAAAATATGGATATGATTTCATTTTATAATGAACCAACATAGGATATACCAATCCAATATTCAATACAACACACTACAATATCTGATTCGTGTTCTTGACCTCCACGAGTTGAGAACTAGTGTTGAGGCATCATGATATGATCATTTGGGAATGATTTCATCCAATAAATCAATAATTAAATGAGAATGTCCATTATGAAGTTAAATATGACCTCCTTATAAGTTAGTGAGTCACATAAGTCAATAATTAGTTTTGAAATATAATAATTACCAAACAAGGTAAAACAAAGTAATAAAACTTCTAACAAGGAATAAAGATGAAAAATAATCATAACTGATTTATAAACTCAAATCCATAATAACCAAAACTTTATAAAAGATCTAGAATATAACAAAAAAGTACCAACATTTATATTTATGTGATATGTGAAAAATCTTCACTTATCACCACTATAAAACTCAAACCACAAGCTAAGGATCATCCATCAATCTCGAGGGGTACTTTCCAAAAACATACATCACAAACCATTAAGGTATATATACACACAAAATGTGTTTGTAGGGTGTGAATGAGAAAAAGTAGTAGGATTTCACTAAATTCTCCATGAATAACCTTTAAAAATAAATCCATTGTATCCTATTTTGAAATAAAAATATAAAAATACGCTTTTAATTTTTTTTCTAAAAGTAGGTAACAAGGTTCATTACATAAAGCAACCCAATTCTTTTAAACATATTATTATATAATGTTTAACTTAAATATCAAATAAATACAACTCAAATATCAAGAGGCCTGGTGTCTTTGAAATATTAGGTATATAAATCATCAATATGAATATAAAATAAAATATATTTATTTTAATCTCCATAATGAGCACATAAATACCTTTGAGCTCACTACTACAAAACACGCCTTTAACAATGCTAACATTTATCAGCGCTAGCAAAATGCGTTGATAAAGTCCATATTTATTAGCGCTAAAATAAACAGTGATACTTGGATCCCTTTCTCAGTGCTAAAAAAAGTACTAATAAAGGGCACCCTTTATCAATGATTTTTTTAGCATTGATAAAAAGGAACTTTTATCAACGTTGTATTTTAGCACTAATAAAGGTTACCCTTTATCAGTGCTTTATTTTTAGCACTAATAAAGGATACCCTTTATCAGCGCTTTTTTAGCACTGATAAAGGTCCAAAATAAAATAAAATAATTAAGAAAATAAAAATAAAAATAAAAATAATTAACAATTTTATTAATTAAATAATTATTATTAAAAATGAATAAAGTGAATATACATATATATAAATTTTAAAAATTAATAAATAGTATATATTAAATATATATATGTAAAATGAATAAAATGAAATAATTAAACAAATAAAAAATTTAAAATGAGTAAGTTGAGAAATATATTAATTTTTTTATTAATTAAATAACTATTAATAAAAATGAATAAATTTAATATAAATATATATATATTATAAATATTAATAAATAGTATATATTAAATATAGATATATAAAATGAATAATTTTTAATAATTAAATAAAAAAATTAAAAATTAAAAATTAATAAATTATTTAAAAATTTATTAATGAAACAATTATTAATAAAAATTAATAAGTATAATATATATATATTAATTATAAATAGTAATAAATAATATATATTAATTATAAATATATATAATGAATAAAATTTTAATTAAAAACATATTAATGTCTTATTCATTTTTAATGTTTAATTTTTTTAATTTAACACATATCAAACATCGTGTTTTACATTGATTTCACATACATATATATATATACATATATATATACATACATATATATACATATATACATACACATATATATATAATTTATGCATTTTTATATACAAATGCACACACAAATATATAGAAACACATATACCTAATATTTATGTAATTTATTAAATTTTTTGTATATTTTAGAATTTCATTATAACATGATAAATTTAACATATTATGTTTTTTACCAGTCAAATTTATTTATTTATTTTTAATACTATTGCAGTTAGTGTATTTATTTTTAATATTTTTTTTGAATTTGATCATTTTATATTATTTATTTATATATATTTATTTACAATGTTTTAGTATTTTCAATATATATTCATCTTTACTTCAATATATATATATATATCAATATTTTTTTAATAATTTATATTTAATTAATAAAACTTATCTATTTTTTCAATATTTTTAAAGTGTACTCATTTTGAATTATTCAATTTCACTCATTTTTAAAATGCATGTATTTAAAATTATATATCCACTAATAATGTTGAAAATATATTTGTAAATATATATTTATAAATAAATATATTTATAAATTTATAAATTTATAATTATTATAAATAAATAGTATTTATTTTTTAAATATGTATTTATATAATTATAAATAAATAATTATATATATTTAAATAATTATAAAATTATAATAAATTTATTTAAATAATTATAATTATAAATACTTTATTATCACTAAAAAAGCACTGATAAATGTCCCTTTTATCAGTGCTTATCAATTTAGTGCTGATAAAATGGATCTGTATGAGCACTTTTCTGAAAGCATTGTTAAAAGTGCCCCTGATTTATTTAAAAGAATCCTAACTATGACTCAGTCACTTGTGATTCTCAAGATATTGCGAAACTCCTTTTCTATCGGCATGACTCCTCTACGTTCCCTCAGACAAATCAAGGCTAGAATCTAATGTATGTTATTTTCTACTTTTCCTCTATCATTGTTTGATTTTTTTGGGTTCCGCATTTTGCATTTTTGTGTTGTTATTAACCACAATGAACCCTACATCTCATCTCCTCACCACTGAAATACAATGAGTGGTTCTATTTCATATTTTTCCTCTATAGACAATGATTTTTAAGAAAGATAAGGATTTTTTCATATGGTAAGGTCAGTCAATATATGTGTATGGGCCTATATGGATAAATAAAATAGATTTTGCACCACATGCTACTGAAAATGTAATGATGGATTTATAGAATGATAAAATTGAGTTTAGTTAAACATTTAATAGGTTAATCCATTTCTCAAACATGTTATCTATATACCTTAGCATTGAAATAATACTTTAGTGATCAGGAAGTGTGTCTGAGGTGATGTGCTGACATGAATTGGGAACTATTTGGGTATACTAGGTCAAAAATATTACAAAATAGAATTAGAGGGATATTGGTATTGATTATATCCAAAAGAAAAAACTTTATAATCATAATGAATAATCCATAAATATGTTTGGATAGCATAATTATGTTGGATACTTGAGTTACCATATGAATTATAGGTTGTTTTTGTTTATTTTTTCCTTGACCTCTCTTCTCGAGTCCCATGCCTCTTATTTAGGAGTTGATAGGTAGGAATTAGTAAGAATATATAAAATTTCATGTTATTATGTGTCTTTATTTAATTTTTTTAGAATGAATTATAAATATATATTAATAAAAACATGAATAATAAATAAATAGTGTATTTTTATTTACTTATTTATGATGATTAGGTTTATATAAATTATTAATTGATTGATTTTATTTAGTAACCCCCTTTATCGATACTATTAGTTAGTTGTTTCATACTTATATTTTAAATAATACTTATAACATCTTTTAAATTATATTTATAGTATTTAAAGACTTATTAAAAAGGAAATTCATGAGAGATAGGGGCACGAGGTTCACATTTAATATAGATTATTTTGTGACTATTTCTAAAAAATTATTGTTTTTTTGGAAGGGGAAAATTATGTGAATATCTACATTAATATAGAATATGTCCCCACTCTGACCCCTATATCTTCATAGGAATAATAAATTTAACATAATCTATATGCTAGAACTTATATTGATCCTCATGTCCTAGAGGTAATTGCATATCTACTTCAAGATATATGGTATAATTTTCAATGATGGGAACATATAGTATCTATGTTTCCTCTAAGATTTTATGGTAATATATCATAATAACAAATTTAGGATTACATTGAATAGATTCATTTCATTTATAATAGTAAAAAAAATTCTAGATCAATACTGAGCATAAGTTAAAAAATTCACCCTTTAAAGGGATGTATGTTATTGGAGGGATCTTATGGTGGATTAAAAAATTATCCAAAATTTGAATTTGAGTAATCCTTGAGTAGAAAAAAGGGATTTCAAATGTAGGTGGGGTGATATTCATTTATTCAAGACCATTAGAGTGGAGGTATTCCAATTCCTATTCAATTGAGGAGAATGTTTGAGTGATTCCATAAGGGTAGGTTCCTAGGATACTTTAATCATTATTACCTCTTTGATATGAAACATTTATATTAATATGGTTAGTCAGGGAACCTCAGTGGTCATTTTAAGATATTCCTTACAGGAAGGGTCATTAGATATGACTGGTAGATTATTTATGGCTGAGTAGTCTATGGATGATTCTAAACATGATTCTTCTATAGTGATAGGTACAATCCTAGTATATTATACTCTTATTGATGGTCTTAGGACATAGAATCTTCCTATTATTTATTTATGAGTATCTTATATTTCATCTGGGATTGGGATTATAACTTATTAATAATGTTATTAACATCAATATTCTCTATGAGTAAACACATGGGAAAATATTAATTAGTGTCAAATTTATACAATAGTGGTAGAAACAAGTGGGTATATCTTCCTGAATTAAAATTGAAAGTTTACTCAAAGTTAATGAGTATTGATACACCCATATAATATAGATGTAATATGTGGTATATTTCTAAATTTAGATATTATAATGGGTATATATAGTCATTATAAATATTTTTATATCATTATTATGAGGTATTTTGATTTTATTTATCATATATACAAGTTAATCTAGCTCTCAAATCATGTTGATTTTTATAAAAAGGCATGTTCCATTATCCTCTTATACTGGTGATTAGTATACATTTATTGGATAATGGGAATTCAATATAGATTATATAGGATCAAATTAGGATAAGGTTAGTTTTATTACCATATAAATGACTAGTATGATTCTTGGAGTTGTTAAAGACGAAAAGAAAAATAATCTACCTTTAGTGGTTGATAATTTTTTAGATGCAATCCTTAATGTTTTTTCTAACCTACCTTTCAATAGAAAGGTGGAAATACCCATCAACATATTGGCTAAAAGAAAGCTAATTTCTATTCAAACTTCTCAAATTTCTCAAACTAAATTTTTATAGATAAAAATATAGCTAGAACAGATTGAGTAAAATGGCATCATTGGAACTAGTATCTCACCCTGGGGAGCTCTATTCCTCTTTAATAAGAATAGTGATGAATGTCTACATTTGTATATAGAGCATCAAATTTTTAATAGAGTAACTATTATGGAACACTTTCCTTTTCCTAGAATCAATGATTTATTTGACTGGTTGAAGGGAATAATATGGTTTTCAAAGATCAAATTATTCTATGTGAATAATCAATGTTGAGTCAGACCCAAGAATGTTTTAAAGATGATATGGTCATATTAGTACATAATCATGCCTTTTGGGTTTAAAAATGACCCAACAATGTTCATTGCGATGCTGAATTGAATATTTCTTACTATTTTTACATTTCTTGATCCAACTATATAATCCCTATGGGGATACACATGTGAACCACAATCTCTGAACATCATGGGATCCACAATATATATCTATCTCAACTTACCTATACCTACACAATTCCACCCCTACTCTATAAACTCATTCTAGCTTCATACGAGACCACTACAAACTACATCTCTATCCACTATTGTGAAAGAATAATACAACACATAATAGTCATAAAAAATAAATAAATTTTCATAAAAAAGGACCATGGTTTTCAAAAATAAGGTTGTGTAAATAAGGATTCATTTTGGTAAGATAGATATACAATACAATACACTCCATGCATAAAATTCCACAATTGCATGCATCTTGCATGAAAATTGTTACTGTCTTGAATAGAGATATAATAATTCAATACTGAATTACAACTAGCCTTCACCACATTTATTTAATATGTCCCCATAATTTTTATTTCCTTTCATATCTTGATGATGGATTGGAATCCCTCTTTCAAACTAGCATTCCACCCATCATTTTGGTTCCAAATTTCCTTAATGAAACTCCTCCTACTCGAATTGTATTCATTAATCTATATCACTACCATGAATTTGAATACCAAATCTCTCAACTCATTACTCAACTATTTCAGCCTTTAAACCTCCTCATTTACTACTTCCTAAGAACACAAAAAATGTCACTGAAAAATCAATCAATACATAATGAATGAATTTGTTTGGTTTCTTGATATTAATTTTCTTATATGACTCACTCAGTTACCTTTGAAAAGAATTCATCAAAAATTACTTTTATTTTGAGTTTGGTCACATTGGATCCTATTAGAACTTCGCAGTTAAGCATACTTGGGAAAGAATACTACTATGATGAGTGAACCTTAGTGGAAAATTGACTTTTATCTCCCAAATAGTTATTATTCATTTTGTTACTTGAGTCTCATACCCCATATTTTCAATTTTGTTTAAACTACTATGAGCACTACTCATACAAAATGATCACCAATACATGGTATGGGATGAATTTTGGTTAGAGTAGTTCATGAAACATAGGTGGATGTTCACAAAAGATGGGAGATAAATATCAAATAACAAAATGAAATAATAAATATTGAGGAGGTATGTCATCAAGGAACTTTGGAACCACAATTATGGGAGGAAGGCTAGTTTTAAAGAGTTATTACAATCCATCATAAAGAGATGGAAGGTAATAAACATCTAGGGATAGATTAAATAAAGGTAGTGAAGGTTAGTTGTATTGAAGTATTGAAGTATTATAACTCTATTAAAGACAATAAAAATTTTCATGAAAGATGAATGAAATTGTGGAATTTTATGCATGGAATGTATTGTATTGTTGTTATTCATGAAAAATTAAATGTTTGACTACTCATGTAGACAATGTATTTTACACATGAAGACGTTACCGATCCTGAAGAAGAATAGACTATTGATGATAAAATCGTGGAATTGTTAGGGGATAAAAAACATGTTAATGAAAAAACAAAAATGATGCAACATCATAGTGGTGAATAAATTTAACAAGGAAAGAAGTCAGGGTATAAAATTTGAGGTTTTCTAGAATCAACGTGGCTAACTATTGACCCCAACAAGTCAATGTTAATTAGTTATCTTGGGGTCATCATGAGGATAATATGCCAATTGATATTGATTCATGGTGCCACATCCAACCTGTAATGAAGGAAATCATTTGTAAAGATATAATGATAATTCTACAATATACTTTCTCTATTTTAATGAAAAATTATATAATGAAATATTTATTTAATTTTCATTATTCCTTGTAGACATCGTTTATTTTAGAAGATTTCCGTAAAACAAATTCTTAATGGATGCTAGAAAATCCCACATAGGCCTCCGAACTCTTCCTATGAAGTTACATCTTAGGGATTCTTAGGGTAAAATAAATCCCCACCCACCACTTAGTTATGCACACATTATAAAGAAAGATACATGGAATTATTCCATCAATCGTTACAATGAGAAATCATTTTAGGTGCATTGAAGTTGATAATATATTATTTGAAATTATTTATTTTATCCAACTTGATTCAAAATTGTTAATTTATGAAATAAAAAAATAGTTATGAAAATAAATAACATGTATCCAAACCAACGTACCCCTATCGCAAAGCAAGGATGGGGTATGCTTCATTAGAGAAGAAATTGTATGTATTTTAAGTCAACAATAAAATTTTAATTATGTGATATGAAACAAAATATGTTCCTTTGTTTATATGAAGATTGATGAATCAAAATATGAAGCCACTTCCATTCCACATCATGTGCTATAGAAGGAGGTTCGTGTAAATAAGGATGGTAAACTAGTTGATGAAAACACAAAAATAGTATGATAAACATGTGTAAGTATGACATAATTGTAATTTTTCATGATTTATAACAATATTACATAAAAATATCTATTTATGTTCATATTTTTTTATATGGTTTAGACATAAGATTCAGCAACGACCGTACCATAAGAAAAGATACTTTCAGAAGATTTGATGTGGCCTGAACAATATAGCCGCGTTAGAGGATTAGGTTTTGAAGTATCTCCTCAAACATATTTCTGGAAGATAAAACCACATGAAGATATGTATAATATGATGATATGATTTTAGACACAAAGAGACTCACTGTAATATATTATTTTTACGGTCTGGTTTGGTAGACCAATGTATAAGAAATGATCAAAGTGAACTAGTGTTGGAGCAAAGATCCACACATGAACCAAATGATCCCACTAGATTTGAGTCTATTAATTCCCCCAAACTACATACCTTACTTGGGTTAATAAATTTTTTATTACTATTTCTCCTAAATGTGAATCAAATAACTTTCGATAACTTTATATTAGTAAAATTATGCAGGGTAAAGTTGTATGTGATTTGAATCTGTCAACACCCACATATCACTATGTTGTGATGGGTACAATTTATAATATATTGAGATACCAACTAAACAATAAAAAAATCCCAAAAAATCACATGAGAGTGGGGATTTAGGTAGCTTATGAGCCGACTGTAGAGTTGCATATTCCACTTTATGGTCTGAATATTACAATGGTTAAAGCTGCTATTGGATCTTTCATATCATGGCCATATAATATTATAAAGATACATAAGGTATGCCGTTAACAAATTTTTTCAAATGAAAAACACACAATAGTTGATGATAAAAGTCCTAAAGTGAGGTATGATATTACAGATGGATAAAGCGATTGAGAAACAAAAGGTCTAATCAAGAAAATCTAGTGAATCGACCAAGAAAAAAAAACGACCTTATGAGAGTACCTTCTCCCTGCCAGTTCCATAGAAACATTTATTATCATCACAACTTAATTTATATACCACATTTAAAGATAAAACTATATCTTACATTGAATATGAAGAATAAATATATAGTGATTTATTGATAGACAAAATTGGTATCGAGACACTAAAAGCGATTCTCAAGCATGAATGGCTAGGCATCTTAGTTGTGAATACATAAATAAGGTACATTTTCATAATACTTCTATCTAAATAGTGAGATAATATTTTTATTAAATTTAATAAATATTCATATTTTTTACATATGTTTATATCAAAACTATATAAAGTGAAGATTGTGAAAATCACGATTTGGATTCATTAATCCCTATATCATTTCTTCGCTAGAACTTACTTTGAATGGGAAATAAATTAATAAGAAAAAAGTTGAGTTACTCAAAGTGTTTAATAAAAAATCATCAGATGAAAAACTCTTTTTGGTGCCTAAAATGAAAAGGTAAAACTGTACAATTTAATCACATAAGATATATTTTTATTTTTTTTCATTACTTATTTTTTTTAAGATGCACTATATCCTGATAACAGTAAATCTAGACACCCCAAATATTTATTTTTTTGGATCCAATGAATGGATATTCAACCAAATGAACACACATGATGTGTATTATGAATATGTAATGCACTTCAATCAAAATTTTATAGATAAAATTCAAATTATATGTTCATTCTGTCTTTTAACAAGAATTTTGTTATGATAAGGCAGTCTCTAAATACAAACTAGATCATGGAATGAAGTTGAAGTATGAATGGATAAAGCCTATGGATTACTAAAAATAGAAAAAATTAAGGTATATATATAAATATTAAACTATCAAAAAATTTCAAAATAATTTACTTATTTTTTTTCAATGTTTCTGTAGTATCCAAAACAAGATAATGAAATTGATTTTGGATATTATGTTTGAAAATTTATGATTGAAATCATAAATCATAAAAATACCAATATCCCCAATAGGTAATTTTTGAAGGTAATTATAATTTCATTAAATATATTTTATAACCATTTTTTCTATATTTTCTTAGTACTATCAATATTGTTGACAACCTAGTTACTCAAAAGAAGAAATAAATTTGTTTAGAGATGAGTGGGAAATATAATTTTTGTCAAAATGTATGATGGCAACAAATTTATATGATTACCTACTATGTTTATGATTGAGTATGAGTTATGACCTTCTAAATATATTTAGTGTGTGGATCATTATTATCAAAATGATTATATATTATTTTTTATAACTTCCTCAAAGAGAAGTATAATGGGGGAAATAAATTGTTTTAGAATTTATGACCTACAAATAATAAAATTGTTGGGAAATCGTAGAGGTGTATGTGGAGGAAAAGACATAGGTAGAGGTGGAGGCAGAGGCGGATGCAGAGGCAGAGGCAAAGACAGAGGCAGAGGTGAAGGAAAAGTCGGAGTCAAAGACCAATGTGGGGGAGGAGGTAGATATGAAGACTGAGGTGGAGATCGAGGTGAAGGAGGATAATAATAACTATCTTGAAAACAATAAAATTTTTGGGAAATGAAGTTGAATGAGGATCATACCATGATTGTGTTTGAGAACAATTGTTTAAAAGTACACACAACACTTTTCACTTAAGATAAGATCCATTGTGCAAGTTTTTCAGGTGACTTATTGAAATAATGTTTTTCACCACTTGTTTAAGTGATTTTATACAGGGTAGTAATCCACCTGTAAGATCATTTTGTGTTGGAAGATTCAATTTCTCCACTAGTGTTATCGAATAAACATATGTACAACTCCGAATCATCAAAAATGTATATAATCCAACTTAAATATTTGAATAAATATGTGTGTAATCAACCAATAAAGTCATTAGGTGTATGAAAGAAATATTGGGGGAAAACTGATATTGTTATATCGTGGTCATCGAGGAGGGATGGTGTCAAAGTGTCTGTTATCAGTTTAAAATTGACATTTTAAAACAAAAAGTGTCACTCAATGAAAATTGAGAAAACACAATCGAATTTTATTGATAATTTGGTACAATTATTAATAATTAATTTATGATGTGTATGAACCAGTCTCATGTAAAACCCACACAGGATGCCACATGTATGGCTCAAAGTCCATGTTTCTAGTTTGAAATGAAAAATTAGTAAAAAAAAACAAGTGGAATACTCAAAAATAAGGAAACACATTTTGATTATTTTGATACTTTAGAAAAATGACCCATAAGTCATTTTGGATGTTTGGGAATCAGTCTAACCTCAATCTGACACACGGTATGATTGGTATTACTCCAATTGCATCTTTTTATTCAAAATTAACATTTATTTTAGTGAAAAATGATGACATAATCAAAACTAAGAAAACACATTAATATTATTTTGGCACTTTATAAAAATGATCCATAATTCATTTGTGACATGTAGGAATCAACCACACCTCAATCCAATGCACGATGTGTCTGATATGACTCCAAGTGTTCGTTATTAATACAAAATTAGCATTTTAATAAAAAAAAGTATCACTCACTAAAAACCAAGAAAACTCCCTTTTATTTTATTAATAATTTGGGACAAAAAATCATAATTTATTTGTGAAATTTATGAATCAGTCTCATGTCAAACCAACACATGATGCCACCTGTATGGATTAAAGTGCGTGTTTCTAATTTAAAATGAAATTTTAGTAATAAAACACAAGTTTCGTACTCAAAACCAATGATTTTTTTATTGTTTTGGTACCTTAGGAAAATGACCCATAATTCATTTGGGATGTGTGGGAACCAATCACACCTCAATATGTTGCACAGTGTGACCAATATGACTCTAAGTGCATATTTTTATTCAAAATTGACATTAATTTTAGTGAAAAAATAGCTGGCATACTCAAAACCAAGAAAACACATTATAATTATCTTGGTAATTTAGTAAAACGATCCATAAGTCATTTTTTATGTATAGGTATCAAGATCACCGCAATATGACACCTGATGTGACCGGTATGAGTCCAAGTGTCTGTTATTAGTTTAAAATTGACATTTTAATACAAAAAAGTTCCGCTCAATGTAAACTAATCAAACATACTTGGATTATCTTAATAATTTTAAAAAATGATTCATAATTCATTTTTGGCATGTATTAATCAGTCTTGTGTCAAACTCACACACTATGCCACCTGTATAGCTCAAAGTGCATGTTTCCAGTTTAAGACTACATTTTATTAAAAAAAGTAGCACACTCAAAACTATGGAAACATATTGTGATTGTTTTAATACTTTAGTACAAAGATCCATAAGTCATTTGGGATGTGTAGGAATCATGTTCACCTTAATTTTATGCACGACGTGACCAATATAACTTCAAGTGTGTATTTTTATTCATAATTGACATTAATTTTAGTGAAAAACCCAACCTACATACTCAAAACCAAGAAAACACATTTATATTGTTTTGGAACTTTAGGAAAATGATCCATAAGTAATTTTTGACATGTAGTGTAGTGACTTGGGTATATCCCAGTCAGACTTTAGAATATTCCTACAAATAATTCCAGATCTAGGTGTGGAGACGGTGTGCTATTCCATGGATCAATGTGCCCGGAATAAATTTTATAAAAAATATTAAGTATTTTTGTACTATGCACATAACAGAAATGGGTTATCTCTTAAACAATGGATTAGATTAGAAATCTTAGGCCACAGTTGTAACCGAAGTGTACCATTTACCCTAACGGGGTATAAGTTTGGTCAGCACGGGCCTACTATAGAAAAAGTCATCGAGGGAATTTCCGTAAATAAAATAAAATAATTTATTTTGGATGCCAGATCGAATAACTCCCGAATGGAGTCTTAGATTGAATTTTTGAGCTCGCATTTGAGTTTAGAATGCTGTGTTTACCCTAAGTGCGATATAAAGTTGTCTATGCCGAGAGTTTTGGACGGAGGTTAGAAGTCAGGATGTTAAGTAAAGGATTTATTTAAAATAAATAAACAAACCCTATTTTCCTTCCCACCCCCTTACAACACATTCATTCCCTCCCCTCTTCCTCTTTGGCGATAAACCAGCTAGAATCGAGCGAACACAGCATCGTCGATCTCCGATCTTGATGGCGGATGCTCTCAGATCGTGCAATAATAGATTCGGAGTGCATATCTGGCATAGAAACGTCGGTGTTTTACCAAGAGGTAGGTGGTTTAAGCTATGATCCCATCCCCCTATTTATAAACTGTTTTTCTTTGATTTGTCATCGAGTATGTGTAGATCTGGTCTCAAGGTTTCTGAAACAGGTTTTAGATATGTTTTTGGATCACCAGAGTGCTCTCGATGGTCCAAGGAAGCTCCGACAGTGTGGTTCTGGTGAGAGGGAAACACAGCAGGTTCTGGTAGTGGGGCATGGCGGTTCTGGCTACTGGGTGTGGAAGTTTTTAGTAGGCTGAGGTGGCATGGGGTGTCGAAGGCAGCAAAGGCCGATAAGAGCGAGGCAGCGCGGTACGCTGGGAGGCGGCGCAGGGTGTGATAGGTGGCAATGCGTCCAGGATCTAGCAGGGGCTAGTGGTCTGAGCTGGCAGGCCGGCTGAGTGAGTCAGACCGACCGGTTCTGGCCAGTCCAGATGGTTTTGGGCTGGGGTTTTTATTAAAAACCCCGTAACTCTCAATTTACGGGTCCATTTTACGTGCCATCTACGATGACATGACCCTTAATTCAAGGTGGATCTTTTGAGACCACTTTAAGGATTTTTTTAGTTGGACTCTATGATTGTATGAATGAAACTTCCATTTATAAAATTAATAATATATATATATATATATATATATATTATTTTTTTGGTGGACCTTGGATTGAACGTATCTCATGCGTCTGATGTCTGATTAATGCACCATCAATGGCATTTTGACCCTGACTTAAAGGCAGAAGTTTAAATATAGATTTCATATTATTAAACCAAAAATCATGGTACAGGCCCCATGAGGCCCGATTTGGGCATTTGCAGCAAAATGTGCCTTTTTCGCCGGGTGTCCATTTTGGACGAATGAGTAATCGATCCCTAGTGTTTTTCTGATAGGATCACAGTGGCATGATCCATTTGGTGTGTTCTCAGATTGAAGCATGGGACCCACGAGTACTCATTATGGTTAATAGTATCCTTTTCACTGGTTTTCCATTTTGGGTGAGTAAATAGCATATCCTGCGTGTTTTTCCATGTAGAATGTGATGGTGGCCACGATTTTAGCCTAAGAGATGTGGTGTATAGGTGATTTCATGTAGGTATCTTGAGTTAGCAATGCTGACCAGTAGGGTTGTGTGGCCCCCCTAGTCTCTTGGCGATGTTACTACTACCTAGGTTGAGTGGTTCCCCCTAGTTTCAGATGGTGACGTTATGATTAGCTGGGTTGAGTGGGTCACCCTAGTTCCTTATTGAAAAGTTTTTATTATCTAGGTTGAGTGGGTCCCCTTGGTTCTTTAGGTATGAGGGTTTTAGTATCACTTCCCCTTCACCAGACTATGACACATCTTTGGGTACTATGAGGGTTTTTGGTATCACGTCTCCTTCACCGAACTACGAATCCTCTTCGACTGCTTTGTGTACGTGCAGTGTGGGTGCATTCCCATTTTCTAGAGTGAGTTGTATCAATCCACTTCGACAACAGAATTAGTGGATTTAGAGCATGTGTCACCCTGAGAGGCCCGACACGATCCTCACATCCCTTTATGTTTCCCTAGTGGAGTTCTCGGAATCAATGTGACCAATATTTACGCGGGCATCGATCCTCTACTTAGGATATTATAGTAGGGGATGGAGCCCTAGTGAGACTTGGGAGATGACCCTCTAACTGTGTATCAATATCTATTCTATCAGATTACTGTAGTGCATTCTGCGAGTTACCAGGTGGGGTTTGTGGTATCATCATGACTGAAAGTACATGAGCGATGATCCCCAATTTGAGCGATATGATCTCCAAGGTGTCAGATCGAGATCATGATGTTTTCCTTGGCAGAGTTCTCTGTATCGGCATGTCCAACGCTACTTGGTAATTAATCCTCTACAAGACGAGTTGTTCCAGATTTAGGTTGTTGTGCGATACCCCTTTCTATGTTTGGTGTTCCAGCTATGATTTTAGTGTCCCCCAGTGGACCCAGGGTGGGATCCAAACCTAAGGAGATGGAGGTAGTTTAGTAACTATTTGACTTCTTCTGTGGTGATGTCCATTGAGCGTGCCCTCACAGACAGGTATCACGAGGGTTGGCCTGGTTGTGCTGTTTGTTTGTTTTACTGATGGAATGACATCTCTCAGTTGAGTTCCATCTGGGATGGAGTGGTTGGATCATCGACTTCAAGCTGTTAATGCTTTACCCATTTCATATTATGAGATATCGAAGATGGATTGACTCTTTTTTATGAGGTCAGTACCTCATGATATCGTTGCAAGCGTTGCGTTGGAACCTCGAGTTGTTTACCGTGGATAGTCTATGGTCGGGACCATGAGACTTGGAGATGAGTATATCTAGGTGTTTTATGGGTGTCACTATGGCATGTGTCATTTTTTGACATGCTAGGGATGTTGATCTGACTAGTTGAGTATTGCTGAGGATGGTCTCGAGATGAACCTTCTCTCTCATTTGGGTTCCCTCAGGCTGGGTCAAGCCAAATGATGCTTATGAGTTACTCCCATTTTAGTTTGGGGTTTTTGTGGTGCCTAATGAGTATTCTTATACTCACCCCTAAATGGACTTTTTATGCACATGTATTGTGTCTTTTGAAGACCACAAGTCCTTTGATGGAGTCCTAGTTAGACCTGGAGAAGGCAGAGTGTAGTAGCTGGACTTGCCAAGATTTTCACAAGAGCTTGGCTCAGGAGCTTATCGGCTGGTGTTTATCTGCGATCCCCTCCTTCAGAGTAGGTTGAATGATTTTGAAGTTCTCTTTAGATGGGCCCCATATTTCCCCTTTTTGTACTTCTTTTGTACTATGGTTTGGGATAGATGTATGCATGCATTCTAGTTTTTAGTTTATATATATATATATGTATGCACTATTTCATGGAGGTGTATGTGGGAATGTGTGTACAAGTACCTTGGGATAAGGCCTCCCATGTGTGTGATAGCCTACTCGGCACTAGTCTCCATCTCTTGGCCTATTAGAGGTGGTATTGAGGAGTTGTGACTCAAGCCCTGTTGGGTAGGGTTATGACAGAGTGGTATCAGAGGAGGTCCCACCTTTGGGAACTCATAGCGTAGTTAGTCTAGCTGTGTTCTTGGTTTGGGTTGCATAACATCAGTTTTAGGATGTTTTGAGTTTGGATTTTAGGTCAGGGACTCCAGTGTTGGTATGGATGACCAATGTATCCATACACTAGGGCTCTGATAAGCTACCTTTTTACTCGATACATTAGAAAACTGGTCGTAGGGGAATAATGGAACATGCATCATATAGGACTGGGTTTTGGGTTTTCTTGTCCTTGAGTTAGCTCCCCAGATATACACTTTGACTGTGGTGCGTCTTGAATTTGTTCAAGATGTTTACAAAATGGTATATTTCTAGGGTTTCACAGACACTTTTGGTATACGGTCCGATGAGTGATGAGGTCACCTTGTAAGGGCCTGGTCACGAGGCAGGTTCTCTTTCGGTTGTGTAGCTGGTGGAGCCACCACCCGTCGAGCAGCACATTGACTTTACTTCGAGGGTTTGGGTGGATGCATCTGGTCAGACCGAGTCATGTATGGTTCTATTGGTGATGGTTTTGTTCTACATAGCTTCGATTTCATGAGGAAGAGGGATCCTTCTTCCATCGAGATGTGTTTTTGTGACGTGATGAAAACCATGCAGGCAAGTCAATGCCGCCCAAATCAGACAGTATATAGGTGCGATGGTTGAGTCCCTTTGATCTGTGTACATGTGGATTGGTAGCATGTTGGTAGCTGAGGGCCTGGTAAGACCCAGTGTGTGTGTCTGGGTAGGCCTTTGTTGTTCATTGGTTCCCCTACATGCTCGGTGTCAGCTTGTATATGGGATGCTTGAGGAGGTTGTATTGTGGTTCATTGTGGCTTCTAATTTACAAGAAGAATGGAAACTTCCCCTATTAATATTTTCCCTTGTGGCACAATCCAAAACCGTATGAGCGAGTCAGTTCCGCCCAAAGAGGATAATTTCGAGGTGCAGTGGATGAGTTCCTTCGACCTGTGAGTTCGAGGTCAGTTCCGTGCGTTGGTGGTAGTTTCGTAAGGGATTGTAAGACCCAGTGTATACAATTGGGTGAACCTATTTGTTCTCCAGGTGGTGGAGAAATTTTCCTTGAGGTGTTTTAGTTTTGTTGCGTGGTCTTTCATGATGGGATATCTAGTGTCTGATGGAGTTTCCTTAAGGCGAGGAGTACGTCAACCTTTTGAGGTTTGTCATTAGAACTAGTCTCATGAAGAGATAGAGTGTTGAGGTAGTCTTTTCTTTGGCAATGTGTTGGTGTTATGGTTCTTCTTGGTGCATGTTTGTTACAGCACAAGAACCTTTGGTGAGATCATTGGTATGTGAGTCCCAGTAGAGAGCTCAGGTCCTTTCCCTTTTTCTTAGGATTTCTCTTTTTGGGGATGAAAATCCTTAAGTTGGGGAGGATGATGTGACTCGAGTTTTGCCCTGTCAGACTTTGAAATATTTCTACAAATAATTCTAGAGCTAGGTGTAGAGACGACATGCGATTCTGAGGTTCGATGTGTCTAGAATAAATTTTATAAAAAATATTAAGCATTTTTATACTATGCACATGGAGGAAATGGGTTATCTATTAAATTGTGGCTTGTATCAGAAATATGAGGCCACAGTTGCATTCGGAGTGTACCATTTACCCTAGGTGGGGTATAATTTTTGTCAGCGCTAGCCTACTATAGAAAAAGTTATCGAGGGTGTTTTTATAAATAAACTAAATTAATTTATTTTGGACGTCGGATCAAATAACTCCTAAATTAATTATAGGATTGAATTTCTGAGCCCACGGTTGAGTCTAGAATACCGTTTTTATCCTAGGCACGACATAAAGTTATCCATGCTAAGAAATTTGGATGGAGGTCGGAAGTTGGGCTGTTAAGTAGAGGATTTATTTAAAATAAATAAATAAACTCTCTTCTCCTCACCCACCCCTTGCAATTCACACATGTCCCCCCCTCTCCCTCTTTGGTGATGAACCATCCAAAATCAAGCGAATGGAGTATTGTCGATCTCTGATGTTGATGGTGAATGCTCCCAGATCTTACAACAGTAGCTTCAGAGTGCAGATCTGGAGTAGAATCATCAATGTTTTTCCAAGAGGTAGGCGGTTTAGGCTTTGATTCCATCCCCCTTTTTTATGTGTTTTATTTCTTCAATTTGTCATCGAGTCTATGTACATCTAGTCCCAAGGTTTTTGAAACAGGTTTCAGATCTATTTTTGAACCACCAGAGTACTCTCGCTGGTCCGTGGAAGGTCTGGCGGTGTAGGTCTAGTGAGGGGGTAGCGCGGTGGGTTCTAGCGGTGGGGTGCAACAGTTTCAGCTACTAGGCATAATAGTTTTCAGTAGGCTGAGGCAGCGTGGGGCACTGTAGGCGGCGGGGGATGGCATGAGTGAGGCAGCGATGGGCTCCTGGTGGTGGCATGGTGTGATAAGCGGTGGTGTAGAGTGCATGAGGCAGTGACAGACTCGGGAGACGGTGGGGGCCAGCGGTTGGCGCGACGGGCCGGCTGAGCGGGCTAGACCGGCCAGTCCGGATGGTTTTGGGCTGGGGTTTTTATTAAAACCCCGTAACTCTCAATCCAAGGGCCTGTTTTGCATGCCATCTATGGTGACATGACCCTTGCTTAGAGGATGAACTTTTGAGGCCTCTTTGAGGACTTTTTAATTTGGTATCGATGCTTGGGTGAATGAAATGTCCATTTATGAAAATAATAATATATTTATTATTTTTTTGGCAAACCTTGGATCAGACGTATCTCCTATGTTCGATGTCTGATTGATGCACCATCAGCGGAATTGCGGCCCTGACGTAAATGCGGACATTTCAAGACCGATTTCAGGTTATTAAACTCAAATTGTGATGTGGGTCCCATGAGGCATAGTTTGGTTGTTTGTGGTGAAATGTGTCTTTTTTATTGGGTGTCTGTTTTAGACGAATGAGTAGTTGACCCCATGTGTTTTTCCGAGAGGTTCACAACGGTGTGATCCATTTGATGTGTTATAGAATCAAGGTGTGGGCCCCACGAGGACTTTTGTGGTGAATAGTACTATTTTCACTGATTGTCCGTTTTGGGTGAGTAAATAGCCTATAATATGTTTTTTTGCATAGAATGTGATGGTGGCCACAATTTGAGCCTAGGAGATGCGGTGTGTAGGCAATGTCATGTGGATCACTTGAGTTAACGATGTTGAACAGTAGGGTTGTGTGGGTCCCCCTAGTCTCTTGGTGATGTTACTACTAGTTGGGTTGAGAGGTTCTCCCTAGTTTCGGATGGCGACGTTACGACTAGCTGGGTTGAGTGGGTCCCCCTGGTCCTTTAGCAATGAGGTTTTTGTTATCACGCCCCCTTCACCGGACTGTGACCCCTCTTCCACTACTATTAGGGTTTTTAGTATCACGTCCTCTTCACCGGACTGTGACCCCTCTTCGACTTCTTTGAGTACGTGCAGTGTAGGTGCATTCCCAGTTTATAGAGTGAGTTGTCTCAATCTACTTTGACAACAGACTTAGTGGATTTGAAGCATGTGTTTCCCCAAGAGGCCCAAAGCGATCCTCACGTCCCTTTGTATTTCCCTTATGGAGTTCTTAGAATCTATTTGAAAAATATTTATGTGGGCATCGATCCTCTACCCAGGATGGTCCAGTAGGGGATAGATCCCTAGTGAGACTTGGGAGATGACCCTTTAGTTGTGTATCAATATCCGTTCTTTCATCTTTTTGTAGTGTGTTCCACGAGTTACTAGATGGGGTTTGTGGTATCTTTGTGACCAGTAGTACACGATCAATGATACCCTATCTGAGCGATATGATCTCTAGGTTGTCGGATTGAGATCATGATATTTTCCTCAATAGAGTTCTCAGTATCAACATGTCCAACACTACTCGGGTGCTGATCCTCTATGAGATTAGTTGTTTTAGATTCTATTTTTTGTGTGATACCCCTTTCTGTGTTTGGTATTCTAGATAGGGTTTTAGTGTTCCCCCATGGACCTTGGGTGGGATCCCCTACTCAAGAAGCTGGAGGTAGTTTAGTCACTGGGTGACTTCTTCTGTGGTGTTGTCCATTGAGCATTCCCTCACAGACAGGTATCAAGAGGGTTGTCTTGGTTGTGCCATTTGTTAGTTTTGCCGATGGAGTGACATCTCTCGATTGAGTTCCATCTAGGATGGTGTGGTTGGATCATCCACTTCGATCTTTCGATGCTTTGTCCCATTTGTTTCGTGATCTATTAGAGATAGCTTGGCTCTTGTTGTTGTCTATGAGGTTGGTACCTCATGAGATTGTTGTGAGTGTTGTGTTGGAACATCGAGTCATTTACTATGGAAAATCTATGGTTAGGACCATGAGACTTGGGATTTGAGTATATCTTGGTGTGTTCTGGGTGTCCCTGTGACATGTGTCATTTTGTTTACATGCTAGGTACTTCGAGCTGACTAGTCGGGTATTTCTAAGGATGGTATTGAGATGGAGCCTCTCTCTCATTTGGGTTCCCTCAGGCTGGGTCAAGCTAAATGATGCCTATCAGTTACTTCCATTTTGGTTTAGGGTTTTTGGGGTTCCAACTGATTATTCTTATACTCACCCCTGCATGGTATTTTCCTTCACATGTCTTGTGTAGACTAAAAGTCTTTATACAAAGTCACAGTTGGACCTAGAGAAGGCAGATCGTAGTAGCTAGAGTGACCCGAATTTTCACCAGATCTTGGCTGGGGAGATTACCGGTAGGTGTTTGTCAGTGATCCCCTCCTTCAGAGCAGGTTGGACGCTTTTGTAGTTTTATTTTGGTGGGCCCAATATTTTCCTTTTTTTTACTTCTGTTGTACTCTAGTTTGGGATAGATATAAACATGCATTCTAGTTTTCAGTTTTTATATATATATATCTCTACACTATTTCATGGAGGTGAATGTGGGTGTGTGCCTACAAGTACCTTGGGATAAGGCCTCCCATGTGTGTGATAACCTACTCAGCACTAGTCGCTAGCCCCTAGCCTATTGGAGGTGGGCTTGGGGAGTTGCAACTCAAGCCTTGTTGGGTCAGGTCGTGACATGTAGGAATCATCCACACCTCAATATGATGCACGGTGTGACCGATATGACTCAAAGTGCATTTTTTTATTCAAAAATGACATTAATTTTAATAAAAAAAACTACTAACATACTCAAAAATGATAAAACACATTTATATTGTTTTGGTACTTTAGGAAAACGATCCATAAGTCATTTCTGATGTGTAGGAATCAGTCACACCTCATGTAGACTCACAGTGTGACTGGTATGACTCAAAGTGTGCCTTTTTATTCAGAATTTACATTAATTTTAGAAAAAAATCTAACATAATCTATAATAGTGTTTTTTATGTATCTGTGTTATAAATTTTATTTCATTTAAATTTAGTATTTGTATCTTATTTTTGGTAATTTTTGTTTTTGTTTCTAGTGATGTAGTGTGTTGTTACAGTGCACTACATGCCCTCTTTTTGGTGCTATAGAGTGCTGTAGTATCACACTACTGTTTTCCCCTTTATTATCACTACTAAATATGATGATAAAGGATCCCTTTATCAGTGCTTCTAAAAGCACTGATAAATATCCATTTATCGGTGTTTTAAAAAGTGCTGATAAAGATAGACTTTATCATCACTTGTAGAAGTTCCAATAAAAGATCCTTTATTATCACTTTTTAAATCATTTATAAAGTAATGTTTATCTATGATTCTAAAAGTGCTGATAAAGATATATTTTTTCAGCACTTGTAGAAGTGAAGATAAAGGAATCTTTTTCAACTCTACTAAAAGTGTTGATAAATGATCTATTTATCACCACTAAATAAAAGTGTTGAAAAATGGTGTCTTTTATCATCAATTTTAAAAGTGATGATAAAAGTATGCTTTATCAGTGCTTTTATTTTCACTGATAAAGCTACACTTTATACGCACTTTTATAGTGCTGATAAAAGCCTTGTCATTTTAACTGCACTGAGGTAGTCAGTACTTTTCTAGCATTGATAAAGGCCTATTCTAGCACTGTTAAAGTCATGTTTTTTAGTAGTGGCTCATAAAACTATATAAGATAACCTAGGGAATACATAGACAAAATGGGTGAGCTAAAAATCCTAGTAAGGGAATAATCATGATACATAGCATAACATATGAGTCAGAAGGAATAACTTGATATCATAAAATACAAGGATCATGAATAATCATAGGGGTAATAACTTAAAAAACATGGAATTATAAGATCATGGAAATATAAGAATGTGGTAGAAATATAAGACATGACATAAGGATAAGTTAAGGCTAACCACTAAGACAACATTACATGGTGGACAGAGTCTCATCATGGATTATGTTTACTCTCTAAACCCATAAATACCGTCCTAGGATATAAAAATGTTACCCAATGCATTGGAGTGCTATCTAAGAACACCCATCATAACATGTACTTGATCATGTGTGCAAAAAATAGAAATCAAACGTAAATCATAAATATAATAATTACCCATGGAAATAAATGGGTTGCATAATCTTGCCTCATATCACAATAAAAGGATATTTTATAAAAAATCCAAATAGAATAATGAATTACATATTCTAGACGTTAATATCTGAATAAATAATCACAATTCTCTAATTTTGTGTTCACTTTTAAAAAAACCATGAGAAAGGGTAGGGGATTGGTTATAGAAATGAACCTTTAAAATAGTGTTTTAATGAATCAGTTAAAGTCTTTTGAAGAATGAATGAACATCCCTAAAATATTCCTTTATTTAATGAAATCATTAATGATAATAAATAATTCAAAAGAGTGTAACATAAAAGGATTAAGGGATATAAAAGTTCCCCTTAATCATGTTTGATTTTAAATAAGGCACTTGAGAAATGATCTTAAGGAATGTATACTGTAATGACCCAAAATTTTGAATAATATTTTGTTTCCTAAAAATTTATGTCTTACTATGTCGTAATCAATAAAAATATATAAGTATAAATGAAATGTGATCATCTGGTTTTGACCGTTATATGACCATTGGTTAATATGACCGTTGGAAATAATAATAATTTCCTAACATTATACTTATTGTTTATAAATTGAAATGATAATGGGTAATTAATGAAAAAAGAAGAGTTGATGGCCACATCCAGTATAATCAGGCTGTAAAAAGATCATTTTTTGAAGATTAGGAAGGAGATAGCATCACTGGGATTTGTTCTTTACCAATCCCAAGCCAAGCTTCAACATGTTAATCTTGAATGAAATCGCATACGGGAGAAGTTCATGTTGATAAAAATCACCACTCGAACAATGTTGTCTGAGACTCCCCAAGATTCTACCACCATTTCACACCTTAACCTTAGGTCATATGTGGGTGTAATAAGGGGTTATCTAACAAGGCCTTAGTTACTTTGTGTAATCCATTTTTATAAATAAAATTGTTATTATGGTAAAATAAACATTATTTTTGAATTTTAAATGTCAAAATTAATCTAGGATGAATTTTTAGTATTTTTCAAAGAAGTTTCATATTATTTATGAATATTTAAAAAAAGAGTATTTTAAAATATTTTTTTACGTTAAATAATTGATACTGTGAAATGATTTTCAAAAAATAGAAATATACGATTGTCATCAGTAAGAAATTAAGAGTTTGATAAGGTCAACTTAATTTTTGGTGAATAGTAACTTATGAATATTAATATTAACCTTATGAATAGTAATATTACTAATGTAATAGTAACCTCACTTGGTAATGTGATATAATAGTATAGGTAAATAACTGTTTTAGAAATTATTTGTTTAGTATTAGTATTTTTCGAGTAAATAATGATTTTACTTAAAATTAAATTTCTCATATTTAGAAAATTATTTTTTATAAAATTGAGTTCATTTTTTAATTCATAACATCGATATTAGGTTAGGGTGAATTTATGATATTTTAATAAAATGTTTTTTTTCAGTGAATAGTAAAAATATAGTTTTTGAGTTTTTAGTATGTTTTATGACATCATAATGATGTAATATGTAACTTAAAATTATTTTAATGTGGATTAAAATATTATATGAGGTTCCCCAAGTGGCCAAAACCATGGGAAAATACCATGGTAAAGCCCATGGTTTTGTAATTACCACTGATGAGGTGTCCTAAAAAATGAATAAAAAAATCCCTCTCTTTTACTATAAATACCAAGACATTACTTCATTTATATTCATTCCAAATTCATCCTCCACTAATTTATACTAATTATACCTCCTAAGGAGTCCCACCAATGTGTCATCAATCCCTAAAGTTCCCAATCTTATAGTTTTAGAAGCTACTCTTCAAGGTAAGGGAATTCTCAACTTCTCTTTTCCTTTAAAGTCCTCTTTTATGTGGTATGTATTTCAAATTTCCATACCATGTTATTATTTACATTTTATTATATACCAATAATATATTATGAGCCTTTTAGGAATGGTTTACCCCTGTACCCTATCTTTTTAATGTTTTATAAAACCGTGTTTCATACCCGTTATGCTGCAGAATTTTCATCGCAAAATATCTCTCTTTTTCTCAAGAAATTATTTTATTTTATTTATGTGAATACCTAAACCTTTTTAATTTAAAAAATTATTAATAAATAATTAAAAATTATTTATTTTATTCTGTAATTTACATACATAAAATCCCCATTCCCTTTATGTGGGTTATAAATGACATAATAATCATGTTTTTAATCACTTTTTAAAATGCCATGATTTTGATATGAAACCCATTTCTTTTATTATTTATGGGTTATTTATAAAATGTTTGATTATTATCTATGTGGATCACATGAAAATAAATACATATTAAGGGTACACCTTGATATCTCTCCAATTCATTGGGTAAAGAAATTAATCTCTAGAGATGACAAGTTTTATGATACCTTGGTGAATAACCTTGGTAATTTTTATGACACCTTGGGGATGGACCTCAGTGATATACTTATGAATGTATAAATTGAATGTTTTAGAAAAAATTTAAAGTAATTATTCAAGTTATTATTGTTATCATATGCCTCTTTCTCATTCCTTTATGAAATTACTCATGTTCTTATTGATATTGCTCAAGTTCACATGTAAATTGTTTCACTTGTTTTCTCTTACTAGGCCTTCTGCTCACTCTTTAATTTTATGTATGTCCCCAGGTTATGAGATGTATTAATTGAACATAGTATAAACATTTCAATAATCCTTTCAATAGGATTAAAATAATGTTATATGTTTTCATGTATTATGTACCCTATTTCCAAGACACTAGACTTTAAAGATCCTCTATTTGTAAAATGTAATGAAAAGTTATGTAATAACAAGGTGGGATGCCATAGTTGGTATCAAATTATAGTTTAGTTATTTTTGGAAATTAGGATATGAAATATTTAGTAGGATCCCTATAGAAAAATTTAAATATATGAAAAATTTCTGGTAGTTTGGTGAAGTATTAAGTCAGTGGTTTCTGAAAAAATAAATCCTTGTATAGATACGAACAAGTGGATGTGGATCTAACACAAATGTATCTAAGGATAAAACCCAAAAAAAATTCTTTGAGTTAGACTCGAACAAGAACTGGTGGATGATAATGAGCCTTGCTGTACTCTCAATTTGACATTCATGGGGGATATTTTTAGTTAATCATAATCTTTTTATAAATCATTATGAAGTATTTATAAAAAAATGTAATTGTTGTTAAAGAATAAAATATTTATGCATGAAGTTTTAAGACATAAAATTAAATAAAATAAGTTTCTCACTAAGGTTTTATTCTTTTAGAAAATGGTGGGAAATAGTAAGAACCATGAAAATGGTGACCCCAATTGACCATGCATTGATGGCCCTTTAATGGAATATAGAATGGAAACTTTCATTAGAATGATGATCCAAATGACTTAAGTTATAGAGAATAACTTGAATCAAGCTAAGAGACTAATTTCACCATGAAGGGAACAAATTTATATTAAGTCCTTTATGCATCAATAACCACCAAATTTCAGTGGATCTACCAACCCATTTATTATTGAATAGTGGATCAGCTCTTTTGAAAAGATCTTTTCTGTACTCCATTGTTCATAACAAGAGAAAGTCACCCTGGCTGTTTACCGTTTAGAGGAAGAAGATGATTAGTGGTGGGAACTAATTAAAAAATTTAGGCCAAGATGGGAGATTAAATATATGCAGTGGGAAGAGTTAAAAGGGATCTTATTCAATAATTATTTCCCTCATTCGATGAGAATGAAAATAGAGAAGAAATTTCTCGAGCTAAAGTAGAAGGAGAATGAATCAGTGGGAAGTTACGAGATGAACTTCACAAGGCTTTCAAGTTACACCTATATCTTTTAAATATATCCTAATGGGAAGGTTGATATATTATTTTGTGGACTAAGAACTCATTTATAGAATAATCTAGCCAACCGATACTATGATAACTATGAGGAAATCGTGCAGAATGATATGAAAGCCAGATTGGATTTCGGTGACACGTAGTGGTCTCAAAAATCCAATGAAAATAAGAGATCAATAGAGCCAATATTTTTGAGGATATTTGATCATAGAAGAGGTGGAAAGAATTTGGAACTTCCCATGTGTAATAATTATGGGAAGAAACATTCAGGGAACTACTTTCTCAGGAGAGGGAAGTGCTACAAGTGTGGAACATATGGCCATATCACTCAGAATTTTCATAGCGAGGTGAAAACTCAACTTCCCAACACTAAAGACAAGGGGAAGATGGTGCATTCCCTACCTGAAGTCCAATTATTTAAGTGTGGATATATTATACACTTTTCCAATCATTGTCCAAATACGAGGAAAGTGGAGGGGAATCACCATTAGACTTAGAATAGGCCAAGGGAGCAAGTTCATTATTTTTCTATCATGAAGACTAAAGTTGAAGCTCCAAACAACATGGTAGTAGGTACTCTTATTGTTCTCTCAATGCTAGAGAGTAATTTGTTTGATTCTGATTCTATGCATTCCTTTATTTCCTCCAATTTTTCAAAGAATTTAGAATCAACCCCTGAATTTCTAAAAGTAGAGTTATCAATCAATACTCCTGGTGGGATTATCCAAGAATAATAAGTGTTTAGAAACTCTAGTATTTACTTTATTGAGCACAATATTATCATAAATCTAGTATTCATTCCCATGATGGAATTAAACATGATACTAGGGATGGATTGGATCTCAAAGTATAATACTAAGATCAAATGCAGAATCAAGGAAATATTAGTAGTCTTGAATGGAAAACCTATAACTATATTTAAAGGGGAGATATCTCGACCAAAGTTTTCTCTATAAGAGAAACCCATAGTCTTTTTTATGGAGTTGATTGGTGAAGATGAAGAAGGAAATGACAATATAAAAATATAGGATGTCCCCATCATTCATGAATACATTGACGTATTTGACGAGGAGTTTCCCAGACCTCCCCTAGAAAGAGAGGTAGAGTTATCCATTGAACTTGTACCTGGATCTCATCTAATATCAAAGACCCCATATAGGATGTAAAATGTGGAGTTGGTGGAATTAAAGAAACAAATCTAAGATATTTTGGAAAATGGGTTTATCCGACCAAGTGTGTCTTCTTGGGGAGCACCTATTCTCTTTGTGAATAAGAAGGATAGATCAACACAACTATGTGTTGATTACAGAGAAATGAACATGATCACTATAAAGAACAAATACCCTCTTCTAAGAATTGATGACTTATTTGACCAACTTTTTGGGGATCAATTATTCTCCAAGATTGATCTTCAGTCGGGTTATCATCAATTGAGGGCGAAGAAAGAATATATTTCAAAAACTATCCCCCGATCAAGATATGGGAATTATGAGTTTGTTGTTATGCCCTTCATCTTGACTAATAAACCTTATATTTTTATCTTTTTGATGAATAGAGTCTTTAGGGACTACCTTGATAACTTTTTGGTAATTTTTATTAATGATATTCTAGTATATTCCAAAATTAATGAGGAGTATGAGGATCATCTAAAGGTTATTTTAAAAACTCTATGAAATGAGAGGCTTTTTGGAAAGTTCAAAAAATGTGAATTTTTGTTACAATAAGTTTCTTTATTAGGGAACATTGTAATAAATGAAGGAATCTTAGTTTATCCTAAAAAGACAAAGGTTGTAGAGGAGTGGCATCATCCTAAAACAGTAACTGAGATTCTTAGTTTCCTTGGTTTAAAAGGATATTATAGGAGGTTTGTGAAAAAAATTTCATGACTTTATAATCCATTAATCAAGTTAACTTGGAAAGGGGTCAAGTTCATCTGGGCAAATGAGTGTGAGGAAAGTTTCCAAGATCTGAAGAAGATATTGGTTATTACACCCATGTTAACTCTTCCCTCAATCGAATAAGGATTTTTTATTTTTAGTGATGCATCTATAAAAGGTATTGGGTGCATCCTAGGTCAAAAGCACACAAAAATAAAAAAAATTATATATATATATATATATACTAAAATAGAAAATTAAACTATAAAAATATAATTACATATATAAAAAGGATGGAAGATTGAATCTGAACAACACACAGTTCAGTGGTAAACACTGTGCCACTGTCACCATTTTGTTATGGGTTTGAGCCTCACAGACTCACTGGATGTGATGGACCATAAACCAACCTGTGGGATATACCTTTTCTAAAAAGATATGAAAAATAATTTTTTAATAATTTTAATGTTTTTAATGTTTTTAAAATAGAAATTTTTATTTATACTTATTATTTTTAATATAAAAATATTCACAAACATACAAAAAATAAAATAAAATAAAAAGACTATGAAAAAGATAGGTTTCCACACAAAAAGTGATTAGTTTAATGTTGTTAGATTAACATAGCCCCCCAACTTATTAAGTATTGTATTTTTTTTAGTTTAGGTCAATAAAATCCTCCTCAGTTTCATGTTTATGGTATGATTCTGTGAATGGATTTATCCCATTACCAATTACCTTAAATATGTTAGCATTAGTGGTATATTGAATCTCTATTTCCCCATGAGGGTATACATGATACATAATGGAGGACCCTGACCATTTTGAACTTAAATTCTTTAGGTGTAAAAGGAGTTTGGTACTGTATATAAGCATATATTTTCCTATATTTAAGTGTTTCACTTTAATATTCCTAGATTGGTAGACTAGAACTCTATCTTTATTGATCCTTGAATTTTCATAAGCCTCAATTCTAAGTTCCACAAGTTTATTAAGGTCTATTTTAATATTTATTATAGCTATGTAAATGTCAAAATTTAGTTTCTTGATTTCCCAAAAATCATTGTTCTTGATTTCAACTAGTAAATGGAAAGATTTACTATAAAATAACCGATATGGTGAAATACCAAGGATGGTTTTGAATGTGGTCTAATATGACTAAAGCAAATACAATTTCTTCATAGACTAATGTTTCGTAGAGGTTTTGATATTTTTTCAATAATATACTTTATTTTAATATTCTACAACTTATATTGATCATTGGTTTGAGAGTGATAGGATATAGACACTTTGTGAGAGATCCCATACTTGGACATGAGTGTTGAGAAGGAAAAATTAAAGAAATGGGTTACATGGTCACTAATGATAGCCCTAGGAATTCATAATCTATAAAATATGTTTTATTTGATGAATAAAATAATTGTTTTATTGTCATTGGACTTGTTATTAATAGGATCAACCCATTTAGAGATGCAATCAATAAATAACTGGATGTAGAGATATACCCTAAAGTTTAGTAAGGGTACTATAAAATCAATTTTCTAAAAATCAAATATTTCTAAAATAAGAATGGGATTATAAATAGTTTGATTCCTTTCAGTGATAGATCCTAGTTTTTGACACCAATGAAAAACATTGATAGAGCACTAGAATGTGTTCATAAGTTGCATAATAAAGTGGAGAAAAGGAAGGTTTTTCACACAAGTGAAAAAAATTTGTGAACATGTAAAAAGTTTCAAGAAAGTAGTGATCCAAGGACACCTCATGAAAATATGGAAAAAGCATGGGTTTCATGAACATTTGGAAATTTCATGAAATTCAGAGTATCATGAATAGATGTGAAAATGCATGAAGTTGATAAGTTCCATGTGGAAAACATTGGCAGAGGCAACAAGTTTTTTGGAAGCTTATATGAATCGACTATGTTTCTGAAAGTTACGCAAAGATGGATTTGGGAGAAAATGATCTTCCAAGTTCCATTAAAGGTTGGTGGAAAGTGTGTAAGTTCTATAATGTGTTTTAATGCCAATAAATATGGATCCATCCACCTTATTTGAATTGATAAAGCCTTAAATAATATTTTAAGGATCTGAATTCCTAAAAGAGTTGTGTGAACATATTTTTTATAATATTAAACACAAAAATTAGTTAAAGGAAGAAAGGTGATTGTGTCAACTTGAACTAGTGAGTTTATCTAAAGTTTTTTGTGTTTCATGGAAGTGGTGAGTTTCATGAAATTAAAAAATATTATGAAGAGTTGGTAAGCTGTGTGAAAGGTTTCAAAAGTTTGAGTAAAAGCATAAATTTTATGAACCAATGAAGAATTTACTATAAATATTTTGGTCAATTGGGATTCACCGGTAGGATGAAAAAGGAACTTCATGAAACACTTATTGTGGTGTAAATTATATTGGTTCAAGAAATGAAAGGATATATACTAAAGGAATAGTGAGTAAACTTTATTAGAGAGAGCGGTGAGTTTTCAACATGTGACTAGTAGTGAACCAAGGGGTAGTGATTATGATTTGACATTTATAATAGTAGTACACTATAATGGATTTAGTATATTGAAACCTTTACTTTGTATTCTCCTCAAACTAGCTCAGTTGTGTATACCAAGTAAAATTGTTTTGTCCCATGCATGTTTTCATTTTTTTTATACATTGGTATGGGAAGGAGAGAGAAGAGTGTCTAGTTTAAATATGAAACAATATCAAGAAGGGAAATTGGTTTTATCCAACATACCCTGATTGACCCCCCTATAAGGTATTTAACCTGGTGGGGCCAACACAATGGGGGGAAATTTTAACTTATAGAAGTTAAAGACCAATAAATAGGAATTTTACTTGAGATTGAAGTTGATCCAGTTCCATAGATATTTTTCGAAGAAGAACCGACTTTGGTTACATAAGAACCATGGAGGTCTGGTAAGATTTTTTAGGGTATGGAGAGAAAATAATTTCTTATAGAAAATTGTGGTGAAGTAATATTCATAGATGAAGAACCTACTAACTACCAAGAGGACATTAGGAGTTCTAAATCTGAGAAATGTTTAAATACCCTATAATCTAAAATAGACTCCATGTATACTAACCAAGTTTGGATCTTGGTTGATGCACTTGATGGGGTGAAACCCATAGTGTGAAAGTGTTTTTTTCTAAAATAAAAATAACATGAATGTAATAGTTTAGACCTATAAATATTATATTTTAATGAAGGGTTACAAAAATATCATGGTATTGGCTATAAAGAAACATTTTCTATAGTTGTGATGATAATGTCAATTTGGATATCTCTTTTCATGGAAGGTCATTATGATTATAAGATGTATAAAATAGATTTAAATACCATTTTTCTTAACAAGAATTTATTTGTGGACATATGTATTGAAGTTTTGAAAGTTATAAATAAGAATGCTAAGGTTTTCAAGTTACAATGGTCCATTTATGGGTTAAAGAAAGATTTATAGAGTTAGGACATGTATTTTTAAGATGAAAGAAAATATTTTGGATTCATCATGAATAAAAATGGTTCTAATGTACAAGTGGGTTAGTGGGAGTGTTTTGGAATTTATAATATTTTATATAAATAGAATACTACTTATCAAAAATGATATCCCAACATTACATTATGTAATGGTGTGGTTAGGAAAATGATTCTCGATGAAATATATGAGTGAAGTAACTTACATAATGGTTATCAATAACTACATAGATAGATCAAAGAAGTTTTTTAGACTGAGTCAAAACACATATATTGGTAAATTGGTAAATTGGTAAAGTGGTTTACAATAGAAAATTCCAATAATGGATCTTTACTAATATTTCATGGTATTAATCTTAAAAAGATTCAAGGTCCATCTAAATATTCAGAAAGTATTTATAGGGTTCCTTATACATCCATCACAGGATCTATCATGTGTTTCATGTTATATACTCAACCCAATTTTGCTTATGTTTTTATCATAACAAGTGGATACCAGTCCAATACTAGTGAGATTCAATGTATTGTTATCATAAACATCCTTAAGTACTTAAGGAGAAGTAAGTATATGTTATTAATCTTTAAAGGAGAATATGATCTCATTGTAAAGGGTTACAATGATGTTATCTTCTAATATAAAAAAGTTGATATGATATATCAATATTATTTTGTGTTCTTCCTCAACGGTGGAGATATTAGTTAGAAGAGTTCCAATAATCCACTGTAGAGGAATTGAGAATAGAGGATGTGTACAATGATACATCGGATGCTATAAATGATGCTGTTTGGATCAAGAATTCCATCACAAAACTTGGGGTGGTTTCTAGCATTGAGGAATAAATTGAGATTTATTTTGACAAAAATGAAGTTATTGCTTAGTCCAAGGAACCCCAGTCTCACTAAAGAACCAAAAACATCCTTCCAAAATACTTTCTAATTTAATATGTAATTGAGAGGGCTTATGTAAAAATATACTGGGTGGTTATGTATATTAATGTATAAAATCCTTTTACCAAACCATTAATGTCTCAAAAGAATGAGGGTCATGTTTAATCTCTTAGTATTAGATACTTAAGGGATTGGATGTAATATTAATAAAATGTATCGTGGTTTAATAATAAAGGAAATCTATATTTATCATTTATTCATGTGTTATATATATATTACATGAATATTAGAATTATAATATCCCCTCAAAGTATGATGTTGAGTTTTTCATAACCAATTATAATCTTGAAGTATTATGATTTGTAATTATACGTCAAGATTAGCATGCGTAGATTATTTTATTTGATACAAAGAGTAGACTTATGAGATAATAAGTAGAGACTAATTATCTGGACTAAAACACAAAATTATATCACAAATAATTTCATACAATAATTGATATACTTAAGGGTGTACACGTCTTATAAATCTTCATTACATGAGGTTGGAAAGAAGCTTAGCATGTAAAACTTAATAATTTGATACCTTTATTACACCAGCCTCAAGGATGAGCTAATTAGATGATCATTGGGTATGTTTATGATCATTTCATTAGTTGATGTTACCAAAGATTGGATTTTTTTCACTTTTATTACTAGAAATGGAATATGAGACTTCTATTGAGTGTTTTATGTTACACGTTTCCGTGATTAGATAAGTTACATGTGATGTATATCTATTATAATGATTGGTATATGATGTAGTCATTATGTATGATCGATAATCTTTGAGAATATATAATATATGGGTTTCTCTATACTATATTAACATGTTATATGTCTAGTGATCACTCGATGTCATAGAAAAAGGGATTATCTAACCATAAATATAATGTATATGATACATCATATAGTGAACATGTTTGTATGGATAAATGAGTATGTTTGATCAATATTATAACAAAACCCTTTGTATCTTGAATAGAAATGAATTTTTTTTAGAGTACACTCATTTCTTACATTAATGAATTATGAAATTCATATTTTTTAACAACACTACAAAGGATTGTAGGGTCACACTGTTTGTCCATGACTAAATTTTGGAAAAAGTGTTTAATCTAAAATTAAGAGAGTTTGATAAACCATATCCAAATGATTTTGGATAGATTCACAAATATTTTTTGAAGTTTTTTATAAATTCCTAATGGGATTTAAGATAAAATGGTATATTGTTGGATATGAACTAAAATGGATGAATAATATTGTATGATTAAACTTGGGTAGTAATCTATGATATGTATTAATGCATATTTTAGACAATGATATAGTTCTATCTTTATAAACATGTTTTTTAGTCATATGATATATGATATTAGGTGTATTGTTACTTACACTTCTTCCAAATGATTCAATCATCTATTATAAATCATAGATATTATTTATTACAATGAATAACGTATTATGATCATTGAGACACTGAATGATCATAACACTCCAACGTGCATGTGTTTTGCTAATGAAATTTGAATACCAAGAATTGGTAGCCAATGTTAAACTCTCTTAATTAAATCAAGGAATCCAATATAAGTATTGGATCCTATTATTGGGTAAGTTAGGGGATTATTTCTTGAAAATAAAAATCTCTCTTCCTTCTCTATTCTTTATTTATCTTTGAGGAGAAAGATATAACATGCCTTTAAAATCTGAGGGGTACTCTCATAGCACATGAGTATTATAGTGGTTGTTGTACAACATATGTAGGTAAAATTCATTAGGTTTTCAAAAAATTATCTCAATAAAATAGACTCAATTGAGATACATTAATATGGGATCTTTTGGACAAGAGGTAAGCCTATTTATATTATGTTCTTTATTTTCATATTAAATTGATGATGATAGATTTAGATGTTTATTTGGTTTCTTCCAATGTTATGATCATGAGATATTCCTAAAAACCCATTACTTATATCGTGATATCTCTTATTAGGATAATCCAATGAAGTTATTGAATCATAGAGACAAAATTCTATGCAACATCAAAACTCACCTTGTCAAAGTAATTTGAAAAAACCATAAGTATAAAGAAGAAACATCAAAGCCTAAGGAGGAAATGAAATAAAAGTGCCCTAATATATTTTTATCAAAGAGTTTGAGTTGAAATTTCAAGGATGAAATTTATAAATGGGGGATAATGTAATGACCCATAATTTTCAATAAGAAAATTTTCCTCTCAATATATATTTGTGTTATATTTTGGTATAATGTCTAATATAAGTTACATGAAATGAATAATAAAGACAAACATAATTTTTCCATCATTATAAAACATTACATATGAAGGATAAAAACAATCAATAAGATTAAAAATAATACAATGTAATGGTAAACATAAGTAAATAACATAATAATAATTTGTAATTATTGTGCATCGCGGTCTCCTAGATTTATCGCAGATGTGAGAAACACTATAAAAAGAAAAAAACTATTAAAAAAGATTCATACTTTATAAATAGAATGTAAATAACCTTGAGAGAAAATTAAATGAATTAATAATGATAAAAATAATATGAATTTATAGGATGTGAAAAATTATATGACCATTGAGAATATGACCGTTGTAATAGTAAACTAATTGTTAGAATAGTAATTTTATCATTATAATAGTAAATTAGACATTAAAATATTAAAATAATTTCTAGGTACCTTATGAAATAACAATATAATAAATTTATATCATATAATAATTAAATAAAATATTTCAATATGTTAAAATAAGTTTTTTATATTAAGATAGTATAATTAAATTTTTGGTAAAACATGTATGTTTTTTCAAAATTCATTTTTATGTTAAAATTAAAAATTAAAAATAGAAATTTATTTTCATTATAAAAATATAAAACTCTAATTATTTATATATAAATAATAATATAATTTTATGAAAACAAAAGTAATTTTTTTAAGGTTCAAAAAATATATCGCGTTATAAAAATTAGTTTTTTTCAATAATTAAGGAATTTGTTTAAAAATTAAATTTCACATATTTAGAAAAAAATGATAAAATGTATTTAATTTTTTTTATTCATGGCATAAAAATTTTATGAGGGTTAAGTTTTGGTATTTTTAATGAATAGTAAAATATTATATAAATATCATATTTTTTTAATATTTATGTATGGATATGTTTTGGTGTTTATAGAAGTTATATGAACATTATAACATCCCATTTACTATTAATTCTCAAGCCTCTTATAAATACCACCCAAATTATCCTCACACCACAAGCTTATTATATTTCTAAAGTTTTTCAAAATTCTTTACCTTATCCCTCTTATCCATATTGGAGGGTTTTAGCCTCATCGATATACTTCCATTTGAAGTCCTAAGTTTATTATCAAAGGATTCATCCCAAAGTGTAAGGTAAGAACTTATAGTCATTTTCTTTCCTTCACATTTCTTTATTTTAAAAAAATTGTGTGTCCTTTTTGGGTTGGATTTCAGTGGTAGTTTGAATTTTTGGGTTTGCAAAACATGGGTCATTTTGAGAACCAATATTTGGATTAAAATTATTAGAGTTGTAATGTATTAAAGAGATATTTTTATGTGGATTGAGGTTTAATAGGCATCTTGGGTGCTCGGGTGAATCTCATGAGATTTGGGTTTGAGTTAAATTTTTTTAAAGGGTTTTTACCATGGTTCATGTTTTTTCATGCATGGTTTGGGAAAACCCATATAGAACCATGAATGTGTGATTATTTCTAGTTCATTTTGTTCATGCATGGGTTGTTTCCAGAGTTGGATCATGGTTTAGGGAAAACCATATGGGTTTTAGGGTAAAATGTGTAGGCTTCGTTTGACTTCGAGATAGAACATGGTTAGTACATGATTAGATATAAACCATAAAAAACATATAATTTATTTATTTAGTGAATTTTTATAGTTATTTCATGGTTTTTAAACCACATAGAAAAACCATGAAATTTTTATGGCCATAGATTGTAAAGGTTGCACAGTTGGTGCATAGTTTGGAAAAACATGCATCCAAATTGTGAAAATTATTGAATTTATTAAATATTGTGAAAAGGAAATTTCCCCCCACAAGATTTTAGATATATCCCCAATTTATATTCTCCCCAATATTCATAGATTAGGGTATTCTTATCCACATATCCTTCCTTTTATTCCCATCAGATTTGAGGTATTTTCAGGCTGGTTCTTCAGTATTCAATGCGTGATTCTCTCCCTCTCCTATTTTTATCATTACCCTTTTTTATATTTTGATTTTGGTTGTCTTGGATAGATATTTGAGAATTTATTCCTCTATATCATAGTAAAATTTTCTAATTATCATGAGGCTTTTGATATGGCATGAATAGAGGATATCCTGGGATGATTTCTTCATGTTGTTTCATTAAGTTTTGATAAAGGTACATCACCATATGATTTTTTAATATATTAAGTAAAATAAATGAAAATAACTATTGAATTGATGTTTTGTGACATGGATTTTTCATAGGATAGTGTTAGGAGTACACCATGGACCTTCTGTGGGTATTGGGTTGTAGTTTCGGTGTGATGAGGTAGCTCGATGAGAATTTAGGAATTATTCCAAATTGAATTGATTATATATTAATTATAAATGTTTATAATTTACTTTAATAATTAATTATAAAATTTTTATAATTAATTATTTGTGATGTTGTGGCGAGGGGTAGGATCCAGGTAGATGTTAGAGGTTGGACGGGATTGGACAGTGATGGTTAAACTGCTTTAAAGTATGGTAACTCTATAAGTGGGTTAGGTATTCCTTATGAATTTCATCTATGGTATTATTCTTGATTTATGTATTATGTTATATGCGTAATTTTTTCACCTTTAATGATTGATATTTTTAAATTAAGTTTTTTAACTAAAATGATATATATATGGATGGAATGAAAAAAGATTCAAGGACCATTCCAGAACCTTGTTCAATAGCTTGACATCTTGGACACCGATGAAAAATATTATCATTATAATTATGTTCCTTCAGATATATGAACCCCATGATGGGTGTAAATTAAAAAAATTAATGATACATAGTTCTACATATCATTGGTTCGTTCCCTTGAGGCCACCTTGTAGTAGTGATCGATGGACTTAGATTGTTTGGTGTTAGTATGTCTTTAGAGAACCTTGAGAATTTTTATAGCCTTTGGAAAAGTTTATGAGAGAGTTGAGTGAGTGTTCTACCCCATTTGTACTTGATCACCTGGGTAGGATTCCTTTTATAGGTGATGGATAATTTGGGTGTGCGAGGACCAACCTAGGGTGACTTAGAAGGGGGTGGACTTGAGGTCATCTTCCTTGTGTGACACTGGTGTGGGATTGTATACAAGGCCTATGAGTCCATGTTATGATTATGATAATGCTAAGATATTTTATTCCCTCTAAGTGATGGATGTTGATTTGAGATATAGGAATGGGATAAAGAAACCCATGTGGGGTGACTATGCTAGATGAGGCCAATGGGGCTCAAAGGGTGACCCAGTGATACGTTGACCCAAGAGAGTGTGTGTGCAGATGTGGATATAGATTATCATGGGTGTCTCCTTAGAAAAAAAAAATTGTTTGCATGATCCTAATATGTCAATGGTGATGGTTAAATTCCATGCACCTAAGAGGATGAACCTTGTTATGTGTGATGGGTTTGGGCGGTAGACTGACCCGCATTATGATTATAGGAGTTATTTTCAAGATGGATGCACTTCCCTCTAATATGTGTATGTTTTATATGGATTTCTTAGGGTATTACATAGGAATTTGAATTTTTTTATTAATAATATAATTCCTTGGTAAATCCCCTTGGATTCAGCTTGATTCTTATCCATTTAGAATGTCTTAGGAAATCCCCTGGGATTTATCCATGATTCTTATTGATATAGAACGACATTGTAAATACCCTTGGATTATGTTTTGAATACTATTGATATATAATTCATTGGTAAATCCCCTTGGATTAAAATTTTTGGACTACTAATATATAATTTCCTCAGAAATACCCTCGAATTTGGATTTATACCTCATGTTTATGCAATTCCTAAGATACTACCATGGATTCGGCCACTGAGCCTAGAACTATTTGACTGTATAGGATTAATTCTTAAGAATCAATGCCTACACCTTCCATTATATGTAAATTATTCCTAATACTTATTATAGAGGTTAAATTACATGCTCATAGATACTTTATCACTAGATTAATAATGTATAATATGTCCTGGGTATCACATTAGAACCTGAGGATATACAATGGTCATTTTTTACACTTATATACTATCTGTATTTATTAAGTAGATCATGAAAAATAAATATACATTGTATTTACTAGTTATATATGAGACCTAATTGGTGGTTCCCTACTGATTTGAACTCAAACCTTCTTGGGAAGCCATGGAACTTGGGTACATGAGACAACCTCAATGGTTGTAGGTTCAGGTTTGGAAGAGGCCCAATGTTACATAATCGAGCAGGATAGATCATATGGGATTATAGACCATGATGAGGTTAGACTCATTTAATGTAGTAGAGCCTAAATGTATTTTAATATTTTTTTTTCATTTTTTATAGGTGATCATCTCAGTGGTATATCAGTGTTGTGGTGTGTTTACATGACTATGGGTCTGTATGATTGTATACTCCCGCAGTCATTTTTTTATTCTTATTATCGATTATGCATAATCTGATGAATTTTTATTATTATAGATGTAATTTATTTATTTTTTCTATGTTATTAAACTAATATGAGGGTATAGTCTGCCCATGGTAACACCCTATACCCTTGCTACTAATTAGTAGCCTCTGGAATACGAGGAAGTGAGCCTTAAGGACACGTGGTGACTGCCGGTCTAGGCCTCAGTCGAGTGGCCTGGGGAAGTGGGACATTATAATTTATTCTTATTACAATTTAAAAAAATGATAATAATGTTTGTTATCATAAAATAAATGATTTTATTCTATTTTAATGTGAATATTAACATCATATAATAAATATAACAGTTGGTTTGAGTACATACATCCATTCATGGTTGATATAATCACCTATAAGGTTATTATTTTTAAAAAACTATTACCACCATTATAAATGGTTATAATAAATATTTTTATAGTTAAATATAAACATAATAATGATATAATATTATGATTCATATTTTAAAACAAGAAAATTATCAAAAAATTAAAAAAAATAAGTTCATCATGGCTAGTAAAACTGACTCAATGAACATACCATTATATAATAACATTTATACTCAATAAACTTTATTATATTAGAAATATTTTTGATATTTTAAACCATTTGAACTAATTTAAATACATTAACTCCATATCATTATAATTCTAGAGTTATGGTAACTTTTAATAAGATATTTGACCATTGACATTGGAACTATGAAAAATACATCCACGAGATGATGGACATGAACACCATGTTTAAATAAAATGAACATAAATTATCATAATATAATAATGATAAATTAAATAAACATGAATAAGGTTTCAAATAATTTTTCTAATAAATTTAATTTTATTATTCAAAATATTAGACGCACATACTAAGCTGAGTTAGGACACAAAGTAAAGGAACACCCAAACCACCTCTCTTCTTTTAGGTTATGTCCTCACTCACTTTATATATATTTATCTCTCTCTTCTTAACATATTATTGTTATATATTTTTTATATATGTTACCTCTATGTATACCTTGTTTATTTTCCCTTAATTTGCTAATAATACTCAATATTTTCAATTTACCTTACCATTCACTTCTTTAAAACATGCCTGATAAAAAGAAACATTTCTATTACTTATTCTTTTCATGTATCACTATTT
Source organism: Viscum album (assembly GCA_963277665.1). Lineage (NCBI taxonomy): Eukaryota > Viridiplantae > Streptophyta > Magnoliopsida > Santalales > Viscaceae > Viscum > Viscum album. Next base: position 1,827,567,619 of record OY728160.1, read on the forward strand.
TAAATTATTTTATCTTCTATAATTTCTTAAAATGATCATTATTTCATGGAAAATATATTAATTAATTAATAGTTTTAAATAAAACCCTATAATATTATCTCTTTTAAAGGTTCTTTACCCATTTCTTAGGACATTGTTTAAGGGGGTCATTTTTTATGCCTACTTATTTACCCTTTCTTAAGGTTTGTCCATCAAACTAGCTTTATCTTAATGAATTATGTCTCTTTATTCAAATAAGACTGTATAAAATGTATTAATCCCTTATTTTATTATGATACATTATGATTCAGTAATTGTTTATGTTTTGAGACATGGTTATGTAACTCATTTCCTTCTCATGGGGTTTTCTCATTCTTATGATTTATATTAAATTTCTTTCTATATGCCACCAATATGAAAGAAATTTGATGATTTTATGGGTATGCCTAAAATTATTTAGTCCCTAAATCAATTGGATAATTCCTAATATCTCATGGGATATTTATCCATGGGAATGATGTGATAATATTTTCCCACGTGTTATATGCATGATGCAGTTAGATTTGTCCACAAATTTATACATGGGCATGATGCGGTTATCTTTTCAATAATGTTATGATGTCTTAGTGGTGATCATTGACTTATGTTTATGATGGAATTCCTTATGATTGTACCACGTTTTATTATTTTCATGATTAATATGTTCATATTCGATCATCTCCCATATTACATCTTTCCATGATATGATTTATGGTCTTCCTATTTTATTATTATATATTATAAATATTGAATCTTTTCTTGTCACACTATCATTATTATCCTAATTATTCTCTAACTAGGATTTATAGATCACCTTTTTATTTTATAAATATCCTCATGATAACCCATGTTGTGGTAGAAATATGATTAAATCTAGTAGGCTATAATGAATGGGAATAAAAGAGGATATAGCTTATTTATAATTTGATATTATATATCTAATCTCCCAAATACACTGTAACTCTAGATTTTTAGGTGTAATTTTTAGAAATATATGTATAAAATGGTGTAATATTATATGTATGGGTCATCATATAGTCTTTATCATTTTAATAATGATATTTAGAATGTTCTATTTTCATTATAGATTCAATAAATCAGGTAAAGAATATAATAATCTACTTTGAGAAATTTATCTCCCCCCATGAATTAAAAATACAACATGATTCAAGTATTCTAGAACTTTGGTAAGAAATAAAACATGTAATCAATCACCCTTGAGAACATCAATCTCTATAATTTATTCTAAATATATAATTCATGTATATTGATAAAAAATCTAGTAATATATGCATAGGAACATCAATGTTTAGTTATTTTTGAATGGAAAAATTTTATTGTCCATGAGACTTGGATTATCCCATCCACTTTGTAGGGTGAACCAGTAAATTCTTGAGTTCTTATGTAAATGGTTAAATTTTATTCACATGATAGTGAGGCATTAAGAGAAATAATTTTTTCTAAACTGAGAGGCAAAAAGTGAGGAGGGGAATTAATCAAATGCTTTATTACCTTGATTCACCCCCCCACACACACGTATGGTAATCCCATTGTGGTTCTAAAAATTAGTATTAAATATAATGGCTTTTTATTATTTTCTCTTATGATGTGGATAATTAAAATCCAAAGTGAAAAACAAGTAAATACCCATTTTTTATGGATTGAATCCCCATATATGGAAAAAAATATTACACTATTTTTAATCCCTAAAAAAAATTATACTTTTTTTACTTTATTTGATTTTTATTTTAAAGGTTTTAGGGGTAACACTCATGAATAATGATCATAGGGAGATAACCTACGATGGAGAAGGAATGAATTCCCTAGTAGGATCTCTACTATATTTTTTGTACACTAAGGTCATGGGATGAAAATTATACAAGGAAATGTGTGAGAATATTATTAATAGTTATGAAGGTGGATTAAATAATAAATAATCAAATATATAAGTAATGTAAAAAAAATTAATATTTGATGATGAATCCCTTAGAGATGGTTTATGAATTATTTGTCTGAGTGATTAAAGTTGTAGGTGACCTATGTAGTATTGGTGAGACTATTGAATATATAATAATTTTTAATAGAATAGAGAGGATAATTCTCATCTAATTTGATCTAAGTGTATTGGTTATAGAGGAAAGAAACCTTAAAATAATCTCTGTAGATAATATTTGGAGTACATTTGTGGCATATGAGATGTGAATAAAGGATGATGCTTCATGATATGAAGATAAATCTACAATGATAAATTTGAAATAAATGGAGAATATTTCAATTTAAGAGGATTATAAAGAAAAATAATTGGAAAAATTAATGGTATTTATCTCTTTAGAACTCAAAAAGGGAAAAGGTAAATTTTACCTTGAATGTTTTAAATATGTAGAAGTCGGTCATCATGCTTCCAAATTTCCAAGAATATTTCATAAGGATGATGATGAAAAAAATAGGTTCAAAGAATATATTTCAAGAATATATACAATAATAGATATGAAGTCAAGGATAAGTGAAATTTTATCTTAGAGGAAGAAGTTTCTTTTTATGAATCTAAATATGTCTAGATTTATAGATAAGATGCCTTAGTTATTAGACATGACAAATATAATTTTGAAAGTAACAGTGGATAATATATTGAAAAAAGGAGCAGTGTTTTTAAATTCATAATTAAAGGAAACTCTATATGATATTTATATCTAAAGTAATCATAAAATGATGGACAATGCAATTTTTCATTATTGTGATATTTACATGAAACAATAGGAAGTGGTAATTGAAAACCTTAAAGTTGAGGTTGAATAATTGAAAATTGGAAAAATTTAAAATCTATAATATTTGGTTTATCTTAATATAAAGGTAGATATTCATATGGGGATCATTAGTGCTATGAATTCTATAATAAGAAATAATATTGAGAGGATTAAATATTTCGATGATTTGGTTGTTAATAAGATAATGATATTGAAGATATGGAAAGGAATTAAACACTTATAATGAAAACAAGAAACTTCTTAATATTTATAAAGGTACTTGACTATAAATATAAAGATAAAGTTGGAAAATATTTAAGAAAATTAGAGGAATTCTTATCATAAAACAATCATGTTCTAAAGGAAATGTTTGTATGAGTTATGAAGAGACTAATAGTGTAATGATGTAAGATCCTAATTTTTCATAGAAGTATGAATCCTTTTATTTTCATTATTAACCTTTTTTTATCTATGTTTAAGTGACTAAATGGTTTATGTAGGTTTCAAGAGTGTTCAAGAATGGTTACGGGCCTAGAGTTCTGGTTTTTTTAAAGAAAGTGGGAGGTGTATAATTAAAAATAAATGAACCCCTCAATCATGTAGCCCTATTAGAGAGGATCATGGTTTTCCAAACCATGAAAAAGAGTCTTCACATCCCTGAAAAAACTAAAATTAATTTCAAAGACACTATTCATGGCTTTCGCATGGTTTATATAACCATGAACATTGACAGTGTGGGGTGGGGCCTTCAAGATAGTGTTGAATACATGGTTTGCACAAACTTTGTATAGCCATGTGCATGAGTTGTGTTAGGGGTGTTCACCTAGATAGTAGGTGTTCATGGTTAGCACATAGTTTTGAAAAACATGTTTCCAAACCATGTGCCTATTTAAAAATATGAAAATCCCCAAATTTCCCTTCTAGACTTTAACCCTTTATCCACCATTTCTTCTCCTTATTCACATGGTAGCTCCACTATAGAATCTCTATATTATTACTCTTCTAGGAATTGGTGGATATACTCTGTAAGAAATCTTTTTTGATCACCATTAATTGAGTTAGATATCTCTCTCTAAGTCTATCTCTCCTTTTCCTTTATCAGTTTTCTTAACCACCTTCAACATTATCTCTATGTGACCTAATATACCTTATTTTTAGGGTGATTGTCTGGTTTATGATTTTTTATCATTCCAAATCAAATATAATTTTGATACTGGATGAGTATTCTACTATGATTCTAAGGTAGGTAGTCTATTAGTTTTCCCTAAAAGCCATTTTGTTTATTATTTTCCATCATTATGATGGATTCCAAACTTTCAGTGTGCTACCTCTAAAATGTGTAACTCCTTTATTTAATTTTTTATACCATAGACTAAACCCTTATTAGACCCATTAAAATTATTTGAGGTTAGAGAACTCAATATTAACCACCCTTTAGGGTGGGTAAGATAATATTCTAATGACTATTTTTCTTTCCTTAGGGCCAAATCACCCCTTCAGTGTGTTGAGATTTCCAATTGTTAGTGGAATTCCATAATTGAATTAAATGAATTGTTAGATGATATAGATACATTACTTGGAAATTTTTATCATTTTTAAATTAAATGGATAATGGAATAAAATGAATTGTTATATGATAGGGATATACCTATTAGGAATCGATTACTTACATTATTATTGACTTATTGTGAAATTTGATGATACCATTAGATGTGTGTTCTTCCTTGAGTAATACTTATATTCCTGAAATGTAATTCCTTGAGAAAACATATAAGAATCCAACCAATTAATTGATTGGATTCCAAATGGTACACCAACCATGGACTTGATCAATGTCTTAGATACATGAATACCTCAGTATGACACTGAGTATACACCCACAAACTCAAGAAATTAGAATTCCTTGGATTTAGCTTGATGTCCTTAAACACTGACAACCTTGGATTATCTCCATGCACTCTGATAAAATCTTTACTAAGGTTACATTGTACTTTCTCCTTGGACTCGATGAGGATTATTTGGCCATGGGCCATGCATTCCTGACTTCATGAATGTTCTTACATATAGAGATATTCTTTGAAAGATGAAGCAGGTGGTATTTACCTAGTTCACTTTCATTTTATAGCTTTTACTCATTTATAAAATGAGCATTGTAATAGATTATACTCCTAAATATATTGTGTTAAAATTTCATTTTACATATTTTCCACATTCATATTCTACACACTATTGAAACATATATTCAGGGACTGGATTTGTATTAGAGATTTTTGGTTGTGGCCTACTGAGTTTTACTCACCCTATTTTGGCCACTGTTTGGTACTCGGGAATATTACATGGATATAGTTAAGGACAAAGGGAATCACCCACATTTAGACACTATAATTTCCTTTAGTATGGGATCTTGGGAGTTAATGATTGGGAAAGTACTTAGGATGGACTTGCAGATAGATTTTTGGTCATTTTGGTTTCCTTTTGTACATGATGTATTGTTATATTTCTACTACCATATTAGCCTTTTTATATTCATTATAAGTTCATGAAGTCATCTCTATGTGATGTTGTTTTCTTTTATTTCTATTATTTATTAGTTGGATGTTTTATTACATTTTATACCTTATTATTATTTCTGTTTCTTATTCATTATTATTTGTTTTTTTACTACACTCTAATGAAGATGGTATAGTCTCCCCATAGTACCACCATGGACCCTCAATTCTAGTCAGCATCATTTGGTATTTGGAGAAGTGCGCTTGAGGCCAGGTGGCCCATAGGTTCGATTACTTATGAGTGAACCAGGCATGAGACATCACAAATTGGTATTAGAGGTTTATTTTCCTTTGTATTACTACTTGGGATTGGTAGACATGAGACCATGACATATCGGAACTTTGTAATAAGTAATTCTTGGGAGTAGAAAACCAATGTTTAGGGGGAAAACCAAGTTACCATGGATGGGAATTTTTGTTCTAGATTTCTCCTGATATAGTGTCACTACTTTCATAGTTGGGTGATAGAAATGATTGATAATAGTTTTTATTATTATTAATTTTTTCCCTTGCACTGGTGTGGCTATAGATCATTTCCTCGTGCATCATTATAGGCATGTAAAGATTATATTTCATTCTATATTTTTTCCATTTCATGCATTACTTGTTTCCTATTATGTGTGCTTCAATTGTTACATCTATAAATCATCTAAAATTTCTCAAAGGAAAGAGTAAAAACTAATTGGTTACATATAGTGTCTGAATCAACCTAAATGGTATTTTATTTCATATATTGACAAAGGAAACTTAATTAACCAATTATGACAAGTATAATCCATGTAACCTTAGGTACCTGGGATTAAACATTAGTTGGTTGTGATTAAATATATTTCAATCATAATTTATAAAAAAAATTCCTCTATAAATTGGGAATGGTGATCCATATAATCAAATCATTGTTTATGGGATTGTTACATCCTAATAACAGATGTAAAAGGATGGTTGGAGTTAAATAGAATTCCAATTATAACATATAAAGCTTAGGTCTTTATAACTTGTAAATGTCAATGCATCTAGATGGACCTGTATATATAGAGATATAAATTCACTAAAATATAATTGTTAAATAATTTTGTTGTCATTAAATGGGGATGTTAATTACAAGTTAAATAGTGGTTTCCTCTATAAGTTTGGTTGGCACCCCATATAAGGGAACCTTTGTGATTAAAAATTGGAATATTTCCTTATAACTTAACCTTAGAATCAGGTAGTTGGATATAATATCTCTTATATCTAGTATGTGATCCTATCCTTGTTTTTATATCAATGAAAATTTTCAACTTATATCTTTTTTGAGGCATGTTCTTGGAATTGTTGATATATGCTCCCATAATGGCCTTGAGTTGAGCATCATGAAGGTGGCAATGACCATGCTCCTGAGGTGGTGGGATATGAACTGCCTATAGTTCCACCATTTTAAACTCTATTAGTACCACTAATTATACCTAGACTCAACACTAATTATCATCTCAAATAAATTTTCCTACAGCTTGTGCAGTCCATGGATGGATCTCTACAACCTACACCATTTAAGTCAGATTTGACAATAGAATTTCAGAAGCAGCACGCTCATAAATTTTTTAGGGAAGGTGGTCCCAAAAATGATGAGTAATAGATTGAGGCTATGTTTTTTATCTTTTATCATCTAGAGAAACCTTAATAAAGGAGAGTGAATCTCATAACTTATGTGCTTCATGGATCTTCCAAGAGATGGTGAGTGTATTTACCCAAGAAGATCAGAAACAGGGCATGGTCTGGAGGGATTTCTAGACTAATTTCTATAGATAATTATTCTTAGAAATGTTTATGGTTAATCCATCTAAGTAATTTATACACCTAGATTAGGGTGTTATGTCTATCATGTATTACTCAACTCATTTTACTAAGCTCCAGAACATTGTACCCACTATTACTGGTAACAAACTATTTTGGGCAAGACATTTTGAGGATGGTATTAGGTATTCCATATGATCTCAGGTGAATGTATTCTGATTGAATACCATCTTTGAGATAGTGATAATAAAATAAGAGAAGATTAAAGTATAGAGAATGACAGTTTATCCTCTATGTAGGGAAGTGCTTCACCTAGTGCAAGGAAGTGTCACTTTGAGACTTCTCATGAGGTCAGTGGCAATATGAGTGTACACACTAGTAGTTATGTGGTATGTCATCAATGTGGAAGTCAAGGTCCCATGAAGCCTCCTTGTGATAGAGATCCAATTGAGTGATGATCCTGTAGTAGAATAGTTCATCTCCTGATATTTTTCAAGACATTCGCATATGTTCTCAATAGTAGAGGATCTACACCAACTCTAAATTATGGAGTAGGATTAGTAGAACCACACCAGGTCGGAAGCTGGAGTACCAATATCCATAGAGGTTGAGGAGATGTATGAGGTTGAGGAAGACATAATTATAATATGAAATGCCTAAAGAGAAAACCTACTCAGGGTGGTCAGGTTGTAGATTAGGGTCATGGAACTAGATAGTTACATACAGTGAATCCTACACCTAAGGATAAGAGTGCTAAGACATCTATAGTTTGAGTTATTATCTTGGTATCCTTGAATTTAGTATCTAATTTATTTTATTTAGGTGACACACACTCATTCTTATTTGTGAATTTAGTGGGGAGTCTTGGACTTGAAATTGAATACTTTTATTATGTAATGATGTTTGATAATCTGTTGGGAGTACAGTCAGAAAATGTATGTTAGTTCAAGGATTTTCCCCCTAATATTGATAGTTATTATTTCTTATATACCCTTTTAACCCATGAGATGACAATATTTGAAATAATTCTTTGGATGGACTGGCTATTTCCTTATCAATACCATATTGATTATTATAATTTATGGCTATCTTTTATATCACTTGAGGGAGGTATCTATATTTATAAATAATAATGTGATTTCTAGGAAATTATATCTAGACTTGAGTTTCATGGGCTGGTTGGAGTCTTGGACCATATTTATAGTCTTTTTCTTGATGATTGGGGAGTGTGACATGTTATTATTTCCCCTGCAGTAGACCAATTCAGAGATGTTTTCCCTGGAGGTTTTTCTAGTCTACCTCCTAAGAGAGATGTATAATTCACCATTTAAGTTATTCTAGGAGAAAAACCAATATCAATTTCTCTATAAATTATGGATCCTACCAAGATTCATGAACTTAAGAGGCAATTGGAGAACCTATAAGCCAAAGGTTTTATACAACCCAGTACTTATCCTTGGGGTTTGTATGTACTTTTCACCAAAAAATATAGATGGTACTATAATGTTGTTAGTGTATTATTGGTGTTTGAATCATCTTACCTTCAAGATCAAATACCCACTTCCTCATATAGATGATATCTTCAACCATCTTCAAGGATCCAGGGTCTTCTTGAAGGTTGATTTGAGATTTTTATACCATCAAGTGTGATTTAATCCCTCAAATATACCATGTATATAATTCCAAAGAAATTATTTCTTGTACAAGTATTTGGTTTTTTGTTTGGTATAACCAATGAACCTACTATTATCATGGCTTGATGAATTAATTTTTCCACCCAGACCAAGATTCTTTTGTGGTTGTTTTAGTGGATGATATCTTAGTGTACTCTCTAACACAACACAGCCATTCCAAACACCTTGACACCAATACGAGTACACTAAAATAGAACCATCCATATGAAAATATCACAAAATTACACTTTTGTATTGATAGAGTTCAATTAATAGGTCAAATTATATCAAAATAAGGGGTATCTATGGATCCAGAGAAGATACGGGTCATTTTTTGTTGGGAGTATCCTAAGAATTTATTTGATATATGAAGTTTATTGGGGATATCTGGTTAATATATGTGTTTTATTTAGAACTTTTCATGCATTTCATAAACACATACAGGATTTACCTAGAAATATGTGAAGTTCATGTGGTTTGAAGATTGTGAGAAACCCTTTTAGTAATTGAAATGAAGGATAACCTAAACATCGATCATGGTTTTTCCTGAGCCTAGAAGAGGCTATACAGTTTATCGTGATGCATCAAGATATTGGTTGGGATATATTATTATTAAAGGGGAGTGATTCATGGTATATGGATATTTCTAAATAAGGCATCATGAGTGTAATTACCCAATGAACAACCTCGAGTTATCAACTTTTGTTTATTCCTTCTATTACCAAAGATACTATTTGTTGGGTTAATGTTTTATGTATACATAGACTATAAAAACCTAAAATACATACTCACTAAATTTTACTTGAATATCTATAAAAGAATATGTTTTTAATATATTTAGTCATTCAACTCTAAGATTTATTATATGCTATAGAAATTCAATGTAATTGTTGATGCTCTAATCTGGAGGACTCAAATTAAAACTATTCATGAATCTAGTACGGAATGGTATTTGATGTATCTTCTTTATGAAATGCATCTATATGTTTAGTAATGTATCAATAATAATTTACTCATGCATTTAGTGGCGACTTCATCACTTTTGGATTGGATTAATATGAGATATCTTTAAGACCCTAAAGGATTAATAATAAGGGAAAATGATTCATATAAGGTCCCACCATTTGGTTAATTTGTTGAAGAGAATGAGATATTGCATGCTCATGGTTATGTATGGGTTCCTATAGACAAGTTAGAGGAATTTATGTGATAATTCCATGCTTCCAAGTGGTTAGTACACCCCAGACTCACTAAAATGTACCATGACTTACACTGCCAGTATTGGTGGCCTGGGATAAAAAAGAATATTGTATGATTTTTTACTCATTGTTCCACTTGTTAGCAGGTGAAGGTGGAACATCAATGAACTTATAATCTCTTTCATACTTTACACATCTCAGATTGGAAATAGGAATATGTCGCCATGGATTTTTTTTATAGGGTTAATGATGTAACCTTTAGGTAGTGATGTTGTATGGGTGATCATGGACATGCTAATGAAGGTCACCCAATTATTTCCTATCTGGGAGACTATCTTAGTATATGATCTTATAAGACTTTGTATACAAGAGATCATATACCTTCATGGGGTTACAAGGGATATTATATCAGAAAGGGATGATCTTTTTACTTCTTAATTCTATCAAGGCTTATAGAGGTCTCTTGGATCATATATACTTATGAGTATAGTATACCATCCTCAAACCAACAGTTATTCTAAGTTAACTATATAGGTACTTTAAGATATACTCAGTGTGTGTGTCCTTGATTTTGGAGGCTCTTGGAAAGAGAGCTTTTCTCTAGCTGAGTTGACTTATAATAATAGTTTTCAAACAACTACCCAAATGGGACCATATGATGCGCTCTATGGTAGTTCTTATCATTCAACTATGTATTGGTTAGAGGTATGGGAGGAAATTCTAATGGGATCTCATCTTTTTTAGGAGAAATCATATAAGGTACAAGTAATTAGGAAACATGTGGCTAGTAATTGTTCTAGGAAGAAGTTATATGCTGATCATCATTATTGACCTCTATAGTTTGAGGTGGGAGATCAATTATTCTTGCAAGTCTCTCCTATATTGGGTCATCGGTGGATTCAGAGGCAAGGTAATTTATCACCTAGATTCATCAGAACTTTTGATATTTTTGAGAGACTCAGGATGAAAGCATATCAGATAGATCTTCATCAGTGGTACTGGTCCATTCATGATGTATTTTATGTTTCTTAGCTCCTCTATTACTATTCTAACCTATCTCATGTCCTTGATTTTGAGGAAGTTGAGTTAGAGTACGATGCTTCTTTTGAGGAGTATTCAATTATTATCGTTGACTATAACATGAAATATCTCCAAGGTATTACAGTTCCTTTGGTTTGGGTGCTATAGAAACATGGTCGTTTACAAGACAAGACCTCGTAATGAGAGTCTAATAGATGTTCTCAGTGGCTGGAATTATTCTTGGACGCTGCTCAACCACCCTTGTAAGGGAAACTTAGAGATGAGTTGTTTTAAGTAGGAGAGGTTGTAAGATCTTAGTTTTTTAGAGAGGTATGGATCCTATTACTTTTGGTATAAACCTTTTGTTTATCTACATAAGATTTTATAAAGGGTTTATGGAGGTTTTAGGAGATTTTGGTCTTGGTTCAAGGCCCAGAGTTTCAATTTTTGAAAATAAAGTGGGAGGCACGTGGTTAGTGCATCGTTAGCACTAACCATGAACCTTAACCATGAATGCATGGAAAGGAGGAGCATGATTTTACAAACTATGAAATTGAGTCTACATGACCATAAAAAACCTGAAATTTATTGTAGAGGCACCATGCATGGTTTGTGCATGGTTAGTCTAACTGTGTTTCTAGACCATAAGGGGTTAAGGCTTCGAGATATTTCCAACTTCATAGTTTTTGCATGGTTTTTCTAACCATGTGCATTAAATGTGTAACGTCCCAAGTCTGGATGCCACCTAGCAGTGCTCCAAGACTATTTTCCACATGGAATCAAGCGTATCTCCCCAAATTCCAAATACTAATGACTAGAAGCGAGGGCCTAGGTGATGATCATATGGATACCATGACCTCATTGGTAGAGTATAAAACATAGGAAATAATAAATAGATAACAGAATTGGTAATACCATAACAGAATTAAACAGCGTAAGACCGATAATAAAAATAACCAGATGTAGTAGCATACAAAGGATGATGCTACATGTTACATGTTCTAAGAAAACATCCAAAACATGTTACACTATAGTAATAAAAAATATAAGTACCAATAGTAAAAAAAGAAATAAAAGAAACCCAGAATCATCCTAAGCCTCAGCTTGGTCCCATGCTCTCCTCCTACTAAACAGCAATCAAGTACCTTCAGAAGGGAACTTTCCCTTATCAACAATTACAACAATATAATCTATTTAGTACCAAAAGCATGACACAAATAGGGTGTGAGACTAAATCCAAGTAGGAAACCACCCAAGGTTTGTTCCAATCTATCAGTGAATATATATAACAATTAGTGTGTAATAGGGAAAGCAATAAAGTATTAAATACTCAAAGGTAAATATTCCTACAAGTATTGTTCCTCATTTATATTCATTTTATGTTAATTTACTATTCAATTACATTGAATTATATAAGTCTTGAGATCCAACCTAAGCCTGATGATCCCCATATAAAAGTAAGAACAACAGATGTCTCAAAAGACTATATAAACAAGTGTAATTGTAGACTAAATCCAAGATTGTGCTTTGGATTAAAAGATGCATCATAATTCATTCCATTTCAATATTCAAAATTATAATTAAATGAAAACTCATGACAAATAAATGGATTCAAATAGAACCCATCCTTGGAATATCTCATTGGATTCAAGGTTTTCTTGACATTTAAATAAAAGTCTCCATAAGCCCAACCATTCCATTTGTGGCTCGCTCATGATTTGTCATCATAATACACTCTTTGAGTCTATACAAGGTCTTTTAATAGAGGCCATGGTTCACCCAATGTATAAGGTTCAATAGTAATATGATCATGACCTTTCCATTTAACCAGAGGCTATGGCTCGCCCATTTCTATTTACCCTTTTATCATTTCACATAAGAAGAAACACATATAAATAAAACTATTACATGGACTCGGAATTTATAACTCACATGATCATATATCATATATCAAGAAAAACATTTAAATTAAACTATTACATAGTTCAACATTAATCAACTCATGTGGGCATTTCATATAATAATCCTATCATGTAATATAAACCATTAAATAGTTTTAGCATTAAATAACTCATATGTTCACATTTCATATAACAATACTATAATGTAATCTAAACCATTATAAGGCCTTAATATAGTCAATATCACATGGTCAGGTTCACAATTAGAGCAAAACATTCCAAGCATGCTTAAACAAGCTTATGCATAACATGGGTAAAAGGAGAAAATCACTAATCCCAAACCCTTAGTCAAAAAAATTATAATTTAACACAATTTAAATTCCATTTAATTACCAAAACCATTTTCAACAACCCAAGAAGGGAAAACAAGACTTGCCTCATAGGAAACCTAGGCCAAATTACCATAAATGGTCATTGAAAGGAAACCCACCCATGGGGTGGCCCAAAATCAAAGAAAACAACCTAAACATGCTTAAGAACACACATTCAATTAACTAAACCTCAATAGGAAAAAAACAAATGTAAATTATTATTCAAGGAAACACACAAAAAATGGTGTGTGGAACTCTGGAATATATAAATAGATTGACAATTAGAGAAAGGCATGAGACCACCTACCTCATGGTAGTATGACTCTCCTCATCTAACGTCGGTCTCTAATTTGACCAAGAATGGAATAGATCTACAAAAAGAGTATAAATTCTCAAGGTTTGATAACTAGGTAGAGAGAAGATATCATGAAGAACATATTAAGAAGAATCAAGAGAATACCAAGGGGAATCCAATGCATTTGACAGTGTTTTAATTGGAGATCAGACAATGAAATGGGAGGACACCCTATTCTCAGATTGCCTGGGCACGATGTTCGTCGAAGAGGGGTGAGTTCTGTCTGTTTTTACAAAAATGATGTTGTTCTCTAATTTAACAGAAAAAAATTACACGGCGTGTACTGTAAACTAAAAATCATGTCCATACAGATATTTTCTAAACCATTACATGACATGTACTAGGAATTACATGTCACGACCCATCCTCGGGGCCCGTGCCGTGACTACCCCAAGCCCGCATTCCATAGGCCAGGGGATGACGACTAGCACCAAGGAGTAATTCCCAGTAAAAAGGGAAGGCATTTACTTTGAAAAGTAAACAAACACCACAGGGCAAGAAAGCAGTAGAAGTAAACACTAAGTAAAAACTGGGTACAACAGTAAGTGCGGAAAAAGTAAGTGGGCCAGAATACAAACCCAACTGAAAGTAAAGTACAACTTGAAAGGGAAAACAACAACAGAAAGGTAAAGCCGCAGTGTCGAGCCATCCATTGGAAGTCCCACCTGAAGGGTGAGTACAGATAGCCTCCACAGCTCCTCGGGTCCAGCCGTCCACTCCGACCACGTCCCACCCAGTGGTCCACCTCCAGGTACCGTCCTGCTCTGCAAGCCTCAACCACGATCAGCGCTGTCCGTCGTCTGCAACCAACACAACATAGTGTGGGCATAGCCCGGGAAGGGGTGAGTATAAGCTACTCAGTAGGGACCCCGAGACCTCCTAAGGTCTCCCAGAATCCACAAAGGACAACCCACAAAGGAAAGATACAATCACGAAGTAACATCCGACACTTCTTAGGTATATGCCCATGCATATACCTAAGTCATCAATTCTCGTTCGGCTCCAACATCCGAGCCCAAGTACAACCCAGTCCAAACAGGAAGAAAAATGTAAATCCACAGAGGATAGCACAACACAATCCACATAGGAAAGCAAAACAGGAATCAGCTCACACAGGAATACTTCTTCGTATGACGATAGAGATGATCAGATGTAGCCACTGATTCATCTAATCCGTCGGACACACAATGGATCGATAGGTACTAACCTCCGTAATGACCCAAAAAGGATCGATAGGTAACTAACCCCCGCAATGACCCACAAAGGATCGATAGGTAACTAACCCCCGCAAAGACCCACACAGGATCGGACCCACACAGGATCTGTAGGCGCTGGTTCACACAGAAACGCTAAACGCTGACCCACATAGGATCGGACCCACACAAGATCGGTAGCACTGATCCACGTAGGATCGCTGAGTTCTGTAGTCGTTGTCGTCGAATCCACTGAGGATCTCTTTACAGTCGTCGTCGTCACAGTCGCAAACGCAGCCAGCTCTAGGGTTCCCGCACACAGCAAGCTCGTTCGGGAGGGTCCGCTCCACGAGCTGAGAGGCTGATACATAAACTGACACAAAGTCTAGAGTTGATGTATCCAAAAGTTTCGTATCGTCAACAGGAACTCAACGTCACAGACGGCGCGTCAATCAGACGCTCGGTCTGGAAGTTATTGGCTTTTTCGTCCCAGGGGCCCGGTTGGTTTTTAAGTCAAAACCAACCCGACCATACTCCACCTGCATCCAAACCTCGGGCGTAGTAATCCAAAAGATCCATCTCACTAAGAGGAATCCAACAAAGTCGACGACACGTCAATCGGACGTCCGGAGCTCAAGTTATGAGCGTTTCCGTTCCGAGGGCCCGGTTGGTTTCGTGTACGAACCAAGTCGGCTGAACCCAAAGTATTCCGAAACCTTGAGTGCGATATAGCGAAAAGACCGTCTCGATCCAAGGATCGCATAGAAACTGACGGTGCGTCGATCAGAGGTCCGTAGCTCAAGTTATGGACGTCCGACCGGAAGAGGTTCAGTACTAAGGGGTTTGGGCCCGGTCCGACCCGGCCTGATACCCCTAGGGTCGGCCCGAACCGGGTCGGCCCGAACCGGGTCGACCCAAACCGGGTCCGGGTTCGGCTTACTTGGGCGCGGCCCGGCACGGCCTGGGTGCGGCCTGGCCCGGCCTGGGCGCGGCCCGGCGCGGCCCGGCCTGGGCGTGGTGCGCTGGCCAGGCGCTCGGTCAAACGACCGAGCCGTTTGAAGGGGGGGGGGGGGGCTGCCCCCCTGGATTTTGTAACCGCGGCCCCCATTAAGGGGGGCCGCTTGAGCTGGCCGCCGGGGGTTTGTAACCCCCGACCTTCCCTTGTCTGGCCGGCCCGCCCCGGCCGGACGGTTTCTACTGCCATGGGACCGGCGACGGCCGGTCCCCTCCCTGCTCTGACACCGGCGACCTGTTTCCGGCTGCCGGTTCCCACGCTCCGCCACGGCCCGGTACCAGCCGCGACCTTCATTCATCCGGTGCGGTGCGACGGCGTCGCACCCCTCCGTCGCGGCCCCGCTCTGGCCGCGGTGCTTTTGCGGTTCTCCGGCGTGGTGCGACAACGCTGTGACTTGGTTCAATTTCACGGCGCGGCGCGACGGCGCTGCGCATTCCTTACCGCATGCTCCCATGCAGTGCGATGACACCGCGTCACTTCCCTTCACACCGAAACAACAAGAAAATAAAAAGGGAGGGGGGTCGACCATGTTTGTGCGGTCCGACCTCCTCTTGTAAATCGATAACATGCGGTCCAAATATACGTGGATAATTAACGGGAGTAAATCACAAAAAGAAAAATCACATAAACCCCTAACTCGAGCGTAGCTTGAATGAAGGTTCGTCCAATGAGGATTCGTCGCAGAATACCCGTCGCAGAAAGAGACGTCGCGAAAGAAGACGTTGTCGGCGTCGCGGTATACAGCGTCGCGTAGATGGTTTCCGAGGACTCGGTGTTCTTTGTCAGAGATCGATGTGTTCTTCATGTTCTTCGTCGAAGACGAAGAAGTTCCTCAAGTTCCTTAGCCTTTTCTCCCAAATACTCCACAACAAGATTTCAACCCTTAATAAAATAAGCCCACACTTATTTTATTAACTTGACATTAGTTTGAAATTCAAACACTCACATTAAACTCACTTCATTAATATCATAAGTTATTAAAACTTATGTTATTAAATTTAATAGTGAGTTGAGGGAGTTAAGGAAAGTGAAGGGGTGGGGTTCTTGTGGGCCCCACCACCCTCATAACCTCTCAAGGGAAGTTGGGTAGTTACCCAACTTCCACCCAAAGATTAAATCCACTTATAGAAAATAAAAATTTTAGTTAAATTTTTATTTTAACTTCCACAATTTTTATCAACCTCTCTCGTGAAAACGCAACTTCGGAAAAGGTGTTTCTAAGAAATTACCGGCGCTGCGGTTCCATCGGTGCCCTCAGAATTCGATTCCGAGCACCAGTTCAAAAGTTAGAAATTTCCGATCATTCGTTCACTGAACGTACCCAAGCTAAACTTCGAATAGTAATTCCGGGCACACCGGGCCTCAGAATCAAGTGCCATCAGAAACTGCGTTCTTGTAAAATCCCAAAGAAAATTAAGAAAAAATTTTCCTTGAATTTTACAGGTCTTTACATTACTCCCACCTCAGGGCTTTACGTCCTCGTAAAGATACATCATAACTAGGGAAACAAATGTGGGTACTGAGCACGCATCTGAGCCTCCCGCTCCCAAGTGCTCTCCTGGAGATTCCCATGTGGCCATATGATGCGCACTAGAGGGATCGAATGTCCACGTAGGATCCGCTCCTGTCGATCCTCGATCTCCACTGGAACCTCCATAAAAGTCGCCCCATCATCAATGTTCAGCTCCCCATGATCAATGATATGCGTCGGGTTGTGCACGTATCTCCTCAGCTGAGATACGTGGAAGACGTCATGCTCCCGGTGCAACTGAGGTGGTAGAGCCAGGCGATAAGCCACCTCTCCAATCCTGCTGAGGACCTAGAATGGTCCGATGAAGCGTGGAGACAACTTTCCGCCTCGGCCAAATCTCCGTATACCACGTCGAGGTGAGAATTGCAAGAAGACGTGGTCGCCATCCTCAAACTCCAGTGGCCTCCGCCTCCTGTCCGCATAAGACTTCTGCCGGCTCTGAGATATACTCATCCGATCCTGGATGACCTGGACCTTCTCTGTCGTGGCCTAAACCATCTCCGGTCCCACAAGTGCTGACTCCCCTGGGTCTGTCCAGCACAGCGGTGATCTACAGGGTCGGCCGTACAACGCCTCATATGGTTCCATTCCGAGGGTGGAGTGGTAGCTGTTTTTATACGCGAACTCCACCAAGGGTAGGTGGTCCTCCCAGCTACGACCAAAGTTGAGGACACATGCGCGGAGCATGTCCTCGAGAGTCTGAATGGTCCTCTCCGTCTGACCATCTGTCTGAGGGTGAAAGGCGGTGCTCAGACGTAACTGCATCCCGAACGCCTCCTACAACCCCTTCCAAAGCTGGTAAGAAAAGCGAGCATCTAGATTGGAGATGATAGATGATGGCACACCGTGAAGCCGTACAATCTCCTGAACGTAGATACATCCCAAGCTCTCCATTGATCCCTGCTCTCTGATGGGTAAGAAGTGAGCCGACTTGGTGAGTCGGTCGACAATCACCCAAATGGAGTCATGACCTCTGGAAGTGCGTGGAAGTCCAGTCACGAAGTCCATAGATATCCCATCCCACTTCTACTCCAGGACCTCCAAGGGTTGTACCAAGCCTACTGGTACCTGGTGTTCTGCCTTCACCTGCTGGCAGGTGAGGCATCGAGAAACGAACTCTGCCACAACCTTCTTCATGCCCGACCACCAGTGCTGTCACCTAAGGCCCTGGTACATCTTCGCCACTACAGGATGTACCGCCAAAGGAGAAGTGTGAAACTCTCTCAGAACCTCCTCCCATAAAGCAACTGGTACCATGGTACGTCCTCTGAAAAGGATTTCATGCTCTGCTCCAAAGGAGAAACCATCAGGTGCCTGTCCTAAGGATATCTGCGCATGTCACGTCTCATAGTCGGCATCCCCACGTTGTGCCTCTCTGACCCGCTGCAGTAGTGGAGGAGTGACTGTGAGTGACTGAAGGAAGGCTACACCATCTCTATACATGAAGTATATCTGCAAAGTGGATAGCTGCTCCGTCGCCTCCTCAAGCAGCTGAATTCCCATCCTCCTGCTGAGAGCATCGACTACCACATTCCCCTTCCCAGGAGTATAGAGTATCTCAAAGTCATAGTCCTGGAGGAACTTGAGCCATCGCCGCTGTCTCAGGTTCAGGTCCTTCTGATAGAAGATGTACTTGAGACTCTGATGGTCAGAAAAGACTGTAAAGCGCTCACCCATCAGATAGTGTCGCCATGTCTTCAGAGAGAAGACCACTGCTGCTAACTCCAGGTCATGGGTAGCGTAGTTCTGCTCATGCGACCTCAACTGACGTGATACATAGGAGATCACCGCCCGCTCCTACATCAGGACACATCCGAGTCCGGTCCCTGATGCATCGCAGTAGAATACGTACCCTACTCCCTCCTCAGTAAACCTCAAGATAGGGGCGCTGGTCAATCTCCGTCTCAGCTCCTAGAAGCTCTGCTGACATCTGTCTGACCACACGAAGGGTTTCCCCTTCCTCCTTAACGTTCTGAAAAGCTGCAAAGATTTCTCCTTTGCCAAAAAGGGAAATCCGGTCTCATCCCCTAGATGAACCACGTTCCTTGCCTAATACAGTCAATCCCGTCATGATTAGTTAATTCATGGCATGGATGACGTCGAAAGGCCTCGACGTTGCTACCAAGAGATCCAACCGTTACTCTCGCCTCCAAGGGTTGAGTCACACTGTCGGCATCAGTGTGTGGTCACTGGGTCTCCTCCAGTAAGAATCTCGCAAGTGAGGGTCAAGTCAACAGTTTTTAACCAGCACCTCTTAGTATTAACAAACAAAAGACAAGAAAGCAAACGTCACTATTGCAAGCGTCTTTTATTACTTCAACTCAAAGTACAAGGACACAAGGAAACACAAACAATGAAGTTATAGGCATAATGGGCAAAGGACTCTATGCCTGGAGCTAGACCCGCACTTGTCCACCCGCTTACAGAGCTCCATGATCGTAAGCTTCAGCTTCCTGAAGCTGTGCTCTCCCCTGAGGTCGGGGTGGACCTCCTGATGGTGGTGGTGGTAGAGCCTCAAAGCGTCGCCCACCACCTGCTGCTCAGCCAGCTCCTATGCCTCGTCCGCCTGCTCCCTGCGGACCGCCACGGTCGAACCTCTGACTCTTCCTAGGTGGTTCCTCAACCATCTGATACTCCTCTGCATGGAAGGTCAGGCAGTCACGAGCCATGTGGCCCCGCCCGCCGCATGCATAGCACTGTCTTCCACTCATAAGACTGGTTCTGATGCGTGTTCCCCGAACCTCCGATCCAGTATCATGTGGTCGTCCGACCGATGGCCTGGCCCACTTGGACCTCTGCGACATCTGTCTACTGCCGGCTATAGAAGAATCCTCCATGTGTCGCCCTGCGTTAGGTCTCACCACTGGTGTAGACTCAGAAAGAAAGCTCTCGATGAGAAGGGCTCGCTCCAGTACCCCTGCCTGTGTCGGAATGCTGAGGGAGATCAGCGTTTCCCTGATCTCCTGTCTCAATCCTTGCTCGAAGGTCTGGGCCCGGAAGAATGGGTCCCGTACCATGTCTGTTGAGTAGTGCGAGAGATCTATAAATCTCGCTGAGTACTGGGCGACCGTAAAGCTTCCCTGCCGCAACTGTAGAAGCTCCTAGATGCGTACCACACGGAGGGTGGCTGGGACGAACTCCGAGCGGAAGAGGCTCTCAAAGTCCATCGAAAGAAGAGATGCCTCATCGTGCACCTGGAGAATCAAGCTCCACCATCGGCCCACTGCTGCGTGTAGTAGGCTCGCTGCGAGGATCACCATGAGGTCTGCTGGTGTCCTCACTAACCTGAAAACTCATACGACTGCCTCCAGCCAGTCCTCAGCTACCTGGGGGTCCATCTCCCCGCGGAACTTGGGCGGTCGCTGGTGATGGAACTCGTGCAGTGCACTAAGGTGACGTGCATCGTTAGTGGCTGGGGCTGGTAGCATCGGTGGCTCGGCGGGTAGAGGTACTGCCGGTGCCTCAGCTGTCAAAGGGCCCTGCACCGAGGCCTCGTCGCTCGGTGGGCTGTCATCACGCACAACTCTCAGAACCCTAGTTGGCTACCGTCGTGGGGACATCCTGAAAAGAAACATGTACGCCACGGTCAAACAGTATACCTGGTGAGCTGACATAAAGTAATCACAAAGAAAACTTGAAACACATATGCAACCAATGTTTTTGTGCATTAAGTTGTAAATCAGAAGTCAGGGTGCTGGTGTACGGATACGTCGGCCGCCGCACCAACACTGGAATCCCTGGACTGATAACCACACTCAATACTCTTAAAACTATTTCTTCACATAGAAAAGATCAGAATCCTGAGTTCTGCGGTAGAACCGAACTCCTCTGATACCAATTTGTCATGACTCGTCCTCGGGGCCCATGCCGTGACTACCCCAAGCCCGCCTTCCATAGGCCAGGGGCTGGCGACTAGCACCAAGGCGTAATTACTGGTAAAAAGGGAAGGCATTGCCTTTGGAAAGTAAACAAACACCACAGAGCAAGAAAGCAGTAGAAGTAAACACTAAGTAAAAACTGGGTACAATAGTAAGTGTGGAAAAAGTAAGTGGGCCAGAATACAAACCCAACTGAAAGTAAAGTACAAATCGAAAGGGAAAACAACAACAGAAAGGTAAAGTCGCAGCGTCGAGCCATCCACTGGAAGTCCCACCTGAAGGGTGAGTAAAGATAGCCTCCACAGATCCTCGGGTCCATCCATCCACTCCGAGCACGTCCCACCCAGTGGTCCACCTCCAGGTACCGTCCTGCTCCACAAGCCTCAACCACGATCAGCACTGTCCATCGTCTACAACCAACACAACGTAGTGCGGGCATAGCCCGTGCAGGGGTGAGTATAAGTTACTCAGTAAGGACCCCGAGACCTCCTAAGGTCTCCCATAATCCACAAAGGATAACCCACAAAGGAAAGATACAATCACGAAGTAACATATGACACTGCTTAGGTATATGTCCATACATATACCTAAGTCATCAATTCTCGTTCGGCTCCAACATCCGAGCCCAAGTACAACCCAGTCCACACAGGAAGCAAAACGTAAATCCACACAGGATAGCACAGAACAATCCACATAGGAAAGAAAAACAGAAATCATCTCACACATGAATACTTCTTCGTATGACGATAGAGATGATCAGATGTAGCCACTGATTCATCTAAGCCATCGGACCCACAAAGGATCGATAGGTACTAACCCACGCAATGACCCACAAAGGATCGATAGGTAACTAACCCCCGCAATGACACACAAAGGATTGATAGGTAACTAACCCCCGCAAAGACCCACACAGGATCGGAACCACACAGGATCTGTAGGCGCTGGCTCACACAGAACCGGTGAGCGCTGACCCACACAGGATCAGACCCACATAGGATCAGTAGCACTGATCCATGTAGGATCGCTGAGTGCTGTAGTCGTTGCCGTCGAATCCACTAAGGATCTCTGTACAGTCGTCGTCGTCGTCACAGTCTCAAAGGCAACCAGCTCTAGGATTCCCGCACACAGCAAGCTCGTTAGAGAGGGTCCGCTCCATGAGCCGAGAGGCTGATACATCAACTGACACAAAGTCCGGAGTTGATGTATCCAAAAGTTCTGTATCGTCAACCAGAACTCAACGTCACAGACGACACGTCAATCGGACGCCCGGTCTGGAAGTTATTGGCTTTTTTCGTCCTAGGGGCCGGATTGGTTTTTAAGTCAAAAACAACCCGACCATACTCCACCTGCATCCAAACCTCGGGCAGAGTAAGCCCAAAGATCCGTATCATTAATAGGAATCCAACAAAGTTGACGGCACGTCAATTGGACGTCCGGAGCTCAAGTTATGAGCGTTTCCGCTCTGAGGGCCCGGTTGGTTTTGTGTACGAACCAACTCGGCCGAACCCAAAGTATTCCTAAACCTTGAGTGCGATATACCGAAACGACCATCTCGATCCAAGGATCGCATTTCAACTGACGGTGCGTCGATCGGAGGTCCGCAGATCAAGTTATGGACGTCCGACCGGAAGAGGTTCGGTACTAAGGGGTTCAGGCCCGGTCTGACCCGGCCCGATACCCCCAGGGTCGGCCCGAACCGGGTCGACCTGAACCGGGTGTGGGTCCAGCCCGCTTGGGTGCGGCCCGACTAGGCGGACTGGCCAGGCAGCCGGCCCAGCCTGGGCGTGGCTCGGCCTGGCGGACCGGCCAGGCAGTCGGCCCGACCTGGGCACTCTGGCTAGGCGCTCGGCCAAACGACCGAGCCATTTGAAGCGGGGGGGGGGGGGGGGTGCCTGCCCCCCTATCTTTTGTAACCGTGGCCCCCATTAAGGGGGGCCGCTTGAGCTGGCCGCCGGGGGTTTGTAACCCCCGGCCTTCCCTTGTCCGGCCGGCCCGCCCCGGCCGGCCGGTTTCTGCTGCCACGGGACCGGCGAAGGCGGGTCCCCTCCCTGCTCCGACACCGGCAGCCCATTTTCGGCCACCGGTTCCCACGCTCCGCTGCGACCCAGTACCGGCCTTGACCTTCATTCATCTAGTGCGGCGCGACGGCGCTGCACCCCTCCGCCACGACCTCGCTCCGGCCGCGGTGCTTTTGCGGTTCTCTAGCGCGGCACGACGGCGTCGCGACTTGGTTCAATTTCACGGCATGGCGCGACGACTCCGCACATTCCTTACCGCATGCTACCACGCAGTGCGACGACACCACATCACTTCCCTTCGCACCTCAACAACAAGAAAATAAAAAGGGAGGGGGGTCGGCTGTGTTTGTGCGGTCCGGCCTCCTCCTGTAAATCGATAGCATGCGGTCCAAATATACGTGTATAATGAACAGGAGTAAATCACGAAAAGAAAAATCACATAAACCCCTACCTCGAGCGTAGATTTAACGGAGGTTCGTCGAACGAGGATTCGTCGTGGAATACCCATCGTGGAAAGAGATGTCGCGAAAGAAGACGTCCTCGGCGTCGCGGTATACGGCGTCGCGTAGACGGTTTCCGAGGACTTGGCGTTCTTCATCGGAGATTGATGTGTTTTTCACGTTCTTCATCAAAGACGAAGAAGTTCCTCAAGTTCCTTAGCCTTTTCTCCCAATGACTCCACAACATGATTTCAACCCTTAATAAAATAAGCCCACACTTATTTTATTAACTTGACATTAGTTTGAAATTCAAACACTCACATTAAACTCACTTCATTAATATCATAAGTTATTAAAACTTAAGTTATAAAATTTAATAGTGAGTTGAG
Organism: Viscum album; assembly: GCA_963277665.1. Classification (NCBI taxonomy): domain Eukaryota; kingdom Viridiplantae; phylum Streptophyta; class Magnoliopsida; order Santalales; family Viscaceae; genus Viscum; species Viscum album. The sequence continues at coordinate 1,827,591,686 of OY728160.1, forward strand.
GGAGTTAAGGAAAGTGAAGGGGTGGGGTTCGTGTGGGCCCCACCACCCTCATAACCTCCCAAGGGAAGTTGGGTAGTTACCCAACTTCCACCCAAAGCTTAAATCCACTTAGAGAAAATAAAAATTGTAGTTAAATTTTTATTTTAACTTCCAAAATTTTTATCAACCTCTCTCATGAAAACGCAACTTCAGAAAAGGTGTTTCTAAGCAATTACCGGCACTGCGGTTCCATCGGTGCCCTCGAAATTCGATTCCGAGCACCGGTTTAAAAGTTAGAAATTCCCGCTCGTTCGTTCACTAAACGTACCCGAGCTAAACTTCGGATAGTAATTTCGGGCACACCGGGCCTCAGAATCAAGTGCCGTCAGAAAATGCATTCTTGTAAAATCCCAAAGAAAATTAAGAAAAAATTTTCCTTGAATTTTATGGGTCTTTACAGTACATAGCTTGTGCCCATATTATACGGCGTGTTTTGGAAAGTACACAGTGTGTAATGCCCTATTACATTATGTAACAGGCTTGTAGTCGGGCCTTGAACTCTTTTCCTCTATTTCCTTAATCACAAACTGATAAGGAAAGATTCATAACTCAAAGAAAGAATTAAGTTCTTACAAAATTCCCCCCTTAAAGAAATTTGTCCCAAAATTTCCCTTCCAAGGGTGGACAAGATTCATATGAGAACAAATCCGGCCACTGAGCATGTACGTCGGCCTCCCGATACCAGGTCTTATCCTGTAAGTGGTCATACTGTCATATCACTAGTAATAGAGGAACTAAAAGGCCTTGAAGAACCTTCGTGCTGTTTTCAACTTTATAGTTATCAATTGCTCCTCAAAGGATGCATCGACTTGAAACTCAACCTCCTCAGGCTGAAAAACATGAGACGGGTCTGAGTGATTGCGGCGCAGCTGAGATACATGGAAGATGTCATGAATGACTTGGTACCTCTAAGGTAACTACGACCAATAGGAAACTGACCCAAATCTCTCTAGAATCTTGAATGGCCCGACATATCTTGGTAAAATCTTACCTTGTCTCCTGATTCTCCCATGTCCCAACCTCAGTGAAACACACAAGAAAACCAGATCCCCTACCTCAAACTATAGAGGTCATATGCGGTGATCGGTGTAAGATTTATAATGAGACTGTGTAGTGGCCATTAACTTCTGAATCAACTAGACCTTCTCATAAGTCTCTTGCATGAGACGTGGTCCCAATAAAGCTTCCTCACCTACCTCCAACCAGCACAGGGGAAAACGATGTGGCCTACCGTATAATTCCTCGTAAGGTTCCATCTGTATCGTCTCCTAATAACTATTATTGTAGTTGAATTCAACCAGGGATATTTTCTTCTCCCAAGATCCCACAAAATTCTGGATACATGCTCGCAACATGTCCTCTAGAACTTATATCATATGCTCTGATTAACCATCAGTCTGAGGGTTGTATGTTGTGCTCAGAAGCATCTGTATACCCAAAACCCTCTGAAAACTCTACAAAAAATGAGATGTAAAAGGGGAATCCCTATCTGAAATTATGGAGCTTGGTACCCCATGTAGTCGTACCACCTCTCAGATATACAACCTCTTTAGATCATCCACACTGAAGGTTTCCTTGATTAGTAGGAAGAGTGAAACCTTCGTGAGTCTGTTATGAAAAACACAAATGAAATCGTTACCACAACACCTCCACCATTGGAAAACTCTACCAAGAACACCTATGATAATTCTAGCGATGATACCAGTATGATTTCATTTTAAATGGGTGAACCCAAACACAACTGATGTCTTATCAGCAGCCTCATAACAAAGAATAGTCAAACCCTAATCGACCTCATCAAAACTGGTCATGCAATGATTCATCGAAATACATTGAGGATTTTCATATCACACCCACCTTAATCTGATGGAGTGTTCAAACTGGTTCAATCAAACTATACATAAGGAACAAGAAGGATGACAAGTTAAACTATCCCTAGAAGACTTATCTCCAAAACGCATGAATTAGGAGGTCGGTGTGTTGTAATAGGACACACCACCTTCTCCCAAGGCACCATGCATCCACAAAAAAACTCATTCACCAAATCCCATAACTATCTATCAATGAAAATCCCTTTTTAAACCATCCACTTATCATTAGAAGGGGTCATGACATAGCATGAGTAAAGGCGAAAACCAGATCCATCCCTACTGGAAATCATCACCCCTTTCCAAATAATCACATCTAAGCCCAACAATAATTCTGAGATAACCTCATATTTATCAACTTATAGTCTAAGGAACTCACCAAGGTGGTCCATACTCTCCGTTACAAGCGAGACTTTGGTACAAGGCCAGAAGTCCACATAAGTACATTAACTGGACCTAGAGAGGAATCCACCTGGTGGTCACATCAAGGAAAACAACAATAATCCTGAGTTTTTACAAGGTGTTCCTACATGAGAACCTAGGTATCACTTAGGATAAACTAATCCTCATTTAAAACCATGCATCTGGTGCACAACACCAAAAAAGATTTTGAACTAACCTAATGGATTTCAACTGTAGTGCGACATATAATCGATGATATATTAGTGAATCCATAATGATGTCAAGATAGGGGGCATTATCATATCTTAAGAAATAGAACACTAATATGATTTCAACGATCACCAAAAAAGGATAGTCGAAGCACTACTGGTCAACCTCCTGAAAGAAGCTCAACTTCACTTACTAATGCATTGTCATTTAACTGACTGTAATGCCTTTATCCTAAGTAATTTCATTGATAGTTCACACTTAGCAACCAAGGTCCATTCATTATCATCAGTACCTCAAAAGGATTGAACGCACAGCAAAAACACAAAAACATTGTTTTTTCAAGAAAACATCAACATGAAACAATACTTGAAAGTCTTAAAGGAATTCAAGTATAATTGACCATTTCTGAGTGGTCCTTAATTATGATCCTTCTACATGGAAGGACACACTTAAACAGAACCAATGTGATTCTCCCTACCTAGTAGTTTCCTAGACATCGAGAATAAGGACTAACCACTCTCAAATTCACTAGTTTAGAACTAGATTAAACGCACGTGTGTCATTCCATGAACCACGATCATCATGTCATGTCACTTGGAATGACGGCTGAAACTAAACCAACCGGTGTGTCAAAACACCTGTGTCCCTAAAATTCCTCTTGAGTAGTGGGATGAACTTGGTTTCATAAAGTTCAGGTTAATCTACTCTGGAGATAACTCGATAACACACCCAATAGCTCAATGCTTAATGATTTAACCAACTCAATGGCTCATTTCTAACATTTAATACTAAATTGGTACCACATATTTCAACATATAATACCCTGATTTTAAAAGAGAAAATGATACATTATGGGTACTATTTATAGGCTATCCACCCTATACACCCCAGTACCAGATGGCTCACACAGAAACTAGATCAAAATCTCATCATCTACACATCCATTTACATTGATGAATATATACTAAGTAATCCAACATTTAATGAAAGACAGGTTCACATAACCTCCTAAGTAGCTTACCATGCCTGAGGCATGTCTAACATGCTGAAATGAGCATTCCTCAATTCTCATTCCCACATTAAGGGTTAAGATATAACAAATATCACATCTCAAAAATCCCAGATATCAAAATAGGATAGGTAAAAACCTTTCCCTTAGTAATCACCCCTATTTATAACCCATGGGTAAGGTCTAGGTGTCAAAAAATGAAGGATACTACCAAAATCCCACTAAGAAGGCTAGGTTTGGTCAAGTAAAACACTAAGAGGCATCCAACTTGGGATACTCCTAGTAAAGATAAGTGAAGGAATCTTACACAAAATACTTGAATGATAAAAAATAGAGGCATCCTACAATATGGATCCTCACAAATGGTACATAGAAGAGCGATCTTACAAGGTACTCCCTAGATTAGCCTATAAGAGAAGTCATCCCTCAGGGGATCCTTAATAGAAATAGGTCTCGCGGCCTCATGGGACATAAGGGAACATCTCACATGAGAAACATCCTCAAAATCATAGGTCAAGAGGGATGTCTCACATCTTATATCAAATCAAAGGTCTCAACTAGGTTGGTTCGAACACCCAACCGATCATTCGTGCTTTGGTCTCACTCTTAGGAGACAAATAAAAATGATAACTGGAGGAAGAACCTATACATTTAGATAGAAGCCCCAAAATACCCATTAAGAGTCATCAGAATGAACTATAGGTTTCACCATCATGATCTATATGGAAAACTACTCCAAAAGGATTAATCTCAGGTCCAAAACTGACCAAGGGATACAAAACAGTAAAAAACCCTCAAAGGGTTCCAAAAAAGGTATACACAACTTGTAGACACCATACACGGTGTGTACCCTTAATCTCTCACATGGGCATGTACCTATGCTGTCCTGGGCATGTAAACACACCAGGTACATGGCATGCAAGTAGGATACACAACGGGTACACAAGTCTCTCCTCCTAGCCATGTACTTCTACATGGTTGGGCCACATACGGTCTGTCTGTGTAAAAGTACATGGTGTGTGCCTATAGTAAATGGAATTCACTATCAAAAACCATCAACCTGTGTTCTGTATCACATGACCAGACACATGGCCATGTTCCGCATGGCGTGTACTCATAGTACATGGCGTGTACTAAATAAAAATTTTTCTTCTTGAATAGAATAACATATGGCGTGTGTTCATAGAACCACACATCGTGTTGTCTGGGTTTTGGGGCATTAAACCTCTAAAAATTACTTGGAACCCCCATTTTTTAAAAGTAAAACAATGGTATGAAAAATTATGATCCGTGGGGGCCCATAATCCTCACGATTAAAATTTTGGTATCCACATATAGCAACATTGTAACAAGATTCAATACAAGGCCGAAACATCATCTACCAAATTCAAATCCAAGAGGACCCATACACCTCAGGGACCAAATTTTGGAATCCATCCAACTCAAACTATAACATGTACCAATACACCTATCACAACAACATGCATATCTAGCATGACATCTATCACAACAACATGTGATCACTATTGATCTCTAAATGGCATGATAAGAATATATGGCATGTGATTTCTAGAAAGTTCTTATATGATGCATTAGATGGAATACCCTCATCTCATTAGGTTTAAAAAAAATAGAACCACAATAATATCAATAATATCAGCACAAAACAAGTGTGTCACCCAACAGTGAAATTGAATCAACTGTAATAATGCAAAACCCAAAAATTACATTTAAATTTGAGGTAATTTAGGTTTTACCTATATACAGGGTAGGTACTTATGGGAATGGTTTATTATCAAACTCTAGTTCTTTATTATCCCTATTTAATGTCTTCAAATAGTAAGAAAAACCAAAAAATATGTCTCTAATACCACTTTGATACGTCCTAGGTCTGGATGCCACCTAACAGTGCTCTAATCCTGGTTGGCCACATGGCCTCAAGTGCATCTCCCCAAATGACATAGGCTACTTACTAGTAGTGAGGGCCGAGGTGATGATCATTGGGATACTATTCCCTAATTGGTAGAGTATAACACAGAGGAATTAATAAACAAATAACAAAAGTAGAAATACCATAAAATAATTAAAGATTAGAAGACTGATAATAAAAATAATTAGATTTAATAGCATACAAAGGATGATTATACATGTTACATGTTCTAGGAAAACATCCAAAACATGTTACACTGTAGTAATACAAAATATAAGTACCAATAGTACAAAAAGGAACAAAAGAAATTCATAATAATCACAATCCTCGGCTTGGTCCCATTCTCTCCTCCTCCTAAAGAACAATCAAGTACCTGTAGAAGGGAACTTTCCCTTATTGACACCTGAAAAAATATAATATATTTGGGCCCAAAATCATATACCAAATAGGGTGTGAGACTAAATCTAAGTAAGTAACCACCTAAGATCTATGTCAATATATCATTATATAACAGGCAGTGTGCAATACAAAAAGTAGTAAACTAGGAAATACTCAAAGGTAAAAAATCCTACAAGTAATGGTCCTAATTTATATTTATTTCATGTTCATTTACCATTCAATTACATTGAATTATATAAGTCTTGAGATCTGGCCTACACCTGACGATCCCCATATAAAATTAAGCACAATAGATGTCTCAAAATTGCATCTAAACAAGTGTAAGTATAGAATGAATCCAAGCTTGTGATTTGGCTTGGAAAATGAATAATAAGTCATTCCTTTTCAATATTAAAATTATAAGTAAATGTTAACTAATGACATATAAATAGCTAACAATAGAGACCATCCTAGGAATCCCTCATTAGATTCAAGGTTTTCTCAACATTTAAATAAAAGTCTCCATGATCCAAACCATTCCATATAAGGGTCACTCATGACTTTTCATGATAATACCCTCTTTAAGTTCGTCCATGGTCTTTTAACTGAGGTCATAGTTCACCCAAGGTATAAGGTTCAATAGTCATATGAGCTCGACCTTTCCATTTAACCTGAGGATATGACTCCCCCATTTATATTTACCCCTTTATCATTTCACATAAGAAACAACACATATAAATTAAAATATTACATGGATTCAACATTTATAACTCACGTGGGAATATATCATATATCAATAAACACATGTAAATTAAACTATTATATGGTTCAACATAAATCAACACACGTGGGAGTTTCATATAACAAGTTTATCATGTATTCTAAACCATTACACGGCTTTATAATTAAGTAACTCACATGGTAACATTTCATATAACACTTCTATCATGTAATCTAAACCATTATAGGGACTTGATATAACCAAACTCACATGAGCGGGTTCATAATTGGAGAAAATCATTCCAAGCATGCTTAAACAAGAATAGGCATAACATGGGGCAAAGGGTAAAATCACTAATCCCAAACCCTTAGTCAAAATAATTACAATTTAACACAGTTGAAATTCCATTTAATAACCAAAACCATTTTCGACAACCCAAGAAGGTAAAACAAGGAATGCCTTATTGGAAACCTAGGACAAATGGCCATAAATGGTCATCGAAGGGAAACACACCCTTAGGGTGGCCCTAATTCAAGAAAAAAAAACCTAAAACAAGCATAAGAACACACATTCAATTACCTAAACCTCAATAGGAAAAAACAAAGGTAAATTCTTATTCAAGGCGATGCCCAAGAATGGGTGTGCGACACTTAAGCATATATAAACATCTTGAAAATTGGAGAAAGGCATGAGACCACCTACCTCATGGTAGTACGACTCTCCTCATCCAGCGTCAACCTCTAATTTGACCTATAATGGAGTAGATCTATAAAATGTGAAAAAAATCTCAATATTCAATAACTAGGTCAAGATAATAAATCATGAAGAACGGATCAATAGGAATTGAGAGCTTACTGAGGGGAATCCAACGTATCTGATGGTGTTTGAATCGGAGATTAGATGATGAAATGGGATTCCAACCTATTCTTGGATCGCCTGGGTACACTGTTCATCCAAGATGGGTGAGTTCTATCCATTTTTAAAAAAATGGTGCTTCTTTCCAATTTAATGGGGAAAAAGTACATGGCATGTACTAGAAACTACATTTTGTGTCCGTATAGATCCTGGATAGACTATTACATGGTGTGTACTGGGAATTATATGGTGTGTTCCCATATTAAAGATCATTTTTTTGAAAGGAAATGGTGTATAACACCTAGTTACATAGTGTAATAATCTTGCATCTAGTCCTTGACCTCTTTTTCTCCATTTCATTAAGCACAAACTGAAAAGGAAAGATCTGTACCTCAAAAGAAGAACCAAGTTCTTACAAAATGTTTTAGGGGTGTGAACATGGATAGTAATTACACATGTTTGGCACATAATTTGACAAACTATGCATCCCAACCATGAACCCATTTAAAAATATGAAAATTACAAAATTTCATCTCTATCCATTAACCCTTTCTCCACCCTTCTCCTCATTCACATATCAGCTCCACCATAGGATCTCTCCTTTCTTACTCTTCTTGGATTTAGTGTATCTCCTCTATCTGGACTCCATTTTGATCATCAGGGATTATGTTAGATCCCTATTAGTAAGTTTAGTACTCCTTTTTCTATCATTTCTTAGTTTTCTATGCTATCTTTGGCATTATCTTTGTACGACCTAATATACCCTATTTTTAAGGTTTTTGTCTAGTTTTTCATTTTATATATTTCCTGCCCAAATATAAGGCTGATACTAGATGAGGAGTATACTATGAGTCTAAGGTAGGTGGTCTATTACTTTTAACTAAAATTCCTAGTGTTTCTTATTTGTTGTCATTGAGTAGCACACCGGACTTTCCACACATTGCCTCTAAAATGTGTAAATACTTTATTTAATTATGTTGACCACAACCTAAAACCTTATTTGGAACCATTTTCATTGTTAGAGGTTGAATACCTCAATATAAACCACCCCTTGGGGTGGGTATAATTAAATCCTAATGACTACCATTCTTACCTTGTGATCAAACCATCCCTTTGGTTGTTGAGCTTTCTACTTGTTAGTGTAATTCCATAGTTGAATTAAATGAATTGTTAAATGATATGGATATATCACTTGGATATCTTTATCACTTGTCAGTGAAATGGATAATGGAATGAAATAAATTGTTATATTGCATGGATGTACCTATTGGGCTGTGATTACTTAAATTATTCTTGACTTATTATATACTTCGATGACACTGTTAGAGGTGTGGCCTACCTTGAGTAAGACTTGTATTTTTAACCTGGAATTCCTTGAGAAAAATCATAGTATTCCATCAAATTAATTGATGTGACTACAAGGTGATACACTATCCTAGGACTCAGTTAATGTATTATATTTGTAAATTCCTTGTAATGACACCAACAATTCACCCACAAACTCTAGAAATTACAATGACTTTGATTATCTCCTTAGATTCAACATGATGTCCTCAAACAGAAACTACCTTGGATTATCTCCTTGGGCTCCAATAAAATCTTTACTGCGGTTACCTTGGACTTTCTCCTTGTACATGATGAGGATTCCTTGGTCATGGGCCTTGGGTTTGTAGTCACCTAAAATGTATTACATACAAATATATTTGGTGTAATATGAAGTTGGTGGTATTTACCTAATTTGAGTTTATTTTATAGTATTTACTTATTTATATAATGAGAACTATCATATATTATAATCTTTACTAGATTGTATTAGAATTTTATTTTATCGAATTTCCTTAGTCATATTGTGTACACTGTTATAGCCTATATTCACATAAAGTGTTTGTATTAGAAAACATTGGTTATGGACTATTGAGTTTTACTCATACCCTGTTTGGGCGTCCATTTAGTACCTAGTAATATTACATGGATACATGTAAGTATAAATGGAATTTCCAAGCTTTAGAGACTTGAATTTCCATTAGGATGGGATCTTGGGAGAAGATGACCAAGATAGTACTTGGGATTCCTTTATAGATAATTATTTTTATTTTTTTTTCTTTTTTATATGTTGTATTTTTGTATCCCTGCTTCCATATCATCCTGTTCATATTTAGTATAAATTCATGAAATCATCTCTATGTGATACTATTTATGTTTATGTCTATTATTTATTATTTGGATGGTTTATTACTTCCTATACCTTATTATTATTTATATTTCTTATTCCTTATTATTTAACACTATTATCTACTCTTATAAAGAGGGAATAGTATCCCCATAATACCACTATATACCCTCACTGCTAGTCGACAACCTATGGAATATGGGGAGGTTCACTTGAGTCCATGTGGCCCTCAGATTAAATTACTTATGAGTGAACCGGGCATGGTACATCACAAATAATATTTTAAGTAAATAATAAAGCTATTATACCTAAGGTAGAATTGGGATAACCTAAAAAAATGTGGTTACACAAAATAATTATAAAAAATTCACCTCTGATTAGGTGTTTTTGTTATGTAAAGATTTTAAATTTTATAAATATTTACATTGTTTACCATGTAAAATGGAATTATTTTATTATCAGATATTTCTTTAATTTTTTACTGTATGGGCATAAGGATTTCTATTTCTCATCAAATTGGCCAATGAATATAACCATGAGAAAGAGTTATAAAAATACAATGAGGGTTTTGTGAGGAAATAAATCATGAATATTTTATGCTAGATCAGTTTTATATTATAAAATAATATTATTTTTTATCAATGGAAGATGAAATATACTAACGAAAAATTAATTTAAATACTCATATTTCCTAATAAAATGGGAAAAATTAGGTCTAAATTTTTTGAAAAATATAAATGAATTGGTCTTGATTATAAAGGTCAACTATCTTCCTAAACACGAGGAAATTGAGAAAAATTTCATTCCCCATTGTACTTATTTCAAATTATTTTTTTATAAAAAATTATTATTCATAGCGTATATGATCCATGTGAAATTTAGACGAGGATTAACTGAATAACTAAATAATCAATATAGGGATGAAGATAATGTATAGTCACATGAAACATCAAATAATACTTGATACAAAAGGAGTTTTTTGGAAAATAATTAAGTAAAGAAAAATAATAATAATTGATTTATCTAAAATTACTATTATAAAGTGGTATAAAATGATCTTTTAGGTTTTTTATATGATGTTTAAGGGAATAATTCCCTGGTCATTTCAAAATTTGTCTAATGAAGTTGTAATTAAAACATACACATATAAAGGAGGTGAAAAAGAATAATCAGAAAATAGTGATTGAATATAATTCTTTTAAGAGTAAATAAAAGAAAAGGGACTCAGATGAAGACGATAAATGATGTTTCTTAGAGTATCAACATAAGTAGAGTATACCTCTAACATAAATAAAATTTTAAATATTTATTTCAATGATATAAGTAGGTATAAAAGTCAATATAAATTATTTTAATTCAAAGTAAATTCTTTCCTTTTTTACAATGATATTTGACTCAAGTTAGCTTATAGATAATAATGGATAATCATCACTAATTTCTTAAAAGATTTATTGAGTTAAAGATAATCTATTTTAATTCTTTGGATATTTGTTCCTGGGTGTGTATTTGAAACAAGTAGACACAAGTTGAAAACAAAATCTAAAAAAATATATTATTGGACCCAATGGTTTTGGGGGTATTTTTTATTTTTGGTTAATTTGAGAATATTTTTTGTCAACCTTGGAATATTATTAAACCTAAATAAATTGGGGTTAGTGATGGACCTAGTGGATCATTGGTGTATCAAATTTATAATTGAGTTTCATAAAGATGAAGTGGAGAAATTACTCAACATAATGAAGGTTTTTGAGATATGTGACATAGTTCGACAAGGATTACTCAATGCAATAACTTGTGTGAGATAGGTGTCGATAAGGAAAATTGTTCCGTGAAATAGATTATGAGAGCTAAATATTGTTTGTGGGATTGAATGACTAGATTTTTTTTGATATAATAATTAATGAAAGTTTCATGAGACAAAACATTATTTTATACTCAACATAAGTATTAAAATGTGAGAATTTCTATATTCAAATATGGGAATTCAAAGGCAGTCCTAAGAAGAAGTAAATATATTATTATACTAATATAAATAGATATTTAAATACAAATATATGATTTATATATCTTGACCAAGGTAATAAAAATATATTTTGAAATTTTAGTTTTTGTGTTTCACTTACTTATTTAAGAAAAGGGATGTGATCATGGTCAAAGATGAAGTTTTGGTAGATATTTTAATGGATAAAATCAAGGATCATAATGTGGGAAAAATTACGAGAAGATATTCATTGATTCATGAATAAGAGATCCAAAGATATTAAATTTATATAAATAGATAAATATAACTGATAAGGAAAAGGGGTAAATAGAAGGGGAATATGTAAAATTATTGAAGAGAGAAATTAAGGATATTCTTTATTGAAAAAAAATAAAGGTGTTACTCAAGTAATAAATTATTGATGGTGGTGGGATTTCACATAAATGAAAATTTTATATGTTCTACAAGTGATAAAGTGTTAAAGATAGTAGAGTTTTATATGGGTGTAATTGAGATTAGATAATAATGATAACTAAGGAAAAAATACTAGATCTACACAAAAAAAAGAGTGTTGTAGTATCTCTATTGTTGAGAGAATTTAATTTAAATACATGAAAGACTATAAATTGTGTAAAGGTTTCACAAGACTACAAATTTTGATTCCCTTTCTTAAATAAATTAGTGAAGAGTTAATAAGAGGGAGAGTCCCTTGGTAGAGTTCACTATCCTTAAAACATTGTAAATTAAATGTTCCTTTATTGGAAGTTACTCTAACTAAAACCCAACTAGGAGATAATGTTTTAGTTATTTTTGAATGGAAATAGTGTGTTTTCCATGTGTCTTGGATTAATTCATCCATATTGGAGGGTTAATACAACAACCCAAAGTTTTATCAATAGAATTACATTCTTATAATTATTACTTATATTATAATCACATTAGGAATCACAATGAAATATCTTGATACTTAATATTATGCGATCATTAAACATAATTTTCCCACTTCTATGTTTTGAATTCTGAAAATATGACATATACGGTTACGTTCAGGGTGATTTTTGGAGTCTAATAAAACAAACATAATTTTTGGTGAATAGTAACCTACCATTATGAATAGTAACCTACCCTTATGAATAGTAATATGAACCTTAATAATATTAAATAATCCAAAATAATAGTTACCTCACCCATGAATGATTAGAAAAAATTTAGCCATCATATAAGTGATAATATGAACATAGTAAAAGTATTGGTATTTTTGTAAGTCATAAATAATTTATTATAATTAATTAATTAATTAATTGAAAAGAAAATTTATTTTCCTAAATTTTTTTCTTAAATTAAAAATTACATGTCTTATGGTTTTAAGATAATTTTATAAGAACTTATGTAATTTTTGAAAGCATTATGAAATCAGTTTTAATTTTAAAATCTGTATTTTTCAAGTAAATTATGATTTTAATTAAAAATAAGTTGATCATATTTAGAAAATTATTTTTGAAAAATGGAGTTCATTTTTGGATTATACACATTGAAAAATGGTTATGGTGAATTTTTGGGATTTTTCTGAAATATATGAATTTGTGGTGAATAGTTAAATGCTATAATTTACAAAATAAGCTAAATACATGAATTATAAAGTCATGCATGATGTTTTTCTGATGTAATCCAGATTGGTTTGAACTCTCATGAACGTATTACTATTATTGGTCATGGAATCATCACTATTACTTTTCTTGTGTTGAAATAATAAATTAATGAATATAATATTGCGAAAACCCCTCTCCCCTCCACTATAAATACCACCCTTCACACCATCATTTCCTCACACATCTCAAGAAAAAATCCTTACATAAAATCTATAAAAAATTCTTCCCTATCCCCTAATACAAGTCCAAAGAGCTTTTGGTCTCATCAAAATACCAATCCAAGGTTCCTTAAGGAAGATTCAAGAGGTGATTCCTCTCTCTCTTTTCCTTTAATTTCCTTTCAATTTCAAGTTCTTTTCTTAATCTCTCTCCACATATTCTCGTCCACATGGTATGGTAAATCCATTATCTTACATATACTATAATATTATGATAATAATGGTATAATATATCACCCAACCTCCTTTTCCTCTTCTTTATATTTTAGAAAGGAAAACATTTTTTGTGAGGTGTTAATTTATCACCTTCAAGAATGACATGATTTTATTTTCCATTATGACCTTTATATCTGGCCATGAAACCATTTTTATGGTTTAAAAATATTATTTTATATTTATTATATCCTATTTAATGTTTTTGAACAAACTTATGTACATATTACTAAATTATTAAAAAAAAACAAGTTCATTGTGGTCAAAAAACCGCTCGAATTAACCCAAACGATCATCATTAAATTATTTTATAGTCATTCATTATCATGGTTTATAAAAAAATTATTTAAAAGATAATTTAAAGTTATTTAAAATCATTAATAACATTTAATATCATTTATGGATGTTTATCCATGTTCTACACGAACTTCCATTCCTACCGTTCATGAAAACAAAGAAAAAGAACACTCTCGAACAATGAATTTAAACTCTATAACTCATCCAAAGGCCCATAAAAAATTTAATGAAACCATAATTAACCATATTCATATATAAAAGGTTCTATAATTTATAATTAATGAATATAATGTCATTATATGGGACGTTAAAGTGAATAAATCGTTCGGATAAAATGTAAGGGGAAATTCTCGAACACAACTCTCTTTCTTTGGGTTTTCCCTCTTCAACCCATTTTCAGTATGGATATTCATAAAATAATTTATTCATAATTATCTTACCTTTTTGGGGATATAAATTTGATCTAATTTATTTTATTAAAAACCCATTTTTTCCAAAATAACCCTTCTTTCAAATAAATACATCATTTTTACTTCTTGAAGATTGTTCCACTCTTCACTCAAGGTTAATGGTTCTATGTCAAGAATGATATTCCATATTTATTTTGGGAAAAAAATGTTTATGAATGTGTGATATGCAACCCATTTATTTCCATGGGTTATTTAATGTTAAATTTTTAAATATTTTCAATGTGGCATGCATGGTAATGTAAATGTTATGATGAGACGGGTGTGCCTGGAATTATAAAGCGTAATATGAATGTTTGAATGTGACGGGTGCACCTGAAATTATAAAATGCTCCAATGCATTTGGTAAAGTGATTAGTCTCTTGAGTTAAAGTTAAATGATGTGTTAACATGATTATATCTTTTTTCACATCTATGTGTTGTATTTAACCACTATGACATGATGTTTTCATTTTTTTATGCATTGCCACATTCCATGCCTTTAGTTAATGATTCATCTCACGATTTTGATGATGATGTTATGATTATTATCACCCCATGATATATTGTTCTTATCCATACTCTTACTGGGATTTTATATCACCCATTTTTGTTTAATATACTTAGGTGATTATGTGTACTAAGTAGTTTTCAAGGAACAATAAGAAGTTGTAGAAGAATGAACTAAATAGATGTTTATATTTGATGTTGTAAATGTTATGTTTGGTCCTAGTTTTCCCAAGACACTAAAACTCTGGATCCTCATGTTGTAATAATATTATGTTTTTTATATTTATAATGATTTTATAGTAATTTAAGAGAAGACCGGGTCATTATAATTGGTATCAGAGGCAAGTTTTAGTTAATTTGGGAATTAGGATTAGTGAACCCTAGAGAAAACCTCTAGTATGATACTAAGTACAAATATACACAAAAGAATATTTGATAAACATTGGGATCCCATAAGATATTATTTTAGTTTAAATTTCCCAAATTAATAAGTTATTCATGACTCATTGATATATGTTTTGTTCTAACCTTTTCTATTTTAGAAAATGGAGGGAATAAGGAGAAACCAGGCGAACAACCTGTACAAGGTCCAATGCAATGATTGCCCGAACGACATCCCCAATGCTTTGGGAGGTGGAGTTCAAAACTTCATGGTGATTTTTACCTAACTATATCATGTTATGAATAATAACCTGAATTATGAGGAATGTCCACCTTCACTAAAGAGGGAGTAGCTAGCTATTAAGTGTTTTATGAGGCAACAACCACCGACATTTAGTGGATCTTCTGATCCGCTAGTTGTGGAATAGTGGGTCAACTCCATGGAGAAGATATTTTTTTTGCTTCACTATTTTGAGATGGAGAAGGTGACACTATCCATTTATTATCTATATGGATAGGTCTATCAATGGTGGGATTTGATTAAGAATACCAAGACAAGTGACGAAATTAAAGAGATGGAATGGGAAGACTTTAAGATCATGTTTCTTAAGAAGTATTTCCCATGAACTCTTCATAAAAAGATGGAGAGAGAATTCATAGAGGTCAAGAAAAAGTAAGAAGAATCTGTCATGGCCTACTAAGTGAATTTCACAAGGCTTGCATGGTATGATTCGGGTTTTGTTATCAACAATGATAGAAAAATTGATATATTCTTTAGTGTATTTAAACCACATCTTCTAAAAGATCTTGAAATTAGAGATTTTGGGAGTTATGAAGAAGTTGTTCAGTGTTCCCTCAAAGTGGATATAGAGTATGGAGAATGGTCCCATAGATATGGTGATAATAAATGAAATATGGAGTTTCAAGATGGAGGATCTAATGATAAAGGTGGGAAGAAAACTCAATGACCCACATGCCAAAAATGTAGGAAGTTGCATCATGAGAACTGCCTCAAAGGGATAGGGAAAAGCTTCGAGTGTGGGAAAGAAGGCCACCATGATCAAGAGTTATGGAAATACATGAGAATGATGGGTAATGTAGTGAAAGAAATGGGATCCCCACACATGGTTCAATGCTACAACTGTAGGAAGCAAGGGAACTATGCAAGCTAGTGCACTAAACCTCAAGTCCTCGAGGGTAATCAGCACCAGCAGCGACCAAATCCAAAGGAACAAGGGAAATATTATGCCATCACTACTTCGGAAGTGTAGCAATATAATGAAGTCGTACAAGGTACACTTTCTATTCACTCAATAATGGAAAAATTCTTATTTTATTCTGGTTCTATGCATTCTTTAATATCTTGAAAGTTTTCTAGAACTATAGAATCGAATCCCAAAAACCATGAAGTAGAGATATATGTAAAAACACCAAGTGGTGAAATTATTTCAACCCAAGTGTTTGAATCTTCTCCTATTAGCATATGTGGGAAGATTCTTACAATGAATCTCATAATACTTCCCTTGGTGGAATTCGACTCTATAATTGGAATGGATTGGATCTCATTATATAGAGAACATATCAACTATCAGGAGAAGGAAATATCTTTTCATATTCCAAAAAATCCCATGCTCCTCTACAAATTCAAGGAAGATAGTGAATATCCTTTTAAATATCCTTCAAAGGTGTTGGTGTTGATACTCTATGAAGAATCATACCTCACCCAAATGGTCGAGTCGAAGGAAAGTGCCAACCTTGCAGAAATTCCCATCATAAGGGAATATAGTGATGTATTTCCTGAAGAGTTACCCAGAATACCCCCATATCGTGAGGTAGATTTATCAATAGAACTCATATCCAAATCTACTCCTATATCAAAGTTTCCCAATAGGATGGATACTATCAAACTGGAGGAGTTAAATAAGTAGTTTCAAGAGAATTTGGACAAAGGGTTCATATGCCATAGTGCATCACCTTGGGGTGTGCTAGTGCTCTTTGTGAAGAAGAAGGATGGATAAATGTGGTTGTGTATTGATTATTAGGAACTAAACAAGATCACCATAAAGAAAAAGTATCCTATTCCAATGATATATGATTTGTTCGATCATCTAAAAGTTTCTTAATACTTCTCAAAGGTGGATCTTCGTTCTGGATATCATCAGCTGAAGGCGAAGAAGGAAGATATTCAGAAGACTGCCTTCCATACAAGGTATAAGAACTATGAGTTTTCAGTGATTCCCTTCAAACATACTAATTCCCCTGTAATCTTCTTGGATTTTATGAATATAGTCTTAGACATTACCTCAACAAATTTTTGGTAGTGTTTATCAATGATATTCTCATCTACTCCAACAGAAAGGAGGAACATAAAGAACATCTAATACTTATGTTGGAGATATTGAGAAAGGAGAAGTTGTATGCCAAGTTCAGCAAGTGTGACTTTTGGATAAAGCGAGTCATGTTCTTGGGACATGTGATCACAAGTGAGAGAATTTCTGTGGACCCTTCAAAAACAAAGGCGATTAAGGAATTGACCAGACCCTCTAGTGTCAAAAAAATATGTAGTTTTCTTGGATTAGATATGTACTACCAACGTTTTGTGAGAAATTTCTCACAATCATAAAGCACTCTAACTAAGTTAATAAGGAAAGGGGAAAAGTATGTCTTGACGGAAGAATGTGAGGGAAGCTTCAAGAAGCTAAAGAGTAGGCTAATCACTGCACCTATACTCACACTACCAAATAGTGTGGAAAGTTCTTTGATATATAGTGATTCATCAAAGAAATTATTGTGTTGCATACTCATGAAAAATGATAATTTGATAGACTACGCCTCTGGGCAGTTGAAGATCCATGTGTCAAACAACTTGATGCATAATCTAGAGCTTCCAGCGGTAATCTTTTCCTTGAAAATCTGGAAGCACTACCTTTATGGTGAGAGGTGTGAGATATACACCGACCAAAAGATCCTAAAGTATATATTCACACCAAAGAAGATCAACATGCATCAAAGGAGATGGTTAAAGATAACAAAGGGCTATGATTTCTCTATTCACTACCATCATGGAAAGTAGAACAAGTTAGTTGATGCTCTAAGATGAAAAGAACATGCTACTATATCCATGTTACGAATTGAGAAAGACCTTATCTTATTAGATATTCAAAGGATAGATTTAGAAATCATAAAGGAAGGGGATACATCCTACCTTTACCAAATGATTTCAAAATAATCTATCCAAGAGAAGATTAAGGAGGCACAAAGGGATGATCTGAAGTTACAAAAGAAGGTGAATGTAGTTAAGGATGTAAAGCTGCAAGAATTCCATATCGATGATAATGGTGTGATTCGGTTTGGATCATGACTTTGCGTGCCTTTATCTCCAGAGATAAAGAAGGAGCTATTGGAAAATGCACATAGCTCAACATTCTCTATCCATCTTGGTAGCACCAAGATGTACTGATATCTCAGAGAACACTTCTGGTGGGATAACATGAAGAAGGAGATTGTGAAATATATCTCAAGGTTCTTGGTATGTCACCAAGTTAAATTATAGCAAAAAAATTCCAAAGGGATGATGAAATTATTGCCTATACCCATGTGGAAATGGGAGAATGTCACTATGGAATTTGTCATGGGTCTCCCAAAGACGTCCAAGGGAAATAATGTGATATGGGTTGTGGTTGAAAAACTAACCAAAAAATCCCATTTTATCGCTATTCGGGAATATTTATCACTTGAACAACTTGAAAAGATATATGTGAAGGAAGTGGTGAGAATACATGGTGTTCCACTCTTGATTGTCTTTGACCTTGATCTATGGTTCACATCTAAATTCTGCAGGAGTCTTCAACATTCTTTGAGTACTGAATTAAATTTCAACAAGGTCTATAACCCCCAAACTAATGGCCAATGTGAAAGGACTATTCATATGCGTGAAGATATGCTAAGAGCATACTCTTTAGAATTCAAAGGTGGATGGGATCATCATCTACCATTGGTTAAGTTTTCATACAACAATAGATTTCACTCGAGTATTCAGATGGCTCCATATGAAGCATTTTTTGGAATGTGATGTAAAACTCTAACCTATTGGGAAGAAGTTGGAGAAAGAAGGCTACTTGGACCCGATCTTGTGCAAGAGACGACAGAGAAAGTTCAAGTCATCCAGAAACATATCAAATCTGCTTAGAGTCAAAAAAATAGCTATGATGAAAACCTTCAAAGGGACTCAGAGTTCGACGTTGGAGATAAAGTCTTCCTTCCAATATCACCATGGAAGAGAGTCATGCGGTTTGGAAAGAAAGGGAGGTTAAGCCCAAGGTAAATTGGCCCCTTTGAGATCCTTGACTGCATAGGAGTCGTGGCATATCATATTTCACTTCCACTAAATATGACTCAATTTCATGATGTATTTCACGTATCACTCCTAAGGAAGTACATACCAGAACCCTCACATGTAGTAAACTCATAGGTGGTACTGCAGGAAGATGATCCCTCTTATGAGGAGCAGCTAGTAAAGATTTTGGACAGGAGAGATAAGGTCATACTCAACAAGACAAACCATCTTGTTAAAGTGTTTTGGAGGAACCATAAGTTTGAAGAAACCAATTGGGAACTGGAAGAGGCAATGAAGGATAAGTAGCCTCGCCTGTTTGTGTAAAACGAAATTTTGAGGGCGAAATTTCTTAAGGGGGGAAGAATGTGATGACCCAAAGTTTTATCAATAGAATCCCCTTCTTATAATTATGAATTATAGTATAATAACATTAGGAATCACAATGAAATATCATGATACTAAATACCATGTGATTATTAAACATAATTTTTCTACTTCTATGTTTTGAATTTTCAAAATCTGACATACACGGTTGTGTTCAGGGTGATTTTTGGAGTCTAATAGAAGAAACTTATTTTTTGGTGAATAGTAACCTGCCCTTAGGAATAGTAACCTATCCTTATGAATTGTAATATGACCCTTATAAATAGTAAATCATACAAAATAATAGTAACCTCATCCATGAATGATTAGATAAAATTTAGGCATCTTATAAGTGATAATATGACCATTGTAAAAGTATTGGTATTTTTATATGTCATAAATAATTAATTATAATTAATCAATTAATTGAAAAGAAAAATTATTTTCCAAAAATGTTTTCATAAATTAATAATTCTATTTCTTCTGGTTTTAAAATAATTTTATAAGAACTTATGTAATTTTTGAAAGCATTATGAAATCAGTTTTAATTTTAAAATCTGTATTTTTCAAGTAAATTATGATTTTAATTAAAAATTAAATTAATCATATTTAGAAAATTATTTTTCAAAATTTAGTTCATTTTTGGATTCTACACATCAAAAAATGGTTAGGGTGAATTTTTTGGATTTTTCTAAAATACTTGAATTTTTGGTGAATAGTGAAATGATATAATTTACAAAATAAGCTAAATACATTAATTATAGAGTCATGTATGATGTTATTCTGATGTAAGATCAATTGGTTCTAACTCTCATTCACTTGTTACTATTTTTGGTCATGGAATCATCACTATTACTTGTCTTTCGAAGAAATCATAAATTAATGAATATAATATTGAGAAAACCCCTCTCCCCTCCACTATAAATACCACCTTTCACACCCTCATTTCCTCATACCTCTCAAGCTTCAATAATTGTATAAAATATGTCAAAAAAATTTCCCTATCCCTATACCCATGTCCAAATATCTTTGTTTCTCATAAAAATACCAATCTAAGGTGCCTTAAGGAGGATTCAAGAGGTAATTCCTCTCTCTCGCTCTTTTCCTTTAATTTCCTTTCAATTTCAAGTTATTTTCTTAATCTCTCCCCACCTATACTCTTAAACATGGCATGGTAACTCTATTATATTAAATATAATTTAATTTTATGATACTAATGGTATAATATATCATCCAACCTCCTTCTCCTCTTCTTTTTATTTTAGAAAGGAAAACGTTGTTCGTGAGGTGTTAATTTATCACCTTCAAGAACGACATGATTTCATTTTCCTTTATCATATTCAGATCTGGTAATGAAACCATTTTTATGGTTTAACCAGATTAGTTTATATTTATTATATCCTATTTAATGTTCTGTAACTAAATTATGTACATATTACTAAATGATTAAGCAAAACAAGTTCGTTGTGGTCAAAAAACCGTCCGAATTAACCCAAATGATCATCATTAAATTCTTTTCTGATCATTCATCATCATGGTATATAAAAAAAATTATTTATAATATCATTTCAAGTTATTTAACATCATTAAAAACATGTAATATAAGTTCTGGATGTTTATCCATGTTTTACATGAACTTGCATTCATTTTGTTCATGAAAACTAAGAAAAAGAACACTTCCGAACAATGAATTTAAGCTCTATAACTCATCCAAAGGCCCATAAAAGAACTTAATGAAACCATAATGAACTATATTCAGGTATAAAAGGTTTTTGAATTTCTAATTAATGAATGTAATGTCATTATATAGGATATTAAAGTGAAGAAAGCATTCGGATACAAGGTAAGGGGAAATTCTCGAACCCAACTCTCTTTCTTTGGGTTTTCCCTCTTCAATCCATTTTCAGTATGGATATTCCATAAAAATAATTTATTCATCATTATATTAACTTTTATAGGATATAAATTTCCTTTAATTTATTTTATTAAAACCCAATGTTTTCCAAAAGAACTCTTCTTTCAAATAAATACACCATTTTTACTTGTTGAAGATTGTTTCACTCTTCACTCTCAAGGTTAATGGTTCTATGTCAAGAGTGATATTCCATATTTAGTTTAGGAACCAAATTTTTATGAATGTATGATGTGGAACCCATTTATTTGCATGGGTTATTTTATTTTCAAGTTTGAAATATTTTCAATGTGCCATGCATGATAATGTAAATGTTATGATGAGATGGGTGTGCCCAGAATTATATAGTGTAATATGAATGTTTGAATGTGACCGGTGCACTCAAAATTATACAGTGCTCCAATTCATTGGGTAAAGTGATGAATCTAAATAGTTAAATTGAAATGATGTGTTAACATGATGCTATATTGTTTCACAACTATGTGTGGTAGTTAACCACTAAGACATGATGTTTTCATTTTTTTATGCATTACTACATTCCATGCCTTTATCTAATAATTCCTCTCATGATTTTGATGATGATGTTATGATTATGCTCACCCCATTCTATATTTTTCTTATCTATCCTCTTACTGGGATTTTATCTCACCTATTTTTGTTGTATATCCTCAGGTGATTATGTGTACTAAGGAGTTTTCAAGGAACAATAAGAAGCTGGAGAAGAATTAATTATATAAATGTTTATGTTTGATGTTATAAATTTTATGTTTGGTCCTAGTTTTCCCAAGACACTAAACCTCTAGATCCTCATGTTGTAATATTAGTTTTTTATCTTTATAATGATGTAATAGTAATTTAAGAGAAACCAGGGTCACTATAGTAAGCCAAGAAAATTCTTGTGTTTTTCTTTGTATGATTTAATCTTCTACACTTATAGTAAGTAATTGAGATAAATAGTTTCCTATTAACCTACATAAAATAACTAGAGAGAAAATTTATTTGAAAGTTTTAATTCCATGGTTCACCCAACCCCCCCCCCCCCATAATAATCCCACTATGGTGATAAAAATTTATAAATAATTAATTTTTTATACTATATCACAAACTATAGTATCTTATACCACTACATGTGATATAAACCATATCTATATCATTGGTCAGAGAACCACAATATCTCATATCACTACCCCTTATATTTCAATTAGTGATATCATATATCACTTGTTGTGAATAGAAAATTAACATTATCGCGTCATAAAAAACTTAAAATAATGATTTTGTTATATATCACAGGGTGAGGTATTAGTAAATCATTTCTTAATGATATCATAAATAAATGATTTTTATTATAATATTTAGTGGAATCATTATATTACTAAGCATGTTGTGGTACTCTATTTTATCTCTACAGTAACATATAACAAGGATATTTATATCCAACAACACTATGAAGTTATATATTATCTTAATACATAAATAAGACATGACAACTAGAGGCATATCATAACCAGTAATATCCACATATTATCATCTCTAATTTTTTTGTCTTTATAAAAACTTAAAATTTATAGAATTCTATAAATCTTTTTCTAGATTATCTCTAACAATATTCATAGATTTCTTTGACATTAAACATGTTAAAATTATATAGGAATGAAACTTGAACAATAAGGTCATATGGAATAAGAATATGGATAATGTTATATTTTAAAATAAATAATGAACATACCCTTTTATTTTAATTTAATTTTAAATAAATATTAAGGTTGGTTATGATAATAAAGAAATAACCAATTTCTTCTTTTTCCCTCAATTATCCACCAATAATGAGATCAAAAAATACCTTTTATAGGATGTCTCTCTTTAAACATAGTGTGCTATCATTTTCACTATAAAGGAAGAGAGAGAGAAAAGGGAGAAAGAGCATTTCACTTAGAAGTGTGTTGATGAATATGATTAATTATATAACCCTCCTTCATTAAATATAAAAGGATCTTAAATCATAGTTGACTCATAATATTTGACCAACGTTTATCAACATTTAATTCATATGTTATAATGCAATGAGTTAAACTATGTCTCCATTAATGTGTTGAATGATTAAATAATTAATATCACATGTGTATACTTTTTCTCCACATCATCAAATTAAATGGTAATTGAAACATGCAATAGTAATGTGGAAGGTATAAAATATAATAATACAGTAGTAAAGTAATAACAGATGTCACTAAACTATGTACTACCAAGTATATCACAGAAAATGAAGCATTAGATATCATTGTTTGCGATGAAAAATTTAGTGAATAAATCTTTCAATTTATTTTTATTTTGTGTTTTTATGGTATTAAATTATTTTATGTTTCATTTAGTATAATGATTTTAGTTATAGTTTATGTTTTATTATCTTTTGATGTGTCTAAAATAGAATATTTTTATACTCTTAATGTTTTTTTGTCCTTATACAGTTTTATTTTATTATAGGTAGTTGCATTTTTACCAATAATGTTTTAGTTTTATAATAATTATATAAAATAAATTTTAAATTGGAATGTTATGTACTGGTAAAAAAACATGTTATGTATATTTTTTGCATTTTTCTTATATTATTTAATTTTTTCTCTGATGTTATGTAATTTTCAATATTTTATCTAGTTTTTTAATTTATAAAAATATGTGTTGTAACATATTACCTATAAAAATAACATGTTCTATGTTTTTTGTTGATTTTTTTCCTTTTTAATAGTTTTTATTCTTTAATTTAATTTCCAATTGAATTTTTGAATTTATTTTACATTTTTAAGTATTTATGCATAAAAATATTTTTTTTAAATTTATAAATTTTTATAAAATTTAATGATAGTCTTTTTTTAAAGTAAATTTTGTGTTTTAAAAAAGTGTAAATTTTTAAATTTTGAATAAATTGGAATTAATATATATTTTAATTTTATTTATGCATCTAACTATTATATTGTTTTTAAAAATGTATAGATAATGAATGAGATAAAACTTAGTAAAGAATAATTTCTTGATACATGTATTATTTATTCATAATTGGACATGAAGATAAATACTATTATTTAAAAAAAATGGTTAATCTTCATATTTTTATAATTATTTTAAAATTATACTCATATAATTAATATTTGATTTAAAAAAATAACTTATAATTAAAAAAAGCACACATATATATATATATATTATATTATTTTATTTAATTTTTACATTTAAATATATTAAACACTTATGTAAATGTCAATACATTGTTTTTAAGAGACATGGTGCACAAGGAATCATAGTTTTTCTCTAATTAGTTTTGAGGGATAGACTTATCACAAATCATGAAAAACCAAAATGGAATGTATTTAAAATTGATCATTTTATGAATATAATCTTGAATTCTTTATCCATGTTTTCTGATATCAACTCATGGAAAAAACTATTTGTGTTACCTCCCCCCACCACACACACACACTCCAGCATCTCATCCTTCATTTCTTAATCTCTCTCTACTAGATCTTCACTTCCCGTCGATGCACCTCCATGTTCTCTTCCTTCCTGTTTAATAACTCAGTGGTGGAGGATCAAAAATAAAAACTCTTCTAATAATATTATTATCCAATCCATGGATTCTATTATTTTCTCCAAAATAAATGTGTTTATCCAACCATGGTTTCTCCCAACTAATCTAAGAAGTTCCTTTCAAAATTTCTATCCTCATTCCCATCGTTAATCTTCAACACCATCTAGAATTATATTTTATATAAATTATGATCCATAAAACCCTTAGATACATATTTAATAATCCCAAGATTCCTCACCTCTGACATTTTTAACTTTCTGTAAATTATTATTGACAAAACGATGATAAGTGATAGACAATGGCATGGTTGAACCTGTTCAATCCACCATCAATCTTACAAGTTACTATTTGAAAATCTTTCACATTATCTAAACATGGATTGAGTTACTATCTACTAAAAAAATATAATATTTATATTTTATTATATAACATTCATGTTCTTTATTATTTATAAGTACTAGTATTTTATAAAATTTTAACATCATTTCTTATCATGTTTTCAATTATTGTTTAAAATTCACTAATACTTAACACATTTATCAAAACCTTGTAAAATACCAATTGGTTATGATTTGAATTTTAAATTATAGGATTAGGTTACTCAATTATGGGGATGTTTTATCCTTCTAGCATAATGGGAGATTCATTAGGGAAGACACTCATTTTGGCCATTGAGTCCATAAATTTTTTAGTGAAGTTAACTAGACACTAGTTGGCTAAAATGCTTGAAGATACCATGATAAAAGTGTAATAAGGATAAAATTTATAATTTATATATAAATAATAATTATAAATATTCCAATAATCAGTTTTATAAGCTAATTATGATGTTTTAAGGGTGATCCATGCATCTTAAGTTGAAGATAAAATTCTAGACCATAATTCATGGTCCAGAATGACAACCCGCCAATTTTATCATGAAATTAGAATGGAAAATCCAATTGGGATGAAATTTTACTAGAATCTAGTAGGAATATTGATAAATATTTTCTTCTTATAAAAAATACCTAAATTTATACATCAAGTATAACTTTTGGAACTTAAAAAAGGGGGATTAAAATTGCATTGATTTTGGGTTAATAGTGGAATAATTCATTTTCCAAAATGTTCCACCCATCTATACCAACCCTAATAAAGTGGGATGACTTATAAAACTGATTGGTAAACCTAAGGATCTAAAAATTCCTATTTAAGGTAGTCTTAGTGATATATATTGGAGGAAGTTTTGTGTATTTTAATTGTAATGTTATGATAACAATTTAAAATTGTGTGTTTGTTCAATTATCAGTTACTCTAATTCACTCTAAAATTTTAAATAAATGGTTTTCTTATTATGTTATTATATTATTATTAATATCATGTTAAAATAATTGTCTCAACTTCTTAATTTCTTCACACCACTGAATTGATTGATTTTCATCAACATAGGGCCATCCATATTATAGTTTAACTTCAGAAAGTTTCATGAGGATAGAATGGATATTATTTATTATTGAATTATCTTATAATCACTTATTTTAATTTAGAATTAAATTAAATTATTATTCACTTCTTCTTCCTCACTAAATTTTAAGGCTACATGTCCGGAGTGTAAGAACTGTACTCTACCTTGGAGTGTTCATGAAAATGATTCTCCAAGTGTTTAGGTGATTAGCCTTAAGATTGTGTAAATATTAAACTAGTGAGTGAGGATGGTAGTTCTAATTTAATTTAATATATCCCTATTTAATTAAGTGAATTTAGATCTTCCATAAAAAATCATCCAAACTATCCCTAGAAATAACTTTGGTACAACCCATTATCCTAAATCATATTTATATAGATCTTACTATATTCCATTAATCCAATACAACTCGTGATATAGTTACCCAACTATAGAAAAATCACTCTCTATAAATTTTTTGTTCCTTTAGGTTATTTATTAGGTCTATGAGGATTTGAAATCCATTTTTGTGCTATAATTGACCACTTCAATCCACATGGTAAATTTGGGTGAACTAAATTATGGTGTTGTTTCAAGGGACCCAAATAATTGATCTTCAACACTCTAATTTTATTATCACCCCATTTCTCTATTGTCACCCAAGTTAACCTAGGGGTATTCTTTTTTTATATATTAATATTACTAAGTATTTGAATTAAAAATTGGAGTCTAATCATATAGAAGGTATTCCAAGTAACCCAATAATAAAATTGGTTGGAAACCAAAATTGAAATAAAAATGTGGTAGATCAAACCATGAATGACTAATGCACACAAGTATATACCAATGTACACTATTAAATCAACCATATTTTCCTAGGATAAACCCATTATGTATTAAAACCCCATTTTATAAAACATCTTTCCACCTTTCACGTGATGGAGTCATAGATTACTTACCTTCATGTCAAGGAGTTCAATGTCAATGTTGAGACCATGCCCCCCCACACATCAAATTGATTTATCTAATATGAGAGTCTTTCCTTTTCCCTTGAAGGATCAAAAAAATAATATATTTAAAAAATTATACAAGAACATGTCTATTCTTATGACTAATTAAAAGTATATTATTATAAAAAAATACTTTCTCCACCTAAAAAAATTCAATTAAAAATAATATTCAAAACTTTGTTAAAAATTTAGAAATTCAATTTATAAATCTTGGGAAAGTTTTAAAGATACAATAAAAATGGTACCTAACTATGGTTTTTCAATCTTAGAATAATTTATAATCTTTTATTAATGGTTAGTTCAAAAAAACCAAAAGTTCATAAACATGATTTTTAATGGGACTATCAAAAATAAATCCCACAAATATGCTTATGAGTATTTGTAAGGTCTTTATAAACAAAACCAAATATGGGTAACCTCAAAAAATTATGATAACCCTCCAAAATTCGGTGGGATACAAACTTTTAGGGGGGAATAAATCCCCAGGGATAAAATTTCATCCCTCACTAGGAAGTTCAAGGAGATCAATATTAGGAAGGTCTAATAAATTTAAAATGTTGACCCTATTTTCACAATTTTTGACAAACTTTTCCATATGAATAAAACTTTCCCAACAATTAATTACATAAATGATGTAATTCTAGTATCACCACGTACAAAGGTCAATGATCTAATTTTTTTGAAGAAACAAAATCAAAATAATCTCAATCCAAAGTACTACCATCCAGACTCCTGTTGGAGGGATGATCAATAACTCAATCACCAAAAAGGTTTAAATACGTACCCTCCAAACAAATTCCAAATCATAACCAGTTTCAATAACAACTGTTCAAATTCCAACATCCCCTAGTACAATTATAATAACCCATCCAATATTCTAAATGTCCTCCTGGGATAAACTAACCAGCTCAAACCCCTATCAAATCTATTCCTCTCCCATTACTTGATCAAGTGTGTATGAAAATAGAGAAAATTAATTTTGAGGTTTTGTCCCTAAAACATGAACTAAAAACCATTAAAATGGTAAGGAAACCATTCCCACCCAATATGTCCCTTATTAAATATTAAGGGGTGAATATATTTTCATACAATTCTCTCTTGAATAGCTCAAATTTATTACTTTCTTGAGAATTTGGATAGTCATTGAAAAAGTTAGAGCAACCATTCCTAAAACATATGATCCTTCAAACACTTAAGATAATTCTGAGGAACCACCCTTAAAATTTTATAAATCTGATGATGATTTGGATGAACCGCCACCTCCCCCAAAAAATAAATCAAGCTACTTCATTCCCTAAATGAGTGGGAGGAAAATACAAACCTGAGTTGAGTGACACTTTGAAGGAAATATTATCTCATGTTAAGATTAATATTCCCATTATTGATGAAATCCAAGCCATATATTTATACTCAAAGTAACTAATTTACATTCTTACTTTCAAAATGTAAATTCTCACATAAAAAACAAGACTTTTTCACTATTAATTTGATCACCACAATCCAAGGAACCATTCTTACTAAGTTAAATGATCTTTTTTACCCATGAATTGATGTGGGATTAGAAGATAAAGAGGTTTTAAAGGACTTATGTGATCTAGGATCCAGTGTAAACCTAATTACATGTGTTGTATATTGTTAATTAGGGATTGAAGATCTCCAAACCACATCTATCACTCTCCAAATCATTGATCATAGATTTTGGGTTCCTAAGGGAATCCTAAAGGATGATCAAGTAAAAGTTAAAAACTTCATCTGACCTGCTAACTTCATTGTACATGAAAATAATATGAACTTAGGTACTATGGAATAAACTCTTATCATATTTGGTTGTTGCTTCCTAGAAAAATCAACTCAAACAGCTGAATCTGAAATGGAAAAACAACCTTAACTTTTGAGAACATGAGACTCAATCTAAACATTTTTAATGAAGATTTTAAAATCAAGGATGTGGTGGAGGTTCATTAGGTAAATTGGTCAGTGAATATTGAAATTGGACCTGAGGAACATCAATAAACTATTGAAGAATGTTTAATAAAATAGGATATCAACTTCCCTTATTCACATTAAGTAAATATTTATCCTTTGATTGAATCTATTTCATAGAACTCATTTGATGATTTTTTAGAATCACCAATAAATAAACCATTAGAATAAATCATAAACTTCTTATTGAGACCCATTCCTTTCATTTTACTAGCTAGGTTGAAACATTTTCTCTAAAGGAACCAATTCTTCCTGGAATTCTAGAAAAATAAACTATGTATGAGTCCAAATATATATCTATATCAAGCAATTTTGGATAACCTAATCTTGAATTCAAGGACCTACCTACCTCACTCAAGCATTAATTATTTGGAAAAATCCAAAAAAATTTCTTTTTCATTTCATATTATCCTGAATCTAACTAAGATAGAATGGTTCTATATTTCTTTGGAAGGAATAATAAAGAAATTTCATGGACCCTTTATAATATTCCTAGGATTATCCCGCTCATTAAGACCCATAGAATTATTCTTAAAACTAATTCTAAACCTTTCCACCAATACTTGTAAAGATTCAATCCAAATCTAATTTATATGGTATGAAAGTAACTCCATAATTTGTTGAAAGTGGGTATTATGTACCCCATTATTAATAGTGATTGGGTTGGCCTAATTCAATTGGTTTTTAAGAAGGATATAATTATTATGAATACCAATGAGGATGGTGATTTTTTACCCACAAGGGTGATTAGTGGATAGAGAGTGTGTATCAAATATTGAAATTTAAACTCATGTACTAATAAATGTCATTTTAATTTCCCCTTCATTGATCAAGTCCTTGAACGAGTGGTGAAACATGAGTTCTACTGATTTTTAGATGTTTATTTGGGATATAATTAGATTTAGTTCTACTAAAAAACAATGAAAAAAATTATATCTATTTATTTGTAATTTTTTTCTTTCAAAAGAATGCCATTCAGGTTGTGAAATTCCCTTAGTACACTCTAGTGGTGTATAATGGGAATTTTCTCTAACATGGTGGGGGTTTTCAAGAATTTTTTATGGATGAATTATCCATCTTTAGGAAAATATTTGAGGGATACCAAATAAATGTTTAGTGGGTCCTGTCAAGTTGTGATAATAAAAACCTTATCCTAAATTAGGTAAAATTCCATTTCATGTAAAAGGAAGGTTTATTCTTAAAAAATATTCTCTATGGTATATGAATATAGGTTGATAAATCCTAGATAGATTTCATCCGTATCCTTCTCTCTCTAAAAACTATCATTGAAGTATTATCCTTCTTAGTACATGCTTGTTTGTATATAAGGTTCATTGGTAAATTCATCTCCATTACAAGATACCTTTACCCTCTACTGGTGAAAGACGCTCCTTTTTTGTGGATAGAAATCTATGATAAATTCTTATTGAATCTTAAGTCATGTTTTATCAATCCATCCATCATGAAATATTCTAATTGTAAAATTTATTTAAAACTCATGTATGATATGAGTGAATTTTCTATATGAGATGTCTTAGTAAAAAATGTGATGAAAATATATTTGACATTAATTATGCAATAAAATAATTAAATGAGGAACAAATAAACTACACTGCCACTAAGAAATAATTTATTATTTTTGGGTTTTCCTTATAGAATTTTTGATCTTATCTCTTAGTATCCTCCATAACTATTTTCACCAATAATTTGGAATTAAAAAATATTTTCCAATAATAATATTTTAAGGCTATATTGATTAATTGAGTCCTTATATTTCATGAATTTGACATAAAATTTATGGATAAAAAGGGTGTACACACTCGAATGGCCCGAATACCTTCTTTTTATTTTATTATAGATAATCCCCCTTTTAAGGGTTGAAGGGGAACCTGTACATGACTCGTAGGCCCAAGGCACAAGGCCCGACATGACCTGTAATACATGACCCGAAGGCCCAAAGGCATACCATGCCCAATACATGACCCGTAACCCCAGCCCACTAGAACTGCCACTCCCCAGCTTCTACATCATTGATTTCCTTTAGCTCCCCACATGCATTGCTGATCGGCTAGCATTGCCCCGTACAAAGCTGCACGGTGCCTGGTCCCAATGGCGGTTGCCATACCCTCTCATTCTTGCAATCCGGTTAGCTCTGCTTCTGGTGATTTCTACTGGTGCTCTGATCCTCATCTGGGGCCTGCTCTATGTGAACTGGGCTACTTCATGGTCTTCAATGGCCAGAAGGCCCTGTGGCCGAAAGTCCTTTGATGGCCCGGAGGCCCTGAGACCCGTAGGCCCAAACCGGTGGCCCGAAAGCCCAAATCAGGTGAATAGTCCAACTGCTACAATACCAAATAGTGCCTGCCACAATACTGCTACAGTGCCTTCTACAGTACTACTACAGTACTGCTACAGTACTCAGAAATTTACCTCCACCTGGTTTTGAACCTGGTTCTCTTGGATGCCAAGCAAGATACCTTACCACTCAGGTACAAGCTCATTGGAAAAACCAACATGTCACTCATTTGTGGTATGTAATAAAAAAACATTTATCATTACATAGGTAAATCCTCAATATACCTCGGGGGGGGGGGGGGGGGGGGGGTCCTACATCAACACCACTTAAGTGCGAGGGGTTGAAAAGACTCTAAGATTTATCCAATGCCTTTCAAAATCTTTCTTAGGTAAATCCTTTATTATAATATATGTGACCTGAAGTTATATAGGAACATTATCAAACTTTACCAAAAAATGATCCAATTAATCCTCGATAAAATGATACTTGATTTAAATTTTCTTTATCCTTGACTAATAGAATTCATTTTTTCTTTGATTTATATCACTTGAATTATCATAATACATTCTGATCAGAGAATTCACTTAAACTCTCATGTCTTGAAGCTACTAATTCATCCACAATAACTGTGTGCAAGCTTGATTAGAAGAAATATATTTAGACTCTACAATTCTTAAAGAAATGAAATTTTTTTAACATTTTTGGGGCCAAGACCCATTTATTGAAAATAAAAAAGAGACCTATTTTGAAAAATAGGAAGAGAGGGAACCCATTACAAATGAAAATGATAATGACTTAAGAAAAGAAAGACCTGAAGGAAGTAAGGGTCCTGAGTGTCAAAGGGAAAAAAATCAAAATAAGCAATAAAAGAGGCCTCATTTACCCTACCTAAAAATGAAATATTGAATTCCTTAATAGATGATGTATCACCCCCTACCAATAAGTTATACCATGCTGGACCAAAAAAAGGAAGAGAAACCCTCCCACCCACATGAACATGTGAAAAGAGGACTAGATGATAAGTTCCATCACACCTATATCTCTTTTTTTCCACCCACCCGACAATACTTATAATAAAATAAATACACTATGAACCTGATGGAATGAAAATACAGAAAGAAAAAGCATTGAAAAATCAATGGAAGGGAACCCATCCATCAAAAAAGAGGAATGCTGGTTGGATGATGGGTATCAGCACACCCATCCCTCAACTGAGGCCACCCACCCAGTAATACCTGTAATAGAAACACTAAAAAAAATTCAATGAGACAAAATCCATATATCACAACAATATATGAAACCCGATCAAACAAACAGACCTAGAAAATAGATAGATTCCTCTATCACTATGCCTGAAATCAGCTAAAAAAACCTACCCAGGAGAAGACTCCAATGAAGCCAAACCAGAACCCATTACTGACCAGAATCCACCAGCATTCTTATTCCACAACTTTCATCTACTTGAATCACCATAGAAATCATTAAGCTAACTATGAAAAGACTCGCACCTAGCTATCACCTGAAATACTTCCATCTTTTGACTTCCAACATTACTACCCAAAGAAAGCCTAGCCACCATCAGAAACATTACCACCTAGGAAGGCCACCGGCCAATGAAAACACACCATAATTGTTGGTCCAAGAAGGGTAAGCACATATCTACACTAGATCTAGGGATGTAGGTTACTAGAGATGAATAAAAGAAATATAAGACTCTATGAATCCCACAAATGATCCATAGTAGATGAAGTATGTGAAAAATAATTCAAAGAAGATTATAAAATTCACCTACCTCCATATCTGCCAAAGAAGAACTAGAGTATGAGGATACTATCAAAACATCCACCATCGAAATGAGAGGATAATATCAATGGTGTAATAAAAATAGGGACAACCATAGAGATGGGATTCGCCTCTCTTGGTGGGAAATGAGCCATTATAGAGAAATGCAATGTTGTTTCTTACTAACATAAGAAAATCAAAAGCTGCCAATATTGAATACATTGCTTGATATTAACTTTCCATTATCTTATAAACCAACCTAATGTATATCTATATATCCTAATAACTATTAATGATATGTTTCATTGTACTTAAATCCAAAATACACCATTCCTTTGATATACTATAGTATTATTTTCATTAAAATAAAGTAGATATCATTGGGATTAATTTGATAAAATTCCAATAGACATGTGGAAAATACAATGTCAAACTATTTCATAGTTAAGTATATCAGGCTCTCAATGATCTGCCTATATTCTATGACATTGACCACTTTTACATCTTCAACTCTAGAAAATTTCATCTGGGTTTCAACTGGAGTTTCCATCTCCTTGTAATACTACATACTAAATATTCTAAAAACCTCCTTAGAATATTTATATTGAGATATAAATGTATCAAATCTTCCTTATTTAACCTAAAAACCAAGGAAACACATTAGATTTCCAATCATTCATATTTCAAACTCACACTTCATGAATTATGTAAACTATTTGTATAATGCTTCATTCGATTCACCAAATATTATGCCATTCACAAACACTAGTACGATCATCCTTTAATTACTCTAATTATAGACAAATTGATTGTAATCAATGCCATCACATTGAGAACTGTGATTCTTTAAGTACTGATCAAGTCATGAATACCATGATCTTAGTGCCTACTTTAACCCATATAAATCCTTCTTTAGCTAATAAAATTTGTTCTCATCTTCATGAAAAGAAACTATGCATTTGTTTGATGTACTCCTATTCTCCTATAACTCCATTTATAAATACCGAATTAATTCCCTTCTGAAAAACTTTGAATTTCATTTCCACGGCTATGGATAATAATATTAAAATTATCTCAATCATTTCAACATGTTTAAATGTGTCATCAATATCAATTCCTTCTATCGGGGAGTACCAATTGCACATGAGTCATGCTTTATTTTGAATTACTATACCATCTTCAATAATCTTATTATAGAGGAACTATTTGGTTCTAATGATTTTATTGTATGTAATCCTTGAAGAAATCTCCCACATCCAATTCTTTGCGATATGCACAATATCTTAATTCATATTCTAAACCCAATTCTCGTATATTGAAACTTATTCAAATAATTTTGGCTCTATCAGTGGTAAAAAGGATTTTTGCGGTAGTGTATTTATTCTCTTTGGATACACTGGTGCTATTTGATCACTAATAGTGATCTACCTATCGATTTTACATAATATTTTAATATTTTGTGTAGATATAGATCTATATACACCCTAATAATCATCTGAAACTTCTTCTAAATCACTTAAGTAACTTTCTATAATACTCAGATATGAACTAATGGGTCTGAGCCGGAGGGTCACAAGATCTCATGCGTGCCTCCCTGCATGGAAGAGATTGGAAACTAGCAGGGAGTGTTTGAACACTATCATTGGGGAGACTACACCCTGAGTATCATATCCTCACACCAATAATATAAAAAATATAATCAAACATAAAAAAAAACAAAATAATAAATATCAATTGAAACACATGTCATATAGATAAATAAATGGGCACACTTTGCGGCAAGCTAAATCAGAGTAATAGTGCAAGTAGATAAAATAAATAAACTACAATATCCTCTAAAGTATGTCACGATACTACTCCCATATCTATGATCCTTAGATAGACCATATTCCATGGGCCCATTTTCCTTGTTTGAATCCCTAAACATGAATACTTCACACACATTGAGATGCTTTTATAGGGGTGAGTAATAAAATCTAGTAAGTTACCACCAATGAATCCTTAGAAAACATCTACATGCATAAAATTTGTATTCCATGGTAATAATAAATGCGCAAGAAATCATAAAAATCACATACTAAGTAGCCATGTGCTAAACAATCCACCAAAATTCCCAAACTTACTTTATTTGGCTCTATGCTGGAAGGATAATCAAGATGTTGGAAATGATAAAGAACTAGCTTGAAGATACTCTAGAAATACTCATGGAATCAAACATCATATATGAGTATCATAGGATATAAAAACACTCATAAGAAAATACCATCAAACATGGTTAACAAGATTTTCCAACACAATATGAATCAAGTTGAGAAGTTTATACAAGGGCCTTAAATGATAATGAACTTCCTACCTCAATATTTTTGATTAATTACTTCTAGGTTCATCAAAGGATCGAAGATAGAACAATGTTTTACACCCAAACAAATGAGATCACATGTCAAGGATATCTATATTGTGTTATGGTTATTCAATAAAGAGGTTTAGAATAGATACTCAAGATTATTTTAAGTTACTAAGGGTGGTTCTAAAATAACAAACCTTAAGGAGTCCACCAATATAACCAATTTTAATATATGTCTAAAGAGAGGTCACCAATTCACTAGATCCATTGTCAATTCAACAACGCATCATGAATTCACTTTAAATTCTATAATATAGCCTTCATTATTGTCAATGATCATTGATCAATCATTAAACAATAATTGGAAAATAGGTCTAAGATGAGATTCAAGAAGACGAGAATCTAAAAATGACCATTCTATGATGACTTACACGAAAACATCCACTATTATTGAGAATTATATCTCCATTCAAGGGATTATAATTTACATGTTGATACCTCCACTAATATACCAAATAATGATCCATGTATTAAGGATCCATTATCAATTTACCATAAAAAATAGGTCTAGGAAGCTGATCCATATAAACTTACCCATATAATGTCCTTAATCAATGGTAGATCTTGATTTGATAAAGGAATGATTTAAACTTTATATAAGATACACCTTTCTATAAATATAGGAAGAATACATCATTGTATCTTCATAAAAAACAAAAACTCAACATATATCTATGAATATATCTCAAGGAAGAAGAATAATTTGGGGAATATCTAAGAAGAACTCACTATTCTAGTACCACTAGATTGATAAAACATTGAATAGGAAAGGGGATAAAAATGAAATAGTCTGAGGATCAATAGAGGAGTTAGAAAATTAGGAATTGGTCAATTGGGGTCAGATTTGGGTGTTAAAGAGGGTAACAAAATGTGGAATTAAAATCCCATAGGGTGCATTAATTACACCCTCAGATCGAGCACACCGGCTGGACAATGTGCCTTTTAGAACTAATTAGGTTTACTAGAACCACTGCAAATCTAGTGGAACACCACTAACAAGCCTATGGGGTTTTCATTTCCCTATATACTTATAGAAACTATATTGGTGGGATAGTGGAGTCCATAGGCGGGTCTGTGTAAGTTTCAAGCCACCAAACAGTGAATTCCACTCTCAACAATCTGGCCCCTGATTTCTAGGTCCTTTAGTCATGAAGAAAAAACCCTTTAAATCCTAGACCAGAGATTAAATGAACGATAAATAATAAATTTATAAAATAAAAATATCTCCTAGATAGAAATAATATTATGATATTATAATTCTCTACCACTAATTAATTCTCATCCTTGAGAAGTACCTTTAAAGGTTGAGATCAAACAACTCAGGCCATTGAGCCCGAACATTAGACTCACACTTCCAAAATATTCTCCTTGATCCTTCCATGATTTCATAGAATTTTTTTATAATGGTCAAATTATCCATTGAATTAATTTTTCACTCTATTAAATAATTTGTACTGGGAATTCCATGTACGATGCATTAGGATCCATCTTAACATCCTCTCAATTGATGACATGTGTAGTATTAGGCTTGTATCTCCAAATATGAGACACATGAAACATGTTGTGTATAACTTGGTAGTGATAAGGAATATCTACATGAAACACCACTATTAAAACCCACCTGGTAATCTTGAAGGGTCCAATATAGCATGATGCTAGTTTTCCTTACTTCCTAAAATGTCGGAATCCTAACAGAGGAGTCACCCTCAGAAGAACCCAACTAACTATAGAAAAATACAAAGTTATCCTCTTATCATTTGAATAATATTTTTTCTAGTTTTGTGCTATTTCGTCCTTTTTTGAATTGGAAACACTCTCTCTAAGGTCTCATGGACCATACTAGGCCCCACAATTATGACCTCACCAGCCTCATTCCTACAAAGTGGTGAATGACATGACCTACCATAAAGAGACTTATAAATATGAATCTAATCCTGGTAAATATTATTTTATGTGAACTAAACCAAGTCTAGGTGATAATATTAAGCTCTACCAAATTATTTAACATAATATTAGTTCATATCCTCTAATATAAAAATCATCTTCTCTGACTGTTCGTCTGTCTGTGGGTGGTACACTGTGCTCAATCTCATCCATGTCCCTAAGGACTTCCACAATACCTTCCAAAACTAAAATGTAAAATGTGTATCATTTTTAGATATTATTCTCAATATAAATCCATAAAATTATAAATCCTAATAGTCATATAGTTTTTCCATTTCTCATATAAATTTAGTCTCACAGATCGGTAAGAAATGGGCAACTCTTGTTAGGTGATTGATAATCACCCAAACAACATCCCAACTCCTTACATTCCTAGTTAACCTTTTGACGAGGTCCATCGTGATGTAATAACACTAATACATGGTCATATGAAGTGTCTGGATTAGTCCACTAGGATGATAGTGTTTGATATTTATCCTCTAACATGCAAGACATTTGGAAACAAAACAAGCAATGTTCGTCTTTATCCATGGTAACCAAAAGTGCTGCCCAAAGCTGTGATAAATATTTTTCACCCTAGGATTTACCACCCACTTAGAGGTATTAAATTCTCTCATAATATCTTCCTTGATGGAATTTGGGACTATAAATATTCCATGTATAATGATCACACCATCATCATCTAATGACCACCCGTGTATCAAGTCACCACTTGCTAGCTATTCCCACATCATAACACAATTAGTGTCAGTATCATATATGGCCTTTACCTAGTTTATTAAATAAAATATGAAAAACAATGGATCATATTTCATCAGTACTTGGTCCTTGAAACAATACATCCTCCAAT
This sequence comes from Viscum album, assembly GCA_963277665.1. Taxonomy (NCBI): domain Eukaryota; kingdom Viridiplantae; phylum Streptophyta; class Magnoliopsida; order Santalales; family Viscaceae; genus Viscum; species Viscum album. The sequence goes on from OY728160.1 coordinate 1,827,630,849, forward strand.
CATCCAACAAGATCATCATACATCATAGTTCTTCCAACGACTACTCACCAAGATTCTGATATACCTGTGTCTTACAGCTAAGAGCATCTATAGTGATGTTACCTTTACTTAGTGTATAGGATATATCAAAGTATAAAATTTTAAGATACTATACCTAGTTCCTCATCTCAAATTGAGGTCTCACCATGTGAATATATAATGAAGTATTTTATGGTCCATGTAGATAATAAACATATTTTTGAAGAGATAGTGTTTCCAACACTTCAAATTATAGAATAAGTCTTCCCACTCCAAGTTATTGGTAGGGTATTTCTATTCATGGGTTCATAACTGATGTGACCCATAAGCTACTACCCACTCCCTCTTCATTAATATTTCTCCCAAACCAATTCTTGGTGAATCATAAGACAACATAACCAATCCCTATCATGGGACATATTAACATTGAAGTTTTATTCAACCTTTTCTTTAGATCTAAAAAAGCCTCTTCATACTAGTAAAACCAATAGAAATTTACTCCCTTCCTCTTTAGTGTAGTAATCGGTTATAATAAATGGGATAAGTCCTAGATAAAACATCAACAGTATCCCACTAATCCAAGAAATATCTTAATCTTGAACACATTCTTTGGACATGTCCAAGACATCCTTGCATTAACTTTATCTGGTTAAAGAGATTTTCAATCCTAGGAAAAGGATATATGTTCTTTATCATAACCCAGTTTGGATTCTAGTAGTATAACATATTTGAATAATTTTTTCCATTCTGGAGAACAGAATCAGTGCACACCATGGTGAAGTAATCATCCTGAGAAAGATATTATGTTCCAATTCCTTAAGTTGTACCTTGAGATATTTCATCTCAACTGGTGACATACTATAAGGGGGTATTTAAATGGGTTGTGCACCTAGAAAAATTTATATATCAAACTCAAATCCTCTATTATGGGGAATTCCTATGAATTCATCTAAGAAGAAATCCTGATAGAGATCCATAACTAGAGGAAAATACAAGGGGGATACCACTAATCCCATTGAAAGAGCCAAGACTAAAATCTACACCATGACCATCCTAAGACGACTCAAGTCTAGACCAACTCTACCTGCTCCCAAATCTCACTCTCTAGTTATCACAACCTTCTCTACCATGGGTAATGAAAATGATATTATTATCTGCTAGTAATCCACGTGGGATTGAAAGATTTTCAAATAGTCCATGATTTGAATCACATAAAATCTCATCATCTCCAGAATCATGAAATACCCAGATGTATATAATTAGAAAAGACTATAGGAAACTCTAGGAAACACTAATGAAAATCCACTTTCATTCCTAATGATGTATCTAGAGAAAGTAACTTAGAATAATACTTTACCTAGAAGTCATTCCCAATAATCACTTGTGAAGATATGGAATGAGAATAACTAGTATCAAACAAAGTGATAGAAAACATAGAAGTGATCAAGATTATACCTAGAATATTTAATGGCCAATAACCATCATTTTATAGAGTCTAATACTCTATATAAAATCAGAATACCTTAGCTCCATGACCTTTTAATTGTGATGCAGATCTCATTTGAGTATGATTTTAAAGACCCTATAGGGATCCTTAGGTTGCAGATCACACTAGTCCTACACCCCTATGAAACCTCAAGGCTCTAGATCAAAACTGATAGAGATTAAACATCTAGAAACAACTTCAAAACTCTCTCCAAGGTTCTAGGAATAACTTGTGATAAAGTTTGAAGTTTATATAGTTAAATAATTATGGGATTACTTATTCTATAGAAGGTGCCAATGATCCCCTTATCTAATCTATCTTACTTCCACTATAATAGTGTGAATCATCTACTTTCCATTTCCTACAACTGAAAACATTACATGAAAGTTTATTCAAGTCTAAGAGAAGACTCAATATATTTACTTGAAGTTCCTCAAGAGTCTCCATTAGGTCAAATATTTTTTTAATGAAATAAATACAGACCTTATCATCCCAAGGGACTTCAAAAAATTACTTAGTATCCTTAAGGCATTGATTTTCATCCAAGACACAAGGATATCATACTCCTACCCTATGCATGGGTCCAATATCGTCATTTCCACACACTGTGCATTCTCCTTTTATAAGGGATAAATATACCATGTTGATAAACCTATTATAAATAACAACAATAGAACTCCTACGACATGGTAACAAACTATAAGATCTGCATTGGGGTTGTAGGACCCTCCATCACAATATTGTCTTCTTTGGTTCACTACCTCACATGTTTGTTCTTTAGCAGAACTCACTTCCCACAAGGGCGGATCAATTCCACCCCTTATAAAAAATCCTTGTGATGTGGATAAGATCATTGGGATTATATACCATGAACAACGCCCTCTAGTCTCTGATGTTGGATAGGGAAATATGTGCCACGGTGTGACACCCATATGTCACACCATGACACCCCTTTATCCAGTAACCATGACCCATAGGGAATGAACTGTCATTCATTGGGGACTCCATAAATACCCCCTTAAGTTCATTCCCTATGAATAAGAGGCGAAATAACTCCTTTGATACCAATTGTAGGATCTACATTGGGGCTATAGGACCCTCCATCATAATATTGTCTGCTTTAGTTCACTACCTCATGAGTTTGTTCTTCTGCATGGCTCACTGCACACTAGGGTGGCTCACTTCCACCCCCAAATGAAAATGATTTTTGATGGGGATAGGATATCTATGGATTATATAACATTCCCAAAACCCCTCTAGTAGCTGATATGGGATAGGGAAATAGGTGTCCTGGCATGACACCCCTGCAGCCAACAACCATGACCCCTAGGGAACGTACTGTCATTCATTTGGGACTATAACACAAAACAATATGTAGATCATAACAATACAAGAACAATATTTCAATAAGATAATATCTTATTATCATATAATAACATGTGATAAACATCAATCATGGTAACAAGTGAATCTAGCGACACTCATGGAATTAAGAATAATATATTGGTGACACGGGCTACACACACACCCATAAGGGGACACCATAAAAAATGGTTAATAATATATTATAGTATAATATGAATCAAGGAAACAAGTATATACAAGGACTTAAAATGGTAATGAATTTCATACCTCAAGGTTGTTGATGAAGTACTCTAAGTTTCAGCAAAGGATTGAAGACCAAACCATGATTTACACACATGGATAACAAGATAACACATTAAAGTTGTATATATATGGTTTTGGTTTATCAAGAAAGAGGTTTATAATGGATACTATAGTGGATTTCAAGTTAATAAGGATGGTTCTATAATCAAATACCATAAAGGGTCCACCAAAATAACCAATTTCAAGATATGTTGATAGAGAGGTCTCCAATTCAGTAAATCAATTGTCAATTCAATAAAGGATCATGAATTATCCATCAATTCTAGAATAATTACTTAGGTTTAGTCAATAATTATTGATCCACCATTAAAATGTCATAAAAAAGAGGTCCAAGATGAGATTCAAGAAGAATATATTCTCAAAATGATCATTCTATGATGACTTATCTAGAAATGTTAACTTCTTTTTGAGAATTTTATATCCAGTCAAGGGGTTTATCATTTAAATATTGATAATCCCAAAAATATACCAAGGAATCATCAACAAATTAAATTTCTATAATCAATATTCCTTAAATAAGAGGTCTAGGAATATGATCCATAAACAATTACCCATAAAACATACATATTCGATGATAAATCTTGATTTGATCAAGGAATGTTGTCAACTTACAAGAACCAAAATTGTTCCATGAAGATAGGAATAAAAAATCATTGGATATTCATGAAAAACACACAACCTATACATATTTATGTATATATCTCAATGAAGAAGAAGAATTTGGGGAAAATCTAAGATGAACTAACCATTATTTCACATCGGATTGATCAAACCTTAAAGTTGAAAAGGGAGAATAATGAGAGATTCCAAGGATCAAGGGAGGTAAAAAAATCAGAATAGTGGTACCTACAACTAGCTGATGTATGACTACCGGTGAAATGATGATCCTAGAAGAAACACCCGAGTTTCAATGGTTCTAATTTCTAGCAAGTGGGGTTTACATTTCCTGGTATACTTACAATAACTCCAATAGATGGTTGGTGGCAGTTTTCAATGACCAAACAACCAAGTCCCCTCTCAATTCTCTAGACTACAATTCTTAGGTCCTTTATTTATGAAAACAACCCCTTTAACTCCCAAATCATAGATGAAACAAAAGATAAAGGATAAATTTATAAAATCAAAATATATTATACATAGAAATAAGGTGAGGATGTTACACTTACACTCCCCTAAGATGTTCAGCTTTGTATCACTATCCTACTTATACTATTCATTGATTTGTTGAATATTATACTCATTATCCACTAAAAAAAAATTTCTCCAAAAATTATTTCCTAGTTTCTCATTGAAGCATTTATATACTTTATTTTTTATTGAGTAGACAATAAATATACCATCATCTCTATAGGATTCAAACTTTTTGTGTTTATCCTTATTGGGAATGAATAAATTACATTCAAAGACTTAGAATTACTTTAATATTGGAATCATTCCATACCATAGATCATATGGAGTATTATATTCTCTTGGACATAACAAATATTTTTCAGAAATGTAGAATGTTGTTAACACAACTTATTTCTAAAACTTCTCTAGAAGGCCTTTATCAATAATAATCTTTATGTTCATATTGTTTATGATTCAGTTTCTTAAATCGACCATCCCATTTTTCTAAGGAGTTATCAATACTAAGATCTAGTGACTTATCTCATGTTTCTCGAGATAATTCTTTTCTTGGATATTTGTGAACTTTATCTTATTATCAGTTCAGAACATTCAAATTTTCTATCCAAGAATCCTTTCAGCCTATCTCTAATATTATATTATGTAGTTTATCACCTCATACTTATGAGTGATGAATATTATCCAATCTATCCTACCATAATAATAAATTAAAAGAACATATTTTATATTCCCATTAATGGACCTTGGCGATATAGGTCCACACACATCAATATGCACCAACATAATCACTCATGTTGACTTTTTTTCTATTTCTTTAAGTATTTTGAGTAATATTACCTTATTGAAAAGAATAAAACATGTGTGTATGATCTTTTGATAACTTAAGGAGATATCAAGATTCAAAAATTTTTAATAGATTTTCTAAGTATTGATGGATCAAATGGTGAAGTTGTTTATGCCAAAACCTATTTTCTTCTTCAATGGATATAAAGAAAAAATCTCATTCTCTACTCACAAGGTAGAGGTTAGCCTTAGTGAACTTCCCATGTATCAACACTACAATATATTTTTGTTTGATGACACAAAACCTCTTGGTAAATATTATTGCGTGTTTTGATTCACATAGTTGACTAACACTAATAAAATTGTGGCCAAGACCTTTAATAACCAATACATCTACACATATCACATCTTTGCCCTCAAATTTGGATTTCTTGGATCCAATAATATTTTAGCCTTCATCTTTACTGAATATGAGGAAACCTTCATTTTCATTCTTGATTCATGTGATTAGATCCTTAATTCTCATCAGGTACTAAGTATATCCATTTTTAATGATCCAAACTGTAACACCACAAGACTATACACTATTTTCCTTTTAGAATAAATTTAATTTTTGTTACTAGATTGATTTATATGAAACACCAAGTTAGGATTATGTTACATGAAATATAAAGTTTAGTTTTCTCTATATTGAATAGTGAGGTTATCTTTCGTTACACACAAGACTGACTTTCCTTGATGGAATGCATAACACGCAAGACCGAGTTTTTATGAATAATAATATATTATTTAAATTATTATTTAATATAAAAAGATGAAAACTAGTTTTTAAATTGATGTTTATGAATATAATTAACTATATTATGAAAATATATGGTTGAATTCATTACTTAGAAATTAATTAAAAATGAATATAAAAACCAATTGAATATAAAGGGAATGTTTTAAAAAAAATTTATGCTCATAATGTCATTTTATCCTAAAAAAGTTAAGTAATTATAATTATTGAGTGATATTAATGAAATATATTTATTATATATTCAATAAAATATTCTTGACATTCATCCAATAGATTTGATAAGCATATGATAAGAACAAACTTAATATTACGCCTAAAAATCTATAGTTTTATAAATGCAATTTTACCACCTTTTAATGGAGAACCAACTTCAAATATGAATTTTCAAAATCTTCTGAATTTAATATGAAAAAATAAACTTAATTTTTGAGATCAAAATATCAAAATTATGTTAGGGTTAATTTTTGGTATTTTTCTATGAAGTTTTATTTTTTGATGAATAGTTAAAAATACTGAATTTTAATTCAAAAATGATTCTTTTGTGTAATTTATTTATAATGTTAAATTAAATTTTTTATTATTTTTAAATATAAATTAGATCAAATTTAAATATTTTTATCTAATTTAGTTCATTTTAATCAATTTCACATTGAAATTGGATATAAAATCTTAACTATCTTTGGAACGTTTTTACTTTAAAAACCAGCATTGTCGTCCCGTTTGTGGGATTTATTTGAAATTAATTTATTCCACTAATGTGATATTAATTTGGAAAAATTATTCTAACCAAAATAATTTATAATGTCTAATAATTTCAACTTTTTTTTACACAAATGAGTAGTGAAATCAATTAAAATTACTTACAGCGATTAAGAGGAAATTTAGCTTAACAGGGGACTAAACCTTAAACTTAAGGCTCAAAAAATCCTATAAACTCTTAAAAAATAAAATTTATGTTAATATTTATACCCTTTAATCCCTTTCATAATTTATTTCCATTTTGGAGCCACTTTACATGGGGAAAATGTGGGTGGAATTCCCTTTTCCAAAATTTACAAGAATACCACTCCTCCTCCACTATAAAAAGGCACTCACATATCACACTTATTCAAACCTATAAATCCATTTATATAAACAAATACATAATAAAATAATCTCAAAAAATTCCTCCCCTCATTATAGAATTCTACCTTAGGTTATAAATCCATACAAGGAAGCTCTTTGGTTCAAACCAAAAGGAGTTACCCACAGAAGAGGAAACATCCTTCCTCAAGATATTTTATTTTATTTTAATAATAAACACCTAAAATATTATTATTACATGATTAAATAATAAAATAATTATCCTAAATATACTTATATTTTTTATATTAAGGGTTTTACCTACAATTACACACACCTCCATCTAATTGGTAATGAACTTATCGTTCATGTGTAGGGCGGACTACCACCTCGAGAAACGATGATTGTTTGTTATTACTTTACCACCTCTCACGGTGGGAATTATGATGGAAAATATGTTTATATATGATATATATAAAATTTATAATTCCTTTATTCTTCTTTATTTTTTATAGAAAACATACCCTTATGCTTTCCATATTGTGTAAATATGATAACGTTGTTTGTGGATGTGTGGACTACCACCTCCTCAAAGTGATGTGATTCATTCACACTATACACGGAACATATAAAGGATGGTGTTGATTAAAAATATGTTACATAACTTACATTTATATTATATTCATTAAATAATTACCTTTCTGTAAATATAATATATCATTTTCCTTATTACCCTTTCACACACTGAGAAAATGATAATGTCGTTTGTGGACGTGTGGGCTACCACCTTCTCGATGTGATGTTATTCCTTTTACATAAAATTAATTATATATATAAGTATATATTACTAAATAATATGATATTTATCATATAATTATCAATATATAAAGATAAATGTTACTTAAATTCTTTCCATAACAATCTTTGAAAAATGGGAACGTTACTCATGTGTACGTACGACCTACTGTATCCATGATTGTATTATAAATTCATTTTTTATAACAAAATTTCATGATTGGTTTTAAAAGTTTAATTGATTTATAAATATGATAATTAATTTATGATTATTATTCATTATATTTTTATATAATTACCCCTTTGATCATATTCGACCTACCAAAGTCGTTTTAACACATGAACCAAATTTCGTCTAAACACCCGATGTAAACTTAATTATTTATGTAGTTGTATAAAACATTGTAATAAGTGATGTAAAAGTAATAATAAATTTTAAAAAGGTTCCAATTAATTTAAATAATTAACATATGTTTATTATTTAGGTATATAAAGACACATGTGACAAGTCAGACTCAAGGTTAGGGATTTCGTGTCAATTTACATTCCATTGAGACTTATTTGTTGTTATAAACCAATTAAATTTTATATTATGTATATACTTTCCTATTACATGTTATATAATGAATATAATTATTATCATGATATTCTAAGTTTCATTTAATGTTATTCCTTCATAGGGATTATGATTCAAATGTTTCAAAGTGGTATGAGACACTTTGGAATGTTTAAAGATTATTTTTCCTCAATAATTTTTTAATAATATTTTTATAGGTTTTTTATTCATAAATGAAAAAACCATTTATTTTTAATCCACATGGGTTATTTTTTATTAATATAAACTTTATTCTTTCGCTAGATGGTTTATGATTTATTTGTCCAAGGATAATATTGATGTTCACTTTTTTGATTCCTTTGTTAGTCCCCTTGAAATAGTCAATTTCCTATGATCATTTGACATTGAATTTACCCTAATTATACATATCATTTATTATGTATATGTTTATTTCCTAAACTATATATATATTTTTACATATTGTGTTTAATTTTACAGTTATTTTATTGTTTGGGGAAATAATAATAAATATGAATTCTTTATTCAATACGAATATTTGAAAAAGCATATTATTTATCAATTAAATAAATTAGTTAATATAAGGAATTATTTGGACATGTAGTGATGGGTGGGGTCCAGAATTTATAAAGCCTCTTGATGTATCAATAGGTTCTCATGAGAAAAATCAGTTTTCCAAATTAAATAGGTTTCTGCCTATAGTTTTATACTTTTTGGAGGTTAGATCTCGATAGTAGAGGTTTTCAAATGCTTGATATATGACATCCAATAATTAATAATTGTATTCATTTTTATTTAGTATTTCTTTTACATGATATTTTCACTATGAAAAAAATATATGGATGAATTTAATTCTCATTTAATTGATTAAATTGCACGTGTTCTTAGTTATTCACCTTTCTGTATTGACTTATTCTTATTGATTCATTACTGCTTCTGATTTACTTACCCTTACTAAGAATTTGATCTAACCTTTTTTTTCCTTTCCCCAGGTTATGAAGAATAATCCTTTGAATGAGTTTCAAGGATTCATTTTATTAGTCTTTGTTATGTATTATGTTTTATTTTCTATTCCCTAATATAGTATGGGTGTCATATATGTAATCTGGTTTTCTAAAACTACTAATCTATTTGGTCCCTTGAGATTTGAAGCCTTTATCTATTATAATGTACTAAATTAATACACCAGATCTGATCTTCTGGGGTTGGGGAATTATAGTTGGTATCAGAGAAAGATTAACAACAACCTTGGAAACTACATTTAGAAAACTTAGACCGGGGAACGTAAATCTAAGATAGACTTTGAGGATAAGTGTGGAAGAAAATACTAGAATTTTGGTAAGTTACATATTATATGGTATTCATAAAAATACCACCATGTTCAGATACTACAAGTTGATGTGGTTCTGGAACAGTTGTACCTAGAGGTAAAAACTCTAATGAGGTGCATTAGACCATACTTGAGCATAACTTGGTGCACAACAATGAGCCTTACCACACAACTGGTTTGAAAATTCCATGAGATACACTTAGGATAATTCACATTTTATTTACAAACTATTATAAAGGATTAAAAAGATAAAATTTTCCAAAAGAAACTATTTTTATGATTATTAGAATATCTATGAATAAATGTTTCAATTTATGTTAAGTATTTTACTAGTTTTGGGATTATACATTATGTTTTATAATGATATGAACTAATTTAGTGTATGTAATAATTTAGAAATGGAACCTAGAAGGAGTGTGAACCTCACTAATGTACATGATCCAAATAATAAGAAGGATCATATATTTTATGGTCTCAGAACAATTTTTTGAAGAGAAATAGTCTCCCAAGAATTATCATCATATTATGACATAGTATAATGTGATAAAAATATGGGTAAATAATTCTCCATGTTTTGTGGATTTGAAGGAAAGAATGAAAATAAGAGGATGGTAGGTCAAAAGATATATAAATTGAAGAAGGTAAAGAATTGTTTTCTCACATGTGATAATTGTGGAAAGAAACACCCTAATACATGCTTGATGGGAATGTGAGTTTGTTATAAGTGTAGAGGAAAATTACACCAAGTTCATGATTTTAAGGGAAATAAATAAAACTATAATGTGAAATTCTTCCACTATAATTATATGGGACACTATGCAAATTAATGTCTCATGCATCAAAAGAATATACCTCAAAAGAGGCTAATAGATCATGGTCAAAATCACACTACTACCACAGAAAAAGAGGAATGGTTAACATGCTTATTATTGGATTCAATAATTATATAATTATAGTATTTTCTAAAATATGTACTAGTTATAAGAATTATGGAATATAAGAGGATTTTACTGTAGTACATTTTCATTAAAGATTTGAGATCATATGGTGAATAGTACTGGGGAAAGATATTCAATAAAAAGTAAAACTTTTAGGAAAACTCATGTTTGAGAGAAAGGTAACCATTAATATGTTCCTAATTTTAAGACAATTATATTTGGATGAATAAATTATTGGTTTGGATAACTTAAATAAGATAAGTGATGACTACCTAGAACTGAGAAATGACTTATTAACAAACTGGTTTATTCTATCATGTATGGAGTTTACATATTTTTTTTGGATTTAAATAATATATCAAATAATCTATTTTCTATTTCAGGAATAATAATCATTCATATTTTCAATAATGTTTTATGGTAATTCAAGTTATTAACATATTCACTTGTTTTGTACGTGATGATTAAAATCCACTTCATGTTATTTAATAAGTTTGTTCTGGAAATTCGGTGACCTTGTTTCTAAAGCGTTCGATCATAATATTTTGGGAAAGTTATCCATTTATGGTTTAAGTTGATATTTGGATATGGTTTTATAGTCCAAAGTATTAATTCACCATATAATGCATCCTATAATAAGAAATAAAGTAGAAATAGTTCAAGGCACAACCAAAAGATAAGAATATTTTTATGAAATAAAAACATATATTTAATTATATTCTTATAGAGTGAAATAATTAATCAAATATAGTAAAAATCAGCTTGAAACAAAAATATTGTCTTATTATCATTGTTTTTGATGATGTCAATGACCTTTTTTATAATAGTGGTTTAATGACTTGTGGTCACCAACTTTAAGCTAAACATGTTACATATCACTCTCCATCAGAACTTGATTGTTATATTTTTCTTTCATATCCATGTTTCTATTTCCCACATATGTTCTCTTACTAGGAAAACTAGTTACATAACCATTTTACTCATCTTTCTATATTATTAAGAATATGTGTTATTAAACCTATTCAAGATGTGGGATTTTCAATAATAGTTTATTTTTAAATATCAATCCATTGATTACCAAGATCAATTTTGAACAGCAAGGAAGCAATTTATTTAGGGTGGGTAAAATGTAACACCCCAAGAATTTAAAATATTTTCCTTTTATAATAAATTTAATTTTTGTTCCTAGATTTCTTTATATGAAACACTAAGTGAAGATTATTTTACATGAGACAAAAACTTTAGCTTTGTAACGACCCACACTTTTATTAATGAAAATTCCTCTTGATATAATTAAATGTCTTATTATGTAAAATGGTTATATAAAACCTATTCACTTCCTTGGTTTTATGTTTTTTTATTTTAAAATACCATGAATAATTATGACCATTGCTAATATAGTCGTTGAACAGTGATCACAAGATTAGTATAAATATCAGGCTTTAACAAATCCAATTTACTTAGAAAAAGGAAGAGATGACCTCATCCAATAGAATTACTCCATATGAAGCCCATTTTTTGGAGCTCAAAAAATAGGTAGCATAATTGGGCTTCCCTATTGACCAATACCAAGCTGAGATTCAACACGTTAAGCTTAAACAAAACTTATTACGGGAGAAGTGGAAGTTAATAGAGATTACCACCCGAGAAATGTTATCCGAGCCACCCCAATAGTATTTCACCATCACACACCTTACCCTTAGTTCTTATGAAGGTGTTATAAGAGGTTATGTAACAATACTCTAGCACTATGATTTTGTACATTTTTTTTATAAATAATATACATTCATTTTATTATTGTTACTTTGTAAATGGTTTTTAAAGCACAAATAATATTTTTAGTTAATATTTAAATTCAATTAAAAAATACATTTTGATGAATTAATGGATTTTTGAATTAAATAATATTTTAATAAAATATTATTACTAAATTAATTTTTGTTAAATATAAATTATCATATATGTTTTATGAATATAATTGTAATTTTTATTAAGGTTTGAAAGCTATTTTTATCAAAACCCATGAATTTTTGATAAATGTCGGTTTTTATTTTAAAAGTAAAAATTCAAATATTTATAAAATTATTTAGATAAAATGAATATTATTTTTGGGTTCAGGATGTCTAAATTATCTATTGGTGAAATTTTCATAATTTTCTAAGAAAGTCGAATTTTTGGGTAAAAATTAAATACCGTTTAAATATATAACCCAATAGCGATGTAATAAAATACTATAAAGAATGTTTTCGGCCAATATATGTTTTAACTTTAAAATAATGTTATTTTATATCTTTTTGATTACTTTTATGGTGCCTTAGTGGACTCTCCAAAACTTATAAAACATGTCAACTTTTAAAATGATTTTCTTGAGAGTGTGGCTCACCTCCACATAATCAAGCCTAATATTTTAATAAGTTCAGCCATTGGACTTATAAAATAATGTTTTTAAATCCCATTTGGAAAAATCATGGGCAATAACCATGGTTTTGTTTGTGTTTTTGATTAGATAAATGTGCGGTGTCGAAAACCTAAATAATGAAGAAATTCCTCTCCTTGCCTATATAAACCCACTCAATCTCTCATTCCTCTTCACTAAAACCATTTGTATCTCTTCAAAAATCTTCCCTACTCTATATATAATCCTTACAAGTCACCCTAAGATCCCAATAATCCTCTCTTAATCCTCTTCCAAGCCTTTGGGATCACACTACCAAGTAAGGGATTTATTCCTTTCTCATTTTTGTCCAAATTTCTTTATTTTGTTATACCCTTGTCTTTTCAATTAAAAATTTTGGTATATGATTTATAACCTTCCATATACTTCCCTCCTTATGTTTTAATTATGAGATAAACCTTTATATCTCATTAATTCCTCCCATGTACACCCATTACCATGCTAAAATTCCATAAGAGATTTCTCTCTCGTCATTTACATTCAAGAAATTATTTTATATTATGAATCTAAATTTCATTAAATATGTTGGGAAATGTATCTATATGACCCATTAATATCAATTTCATTTAAATATTATGATATACCCATTTCTCTCTCATCAATAATTTTTATGAATTCTTATGTCACGCCGTTGTACTGCCTAAATTCGCGATTTTTCAGGCCTAAGTCATTGTGTAGTGAATACCATGCCCATTTCACTATCAAGGGTATTCAACTTTATGGAAATTTACTTATTGATTATATATTTTTGTGTATGAATTCCACATTCCTTTATCATGGAATATATTATGATATTTAACGAATCCATATTGTATGATCTATGTGGCACACTTATGCATGAAATGAAATGACTAAGAATGGTACACCCTGATAGTGTTTTAATGCATTGGGTAAAGATTAGTATCATGATATGTCAAGTGAAATGAGGGTTTACTCATTCTAATTCAAGTTCAATGTGGTTTTAATCACGATCCATGTGCAATGAGCCTTGGCTCATGCTAATATCATGTTAAATGTTGTTTCCACATTTTCACGTTATGATAATCATGTTATATCATGCCTTTATGTTCATGTTTCTCTTATGATCCATTGATATACCTATTGCCTAACATGTACTGTATTCTTCATATTATTCCTTTTTAGTCCCTTACTGGGATTTATAGCTCACCCTTTTCTTATTCATGTCCCCAGGTTATCCCATTAAATGCTATGTATGATGGAATGCAATGATCATGTAAAAGAAGTTTTCAATAAAGATGTTATGTTTTATGTTCTAAGTTGTTATTTAATGTTCTTAATCCACAAATACAATATACCTCTCGATCATCTAGGTTGTATTAAGTGCAAGTTTGTGTAATAAATCATGTTTAAATGTGTAATAAATAGCATGGTTGTTATAGTTGGTATCAGAGGATAGGTTTAGTTATTTTTGGGATTAGGATTAGAAAACCCTAGTGAAAGACTTAGGTATAATACTAAGTATAATAAAAACATCCCTAAATTTTGGTGGGTATAGAGTAAGTGTTTTATCAAGAAAATACATCCCTTTCGGGATACAAACAAGTAGAGGTAGCTCTGGCACAGATGTATCTATGTATAAAACCCAAATACATTGCTTTGAGATAGACTTGAATGAGAATTGGTGCATGAAAATAGGCCTTTCTTCCCTCTTGGTTATTGCACTACAAGGGGATATGATTTGGTAAATTCATGATCTTAGTATGAAACATTGTTAAGGGAAGAAAAAATGACTCTAAGAATATATGTTGGGAAGTAGATCATGGATAATATAGATTGAAGCCTATAAATTCTTAAGTTAATAAAAAAAAGTTATTTATAAGTTATCCATTTTTTTCTTTGGATTACCCTTTATGTGTTACCCCTAACTTTAATTTTATTCCAGCTAATAGTTAGTAATAAGAGGACTCAGGCTAACTACCAATGCGAAGATCAATGTGATGACTGTTCTAATGAGATGCCCGATCTGATGGGAGTGGGAATCAAAAACTTTGTTACGATACTATGTTAGTTAACTCAAGTTTTGAATAGAAACTTGGGTCAAGATGATCATCAACCCCCTAATAAAGAACAAGACACAATCAAGAGCTTCATGAGACAAAGAACTCCTAATTTTAAAGGATCATTCTGTCCCTCAATTTCTGAACAATGGATCAACTCTGTTGAAAATATCTTCTCCATCCTTCAATGTTCCGAACAAGAGAAGGCTCTTCTAGATAATTATCATATGGTTGGTGAAGCTGATCAATGGTTGAAATTGATAAAAATACGAAGCCTGAGGAAGAGATTGAGGCATTAGAATGGAATGATTTCCAGAAAATATTTTTTGAAAAATATTTTCCTCGAACCATCTGACTTAAGATATAAAGGGAATTAATTTCCCTCAAGCAAAAAGACAACAAATATATCAGAGTGTATGATGTAAAATTCACAAGGCTTGCATGATATGCCTATGGATTTGTAGTTTCCCCCAAATTCAAGGTTGAACGCTTCTTTAGTGGGCTAAAACCTATCCTACGGAAATCCCTAGTGATCCATGACTTCGATAGCTATGAGGAAAGTTTCTAATGTGCCCTCAAAGTCAAAATGGAGATCAGAGAATCTTAGGTGTATCATGGGGATAAGAAGCAGAAGGTGGAATTTAATTCTGGAAGTCTTATGGATAAATACAATGGTGCTAAGAAAATCCATCCCCCCACTTTCCAAAGGTGTGGAAAGAAGAACACTAGAAATTTCTTGAAGGGGGTGAGAAAATGATTTAGGTGTGGAAGAGAAGGGCACCTAGACATTAACTGTTGGAAATAAAAACCCACTTCTACAATAGAAGAGAGGAATGTTCTATTCAAACCTCAATTCACAATTCATTTCTTCAACTAGAAAAGACTAGAGCACTTTGCAAACTATTTCCCTAAGCCAAGGTTTTTTAGAGGCAACAAACAACCTCTAAGGTAGAAAGGGTAAGATTTTTCCATCAATACCTTCGAAGTGAACCCCGACAACAAAGTAGTGACAAGTACGCTAGTTATTTATTCATGAATAGCGAACGTACTTTTTGATTCTGGTTCTACGCATTCTTTTATATCTCGAAAGTATATTATAACAATCCAAATAACACCACAAATCATGAAAGTAAAGATATCAGTGAGAAAAAAAATAGGTAAATCATTGCATCCCATAAATATAAATCCTCCCTTGTCATAATTTGTGGATTGAACTTCCCAAAAAACCTCTTCATACTCCCTCCGGTAGAATTTGATGCAATTCTTGGCATGGATTGGATTTCCTTATATAGAGCCAACATAAATTGCTGTGAGAGGTAAATCACTCTCCATATGGTGAATCGACCCTCGATTCTATACAAGTGCAAGGAGGAGGATGAATCTTATTTAGCAATATCATCTCAATCATTGATATTACTACCCTATAAGCACAATTATCTTTCTCAAATGATTGAGTCTAAGGAAGAAACCATCCTTGAAGACATAACTATTGTAAGGGAATTCGTTAAAGTGTTTCCTGAAGAATTTCTTGGTCTTCATACAAGAAGATATGTTGAATTCTCGATTAATCTTATACCTAGGGCATTGCCAATATCCAAGACTCTATATCGAATGGATATTTTAGATCTTGAGGAGTTGAAGAAACAACTACTGGAGAATCTGGATAAAGGGTTTATATGCCCAAGTGCTTCACCATGGGGTCAGGATGGGTCAATGCACCTTTTTAATGATTATTTTGATCTCAACAAAATCATGATAAATAACAAGTACCCTCTTCCACGGATTGATGATTTTTTCGATCATCTACGTGGAGAAAAATACTTCTACAAGGTGGATATGTGGTCAGGATATTACCAAGTAAGGGTGAAGAAGGATGATATCCCCAAGACTGCTTTTCATATAATATACGAGCACTATTAATTCATATTAATTCCTTTCAGACTAACTAATTCACTATAAATATTCATGGGCATGATGAATAGAGTCTTTAGATATTACCTCGAAATTTTTTTGGTAGTATTTATAGAAGATATTCTAATATAATCTAAAACCAAGGAGGAGCATGAGAAGCATCTAAGCACTGTACTAGAGACCTTGTGAAAGGAGAAGCTCTATGTAAGTGTGATTTATAGTTAAAATTAGGTCTCACTATTGGGTCATATCATCACAAGCAATGAGATATTTGAGGATCCCTATAAGATAGCAGTAATTGAGGGATGGTCGAGGCTAACATCAGTGAAAAATATTTGTACCTTCCTGGGGTTAGCTAGATATTATTGCTAATTTTTGAGAATTTTTTCACTATTTTCTAGCCCTCTTATCTAGCTAACTCAGAAGGGAGTAAAGTTTTCTTAGAGTGATGAATGTAAAGATAGATTCAAGGAGTTGAAAAAGAGGCTTATCACTGTGCCTATGCTCACACTACACACAAGTGGAGAACTTTTTATGGTATTTAGTGGTGCTTGGAAGAAGGGAATGGGCTGGGTGTTGATTAAAAATTAAAAATTCATTGATTATTATTCAAGGAAATTGAAATTTCATGAGAAAAAATTTCCAACACATGATCTAGGGTTGGATGTAGTAATCTTCACTTTGAAAATTTGGATACATTATCTCTTTGGGGAGAAGTGTGAAATATATACAGATAAAAAAATCCTCAAGTATATATTCACACATAAAGAGATGAATATGAACCAATGAAGATGGTTAGAGTTGATCAAATACTATGATTGCTAAATCCATTACCACCATAGAAAAGTAAACAAGGTGGTATATGATCTAAGTAGAAAGGACCCATAGATTATATCATTGATGAGAATTGAAAAGGATCCAATCATCTTAGATTTGATAAATATGGACATGGTAATCATAAATAAGATAAAATCATCAATCCTTTCAAAAATTATTTCTCAACAATCTATTTTGTAAAGGATAAAGGATGATAAAAAGGATGATGTGGGAATTCAGAATAAATTGGAAACTATCAAAAAAGTGAAATCCATGGAGTTAAATGTTAATGAAGAAGGAATTGTGAGATTTTGGACAATACTATGTGTTCCCTCAAATGCAGAGTTAATGAAAGAACTTTTGGATGATGTACATATTTCTAATTTCTCTATTAAACCAAAAAACAAAAATATGTATTGAGATCTTAGAGAAAATTATTGGTGGGATAACATGAAGAATGAGATCACTGAGTATACATAAAAGTACTTGGTATGTCAGTAAGTGAAAGATAAGAGGAGGAAGTCTAAGGGGATGATGCAACCATTACCCATACCAATATGGAAATGGGAGAACATCACCATCGAATTTTCCCTGGAATTCTGAAGACATCCAAAGGAAACAATGCTATCTGGGTTGTTTTGGATCATTTGATAAAGACTACAAACTTCATTGGAATTTGAGAGGATTTCTCTTTGGATAAACTAGCCTAAATATACATTAGAGAAGTGGTAAGGCTATATGGGGTACCACTATCGATTATATTCAATCGAGATCCAAGATTCACCTCTATGTTCTAGAAGAGTCTCCAATACACTCTGAATACTGAGCCGAAGTTTAGTACAGTTTATCATCCTCAAACTAATTTCAAATATTATCAGACTATCAAAAAACGTGGGGAAATGTTGAGAGCATTATTAATGGACTTAAAAGTAGTGTGGGATCAACATCTTCCTTTGGTTTAGTTCTCTTACAATATCAGTTTCCACTCAAGCATCCAAATGGATCCTTATGAAGCCGTTTATGGGAAGAGGTGCCGAACTCCAGAATGTCGGGATGAAGTTGGGGAATGAAAACTCCTAGGTATAGAAATGGTTTAAGAAATAGTGGACAAGGTTAAGACCATCCAATAGCACATTAATGCTACTAAGAGTTGAAAAAAGATCTATGCTGATAATTTTTAACAAGACCTAGAGTTTGATATTGGAGAAATGGTATTCCTTTGGATATCACCATGGAAGAGAGTTATGAGATTTGGGAAGAAGGGAAATCTTAGTCCAAGGTACATTAGCCCTTTTGAGATCCTTGATCGCATTGGAGTAGTGGCCTATTGACTAGCACTCCCCCCTGAACTTGTCTCTAGTACATGATGTATTCCATGTATCACTCTTGAGGAAGTACATACCTGATTCATCACATGTACTCAATCCAGAGGTGGTACCATTGGATAATGACTTCTCATATGAAGAGAATCCTATAAAGATCGTAGATCATAGGAAAAAAGTTATAAGAAATAAGAAAATTCTCCTCGTCAAGGTGTTGTGGTGAAACCAAAAGTTTGAAGAAGCAATGTGGGAATTAGGGGAAGTGATGAATCAGAGTTACCCTCACCTATTTTAGTGTGGGAAAGGAAATTTTGTGGGAATATTTTCTTAAGGGGGGAAGATTTTAATGGCCCAAAATTTTATGAATGAAAATTCATCTTGATCTAATTAAATGTCTTATTATGTAAAATGGTTATATAAAACATATAAACTTCCTTGGTTTTGTGTTTTTTAATTTTAAAATACCTTTAATAATTGTGACCATTTCTAATATAGATATTGAATAGTGATCACATGATTAGTATAAATATAAGGCTTTAACAAATCCAATTTACTCAGATAAAGGAAGCGATGACCTCATATATTAGAACTTCTCCATATGAAGCCCATTTCTCATATCTCGAAAAAGAGGTAGCGTCACTAGGCTTCGATCTTGACCAATCCCAAGTTGATTTTCAACATGTTAAGCTTGAATGGAACCGCCTATGGGAGAAGTGGAAGTTAATAGAGATTACCACCCAAGCGATGTTATCCGAGCCACCCCAAGAGTTTGTCACCATCACATAGCTCACCCTTAGGTCTTATGAAGGTGTTATAAGAGGTTATGTAACAAGACCCTAGCACTATGATTATGAGAATTTTTTTAAAGAATATACATTCATTTTATTACTGTTACTTTTTAAATGGTTTTTAAAGTTCAAATAATTTTTTTAGTAAATAATTAAATTCAATTATGAAATAAATTTTGTTGAATTAATGGATTTTTGTATTAAATAACATTTTAATAAAATATTATTACTAAATTATTTTTTATTAAATATAAATTACCTTATAATTTTTATGAATACAATTTTAATTTTTATTATGGTTTGAAAGTTGTTTTTGTCAAAACCCATGAATTTTCGATAAATGTCGGTATTTATTTTAAAAGTAAAAAATCAAATATTTGGAAAATTATTTAGATAAAATGAATATTATTTTTGGATTCAGGATGTTGAAATTATCTAATAGTGATTTTTTCATAACTTTTTGAGACGGTCAAATTTTCAGGTAAAAATTAATACTGTTTAAATATATAATCTGATTTTATGACATCATAATTACCCAATAGTGATGTAGTAAAATAATATAAAAGGTTTATTTGGAAAATATTTGTTTTAAATTTAAAATAATGTGATTTTATATTTTTTTGATTAATTTTATGGTGCCTTAGTGGACCCTCCAAGACTAACAAAACATATTAACTTTTAAAATGTTTTCCTTGAGAGTATGACTCACCTCCACATAAGAAAGCCTAATATTTTAATAAGTTCAGCCATCAGACTTATAATTTTTTTTTAAATCCCCTTTGGAAAAAAACATGGGAAAAACCATGGGTTGGTTTTTTGTTTTTATTAGATTAATGTGTGGTGTGCAACACCTAAATAATAAAGAATTCCCTCTCATTTCCTATATAAACCCATTCAATATCCCATTACTCTTCACTAAAACAATTTGGAGCATGAACAAACTATTACATCCTATCTCTAGGATCTTCCAAATTCTCTCCAATCTCCCAATAATCCTCTATCAAGCCTCTCCCAATCCTTTAGGATCACACTTCCAAGTAAGGGATTTCTTCTTTTCTCATTTTTTTCAAAATTTATTTATATTGTTATACCCTTGTATTTTCAATTAAAAATGTTGGGGTATGATTTATAACTTCCTCTATACTTCCCTACTTATTTTTTAATGATGATATATCCCTTTATCTCTCATTAATACCTCCCATGTACACCCGTTACCATGCTGAAATTCTGTAAGGGATTTCTCTCTCCACATTTACATTCAAGAAATTATTTTATATTATGTATCTAAATTCCATTACATATATTGAGACATGTATCTATATGAACCCATTAATTTAAATTTCATTTAAATATTATGATATATCTTTTTATCTCTCATAAACCATTTTTATGAATTATTATGTCACGTCGTTATGCTGCCGAAATTGCACCGCGATTTTCTAAGCCAAAGTCATTATATAGTGAATACTATGCCCATTTCTCTATCAAGGGTATTCAACTTTATTAACATTTACTTATTGATTATAGAGTTTCATGTATGAATTAAACATTCCTATATTTTGGAATAAATTATAATGTTTAATGGATCCATGTTGTGTGATCTATGTGGCACACTTATGCATGAAATGAAATGACTATGAAGGGTGCACCCTGATAGCGCTGCCATGCATTGGGTAAAGATTAGTATTTTGATACTTTAAGTTCAATGAGGGTTTACTCATGCTAATTAAATTGCATTGAGGGTTTAATCATTATCCATGAGAAATGATACTTGGCTCATGCTAATATAATGTTAAATGTTTTTTCCACATTTCCATGTTATGATAATCATATGATATCATGCCTTTATTTTCATGTTTCTCTTATTCTCCATTGATATACCTATTTCCTAACATGTACTATATTCTTCATGTTATGAATTATTTATTCCATTACTGGTATTTGTAGATCACCATTTTCTTATTCATGTCCCCAGGTTATCCCATGCAATGTTATGTATGAAGGATTGTTGTGGTCATGTAAAAGAAGTTTTTAATAAAGATTTTGGGTTTTATGTTCTAAGTTGTTATGTAATGTTCCTAATCCCCAAACACACTAGAACTCTTGATATTATGGGTTGTATTAATTGAATGTTTATGTAATAAATCATGTTTTAATATTAAATAAAGATCAAGGTTGTTATAATATTTATCTACATGAAATACTGAGTTTATCTTGTGTGATAATCAAGTCTGACTTTCCTCGATGGCTTGCGCAACACACAAGACCAAGTTTTACCGAACAATAATATATTATTAAGAAAATTATTATATAGTATAATAAGATAAAAGCTAGCCATTAAATTTATGGTGATGAATAGTATTTAATGAATTATGAAAATATATTTTTGAATTCATTGGTTACAAAATTAATTAGAAATTAATATAAGAACCGATTGAATATGAATGGAATATTAAAAAAAACTTTTTTTATGTTCACAAAGTCATTTTATACTAATAAATTAAATTAATTAAAATTAGTGAGTGATATTAATTTAATATATATATATATATTATATTCAATAAAATATTTTTTACATTTATCCAATAGATTTTATAAGCATAATATAAGAACAAACCCAATATTACACTTAAAAACCTATATTTTTATAAAGGCACTTTTACAACATTTTAATGGTGAACCTACTTTATATATGAATTTTGAAAAATTTATGAATTTAATATGAAAAAATAAAATTCATTTTTGAATAATAAACATAAGAATTAGTATAGGGTGAATTTTTGTTATTTTTCTACGAAGTTTCATTATTTGATGAATAGTGAAAAATACAAAATTTTAATTCAAAACTAATTTTTTGTAATATTTATTTACAATGTTAAATTAATTTTTTGATTAGTTTTAAATAGTAGTTAGGTAAAATTTTCATATTTTTATCCAATTTATTTCATTGGGATCAATTTCACATTGAAATTGGATATAACAACTTAGCAAACTTTTGAACGTTTTTACTTTAAAAACCCACATTATCACCCCCTTTGTGAGATTAATTTTAAATTAATTTCTACCACTTATTTTTTTGGAAATTGGAAAAATTTAATCCATATTTTCAATAATAATAATTTATAATTTATAATAATTTCCACTTAGTTTTTTACCAAATTTTTTAATGAAAGTAATTAAAATTAATTACAATGATTAAGAGGATATTTAGATTAATAGGGGACTAAAACTTAATCTTAAGACCCAAAATGACCTAGAGAATTTTCAAAAAGAAACTTTATGTTCATATTTAAACACTATACTACATTGGATCTAATTTGGTTCATTATTGGATCCACATTACATGGGAAAAACGTGGGTGTAATCCCCTTTTAGAAAATTTACAAGAATGCCACTCCTCCTCCACTATTAAAAGGAACTCACACCTCCCTCTTATTCACACCTATAAAGAAAATTTTCTCACCAAATATATTCTTAAATAATACCCAAACATAAATACCATAATATTAGAATCCTACATTTGGTAATAAATCCATCTAATGAATTGCTTGGGTGATAACCAAAGGAGTTACCCAAAGAAGAGGTAACATCCTTCCTCAATCTCTTTTGTTTTATTTTCGTTGTCCACCCAATAAAATATTCTTATTAAATTATTAAATAATAACCTCAGTATAATCAATATAATGATACATTTTTATATTAATTTTTATACCTAAACTTACACACACTTTCATCTAATGGGTAATGAACTTACTGTCCGTGGGTACGGCGGGCTACCGCCTCACGAAATGATGATTGTTAATTCTTCAGTTATCACCTCTCCTGTTGAGAATTATGATGGAAACACTGTTTATATATAATTTATATTATATTTATAATTTATTTACCCTTATTTATTTTTTATATAACACATACTCTGATGCTTTCTGTATTATGTAAATATGATAACAACCTTTGTGGACGTATGGACTACCGTCTCCTCAAAGTAATGTGATTCATTCACAGTATACATGGAATATATAAAGGATTTTTTTAATTAAAAATATATGAAATTAATAAAATCTATTTTATATTAATGACATTACTACCTTTATGTAAATACAATATATCATTTTCTTTATCACTGTTTGATACACTGAAAAAGTGATAACGTTATTCATGGACATGTGGATTACCACCTCCTCGACATGATGTGGTTCCTATTACATCACAAGAATTATATATATAAGTATATATGATTAAAAAATATTTTATTTATGATATAATTATCATTATTTAAATATAAATTTTACTTACCTTCTTTCCATAATGATCATTGAAAAATGATAACATTACTCATACATACGTATGACCTACCATCTCCATAATTGTAATGTTGGTTCATTTTTCATAGCCGTATTTCATGATTGGTTTTAATAGTAAAATATATGTATAAATATGATAATTATTTCATGATTATAATTTTTTAGATATTTATATAATGAACCCTTTGACTATAATTGACCTTCCAAAGTCGTTTTAACACATGAACCAAATTTGGTCAAGACACTTGACATAAACTTAATTGTTTAAGTAGTTGAATAAAAACTATAATAAGTGAAGTAAAAGTAATAATAAACTTGAAAAATGTTCTGGATAAAGTAAATAATTAACATAATTTTATTATTTTGGAATGTAAATACACACATGACAAGTTGGACTTAAGGTAAGGGATTTCGTCTCAATTTACATTCCATTGATAATTATTTGTTGTTATAATCCAATTCACTTTTATATGGTGTATATAATTCAATTATACATGATATATCATGAATTTCCTTATTCTCATGATATTAAAAGTTTTATTTAATGTTATTCCTTCATGTGGATTATTTTTCAAATGCTACAAAGTGGTATGAGACATTTTTGAATGTTTAAAGATTATTTTTACTCAAGAATGTTTTAATGATATTTTTATAGATTTATATTAATCAACAAAAAAATATTTTATTTTTAATCCACTTGGGATATGTTGTATTGATACCATACTTATTATTTATCTAAATGGTTTATGATTGATTTTTCCAAGGATAGTATTTACATTCACTTAATTGATTGCTTTGTTAACCCCCTTGAAATATTTAATTTCCTATGATCATTTGACATTGAATTTCCCCTAATTATCCCTATCATTTATCTTGGATATGTTTATTTCATAAACCATATAACATTTTTATATGTTGTGTTTAATTTGATAATTATTTTATTATCTAGGGAAACACTAATAATTTTTTATTCGTTATTCAATATGGATATTTTAAAAGGAATATTGTTTATCAATTAAATTGATTACTTGATATAAGAAATGATTTGGACATGCAATGAAGGGTGGGACCCAGAATTTATATAGTCCCACAATGCATTGAAAGTTTATCATGTGAAAAATAAATTATCCAAATTAAACAAGTTTTTACCTTTAGTTTTAAAATATTTTTAGGATAAATCTTGATAGTAAGGTTTTCATGTTCCCGAGACATGAAGTCCAATAATTAATAATTTAATTCATTTTGATTTAGTATTTCTTATTCATGATATTTTAACTATAACAAAATCTATGGATTCATTTAATTATTCTTTTATTTATTAAATTTCATGTGTTCTCATTTATTCACCTTTCAATATTGATTTAATCTTATTGATTATTTTTGCTTCCACTGTACTCACCCTTATTGATAATTTGAGCTCACCCTTATTTTTGTTTCCTTTCCCCAGGTTATGAAGAGGAATCCTTTGAATGAGTTTCAAGGATATAGTTTATTAGTCTTTTTTATTTATTATGTTTTATTTTATATTCCCCAATGTAATATGGGTATCATGTATATACTATAGTTTTCAAAAGATTTCTAAACTGTTTGATCAATTGGGATTTGAAGCATGTATCTATTCTAATGTAATAAATTAATCTACTAGCTCTGGGATTTTGGGGTCAGGGAGTTACTCACACATAGATACCATCTGATGATTTCAGGGAAATATCTTAAATTATCATATTCTTAGTTCTTTTTTTTTATCCATCACTTTGGATTCACACCTAGTGTTGATTAACATGCTTTATCTTATTTAGATATGATGAACCAACTTATTTTAGAAAATTTGAAAATTTATTATGTGTGTTCAGGTCACTTAATGATTCCTTAAGCTACCATTCATGAACAATTTGGGTATATTTTAATATATTCCTTTACATTTTTGATGAGTAAAATCTAGCCTTACGTTTAAATCCTCTACACTAGAAACATTTACCATCAGAATCATCCCTAGAATATTGAACTTTTCTCAATTACCTTTGTTTATATTATTCCATTCAATAAATATTTATTATAGAACATAAATTTTTAGAATGTCTCATATTTAAAAAAAATAACACATGATATGAGGTGTATTCCTATGTTCCATTGATTCATCACCAGTTTTCACTTGAGTTCTTTGATTCCAAGTTATACCCAAATCAACCTTCAACTTCAGAGTGGGTTCTTTTTCTATAGTATTACCCATCACCATTTTCTGTTTATAATCAATCCATATACCATAATTTTCATTCAAATATGAATATTTCATATATTAAAATTCCTTTTACCACTTTTTTATACCTCCATGCTCCAATTACAACTTTTTTTCACTCCAGTGATATGATTTCTAGATGTTGTACTGGGAGCCAAAATTATTTACCAATCTTTTGCATTTTATCACAGATAAATAACTTCCTCTAAAATTTATTTAATACATTTGACATGATATTTCAGTATCTTAGTCAAAACATTGATAAAACTATCATGTTATTCAAATTTAAGCTTATAATCATTAACCTTCTTTGAGTTTTCTAAATTTAAAGATTTGAGATTTTCAATTTTATCCATCATCTTTTAATTATATTATTCTTGATACTTCATATAGAGTTTGGAATCATGAACTAATGTTTTTTTATTTCTTTTTATTTTTCTCAAAATATTTTGGCCCAATACTTTTTCACTTATTATAACATGATTTTGGAAAATAAATATAAAATAAATACAACCCTAAGGATCATGAGGCTTAGTGTATTTGGAAGACTAGGTTCATGGTGCATTAAAATGAATCTTAAAACATGATATACCAATTTTATTCTCCATAATGATCTAATAAATCCATATAAACTCCTAAAACTACATATAATAAACTAGGGAATACATAAAAGAAAGGGGTGAGCTAAAAATCGTAGTAAGGGAATAAAAATGACAAGGAAACATAATGTGCGGGTCAAAGGTATAACATGATATCATAAAAGAGATGGATCATGAGTAATCCCATGGGTGCATAACATAACAAACATGATATCATAATATCATGGTAATATAGGAAATGTGTAAAAAACACAAAACATGACATGAACATGAGTCAATTCTATCTGCCTAGTCAATATCACATTGTGTACAAAGTCCCCTAAGTGATTAGGTTTACTCACTAATCCCATAAACAATGTATCACAATACTAAATATTTACCAAATACATTAGATTAATATCTGGTAGCACCAATAAAAACATTTTCATGATATTGTTTTCCATAAAAATCTAATCATAAGGCATAAACATAATAATTAACCACAGAAATAAATGGGTTACATAATCTTGTCTTACATCATAATCAATGGAAATTTTCTAATGAATACATTTGAGAGATAAACATAAGTCATGTTTTACCCTAAAAATGTAAGGAAAAATGATATGGGTATATATTTAAGAGACATAAATACATTATTTATAAGTAATACATAACATTATATGTTTCCTTCAGTGATTAAAATTTCTTTAAAATATTTCATGGAATATTTCTTGAAGAAAATACTCTTTTCACTTTGAAATTAATTCTTCAAAAATCTCAAAAATTATAAAAAATTATAAAAAATATTTTTCTTAAAAATAACCTTAGAAAATTTTAAATTAAGCATAAAATAATTGAGTGGTCTTGATGGTGCAAAATTCCTTACAATCTGTTTAAGTTAAAAGAAAACATTCCATTAATTTTTTTTTGTAAAAAAAGTCAAAAAGTACCCTGTTTAGAAAATGGAAAAAAGATTCCCTATAAACCATTTGATAAAAAGTAAAACACGGGTAAAAATGTATTTAATAAATAATTTTATTATATTTAAAACATTATTTAAATATTTTAAAGAAAATATATATATGGAATAGAAATATTCATGATCTAAATGAAGATACACGATCAATATTACTTATAAAAAATCTTCTTGATGTTTCATTATTCAATAAGGAAATGGTATCTGAACAATGTAAACCACATTCTTGACCATAGTGTAATAAAAGGTATTTGTTTTAGGAAAGTTATTTTATTTGATTTCCTCCAAAGGATCCTTGAACATAAAAAAATCTCTAAGAGGAATGGGATTGTAACATAAATCCTTTACTGCTTTAGTAACTTTCAAATAAAATCCCCTTTGGATGAAGTAAAACTCATTGTAACTAAAATACCATGAATTATTAAGTATTATTGATAAAACATGTAATATGGGAATTATATACACCATATAAAATAAATTTGTGTATAAAATTAAAACAATCCTCAAAAAAAGGTAATTGGGACAAAATTCCATACAAAGATTGTGTCATTGAAGTGAGAATTGATTGATGAAGTTATTTTGTGTTTCAAATGTAAATAAACATAAAACAAGTGTAAATACAACATAAAATTATTTATGTTCGTTACATACGTAATCTTATCATATCAAAGACAATGAAGAAGTGATTTAACATAATGAAATAAAATGAGTTATAAAATCCCTTACCCATATGTAATTTATCTTCATAAATAACAAACTAATATTTATTATTTACTTTATTAATATTTTTTTAAAAGTTTATTATTCCTTTTATTTTATTTATTACCATGTTATATATATTCACTTAATCAATTAAGTACATGTCATATGTTTTGATAGTATCTAGTTCATGGGTCAAAAATGACTTTGATAGGTTTAATATGGTAAAAAAGTCATTATTCCATAATATAATTAATAATATTCAAGAAATAATTATGATTTTTATTCATTAATAATATTTTTAAAACTAACCATTAAATACGATTATTAAAAATGAACTACATTATAATCATGGTGACGGTAGGTTGTACGTACATATGAGTAATGTTTCCATTTTTCAACGATCATGATAGAAATAAGGTAAATGCTATTTTACCTTTATAGAATGATAATTATATCGTAAATATAATATTATTTATTTAAATACACTTACATATAGTATCCATGTGATTTGGTAATAAAAAATGAGTCATATCGCTTCGTGAGGCGGTAGTCCACCACACACACGAATGATGTTATCATTTTCAATAAATGGAAAGGTAAGAATGTATATGATATATTAATGTTACATAATTATTAATATTTAATTAATATCATATATAAATATTAAATAAATAATCATGAATAATTTTTATAGGTGATTCTATAAATTGAATTACACCGGTTCGCGAGGGGGTAGTCTGCTGTACACACGAACGATGATTCCATGTCCTATTTGAAGGAAGAGGATATAGATTTAGGTTATTACATTAAAATAAGAAAATCTTAGTATATAAGAGACATTTATGTTATTATATAAGAATACTGGAGTAATTTTTGAAGGAGGTGTAAGAATAAATAAAACAAAATGATCAACTAGGAATAATACCTCTTATTCAGACCACCTCTTTATGATTATACCTAAAGCCTTAGTAGATTGGATTTATACTAAGAAAAAGTCCCCTAGGATGAGTGTAGGGAATTAAATAAGGTATTTTTATAGGTATTTTTTGAACAAAAATGATTTTTAAGTGTAGAATGTTTAATATAGGAGGTTCCCTTTTATAAGTGAGAGGGAGTGACATTTTTTGTAAATACCTAAAACTATTGGATAATGGGAAGTCACTCTCAAGTAAAGTGATTCAAAAATTGATAAATAATATATTTTGGGGGTGATAAGTTAAAAAAACCTAGAAAATTAAAAAATAAATATGTTTTAAACATGTTATTAAATTTAAATCTATGGTTACTCACTTTTACCACTTTAGTTTTTCACTACGGTAACTAGTTTTTTAAAAGAATTTACTATTTATTCTGATGAAATTTAAAATGAACTTATTAAATAATATTAATTATGAAGATTAAAAATATTTAATCCATTTTATAAAATTCAAATAATAGAAGTGGAATAATTAAATTTAAAATTAAACTCCCAAAAGGTTTCGAAAAAAGGTTCTTCAAGAAATGCATTTTTGAAGAAATAGATGATCATATTTTATCTTTATAACTAGGAATAATCATTATATGAATTTAAATTAATATAAATATATGTTTTATATATTCATTTAATTTAAATATTTCCTTAATATGGGTTATTTTAAAGAAAAAATGGATAAAATTTATGCATTTAAAACAGTTTTCATGAAACCATGTTTTTAGGAATACTAATACAGAAATTATGAAAATTAATGATTAAAATGAAATTAATTAGATTATTATAAATAAAATGGTTCATATATCACTTTAATACCAAATAAAACATATAATTTAACTTTTAAATTAATTTATTTAATGAAAATAAATGACAATATTTGAAAAATCGGCAATTTTCACTGTTCACTTAAAAATGAAACATTTTAGAAAATTACAAAAAATTCACCCAAAATTAATTTTGATATGGTGATTTCAAAAAATATTTTCATTTTATAAAATAAAATTTATAGAAATTAGATAAATTAGTTATAATAATTTCTTTCAAAAATTAATAAAAATCATTTTTGAAGGAAACATATTTTTTATAGAATAAAATATCTTTATCAAAAGTAGAGTACTTATTTATTAAGAATTTATAAATAAATATATATTGAGTAGGTTAATTATATATATTTATTAAATTAGTTAATAATATTCATACATGTAAATTTAGTAGGTGGGTTATAATGATAATATATTTCACGAGATGTTTAAGCTTGGTGGTGTGTGTCGTATAAGCTATAGAACATTGTATTATTATTTTAAAATATCAGGTTGTTAAATTATCCCCAATTTTAATAAATTACATTATAAAAATTTGAACTTGTATATGATAATCAATATTTGTGCATTTTAAAATACCTTTTTTGAAAAACCCACAAAGTAAAAGGGTTAATATAATTTCCTCTTTAAAAGAGGGAAAGAGAAATATGTTGTTCATCTAAAATAACACAAAACTATGTTTGTAAATAGTAGAAAATTAATGGGAAGTGAACATATGGACATTAAAGAAAATAATAATTCCCAAATTATGATAAATAGTGACAAAGATCATGGATTCTAAGAAAGTGAATGATCATGATAAAGTTAACGACCAAGAAACCCGAAATCAGTGATGAGTGAAAAGAATATCAATTCATAAAAAAATGGATGTAATGGGATAAAATTTTCATTTTGGGATCATTTTCTTAGAGTTTAGGAATTATTTTACCATATATATTAGGAAAATAATGAAATATAATTGATATATTTCTATTTTATAAGCACAATACCATCCTTTAGTTTTTTAAAGATCAATTTCCACTTCATCTCTTACTCCAATGAATGAGCATCCAATATGATTTTTTATACCCAAAGAACTAAATTTAACTATTAATGGACTATAAGATACATAAGATAATAATAATATATCCCTTATTTATTTAAGTATTAACAAAAAAATGGTTATTTAAAGGTAAGAAATGTATAAACCTTCATATGAAGAAATAATTCATTTTTCTTCAAAATTTCCACAAAAGGTTAAAATTGGAATATTCCACTAATAAATAACCCTACATCCCAAATAAAATAAAAATTAAAAAAATTTAATAATGTTATTTCGAAAAAATATTTCATGTTAATTCCCATATGATATCTAAGGTTTATATATACCTCAACCCAATGAAACAAATTCACAAAAAATCATTAATCACATCAAAATATTAAATTTTTTAAAAATTAAATCCTATAACATGTTTTGAAAAATAAAATTAATGTTTATCGATTAAATAATTTAAGTAAAAACAATTTCATACTAACCAATAAATCACATAGGATAGTGATATGTTATTCACCCTTATTTCCCTTTGGTTTTGGGTTTAAGCCCCGTGGCCTTATCAGATATGATGATTTTTCACCTATCTTGTGAGTTATCCTTTTTCTAAAACTATGTGTAAAAAAGTGATAATCATATTAATAATTCATCATGATCCTATAATGATCTCATGAATATGATTAATATCTTTAAAAATACCATTAATCATAAAATCACCTTTTTTATTTTCTAGGGTTTTCTATCCAGCTCATTCTTCTCTACAAAATCAAATAATTTTAATTAACTACAATAACATATAAAAGATTATATTTCCCTTAATAATGTGTTTTCTTTAAAATATCACCTTACCATTAAATAAAGTTTATATTTTATTAGTACCATTCAATATATTGTTTCAAATACTTAAATATAAATTACTATAGAACAACCCTTAAAAGTTTCATGATTTATATATCCGGAATACCAAAAATAATTCAACAACATGATTCTTGAGTTCCAACAAAAAAATAATTCAATAATTCTACCTCAATGATTTTAATAACATATTACATTAGGAATTAATCCATGGATTAAGTTATTTTATTAGATAAAGACCAAGTTACCCACATCTACGACATTTAATTGTTAGTGGTTCCTTAGACTAAAATTTATTTCCCAGTGTTTAGTCTACTAAAATCTTCAGTTTTCTTCATAAATTAACGAATTTATTCCCACATTTTCCATACAAAAATAATATTCTAGTTTCTTTAAGGCATGTTCTAAGGTGCCTCTTCCCACATTTTTGACATTTAGGAAATTGAATATTCTTTTCCTTATCATATTTGATACTTGATCTTCCATGATATACCATCATTATCTTCTTTTATGTTTATAGAAATTAAAATACTTTTCATCTAATAATTTTAATTTGACATACCTCATTTAGAATGATCACACGATTTATTACTTTTATTTCCATTAGGTTATGCATCTCATTAGGGAAATCATAACACTACCCATCACATTGGTTGTTGGAACGCCTTATCCTATTTCCCATAACTAACTAAAAATAATAAAAGAAACAAGATGATAATGAATTACCATACAAAAGGGAAAACTTATAAAACCAGAAGGAATAAATTATAAATTATAAGTATACCATGACTTATGAGTATCAAGGTTTCAATGTTGGTTATCTAAGGTGATGTTTCCTATTAGGTTTTCTAACCTAATAATTTTTTCAAGTCCTTAATAATGGATAATAAATAGTTTTTTAATATCCAAATAATATTCATAGGAGTGTTAAATTAAGTGTGAAATAAGGATCATTTTCGTGCAGCAAGTGATGATCAAGTCAAGCATAATGTTACCTTTTTAGAGTTATTAACCCTATGTATAACCATTACAAAGACACATAAACATATAGTATCTAGAAAATGATGTAATTTCTTTGAACCCACTCACTCTATACTTCACCAAAATTCTAGGATATTTTTATATACTTAGTATTCTACTTATACTTATCCCTATGTTTCTTACTAAATTATTATTTTCCTAATACCCAAAAATAGTTAGACCTTTATCTGATAACGAATTTAGTAACCTAAGACTTTTTAATATATTATTACATGATATTTAAATATAAATATTCAATATGTACAACATGAATGATCACAAGGCCTAGTGTATTTGGATGACTAGGTTCGTAATACATAAAAAGGAACATGAAATACTTATTTTATTATCCATATGATCTCTTAAATACATTTGATCTCCTAAAACTACATAGGATAACTTGGGGAATATATAAAAGAAAGGAGTAAGTTAAATATCCTACTAAGGGAATAAAAATGATAAGTAAACATAATGTGTGAATCAAAGGTATAACATGATATCATAAAGAGGAAGTCTCGTGAGTAATCACATGGAAGAATAACATAAAGCACATGGTATCATAATATCATGGTATCATAGGAAATATGTTAGAAATAGAAAACATGACCTAATCATGATTCATGTATAACTATATAGGCCATATCAAATGATGAAAAAAGTCCCATAATGGACAAGGTTTACTCCCTAATCCCATACATGACATCTCCCGAGAATAATGATTTACCTAATGAATTGGATCACTAACTGGATGCACCCATCATAACATGTTCCTGATTTTGTGTTCCAAAAAATGAAATCAATCATAAGGCATAAAAATAGGAATTAACCATGTAATGAAATGGGTTTCATAATCTTATCTCATATCATAATCAAATGATATTTCAAAATGAATGAATTTGAGGGATGGTCATAAGGAATGTATTATTCTATAAAATTAATGTATAATAATATAGGTATATATGTTAGAGAAATATATAAATAATTTATAAGGAATACATAACATAAAATGTTGTTGTCATTGATGAAAATGTCTTCAAAATATTATATGGAATATTTCTTAAGTGAAATACCCCTTTTAATTAGAAATGACTTATTAAAAATCAAAAAATTTATAAAATATTATTAAAAAATTTTATTTAAAAATATTTATGGAAAATTATAAAGGAATATTCAAATAAATAAGTGGTCATGATAGAGGGAAATTCTATACATGCTTTATAAGTTAAAAGAAAAAATTTCTTTCACAGTTTTGTAAAAAAAAGTAAAAAAGAACCTTGTTCAGAAAAAGAAATAAATATTACTTTTAAACCATTTGGTAAAAATTAAATCATGGGTAAAAATTTATTTAATAAATCTTTGGATAATATTAAAGATAGTATTTAATGATTTTAAAGAAAATATATACATGGAAGATAAAGATTCATGATCTAAATGAAGATATAAAATCAATATTACTTACAAAATGTTTTATTGATGTTTCATTATTAAATAAGTGAGGAAATAAAAAAAAATGAAAAACACATTCATGAACATAGGAAAATATAAGGGATGTGGTTCAAGTAAATAATTGTATAAAATTTACCCTAATGGAACTTTGACCATAAATAATCTTGAAAAGGAAGGCGATTGTAACATAAATTCTTTACTACTTCAGTAAATTTTGAATAAAATCCCCTTGGATGAATTAAAATGAATTGTAAATTAAAATACCATGAATTATAAAGTATTCATGATATAAATTCTAATAGGGAAAATACGTACACAATATAAAATAAATTTGTGCATAATATTAAAGTAAGCTTCATTGAAAGGAAATTGGGACATAATCCCTTACAAAGATCATGTCATTAATGTCAGAATTAATTGATGAAGTTTTTATGTGTGTAAAATGTATTTCCACATAAAAAATTGTAAATAAAACATAAAATAATCAATGGTTATTACACACATAATATTAGCATATCAAATATAATGAATAAGGAATATAACCCAATGAAAGAAATTGGTTTATAAAATCCATTACCTCGAGTTCGACTCATCACATACATAATTTATCTTCCTGAATAATAAAATTATGTATATTAATTAATTTATTGGAAAATTTTCAGGTTTATTATTTATTTTATTTTATTTATTACCATGTTATATATATTTACTTAATCAATTAAGTTCATGTTATACGTTTGATGGTTTCTGGGTCATGCGTCTAAAATAACCACGGGTAGGTTGACTATGGTAAAATAAGTTATTTTTAAATAATATAAATAATAATATTCATGTTATAATTATAATATTTTTTACATCAATTATATTTTTAAAACCAACTATGAAATATGGTTATGAAAAATGAATTATGGTACAATCATAGAGATGGTAGACTCTACGTATGTAGGAGTAACATTTCCATTTTTAAAAAATTATGATGGAAATAAGGTAAGTGTAATTTTATATTTAAATAATAATAATTAAATAATAATAATTAAATAATAAATGTAATATTATTTATTTAAATACAATTACATATACCATTCATGTGATGTGGTAATAAAAAAATGAATCGCATTGCTTCGCGAGGTGGTAGTCCACCACCCACACGAACGATGTTATCATTTTTAAATAGATGGTAAGGTATGAAGTTATATGATATATTAATTTTAAATAATGATAAATATTTAATAAATATAATATATAAATATTAAATTCATCATCATTAAAATCTGTGAGAGGCGACGATGGAAAATTAATTACATCGGTACATGAGGTGATAGTCTGCTGTTCACACGAAAGATAATTTAATCTCCCATTTAATAGAATAAGATATTGATTTAGGTTATGAAATTAACATAATAAAATATTAATATATCTTAGACAATTTTATCATTATACCATAATGATTTATTAAGATTTAAAGAAGGTGAAAGAAGAAATAAAACAAAATGCTCGGTTAAGAATGAAACTTCTTCTTCAGATCAACTCTTTAAGATTATACCCAAATACTCCATAGATTGGATTTATGATAAACAAATAGCTATATGAAATGGAAAGGTAATTAAGGAATGTATTTTTCTAGTTATTTCACAAAAAATAATGATTTTTAAGTGTGTAAAAGAGAGGAGAGAAGGTTCCCTTTTATGTGTGAGGGAGTGACATTTTTGTGAATACCCCAAACTATTCAATAATGGGAGGTCCCTCTCAATAAAAGTGACTACAAAATTGATTAATAATGGATTTTATGTGTTATATGTTAGATATAAATCTCCATAATTAAAAAATAAACATGTTATTATATTTACCTTTAAGGTTACACACTTTTACCACTAGTTTTTCACCACAGTAATTAGTTTTTTTAATATTCATTATGCCCAAAATTAAGTTGAAATTATTACCTAATATTAATTATGATGATTAAGAATATGGAATCAATTTTATCAAATTCAAATCACAAAATTGGAAAAATTCAATTTAACATTAAACCTGCAAAATGCATTGAATAATGGTTTTTCAAGAAATGCATTTCTTGAGAAATAAACTATCTTATTTTAACATTATGACTAGAAATTATCATTATATAAATTTAAATTAATATAAATTTATGTATAATATATTCATTTAATTTAAATATTTCCTTTATATGGGTTATTTTAATTAATTAAAATGGATAACCTTTATGTATTTAAAAATACTTTTCAAAAATCCTTGTTTTTAAGCATAAACTTATACTGAAATCATTAAAATTAATGATTAAAATTAAATTAATTATATTATTATAAATAAAATGGTTCATATATAATTTTTTTACCAAATAAAAAATATAATGGAAAATTTTAATTACTTTATTTAATGAAAATAAGTGACAGTATTTGAAAAATTGATAATTTTCATTATTCACTGAAAAATAAAATATTTAAGTAAAATCCCAAAATTCCACCCTAATTTAATTTTTATATTAAATTTTACATAATGATTTTAATTTTATAAACTGAAATTTCAAAACATTCCATAAATTAATTATAATATTTTATTTCAAAAAATGAATAAAAATCATTTTTGTAGGAAACATATTTTTTATAGAATAAAATATCTTTAGTAAAAGTTGAGTTCTTTTTTTTAGAATTTACCAATAAATTTATATTGATTAGTACCTTTATATATACATCATAAAGTATTTAATACTATTCATACCCTCTAATTTAATGGTTATTTTTTAATGGTAATATATTTCATGGGACATTTAAGCTTGGTGTTTTGTGTTGTATACAATATCGAACATTATGTTCTTATTTTAAAATATCAGGATGTTACACCAAACATCTATCTCTTCAATAATGAATTCCAATTCAAACTAAAAAATAAATTCTTCCTTCTAATTGTCCTTTTTCATCTTTTCTCTCTTACCTTATTAAGGAACTTCCTAAAACTACCATCATAACATTTTCTTTATGTTCATTGTAGTTTTTAATATTTCCCTCCTTAGTTTCTTCTAAATTTTCCTTTAATTGTGAAATTAGGTTTTTATTCCTAAATTAATTGAGTTTGGTTCTTCTCCTACCTTTATAATTTGAGGAATAATTATTCATGAGAATTTAATCATCCTTACCATCTTCTTAAAACTTATTTGTACACTTCGATGCAAGGTGACCAACCTTTCCATATCAAAACATGTGAGTGAAATTTTCCCTTTAAACATTCCTTTTACTCTTTGAATATTTGAGGAGTGGAATAACATGACTTTATCCACCTCTTCTTCTTCATATCCATTATCCATGGTGAGTTTCTTCATGTCCCCAAATTCCACCTCCTTAGACTTCCCCTTTTCCATAACCTAATTATAATTTGTTCTCATATCATATGTGATAAGATTACTGAGTAAAGTATTCAACATCAAGTATTTTGGATATTTATCCACAAGAATAGATACTTTCAAACTAAACTAGGGTG
Source organism: Viscum album (assembly GCA_963277665.1). NCBI lineage: Eukaryota > Viridiplantae > Streptophyta > Magnoliopsida > Santalales > Viscaceae > Viscum > Viscum album. The sequence continues at coordinate 1,827,669,170 of OY728160.1, forward strand.
GAAATATTCTCAATAGGTTCTTAACAATCTTCATCTCATTAAGGATTTCTTTGAGACTACACATTTCCTCCTCAATCACTTACCATATCAAAGAATGCATAAATATATTTATTAGGGTGCATCCTTAGGTCCTTATAACATTTTCATAGAACTTTTAATTTGTATTCTTAAACATTTAAATCACATTCATAGGTATTTAGTAGTTTTTCACACAAGACATGTAGGTATTTACATAATATCACCTTCATACAGGTTGTGTTAGACAAATTTATCCTAAAGAACTAATAAATTTAGCATTAGAATATATTTCACTTTGGTATTTGTCTATTAAAGATACACTATTCATACTAACTGAGATCCCATGAATAATAACAATAAATTAAAACATGAAAACATGAACTATAAAATTTTTTTACTTAGTTCACCCTAACCAAGATAGTTAATGGATTGTACAAAGGTAATGCTACAATGTACCAAATCCAATATTTCACACTACTATTAAAATGTTCAGAGTGGAATCACTGTCCTCCAAATTCACTAGCAGTAACATGTTAAAATCTCACTTCTCTCTCTACTAAAGTTGAATAATTTTTCTTTCAATAAGTATCCATTGGTGTCTTGAATAAATGTTGTTTACATCATAATATATGAGCCCTGAAGTTCTTATTTTATCTAATTTATGAATTCTAATGTACCATAGGTTTTCTAAGAAATTATTTACTAGTTTGGGCAACTTATAATTTCATACAACCTTTTCACATATTTCACGAAAATTCCTTGATCTTCATGAAACTTTTAAATTTTATGAAAATCAACAATATTTTTTTAAAATTTCCAAAATTTAGTGAAACTCATTTGATTATGTTGACATAGAACCCTTTCTTCTGTGAGATAATGTTCATGTTAAAGCTTTGTTCAAGAAATTAAATCATGTAAATCTTTCATGGATTCATAAATTTAGAATATTTTTAAGTATTTTTTACTTAAAATGAGGGGTGAATATCCCTATTTATAGGCACTCCCAATTTTTTTTGGAACATCAACAATTTCTATTGAACTTTTTTAGAACTTGGAGGCTCATGTTCATACAACACTATCTTCCCATAAATTTTGACAACATTTTTTATTCACGTAAGATTAAATTTTTTTCCTCCATTGTCTATTTTCACATGAATATTACAAACTTCTCCCTACTAGACATTTATCCATGACATGAAAATCATTTTTTTCCATTATCAGAAGCCGGTTTACAGTTTCCGGTACCCCAAACTGGTTTAAGGAAAACTGGAAACTGTACAAGCATATCCCAACCTTCATACAGAATCCGGAGAAATTCAAAATTCAAAATCAAACCAACCACGTTCCACCGTACACCACATTCCCCACCTCGAGTCGTGATCCCATCATCACGTGTCACTAGCCTTGCAGGTCATCGGAGAGGTCGACGGAAACACGGAGGTTGTCGTCGGAACAAATGGACAAACCACCATCTTCATCACATCCACATGAGGATCAAACCAAAAAACAGATCTTCTGACCTTTCACCATTCCAACATCACCATGTCAGAGGAGCCCGCTGGAATCCCCCTCGGCGTCAAATTCAGAAACACAACCCATCAGATGTTAATCCATTCGAAAAACCACAAAAACCACGCAAACCACATACAACCACGTAGACCGTCACAGTTAACACCTTCACCGCCTCACAGAAAGCAATGAAGAACTCCCAATCCATCAAAAAGCAAGAACAATTAAACTCCACCCCGACATGACACAAGATGAAATGAGAAAAACCCTTATTTGAACTGGAAAAAATCAGATCTATGAAATCAAAAGAGATTTCACCAAAAACCGAATCAGACCGCCCAAGTAATGTCACTGCAAGCAACACCCTGTTTCTGAAGATCCCGCCGCCACCGACCAAATCAACTGCATCAGACACAACGAAACCCTAATGCACTCACCTGAGAAGAGTCAGAACCCCACAAAACTCCGATGCATGAGCGCGACCTTCAAACGCTGAGAAGCTCACCGCAGGACAACAGGGAGATGTCGAGAACAAAACCAAGAGCACTTCAAAGAGAATGTCGTCAACAAGGACCAGACTTACACCCGCAGATATGAACCAACAACCACAAAATCCCATAATGAATCTCCAAAGCATGATATGAGACCACCAAACCGCATGACGCCACTACAGTAGAGTTCCTCCACCAACCCACCGAGCTCAAAGAGTAACGTCGCGCCATCCACAGTGAAGGAGCATGCGGCGGCGAGAAACCACATGACGACACAATGGATTTGTCAAACAACGCTTTATAAAAATGGAACAACCCAAAAACATTGAAATGACTTTGAGAGGTATTTTTTCTAATCACACCAACTAATCGATTTATATATTCCTTCTCAAGGATTACATTAGTTTAGGACATAAAAATTTTATGCTCAGTAGGACTATAAAAATATCCCATAGTTTCTTTATGATAACAAAAAATGACATTTTTTCTAATTTGATCAAAGTTTATTATATAATGTACATCGTACACATGATTTACATTACTAAATTCTCATAAATGAAAAAATGGGGTTTTTTTAAAATATTTAACTAACCCTCAATATTTACAATAGTCTTAAGTGTTTGAGAGGTGTACCCATGGTGTTATAGAGACCCGATCTAGTGTTGTTCATGTAATTGGTATAGGGTTATTAAAAAATGGTATTAGAGACACTATTATGGATATTTGGAATGGGAATTAAGAGTATCTAGGAGATAGGATTTTCAAGACTCAATAAGTCACCCATATATATTTCTGACTAACATAATTATGGTGGAAACCTGAGTTACTAGTGGTAGTACATGAATTCCTTTTTGTTTATTTCCCTTGATACTACCCTAGGTATGTGAGTCTCATGCATTATGTTATGAATTTATAGGTAGGAACTAGTAGGGATTCATATCATTTCACCTTTCTGGTTATGATTGATTATGATATAGTTGGGACCAATTAGAGGTTTGTTTTAACAACATAATTAATAGTAAATAAATAACATTTTCCAACATATTTATTATTAATGAGTAGGTCAAGTATAACCCACAGAAAATAACTTCTGTTAACTTTCAATATTTTAGGATTCTTTCCCAAAATTATATATACTAAGTAATGAGGTTTTTCTCAATGGGAACTAATAAATACTAAGGTTCCACTAAACTATTAGGGTGGTATTACCCAATAATAAGTTGAGAAGTGGCATCAATGGATCCACTTCCTATGTGAGCATATTAAACAACCCCTTAAATACTATGAGTATTTGGATATGTTTATTATTGATAGTGATGATTGAAGATGGTGGGATATTATGATCGAAGAAGTTTTGGATCAAGGAATAGAAAATTAGGGTCTTTCTTGAGGGAGAAAATTATATTTAACGGATTCAAGTTATGTTGGGATTTTATAGGTTGGTAAGAGTGAAAGTGTTTTGGTTTTTTCAAAATCAAAAATCCCATCCATGAGGTGTCATTAGTGTGTACATTAGGGATATATCAAGAGTCAGTGTATCTTAAAAAGAAATAATTACTATTAATAAGGCCTGTATATCCATGTGTAGAGATTTCACTAGAATAGATAATCAGTAGGTGTTAAGATGTGATTCCAAAAAACTCAGTTCCCTCAATATTTTATAGCTACAAAAGTGATTTGAGTTAGTCTACCCCTTTCTAAGGGACCCGATCCTATGATCCAATAAAGGATTTAGGGTTTTATCATGTTAATGAATTCAATTGGGTGGTATTTCATAACTCAAGGTCAATATGATAGTTTTGATAGAGTACTTGTTACAAGGAAACCTATAGTTGATGCTGGAAGAGGGATGTATATCGGTGAAGGAATAATCCTGTGTACTCTTCTTTAAATTTGTTCCCTATATGTAAAGTTTTTTATTATTTATTTTTATTAAATTGGAATATCTTATGAAACATAAGAGGAAGCCCGATGTCCTTATAATAAACTCAATACCCTTAGGGAAGTGAATTAAATAGACTATAAAATTTCTATCATGGGACCTTTTCATATATCCATATAGACTTTTTTAGGGTTATATTGTGTTAACAATGAAATTATTTATAATTACTTTAGAGTGTTATTGGTTATCTTAATTCTGATTATTTTTTTATTACTATTCCGGGAAATCATTTTTCTCAAATCCAATTGGTGTCCAATATGTAATTCAGGGTGAGTGGGAGTGACAGGATAGATTCTTTATGGACCCCAAACCAATTTTTTCTAATTTCATTAGGAATGTAGTATTTTTAAAGGCCTAAGGTCAATCTATCAAGGAGGAAACTTACAAAAAAATTTCTCCCATTATCACTACTTATATTTAACTAAAATGTTCTATGAAATTAATTATAAAAAATTTGAGTTTTCAAATATAAATGATAAATATATATACATGTATATAAGTAGATGAATTATTGAAAAATAGAAATCAATTAGTAAGAAGATTTTTTTCCTAATATGTTCACAAAGATGCTATCATTTTTTAAAAAAAATATAAATCTCAATATCATATTCAATGTAGATATCAAAAACTATCACCATACACTTTCTTATTTGAATGATTATTATCCCATACTGAGACCCTCAAATGAAAGATAATACTCTTAATAAAATCATCTAGGATACGTCTTCACTGATCAACACTATCTAAGACAAACTATATATTTTGAATTACTTAAATAGTAATGGGAAAGAATATATATAAATAAGGAATAAGAAAATAGATGATAGGTAAAAGGGTCCCACCACACACCCTAATTAGTTTAACTATCACTAAATTTATAAAATATAATAAGAGAAAACATATAAGCATATAAAACTAAAAACAAATAGTGCTCCCTCTAACAAACAAGAAACGAGGTTAGTTATCCATCAATGATGGAGATAAGAATAATATAGGGAGAAAAAAAGGAAAACAAATAAGGAGTGATGAAAAAATAAATCATATTAAAAATAGAAAACTATTGTTATAGAGAAAATCCTAAATACTTCTTAACTCTTCTCGAGCAACATGGAGTTCAAATCCCTATTTTTTAGTGATGTAAAATAATTTAAATATTAGGAGTATGAAGTAGTGGCTTCAACAAGATCAAAAAACATTGAGTATTTCATGTGGAAGGTTCCTCACATACATGTGTTGATAATATAAAACTCCACATGGCATCCAAACCTCTAAATTCTAAAAACATTCTCTAAGTTCTAATAGATTTTTAATTCTCTTTGAATTCCAACCATGTTATTCAATTCTCCATGTCATCTTGTATCATTTTAATTAATACATAGGAACTAATTATGGAAGCTGATTAAATAATATCAAGGAATTATTTGCAGTATAAAAAAACAGGTCATGGTGTGGAGTCTTTCCCCTACTTTACAATGAAAATAAAACCACCATAGTGTTATAACCTCTAAAATGGAAGTGTCTCTCAAATTCAAAAAATCTTATCCATGGCCATGACATATTTTTTAATGGTGAAAATATTTAAAGGTTTATTCCATGTATATTTCACTTGAGGACTATTATAGTAAAACTCCCTCTTCTATGGAAGATGAATCTTCAGATTGAGAGTGGTGATACCCTATATACTATGAATCATTCCTCTTTCATCAAAATTTATCCTAGAACAATTACTGATGTGCCATAATAAATTATATAGCCTCTCCCAGTTTTAGGTAAAACCAGGATTGGTGATGAGGTTAACCTTCCTTTCAATTATTGAAAGTCCTTCTCAGAATAGTCAGACCATGTGAAATTAAAATCTTTCTCTATCAATATTGTAAGTAGTGATGAAAGGAATTATTATTTTTGAATGAAATTTCAATATTAATTAGATAACCTGAAGAAAATTTGTATATAAAATAAATTATTGGGATAATCCTAGGAAACAATGACTCCACATTCTTTGGATCCATAAATACCCTTGATTTTGATATAATGTGACCTAATAAGTGAACTATATCAATCCAGAAGTTTCATTTTGTGATCTTAGTATATAGATAATTATTTCTTAGTATACTTAGAATGATTTCAAGGTGTTTTTCATGAATATTTCAAGTCAAAGATTATATTATGATATTGTCCACTAAAATAAGTACAAAAGAATCTTGGTATGAGTGAAAAAACTGATTCATAAAGGCCATGAAAATATAAGGTGCGTTAGTTATACTAAACGACATAACCATATACTTATGAAAGCCTTAATTACTTTAGAATTCCATATGTGGTATATATGGTGGATTAAATCACACTTGATGGTAGACTAATCTCAAGTAAATCGTCAATAAAATCTTGGATCCTCTAAGATGGTCAAAAAATTATTATATATGATGAATTTTTTACTTATTATTGATGGTAATATGATTAAAACACTATTAATTCACACAAATCCTTAATGTACTATATGCCTTTTTATCAAAAAGAACCGTCAAAACCCAAGGAGAGGTACTGGGATGTATAAACCCTTTAGATTCTAGATAATATAACTACATTTTAAGTTCCTAAATATCAGTAGGATCTATCCTATATGGATTAATGGATATTAGTTCTAATCCTAGAATAAATTTGATGGTGATTTCTACCTCTATCTCAGGAGGTATCCCAGAAAAATCACTAGGGAAAACATATTTGAATCGATCCACCACTTGAGGAAAAATAGTCCATCGAACTACTTGATCAATAAGAACTATAAATATAGGCTAACACTCTACCCATATCATGATAGTTATTTCTAAATCTACTTTCCTATACATAACATTCTTCTATATGAACATATTTACCACCCTCAGGTGATACAAAAGAAACCCACTAGAAATAAAAATCAATATGGTCTTGATAAGGCATTAACTAGTCCATCATAAGAATTATTTCAAAGCCTATCATCTTGAGGATGAAAAGGGTCTATAAGAAATAGTAACCACCAATATTGTGGGGACAATCATTACATTGGTGATTTTCTTTTGACCGTACTCCCAATGAAGTATCTAGTGTCATTACCTCACAAAACTACTCATTTTTGAGTACAAGACTCTCTATTAAAGACTAAAATTAGAATGCGAGTGAGGAAACTGTATCAAATAAAGTAGATACTAAATTAGAGGCTATTAAGATCATACCTCACACTATATATAGATTGACACTATGATCCTCAGGTGTAGGATACACTTCACCGAACTAGCCAGATCCATGAATACGAGCTACAACTTGAACCCTTAGATTAGTTCCACTTTTATGGTGATATACACCATAAGTCTAGCTTTATCAACCTCATCCACCTCCTCAAATTGTATAGCTGATGGTACTCCAACTTTTGGCCGAGCGTGATTTCATAAATTCCACTCCATAATTCAGTGCTAGTGTAGATCCTCTCCCACTAGGACATGTGGGAAGGTTTTGAAAAATATAAAAAGATGGCCTATTATACTAATGGATGATCACACAATTGGATATTTATCCCATCGAGGATTCATGTGACCATACCTTCTACATTTATGGTATACCATATAACTACTAGTGCACACACTCTAACTACAACTTCCCTCTCAAGAAGTCTCAAAGTGACACTTCCTGTCACTATGAGAAGAACTTCCTTGATTAGGGGATGAACCATCATTCCCTATACCTTTAGATTCAATTGTATTATGCTTGGATATGTGTTAATAGTTCACTATCTTAGATATAGTAGTCAATTATATGGAATTCACCTGAGATTATATGGAATACCTAAGCCCATCCTTGAAATGTCTCACCTTAGACATCTTGTCACCAGTAGAAGTGGGTAAAAAGTGATGGATCTCTGTAAAAAAAGATAATTAATCCATTATAGACATAGAAACATGATATAGGTTTATTAATTCCCTAGCTCTACTATCCCTTAACATATTTAGGAAGAATTAGTTATAGAAACTAGTATAGAAATTACTCCAGACCATGGCTTGATGCTAATCTGACCAGGTAAGGACATCACATGATCACTTTGAATATAAAAGCAGTATGTAAGTCATGAGATTTAGTATCATTTATTAAGGAATCTCTGGATGATAAAATATCTAAAGAAAAACCTCAATCCCTGAATCAACAGTTTGGGGACCACCTTCCCTAAAAAAAGATAGAGGGAACTACTGTTGAAATTCTCTAGTCAAATCTAACATAGATAGTATAGGTCATGGAACTCCCTCTATGGACTATACTAGATGTAGGAAAATTTCTTTGAGATGAGAATTAGTGGTCTATCCAGGTATAACTGGTGGTTTCACTAGAGGTGCTACTGGTGTCACTATAGGCGGTTCATGTCCCACCACATCAAGAGCATGGTCATAGCCACCTTTATGACACTTGACTCGAGGCTATCATAGAAGCATACATCTACAATGCCAAGAAAACAACTTATAAAAGATATAAGGTGAAAAGGAAAACTAATATAAAAATATGGATAGGCTCACATCCTAAATACAAGATATATGATAGCCAACTACCAGAGTCCAGGGTTAAGTTATAATGTAAGATTATAAGTTTTAATCACAAGGGTTCTGTTATATGGGGTGTCAACCAAAGTTATAGAGGAAAAAATTCTTCAAGTTGTAATTAAAATCCCCCTTTAATGGAAAAAAGTTTTTTAAGAAATATAATATAGTTAATTTATCTAAATATATATCAGTCCATCTAGATGTACTTCCATTTCCAAGTTATAAATACCTAAGATTTATAAATTATAATTGGAATTTCCATGTAACAATAACCAAAAATTTATATCTAGTATATGAATGTAATAAGAACATGTATTATGATTTGATTATATGGAACACCATTCCAAATTGTTATAGGCAAAAACATTGTAAATTATAATTGTAATTATTTTAATTAAAACTAGATAACATTTCAGCCCATGTAATTAAGGTTCAAAGGCTTAAACATGTCATAATTAGTGAGTTAAGGTTCTATCATCAATCTATTTAGTAAAACACCATTTAGGTTGATTCATACAATTTAAGTAACCAAATATTTTCTCCTTTACTACAAGAAATGTGAGAAAACTTATGGATGTAACAACTGAAGCATACATAATAGGCAACAAGAAATAAAAGAATTGGAAAAAACATGACATGGAATATAATATATATATGCCTATAATTATTCATGTTGTAATTCTCTCTATCCATACTAGTGCAAGGGTAAAAATTAAAAATCATAATAAACATCATAAATCATTTGTGTCACCCAACAGAGAAAGTAGTTCTACTAGAATTCGAAAAATAAAGAACAAAAAGTCCCATACCTAGTAACTTGGATTTACCCTGAACGTGAGTTTATTACTCCTAGGCATGACTTATTACTGAGTTTAGACATGCATTGGTCTCTTATCTACGAATCCAAAATAGTATAACAAGGAAAAAGAAACCTTTGATACCACTTGGTGAATTCTCAGGTCTAGTTCACTCATAAGTAACCAAACCTAAGGTCCATATGGCCTTAAGCATGCCTCCCTATATGATATAGGTCATTGAATATAAGTGAGGGACTATGGTGGTATAATGTGAAGACTATAACCTATTTATCAAAATAAGATTGTAAATAATAAGGAATAAGAAATGAAAATAATAATAAGGTAGTAGAAGTAACAAACCATCCAAATAATAAATAATAGACATAAACAAAAATAATATCACATAGATATGATGTCATGAACCAATAATGAATATGAATAGGCCTATATTGCATCAGACATACAACAATACATCATATATAAAAGGAAATGAGAAAGACCAAAAATCTATCTCCAAGGGAATCTCAAATATTGGCTCGATCATATACTCCCAAGATCCCATCCTAAAGGAAATTAAAGCATCCAAAGATGTGTGCTTTCCCATGTCCTTACCTGTATCCATGTAATCTTCCTCGGTACCAAATAACAACCCAAATAGGGTGTGAGTAAAAATCTATAGGCCTCCTCCAATAGCGTCTGATATAAATAAAATTTGTGAATATAAGCTACAATAGTGTATAGTATATGACTATGGAAAATCTATAAAATGAAACTCGAATACCATCCCTTCAAGATTATAATTGGTGAAAATTCTCAGCATTCGAATGAGGAAATACAGTAAAATGAATGCAAACTAATACCATACCCTTTCAAAGGCCAGGAATATAAGTCATGTGTCCAAGGAATCTTTATCGAGTTTGAGGGGAAATTACAAGTTAAACTCAATAAATATATTATTATATACCAAGGAGATAATCCAAGGTAGTCCATGTATGAAGAAATCAAGTCAAATCCAATGAGATAATCCAAGGAAATCTAATTTGTAGAGTTTATGGGTAAATATTAATTTTCATATTGATTAATTCATGTATCTAAGATATTTAATGAGTCTAATGCAAGTGTACCACATGGAATTTACATTAATGGATTAGTTGTAGTCCTATGAGTTCACTCATGTTATTCTAGGTCAAGAATCCATGTCTCACTCAATTTATACCACACCTCTAATGATATCAACAAAGTCCATAATAGGTCAAGAATAATGTAAGTAATCAAGGCCTATGAGGTATATTTATGTCATATAATAATTAATTTTATTCCATAATACATTTTAGTTACAAGTGATAAAATGGGACAAGTTATGTATCCATATCATTTAATAATACATTTAATTCAATTATGTAATTACATTAACAAGTGGCAAGATCAACACACCTAAGGGGTGGTTTGGTCACAAGGTAAGAAGGTTATTCATTAGTATATAATCATACCCACCATAATGGGTGGTTCATGTTAGGGTATCCAACCTACAATAATTTCAATAGGTCTAAATAAGGGTTTAAGTTATGGTCTAGGAAATTAAAAAAGGAGTAACACATTTTAGAGGCAACACATGGAAAGTTTAGCATGCTGTCTAATGAAAAAAAATAATAAGCCCAAAAGTTTTTAGGGAAAAGTAATATACCATCTAACCTATCCTTATAGTATACACCTCATCTAGTATAATCCTTAGATATGGTTTGGAGTGATATAAAGTAACAAACCATACAAACAATATACAAATATGGTCATATTTGGTCATACAGAGATAATGTTGAAGGTGGAAAAGAAAATTGAAAAAGGAATAAAAACGGGTTATAGAGTTACCAAGAGGTATCTAATGAAACTTATGGTGATCTAAATTGAGTTTGGATGGACTATATCTACCAAATCCTATTGAAGGAATAAATAAGAGCTCCTATGTTGGAGCTTCTTTGTGAATGATTAGAAAAAGGGTAGAGAAAGGGTTAAAGGCCGGAGGGGAAATTTGGAAATTTCCATATTTTTAAATAGGCGCATGGTTTGTATTAATAGTTTTTTAAACCATTCACTAACCATACACACATACTTTAGAAGTATGGTTCATGTACATCATTAGACAAACTGTGTGAAAACCATGCATTCAACACTGTCTTGAAGCCCCACCCCACATGGTCTTGGTGCACGATTAGAAAAAAAATTAAAAAACCATGCATAGTGCCTTTGGAATTAATTAAATTTTACAAATGGAAATTTAAAATATTTTTCATATTTTGGAAAACTGTTGTCCTCCCTATAGGGGATGCATGATTGAGGTTAACGATTAGTTCTAACCATGTGCTAATCATGTGCCTCCCCTATCTTTCCAAAAACCAGAACTCTGAGCCTCGAACCAAACCTAAAATCATTAGAAACCTCTCTGTACTATTTAGTAACATCCATATAGGTAAAAAAAGGTTTAAACCAAAAATAAAAGGATTCCTACCTCAATGAGAAACTAGGTTCTTACATCATTCCACTATGAGTCTCTTTATATCCCATACAAACATTTCCTTTAGAATATGATTGTTGTTGTGATAGGAAGTAATTTTATTTTATTAATTATTTTATAGATTTATATTTTGATTAATAATTAAGTACCTTTATAAATTTTAAAATCTTTCTTTTCATTATTATAAGTTTTGAATTCCTTTCTAGATCTTCAAGATCACTTATCATCTTAACAACTGTATCTTCAAAATATTTAATCCTCTCAGTCTTATCTTTTTCTATAGGATTAAACCCCCTAATTATCCCCATATGGTATTATAACTTTATCTTAATATTAAACAAATATTCTAGATTTTAAATATTTCTAGGTTTCAAATATTTATCCTCATCTTTAAGGTTTTCAATTACCACTTACGATTTGTTTCGTGTAAATATTACAATCATCAGGAACTACATTATCCATCTTTTAATTATTATTTTAGATATAAATATCATCTAGATTTTACTTTAATTATGAAATTAAAAAAAACACTCCTTTTTTTCAACATATTGTCCACTGTTACTTTCAAAATTAGATTTATCAATTTTAATAACTAAGGCATTTTGACTACAAATCTAGACATATTTAGATTTATAAAAGGAAACTTCTTCCTTTCATATAAAATTTCACTTATTCTTGAATTTGTATATATGATTTTACATATTATTGAAATATAATATATGAAACTATTTTTATTCATAATCATCCTCATGAAATTTTCTTGGACACTTGGTTGTATAATGACCATCTTCTATAAATTTGAAACTTTCAAGTTAATATTCAACATTAAATTTCCCTTTCCCCTTTTTTTATTTTTAAAGAGAAAAATACCATTACTTATTCCAATTATTTGGATTCATAATAATCTTCAATTGAAATATTCTATAGTTATTTCAAATTTATCTTTATAGGTTTATCTTATTCTCTATAAACATTATCCTTCATTTACATCTCATATTCCACCAATGTGATTTGATGATTATATAAAGAGATTGTTTTAAGGTATATTTCCTCTATCAATGATAAATTTTTATCAAATTAGATGAGAATTATCCTCTATATTAGATTAAAAATTATTATATATTTAACAGTCTCACTAATACTACACATGTTGCTTACAAATTTTATCACTCGATCAAAGAATTCATTAACAGACTCTAAAAGAATCATCATCCAATATTATAATGTGTTTTACAATACTTATAGATTTTTTTATTCTTTAATTCACCTTCATAACTATCAATTATATTCTCACACATTTCCTTATATAATCTACATCCCATGAACTTTGTGTACAAAAAAATAATAGAGTTCATACCTGGGAATTAATTCCTTTTCCATCATAGGTTTTTCCCCTATGATCATTATCCATGATATTTACTCCTAAAACCTCTAAAATAAAAATTAAATAAATTAAAAAACTATATAATTTTATTTTAAGTGATTAAAAATGGCGCAGTATGTATTTTTTACATAAATAGTAATTCTATCGATAAAAATGGGTATTTCGTTATTGTTCATTATAGATTTAATTTATCCACACCTTAAGAGAAACTAATAATAAAACCTCCATCTTTAATACTACTTATTATAACCCCAATGGAATTACCATAAGTGTGTGTATGGGGGGGGGGGTAAATAATGGTAATAAAACATTTGATTAATTTCACTCTCCAGTTCTTATCAATCTGTTTAAAAGAAACTGCTTATCTTAATTCCTCACTATCATGTGAATAAAAGTAAACCATTTACATAAGAACTGAATAATTTACTAGTTCACACTCTAATGTTTATGGGAAAATCAATGTCATATGTATAATAAAATGTTACCATGTTAAATCGCTAAAAAATAATGTTCTTATGCATGTCATGAAGATAAATATATTGCATGTATTACTAGATTTGTTATCAATATACAAACATGATGGATTTAGAATAAATTATGGAGATTGATGTGATCAAGGGTGACTGATTATATGTTTCATTTTTTTACCAAAGTTCAAAAATACTTGAATCACGTTTTATTTTCAACACACATGGTTATATAAAGTGATCAAGGGATATTGATATATTCCTTACATGAATTATTGAATATATTATAAAAATGGATGTTATTGAATTTAATCATTAAAATGAGAAGGAATATATGATAAACCACATCTCCTATATATAATATTAAATAATTTTTTTTTCATATATTTCTATAAAGAACTAAAAAAATCTAGAGTTTTAGTTTATTTCAGAGATTATATATAAAACATTAACTTAGAAATAAATTACATCCTCTTTTATGTCCTTATTAATTCTAGGCTTCTAGTTTTCATTGTATTTCTACCATAACATGGGATATCAAGAGAACATATAAAAAATAAAAAGGCGAGATATAAATCCTTATAAGAGAAAATTAGGATAATCATGGGAGTGATAAAATACAATATTCAATAATCATACTATAGAATAATAAAATTGTAAGATCATAAATTATATCATAGAAACATGGAATAAGAGAGATGATAGAATAGGAACATGGTAATCATGAGAATAAAAAAATGTGGTCCAATCATGAGGAATTCCATCATAAAAATAATTCAAGGATCACCACAAAGAGATAAAAAAATTATAGAAAATGATAAATACATCATGACAATGTATAAATTTATAGACAAAGATTACCCCATCATGCTCCGACATAACATATGGGAACATATTTCCACAGCATGCCCATGCATAAAGATCTCATGAGATATTAAGAATTACCCAATTTATTAGGGGAATGGATAATTCAATAAATAACCATAAAATCAAAAAAATCATACCTATTTGTGGCACGTAGAAATAAAGTTTACATAAATCATAATCATGAGAAAATACCATTAGAATGAAATGAGTTACATAATCATGTCTCAACACATTAACAATTACTATAACATATTATATATGAATAAAAAAAGAATAAAGACATTTTAGTCATCACCAATTGAATAAATAGACATAATTTATGAAGATAAATCTCAAATTATGGAAAAACCTTAAGAAATGGTAAACAATTAGGAATAAAAATGATCTCCATAATTAACGTTTTAAGAAATTAGTAAATAAACTTTAAATTAGATAAGAGTATAAGGTTTCCATAAAAACTAGAAATGAATCAGTATATTTTTCCATGAAATAATGATAATTTTAAGAAATAATATAAAATAAAATCCTTCAAAAGACTGATACATGAAAGGGAATAAGTAATATAAATTTTTCCATTTATCATATTTGTTTTAAAGAAGAGACTGGGAACAGAACTTGAAAAACATGAATTTTATTAGTAAATAAATGGAAAATAGAATAGTAATATATGGAGGTAACATATATGAAAAATAAACAAAAAATTTATTAAAAAGGGATAGATAAAGAGAGATAACGAGAGTCAGGACATAACCTAAAAGAAGAAATCTGGTTTGGAAGTCCCCTTAGTCTGGGTCATGACTCATCTTAGTATGCATGTAAAATATTTTGAATAATAAAATTAAATTTATTGAATACCTTATTAAAAACCTTATTAATGTTTATTTAATTTATCCTTATTATTTTATTATCATTTATAGTCATTTTATTTAAACATGGTATTCATGTCTACGATCATGAGGGTGTTTGTTTAATGGTTTTGATGTCAATGACCAAAGTTCTTATTAGAAGACCCCATTACACTAGAATTGAAATGTTATGGAGTTAATGTATTTTAGTGAGTTAAAATGGTTTAAAATATGTAAAATATTTCTAATATAATAATTTTTTATTGAGTATAGATTTTATCATATAATAGTATGTTTATTGAGGCAGTTTTATAGGACACGATGATCTTAAATTATTTAACTTAATTTTATGATTATTTACCCATTCAAAAATATTAATCATAATATAATTTAATTATTATGTTTATATTTAACCATAAAATTATTTATTATAATCATTCATGAAATTTCTATTTTTTTAAATAACCTTATTGGTGGTTCTGTCAACCATGAATGGATGTTTGTACACAAAACAACTATTATGTTCATTATATAACATTACCATTCATAATAAAATTTCCTAAAATACTTTATCTTATAATATAGAACTTGTTTATCATATTTTTAAAGTGGAATAAGAATAAATATTAATTTCACACTTCCCTAGACCACTCGACCGAGGCCTAGACCAAAAGTCACTATGTGTCCATTGGCTTACCTCCCTGCAGGCTAGAGGCTATGGATTAGTAGAAAGGGTCTATGATGTTACCATAGGGATAAAAAAAATTAATATTAGAGTAATAAAACATCAAAAATAACTAAATTAAATCAATAATAATAAACATCCATCAAATTATTCATAATCAATAACAAGAATCAATAATAAATGAATGTAGAAGCATACCATCTTACAGACTCATGATCACGCCCACACACCACAACACTGATCTCCCACAGATACAATCACCTATATAAAATAAAAGAAATAATAGATGACATTAAGACTCTACCACCTTCCAAGAGACTCACCTCATCACAGTCTCTAGTCCCATATGAGATATCCCACTCGATCATGTAATACCGAGAATCTACCAAACCTAAACCTAAAACCAACGAAGTTTTCTCAGGTACCCAAGTTCCATGGACGATCGAGTAGGGTGTGAGTTGAAATTAGTAGGACATAAAAATTGTGTTCTCATACATAAACATTAATTATAATGTATATTCATATTTCATTCTCTACTGAATAAATTCATATAATTTAGAAGTGTAAAAAAATGACCACCATAGATCCTCAAATTCTAACGTGACAACCAAGATTGACTATACCTACTTCATCCAGTGCTGGAGTGTCTCTGAGCATGTAATATAAAATTTACAATCAATATTAATCCCAATGTCTATATAATATCATGTTCAATCACTGATTACAGGGAAGTAATCTTGTGAAATCGAATAGTGTTAGGCTTAGTGGCTAGATCAATGGTAGGATATCAAGAATTGTATAAACATCAGGAATAAATCTGAATCCGAGGGGATTTCACAGGAATTATATATCAATTTTTCTCAAAATTGAATCCAATGAGATTTACTAAGGAATTATATATCAATTGTATTCATAGCCTAATCCAAGGGGTTTTCCAAAGGCATTCTATATCAATACGCATCATGTATAAATCCAATGGGATTACCTAATACTTTCTAAATGGATAAGAATCAAGTAGAATCCAAGTGTATTTCCGAAGAAATTCAATGATTATACAAAATATCCAATTCTTAAGTGATGTCTTAAAAAATCCATACACAACATACACATCTTAGAGGACAGTGCATCACTCATGAAAATAACTCCTATAATCATAATACTGGCCAACCATCCCCCAAAGTTTCCACATATAACAAGGGTCATCCTCTTAAGTGAATGAAATTTCATCATCACCATAGACATATTAGGATTGTAAAACTAATTTCTGTTATAATGTGACATAAAAAATCATATATACTCATATCCGCACACTCCTTCTCTAGGGTCAACATATCAAAAGGGAACCCTCTACCCCTACCCCTCATTAAGCACAATAACCCCACATGGGTTTCATTATCCCATTCCAATATCTTGTGTCAACACCCATCACTCTAAAGTAATAACATCCCTTAGAATTTTCATAATCATAAAATAGCCTCATAGGACTCATAAAAAATCCTTCATCTGTGTCACATAAGGAAGATGGCCTCAAGTCTACCCCCCTTTTCAATTCACCCTTGGTTGGTCCTCACAAACCAAACTTATCCATCACCTATCAAAGGTATCTTAACTAGGTGATCAAGTACCAAGGGGTAGAAACAATTGATTTACTCTTTACTCAACCCACCCAAAGGCTATAAAACTTCTCAAGGTTTCATAAAGACCTAACCACACAATACATTCTAATCCCATCACTCACATATATAATGAGACATCAAGGTAACCTATGCTAAGGTACACTATGTATCATTCACCTTATTTAATTTACACCCCTCATGGGGCTTATATATTTTAAGGAACAGAATTATAAGGATGATATCAACCATCAGTGGCCAAGATGTCTTGAAAGTGCACAAGGGTCTAGTATGGCCCTTGACACCTTGTTCATTCCATCCACATGCATCTCATTTTAGTTAAAAAAATTACTTTATTTTAAAAAGATCAATAGATCAAGGTGTAAATATTACACATACCACATAATAAATAAATCATGCATAATACTATAGATAAAATTCATAAGAACTGCTCACCTCATTTATGGAGTTACCATACTTTAAAGAGCTCGACTATCACTACCCAAGCTCATCCAAGCTATAACATCTACCCAAGATCCTACCCCTAGCCACAACATAAAAAATAATTAATTATAAATTTTTTAAAATTAATTATTCAAGTAAATTATAATATTTAATAATTAATTTAATATTAATTAAATTAGGCATAATTCTTAAATTCTCAATGAGAATCCTCATCTCACCGAAACCACCACCAAATTCCCAAATAAGGTCTATGGTGTACTCAAAACACTCTCCCAATAAAAAACCATATAAAAACATGACTTCAATAGGACAATTTATTTAATTTATAAAAACCCTAAAATATTCATATTATGAAGCACCTTCATCAAAATGTAATGAAAAAATGTGAAAAAATCATATCAGGATGTCCTCTAGATATTCCATATGAAAGAGTCATGATAACAAGACAATTTCACCATGATATGGAGGAATAATATCTAAAATATCTATATGTGAAAACAAAAATGAAAATCTAAGAAAAGGGAAAGATAAAAATGGATATGGAGATAACTGCACCTCAAATTCCAAAAAACAACCATGAATATGCCTCAAATATAAGGCTAATCAAAGGAATTAGAGGGAGAGAGGAAGAACATGATCCATTCATGTGGTAGAGAAGATAATTTGGGGATAGATATAAAATACTAAGGGTGAAAAATGGACTTTTTATTCTTTTTAATGAATTCAATTGTTTGCATAGTTTGAATGCATGATTTCCAAAACCATGCACCAACCGTGAGACCTTTACTTTCTAAGGCTATAAACCAAGCTCAGTTTTTCTTCATGGTTTAAAAAACCATGAACTGACTATTAAAATACCCTTTACAAATGAATCATAGTTTTTTCATGGTTTTCATATAACCATGAACCAACTGTGTGCCATACCCAAACTAAACCGGGATTACATGGTTTACCCTAAAATATTCATGGTTTACCCTAAACCATGATCCAACCCTAAAAAACACCCATTTATAAACATAAACACCCATAAAAACCAACACATTTTAGGTTCTACATGGTTTTTCCAAAACCATGAATTAAAAACCATGTTCTAGGGTAAAAATTATATAAAAAAACATTTACTCTAATCCAAATCTCCCGAGATTCACTAGAGAACTTTAGACACCTATTAGACCTTGATACACATAAAAATTATATATTTAATAAATTTAAAGTCTCATAATTCCAATTTGAATTTTATTTCTCAAAAAAATAAATTATTCAAAAACATAAAAATTCTAACTCCCACTTAAATTCAACTCGTAAATGACATAAAATTTTATAAAATAATGAAATTTAAAGGAAAGGACATGATAAGTTCTTACATCACACTTTGGTATTAATATTTTTCTAATAGGATTACGACTTCAAAGGGTAGTATTTTGATGAGAAAAGAACCCACCAATATAGATATTTGGGATATGGTAGATAATTTGTTAGAATATTTAAAAGCTAAAAAGATTAAGGTGTGAGGATAAGTGGGGTGATATTTATAAGAGGAGTAGAGTATTTTAAAATAAAATATTAAAATAAATTATTATTTCTATAAATAGTGATCAAACATGTCATTCAATAGTAATAGGAATTTGAATTAATAGTAAATGGGATATTATAATGTTCATATAACTTTTGGAAATGCCAAAATTCATCCATACATCACCATTAAAAATACGACATTTATATGGTATTTTACTTTTCATATATTTATTTTACTATGCATGAAGAATACCGAAACATCACCCTCACTAAGTTTGTAAGTCTTGAATCCAAAAATGAAATCCATTTTATCAAAATATTTTTTGAAATATAAGAAATTTAATTTTTATATAAAATACTTTATTATGTAAAAAACTAATTTTTATGATGCGATCATTTTTTTGACCCTTATAAAAATTACTTATGATTTTACCAAATTTATCTATTATTTATATATAAATAATTTGTGTTTTATAAAATTTTAATGAAAATAAATTTCTATTTTAAAATTTTAAGTTTAGCATAAAAATGAATTTAAAAAATAAATGTTTCCCCAAAAATAAATTATTCTATATTTTTATCAAATATTTATTTTATAATATTTTCTCTTTTATTTAATTGTTTTATGATATAAATTTCTTATAATTTTATTTCATAAGGTACCTAGATATTTTTTTTATTTTAATGGCTAATTTACTATTCTAATGATCTGATTACTATTCTAACTTTTATTTTACAATTCTAACTTTCATATTTTCAATGGTTATATAGTTTTACACATATTATAAATTCATTCATTTATATCATTATTAATTCATTAAATTTCCTTTAAATGTTATTTAAATTTTATTTATAAAATAAAAAAAATTAATAGTTTTTTTTCTATTAATAGTGTTGCTCACATCTATGATAATTCTTAGAGATCGTGATGCATAAGAGTTCCAAATTCTTATTCAATTATTTACTTGTCCTTACCATCACATCATATTATTTTTAATTTCATGGAGTGTTTTTATCATTCATATTTATTTTTTTATATTGATTGAAAAATTATGTTTTTTTATTATTTAGTACATGTGACTATATTATAAATTATACCAAAATACAATTCACATATATAATGAGAAGAAAATTTTCTTATTGAAAATTATTGATCAATACATTATTCCCCCATTTATAAATTTTATCCTTAAAATTTCAACTCAAACTCTTAGATGAAAATAGATTAGGGAACTATTATTTCATTACCTCCTTGGGCTCCCATGTTTCCTCTTCAAAATTATGTTTTTTTTTCAAAATACTCTGACAATGTGAGTTTTCATGTTGCATATAATTTTTTCTTAGTGATTTCATATTTTCACTAGATACTCTTCATAAGAGATATCATTCTATAATTAATTGTTTTTGTAGTAATATATCATGCCCATAATAGAGGATGAAACCTAATAATTGACTAGATCTATCATTATTATTTCAATATGAAAATGAAGAACATAATATAAACATGCTTACCTCTTGTATAATAATCTCCATCATTGAAGTATCTTAATTGACTCTATTTTATTGAGATAAATTTTTGAAAAATTGTTGAATTTAACTCCATATGAAGTACACCAACCCATAGAATCCTAAAATGATATGAGGGGACCCCTTAGAATTTAAAGGAATGTTAAATCCTTCTCCTAAAAGACAAATAGAGAATATGGAATTAATAGATCTTCATATTTTCAATAAATAATCACCGAACATACCCAATAGATGGATAGAATCATTATATAGGCTTCATTGCTTTAAGAAAGAGAGTTGAGAATTAGCTATCAATGCCTAGAATCTAACATGAATTACCATAATGCATTCCCATTGGAGTATTATGATAATTGACTTTTTCAATGATCATAATAAATTTATCATTCAATTGAATCATCTCTATGATTCATAACTGATGATTAAATCATTATGAGGATGTGATAGTAGTAATAAACCTAATATAATATATAACAGGACTAAAAAACATGAATATAAAGATATCAATATAACTTTGTCGATTATATGCATCATATTAATATAACATATTACAACCCAAGGTGAATCATAGAATATGATTCACCCGTTTTAGTGCATAGAAAAAACTATACCATTTTCACTTAAATCTCATGGGTAATTTATAGAAAATAACACAACTATTTTTGAATCCATCCAAGATCCTTTGGAAATATTTTTTCAAACTCTTTTAATTTTGGAGAAAACACTTTGTTCAAAATTTAATCTTTATTATAAGTACTAATTATGCGATTGTACAATACTTTACAGTGTTTTCAAAAAATAATAATTTCCTAATTAATAGATGTAAGTGATGACTGGACTCTAGAAATTTTTCATTACTACTCAAGCTATAAATATTATTGGTGTGATATTTAGAAAAAAACACACATCTCCATAAAAACATGTCCACTATATGATGCATCGTATACATTATATGTATGGTTAGATAGTCCATTTTTCTATGACATCGAGTGACTTCTAGACATGAAACAAGTCAATATAGTATAGAAAAACTCATATACTTTTAATTATCCAAGTAGATTGATTATAAATAATTATTAAATCATATTTAAACCATTCTAATAGATATACATCACATTTCAAATGTCTAATAATGGGCATGAATTTCATCAACCACTCAATCGAAGGAACATATGCCATTTCTTGTCATAAAGTTAATAAATATTATATTGTTTAACCTAAACTAATGGAATGATCAACAACATATCAAACCACCCTCTGATTAGATCAACCTCAAGGCTGCTGTTATAAAGGTATCAAAGTATTAAGGTTCACATGCTAAGAATATTTATAACCTTAGGTATTGTGGATTTATACTAAGTATACACCCCTAAGTATATCAATGACCGTATGAAATTCTATATGATAGACTTTAGTGCTTTAGTCTAGATAATAAATCTCTACTTATTATCTCATGATCCTAGTCTTTGTATCAAATACAAGATTCTACTCATGCTAATCTTGATATATCATTACAAACCATAAAACTTCATGATGATAATTTATTATGAAAAACCCAACATCATGCTTTGAGGGGATATTATCATTCCACTATTTATGTAATATATATATATATATATATATCACATAGGAATAAATGATAACTGGTCATTTTCTTTATTATGAAACCACGACACATTTAAAAACTATTACATCCAACACCTTAAGTATATAATACTAAGAGATTAAACATGACCCTTGTTCTTTTGTGACATTAATGGTTTGGTTAAAGGATTTGATACATTATTATATATAACAACCCAATAGATATTGAAATCACCCCTCATAATGACCTATTAAATGAGATGATATTTTTGAAGGATGTGTTTGGTTCATTATTGAGATCTTGGTTCCTTTTCCTAATTATTACCTCAATTGTTTTCATAAGAAATCTCAATTACTTCCTCAATGCTAGAAACCACCCCAAGTTTAGTGATGGAATTATTGATCCAAATGGATTTCTTTAACGCATCTAATGTAGAAATGTACTCTGCCTCAATTTTTGAGTCCTCTATAGTTTCTTTTTGGAACTCTTCTAACTAATAGCTCCACCATTGATTCAAAACACAAAACTATTTGGAGATCTCATATCATATTTCTTATGTTAGAAACTAACATCAATGTTACCCTTTATAATGAGATAATCCTATCCTTTAAAGACTAAGAACATATCCTTACTTATTTTTAAGTACTTAAGGATGTTTATGATAATAATCTAATGACTCTCACTAAGATTGTAGTGGTATCTGCCTATTATGATCAAAACATATGCGACATTAGTTTGAGTACATAACATGGAAAATGAGATAAATACAATGATGGATACATAAGTAACCCTACCCTTCATTTCTAACTCTTTAGAGGTACCTTGAATCTTTTTAAAGTTTAAAACACGAAATATTGGTAAAGACACCTTCTTGGACTTCTCCACACCAAACCACTTTAGAATGTTACCAATATATGTGTTTTGACTCAGTCTAAGAAACCTCTTAGATCTATCTCTATTGATCTTCTTATGCATTATGTAGGTAACATCACCCATGTATTTCATTGATAATCATTTTTTTAACGACACCATTATAGAATGTAAATCCATGATATCATTTTCAATAAGTAGTATTTCATCTATATAAAATAGTAAAATAACAAAACAATCCCACTAAAAAATTTTATACGTAAGAATAATCCACATTATTAAAGAAACAAAACTCTTTCTTGAATCATAAAAATAAATGTTATAACTCAAATAAGATTACTTCAATATATAAATGGACCATTTTAATGTGAAAACCTTACCATGGTCATTTAGTACTTCTAAACGTTCAGGTTGTACAATATAAATGTTCATGACTAAATTCTTGTGAAGTAAAGAAGTTTTTGGAATTTATATGATATATCTCATAATCATAACAACTTTGCATGAAATGTGATATACAAATTGACTTAATCACCACAAATAGATAAAATTTTTATTTTCAGTCAATTCCATGAATTATTTTATAACCCTTCATTACCAAATAATCTTTATAGGTAGAAACTCTACCATCCATGCTATTTTTCTTATATTAATCCCACTTTAACACTATGGGTTTCACCCTATCAAGTGCATCCACTAAGATCAAAACATAGTTAGTATATGTGGAGTCCAATTTAGATTCCATGGAATTTAACCATTTCTTGGAATCAAAACTCTCAATGGACTTTTGGAAGTTAGTAAGTTCTTTATCTATGAGTATTAATTCATCATTATTTTTTACAATAAATTATTTTCTCTCACGCCCCTAACAAATATTACCAAACCTCCAAGGTTATTATGTAACCATAGTTAGTTCTTCTTTAAAAACTCTTTTTGGAACTGGATCAACTTCTATATCAGGGAAAATTCATATTTATTGGTTTTGAACTTCTATAAGTTTAACTCCCCTCCACTATGTTGTCCCAACTAGGTTAAATAACTTGGGGGGGGGGGGGTGAATCAATGTATGTAAGATAAAACCAATCTCCCATATTGATCTTGTTTCAACTTTAAACAAGCCACTCTTCTAACTCATTCCCATAGAAATGTATAAACAAAAAACAAGCATGATACAAAACAATTTTACTTGGAACACCCAAATCAGGATAGTCCAAGGAGCATACAAAGGCAACGTGTCATTATACTAAAGCCATTATACTATAATATTACGAAAAATTTCAAAATAGACTCACTTCCCCCCATTCCTCTACAAGTCACTTATTGAAAGCTCACTTCTATCTGTATAGATATTTAATAACTATTACTTTTGTAGATATCCATTTATTTCTTGAACCAAAGTAGTTTAAATGACAATTGGAATTTCATGAAGTTCCTTTTTCCTATAACTAGTGAATTACAATTTCCCACGAAGTTTATAATAAATTCATCATTGGTACAACTTATTCTTTTACAAAACCCTTTGAAACCTGTCGTGGAACTTCCCAAATCTTAACAAAACATTGAAATTTCACCAAACTCATCACTTTCATAAAACAATCAAAAATTTATAGTGATCACTCGTTCAAGTTGACACAATCCAATTTCTTAACTGAATAAATGATTGTGTAAAAGCTTCAAAAAAATATGTTTTCACAACTCGTACATGAATTCAGATATATCTGATCTTATTTAAGGATTTATTTCTTCATATAATGGGTATACATCCCTATTTATAGGCATTCCTAAAAATTTAAAGAACTCACAAACATTCCACCATACTTTTATAGAACTTTGTAACTCATGTTCTATAACACCCCAAGAATTTCAAAAAGAAATTTTATCTTAATTAATTATTTACAATGTTTATAATTTAAATGGAATATTTTTATTAATTTTTTTTATGAATTTAAGGTAAAGATAATAATAATTAATGGTAGACCAAAATGTTTTAAAGAAATTTAATGTTATTATTTTTTTTTAAAAAAGGAATATACATTATGTGAAGTTTTAATTATTTTTAATTTGTTATATAATTTTTTTATTTGTGTGAATTATTAAATTATTATCATTAAACTAGATTAATATTTTTATGATACATGAACTATAATTTTCTTATGAATATATTATTATTATAATTATTTAAATTCTGAATTTTAAATTGTTTAATATTTTTTATTAATTTATTTATAGAAAAAATTGATATTATAATTATATGTTTTAAAAAAACATTAAAATAAGGATAAAAGGGATAATAATTAAATATATTATAATATTAATCTTTACATAAAATAAAAAATGATAATAATTTTTTTTAATTATGACATGATAAAAATAAAAGTAAAAAAAATGAAATATAAATCAAATATAAAATCATTAGTTCAAAAAAGAAGTAATGCTAAAGAAAATTTAAGATGATAAAAATGATAGATGTTTTTTTGTATAAAAAGGTGTGAAACAAGTAAAAAAATTGAATAAAATGATTTAAAAAAAATTATTAAAATATTTAATGATAACCATAATCATAACATTGAGAAAATGAGCATAATAATCCAAAATAGTGAAACCTATGACATATAAAGAGAGAGATAAACTAATTGAATAAAAAACAAAAGACAAAATGGAAGAAAAAAATGGACGGGGTCCAACACGCTAAAGTTAAAAAAACAAAAAAATGGGAATGAGAAGCCATGATATTTTTGTGGGTCTTTGTTAAAAAAAATATTCTCTAAGAAGCTTATGACACCTTAATTTTTTTTAAAAATATATGAGACTCATGGAGAAAACTTCCTCCCTGATTTGAAGTCCAAAGCCAAACCCCTTCTTTGGTTTAAGTTACTAGGAAATCAGTAGATTTAATTTCCCTTTGGTTTCAAAAAATAGGTAATGGAACTCTCTCTCTAATTTCAAACATAGTTTGAAAGTGTTTTGAATTAATTTCTCAACCTATGATATATATATATATATATATATATATTTATATATTTATATATGTTCAGTTTTACCTACAATCCGGTGTTATTAGATGTATAACCAAGAAGATTATGTTTTAAAACCTTGTTTTCAAACCCATGTCTTGAAAGGGTTCGCTCAAAGTTTCTTAGTCTACAATACAAACACACACATATATGTTGTATATATATATATGAATATATGTGTATAAACTCTATCAATTTTCTAGACTTGATATTTTTAGAAGTTATAAACTAAGGGTTGCAATCTAGATCGACCCTTTATAATGTTATTATAAAAGGGTTTAGAATATTTTGTTTAACACATGTATTTATAAAACTACATATATATATATATACATATATACATATATATATGTTCAACACAAATTTTCAATAGTCATAAAACATATTTTTTAATCATCAAATAAATTTTTGGAAATTATTCTAAATATACATCTCCTATTGTCCCCATTTTTATTAATTTTCAAATGAAATTATTATCTTTCTAAGTGTATACTATTATTTTTTGTGTTATTCTGCATCTACATACCCCAAAATTCCATGCATAGATTGATATGTTCAACATCAAACTCATGTGTTACATTCCAAGCATTATGTTATCTTGCACACATTTAAATACTTGTTTCTTGTAATTAAGGTATTTCATATAATAGTGGGTTTTTTTTCTAAGCATGGGATTCTCCTTAAAATTATTTTATATTATTTTTTGAAAATTTGGTGATGACATGAGAAATATTGTTTTCTTTTTAAGTAAATAGTATTATGTAATTATTTTAAAAATGATTTTGGGTAAGAAATAATAAAGGTAGGTCTATAGATTTTTTTTTCAAAAATTGGTGCTGGTGAAATGTGTGACGTTTTGGGGAGTGAACCTGTAAGTCTTAGTGGTGACTAGTGTTCGTAGGTATGGATTTTAATGTGGTCTGCCAAGTATTATTAATGACCCATATAAAATTAATATTTTCAAGGGAGAATTACCAATGGATTTTCAAGTATAGTTACTTTGTGAAAAACTATTTTATATATATTTATATTCTAGTGTTGGTGGAAATCCGTTTTAAGTATGTATATTTATTTTTGAAAAAATGTTTTAAAGAATTTATTGGTTGTTTTGAAACCCCTTACCAGGAATTTTACGCTCACCCTAATAATTATAAACACATTTATAGGTTTATTATACTTGCTACCTTGAAACTTTGTTGTGGAAGAAACACGCTGAAGAATCATTATTTTCAATTTGTATATTTTTGTTGAAATGTAATCCATTTATCTAATTATACAAAATCTAGATAGTTAAAAGGTCCTCTATTGTATTCAATACTGTGTATTTATTCAAGTTTCTTTTATAAAAAAAATTACACAGCATTTGTAAGGGTTGAAACCGAGTTTTGGGTCTTTATAATTGGAATCAGAGGAGTGGTCTAGATAATTTTGGAAAATTTGAATGAAATTAATAATTTTAAATAATCCTTCTGTGTAAAATTATTTTCACTATGCATATGAATAAATTGCAAGGATGCAATTATTTTGAGGGGGAGATAATGTAACACCCAAAGAATTTAAAATAGAACTTTTATCTTAATTAATTATTTATATTGTTTATAATTTAAATGAATGATTTTTAATAAAAACTTTTATGAATTGAAGGTAAAGATAATAAAAATTAATGGTAGAATGAAATGTTTTAAAGAAATTTATTATTATTTCTTAAGAAAAGGTAATATACATTATATGAAGTATTAATTATTTTAAATTTGTTTTATAAATTTTTTGTTTGTGTGAATTATTAAATTATTATTATTAAATTAAATTAATATATTTTATGATACTTGACCTATAATTTTTTTATGAATATATTAGTATTATAATTATTTATATTCTAAATTTAAAATTATTTAATATTTTTATAAATTTATTTATAAAAATCAAAATTTATATTATAATTATATGTTTAAAAAAACATTGAAATAAGGTTAAAAGGGATTATAATAAACTATATTATAGGAGTAATCATTACATGACATTAAAAAATGATAATATAAGATTTTAAATTATGACATGATAAAATTAAAAGTAAAAAACATGAAATATAAATCAATTATGAAAGCATTAGTTCAAAAAAAGTAACTCTAAAGGAAATTTAAGAGGAATAAAATGATAGATGTTTTTTGTATAAGAAAGGTGTGAAAAAAGTAAAAAATAGAGAATAAAATTATTTTAAAAAATGATAATAATATATAATGATAACCATAATGAAGATTTTGAAAAAATTAGGATAAGATTCCAAAATAGTGAAACTTGTGACATATAAAGAGAGAGAGACAAACTAATTGAATAAAAAAACACAAGAAAAAATGGAGGAAAAAAAATGGAGGGGGTCCAACATGCTAAAGTAAAAAAACAAAAACAAGGGAATGAGTACCCATGATTTTTTGTGGGTATTTGTGAAAAAAACTAATATTCTCTAAGAAGATTATTACACCTTAATATTTTTTATAAATATATGAGACTCATGGAGAACCATTCCTCCATGATTTGATGTCCCGATCCAAATCCCTTCTTTGGTTCTAGTTCTTAGGCAAGCAGTAGATTTCATTTCCCCTTGGGTTTCCAAAAACTGGTAAGGGAACTCTCTCTTTAATTTCAAGATTAGTTTGAAAGTGTTTTAAATTAATTTATAAACCAATGATATATATATATATATGTATATACCAATGTATATACTTATATAAGTTCAGTTTTACCTACAATATGGTGTTATTAGATTTATAACCAAGAATATTATGTTTTAAAACCTTGTTTTCAAACCCATGTTTTGAAAGGGTTCGCTCAAATTTTCTCAGTCTATGTTATACACACACACACACACACACACACACACACATATGTTGTATATATATATGAATATATGTGTATAAACTCACTCAATTTTCAAAAATTGATATTTTTAGAAGTTATAAACTAAGGGTTGCGATCTAGATTAATCCTTTATAATTTTATTTTAAATGGGTTTACAATATTTTGTTTAACACATGTATTTATAAAACTGTATATATATACATATACATATATATACTTGTGTATATACATATATACATGTTCTTCCCAAATATTTAGTAGTCATAAAAAATATTTTTCAATCATCCACTAAATTTTTAAAAATTCTTCTAAATATGCATATCCTATTGTCCCCCTTTTTATTAATTTTCATATGAAATTATTATAATTCTAAGTGTATACTATTATTTTATGTGTGATTCTTCCTCTGCGTACTTGGGCATGCCATGCATTGAAAGATGTGTACAATATCTAACTCATGCGTGACATTCCAAGTATTATGCGATCTTGCATGCATTTAAATCATTTTCATGAAATTATGGTTTTTCATATAATAGTGGGGTTTTTTCAAACATGGGATTCTCCCTAAAATTATTTAATATATTATTTTTGGAAATTTGGTGATGAAATGAGAAATATTTTTTTTTCTTTCAATGGAAATAATATTATGTTTGTATTTTGGATATGATTATTGGTAAAAAATAAGAAAGGTAGGACAAGGGGAAAATGTTATAAAAAATTGGCACTCTTGAAATGTGTGATGTTATGGGGAGTGAAAAAATAACTATTAGTGATGACTAGTGGCCATAGGTATAGATTTTAACATGGTCTTCCAAGTATTATTAGCATCCCACAAAAAATTAATATTTTTATGGGAGAATTATCAACAGCTTTTCAAGTATATTGACTTTGTGAAAAACTGGTTTTCTATATATTTATATTCAAGCATTGGTGGATATCAATTTTAAGTATGTATATTTATTTTCAAAAAATTTTAAAGAATTTATTGGTTGTTTTAAAACACCTTATTATGAATTTCATGCTCACCCTATGTATTATAAACACTTTTATAGGTTTATCATACTTGCTGTGTTGAAACTATGTTGTAAAAGAAACATGATAAAGAATCATTGTTTTAAATTTGTATATTTTTTTTTGAAATGTAAGTCATGTATTTAATTTTGTAGAATGTAAACTGGTAAAATTTCCTCTATTTTATTTAATGCTATTTATTTATTCAATTTTCTTTTGTAAAACAAAATTACAAAGAATTTTTAAGGGATGAACTCATGTTTTGGGTTAGACTCTTTATATGTTCTAAAAAATCCATATTTGTTTAAATTTTCGAAACATATTATGCTTATAAGAACCCATGCCTTATTTTCAGGTGTGGGTTTTTCTTTTCTGATGTTTTTGAAAAAAGAGGAGAATTTGGAAATTTAAGGATTACACATCGTGTACATTAAACTACATGCCATGTACTCAGTTGTCAGGGGTAACTGTATTCTGGCCGTGTAATGGATGAATACATGGCCATGTGGGGTGACCTAGAGACTGCCTAAATAGGGTATCGGTAAAGGCATATACACATCGTGTACTTTTAAAAGACACACCATGTAATTTTCTTTTTTAATTGTTGTATCGGACCAGGGTCGCGTCTCTTTCACAGAAAACCCTTCTTCTCAACTCGTCTCATCCATGAGAAACTGTAGGGAACAATTCTTCTCTAAGACCCCGACCGAATGTCCATTCTCAGAATCAACCGTCGTTGATTGTGTTGGAATCATCTCAGTGAGTTCTTCCTTCTTCTAGAGACTCATCCCTTTCTTTATTCTCTTTTGTGAGATATCCATGGTTTAGTGTTTGAGACGTTTTTGTAGATCAACCACATTCTAATGCGATTCAAGGGCCAATGCTAGAGTATATCAATTGTACAATGCTAAGGTAGTTTGTTTGTTCCTTTTCATAGATCGTCTTTGAATTATATATGTAAAAGTGACCAATACCCTAGTTTAGGGTATTGCGTGTTTAGGGAATTTAACCCCTTTAATGTTTTTTTCCTTGATTGCTTGAGTTAGGAATCTTGTTTAAGAATAGGGTTCAATTACCTTTCTATGGATGCGTTTTCCCATGTTTGAACTTATATTGGCTCTGGGTCTAGTTTTTCCTATTAGGCTGCTTTCTTTACATGCCTAGTGTTGTTAGGATGGATTGATTTTATCTGATACCGTGATATTCTTTGTAGCTATTTATCCAAGTAATTGTTGAGGTTTACTTTGGTGCTGGATATCGTTTGTGTACGACTGACTTACACAGGGCCATGGGAACCTGGGGTAGTTAGACCATAGGGGAAATAGACATTGAGGGCTTTCCTAGAGTGTTTGTTATACTTTTCACATTGTGATACCATATGGGGGATAGAAATGAGTGATCCATCAGAGTGTATGTAGTTCCATATTGCAAGACCATAGGGGGAACTGGACGTTGATTGCTTCCCCAGAGTTTCTGTAGTTTACCGTTACAAGAACACATGGGGGAATTGACAATGAGTGCTTCCTTATAGAGTCTTTGCGATGATGAACCAGAGGGGTTAGACAGTGGGAACTTCCCAGAGGTTTTCTTGTGTTTGGTTGGTTGAATAATTTGATAAATGTAAATGAATGTAATTGAAACTGTAAGACTTTTTACTTTTGAGTATTTCATTTTTTATTGCTTCATTTTACATATTTCCTGCTCTATATATTCACTAACTATTAGGCAAAGATCTTTGGGTGGTTGCCAACTGGGATTTTTCTCACACCATGTTTGGGCCATGATTTTGGGCCCAAAAAAATTATATTGTTTCAGGTATAGATAAGGGAAAGAACCCTTCTACGTCAGGTACTTGATTGCTATGGAGCTGGAGAGCTTGGGACCAAGCTGAGGCTCGCAATACTTCTAGATTTGTTTACCAGTTTTTCCTTTGTAATTTGGTTTAGTACTATATTCCAACATTGTGACATGTTTGGATGCTTTCCTACATATTATGACATGCATCACTATTTAAATATATGCTGCAGTTGTTTATTTACATATAGTCTTTCGCTATTCACTATTGTATGGTATTATTACTGATTCTGATATTACTGTCTGTTTCTTTCTGCTACATTAGTCTGCCAATAAGGGAATAGTTTCCCCACTATCACACCCAAGGCCCTCGCTGCTAGTTGGCAGCCTCTGGAATTTGGGGAAATGATCTTGAGGCCATGTGATGAACTAGGTATGGGGCACCTTTTGGTGGCACCCAGAACTGGGATGTTACAAAGTGGTATGATAGGAATTCTTTTTTTCTTGAGTTACTGTTTGGAGCCTATATCCAGGGATTGGAAGGAATAGGTAGTTGGTAATAAGTTGTGCCTGAGAGTAGCTAACCCGTGTACAGGGAAAAGCCAATTTACCTCATATATTGCAATTTTTCTGGTTTTTCAAATATTAATGTTGATTTGATTTCACCGTTGAGTGATTAACATGTATTGTGCTATTATTGTTGATATTATTGAGGTTCTATTTCTGTTGCAACCCGATGAGATGAGGGTATTCCATCTCATGCATCATATATAAACTTTCTAGAGATCACATGTGATGCATTCTTTCCATGCCATTTAGGGTTCATTACTGATTTTATGTTGTTGTGATAGATGTTGTGCTAGATATACATGCAGTTGGTATATTTGCCTTGATATAATAGCTACTACTTGATAGGGGTTTGGATTGTGTAATATTTCATTTGAATTAATTCCAAACTTTGGTTCTTGAGGTGTTATGGGCCCTCATGGATCGTAATTTGGTGGATTATTGCACTGTTATTCTTGTATATGACACGTATAAGATACCAAACCTTGATTATCGGGGAGTATGGGCCCTCATGAATCGGAATTTGGCAATTTAATGTTCATTTCAGTGTTTTTTTCTGGGTTTCGTAGTAGTTTCTGAGGATTACTGTCTGAAGAAACCCAAAATACATAGTGTGTATTGCTGAATACATGCTATGTATCCTAATGTTCCAGAAGGAACTGTATTTCTTAAGTACACAACATGTACTGTATGTACACGCCGTGTAGTCTCTAACCATGTCACTGGCTATGTGGGTAGAGACACAGGGTTGGAAAATCCTTAGAGGAACATGTCATGTATCAGACGAAAATGTCATGTTGTAGGAACTATTTTTCCACCTGCATGACTAATGAAACAGATGGATGAATCTTAGGTTATACACACCGTGTTAAACTTGAACACACTCTGTAGTGTAACCCTTGTATCCGACCATGTGACTAACAACACGGGTCAGTGAAATCCTTCTAGTACACACCATGTCTGGCATGAACATTCCATGTGGTCTTGTTTTAGGAGAACCGTGTGGGTTATTCATGTAGAAGAACCTAGGAAGGGGAAAATTATTCTAGTATATGTTGTGTCTTGGAAGAATAGGCTGTGTGTTTGGGGTGTTACACGATCAGGGTTGGTAGGAGTAAACGCCCATGTGAAGGCATAAAATAACATTACTTGTAAGGGTCATACACACTGTTTATCCCTATTTTAATGAACTTGAATGCTTTATTTCTCCTGGTATTTTATTAAACTTCTAAGTTTAAGTCCTTGATAATCTTGAGCTAAGGTGTGCGCTTGACCTTGTAGAGTCATTCCACTAAGATGTACTCTAGTTGTACACCAAATACATGACGGTGATCAGACACCAGACATAGCTGATCAAGGAATACCGACATATCCTCCAGCTATGCCTATCTTGGCACCAGCTGTTATCTCGGATACAGGTGCCGATGCATAGTTCCAAGAGGGATTTATGAGGGTTATGGAGACCCTCCAGGGAGTACCGCATCCTACCCCATCTATGGAAGAGTTTACGTGGGGTTTTCAGCAGTAGCATCCTCCCACTTTCTTAGGGGAAGGAGGACCTCAGGCTACAGAATCATGGTTAGAAGCCATGCTATCGATCATTGAGCATCTAGAGATGCCTCCAGAGAGGAGGGTGAATCTTTCAACATATATGCTTTGGTATTACACCAAGAGATGTTGGTATGTGATCTCACAAGTATGAAACTAGCAGGTTATGGCATGGGATGAGTTCCACCATGCCTTCTACAATTACTTCTATCTAGAGATTTTGAGGGCTGATCGAGTTTGAGTGTTCATGAGTTTGGATCAGGGTACTCTCTCAGTCATGGAGTATTCTTCTCACTCCATAGAGTTGTAGTGCTTCACACCCATTCTAGGGGGTGATGAGTTATTTTTGGATAGGAAGTTTGAGGATGGTCTTAGGCATGATATCTGATCTTAGGTGACCATCTTTAGGTTGACTTCCATCACCTCTACTGTCAATTAGGAACTAATCACAGACCGTAATATGAGGGATTCTAGAGCTGTGATCCAGGGATAATCGACATCCGGAGTTGGTACCCCTCATACTGATAGTAGAAGGCATCGTATGGAGACTATGCATGGAGACCCGAGGAAGTGGGATACTTCTTCTAGTATCCAGGTGGTGTACTACTAGTGTAGGAAGAGCAGGAATACAAGGCCACATTGCTCAAGAGACCTAGTGGACTTCTGATCTTGCAGCAAGATGGGCCATATTTAGCGGTTCTGTTAGTTTTTCTCATCATCAACTGGTGACAGAGGTTCTTCCATGACTCCTCTTTCAGAAGTATCACCACCAGTCTCTCATCAGTTTGGGAACTGGGGTTCTTCCGGACGTTCAGGCTGAGGTGGAGGTCACGACCATGGTAGAAAATTGGAGGGATTTTAGCGACAACAGGGAGGATTAACTTAGGGTGGTTAGGAAGGGTCCGAGGGTTGTGGTACGGGCCATACTTTTGTAGTGGAGTAGACCCAGTAGGATCAGGATCCCAGACCCTCTATAGTTCGAGGTAAAATCCTAGTTTCTTATTTTTTAGATTCTACACTTTTCTATAGAGGGGATTCCATAGTTTCATATCTATTACTATTTTGGAGAGGTTATGGCTTTTTATATTTACTTCTACTGATTTCTTGACGCTGGACACTCTGTTGGGGAAAATAACGGATAGTGTACGCCAGTGAAAGGATTTCCCTCTTGAGGTTGATGGGTGTCACTTCTCATGGAACCTTTATTTCTTAGAGATGACGGGATATGATTTCATTCCCGAAATGGATTGGTTAGTTACCTTCCAGGCTGTGGTTTATTACTATTGCCGTAGGGTGATTTTCACTTCACTAGAGGGTGGATCATTTCTTTATAAGGGAGAATGGGATGTCTAGGCGAGCAGAGCGGGACCTAAGTATCATGGGTTGGGAGAAGTTACATCCTAGATTTCTAGTCTATATTTGGCCGACTGGGGGATTCATAGATGGAGTTTCCTCCTGTGGTGAATCGTTTCAAGGATGTCTTTCTAGAGGATTTTTCAGGTTTTCCTCCAGAGTAAGAGGTAGGAATTTCTATTGAGCTCGTGCCAGGAGTGGCACTGATGTCCATTACTCCTTATAGTATAGCTACACTAGAGTTATAGGATCTCAAGAAATAGTTAGAGGAGTTGTAGGCGAAGGTTTTCATCCAACCCAGCATGTAATGACTTGGAAATTTCAAGGTATTTTTTTTAATTTCTTTGGAATTTTAAGAGTGCACTGTTTTTGATGGAACCTGATTCTGAGGCCCGGTGTGCCCGGAATCATTTTCAGAAGTTTAGATCAGGTACGTTCAGTGAAAGAATGAGCGGGTTTTCCTATATTTTGAATCGGTGCTCAGAATTGAAATCCAAGGGCACCGTTGAACTCAAAGCGTGGGTTTTCGCTTAAGAATACTTTCAGCTCGGTGGCAGGTGATAGGGTATAAAAGTTAGTTTTTGGGTTTTACGCGGGTTAATAAAAATAAAATAAGTGAAAATTTTATTTTTATTTTGTTAAACACATGTCGTGCGGATAAAGTGGTTAGAATCTTCGCTTGGAGGTTGGATCTTGGTGGAAATCACACGAGGCCTCCCATAAATGGGAGGGGAATCATAACTCCTTGAATCCCCCTCATTTATGAGGGAGATACTCTAGGTCTAAAACCCCCTCTTAATTGAGGTGGATGAAACCTATTTTTTTTTAATGATGGGACCACCCAAGCAATAAACACCCCCTTGACCTTCTACCCTATTTAATGCGCCACTGCAGCAGATTAATTAGGTGGAGACCTCTGTCATAAATACTTCATTTATGACTTGCATGCCAACAACGAGCCCTCCCAACTCCCATATAAAGGAGTCTAGGGGAAGAGTTATGGATGACTTCTTCAAGCGGCGGAACGCTGGCAGCGAAGCACAACTCCCAGCACTTGGAGAGTTTACCTCTTCCTCCAACGAAGAAAGAAGAACGCCGATACCACCCTAGGCTCCTCCCTTTCCAATGTTGACGGGACGGCGCCGATCTTCCGCGACACCCGATCACCGCGACGTTCGTCTTCCGCGGTTTGATGACGTGCATCGTCTTATCGAGGTAGGGTTTTATTTATGATCATGTTATATTCCAATGATTCATAACTTATAAAACAAATAACATGGGTCAACTCATTATCAAGTTGATCCGTGAATGAATTCATTTGTGGGTTGGGAATAGATGTTTGCGGGATAAATGCTGGGTGGTTTGATTCGTTGTTTCTCGGGTTAATTTGTTCTTTGTATAACGAAAACCTTGTTTATACTTGGAATTTTGTTATCGGCTAACACAAAGGTCGCGAGCCAAAAAATCATGGCCCGACGACCCTCCATAGATTATTTTTTTGTGCGCATATGGATGGGCGGAAATGAAATGGTACCACAACGGTGTATGGAGGCCGTCGCAGTAAATTACGGGTTATGAGACGACTGCAGGCGCATACGGGAGCAAGAACGGACCACCATAACGACTCTGGTGGCCCGTGGAAACCTCCGGCGGCCGGAACCGGTCGACCGCTCGGAGGCGGCGGTGCCCCGGCGCGCCGCTGGCAGGAGCCGCCGCGGCTGAAGCCGCCGCGAAAGGCGGTCGGATCCAGCGGTTGCACGAGATCCGGAGGGGATGCGGCAACCGCGCACCGCGTCCGTGGAGCGCAAAGGAGAGGGGACCGCGCCCCCCCCTGCTCGCCCCGCTGGCTGAGCCAGCGCACCCCCTCGGCCGGGTCGCGCGGACCGGGCCGGGCCGCGCCTAGCCGGTCCGGGCCACACCCTACCGGGCCGTAGGTCAACCCGGTTCAGGCCGACCCCGGGGGGGGGGGGGGTCGGGCCGGGTCGGGTCGGGCCCAGACCACCATTTCAAACCACTTTTGGTCTTTTGCCCATAACTTGTGCTACAGACCTCTGATCGATGCAACATCAGTTGCGTATGAATCCTTGGATCGAGACAGTCATTTTAGTATATTACGCTTGAGGTTTTAGAAAAGTTTGGGTATGGCTGGGTTGGTTCGAACTCGAAACCAACCAGACCCTCGGAGCGGAAATGCTTAGAACTTGAGCTCCGAACGTCCGATTGACGTGTCGTTGACTTTGTTGGATTCATCTTAGTGAGATGGTTCTTTTGGATTACTCCAATTGAGGTTTGGAAATAGATAGAGTACGGTCAGGTTGATTTTATCTTAAAACCCAATCGGGCCCCCCGGGATGAAAAAGCTAATAACTCTCAGACCGGGCATCCGATTGACGCGCCGTCTATCGCATTGAGTTCCTGTTGATGAGACGGAACTTTGTGATACATCAACTTTGGAATTCGTGACAGTTGATGTATTGACCCCTTAGCTCGTGGAGCGGACCCTCCCGGAATTGAGCATGCTGTGTGCGGGAACCCAAGAGCTGGCTGCGACGAAGATGACAACTTCCGTACAAGGATCCTCAATGGGTTCGACGAGGACGACTACCGTACTAGGATCCTCAGTGGGTTCGATGAGGACGACTACCGTACTAGGATCCTCAGTGGGTTCGACGAGGATGACTACCATACTAGGATCCTTTGTGGGTTCGACGACGATGTCTACCGTATTGGGATCCTCCGTCGGTTCAACGACGACCTATACCATGCTGGGATCCTCCGTCGGTTCGACGACGATGAATTCTGTACTAGGATCCTTTGTGGGTTCAGTAGTGTTGTCAACTATACTTGGATCCTCTGTGGATTCGGAAGCAATGAAAACTATACTTGGATCCTCTGTGGGTTCGGGAGTGACGACTTCTGTACTAGGATCCTACGTAGGATCGGCAGAGGAGATGATTCAGAGGCTACATCTAATCATCTCCACCTCTCTTCAGAAGTAGTATACCTATGTGAGATGAGTATTGATATTCAATCATTATCATTGATATGATTGACTTGTTTTTCTGAGTAGACTGGGTTGTGTTTTCCTGAGTGGACTGGGTTGTGCTTTCCTGTGTGGACTGGGTTGTGCTTTCCTGAGTGGACTGGGTTGTGCTTTCCTGAGTGGACTGGGATGTTCTTTCTTGTGTGGAATGGGTTGTGTTTTCCATGTGTGTACTAGGTTGTACTTGGGCTCGAGAGTTGGAGCCGAACTGGGTTTGATGACTTAGGTATATGTATGGGCATATAATTAAGTAGGGTTGTTTGTTATCTCATGTTTGAATCTCTTCTTTGTGGTTTATACTTTGTGGATTTTGGGAGACCTACGAGGGTCTCGGGGTCCCTACTGAGTATCGTATACTCACCCCTGCATGGGATATGCCCGCACTACATTGTGTTGGATGCAGATGATGGAAAACACTGATCGAGGTGGAGGCTTGTGGAGCTGGACGGTACCCAGAGGTGGACCACTTGGCGGGACGTACACGGAGAGGACGATCGGATCGAGGAGCCGATGAGACTATCTATACCCACCCTTTAGGTGGGAGTTCTGAAGGACGTCTTGGTGGTTGCTGCTCTTCTTTTTCAGCTGTTGTACTTTCTTTTCTCAGTTGTACTATACTTTCAGTTGGGTTTTTATACTGGACCATTCACTTTCCAACACTTACTTTTGTACTCAGTTCACTTAGTGTTTACTTCATCTTGTGTAATCTGTGGTGTTTGTTTTCTTATATAAAGGAAATGACTTCCCTTTTATCGGGATTTATGCCTTTTATGCTAGTCGCTAGCCCCTGGCCTATGGAAGGCGGACTTGGGGTAGTCACGGCACGGGCCCCGAGGACGGGTTGTGACAAATTGGTATCATAGGAGTTGGTTCTACCACAGAACTTAGGACTCTGATAATTTCTTCTCTGTGAGGCAATAATGTTTAGAGTAATGAGTGTGGTTATTAGTCTAGGGAGTCCAGTGTTGGTACGGCGACCGACGTATCCATACACTAGGACCCTGCCTTCTGATTTCCGACTCAGTGCACGAAAGCATTGATTGCATGTGTGTTTCAAAAGTTTTCATTGTGATTACTTTGTGTCAGCTCACCAGGTATACTGTATTAACCATGGAACACCTGTATCTTTTCAGGATGGCCCCATGATGACAGCCAGCTAGGGTTCCGAGCTTTGTGTGATATGGAAGCCCACCGAGCGACGAGGCCTCGGTATAGGGCCCCATTACAGCGGAGGCACCTCTGGTACCTCTACCCACTGAGCCACCGATGCCACCATCCCCAGCAGCTGAGAGTGCACATCACGTTAGTGCACTACACGAGTTTCAGCATCAAAGACCGCCCATGTTCCGTGGGTAGATGAACCATCAAGCAGCTGAGGATTGGCTGGAGGCTATTGTTCGAGTCTTCAGATTAGTTGGGACACCAACTGACCTCATGGTGATCCTTGCGGCGACTCTCCTGCACGTGGAAGCAAGTAGATGGTGGATCCTGATGCTCCAGGTGCATGACGAGGCATCAATACTTTGGATGGAATTAAAGAGCATCTTCCGCTCAGATTTCTTTCCAGCCACCCTCCGTGCAGTGCACATTCAGGAGTTACTACAGCTGCGGTAGAGCAGCATGACAGTAGCCCAGTACTCGGCAAGATTTACCGACCTCTCGTGCTACTCCACAGATATGGTATGGGACCCGTTCTTCAGGGCCCGGACCTTCGAGTAGGGACTGAGGCATGAGATCAGGTCTTCGATGATCTCCCTCAACATCCTGATGTAGGCGGGGGTGCTAGAGATATCCCTTCTAGTGGAGAGTTTTCTCGCTGAGAAGTCACCAACGGCGAGACCCTCCATAGTACGACCCACAGCGGAGTCTTCTACAGCCGGAAGTAGATAGATGATGCATAGAACGAATCAGGCCATACCATCAGATGAGCAATCTCAAGAAATAGGTTCGGTTGTGCGGGGCACACAAAACAGAGCCAGCCATACGGGGAGAAGACAATGCTATACATGCGGCGGGTAGGGTCACATGGCTTGAGACTACCCGACCTGCCCTGCATATGAGAAGCAGGTAGTAGAGGGTCTTCCTAGGAAGAGGTTCGACCATGGCGGTCCATAGAGAGCAGTCGAACGAGGTAGAGTAGCTGTACGAGCAGCGGGTGGTGGGTGACGCTTTGAGGCCCTACCACCACCACCACCAAGAAGACCACCCCGACCGTAGGGAACATGTGGACATGGGAGAGCTCAGATTCAGGCAGATGAGGCCTACGACCATGGAGCTTCAGGAGTAGATGGATAAGAGCAGGACTAGCTCCAAACATGGAGACTTTGTTCATGTTGCTTCTAGCTTTGTTGATGTTTTTTTGTGGATGCTTTGTGTCTTCGTACCTTGAGTT
Source organism: Viscum album (assembly GCA_963277665.1). Lineage (NCBI taxonomy): Eukaryota > Viridiplantae > Streptophyta > Magnoliopsida > Santalales > Viscaceae > Viscum > Viscum album. The sequence goes on from OY728160.1 coordinate 1,827,710,393, forward strand.
GTAGTAATAAAAGACACTTGTTCTTGTGATGTTTTTTCCCTGTCCTTTTTTTGCAGTTGATAATGAGAGGTTCCAGTTAAAACCATTTACATTACCCTCACTTTAGAGATTCCTACTAGAGGAGACCTAATGACCACACACTGCTGCCGACAGTGTGACTCGACCCTCGGAGGCGAGAGTAACGATTGGATCTCTTAGTAGTAGCATTGAGGCCTTACGACGTCGTCCATGGCATGAAATAGTACCATTCATGTTAGGATTGACTGTATTCGGCAAAGGATGTGGTTCATCCGGGGGATGAGACCAGATTTCTCTTTTCGGCAGAGGAGTAATCTTAACAGATCTTGTGGAACGTAGACAAATAAGGGTGGAGACGATTTCTTACTTTTGGATAGTCTCACCCATTGTTCGTCGAGCGAACGGTCTATGGTTCTCACCAACTCAATAGTCTCAGGTGTATCTTTTATCAGAAGGGCATGAACCAGAGACAATGATGATGGCTTGTTTTCCTCCAGGACTATGACTTTGAGATAGTTTATACTCATAGAGATGGGGTACATTGTAGCATATGCTCTTAGTAGGAGATCAGACTTTCAGCTGTTAGGAGTGGTGAGACAGCAGTTGGGAGCGTTTCAGATATCCTTTGTGGATAGTGATGGAGTCAACACGTGTAGAACCCGAGATGGTTTAGGCTACGATGGAGAAGGTGCAGATCATCCAGGAGCGGATGAAGACTGCACTGAACAGATAGAAGTCCTATGCTGATAGGAGGCGATGAACACTGGAGTTCGAGGATGGCGACCACGTTTTCTTACGGGTCTCACCTTGATGTGGATTACAGAGATTTGGCTGGGGCGGTAGGTTATCTCTGTGCTTCATTGGACCTTTCCAGGTCCTCAACAGGGTAGGCGAAGTGGCCTACCGCCTGGCCCTTCCACCTCAGTTGCACCGGGTGCACGACGTCTTCCACGTATCTCAGCTGAGGAGATACGTGCATGACCCGATGCATATCATTGACCATGGGGAGCTGGACATCGATGATGGGGAGAATTTTGCGAAGATCCCGATAGAGATCAAGGATCGAAAGAATTAGGTCCTATGTGGATGGTCGATTCCTCTAGTGCACATCAAATAGCAGCATGAGAAACTCCAGGAGAGCACATGGGAGTGGGAGGCTCAGATTCATGCTCAATACCCTCTTTTGTTTCCCTAGTTTATGATGTAGATTTACGGGGACGTAAAGCCCTGAGGTGGGAGTAATGTAAAGACCCGGAAATTTCAAGGATTTTTTTTAATTTCTTTGGAATTTTATGAGTGCGATGTTTCTAACGGAACCTGATTCTGAGGCCCGGTGTGCCCAGAATCATTTTTCGAAGATTAGCTCGGGTACGTTTAGTGAAAGAACGAGTGGGTTTTCTTATCTTTTGAACTGGTTCTTGGAATTGAAATCCAAGGGCACTGTTGAACTCGCAGCGCAGGTTTTCGCTTAAGAAGACTTTCAGCTCGGTGGCAGGTGATCAGGTATAAAAGTTAGTTTTTGGGTTTTATGAGGGTTAATAAAAATAAAATAAGTGAACGATTTTTTTTTTATTTTTTTAAACACATTTCGTGCGGATAAAGTGGTTAGAAGCTTCGCTTGGAGGTCGGATCTTGGTGGAAACCACACGAGGCCTCCCATAAATGGGAGGGGAATCATAAATCCTTGAATCCCCCTCATTTATGAGGGAGAGCCTCTAGGTTTAAAACCCACTCTTAATTGAGGAGGATGAAACCTCTTTTTTTTAATGAGGGGACCACCCAAGCAATAACCACCCTCATTGACCTTCTCCCCAATTTAATGTGCCACCGAAGCGGATTAATTGGGTGGAGACTGCTGTCATAAATCCTTCATTTACGACTTGCGTGCCAACGTTGAGCCCTCCCAACTCCTATATAAAGGAGTCTAGGGGAAGAGTTATGGACGACTTCTTCAAGCGGCGGAACGCTGGCAGCGAAGCATGGCGCCCAACACATGGAGAGTTTACCTCTTCCTCCAATGAAGAACGAAGAACGCCGACGCCACCCTTGGCTCTTCCCTTTCCGACGTTGACGGGACGATTCCGATCTTCCGCGACACCTGATCACCACGATGTTCGTCTTCCGTGGTTCGATGACGTGCAACGTCTCATCGAGGTAGGGTTTTATTTATGAGCATGTTATATTCCCATGATTCATCCCTTCTAAACCAAAGAACGCGGGTCAACTCATTATCAAGTTGATCTACGAATGAATTCATTTGTGGGTTGGGAATAGATGTTTGCTAGATAAATGCTGGGTGGTTTGATTCGTTGTTTCTCGGGTCAATTTGTTCTTCGTATGACGAAAACCTTGTTTATCCTTGGCATTTTGTTATAAGCTAACATGGAGGGCGTTGGCCGAACAAACATGGCCCGATGACCCTCCGTAGATTATTTGTTTGTGCGCGTATGGATGGGCGGCAATGAAATGGGACCACAACGGCATATGGAGGCCGTCGCAGTAAATTACGAGTTCCGAGACGACCGCAGGCACAGACGGGAGGAAGAACGGACCACCGGAATGACTCCGGTGGCCCACGGAAACCTCTGGTAGTGCCCCGGCGCAGCGCCGCGGCTTCAGCAGCGGCGACAGGCAGTCAGATCCCGCGGCCGCGCAGGATCCAGAGGGGACACGGCAACAGCGCGCTGCTTCCGTGGAGCGCAAAGGAGGGGGGACCGCACCCCCCTGCTCGGCCCGCTGGCCGAGCCAGCGCACCCCCCCTGTCGGGCCGGGGTAGGTCGCGTGACTGGGACGGGCCGTGCTCCTCCAGGCCGGACCCGGACCCGGGTCGGGTCGTCCCGGTTCGGGCCGACCTAGGGGGGGTTGGGCCAGGCCCAGACCCCCATTTCGGACCGCTTTCGGTCTTTTTCCCATAACTTGTTCTACAGACCTCTGATCGATGCACCGTCAGTTGAGTATGAATCCTTGGATCGAGACGGTCTTTTTGGTATATTACTCTTGAGTTTTAGGCAAATTTTGTGTATGGCCGGGTTGGTTCGAACTCAAAACCAACCGGGCCCTCGGAGCGGAAACACTTATAACTTGAGCTCTGGATGTCCGATTGATGTGCCGTCGACTTTTTTGGATTCCTCTTAGTGAGACTGTTCTTTTGAATTACTCCACTAAAGGTTTGGATGCAGCAGGAGTACAGTCTTGTTGATTTTAGCTTAAAAACCAACCAGGCCCTCGGGACGAAAAAGCTAATAACTCTCAGACTGGGCGTCCGATTGACGCGCTGTCTATCGTGTTGAGTTCCTATTGATGAGAAAATACTTTGTGGTATATCAACTCGGGAATTCATGACATTTGATTTATCGACCCCTTGGCTCGTGGAGTGGACCCTCTCGGAATCGAGCATGCTGTGTGCGGGAACCCTAGAGTTGGCCGCGAAGAAGATGACGACTTCCGTACAAGGATCCTCAGTGGTTTTGATGAGGACGACTACCGTACTAGGATCCTTAGTGGGTTAGATGAGGATGACTACCGTACTAGGATCCTCAATGGGTTCGATGAGGATGACTACCACACTAGGATCCTCTGTGGGTTCGACGACGACGTCTACCGTACTGGGATCCTCTGTGGGTTCGATGACAATGTCTACCGTGCCTGGATCCTCCGTGGGTTCGATGATGATGACTTCTGTACTAGGATCCCATGTGGGTTTAGTAGCATTGCCGACTATACTTGGATCCTTCGTGGGTTCGGCAGCAATGACAACTATACTTGGATCCTCCGTGGGTTCGGTAGTGACGACTTATGTACTAGGATCCTACGTAGGATCGACAGAGGAGATGATTCAGAGGCTACATCTAATCATCTCCACATCTATTTAGAAGTAGTATACCTGTGTGAGCTGAGTCTTTATTTTCAATCATTATCATTGATATGACTGTCTTGTTTTCCTGAGCGGACTAGGTTTTGTTTTCCTGAGTGGGCTGGGTTGTTCTTTCCTATGTGGACTGGGTTGTGCTTTCCTGAGTGGACTGGGTTGTGCTTTCATGAGTGGACGGGATGTTCTTTCCTGTGTAGACTGGGTTGTGTTTTCCTGTGTGAACTAGGTCGTACTTGGGCTCTAGAGTTGGATCTGAACTGGGTTTGATGAGTTAGGTATATATATGGGCATATACTTAAGTAGGGTTGTTTGTTATCTCGTGTTTGAATCTCTTCTTTGTGGTTTATCCTTCGTGGATTCTGGGAGACCTAAGGGGGTCTCGAGGTCCCTACTGAGTATCGTATACTCACCTCTGCACGGGATATGGCCGCACTACATTGTGTTGGATGCAGATGACGGACATCACTGATCGAGGTGGAGGCTTGTGGAGCTGGACGGTACCCAGAGGTGGACCACTTGGTGGGACATACACGGAGAGGACGGTCGAACCGAGGAGCTGACGAGACTATCTGTACCCACCCTTCAGGTGGGAGTTCCGAAGGACGTCTTGGTGGTTGTTGATCTTCTTTTTAAGCTGTTGTACTTTCTTTTCTCAGTTGTACTGTACTTTCAGTTGGGTTTGTATACTGGCCCATTTACTTTCCAGCACTTACTTTTGTACTCAGTTCACTTAGTGTTTTCTTCATCTTGTGTACTATGTGGTGTTTTTTTCTTATATAAAGGCAATGTCTTCCCTTTTATTAGGATTTATGCCTTTGGTGCTAGTCTCCAGCCCCTGGACTATGGATGGCGGGCTTGGGGTAGTCACGACACAGGCCCTGAGGACAGGTCGTGACACAACACTTCTCCCTGGGGTTCACCTATCCTATTTGCGATGAAGGAAGACGGTACCCTCAGAATTTTTGTGGATTATCAGAAGCTGAACTAGTTGATAGTCAAGAACCAATATCCCTTACCTTGGATTGATGATCTCTTTCATCAGCTTCTAGGAGCACAGGTGTTCTTGAAGATTGACTTGAGATCCAGTTATCATCAGTTGTGTGTTAAACCATAAGATATACCTATTATAGCTTTTTAGAGTAGGTATAGTATATACAAGTATATGGTTATTCCATCCGGTCACATGAATGTGCCTACAGTTTTCATGGAACTGATTAACCGAGTATTCCACCCATACATGGATTATTTCATGGTAGTTTTCATGGATGATATCTTGGTGTACTATCACACTCAACACAACCATACCAAAAATCTTGATATTGTTTTGAGTACACATAGAGAGAATTATTTATATGCTAAGATCTCAAAATTTCACTTTTGGATGGACAAAATTCACTTATTGGGTCATGTTATCTCAGATACTGGAGCATCAGTAGACCTAGAGAAAGTGAGAGAAGTACTTTCCTGGGAGAAGATGAAGAACTTCTTTGAGGTACATAGTTTTCTAGGGCTATATGGTTACTATAGATGTTTTATACATTACTTTTCACTCAGAGGAATGCCATTGATGGGCCTGACTAATAAGGGTGAGAAGTTCTTTTGGTTAGATTCTTGTGAGTCAGCCTTTTAGGAGATGAAAGGGAGGTTGACTTCAGCACCGATACAAGTATTTCCAAAGCTGGGAAATATCTACACTATTTAATGTGATGAATTAGGTTTTAGGATAGGAGTAGTGCTTATGAAGGAGGAATGAGTCATTGTGTATGGGTCTCGGGAGTTGAGGCCACATGAGGGGAATTACCCAATGCGCGATCTTGAGTTGGCTGCAGTTGTATATGCTTTATCTTGTTGGAGACATTATCTGTTGGGAGGGAATTTTGTGGTTTTCACCGACCACAAAATTCTCAAGTATATCTTTACTTAGAGAAATCTGAATCTGAGATAGCAATGGTGGGTTGAGTACCTTCAGTCTTTTGAATTTGAGCTTGCCTATATGCCTGGGAAAGGCAACATAGTGGCTGATGCGCTGAGCAGGAGGAATCAGATGTAGATAGTTCAGGAGGCCAGCAGTGAGTGGTAGCTTATGTATCTATTCTCTGAGATGCATTTGGAGGTGCATGATAGACAAAGGTATATGTTTCATTCTTATGTAGTTGTTACCTCTACTCTACTAGATCTAGTGCGAATGAGGTAGCTATCAGATTCTGAAGGCCTAGTTCTATGGGAGAGTGTGTCAAGAGAGGAGCCTATTCCTAGATGAACCATAGGAAAGGATGAGATCTTTCATTTTCATGGGTGCGTATGGGTGTTAGCAGACATATGCGAGGAGTTGACAGAGGATTTTCATTCTTTAGTCTAGGCAGTTCATCCGAGTGTCACCAAGATGTATTGAGATATTCACCGTCAGTATTGGTGGCCAGGTATGAAGAGAGATGTTGCTGGGTTTGTCAGGAGGTGTTCCACCCGTCAACAGGTGAAGGAAGAGTATTAGTGACTATCAAGGATTTTGTAGCAGTTACCTATTCCCAAGTGGAAGTGGAATAATGTTGTGATGGACTTTGTAACAGGTTTATCGAGGTCTCCTTGAGGTAATGATGCAGTTTGGGTTGTCATTGATTGACTCAGGACAGTTACTCACTTCTTTACAATCAAGGAGACCTTTAGTGCTGATGAGTTGGGAAGGTTGTACATTCGAGAGATTGTATGTTTATATGGAGTTCTGCACTCCATTATTTCAGGCAGGGATGCCCTCTTTACTTCTCGGGTCTGGCAGGGACTACAGAGGGCTTTGGGTACATAGGTACTTCTGAGAACACCTTACCACCCCCAGAATGATGTCCAGTCTAAACATACGATTCAGGTGCTAGAGGACACGCTTCGAGCATGCACCCTAGATTTTAGAGGTTCTTGGGAGAAGCCCAAAACTCTAGTGAAGTTTTCCTACAATAATAGTTTTCTTGCAACTATTCTGATGACACCTTATGATGCTTTGTACGATAGGCCATGTCGATCACCCTTATGTTGGCTGGAGGTAGGAGAGACATCTATGTTGGGACCTCGTCTTGTTCATGAGACCACAGAGTTGGTGGAGTTGATTCAGAAGAGGATGGATGTTGCACACTCATGACAGAAGTCTTATGCTGATGGACGGAGGTGACCTTTTGAGTTTGAGGTCAGAGATTAGGTTTTCCTACGTGTCACACTGAGGTTGGGACACAGGAGGATTAATAGATAGGGAAAGATTTCACCAAGATACATTGGGTCATGTGAGGTTTTGGAGAGAGTTGGGATAGTTTCCTATCAGTTTTAGTTACCTCAAAGGTATTGGGATATGCATGGCGTCTTCCATGTTTCTCAGATATGACATTACTTCTCAAACCCATCCTATGTTTTTCAACCTGAGGAGGTTGAGATGGAGATGGACACATTGTTTGAAGAACATCATATCCATATTATTGATCACAATGAAAAGGTTCTATGTGGCCGGTCTGTTCCTCTGGTATGAGTGCTATGAAAGTACGTGCGAGTACAAGATGAGACTTTGTAGAGGGAGGCTGATGTATGATCATAGTGGCCAGATCTGTTCGAGGATACTTCTTCCATGTCGCCTTGCTAGGGAAATTCGGGTACAAAGTTCTTTAAGGGGGGAGGTTTTTAAGAACCCGAACCTTCTTTTCAGGTATGAGTTTTACTTTTCTTGTGTTTTTGAGAAAAATAGGAGAATTTGGAAATTTATGGAGTGTATGTCGTGTACTTTGAAGTACACGTCGTGTAACCAGTTTCCACTGGTAACCGTGTACTGGATGTATAAAAGCCGAGTACATGGCTATGTGGGGTGACCTGGAGACCACATAAAGCAGGTCCTGGTAAAGGTATATACACTCTATATACTTTTAAAAGACACACCATATACTTTTCTTTTTAATTTTTATATCAGACTAGGGTCGCATATCATTCATAGAAAACCCTTCTTCTCAACTCGTCTCTTCCAGGAGCGACCGTAGGGCGCGATTCTTCTTTGAGCCCCCGATCGACCATTTGTTCTCTAAAACAACCACCGTCGATTGTGTTGGAATCACCACAATGATTTATTCCTTATTATAGAGTCTCTTTCTATGATTTCTTCTCTTTTGTGAGATATCCTTTGTTTAATGTTTTATATGTTTTTGTAGATTTACTTTGTTCTAGGTCGATTCAAGTGCCGAAGTTGGAGTATATCAATCGTACAATGCTAAGGTAGGTGGTTTGTGACTTTTCGTAGATCATCTTGGAATTATATGAGAAAAATTTCTCAATAACATAGTTTAGGGTATTGCGCGTTTAGGGAATTTGACCCCTTTAATGATTTTTCCTTGATTTCTTGAGTTTGGGATCTTGTTTGAGAAAAGGGTTTAATTACCTTACTATAGATGTGTTTTCCCATGTTTGAGCTGATACTGGTCGTTGGGTCTAGTTTTAGCTCTTAGGTTGCTTGCTTTCCATGCCAAGTGTTGTTAGGATGGAGTGATTTTATCTGATGCTTTGATATGATTTGTAGTTGTTTAGCCAAATAGTTCTTGAGGTTTACTTCGGTTGCTGGATATCATTTATGCACGATTGACTTACACATGGATGTGGGAACCTGGTGTAGTTAAACTATAGGGGAAATGGACGTTGAGGGATTTACGAGAGTGTCTATTATACTTTTCACATTGCAAGACCATAGGGGAGATGGACGTGAGTGCTCCCTCAGAGTGTCTATAGTTCCACGTTGTGAGACCACATGGGGAATTGGATGTTGAGTGCTTCCCCATAGTGTATGTAGTTTACCATTATGAGACCACATGGGGAATTGATGGTGAGTGCTTTCTCATAGATTCTTTTCTAAGCTAAACATCTGGGGTTAGACCGTTAGAACTTCCCAGAGGGTTTCTTGTGTTTGGTTGGTTGACTAAATTAATAAATGTAAATGAATGTAATTGAAACCGTAGGACTATTTACTTTTGAGTATTTCCTTGTTTATTGCTTAATTTTACATATTGCCTGCTATATATATTCACTGACTATTAGGCACATATATTTGGGTGGTTTCCTACTGAGATTCATCTCAAACCCTATTTGGGTCATGCTTTTGGGCCCAAAAAGATTATATTGTTACAGGTATAGATAAGGGAAATCACCCTTCTACTTCAGGTACACGATTTATATTGAGATGGAGAGAATGGGACCAAGTTGAGTCTTGCGATGGTGCTGGATTTGTTTACCTATTTTTCCTTTGTAATTTGGTTTAGAACTATATTCTAGAATTGTGACATGTTTGGATTATTTACAACATATTGTGACATGCATCATTATTTAAATATTTATTGTAGTTGTTTATTTACTTGTAGTCTTCCTCTGTTCACTATTGTATGGTATTATTACTGCTTCCACTATTATTGTCTGTTTCTTTACACTGCATTACTCTACCAATAAGGGAATAGTTTCCCCACTATCACACTCATGGACCTCGCTGATAGTTAGTAGCCTCTGGTGTTTGGGGAAATGCGCTTGAGGCCATGTGACCAATTGGGTAGATGGCACCTATGGGTGGCACCCAGAACCGGGTCATTACAATGCTCATGTAAGCTTTGAGAAAAAATGTTTCCTCAATCATTGATTTTCATATGTAACTCATAAACTTCATGAAATTTCACTTCTATTTATGAATCTCTAAATATCATGAAACTTAAAAACATTCATGAAACAATGGCCTTTTCCATATTTTCATGAGGTGGCCTTTGGTCACCAGTTTTAGGGAACTATTTACATGTCCATAAAACTTTTTACCTTGCATGAAAAACCTTCCTTTTCTCCATTTTCCTATAAAAAATATGATAAAAATTGAGTGATCCATCTTGGAGATTTTTAAATATACTCTTTCAATAATTTCACTGGAAATTTGACACCATCATTTTCAACTTTCTTTATCAATAAACACAAAAACTAAAAACCTTGAAATGACTTCAAGAGGGTTTTTACAGTAATATCCACCTTTGGGTTTGTTGAAAATTCATCAACCTTTTATACCTATTAAACCATTCTGATGAAAAACACTTGTGTACCATTTCTCTATAACCTTCATGCACATCCCATGACTCCAGATAGTAAACAAAGATTTACCCAACACGTAATCTAGGACTGTATGAGCCATTATCAAGATGAGAAACAAAATTATCATGTAATTTTCATCAATGAATCGCATAATTCTAAAAAACCACATATTGAAATTACCTTTATACCAAGTGATTATTAATACTAATTATTGTTGGTAATTGATACCAATATGTCACAAATTATAGTATCATGTTCGGATCCAGATAAAGTCTACTTATTTTACCCCACTTTATAACTACTATTATAAAAAAACCAGAGGTCACTCCTTTCATGATATATATTCATTGAAAGAAAACATTAAGGAAAATTATATTTAAAACAACCCCAACCTACCCACATTCCCAAATTCAACATATAAACTTTATCCCCCTCTTATCACCTTAATCTCCTATGTAACAAGTTTGAGCAATTGAATCGCCCTTTTAAATTATTTTCAATTGTTTTCAACAAACCCAAAGGTCACTTCTTTGTGGTAATAAATAGAAAAATATCACTTATCATAAAATTTGGAAATCCTCAACAAACCTTGGGGAGGGGGGGGGGTCCTATATCAACACCTCTTAAGTATGAGGGGTTGGAAGGACACCAATATTTTTTGAACACCTTTCAAATTATTTATTAGTTAAGGCCTTTGTTAAAATGTATGTTACCTAAATTTCTGTAGAAAAATTATCTAACATCACCATCCCTTGTTCCAATTTCTACTTGATAAAAAAATACTTGATTTAAACATGATTTATACTTGATTGATGGAATGTTATTTTACAAGATTTTTAAAACTTGAATTATCATAATTGATTTTGATTAGAGACTTCACTTCAAATATCATGTTTTCAAGCTACTAATTCATCCACAATAACTATGTGAAATCTTGTGTAGCTGCAATATATTCAGCCTCTATAGTGGTTAGAGAAATGTAGTGTTGTTTTTTAATAACACAAAAATTCAAAATCCACAAAGATATAATGAACCAATTTATATTTACTTTCTATCACCCAATTAACCAAATCTACACATATATATCCCAATAACTGTTGATGAGATGTTTTACTATAATTCAACCAAAAATCCACCATGCCTTTGATACAATAGAGTATTATTTTCATTAAAATCAGTTGGATTTCATTGGGATTACTTTGTTACAATTCCACTAGATATATGGAACATAAAATTTCAAGATATGTCATAGTTAATTACAACATGATTCCAATGATCTGCATGCATTCTATAACATTGACCACATTTCCATCTTTTTCTATTGAAAATTTCCTCTAGGTTTCAATTGGAGTTATCATATACTTGGAATAATATATTATATATACTGTCAAAACCTCCTTGGAATATTTATATTTAGAGATAAATGTATCATCCCTTACTTATATAACCTAAAAACCAAGGAAAAAAATTAGCTCACCAATCATTCACATTTTGAACTCACACTTTATGAATTCTAAAAACAATTTTCATTTTTGTTCATTCACTTCACAAAATATTATTCCATCCACATACACTAATACCATCATACTTTAATTACTATCATTATTTACATATAGATTGTAAACAATTCCAACAAATTAGAAACTAATATTCTTCATGTACTGATCAAGTTATGAATATAATTCTCTTGGAAACTTCTTCAACACATATAAATCCTTATTCATCTAATTTTTTTTTAATATTGTTGAAAAAGAAAACCATATGGATGTCTGATGTACTCGTATTTTTCCAAAACTACATTTTTCAATACTGAATTAAATTCCAACTAAAAAACTTTGAATATAATTTTCACTGCTATGAATAATAATAGTTGTAAATATTTAATAAATATAAATTGTATTTATCTAAGAATACCCATTTTACATGAGTCATGATTTATTTTGAATCACTACGCATCTTCAATCATCTTGTTACATATGACCTATTTGGTTCTAATGATGTTATCATATTCCATCCTTAAAGAAGTCTCCCAATTTTAATTCCTCTCAATTTGGTCAAGCTCTTCATTCATAAACTAAACCCAATTCTTATATCATGAAACTTATTCATATCATTTTGGCTCTACTTGTAGTAGAAAGGATGTTTTCTATAGAGAATTTATTCTTATTGTCTACATTGGCATTGTATGATCACTAATAATGTTCTTCCAATAAATTTTAGCACATATTCTTAGATTTTGTGCAGATATAGGTCTATTTACACCCTACTCATTATATGAACCTTATTTTAAATTTCTTTAGGAACTTTCTATAAAGCCCTGACATGAACTATTGGGCCCGAGCTAGAGAGGAAAGAGACCTCATGCATGACTCCTCATAATAAGGGATTGCTGAATAGTAGTGAGGGTACAAATGCCATCAATGAAAAGACTATTTACTCAATATCATATCCTCACACCAATAATATTAAAAAAACACTATATCAATTAAAAGACTAAATATAAAATGAAACACATTTCATACAGATTAATAAATACCCCCTATTTAGAAATCCAAACCAAAGTAATAGTGAAAGAATATAAAATAAATAAACCTCATTATCCTCCAAATTATGCCACAATGATACTTATATCTACATTATACTTAGCTCAACTATCTTCCAAGGAACTCTTTTTCTCATCTGTATCCCTATACATGAAGTCTACACATGCATTGAGATGCTCGTGCATGGTGTGAGTAATAAAACCTAGTATGACACCACCAATGCATCTTTCAAAAAATGTGAACAAGTATAAAAGGATTATTTCATGATAATAATAAATTCAAAAGGGTGCATAATAATCACATCTTGAGTACCCATGTGACAACCAAGCCACCATGATCTCTAACCATAGTTTCTTCGAATCTGTGCCATAAGGATGATCAAGATATTGGAAAGAATCAAGAACTAGACATAAGGCTGGTGACATGACACTTGGTATGCTTAAGGAATAGAGTTGAAATGATACTCAGTATCCTCATGACATATATTTTGAGTACAATACTCAGTACCTTCAAGGCATCGAGTTCCATCTAGGCCACAAGGCTATCATGCTTCTACCCCATGCATGGGTCCACTATTTTCATCACTTCATGTTGTGTGTGCTCCCCTTATAATGGATAAATATACCTCAATAGTTCAACTATCATGAATACCAAGAACAAACCTCCAATAGCATGGCAACACACACAATTTTAGAGCATAATTAAACAAGCATATCACTTTATCGTGAGAATATAGTAGCATCATATAAAAACATGTGATCAATATCAAGTATAGTAACAAGGTACTCTAAAAATATTCAAGGAATAAATAATCATATATGGTTATCACAAGATAATCACACACCCATAAGTAAACACCATCAATAATGGTTAATAAGCTCTTCCTAAATAATAAGAATCAACGTGATAAGTATATATAAGGGACATAAATGGTATGTAACTTCCTAACTCATGTTTATTGATGAATTAATCAATGATAGAAGACCAAAACACATCTCACAACCATAGATAATGAGATCACACATCAAGTATTTCTATCTTTGGTTCTGTTTTATCAAGAAAGAGTTTTAGAATGGAGAATCTAAAGGATTTCATGTCAAGAATGGTGGTTCTAGAATCATATAACTTAAGGAGTCCACCAAGAAAACCAATTCCAAAATATGTCAAAGAAGAGTTAACTAATTCACCTGATCCATTGTCAATCCAAGAAAGGATCTAGAATTCCCTTTAAATTTTAGAAGAGTGCCTTAGGTAAAATTAATGACCATTGATTCACCATCAAACCATCATTGCAAAAGAGGTCCAATATGAGATTCAAGAAGAAAATATAAAAATTATCATTCTATGATGAATTAGCCAGAAATATTAAACTTTATTGAGAATTATATCTCTATTCAAGGGGGTTATCATTGACATGTCGATACCTCCACCAATCTACCAATGAATCATCAAAATATTAAAGTTCCATATTTGGTCTACCATAAAGAGGCGTTATAGGAAGATTATCTATATAAACTTACCCATATAATGGATGTATTTTATGGTAGATATTTATTTGAATAAGGAACGATGTAAAATTACTAGAACTACCACTGTTATCTATATAGAGAAAGTAAAAATAATTGGATATTCATGTAAAAAAATCACATATATTTATGTAAATCTAATAAAGATGAAGAATAATTTGGATAATATCTAATAATAACTCACCATTCTAGAACCACAAGATCAGTAAAACCTTGAATAGAAAAGTGGAGAAGAATGGAAGAGGCCAAGGATCAAAGGAGGATGTCCAAAATTAGTAATAAGTTCATTGGGGTCAGATTTGGGTGTTAAGGAGGGTAAAAAATATGTGACATTAAAATCCCATGGGGCGATTTAATTACACCATCAGACCAAAAACATTGGCCAACTAGTGTGCCTTATAGAACCAATTAGGTTTTTCTAGCTCCACTAGATATCCAATGGAACCCCATTAACTAGATGGTGGGGTCTAAATTTCCCTAAAAACTTATAGAAACTCCACCAGTGGTCTGGTGGAGTCCACTATAAATTCTATGGTAGTTTTTTTCCACCAAAAAGTGAATTCCCCTCTCAAAATAGTATCCCCCGATTCCTAGGTCCTTTAATCATAAAAACCAACAGATTTAACTACATGATCTAAGATAAAACAAAAGATAAAGGAAAAATTTATAAACTAAAAAAGTCTCACACATAGAACTAAATCAAGGATGTTTCAATTATCTACTAATAATGAAATATCATCCTCGTTAGTTTGATTAACTTAGACTATTGAGCTAAAACATTAATCTCCTACTTATAGGTATCCTCCTAGATCCTTCAATAATGAAAAATACTTAATACTAATGGTTCCCTCTTCCCTTTAAGTAATTTCTCACTCTGATTTATAATCCACATTTGGGATTCCATGAAAGATGTGTCAAGATCTAGCTCAATATCGTCACAGTCATTGAATTGTGTATGATTAGGAATGTACCTCCAGATATAAGACACGTAAAACACGTTGTGCATAACTCGATAATAAGAAGAAAGATCAGGAAAAAATATATCTATTATAACCCAATCAGTGATCTTGAAGGGTCAAATATATCCTGATTCTATCTTTCCTTGATTCATCAAATGTTGGTGGCCTAACTTAGGAGTTAATCAATTAAAAACCTAGTTACTTGTAACAAACTCCAAAGGTCTCCTCCTATAGTGGGCATAATAATTTTTCCCATTCTGAGCTATGATCAACCTTTTTAGTATCAGCTACACTCTCTGTGAGGTCTCCTGCACCATATTTCTCCCAAAACTACAACCTCACTAACCTCATCCCAATAAAGTGGCGAATGACATAGATTACCATAAAGAGCCTCATAAAGTTACATTTGAATCAAATCCCAGTAACTATTTTTTATGTGAAATCAACCAAGGTTAGGTGGTCATACGAAGCTCCAAGAAAGTCTTGAACAAAATATTGGAGCATATACTCCAATATATATCATTTGATCCAACTATCCATTTTTCTGAGGATGGTACTGTGTGTTGATATTAACTATGTCCCAAAGTCCTTCTACAAGACCTTCCAAAACCACAATGTAAAACATGAATATTATTCAGATATGAAGCTCAATGTAACTCCATATAGGTATAAAATCTCACAGACATACAATTTCCATTTCTCACCTATGTAGTGAGTCTCATAGATCTGTAAGAAATGAACAACATTTTTTAACTGATTGATGATTGTCCAGGCAGCATTACAACTCCTAGGGGTCCTAGGTAAACCCATTACAAGGTCCGTCATTATTTTCTCCCACTTTTACATGGTCACATGAAGTGTATAGAGTAGTAAACCTTAACCATGGGGTTGAATATTTATTTTATGGCATATAAGACATCAGGGAAAAAAAATATAAATAACCATCTTCATCCCTAGCCACCAGAACATCCACCTGAAGTCAAGGTAAATATATTACACCTCACGATGCATCGCCCATTTAGAGGTATTAAATTATCTCATTAAATATTCCCCTATGGAAGTAGGTAATGAAAGTATACCATCTATAGGGATCACATTATCACCATAAAATGACCACCTGGGTATCAGGTCACCTCTTGAAAGTTGTTCCCCACATCACAGGACACCCAGTTTCAGTCTCATATATACCCTTTACCCTGTATAAAAAAGATATAAAACCACCAATAGATAATATTTCATCATTTAATGGTCCTTGAAATCAACCATCATATAATTATCCACCAATTTCCTCAGTCCCCATTGTTATTCCAAAGGCCGCTCACTAAGATCCTAAGCTACCTATGTCTTACAACTAAGAGAATTTGCAATGATGTTACCTTTACCTGGTGTATAAGCCCACTCAAATTATAACATATGAATATATTCTACCCAGTACCTTTATCTCAAATTGAGTTCTTTATATGTGAAGATATAATGAAGGATTTTTTGGTTTGTGCAGAAATTAATCCTCTTACCAAAGAGATAATATCTCTAAAATATCAAGGTGAGGACTATGGATGCTAGCTACAAGTCAGGGGTAGGGTAGTTATGCTCATTGGGTATAAAATTACATGACCTATAAGATAATACCCACTCCCTCTATATAAATATTTATCCCAAAACAATTCTTGGCTAATAATAGAATAAAAAATTACCAATCCCCGGATAAAAACGAATCAAAATTGGAGCTATAATCAACCTACACTTTAGCTCAAGAAAATCCTCTTGACAGTCATCCAACCACTTGAAAATTACTCTAATATTCTTCAGTATAGTCATGGGTTCTAATAAATGGGATAATTCTTGGATAAAATACCAATAATATCCCACTAAACCAAGAATGATCCAAATATTTAACACATTAAGAGGACATTTCCATGACACCATTTCCTCAACTTTCTCTAGGTTTATGAATATACCTATATCAGACACCACATTTCCTAAGAATATAACCTCATGAATCCAAAATTTACACTTAATCAACTTATCATAAATAAAATGTTCATAAAATTTACTCATGACTATCATACTATGTCTAGCATACTATTCAGGGGTCAGTGACAATATGAGGATGCTTCTAAAAAACACCCTAATTAATGAGTCATGATATGGATGAAAGTTATTTTTCATAAGATCCACGAACACTTATGATGTATTTATCAACCCAAATGAAATCACAAAGTACTTTTATAACCTATACATTATTTTAAAAACTATCTTTCAGATATCCTCCTCTATAACCTATAACTGGTGATAACCCTATTGAAGATCAATCTTGGAGAACCACTAAGCTCCCCATAACCAATCAAATAGATAATTTATCCTATTCAACATCACCTAGTTCATCTTCTAGTAATATATTCAGAGTTTAAGTCTAATATATTACTTTTTGGTGAGCAGAATATGTGCTCCCCATGGAGAAGTGATTTTCCTGATAAAACCATTCTCTTCCAATTCCTCGAGTTGTACCTTGAGCTATTTCATCTCAGCCGATTCCATATGATAAGGGTTATTGAAATGAAATGAAAACTTGGTGAATGTTCTATATAAAACTCAGCTACTCTATTGGTGGAATTCCTATGAATTTATTTATTAAGACATCCTGATAGAGATCCATAACTAGAGGAAAATTGATGGGGCTACCAATGATCCTACTGAAAGAGCTGAGCCTAAAATCTACACTGTGATCATCCCCAGATGACTCAAGTATGGACCAACTCTACCTTCTCCCAGTTCCCATAATCTAGTCACTACATAATTATCTCCCTTGGTTAATTTAAATTATATTCATATTTGATATCAATTAACCTGATATTGAAAGCGGATAAAATAGCACATTCTAAGAATCACATCAAATTTCATAATCTAGAGAATCATGAAATCCCATAGATGTAAATAACCAAAAAAGACTATAAGAAACTCTAGGAATCATTGAAGATAGTCTAATTTTGTACCCAATTGTGTATCTAGATAAAGTAACTCAAATGAAAACATGAGTGGTAAGTCAAGTAAAATAATTAATTGTGTAGAGATAAAGGAATGAGAATCATCACTATCAAAAAAATCTATATAAAACATAAATGTGATCAAGACCATACCTTGAAAATTAGATATTCTATAACCACCATTTTCTGGAGTTTGATCCAATATATAAAATCATCCTGCCTCAGTTTTGTGACCTCATCTGTGAGATTTTTGACCCATTTGAGTCTATTTATAAATACCCTAGATGAATCCCTGGGCCATAGATCACGTTAGTCTCGAACCTCTATGAATCCTCAAAGCTCTAGAGTAAAACTATCTAGGATTCCCCATCTAGACACATATTTAATTAATTTATCCAAGGTTATAGGAATATATTATGATAATGTATGAACTATCCATAGTTGAATCATTGTGGACCTCCTTCTTCCATAAATGGTGCTGACAAGCACCCACTCTTCTGTGAATTCCTATCACCAAACTAGAGTTAAACCTCTACTTTCCATTTCTCACTACTAAAAGAATTAATATAAATTCTTATGAAGGTTGAGAGAATACCTATTAGATTTACCCAATGTTACTTGAGAGTCTCCAATAGATAAAATATTTACTCAATGATATTAATATAGTCCTATCATCCTAAGGGTCTCTGATGCATTCCTCAATATCCTTAAAGAATTGAGCTTCATATAAGACACTGGGCTGTCATGATCGTACCCATGCCTGGGTCCACCATCATCATCACCACACATTGTGTTTTCTCCTCTTAAAATGGATAAACATACCATGATGGAACACCTATTATAAATACCAATAACAAACACCAAATGGTATGATAATAAAAAAATTGGTAGATCATAATAAGACAAGCATAACACCCTTGTAATGGGCACACCGATGAGCCAGTGGGCCTCACCAGCTAGTCAGTGGCACTATCAACTAGCTGATGTCTATCCATATGTGAGACATTGGTCCTAAAAGAACCACTTGGGTTTTGATGACACCACTATCTTGACAATGGGGTTTACATTTCCCTGTATACTTATAAAAACTCCACCAATAGGTTGATGGAATTCTTCAGTCACCAAATAACCAAGTCCCCTTTTCATACTCTACCCCTAATTCTCAGTTCCTTTATTCATGGAAAGCAACCCTTGAAACTCCCATATCATATATGAAATAATAGTCAAAGGAGAAAATTATAAACTTGAAATATCTCATACATTGAAATAAAGTGAGGATGTTACACTTTCACCAACCTAATATCCTCACCTATCTATCACTATCCTCCTGATAATTTTCATTTATTTTAAAAATATTCATCTCATTATCCTATATAAAAAATCATTTGTCATAAAAAATATTCCTAGATACCTATCAAAGAATTTATATGATTTTATTTTGCCTATGTATATATAAATATACCATAATATATATGGGATTCAAACATTATATGTTTATCCTTATCTAGAATAATTTTTTTTTCAACAAATTAAAAGTACTTAAATTTATAATTCATTCCAAACCATAGCTCTTATGGAGTCTTATCTTATCTTGGACATAAAAATCATTTTTTAGAAATGTAGAATGATATTAATACCACTTATTTTCAAAACTTCCATAATAATTTTTTCTCAATAAGTATCATTATAATCTTATTTTTTATGATCCAGTTTCATCTCTCAACTACCCCATTTTGCTGAGGAGTTCTCACTACCGACACTTGGTGCCTTAACCCATTCTTATTCAGATAATAATTTACTTGTATATTTTTTAAATCTATCCTATAATCAGCTCAGAACTTTTGAATTTTCTATCCAATCACCCTTTCATTCTATCTAGGATATGATATTATATAGATGAACACCTCATTATGTACATTATCCCATAAATCTAGTTATAAACATAAAAAAATAACATAATTTATCTTCCCATAAATGGACCTTGGTGATATAGGTCCACACATATCAATATGTACCAACTCAAGAAATCATGTTGACTTTTATTTTTATTTTTTCCCTATAAATATTTCAAGTAATCATCCCTTATTAAAAAGCATCACACATGTGTGTATGATCAAATGATAGCTTAAGAAGATCTCAAGATCCATTAATTTTTACAAGATCTTCCAATGTTGGTTAGATGAAATGACCATGTAATTTATTCCATAACCTATTTTATTTCTCCCTGGATATATAGAACACATATCATTCTCCACTCATAAGGCAGTGATTCCCCCTAGTGCTCTTCCCCAATATCACCACTACACAATCTTTTCCCTTGATGGCACACAACTTGTTAGTAAATCTTATTTCATGTTCAGAGTCATATAATTGACTGACACTATGAAATTTTTGATCGATATCCTTAGTAACCAATACATATGAACATATCATATATTTTCTCTTAAATTTGGATTTCTCAAAGCTAGTAATCTTTTGGACTTCATCAATACCAAATCTGATGACACCTTCCATGTAATTATTGATCCCTATGATAGGATCCTTATTTACCATCAAGTGGGTAGAACATCCATTTTTAATGATCCACAAATAGATAAAATCTGATGCTTTGATATAAATATATTAAATTATCTGCTACTCAGTTTTTTTTCTTTTTTATCTATCTCTTTAGCTTA
Source organism: Viscum album (assembly GCA_963277665.1). Taxonomy (NCBI): domain Eukaryota; kingdom Viridiplantae; phylum Streptophyta; class Magnoliopsida; order Santalales; family Viscaceae; genus Viscum; species Viscum album. The sequence goes on from OY728160.1 coordinate 1,827,731,041, forward strand.
TATATAATGTTAATTAAAATTCTTGATCTTCTTTAGAGTATGATGTGCCAACCTATTCTTTTAAAGTTGTAAATTTATTATGTGTTTTCACCTCACTTAATTATTCCTTGATCTACTATTCATGAATAATCCACTTTAGAATATTCCTCTACATTTATGATGAGTAATATCTAGCATTAGGTCTAAATCCTCCACACTAGAACCAATGACCATAAAAAGAATCCCTATAATATTAAAATATTTTCATCTACCTTTGTTTCTATTATTCCATTTAATACCTCTTTCTTATGGACTAATTTATTTATAAAATTTCCAATATTTTTAAAAAATAAAACAAATTATAGGTACATTCCTTTTTATCATTAATATAACATTATTTATCCCTTGGGTTCTCTGATTTTGAGTCATACTTAAATTGACCTTCAAATTATAAGTTGGTGATTGTGGTGTAACATGAACCGTCACTGCATTATATTTATGATAAATACCTATACCATCCTTTTTAATCAGATAAGACTCATTATTCTACATATAGTCCTTCAACCACTTTTCTAGACCTCTGTGCTCCACTTTCACCTTTTTTTTCACTTGAGTGATCTATTTTTCTGATGTCGTACTGGGTGCCAAAATTCTATCCCTATTTTTCACTTTTTATAATAGGCTATCAAATTTATCCTAATGTTATTAAATACGTTTAACCTAAAATTTCACTACCTTAATCAAAATATTGATAACCCTAGAATATTATTCAACTTTGAGCTTATACTTAATGACCTTCTCTACATTTTCTAGATTTAAGGATTTTTTTTTTTAATTTTTTTCCTTCAACTCAGACTTATCTTATTATTGTTACTACATATAGATTTTGGAATCATAAACTATTAATTTTATTTATTTGTTTTGTCTCACCAAATTTAGTGACTCAATTCGTTTTCATATATTATTACATGACTTTTAAACATAAATATCTAATAATTACAATACAAAGGATCATGAGGCCTATAGTATTTGTAAGACTTGGTTCATGATACCTCAAAAGGAAACTTAAAACACAAAAAAACTTATTTTCTTCTCTATAATGAGATCCTAAATCAATTTGATCTCTAAAAAACGAATAGGATAACCTAGGGAATACACAAAAAAAGGAGTGAGCTAAAAAACATTGTAAGGTAATAAAAACGATAAGGAAACATAATGTGTGATTCAAAGGTATAACATGATATCATAAAAGAGAAATATAATGGGTAATCACAAGGAACCATAACATAAATAACATGGTATCATAAGATCATGAAAACATAGAAAATGTTTTAGTTATACAAGACATGACATAAAGATGAGTCTGGGCTATCTTCCTAGAAAATATCATATGGTGGAAAAATTACCATAACGAATTAAGTTTACTATCTAATCCCATAAATGACATCTGATGAGACTAAAGATTTACCCAATACATTAGAGTTCTATTTGGGCATACCCTTCATAAAATGTTCATGGTTTTTGTGCAAAAAGGAAATAAATCATAAGTCATAAACATATAAATTACCTATAGAAGGAAATGAGATTTATAATATTTTATCATATAATAATCAAAGGAAATTTCATAATGAAGGTATTTAAGAGAAGAAAATAAGTCATGTATTTCCCCATAAAATTAAGGGAGAATAAACTATGTATATATATTAGAAAAATATACACATAATTTGGAATAAATTTATAACATAGAAGGTTTTAGTTGTTGATGAAAATGTCTTTAAAAAATTACATGGAATATTTCTCGAGGAAAATGACCTTTTCAATTTAAAATAAATTATACAAAATATAATGTTTTCCAAAAATGTTATAGAAACAATTTTATTTAAAAATAACCATGGATATTTGTAAAGGAGGATTCAATTAATTTAGTGTCCATGATAGTAGGAAATTTGGTACATTTTGTATAAGTTAAAATAAAACATTCATTTAAAGTTTTGTAAAAAAATTAAAAAAGTAACTAGTTCAAAAAATAACAGAAATATTACTTTTAAATAATTTGGTTAAAAAAATGGGTGAAAATATCTTTAATAAATCATTATAGAATAATAAGAACATTATTTAAATATTTTAATGAAAATATAGACATGGAAGAGAAATATTAAAGATTTAAATAAAGATACAAGTTTGGTTTTACTTATAATTTTTTAAGATGTTTATTTATTTAATAAGGGAGGAAATGTAAACCACAAAATGTAAACCAAATTCATGAATATAAGATAATTAAAGGGGTGTGATTCAAGAAAATAATTGTCTATGATTTTCCCTAGTGGAACCATTAACATAAAATATCTTGAAAGGGAAAGATATTGTAACATAATGACTTTACCGCTACGGTAACGTTTGAATAAAATCCGAATGGATGAAGTAAAATGAATTGTAGATTAAAATAACATAAATTAAAAAGTATTCATGATATAAAATTTAAGTTGAAAATTATATAAACTATTTAAAATAAATTAGTGCATAACATTAAAATAGGCCTCAATGAAAGGGAATTGGGATGAAATCCCTTAAAAAGACCATGTCATTGAAGTGATAATTAATTGATGTAGTTGTTATGTGTTTCAAATGTAATTACACATAAAACAAGTTTAAATACAACATAAAATAATCAATGGTCATTACACACATACTTTTATCATATCAAAGATAATTAATGAGTAATTTAACATAAAGATTGAAATTGAGTTATAAATTCCCAAATCTTGAGTTTGACTTATCTCGTACATAATTTATCTTCATGAATAATAAAGTAATATTTATTATTTAATTTATTAATATTTTTTTTTCATGTTTATTATTCCTTTTATATTATTTTTTATCATGTTATATATATGTACTTGATCAATTAATTTTATGTCATACATTTTTATGGTATTCAACTCATGTGTCTAAAATGACTTTGGTAGGTTGACTATGGTAAAAGAAATAATTGCTATGTAATATAAATAATAATATTAATGAAATAAATATAATATTTATACATCAATCAAAATTTTAAAACCAACTATAAACTATTCTTTTGAAAAATGAGCCACGTTACAATCATGGAGATAGTAGGCCGTATGTACGCATGGCTAATGTTTCTATTTTTCAAGGATTATGATGAAATGAAGTTTAAAATTATTTTATCATTAAATAATTATAATTCTATCATAAATATAAAATTATTTATTTAAATACACTTAAATATAAAATCCATGTGATGTGGTAATAAAAAAAGGTTCACATCGCTTCGCGAGGCGGTAGTCTGTCGTACACATTAACAATGTTATCATTTTTCAATGGAAGGTAAGGTGAGAAGGTATATAGAATATTAATTTTACAGAAATATTAATATTTCATGAATATAATATATAAAAATTAAATCAAATATCATTAACAGCTATGTGAGGTAATGGTGGAAAACTAATTACATCGATTCGTGAGGTGGTAGTCCTCCATACACATGAACGATGATTTTATCTCCCATTTGATGGAAGAGGAGATAAATTTAGATTATTAAATTAAAATAATAAAATATTAGTTTATTAGAGATAATTATGTCATTATATCATTATTATTGAGTAATATTTGAAGGATTTGGAAGAAGAAATAAAGAAAAATTCTCGGTTAAGAATGATACCTCTTCTTCAGACAACCACTTTATGATTATACCTTATGCCTCTATAGATTCCATTTATGATAAAAGATTAACATAGGATGATTGGAGGAAATTAAGGAATTATTTTTTAGTTATTTTCTAAACAAAAATTATTTTTATGTGTGTAATGTTGAAGAGAGGAGGTTCCCTTTTATAAGTGATAGGGAGTGACATTTTTACAAATACCAAAAACTATTCAATAATGGGAAGTCAATATTAAGACAAGTTCCTCAAAAATTGATAATTAATTCATTTGATGGGTGATATAGTTTATCAAAACCTCAAAGTTTCAAAAATAAAAACGTGTTAAACATATTATTATATTTAACTCTTCAGCTACTCAATTTTACTACTTTAGTTTTTCACCAGGGTAACTAGTTTTTTTCCTGTTTTTATTATTCATTATAAAAAACTTTATTTTAAAATATTACCTAATATTAATTATTATTATTAAAAATTTATAATAAATTTTATCAAATTCAAATCACATAATTTGTGTAATTAAATTTAAAATAAAATATACAAAATAGGTCGAAAAACTATTTTTCAAGAAATGCATTTTCAAGAAATATATAATCTTATTTTAATGTTATGATTAGAAATAATCATTATATGAATTTAAATTAAAAAAAATATATATTTATAACATATTAATTTAATTTAAATATTTCATTACTAGGGGTTATTTTAATTAATTAAAATGGATAAAATTTATTCATTCAAAAACAATTTTCAGAAAACTGCGTTTTTAAGCATAAACATTAACCAAAATCATTAAAATTGATGATTTAAATGAAATTAATTTGAAAATTATAAATATAATGGTTCACATTTAACTTTAATTCCAAATAAAAAATATAATGTAACTTTTAAATTACTTTATTAAAGAAAAAGAAATGATAGTATTGGGAACATCTGTAATTTTCACTGTTCACTGAAAAACCAATTTTTTCAGAAAAAACCAAAAATTTAACTATAAGTTAATTTTGATATGATGATTTCAAAAATTATTTTAATTTTATAAAATAATATTTCTAAAATTTTAATAAATAAATTATAATATTTTCTCACAAAAAATAATAATTTTTTTTAAAGGAATTATATTTTTTATAGAATAAAATATATTTATTAAAATTTGAGTGCTAATTTATTAAGAATTTATCAATAAATATATTTTTAGTTGGGAATTTATATATATTTCATAAATTATTTCATAATGTTCATACCTAATAATTGAACAACTAGGTTATAACGATAATTTATTTCACAGTTGTATAAGTTTAGTGTTGTTGTTCATATACACTATCGAACATTATGTTATTCATTGAAAATATCAGGGTGTCAAATTATACCCTTAAATAAATTTCATCCTTGAAATTTGGACTTGAAATTGATAATAAAGTTTTAAAATTTTAAAATACCTTTGTTTAAAAGTCCACATCATAAAAGGTTTAATAAACATCCTCTTAAAAAGAGGGAAACAGAAGTAAAAAAGGTGATCTAGAATAAAACAAAACCTTATTTCCAAATTTGATAACATTAGTGGGAAGTGAACATATGGAAATTTGAGAAAAGTTTAATTCCAAAATTATGATAGATATTGAAAAAGATATCTTATTATAGGAAAGTGAATGATGAGAAGAATTTTAATGACCATAAAACTGTTAATCTGTTATTGGTGAAAAGATAATCAATTTATCGGAAATTATTGTAATAGAATAAATTTTTTATCAAGGTACTTTTCCAAAAGATGAGAAATTTATTTAACATCTATACTAATAACATAAGGAAATATAATTACATGATATATTTATATTTCATAAGCACAATTTCATCCTTTGGTTGTGCTTTGATCAATTTCTACTTCACCACTTACTCCAATGAATGAATATCCAATATGAACTTTTTTTATACCCGAAGTACTAAAGTTAAAATGCAAAAGATTATAATTTCCATAAAATAATAATTATCTATTCCTCTAATATTTAAATACTAACCAAAACTATAATTGTTAACTCATAGTAAAAAATGTATAAACCTTCATATGAAGAAATAATATATTTAACTTTAAAATTTCCACAAAAGGCTCAACGTAGAATATTCCATAAATAAATAATTCTACATACCAAATAACATCAAAATTAGAAAATTTAATTATGCTCTTCTTATAAAATATTTCATGTTAAATTACATGTTATTCCTAATGGTTAAATATACCTCAACCCGGTGAAACACTTCACAAATTATCATTAATCAGCTCAAAATCCTAAAAATTCAAAAAATATTTGATAATATAATATCTTTCCTAAAATAAAAATAATGTTTATCCATCAAATAATTCAACTAAAAAGAATTTTATACTAACAAGTAAATCATATAGGCCTATGGTAGGTGTTTTACACTTATATCCCTTCAGTTGTGGGTTCAAACCCCACGACTTTAACAGATACGATGAGTTATCACCCAACACGAGGGTTTTACTTTTTCTAAAAAAATAGAGAAAATAAAGTGATAATATTATTTATAAATCAGCTTGATCCTATAAAATTCTCAATAATATGTTTAGCATCTTAAAAAATACCATTAGTCATCAAATCACATTCTTTAACCTCAATAATTTTCTCCCTAACTCATTCTTTTCCACAAAATCAAATAATTTTAATTTATTAATAATTACATATCAAATATTATTTTTTCCTCAATCATTCATTTTTACATAAAATATCACCTTACCATTAAATCAAATTTCTAGGTCATTATCACAATTCAATATATTCTTGAAATTCCTTAAATAAAAATTACTATAAAATAATGCTTAAAGGTTTCATGATTCTTATATCTAGGGTATAAAAAATACTTCAACAAAATGATTCATTAGTTCTAAAAACTAAACACTTAATTCATTCAAATTCATCGATTTTCATTATATATGTCCTTATGAATTAATCCATGGATTTATTCATTGACTTAGATAATGACTATGTTCCCCACATCTATAAAATTAAACTTTTAGTAGTGCCTTAGGATGAACCTTATTACCATACATCTTGTTAACCATCCTATTAATTTTTATTTAGTAATTAGTATCTTTGTGACCTATTTTTACAAATATAAAGGATACTCCAATTATTTTTTGGAATGTTCCATGGTTCCTATACCCACATTTTTTACATATATGAAATTTAATCTTCTTTTCTTTATCATTTTTAATACTTAAACTTCCATGAGACACCATAATTATCTTATTTTATGTGTATGAAAATTAAACTATGTTCTATTTGTTAATAATAATTTGAGATAGCTCATTTTTAATGATGATAAGACATATGACTTCCACTCCTTTTAGGTTTTTCATTTATTTAGGGAAATCAACACATTATCCATCACATTGGTTGTTGGAATGATATCTACAATTTTACCATAATTTACAAAACAATATAAATGAAAAAAAGATGAGAATGAGTTAACATAAAAAAGGGGGAAGTTATAAAACTGGATGGAATGAATTATATATAATGAGTATATCTTAACTCATGAGTCTCTAGGTTTCAATTATGGTTATCCATAGTGAATTTTCTATTATATTTTCTAACTTAACAATTTGTTCAAGTCCTTCATAATGGTTTGTAAAGAGTTTGTTAATTTCTAAATCATATACCTTTGGGAGTATCAAACAAGGTGTGTAGAAAGGCCCATTTTCATGAACCTAGTGATTATCACGTTAAGACCAATGTATTTTTTTGAGGTTATTACCCCTAGGTAAAATAGTGTCAGATCCACATCCACTTTTAGTATCCCGAAATGGATGAAATTTCTTGGAACCCAGTCACTCTATACTTCACCAAAATTACATGATATATTTATATACTCAGTATTTAACTAATACTTATCCCTAGGGTTATCACTAAATTATTATAGTCCAAATAATTGAAAATAACTAAAACTTCCTCTGATACCAACTATAACGATCCATGACTTTTTCACAAATTTCTACATGATTTTAAACATAAATATCCAATAAGTAAAACCCCAAAGATCATGAGGTATTGTTTACTTGAAATAATAGGTTAATGATACATCAAAAGGAAACTTAAAACATGAAATCCTTATTTTATTCTCCATAATGAGATCCTAAATCCTTTTAAATTCTTAAAACATTATAATATAACCTTGGGAATACATTAAAGAAAGGGGTGATATAAAAATCCTAGTAAAGGAATAAACAAGATAAGGAAACACAACATGCGAGTCAAAGGTATAACATGATATCATAAAAGAAAAGTCACCTTATTAAGAACCTGTATTAATAACATAAATAACATGGTATCTTATGATCATGGTAATATAGGAAATGTGGTAGCAATAAAAAACATGAGATTAACATGATTCAGGGATAACTTCCTAGAAAATATCATATGATGGATAATGTCCAATAATGGATTAGGTTTACTCCCTAATTTAATACATGACATATCATGAGGCTAAATATTTACCCAATTCATTGGAGAGATATATAGTCTCTCCCATCATAACATGTTCATGTTTTTTTCTTCCACAAAAGGAAATCATTCATAATGCATAAACATAATAATTAAGCTATAAATAAATGTGTGGCATAATCTTGTCTCATATAATAATTAAAGGAAATTTTTTAATGAAGAAATTTGAGAGATGAACATTAGGAATGTGTTACCCCATAAAATTAAGGGATAATTATATAGGTATATATTCAAGAGACATATATACATAATTTATAAGTAATAAATAACATCAAATGTTGTTGTCATTTATGAAAATGTCTTTAAAAGATTACATGGAAGGTATCTTTAGGAAAATACCATTTTCACTTTGAAATCAATTCTAAAAAATATAAAAATTTACAAAATTTTAAATAAAATTTTTTATTTAAAAATTAACATGGAAAAGTATAATGGATGATTCAAATAATTGAGTAGAGATGATACTAGAAAATTCTATACATGTAGTATAAGTTAAAAGAAAACATTCCTTTCATAGTTTTGTAAGAAAATTAGAAAATAACTTATTTAGAAAATAATAGAAATATTTATTTTAAACCATTTAACTAAAAGTAAAACATGGTTAAAAATTTATTTAATGAATCATCATAGAATATTAAAAGTATTATTTAAATATTTCAAATAAAATTTAGACATGGAAGAGAAAGATTCAAGATCTAAATAAAGGTACAAGATCCGTTTTACTTTCAATCAATTTTCTTGTTATTTATTTAATTAATGAGTGAAGAAATGGAAAAAAATTTAAAAAAAATAATGATTATAGTAGAATAAAATGGACATGGTTCAAGAAAATAATTATATATCTTTTCTCCTAATGTAACCTTGAACATTAATAATCTTGAAAAGGAAATAGATTGTAACATAAAGACTTTAAACCTTCAGTAACTTTTGAAAAAATTCCCTTGGATGAAGTAAAATAAATTTTAGCTTAAAACAACATGAATTATGAAGGATTAAGGACATAAAATTTACTAAGGGATTTATATAAACTGTATTAAAGAAATTGGTGCATAATATTAAAATAATCCTTAATGAAATGGAATAAGGAAAAAATACCTTACAATAATCATGTCATTGAGGTGAGAATTAATTAATGAAGTTATTAAGTGTGTTAAATGTAATTAAACCTAAAAAAGTGGAAATAAAATATAAAATAATAAATGGTCATTACAAAAAAATTCATAGCATATCAAATACAATGAATATGTAATTTAACCCAATAAAATAAATTGGGTTATAAATCCCATACCACAAGTTTGACTCATCACTTGTGTACTTTATATTCTTGAATACTATTTTTTTTAATTATTTACTTTATTAATCACATTTTTAAATTTTATTATTCTTTTTTATTTTATTTATTACCATTTTATATATTTTTACTTAATCAATTAAGTTCATGTCGTACATTTTGATGGAATTTGAATCATGTGTCTAAAATGACACTCGGTAGGTTGAATATGATAAAATAAATATTTATTGCACTATCTATAGAATAATATTCAGGAAATAATGATCATTTATATATATAAATTATATTTTTAATATCAAAAATGAAATATGGTTATGAAAAAATAACTACGTTACAATCGTAGAGATGGTAGGTCGTACGTACGCATGAGTAACTTTACCATTTTTGAAGGATCATGATGGAAAGAAGGTAAGCATTTTTTTATCATTAAAAATAATAATTATACCATAAATATAATATTATTTCTTTAAATACACTTACATATACCATCTATTAGACATGATAATAAAAAATGAATCACATTACTTCGCAAGGTGGAAGTCCTCTATACACATGAAGAGTGTTATATTTTCTCAATGAATGGTAATGTAAGAAGGTATATGATATATTAACTTAATATAATGATTAATATGACATTAATATAATATATTAACATTAAATCAATCATCATGAACATCTTTTAGTGTTAATTATGGAAAATTAATTACACCGGTTCACAAGACGGTATCCCATTGTTCACACGAATGATGATCTTGTCTCCCATTTGAGTGAAGAGGAAATGGATTTAAGTTATTCCATTAACATAATAACATATTAGTATAGTTTATATAATTATGTTTTTATATAATCATTATTTATTTATATTTTAATAAGGTGGAATAATAAATGAAATAAAACACTTGGTTAAGAATGATACCTCTTCTTCAGACCACCTCTTTAGGATTATACCTAAAGCCTCCATAGTTGGACTTTATGATCAAACAAAGGACTCTAGAACATGGGGAGATAGTTAATGGAGGTACTTTTTCAGTTATTTGAAAAATAAAAAGGCATTTTAACTATGGAAAGGATAAGATAGGAGGTTCCCTTTTATAAGTTAGAGGGAGTGACATTTTTCCAAATACCCAAAACCATTCAATAATAGGAAGTCACTCTCAAGAAAGTTTCCTAAAAAATTTATAAATAATGTAGTTTAGGGGTGATATTTTCTATAAAAACATCCAAAATTAAAAAGGAAATTTTTTTAAAACTTTTTATTCCATTTAACTCTAAGGTTACTCACTTTTACCACTTTAGATTTTCACCACGACGACTAGTTTTTTAATCTTTTTACTATTCATTATGGAAAAAATTAAGTTGAAATTATTACATAATTTTAATTATGATAATTATAAATATGTAATACATTTCATCAAATTAAAATCCAAGTATTGAAAAAATTCAATTTAAAATTAATCCCATAAAACTTGTTGAAAAAAGGTTTTTCAAGAAGTGTATTCTTCAAGAAATAAATGATCTTATTTTATATTTTTGGATAGAAATAAAAATTATATAAATTTAATCTAATATAAATAGATTTATATTATATGAATTTAATTTAAATATTTCCTTAGTAGGTGTTATTTTAATTAATTAAAATTGATAAATTTTTTGTATTTAAAAATAGTTTTTAGAAAACCATGTCTTTAAGAATAAAATTATTCCAAAATCATAAAAATTGAGATTTAAATGAAATTAATTAAATTATTATAAGTAAAATATTTTATATTTCACTTTAAAACCAAATAATAAATATAATTAAACTTTTAAATTAAATTTTTTTAATGAAAATGAATGATTGTATTTGAAAAATTAGCATTTTTCATTGTTCACTGAAAAATCAAACATTTCGGAAAAATCACAAAATTTAACCCTAATTTAATTTTGATATTATAATTTAAAAAATAATTATAATTTTATAAAATTGAATTTATAAAAGTTCCATAAATTAAATATAACATTTACTCACAAAAAGGAATAAAAATCATTTTTGAAGGAAACATATTTTTTATAGAATAAAACAACCTCCTTAAAAGTTGATTTCTTATTTATTAGTCATTCACTAATAACTTTATTTTGATTGTAAAATTTATATATATTTCAAAAATTAGTTAATTATATTCATACCTACCAATTTAGTTTCTATTTTATAATAATAATATATTTCTTGGATCTTTTAATCTTAGTGTTGTGTGTCTATACCCTATTGAATATTATGTTCTTATTTTAAAATCATAGGGTGTTATGCCAAAATTATATCACTTTGAGAATGAATTAAAATTAAAAATAGTGATAAAATATTCTTTCTACTTCTATTTCATAATCCTTTGTATCTTAACTTGTTTGGGAACTCCCCCAAACTACCACCATGAAATTTTCTCTATGGTCATTTTAGTCTTTAATTTGTTTTCCCTTAGCTTCTTCTAAACAATCATTTTCTCATGAAAGCAGGTTCTTCTTATTAAATTAATTGGTTTTGGTTCTTATTCACATTAGATGAAAACTTCTTCATGGTAATTTCATCATCCTATTTACCTTCTTGAAACTTCTTAGAACACTTTGATGCAAGGTGCCCAACCTTTCCACATAAAAAACATATGAGTGGAAGTTTACCTTTAAACCTTCATTTTCCTATTTGATGATTTGAGGAGAGAAATGACATAAATTTACCTACCATTTCTTATTCTTATCTATACTCCACGGTTATCTTATTAATGGACCCAAATTATACCTACTTAGACTTTCCCTTTTCCATAACCGCATTATATTCAGTTCTCATCTCATATGCGATAAAATTATAGAGTAAACTATCCAACATCATATCTTTTGGATTTTTATCCATAAGCACAAATACTTTCAAATTTAATAGGGGTTGGAATTTTCTTAATATTTTATTAAGGATCTTAACTCTATTGAGGGTTTCTTTGAGACCTTGCATGTTCTCTATAATCACTTACCTGATCAAATAATACATTAATATATCCATTAGGGTTCATCCTTAGGTCCTTATAAATTTTCTATATAACTGGTAAATTGGATTCTTAAAATTTTAAATCACATTAAAAGGTATTTAGATATTTTTAACCCATGAAAAGTGAGGATTTACATGATATCACCTTAACATAGGTAGTTTTATATAAACATCTCATAAATAATTGATATCATTTGCATCAAAATCCAGTTCTATTTTGATTAATTTTGACAAATCTCCATTTTCTATACCGAATGAGAACCCATTCATAATATTTTTATACAAATCCACGCCTAAATATTGAAAATATTTCTACATATGATTCTTCCATAGTTAGAAATTATTTCCATTGAAGATCACAATTCCTTTGTGATTGATGTTTTCTATGGATTTAATTGAGATAGATTTACTCTATTAAACCTTTTCCAATGACACCAACTCTAGGAACCACTAGTTTAAATACTCTATGGTGGAAGGAGTTTATCAGGGTATGTTAGATAAAAAAAATCCCCTTATTGATTTTGTTTCATCGTTAAACGAAATAATCTTTTCTATCCTTCTCTTATCAATGTATAAACTGAAATTAAAAATTCACAAGAATTTTTTTTATTTGGTCCACCCTAATCAAGATAGTAAAATAATTATACAAGGGTAATGTACCAATGTATAAAATCCACTATATCATAAAACTATTACAAAGTTCAGAATAGACTCACTATCCCCATTGGTTCACTAGTAGTAAAATATTTAAATCTTGTTATTCCCTATGCTAAAGTGTACTCATTTTTCCTTCAATAACTATCCATTGTTTTCTTTAATCAATGTTTTTTAAACCATAATATTTGTGTCATGAATTCACTCTTTCATCCAATTGATGAATTTTAATTTATTATAGATATTTTTTGGAAATTATTCAATGTTTTTCACAACTTATGCTTTTGGGTAACCTTTTCAAAACCATTCATGCAACTTTATAGATCTTCATGAAACTTTGAAATTTCACGAAACTAACCTCTTTTACAAAACTTTCCTAACATTATTGAAACTCACTTGGTCGTGATGACATAATACCCTTTATTCACTTTGATAATATTCATATTAAATTTTCACACAAGAAATACATTCATGTAACTATTTCATAGAACTTAGAGGCTCTTGTTTGTACTACAATATATTCATATAACATTCTACAACATTATCGATTTTCATAAGCTTCAAAAAAAATGTTTCCTCCATTTTCACTTTTCATGTGGAACTCACCACCTTCACCCAACTTCACATTTATTTATGCAAATCCAAATTTCATGAAATTTCTAAATTTTCATGAAGCTCATTCCTTTTCAATATTTTTATGAGATTGCCTCATATCGCCACTTTCAACAAACATTCCACATGTTCACAAAACTTTTAATATTGTTCAAAATAATTTCTTTAACTCATTTTCCTAAAAAACTTTTAAACACCCACTAGGGCTCTTTCTTGTAGATTTATCAATATAATTTAAAAAAAAACTACACATGAACTTTGATACTGATTTTTTCAACCAATCTTTTCAACAAATAAAATAACATAAAAATGTGAAATGAATTCATGAGGAATTTTTTCCCAATACACCAACACCTAGATTTATATATTTTTTCTCAATGAATATACTAGTTCATCCCATAAACAGTCTTTTCCTTATAGGACTATAATAATAATATCTCATAGTATCTTTTAGATAACTAAACATAAATTTTTTTATTCGGTCTATGTTTATTAAATAGTATACATTGTAAGTATGGTTCAAAACCCCAAATCCTCATATAAGAAAAAATTAGTTTTTTCCATTCTATATCACATATATTTTATTTTTAAATTCTTTATAAGGAATAAAAATAAGCATGAATGCAACGATTTTCAACACATATCCCCAGAATGAAATACAAAGGTTACTTTGAGTCATCATCAATCGAACCACATATAGAAGGTTAGGATTACTCCACCTAGATAAAATATTCCATTGTGGTGTTATATGAGTGGTGAATTTTGAAAAAATTCCACAATATCTCAGATGATTAGAAAAACTATGGATTAAAAATTCACCACCCTGACCAAATTAGAGAATCTTAATACATTTTCTCAACTGATTTGATAATCCATTATAAATATCTTTGATATTTTCAAATTCTTCAAAGGTGGGTCTCATTTAAAACACATACCAACTGAATTCATCAATAAAGTTGAATAAGTAACTATATACACCACTTTCTTGAGTACTCATTATCCCACACACTCATTATGTATAATATCCAATTGTCCATTAGCCCTCTCACCTTTTATACTAAAATATTATTATGTATTTTTTATCAATAAACAAGATTAAAATGTATCAAATGAGTCCAAAAATCCATATATATAGAGTTTTTGTATTCATTTCTCATTTATATATCTAAGACACAAATTCCAAAGATAAGTGTTGTTAGAGTCAATATTGAACTTCTTATTCTGAATTCTATAGAAAAGATTATCCATATCCAAAATATATGAACCATTAAAAATATTCTCAATGGAATAAAATATTTCATTCATATATATAGAATAATTATTTTTCTATATAATAAATAAAAAACCCATCATGTCAAAACAAGATATATAAATCATACTTCTATTTATGGTAGGAACATAATAACAATTTTCTAATTCCTAAACTAATCCACTAGGTATAATTAGATTGTAAGTGTTGAAGTTCAATGTGAAAACTCTTGATCTATTTCCCACATAAATATCTACTTCACCTTTATTCAATTCTCTCATATTTCTAAGTCTGTATTTATCATAAAAAATGTGTGATGCACAACCGATATCTAATACCCATAATTGAAAATTAGATAGATTTATTTCTATAAAATTCACATCCATATTCTTAGAATGATACTCTCTGGGGATATTTATCAACCTTCAGTACCAGTATTGTATTATTTTACGTGTATGACCTATATGATACCTAAAAATAATAGTCATGAAACATCCTTAAATTTAACAGAAATACATATATATGAGTGAATATTATGTTTTATATCTTTTCACTATGTAAGTTTAATGAAAGTAATCTTATTACAATGATGACCCATTATATCACTAAATTTAGTGGTCTAAGATCCATATTTCACTTTTTTTGGGGTCGATTTATCATTTCCCCCATCACAAAGATATTTAGGTATAAAATCATACCAATAATATCAAATATTAATCATGGATATTTGAGTGGAAAACCCTTTTCCCAAATCCATTATATGAGAGTACTCAAATATATTCCATTAGTATCCTAATCCTATTAGGGTTTCCTAACCATGTTTAAACCAAAGATCACTATTAAACATGGACACCTAATCTTATTAGGTTCACCCTTACCCAAAATTCCTTACATAAGATAATCCATGAGATCACAGCTTTAGTATAACCTAATTGGTTTGTTTATTTAGGTCTTAACATGCATTTCTTTGGAAGGAATCTCAAACATATTATTTTAGGTGTTTTCTTAGTCTCATATTTTGAATATATGTAAAATGAATATTAATCCATATATATTTACTCAAATGTAGTATTTATTATCTCATGTTTTATTCCAATATGTATACTTTTTCAAATGATTTATATTTTTAATCCTTATTCAATCCACAAAATTAATAAGTTTATACCATATTAATGTGAAACTCTTTATACAAATCACAATTTGAGTTACCCACTCAAATATAATATCCAAAAATATTTAGATATATCTAAATTTATCCCATTCTTGAGGTACATGAAAAATTTTCATTAAATGGTTTAAAGTTATATTAAATCAATAATTCCTATGAGAGTAAGCTAAGAGTGATTGATAGCAGGACACCGATTTTCTAGAAAAGGAACAAGATTCAAGTTCAGTGAGAAGTTTGACCCAAAGTCCCTCTACCTGGATATAATTTACTCAAGAGAGACTTCAAATCCCTCATAAATATAACACTTAATATGTACAAAATATACCAAACCTCTAAATTTAAGCTTATAACTTTATAAAAAACTAAATTCAAGGTAGATAAAAACTAAATCTTATATTTTTGTACATAAAATGTAATGAATGGTTTGAAAATATTATGAAAATAAATTTATCACATAAATTTAAGCACACCAAATATTAAAAGTATGTTAAATTTCGTTATACATGGATATTTAGAGGAATAAATAAATAAATAAAATTTTTATTTATTTCCCAAACATGAGATATGAATATGAACATTTCATATTTTATTTAGCCCTTATATTTTATAAAAAAATTAAAAACTATAAAACCTTTTACATTATTTTTTTTCAAATTTTTTTATTTTTTTATATTTTATGATAGATGATATCTTTATCTATTATAATCTATAAATCACTTAGTGATTATGATAAGCACTATCATGGGTTTCTAATCATATTTTATGATATATGCTATATCACCTTTATAGAACAATACTCTTTTTTGCACAACACATAATATCATCCATATGCTATGATAACTCTTATAACAATTCAAGATATAGTTTAAGACCAAGGGATTTGATGAATAATATGTTATGATTCATTCAGTAATACCCTACAATTAAGAAAAACATAAAATATCATATTATGAAATCCTATATCATAAATACTAGTAGGGAAATCAATGACAAACAATTAAACACATCATATCATACCTTATGATATCACCTTAAGCATATTGAGACACACATTTTCTTTATAAAATCAATATAAAGACATTTTGAATCAATGATGAAGGTGGATTTGAAACCACTAGTGGGTTTAGTAGGAACATCTCATGTTTATAATAACAAAAGAAACCCAATAAAAAATTGAATCTATCTTCAAAAATTAAACATGAAAATGAAGAACAAAATATAAATAGGTGTACTTCATACCAATGTATATCAATGGTGTTTTTATATTGATCACTTAGTGACAGCTTAATGACTCCCACCTCCATAGGTAGTACACCAACCACTAGAATCATTTTACACTACATGATGACCCCTTGGAATCCAAAGGTGTTCTAGAACCTTATACTATAATAAAAATAGAGAATAAGGAAGGAATATTGCTTCAAATTTTCAAGATAAAATCACCCTACTTACTCAATAGGAAGATTTAATCCTTATATAACTTCCTTTATTAAATGAACAAAGTTGAGCATCATCTGCCAACACTTGGAAAAAAAATGTATTATCATATTGCATTCCCATTATAGTTTTATGATTTTTGTATGTTTTAATGATCACAATAATTTTCCCATTCTACAATTCATCATATATATGATTTATAACTGATGATTTAAATATTTAGTAGATGTGGTAGTAAACAAGAAAATGATATCATATATCACAAGCCTAATAATAAGTACGATTAGACATCATATTCCTACAATGATATAAAAATACAATATTTTGTGATATTCATCATATGAATACCACAAATTATATCCCATGTTTAATCATACAATAAGGTTCACTTGTTTTAGTAAATATCTAACACCAATTGTACAACCTCTAGATTCAGTACACGTGAGGGATCTTATATGCACATCATCAAGAGGGATACAGGGAACACATGATATATGTCAGATAGGTTTTATAGGAGTTCAATTTGATATTTTACAACTCCAATATGATCAAGAATCATAAAGGGTTCAATGGATCTCAGACTTAGCTTCCCCTTTTCCCAAACTTCACAGCTCTCTTCCATAGAGATATAATAATGAACAATTTATCTCCAACCCCAAACTCTAGGTAACATAAATGATTTTCAAAATATATCTTCTATAAACTATATGATACTTTTACATGTTGGTGAATATATTTGACCATATCTACTATTACTTCGACTACTTGGGGTCCCAATATCTTATTCTCTCCAACTTCATCCCTAGATATTGGAGTTACAAACTTCTTCTCATAGAGGGATTCATAATTATCCATCTAAATTTCTGTGTAGAAGTTAATATTTCATTAGATCTTGAATAGAGGAGGTTGTTTATCCCAGTCCCATTTAAATCTGATAGATATGGATCTAATCATTCCTTTTAGAGTTTTAATAATCCTTTCTTATTGATCATTTTTCTATGGATGATATTCCCTATTGAAATTCATACATATGTTCAATTCATGTTGAAGACTATTTTAGAACTTTTATGTAAAACATAGATCATGATTAAATACAATTGATATTGGGGTTCCATGTAATCTCACCACTTCTCATATATATATATATATATATATATATTTACAAGTTGATCGAGTGAGAATTCTTGTAAAATAGAGATGACGTGTGAAAACATTGTAAGACGATCCATAGTAACCCATATAAAATTATTTCCTTTGGATGTATTTATAATATCAATGAAAAAAAATCCATGGTCGTATTTTCCCGGTTCCATGTTGGTATGGAAATGGTTGCATCATCCCCTTATACTCTTGCAGTTATTGCATAACGTGCTTATATACCAAACACTTCTATGTGTATTCAGAAACATTCTTCTTCATATTGTCCCACCATGAATTATATTAGAGATATATATACATATTTGTGATCTCAGGGTGTATAGAGAATATTTATCTATAGGAATATTCTAGTAGACCTTTCTTTATCTATGGTTCTAATGGTCACAAAATAATGTACAAAATATTACAACCCCATCTTTATAAATGTTGAACTCCGAGTCTTTCCCCTTTATTTATTAATCCTTCCTCTGTATCTCGACACCTCACCTTTGATCTTCCTCAATCTTCTCCAAGATGGATGGGTAAGCATTCATTTATGAAAGGTAGGATGTTTTCATTCTATTTATGATTCCCATATCATTCCTTTTTGTATCTAATAAGTTCATATCCCTTTCAATCCTCATCATGGATAAGGTTTTACTATGTTATTGAAGTAGACAATTTGAAACTTCGTTCACCTTTCCAAGATGGTAATGGATTGAGTAATCACATCCCTTGATTAGTTATAACAATACTCATTATTAATTGTTGAGCTTATTCTGTGTGCATATATACTTTATACTTTTATGATCGATATATACATCACATGATTCTATATAGAGATAATTCCTCTAAATAGTAAGTGATATATTACTACAACTAAATACACATCACGTGTTGGTTAATGTTTCCCATGAACCTTTTGAGAGGTTTCTAAGTAATGATTAACAATTAATAAAATCAGTGAAAACATTTAAGAAACATAAAATCCAAGATCACTATGCCTTTGAAACAAAATCAAATAAAACTATAAATGAAGTAAATATAACTTATAACAGAGTACAATTATACCTTTTCCTCCATTTATTTTTTAATAAAGATCACTAAAGAACATCCAAATGGATATTCGCTACATGGTGTCTCCACAGATAGCACCAAAATACCCAAAAACATTGGGCATGATATTCCAAACCTCCATGATATATAAGTATCTTATTGGGATAAATTGGATGAAATACAAGAGATTTGAGAAGAATATAGTATTAGTTAGATTTTTTTTGGATTATTTCACATAGGCATTAGACATATGGAATGAACTCCTTTATATATTCTACATGGCCTCTCATCGATCCCATTCATTTACTGACACATTTCATAAACACATGAGTAAATTTTGTCGATTACATATCATATATCCATCTTCTATAAACTACCTCATTAGATTCATATTAATAAATAATATATCTATCATTTTCAATGAATTAGGGATATTCAAATGTTAACTCATTAATATTATAATTATTTATGTGATTTGTCACGAACCAACTCGAGTCGACCCTGAACTGGTCACCTGAGCCGGCCCGCGACATGGCCCGAGAGGCGTTCCCAATCCTCCCGGGCTGGCGACAAGCGCCAGGGCATCTATAGAGGCTGTGGGAACGATTTCTCCTAATAGAAATAAGTAAAGCAGTAGGAACAATACAGAGCAGCGTAGAATAAATAAACCAAATAAAGTGACTAAACATGATAAAAGAAAAAGAATAAAACTGACCAAACACGACGTCTAAACAAACTCCGTGAGACCTCGCGGGTCGCTCTCCGACTCAACGATCAAGCGTCGCCCTAGGCGAGCGCACTCAAGCTATAACCTGCACAAACACTAAAAACAGAAAAGAACTATAGGCATGAGAATTAAAACTCAGTAGGCTAGCCTGATATCTATTCCCAATGCACTACCTTTAAAATAAAAGAAACATCATTTCAGGTTTGAACTATAATTTACAAAAGTATGTTTTTTCTAAGCATTTTACTTAAAAACAAAGTACGAACCATTACCCTTTACCATTTCCAAATTCGGGTTTATTTCATTAGTGTCAATGACATTTTATGAAAAGGGAAAGTGATTTTTACATTTTTCAATTTTGTACAAAGGGGATTAAACACTTTCATTTGGAAACAATTTTTAGAAACCTAATCAAAAACAATTTACCATTTTACAAGGAAAACAATACACCAAAATGCACAAAGTAAAACACACAGCAAAGGAAATGTAGGTATACATGTGGGGATCATAATCATTACTGCAAGCTACAAAAGCTGAATAGACATGGGTGAACCTAGGAGATCGAGAATAAACCAGAAGACACCAATACATGAGAAATCATCCTTATTGACATGTCACGATGAAATCAAAACGCACAATACTCTCGACCATCAACTCTCGGGAAGGTCGAGGGAAAATCCCATAGTAATAAACCCAATATATCCACCTACTATGGGCCACTGGTCAGTACCATAACTTACCAGTGAAGCAATCGTTCTTAGAATATTCTCTCAATATGCCAGTTTCCCATGTCTCAAGTGTTTGAAAAAGGGGTGAGCCAACTAATGCCAACCGAGCATCCAATCATATACATATATATATATATAAGGCACAACAGGCATCACCTGAGCCACTCCGTGGAACAACCTCATGCCTTTAAAGTACTCACGTACCTGGGGCCTACTAAGCGCGGCCTCCCAAACAATCAATTGGGACCAAGACATGAGAGTCGTCCTAAGAGGGTTTTTATCAAAACATTTTCATCTCTTTCCATAAAGTGCCCAACGGGCATTTAATACATTTCACAGTCACTACTCAAAAAAAAGTACAACATCTTTATAAGACCAAACCCAGTTTAAAACAATTTAAAGAACCCACAAAACACTACTTCATAGGCTGCCAATATTTTCATAAACCAAAACAAACCATTTAATTTTTCCAAATAATCTTTAAGAGCCAACCGGGCAATTTCTCAAACGAACTAATGTATTTATTCACGCTTCAAAAGAAATCATTTCTCATTAAACCAGAACTCTATTTTATATTCCGTGAATTATGTTTAAAATCCAAATGGGCATTCTTTCATTATTGGGTGTCCGCTTGTCAAGAGGATGTTTCATGTGTCGTGTATAAAATAAACGGCTCCTTTTGACATTAAATAACCATTTAAAAATTTAACCTCTTATATTAAAAAATAATTATCGTATATTATCAAATATTTATTACAATTAATAAAATGTTGATTTTGAACAATTAGGGTGCGCAAACAGCATGAAATAATATAACTTAAATTTTAAAAGCAGTGCAAAGGGAACCTACCTCAAGATCAAAGCGCGATGACAAAACGAATTTGGAAGCAAGGCGCGATGGCACAATGTGTGTCCGAAGCCATGTGATAAAGTCCGACACTCTACATAGTCAGTACCAAGGACTCAGACACATACAAAAGCTCACTAGAGCACGCGAAACCAAGCGGTGAGAAGAAACACTCACCTCGGAACTGAAACGCGACAACAATGGAACCTTGGAAACAAGGTGCGGCGATGGAGCTCACTCGGAAACACCCTGCGCGGGTCCTAAAAGTCCTAAGCCAACAAATAGAAACCCACCATCAATTAAAACCCATGAACCAACAAGAGTACGATGATGAAGATAATAATAATAATAATAATAATAATAATAATAATAATAATAGTAATAAATAATGATAACAACAAAATAATAATAATAATAATAATAAAAATAATAATAATAACAAAATAATAATAATAATAATAATAATAATAATAATAATAATGATAGTATTAATAATGATAACAAAAGTAAAAATAAATAAAATTAAATAAAAGAAAACTTGCCGGGGGGTGATATGCGGGCTGGAGAAAGGGAGGAGAGGAGGATGGGGGTTCGGCTGCTGGTGCTGTGGACAGAGGAGGCGAGGTGGACAGGGTGCGGGCTGGCAGGGTGCTGCAGGGGTGCGGGGTGCGGATGGTGCGACGGGGAGAAGCCGGGTAGGAGGGCGCTGGACTGCTCGTCGCTGGAGAGGAGGGGGAAAATGGGGCGGTGAGGTGCTACTGGGGGTTTCGCCGCACCAGGAGGGAGGAAGGGTCGCCGTGGTGAGTGGACAGGGGGAGCGACGGGGCGCCGGGCTGCTGTTAAGGGGAGCAGGAGGCGAGCGCTGAGGGAGAGATCGGGGGTGCTACTGCGTGAAGAAGGAGGGTGGTCCTGAGCTGGCAGGGTGCGGCGCATGCAGGGGAGTCGGGTTCTATTGCTGTGTCGCGCCAAGCCGAGGGGGTGCTGCGGGGTCGAGGTGCTGTGGGTCGAGCAAAGAGCGGAGGAGGCGGAGCCGGGAGCAGCGAGCGCCAGAGAGGGGAAAAAACCAGGGGGTGGCGGCGCGCGGGAGAAGGAAGTATGGGGAAAGGAGGGTTTGCCGCAAACCCTACTAACAAGGGGGATATATATATATAATAATAAAATAAATAAATGAATAAATAAATAATGACAATAATGATAATAAAGAAAATAATAATAATAATCAAAAACATTAATAATAACATAAAAATGGTTAAAAGGACAATTCCAATAACAACAATTCTTTAATGACATTATTATTATTATTCATAAAAAAAATACCATTATTATCACAGAAATTTATTTACTTAATTTCATTTTTTTCTTATTTTTTTAACTCAATCGATTCATATTCTTTTAGCCGATACAAATACCGCAATCATGCGGTATCCGGGCTAACAGTATGGCTTCGGCTAGCCGTGCGGTGCACGCGCACTGGCCTAGAATAGTAATAATTATAATAATAATAATAATATTTATCATTTGGCCTTTAATAATAATTATAAAGTTATCAACAATAATGAAAACATTAAATAACAAAATAAATCACAAAGTTTACTCATTTTCATTTTCCGAAGGCAAGCGGACTGTTCCGTTGCATGGGCGAAGCCGTGCGGGGTTTCCAAAACGCGTTGCGCCCAAGTGCCAATGACGTCAACCCGAAACATACACTTTTTAACAAAAACTCGAAGACCTGGTCCGATACTAAACACGAACCGCATAAAAATAATTTAAAGCCAAAGAAATCATAAAATAAACTAACTGCACGAGTCGGGGTGTGACAATTCTCCCCCCCATAATGCTTTCCGCCCCCGGAAAGCCACCATACTATCCCGCCGATCGATCAACACCTAAGGATTCTACATTAACAAGATCCAACCTCTTAACCAATGGACATTTCATCAACCATCTACGAGACTCAACCTCTTCTCAAAACAGACCAACAGTAGAGGGGAGGCTTGAATGGACTCCCCACCATAAGGACTCCACTATCCCCCGATGACGACTTAAGAGAAAACCCAAAGAGACTTATGGTGGGTCTCCCCACCATAAAGAACTAACCCACTAGTGCCCAACCAGAAATCCAACTTGGACCTGCATTAGGCCTAACCCCAGATAGAAAGAGCACAATAAGAACATTTTGAACACTTACTCTCATCTGAAAGGGGATCGGAGTTGATCTGAAAAGATTGCGCAAACCAAAAACCCTTACCACATGGGTGGGGAGGGAGGGCCCAAGGACTGGATCACTGAAACTACGACGTACGACTATTCACGACCCATCACTTCGTGATAAACACAACCCAAATTCACAACTGATTCACATGGGTTATCCACACATGACCACCAATTGACACCTCGTATCCAAACAAAAAGACACAATTATTGACATTGTGTGAGGATTAAGTTCATCGCTCTCTTTCTGACGAGAGAAAACTACAACGACAGAGGAACCAGAGCAACAACACCAAAACTATCTCACCACGACGATAGAGGCACGACTCTAACCAGACTCTTTAAAATTCCCCGGGGGTTCCTGACTACGCGCTGGCTTCACTCCGAGACCTTTTGGCTGGAGCTCTGATGGATGAAGCATCTTCTGCCTCGTAGTCAGGTTCTGATAATCCCAACAAGAGACATACATCTTATGATTTGACAAAAGAGAGGACAAGATTTTAAAATTTAAAAACACACCAGCATTGAAATCCGAAGTTCGTCAAAAGACCCATGACATTACTATACATTTCAAACCCAAAACACCATCAGTACAAATAAAACGATAAAAGATCCCTTAAACAGAAAGGAGACTTACACCAGAAACTCTGAACAAAGACCCAACAACACATTACTTCTGAGAACTTCCTCTGCGACGCTTCCTTGCAACACCCCGACAAAATCGTCGCAAGTGACCCAGACGTCCACATGCCTGGAAGGGATTCGGAGTGCTTGGGCACAATGACTTCTTGTGACCCCGCTTGCCACACTGATAACACACAATAATCTCTCGCTCCGAAGAGGTTGATGAAAGATCTTGAGTCCTCTTGATTCCACGACCTTCTCCATCCACTTTCATTTGCTTACTCATTTCCTTTCCAGAATCTTCACCACTGCTCATAGGGATCAAAGGACACATCGACAAAAGAAGTTTGGTTGGAATCTGACACCTTCGACTACAGATCAGGGCGGAGACCCACCTCAAAGCGTCGAGCCTTCATGGGGTCATTTTTGGCATACTCTGAATCATAAGGTACTATCTCCACAAAGCGCTGGAAATATTCTAACACGGATCCGTCGCCCTGCTGCAGACAACACATTTCCATCCCCTTTCTCACCCTTTCTTCCTCAGAGAGATACTGACGAATGGACAAAGACTTGAAGAACTCCCAAGTAATCTCTTGAAGAGGCTTGTTCCGATACACTAACTTCCACCACATCCACGGTGAACCTTCAAGCATAAAGGTCGCAAACTTGACCTTCAACGAATCGGGCAACTCAATGAGGGTAAAGTCCCTTTCAATATTCCGCATCCACTCCTCTTCCACAGAAGTTTCTGCTTGACCATAGAAGAGAGGTGGATCCAACTTCCGAAACTCAAGCATAAAATCCTTAGGTTGATCAACCGCACTACGATAACCCATCGAAGATTCAAAAGGATAACCGCTGGACAAGGAAAGGTCAAAAACCCAATCAAGGCCAACTCAATGAGTGAATAAAAACCTCAAAATCAATCACTGCATAGGTGACAAGCTCAAAATCCGAGAAAACAAGTTATCATAACATCAAAATTTTTCTCTTTGAAAACATCTTTAATTTAGAACAAGCTTAGTGGGTTAAACCTTCGCCATTGGTATTCTTTAGAGCCTCACTCACATGCATGTATCCGTGCCACCCAGGGCATCCATCCACCGTACCATAGATCCATCCACATTTCCAACATACCAAAATGCATGTGAGTACTCATCGGAACACCAAGGCCAAAACAAAGCAACTTCATTTTCCAAAAACAACTTATTCATACCACTTATTTTAAAACAATCTACAAATCAAACATGTTATTTCAAACAACCATTTTTTTTTCAAAACCAACTTTTTTTTTGATTCAAACCACTTTCAAAAATCAAGGGAAACCCAAAACAAATCAAACAGGGGACTAGTGTCAGTGGGTGACTTGACCATATGGTTGGCGGCCATATACCAAACACGTCACTGACACATGGAGCCTTCTTAGACCATGCCCCTAGCTTTGCATGGCTTTCCAGGCCGTGCGGGTTAGGAGGACTAAGGGCCCAACTCCCTTTGTCGTATCCCAATCACAAAACATTTCCATAAAAACCCAAACAAACAAATTAAACTGGACTTCCCCTGGAAACCTGAGGATCGGTACGGGCAAGAGTTCGCGACGCTCATCCCGCACCCACCCCTCAAGTCCCGACAATCCTACCCCATCTACCTTGACATCCCAAATAACAAAGGGCGCTCTGAAAGGTGAGGTCTACTAAGTGCAAACCTCCCTTTGATACCATTTTGTCACGAACCAACTCGAGTCGACCCTAAACTGGTCACCCGAGCCGGCCCGCGACATGGCCCGAGAGGCGTTCCCAATCCTCCCGGGATGGCGACAAGCGCCAGGGCATCAATAGAGGCTGTGGGAACGATTTCTCCCAATAGAAATAAGTAAATTAGTAGGAACAATACAGAGCAGTGCAGAATAAATAAACCAAATAATGTGACTAAACATGATAAAAGAAAAAGAATAAAACTGACCAAACACGACGTCCGAACAAACTCCGTGCGACCTCGTGGGTCGCTCTCCAACTCAACGATCAAGCGTCGCCCTAGGCGAGCGCACTCAAGCTATAGCCTGCACAAACACTAAAAACAGAAAAGAACTATAGGCGTCAGTATTAAAACTCAGTAGGCTAGCCCATTATCTATTCCCAATGCACTACCTTTAAAATAAAAGAAACATCATTTCAAGTTTGAACTACAATTTACAAAAGTATGTTTTTTCTAAGCATTTTACTTAAAAACAAAGTACGAACCATTGCACTTTACCATTTCCAAATTCGGGTTTATTTCATTAGTGTCAATGACATTTTAGGAAAAGGGAAAGTGATGTTTACATTTTTCAATTTTGTACAAAGGGGATTAAACACTTTCATTTGGAAACAATTTTTAGAAACCTAATCAAAAACAATTTACCATTTTCCAAGGAAAACAATACACCAGAATGCACAAAGTAAAACACACAGCAAGGGCAATGTAGGTATACATGTGGGCATCATAATCATTACTGCAAGATACAAAAGCTGAATAGACATGGGTGAACCTAGGAGATCGAGAATAAACTAGAAGACACCAATACATGAGAAATCATCCTTATTGACATGTCACGATGAAATCAAAATTCACAATACGCTCGACCATCCACTCTCGGGCAGGTTGAAGGAAAATCCCATAGTAATAAACCCAATATATCCACCAACTATGGGCCACTGGTCAGTACCATAACCTACCAGTGCAGCAATCGTTCTTAGAATATTCTCTCAATATGCCAGTTTTCCATGTCTCAAGTGTTTGAAAAAGGGGTGAGCCAACTGATTCCAACCGAGCATCCAATCATATACATATATATATATAAGGCACAACAGGCATCACCCGAGCCACTCCGTGGAACAACCTCATGCCTTTAAACTACTCACGTACCTGGGGGCTACTAAGCGCGGCCTCCCAAACCATTAATTGGGACCAAGGCATGAGAGTCATCCTAATAGGGTTTTTATCAAAACATTTTCATCTCTTTCCATAAAGTGCCCAACGGGCATTTAATACATTTCACAGTCACTACTCAAAAAAAAAGTACAACATCTTTATAAGACCAAACCCAGTTTAAAACAATTTAAAGAACCCACAAAACACTACTTCACAGGCTGCCAATATTTTCATAAACTAAACCAAACCATTTTCTTTTTCCAAATAATCTTTAAGAGCCAACCGGGCAATTTCTCAAACGAACCAAAGTATTTTTTCACGCTTCAAAAGAAATCATTTCTCATTAAACCAGAACTCTATTTTATATTCCGTGAATTATGTTTAAAAGCCAAATGGGAATTCTTTCATTATTGGGTGTCCGCTCATCAAGAGGATGTTTCATGTGTCGTGTATAAAATAAACAGCTCCTTTTGACATTAAAAAACCATTTAAAAATTTACCCTCTTATATTAAAAATTAATTATCGTATATTATCTCATATTTATTACAATTAATAAAATGTTGATTTTGAACAATTAGGGTGCACAAACAGCATGAAATAATATAACTTAAATTTTAAAAGTAGTGCAAAGGGAACCTACCTCAAGATCAAAGCGCGACGGCAAAACGACTTTGGAAGCAAGGCGCGATGGTACAACATGTGTCCGAAGCCACGTGATAAAGTCCGAAACACTACATAGTCAGTACCAAGGACTCAGACACATACAAAAACTCACTAGAGCACGCAAAACCAAGCGGTGAGAGGAAACACTCACCTCAGAACTGAAACGCGACAACAATGGAACCTCGGAAACAAGGTGCGACGATGGCGCTCACTCGGAAACGCCCTGCGTGGGTCTTAAAAGTCCTAAGACAACAAATAAAAACCCACCATCAATTAAAACCCATGAACCAACAAGAGTATGATGATGAAGATGATGATAATAATAATAATAATAATAATAATAATAATAGTAATAAAAATAGTAATAAATAATGATGACAACAAAATAATAATAATAATAATAATAATAATAATAATAATAATAAAAATAATAATAATAACAAAATAATAATAATAATAATAATAATAATAATGATGATAGTATTAATAATGATAAAAAAAGTAAAAATAAATAAAATTAAATATTAGAAAACTTGCCGGGGGGTGATATGCGGGCTGGATCAAGGGTGGAGAGGAGGATGGGGGTTCGGCTGCTGGTGCTTCGGACAGCGGAGGCGAGGCGGACAGGGTGCGGGCTGGCTGGGCACTGCAGGGGTGCGGGGTGCAGATGGTGCGACGGGGAGAAGCCGGGTAGGAGGGCGCTGGACTGCTCGTCGCTGGAGAGGAGGGGAAAAAACGGGGCGGTGAGGTGCTGCTGGGGGTTTCGCCGCACCAGGAGGGAGGAAGGGTCACCGCGACGAGTGGACAGGGGGAGCGACGGGGCGCCTGGCTGCTGTTAAGGGGAGAAGGAGGCGAGCGCTGAGGGAGAACTCGGGGGTGCTGCTGCGTGAAGAAGGAGGGAGGTCCTGAGCTGGCAGGGTGCGGCGCATGCAGGGGAGTCGGGTGCTGTTTCTGTGTCGCGCCGAGCCGAGGGGGTGCTGCGGGGTCGAGGTGCTGCGGGTCGAACAAAGAGCGGAGGAGGCGGAGCCAGGAGCAGCGAGCACCGGAGAGGGGAAAAAAACCAGGGGGTGGCGGCGTGCGGGAGAAGGAAGTATGGGGAAAGGAGGGGATTCCGCAAACCCTACTAACAAGGGGGATATATATATATATGAATAAAATAAATAAATGAATAAATAAATAATGACAATAATGATAATAAGGAAAATAATAATAATAATCAAAAACTTTAATAATAACATAAAAATGGTTAAAAGGACAATTCCAATAACAACAATTCTTTAATGACATTGTTATTATTATTCATAAAAAAATAACATTATTATCACAGTAATTTATTTACTTAATTTAATTTCCCCCCCTTGTTAGTAGGTTTGATATGGTATATCATGGAGGGATATTCAAATGTTAACTCATTAATATTATAATTCTTTATGTGATTTGTGGTAGTTCCAAATGAATCATTCCACATGGTTCATGGAATTATGATTGATTAATGTTATAAAATATGAAAATCCCAAGTATCCAATATAGGATATGCTTATATCATAAAATATGATATACAAAAGGCTTAAAGATAATCTTTTTTTTCATATGTATATCACACTCCATGATATACCATATCCAACCTTATGAAATCACATGAATTTAGGCCATATCCCCTTTGATCACCCACTTAAACTAAAGCATCAAATACTTTATTTCCATTTCAATTTCTGTTATATCATATACAATTACTTGTGAAACCATATCCAAAACTACTTTTGGATTTCTTCTAAAAGATATTTAGAAATCTATTATCAATTTAACTATGAATTACATCATATGAAATACCTTGTGAATCGATATCCAAAAATATTTTTAGATACATTATAATTTTTTAAATTACATCTATTAGCTTTGTAAATTCAATCCCCATTCAGTCAAATACAAACTGTGACCCCATGATACTTTATAGTAGTGAAAAAATATGAATCATCAGATCTATAAATGTAAGAAAATATATGCCTCTAGTAAATAATTAATACTACTCAAGCTATAAAGGGACTTGAAATGATCTCTATCAAACACATCTATCTATAAACTTATGTCCAACAACAGCATCATATGAAAGAGTGGATTTTCATAGGTTCCCTTTATCTAATAAATTAAGAGAGGATGGGGAATAAAATGTGTTAATACCATAAAACCTAATTAAAATTTCATGATTATCTGATTATAGACTAACCGAGCTGATGAATACATCACTCGTCATTCATTTAGTAGACGATAGAATTACATTTAACTTATACAATAAGATAAGAACATAATATTTACCTTCAAAGTAAGCGTATAAATTTCCTTATTCTATATTAATTAAAGGCCTAAATTTAATACTCATCATATAGGAGGAAAAATACCATTGTGGTTGATCTCTAGCCAATTAAACGAGCAACAAAATACCAAACCTCCTCCTGATTAGATATGACTCAAGGAAAACATGGGCAATATATCAAATAATGAAGGTTCTCATGCTAGGTATCTCTCAAACCTCAGGTAGTTGAGAATCAAAATATGAACCATGAACACCGATTACATGAAAGCCACGATGTATGATACACCATGCGACATACTTCATGGGTAATCCAACATACAAAACATATTTTGTACCTCATGAGTATATTCTATGTCCTGATAAAATGATCATACTCACACTAACCTTAACATTTAGTCACATCCTATAATACTCTATAATGAATATATGTTAGGGATAACTCAAAGGAACACTTTGAGTGATCAATTATAATTACAATTCAGGAAACTTATATCAATATATAGATATATATATATAGAAAACATAAAATAATGATAAAGTAGAGACTACCTTTTATATTACATAATATATTTTATATTTTTAAAATATTTAAAAATATTTAACAAAACCATGAATAAGAACCTATCTAACATATCATATTAGATATATTTATTGATCAACCTTATGTTTACTAAAATTTTAGAGGTTTTGTTAAACTCATTACACCTATATGTAATTCCTATCATATAACCACGTGATCATATGATAAAAATATCTCACTAAAATATTTTAGTGAGGAACATCTATAAAGAAATAAATTTTGAATAATGGTGAGATTTTGGAATCATATTCTTAATGTTTAACTGCATAAAAATAATCCAATTTCTTAACTCCACAACATAAAATTTTATGATGCTAATAAAGACTAGTGTCTACTTAGAAATATCTATAATTTCATCATCATCATTATTGAAACCAAAGCCTTCAAACTTTTTCCTTGAAACATTTTGGTAACTAATGTAACAATTTAAACTATATTTTTACTTACACATATTAAACTACTTTAGGATAAAGTGACATTCAACTTTTTTTGGAAACTAAATACAACTCTTTACATTTTTTTATACTGCCATAACCTAAACTATTTTTGGATGTTAAGTGAAATAATATTTGAAATTTAACTGGAATAATATGTTATTAATTAATTTTTAAATTCTATAAGTTCAAACAGACTCCCACAAACCTTTTAGACACTATATTATTTTCATAATATCATTTTAAGATACAAAAAATCCTTTAATGTTAAGAAATAATTATTATTTTCTGTAGTGATAATACCAAACAAGTAAACTATTATTACCATATCATATATAGTATTTTATGTGTTTGAAATATTTATTGAAAAGAAGACCATAAAATATTCCACTATTGGTGGTCCAACCATATTACGTCTTATTCTTCGATAAAATTGCTTCTATTTTTATTTCCTTTTCAAACATGTTATATAATTTGAATCATTCACAACAATGAGTATCCAAAAATCTATTTCATTTATTGACAACAAAAAATTATTAACAAACCATGATTAATCCTTAAATTTGAACCCAATATTTATAATTCATTGAATTACCCAATCATATTGTTTATATGATTAGAGATCGATATTCCTTTTTTCCATATTTCACCAAAACAGATCCTTTGACACCTCATATATCTCATGAATTATTTTTTCATGATAGATCCTTTTTTAGGTTATCTATGATCTTTAAGAATCCATGTTCTCATGTAACTTTTGTAACTTGGGTTCCATGGTCACAAAAATGTGAGTTTATACATTTGGTAAATCCTTCATATGATTTTAAAATACATATATTACTATTTGTTGAATGACTTCACCAATTGTTTTCTCACGAAGAGGATTCTATAACACATAGAATTTTCAATCTTACTTATAAGATATTCTTAAGTTCTAGTATCAGTAAAGGAAAATAATTCCATTATGTTTTTCATTGTCTATTATAGATATCAAAGTTAAGATAAAATATGAAAATGATTCAATTATCTGTAACATAATATTTTATTATATGAGTATAATTTTTTACTAAAATTTAATAATAACTTTTATTAAATGTTATCATACTAAAATTATGACCACTTTTAAATTTATCCTTCCCATTACTTTTCCAAGATTCATATTCATCATGACTTACATTATTTTGAGAATGTATATTACATAAATATAACTGGTAGACAACTATTATCAAATGTATTATATTAGGCCTTTGGATAGTTGAGTGGATAAATATTTACCCAAATTCATCAAGTAGATTAACTCAACTCGATTCCTATAGTATCCTAATGGTCAGTGTTTCCCATAAAAATGTAACCCAAATAAAACTCTAAGAACAAGGAATGTAATGGTTAAGATCACATCATTACTTTATTTACTTACAAAAATATAATCCATAGGCACCCAACTTTGGCATGGCCTACTAAGTTGGATGGTCAAGGTCTTGAAAAGCGCCCCTCTGAAAAGAACCTGAAACTTAATATTTTTAAGGGGATTTAACTTAACCATATTATATAATTTTTTTTACCTATATTTATACATGACCCTAATGATTTAGTTTTGAATGCTATTCGATCAACCAAATTAATATGTTCAAACCATATTAATGTGTAATTATTTACATAACTCACAGTTTGTGTTCATAAACTGAATAGAATCTGAACACATTTACCCAATCCAAATGCATCCTTTGAATAAGGTACATGAAATTTTAATGTAAATATTTAATTACATATAATTTTTAATCCCCATATGTGTAATACTAGATCCAAAAATAGTTAACACGCACATTTATAGAACAAGTAATAAGCCTTTATACTAGTGGGAAGTCTGACCCAAAGTTCCTCTACCCATAGAAACTTTACCCAAGATATATTCTAATTCCATCAAAACTATAATAACTAATAAGTATAAACTATATTAAATAAAAAAAATCTAATAACTTCAATTATAAACCAAAGTGAAAGTTAATGAAAAGTAAATTCATTATCATACATTACATTTAAATTCTTATATGCATATATGGAAATTTATAGGATGAGTTTAAAATTTAAACTAATGTATATGTTATAATTCATAATATAACAATAACATCTATAAATTAAGTTTAAAATAATAAAGGAATTCCTAATTCAAGAATTTAGAAATGAGACAAACATTTATGAAAAATTCACAAATAAATAATTAAAAACACCTTATTATTCATTATGGACCTTCCATAAATAGATTAATATAAACAATTTAATTTTATTTAAACCATTTTCCAAATAATATATTAAAACCTTTTGATATGGCTTAAATAATTTATTTAAATAAGTCCCTTTTTAATTTTAAAAATTCAAATTAGAAATTATAAAAAATTCATAAATTAAAATATAAATACTTATATATATATATGTATATATTTTATAAAAAAATTATAAATTACACTTACAATTTTCATATAAATATTATATATATAAATTCTAAGTCATTATATATAATATTGAAATGGTATTTCTATATTAAAATTAAATATTTTTTTTATATTTTTTAATAATTTTTTTTAAAAAATTAATTAATTACTTATATAATAATATATAACTAATTAATTTATAAATACCGTTATAAACAAAATAAATATTTGGAAATACCTTTTACTATGATTTTTAAACATTTTATAAACCATATAAACCAATTCACTGTTGAATTTTAAGAAAGACCATTTTTCTCTTCAAATCATATTCAATGATAACAAGGGAATCATAAAATATGCTTGATGGGGTAGAAACAATTAAATATTTTAAGCACCATCGGTCATATTTTTTGACTAATAACCTCATCATCGCTTACAATAAGAAACTTATAGAAGGATTCTCAAATTTTAAATAAAAAAATATCCTTAGATATGGAGTGTTCTAATAAAATAACCCTAAAATATAAATGATATTTTACAATCCACATGAATATGACTATGATGATACACTGCTCTGTTTTGTACCTGTGACATAATTCTATCATAGAATATGATATCCCTATGAAATACACTATGGATTATAGAAAATAATGGGTATTTATTAATTTTCTATATATGATATATCCTATCGTAAGCCATGACTCAATCAGAAAGAAACAAAATCTCAATCATATTTTAGGAAAGATAATACGACAAGTATTATAATTTATAAAACCTCTATGTTTAGCATTATTTCACAACTAAAAATGCATGGTAGGAAATTTATGCCACCAAATGGATTATTAGGAATAATTAATGATTAATCAAATAAGTGGAAAAATTTTATAACCATAAAACATAATATAACCATTCCTTTTTTTTTAATATCCCATTATTCTAAAAGGAAATACTATGTTCAATAGCATACAAGATACCCAACACTAAGCTTAAACAAACAAAAAAAATTATTATTTAAATATGATAGTTATAAATAGTTGTTAAATTGATAGAAGTGATTAGGATAAAATGATTTATAAAATAATTATAGAGTTCAAACATAGAATAAATTTATTTAAAAATTATTATAAAATAATCTATTAATTTTTAGCAACCTCATTTTACTCTAAAAAAATATTTATTCAAAAATTTGATTTATTACTTTTAATGAGTGAATATTATAATTTTTTTAGAATTTTTAGAAAATATATTTCAAAAAATGAAATTATTTTTTGAATTCATCATTTAAAAATTTTCTTCAGATTATTTTATGATAATTTTATAAAAAGACTAATATTTCAATGAATAGTGAAAAATAATAATTTTTATTGAAAAATATATTTTTATTTTAACGTATTTAGAAATTAAAAATATATATTGGATTAATATTAAAATTTTATCAGTTAATTTTTATTCAAAATAATTCAATTATGGTTTTTGAAATGAATTTTATACTTGAATTTAGCATAAAAACATTTTAGGTTTTAAAAGGTACATTTTTCTAAAAAACATTTTTTATCGCATTTTATGGATTAATTTTAAAATAAAATTATACCTCTTATGTATTTTGAAATTTTAGAAATGGATTCCATATTTGGAATCAGGAGGTATAAATTTTTTTAATAGGCCCCTTTTATTTTTTGGTCAATATGAATAGTAACCTTAGTAATTTTTTGTTACCATAGTAAAGGGTAAGTCAGGTAATTGGAGTAAGAAATAAAATGATAAGGATTATAAAATGGACCCAAAAATTTCCATAATTTTATTTTATGAGTATATTTGATTCATATTCATCCAATATTTAGTTATTTTGAATTTAGTATATTTGTATGAGATTATGACCTTTATAATATTTTTTTTCAAGGAAAATCAAACATGTCACACTTATTTTTAATAACTATAATATTTTTAACAGGGGGTTATCTAGATGATATTTTCATATTTAAATATTATTTTTAAATCTCAAATATTTATCTTAATAATGGTAATTTAATTTTAATTTTTAGAGATGAAAAATAATTAATATAAATTATTGAACAAAGTCGATGCAATATTTTTTTAATTAATGTAAAATCAAATAAATGATATTAAATTTATTAAAATTAATATATTTTGTGATAAAAAATTTTATCCATGAATTTTATATATTAACATGACATTTTAGGGGTATAATATAATTTTTGGTTTAAATTCTAGGTGTTATATTTATATTATTAAAGTCAAAGTAATGAATAGTTCTAAAAATTTACATTAGTAATATTTTATAGTAAATAATATAAACTTTATAAAAATATTAAATTCTTCCAATTTATTTAGATATTGTTGATAATATCAACCATTTTTCATTTATGGGACTTTTTTCCATTTATATAAACCATATTGACCCTCTAAGAGTAAAAATCCTCATTGATGATGGTAAGTTTAAAAAGGGTTAATGAGGGGTTAGAACCAAATTATAAGGGTAAAAATGTGACCTAAAATTGTAAAAAACTATTGGATGAGATTATGTTGAACCATACTCATAATATTTTGGAATTAAATATCTTTAGATACATTTTTAATTAAAAATTATTTTATATTAATTTAATATTTTTAGAAATTCCAAGATTGCCCCCTCTCATATAAAAGGGAACCTCTTATTATCATTAATTAACAATTAAAAACCCATTTTATTGAAAAATACATATCCAATTAAATTAATATAATAAATCACCTCATAATTGTTTCCGTTTTTTCAATAAGAACACCAACTTTAGTGGTCTTAAGGTGACAAGCAAAGGTGGTTATCCAAAGAAGAAGTATTGTGGTTAATCGAGCATTTCTGTTTTATTTTTTCTCCCACATCATTAAAATATTATTCAAACATGAAAAAATAATAAAACAAGTATCTTATATATAATGAGATATTATTATAATGGAATAACCTAGATCCATCTTCTCTTCCATCAAATAGGAAATGAAGCCATTGTTTGTATGTTTGGTGAACTACCTCTTTGTAAACTGATGTAATTCCTTTTCCATAATAATCTCTCAAGACTAGTTATAGTGATGTAATTAATGTTTATATATTATATTCATGAAATATTTATCATTATAAAGTAAAACAATATGTCATTTAACTTCTTACCATTCTATGAATTTAAAAATGACAACGTTGTTCGTGTGTACGTGTGGACGACCACCTCGACGAAGTGACACAATTTTTTTTCATCACCAAATAAAAAGGATGATATATATAAGTATATTAAAAGAATTAATTTGATATATATTATATTATTATCATTATTTAAAGATAATATAATACTTATCTTCTTTCCATAATGATCATTTAAAATTTGAAACATTACTCAAGTGTACGTACAACCTACCGTCTCTATGATTGTAACGTAGTTCATTTTTCAAAAACCTATTTAATTTTTTGATTTAAAGATATAATTATTGTATTAAAATGATAACTATTTCATGATTATTATTCTTAAGGTGATGTAATAATGAATTACTTGACCATTGTCAATCTACTGAAGTCATTTTGGACTTATGTACCAAATGTTACTAAAACATTTGATATGAACATAAATAATTATATAATTGTTATAACATGGTAATAATTGAGATAAAATGAATAATTAACTAGAAAAAATATATTAATAAATTAAATAATTACCCTAATTTAATATCTAATAATATAAATAACTTAAATGACAAGTTAGACTAAAGGTAAGGTATTTTCATCTCACTTTGATTTATATGGGACACATGCCTTATATACAACTTGTTTATTTTGCGTTGTTTATATACTAAAAAAGAATTTATTTTATTATTATTATCTAGAAAATTATAGTATTTTCATGTCCATAAAGGTTTATTTCTTTCAGTATGACCATGAATAAAAAGAAACACAATTTATTTGGGTTTATCTTACAATCTCATCATTATTCAGAATTGTTTATTTTTAAGTACTAGATGAGGAATATTTATATACCATGTCCATATTTTTTAAAAATGTATTCAATTCCTTTTAATAGTCTAAAATTAATTTTAAATTACTTTTTTATCCTTTTTTGAATTATTACAAAATATTTTAAAAGGAATATTCCTATCGTTTTCTGAATGAGGTATTTTTTTATTTTCTTACAAAAGTGTGAAAGGAATATTTTTTTAACTTTTACAACATGAGATTATTTTACCACTATCATTAATAATATTTTATTTTAATCTTTATCTAAATGTTTACTAGTTTATTTTTAATGAAAATATTTTTATTTACAAATTTACAGCTAAACAAATTGACTTTAAAATAGAAAGGTAATTTAATTTAAGAATATTTCCAAGTGAACTTAAAAATAATTTTCTATATAAGATGAAATTATTTTATATTAATTTTTATTTAATGGGAAAATGATCCAAGTATTCCGTATTTATTATTTTTTTATGTGGTTTGTGTTTATGATGACGAGATAAATTTTTTATGAAACTATTTTCTTTTCTATGAGTTATGTTATGATGAAATGTTTATGAAACCCATTTATTTTCATGGGTTCTGATATGGTGAATGATTTATGATATTATGGTAAAAATATGGATTATTTTAATTATGTTGTGGGTGGTACCTATATCTCCCACAAATTAATTGGGTAAAGATTGATATTTCATGAGAAAACTGGCATTGGAATGAGGTGTGAACACAATTTAGTAAGGGACATTGTCAACTATGATAGTCCTATGAGTGAAACTAGACTACTAAGATGGTTTGGGGAGTTAACTGATTCCACAATAATAGTCTTGGTAAAGAGCACTCAATATTAATCAATCAATTTTATATGCTTATGTGCATTCCACAATTCCACAATTATATAAATTATATTCTCTTATGGCTAATTATACTTTATGATTTATATCTCATGAACTACCACTATTAGTTCCATGTCTTAAGATTTTGATCAATGATATGCATGTTATAGTTTTCAATTATTAAGTTCATGTTTTTATCCCCTTATTATTATGTTATGAATATCAAATCATTGATATCTCCCTTATCTACCCTTACTGGGCATCTGAGCTCACCTTTTCTTATGTTTCATTTTCCAAATTTATGAATAAAATTGATTAATGTTTTATGGTTAGAAAGGTGTTATATGTGAGTAATGTTATGAGATATGTATAAGAATTAACCTGGAATATGAATATATGGGTATAGTGGGAGATGATGTTGATCTTTATGAACCAGTTGTTTACGATCCCAAGATGTTAATAGATTTTCATAATTATCTAATAATATACCCCTAAAAGGTCCTTGGGAATGTATGTGAAAAAATATTTCATTTTTATGTTGTAATTTTTGTATGGGAATAATTGGGTCATATTATCAGTATCAAATCCAAAAATGTAAAGTTTATGTTTTTAACATCGGATTCTGAAGTGCTAAACTTAGGTTGTTACAAATGGTATCAAAGAAGGTCTTACAAAACTTTAGAGACAAATATGTTTTCTTGATAAGTTGTCTTAAGATTTATGAATACTAACACAGGTATATAAGTTTGAGTTTGACCATAAGTTTAGAGTCTTGGACACCACTTTTGAGGTTTTAATTGATGGATTTTTAAAGAGGTTAATGATATTTTGGGACAGGTATATGCAAGAATTAGGTTTAACAAGAATTATTACTTAAGGAAGAATACATTTAAATTTATTGGAAATAAGTTTTAAATTTATTTATAATCTTTAGAATTTATATGATCTTTGATTTTGAGGTACGTATGGGTTATTACATTATTGGGATGAAAAATGAAAGGTATGAGATAGACTTTGAGGTTAAATTTTTTATTTAATGTTTAATATATTAAGGTTATTTTGGAGGATGTTTATCATATTTCTGGGAATATAAGGATAATATTAATATATTATTAGAAAAAAAATACAAACCACAGATCAGGTGACAACCCATCACATTTGGCAAGGGCATGGGGCTTAAACTCACAACTGAAGGGCAACAATGGTACATCACCTACCACTAGCCTACATGATTTCGTGGTTAGTATGATTTTTTTCATTATTTAAACTATCAAATATATAAATGTTATATACATTATAGGAATATATGTTTTATCATATAGGTAACCATGATATTGGTGATTGATTTGGTGTTACTTGATTAATGTTTTTTCGGAATATGTTTACAATTTTGGGAACCCTATATGATTATAGTAAATATAATATTATGTAATATTATTTTAGGAATAAAGGTTGAATTTTATTTTATATAAATATATGATTTTATTGTGTATTTATGGTGATTTAGGTTATTTAGGGAAATAATTAGCCTATATCAGAGATTATATGTTTAGGGTGAGAACATTTTGGGAGATAAATAATTAATTTATCTTGGAATATAATGTGATCAAATAATTATGATTTTTTGGTTTCAATTTTAGTCTAGAATATTTTTTTGAAAATTAGGGATAGTTATTTATTGAATGACCGAAGTTAAACTTTGGGTATAACTGTTGAATTTTGTATATTAAATTAGTTTTACTTATATGAAGGTTTACCCTTTTGGGAATTATATTATCATGTGATAACCATTTTGGTTTTAGTTAATGTCTAAATATATGAGGAACAAATTTTTATTCTTATATATATTACAAGATTTGTTAGATGTTGATTTTAGTGCTTTAGGCTTGAAAACTTCATATTAAATACCCCTCATTTTGAGAAAAAGATGAGATTGTGGTGGAAATTAACTAAAAGATGAATCTATACTTGTCAAGTAAGTATATTTCCCCATTTTATTAGACCATGTATTAGAGTAATTACCTAACTCTAGTAAAAGGATCATGAAATAAAAATGTTATATTTTTATTTATCTTTACCAAGAAATCAAAGGCCTTTTAGCCCATCAAAAATTTACGGTATTGTGATGATTAAATTAATAATGACCATGTTCTCTATCACCCACTCTCAGTATGTGGGAAATTGTTTTATCTTATATATCCATGTTTTAACATGACACCAATGTATTCCTACATGTAAATCTAGTATGTGTTACTCAATATAACCTTTATACTTCCCTTTCTATCTTTTTAAGTGGATGTTTTATTGACTCTTTTTATGATGTGAGATTTAAATAAAGGTATTTTGAAAATTCAAACCCTGGTTACTGATACCAAGATAAAACTGTGAGGAATAAATTTATTAAAGGGTTAGAATGTAATATCCATATATTTTGAAAGTAAAGACTTTGTTTTATAGCTTACAAGATGTACAACACTGAGTATAAACGAACAATGAAATATTATTATTTAAATGTGACAGTTATAACCTAGATATTAATTTAGAAGGTATTAATATGATATAATAATTTATTAAATAAATATAAAGGTCTAAATAAATATAATTTTATTGAAAAAGTCTTATAAAATAATCACACAATTTCTAGTAAAGTGGTTTTATTCTTAAATAAATATGTTTTCTTTAAAAATAAGTTTTCATAATTTTTATGAGTGAATATTATACTTATTTTTTAGAAGTTTTATAAAATATATTTTTAAAAAATAATTTTATATCTCAATTAATCATGTCAAAATTATCTTAAGATGAGTTTTTGATATTTTTTTGAAAAGATTTATTTTTCAATGAGTAGTGAAAAATAACAAATTTTATTGAAACTGAATTTTTCTTTTAAAATATTAACAAATTCAAATTATATTTTTGATTCGTATTAAAATTTAATTTTTTACTTTTAATTTAAAACAATTCCATATGTTTTTTGAATTTTATTTTATTCTTTAATTTAGTATAAAAACATTTTATATTTTAAAAAGGGAATTTTCCTGAAAAAAATATATTTCATCTCATTTTTATAGCTTAATTTTTAAATAAATTATTCCACTTCTATATTTTGAATTTTAAAAATGGATTCCATATTTGAAATTATTATGTCCAAATTTATTAAATATGTACCTTTTATTTTTGGTCAATATGAGTAGTAACCTTAGTAATTTTTTATTACTATGGTAAAGGCTTAAGGTTGGTCTATCAAGTAGACCACTCAGACAATCTGTTCTCCTATTTTCATTATTTATATTTAACTAAAATATACTACTAAATTAAATGTAAAAAAATTAGTTTTCAAATACAAATGATAAATATATATATACTTGTATATATTTATATTAATTCATGAAAAATAGAGGGAAGTAAGTAAGAAGTAGTTGCTTTCCCTAAAATTTCAGAGCAATGTTATCATTGTTCTTTAGAATATAATTCTCAATATCATATTAAATGAAGATATCATAAACTATAACTCTACACCCTTATATTCGAATGATTATTATCCCCTACCAATACCCCTGAATGTAATATAATAATCCTCTAAAAATAATATAGGATACCACTTCCCCGATCAACACTATTTAAGACAAACTCCACACTTTGAGTGACTTAAATAGTGAAGGAAAAGAATATATTTGAATGAGGAAGAAGAAAATATATGATATATAAAAGGGGACAAAAACACATAATAATTAGTTTAACTATCATAATATTTATATAACTAATAAGTGAAAATATTTAATCACCAAAAACTCAAAGAAAAAGATTTTATCTCCAAAAAACAATAAATGAGGTCAGTTCTCCATCAACGATGGAGATGGAAATACCTGTGGGATGGAAAAAATTGAAAAAACTAGGTGATGAATGAAAAATAATATATATTAAAAATAAAAAATCCACTGTTATAGTGAAAATTAAAACTACATCACAACTCCCCTCTAGAAATATATAGTTCAAATTTCTATTTCTTAGTGATGTAAACTAAGTTAAATAGTGGGTGTTTGATTTAATGGATTAGAAAGGATTCAAAAACATTTGGTATTGCATGGGTAAAGGTCCTCACTTTCAAGTGTTGAAAATAGAGAACTCTATATCGCATAAATATCGGTGAATTCTCCAAACATCATCTAGGTGGAAATGGATTTTTAATTCCCTTTGAATTCATCCCATGATGTTGAATTATCCATGTTATCTAGTCCCAGTAAAATTAACTCACATGACTTAAATATGGAAATAGATGAAATAATATCAAGGAATTATTTTTATCATAATGTAATAGGACATGACATGGAGTCTTCTTTCTCCATAATGATGAAAATGAAATCAAAATGGTGTGGGAACCTCTAAAATGGAAGTGTCCATCAAATTCAAAACAATCAACTTCATGGTCATGAATTATTTATTTATGGTTAAAATATTTTTACATTTTATTCCATGTATATTTAACTTTAGGTCTAATTCATCTCAACTCCCTCTTCTACGGTGAAAGAAACATCAGATTAACAATTTAACTAGTTCTTTCTTGAGATTTTTCACATCCTAACAAAAATTTCATGGCATGACCATATGATATTAATACTCTCAATGTACGGAACCTCCATGTAGTATTTATTACCTTTAGGAAATGAGGACTTAATTTTTTCATCTATGTAAATGATTCTTACATTTGAGATGGCGGAATTTATGCTAAGTTAATAACACTTACATTCTAGAAGATTACCCTTACATTCTTTCTAAATTCACTCTTACATTTCCAAAGATTTTCCATATTTTATATTCTAAATTTATAAGGACTATTATTAATTCTATAATGAATTTTATATGATTACACAATGAAATTTTTGAAATGCATTATTTACTCTAATACGCATCAGGATCTTTGAAGAATGACCTTAACACAGAGTAGAATGACTATTTCATGAACAAACCTTTACAAAATTATTCCACTTCCATGTACAAATAAATCATATGTATAGGGTTTATGAATCGTACACATTTCTATAAATTGTTAAGTCATCAAAAAAATATTCAAAAAAAAGACTCATAATCAATGTTTACATGAACCATACACAAATTCTTTTCCATAAAATCACCAAAATCTTAGATTAAGTGTATATATTTTCAAAATATTACAAAATTGAATAAAAAACTTAAAAATCAATAATTAATCCATTTTCACAATTAAATTGAAATTATTTTTAAAACCAAAGAATTTGATAATTACACTTAGAATATAAAACTAGTGGAGATTAAATCATTGAATTATAGAATAAAATTAATTAAAATATGCGATTTATAAATCCCTCACACTTAATCGTTGCACTCTAAGAAATCACCTATACAAAGGTAAAAAAATATCC
The DNA here is from genome assembly GCA_963277665.1 of Viscum album. Classification (NCBI taxonomy): domain Eukaryota; kingdom Viridiplantae; phylum Streptophyta; class Magnoliopsida; order Santalales; family Viscaceae; genus Viscum; species Viscum album. The sequence goes on from OY728160.1 coordinate 1,827,775,527, forward strand.
CATGTCATAAATGGTAGAAATATTTAATTATATTATCAAAATAACAATTATGACTCTTATATGGATTTCAACTCCCTAACTCCTCTTTAGTCATAAAAATCCATTCAATTTCTTATAATATTGATATTAATGTTATACCTAATTCAAATATATTTCTCTCTCAATAAAAGATAATAAATTGATATGTTATCTCCTCAGGAACATGCATGTTCTCTATAAGATTGTTGTATTCCTAGTATTTCCACCTAACAAATTCATAAATGTGTCAATCATGTTGAATTTTACATGGGTTGTTCTATAGATGAGGGTTTATTGGTTCAAATTTTAAAAACATAAAAGGTAGAATGAGGAGTGTTTATCTCTAATGTTAAATAAAATGCATGGTGTAAAAATTTCCTTAATAATGGTGTTCTCCTCAATCTTGGGGTAAATATTTACCCCAAAAAACCACTTGTTTCTTACTGGTAGCCCATAATTTGAATAACCATACATTTTCATTATTTTATTCTATATTTATACTAGATGATTGATGCTGATCAAGAAGATACAACAAATTGGTGTGATTATAATTTACCCCTAACTCACCTAATGGGAATAGTGTGTGAGAAAAAAATAACTTTCATAAGGGTAACACTAAAAGGTGTAAGAGTCAAGTCATGAGATTTTCAAGAGTCACAAAGTATACCATATGGAATATTTTAAGTAGTGGGAACCTTTTATGGAATAAAGATAGAATCATGAATATAGAAGGTACATGGATTCAATTCCTATGATGATTATAATATAGGTCTACTGGTTCCACTAGATGGATTCTATTATATTAAGTGGGATGAATCATTCAATCAATGGTATCATGCAATTTTAATCACCTTCCATCTCCTTAAAAATATAAATAGGGCTCCCCTTATGGAGTAGTACTCACATATGAACCATTTAAATTATGTTTTTATTTTTAATAATATTATTTTAATCATTGTCTTCCAATAATTAATGTCTATGTTTGTTGGGAGTTTGTTCATTATGGTGTGGTGATTTGGGTGTGGTGTGTCATCCATGTTCTGTAAATCATAACATGGTATCAAATTAGTTCTTTATTTCCATGTTGTTTTTTTGGTGGGTATCATTTAGTGGTCAAGTTTAAAGATAAGTGTGAGACCAATAATTGGTATTAGAGCTTTAGTTGGATTTTTGGATGGTCATAACTTTGTTAAGGTGTTTTAGAGATCAATTTAGAATCATCATTATACCCATTTCCTTATATAAGAGTCTTTTATAAGTTGTTATTTACCCCTCTCACGTGTTCTATAATTTAGTGGGATTTCACTATTTATAAAAAAAATTGAATTGGATAAGGATAAGGTCTGGGCAGATAAGTTCAATGAACCTTGTTTTGGGTTCTATAGAATTCAAACAAATGATTTTCTACTGCATGAGGATATTGATCTACCATTTTTTGGTACTAAGCTAAAAATGATAAAGAAAGAAAAATAGGAAATACTGAATAAGAAAGCATTGGGGTATATATGGATTTCATTATCTAAAACATGACTTATAATATTTTTTAATTGAAAACTGAATGAGAAATTTTTAATACACTCAATTAAATGTATAAGATACTAACATCAACGAATAAAGTGTCCCTATTATAGATGTTATGAAACATGAGGATTTAGGAAGGTAAGCTAGCTGCATATCACATCAAAAACTTTATTATGATAAGTATTTAATTAATTTTAGTGTAAGAAAACCTTGAATATTTTAGAGTGGGAATTATTGTTTCTATCATTCCTCCCCGATTCATGGGATGTGATGGTGACCAATGTGATTAATTCAAGTTGAAAGACTAATATGGTGTTTGCAGAAGTCAAGTATATTATCTTATATAAGGATCTTCATCAGATGAAGATACTAATATATTTTAGTAATTCATATAGATTAGAAGAGATATGATAACCTAAAACATTGAAATTTTAGAGAAAAGGTAAAGGAAATATAATTCATAGCTATATTATCTCATTAGAAGGTGGTCTCATGTGTTAGAATTATGGGATAAAAGGACACCTGAAGAAAGATTTCAATGAGAAGAGAGTGAATTCTAAAAGATAATCTTCTGGAAGTGGATCTATAAATAATATATCAGAAGATAAGAGTAGTCTAATATTGAATAACACTAGTTCTATTGAGTCTTGAATTATTAAAATTTCTATTTATTTCACCCAATATAAAATAAGAAATGTACGAGGAATTATATTTCTAGAAGATATGACAAGATTCATCTTGTAGATTATTCGAATCATAAGATTTTTGAAAAAAGTGAAATATTTTTTGGATAAGGAACATGAGAATATTAGAGTTTAAGGGAGTTAAAAACATATTTGAAATAAGGAAGAAATTAATTTATATTGGATAGTTAGATGATGCAGGGTTATATACAACATTCATGGATGGTGCAAAAACGATTTTACATGGTTCCATGGTCATTTCTAAAGAAGTAAAGGCCAATGAGCCTATACCTGAGTGGTAAGGGCTCTTTCTTGGCATCCAATAGATCCATGTTCAAAACCAGGTGGTGGAGCATTTAGGGGGTACTGTAGCAGTTACTGTTCGGTACTGTAGCAACAAGAACTATTCACCCGATTTGGGCCTTCGTGCCACCGGTTTGGGCCTACGGATCTCAAGGGCCTTCAGGTCATCAAAGGACTTTGGGCCATAGGTCCTTTGGGCCACAGAGACCATGGAGTAGACCAGTTCACATAGAACAGGCCCTAGAGGAGGATAAGATCAACAAGAGTAGCAACCACTAGAAGCAGAGCTAACCAGATTGGAAGAATGAGAGGGTATGGTGGCAGCCATCGGGACCAGGAACTATACAAATTTGTATGGGGAAATGCTTTCCGATCAACAATTCAAGGTGGAGATCTAGGTGATCAATGATGCAGAAGCTGGGGAGGAGCAGTTCTAGTGGGTTGGGCCTACAGGTCATGTAATGGGCATGGTATGACTCTTGGCCTTCTGGTCATGTATTGTGGGTCAGTCAGGCCTTGTGCCTTTGGCCTATGGGTCATGTATGGGTTCCCCTTCAACCCTTAAAAGGGGGGATTATCCATAATAAAATAAAAATAAGGACTTTGGGCCATTCGGGAAAAGGAGTAAAGGAAGGGAAATTGTACCTCAAGAGAGTATTAGAAGTCATGATTCATGGAGGAGAAGTAACATTCAAAAATTTATGACATTGAATTTCAGGTCACTTGAGTGAGAAAAGGATGAAAATAATTACCGCGAAAGGAATTCTGAAATTTAGAATCTTAGAATATATAACCTAAAAACATTGTATCTTAGGAAAGTAGCAAAAGGTTTCCTTCCAATAGAAAGGTATGGTATATATGAACCAAAAGTTAGATTTGGTAAATATTGATATATGGGGAAAAACTCCGGTTCATTATAAAAAGGGTCATTATTTTATCTAACCTTCATAAAAGATGTGACATAAAAAGTGTGGTTGTTTTTTTTCAAACACAATTAATAGGTTTTCAAAACTATTATTCAATAGAGTTCCATAGTGGTAAAGGAGACTGGTTTCATGCTTAAGTTAATGAGGTATGATAATAGTGTGGAGTATAGAATTAGATAATTCCTGAAATTTTCCTATATCCACATTAATTATAAGGAGAGGTACAAGTTTCATGAAAAGTACCAAACAGGTTACAATATAGGATATGGTTATGAAGAGTTTGGTTATTGTCTCTGGGAAAATAACCATAGAAAGGTGGTTAGAAGTTTAAATTTCATATTTAATGAATAGATCTCATATAAAGATCATAACTTAGATAAAAATTCTAATGATAGTAAAGTATCATCATAGGATTGAGTCCAAATAAATGGATGATGTAGAGAATTTAGGATGTATGTTTGTATTGATAACTCCAAACCATCCACATGTTAAAATAGACTGTTGGATCAACCTATTTTGATAATCCCAAATCATGTTTAATTTTATAATAGGTTAGTTGTTTGAAAATATATTTCAATATATTTTTATCTAATGACTTTTCTAAAATCAGTTTATAGTATAAAAAGTCTCTAAGTGAAAGGTCACTGCTGAAGGTTACTGGTCACTGTTGAAGACCTTACTGATGAACTTTACCATTATAAAAGCTACAGTTATAAAGTTACTGTTCGAAGTCACCAGTATAAGGTCACTGTTTTAAATACTAATGTTGAAGTACTTAACAAAGCATACAGATGTTGAGTCAATGTGATAGGTCACTGTTGTGACAAGGTTGCTGCTATAAAGAGTTTCTATTAGAAGTCCACTGTCAAACTTTATTGGAAGTCTACTGTTAAGTAGTCTACCATTGGTGAAGTCCACCGTTGGAAAAGTCTACCATTGGACAAGTCTACAATTATTGAATTCTACCATTGGTGAAGTCTATTATTGGACAAGTCTACAGTTAGTGAAGTCTACCATTGGTGAAGTCTACCATTGGTGAAGTCTACCGTTGGACAAGTCTACATTTAGTGAAGTATACCATTAGTGAAGTCTACCATTGGACAAGCCTACCAATGAAGAATACTACCACTGGATACACCTACTATTAGAAGTCTACTGCTATTTAAGATTGCTGCTGAAGATTCTACCGATTGACATGCTATTGTTACCAGTCTACTGATAACATATTCTGTACTTTATCCATTTTCTTAATATATTCATAACGATTATATTTGATTGATTTCATGCATCTGATATTAATTAATATTGTTTGTTGAAATATCAGGAGACCATATATTGACAATACGAGGTACGAGAAAGATTTCACGTGATGTAATAACTCCTTTTGTGGGAACTCAAATATGAAAGAGAAAAAGACCGAGAAAAAAATGAGATATATAGAGGCACAGAGAAAAACAAAGCAGAGTCGAGAAGTTAAATGCATTACTGAAGAACAAGAAGAAGAACACTCTAGTGCATATACTGAAAATCTAAAAAGCTTCACGAAGATCTTTTTTAAGAACATATTCAAGGTTGTACTGCAGTGGTTAAAAGAACCCTTGTTCCAAGAAGTTGAACATCTCAGTACCTATAAGCCTTTACCTCAAAGTTGCGACACTTTGTTTTTGGAGGCAACTTGCAGAGAAGAAAAAAACCTTCATTTTCTCAACTCCAATAAGTTCTGGGTTGATCTTAAAATAGACATAGCATTCTAAACTCCATCCTAATTTCTCTGGATCTACTTTGTTCCTTATTTTACATTTCTGAGTTGTGTGTGTTTGTTACACAAACACTGTCTCTTGTTCTTTAACCAGGGGATATTGAAAATATCCACTCAAAACTCTCTCACCATTGTTTCCCATGAATAACCGTGGAATAAGCCTTGTGTATCTTGGTTGCTTGTTTTCCCATGTAGAACTATGGTAGAGGTTGTAGAACCTGGAAATTTTGTAAAAATAGATGTAAACCCCAATACAGGTTGTGTATAAAGTTTATTTATACAAACTGCTTGGTGGCAGGTGATCACCAAGTGGAGAGGATTAGGTATTGGCTTGAGACTGGACCTCTTGTTTATATTGCTGTGCTAATCCTCATATACTATGTTTTATTTTATCCGTTGAATATATTTTTCAAAGATAGAAAAATGTTTTTACATTTACTCTGATATTTAGTTTTGGTTAGTGTGTATATATGCTTAATTAAATAAACCTGTTTCAAAAGTTGAATTTGTGATTTCATTGATTAAACTGAGGACTAATCAACCTTAGAGAAACTTGTTTAGAAATTAAACATTTATATCTATACTTCCTTAATTGACTGGGTTGTTTTGAATTGGGGGATTTTTTTCATAAAGTTTTTGACATAAATTTTAATTGGAACTCAATTCACCCCACTCTTGAGTATCCACTCCGACCAACATTTGGTATCAGAGTATTTTATTTTCAAGTCTTCAAATTCTACTCAACTATGATTTTAGTTGTATCTTAAAGATCTTAAAATTTCAGTCATATCTAAATTTTCAGTTCTTTAAATTCTAACTAGCTATAGAAACTAGAGTTGAGGGTGCTACTGCAAACATGCCACCCTTCTTTAACTGTAATAACTATGATCAGTGGAAATTAAAAATAAAAATGTACTTAGAAATCATGGGACCTAAAATCTGGGATAGAATTGAAGAACAACATGTATTGACTACTACTTCTAGGGACATATGGTTTCAATTGACAAAAGCTACATATAACAATAACTGTAAAACAATGAATGCTTTGTAATATTCTCTCTGTGATGAGGAATTCAATAGAATATCTGCTTGAAAAACTGGATATGAAATTTGGGATACTTTATCTATCTCTCTTGAGGGAACAAATAATATTAAAGAAATGATATTAAATACATATACTATTAAATATGATAATTTTAAAATGAAGCCTGGTGAACTTATTTTTGAAATGTATCTTAGGTTAAATAAAATAGTGAATACTACGAGTCTGCTTGGAAAACCAGTGGATAGCATGGACCAGATTATGAGACTGCTTCGATGCCTACCTGACAGATGGAGAAGAATGTTTGTTTCTATTTGTGAATCTTGTGACATAGGCAAACTTCTAGTGAAGGAACTAATTGGAAAGTTTATGATGTATGAATAAGAACATAAAGTGAATCAAAAAGTTGTAGAATAACCAAGGAGAAGTCAATAGCATTAAATAATTAAACCTCAAAGATCAATGAAAAATAAAAAGTTCAAGTTCCTGTAGATAGTTCCACTAGTGAAGAGTCAGATTCAGACAGTGATGAGGAGATGACTCATCTTTCTAGAAGGTTAAAAAAGTTCTACCAAAAGAATAAATTCTTTAGGAAGTCAAAATACAAGGGAAAGTATGATAGTAAAGGACCATGGAAGAAAAACAGAAAATGGAATGACAACTCAAATGAAATAATCTTCTATGAGTGCAAATGAAAAGGTCATGTGAAGGAAAACTTCCCTAATCTGAAATTTAAGAAGAAATATGAAGATAGGGGAAAGGGTTATAAAAAGGATATGAGAGATACTTGGAGTGCTTCAGAAGGTATCTCTAGGGGATATGATGCTTCTGATAGTGAACAGAATAATCATGATAACTTATGTTTCATGATAGAAATATCTGAGGTAACACTTAATTCTCCTATACATAATGCCTATTATTCTGAGAATAAGAGTGAGTCATATAGTGATGAAGATATGACTCAGGATGAACTATTTGAATACTATGAAATGATTGCGGATAAATTTAATGATCTCAAAGACAAATATAAATCATTAAAGAGACAACATGATTTAAATGTAAATTATAAGTCAAATATAGATATTGAAAAATAGAAATTCTCCCAGTCGTTAAAAGAAAACACTGAAATTAAATTATTAAATGAACAAGTAAAGAGAGATCTTGAGAAGTTTACTACAGGTAGAGATACCTTAACTTAGTTTCTAGGAAAATAGATTTCCTCCAAATATACAACTGGTCTAGGATATCAACTAGGACAGAGAAAAATTAGCAAAACCAAATTTGTTCCATAATCTGGACAGTTCAATGCTAATTCTAGTTTTGGACCGTATTTTGATAGACAATTTTCTAAAGACCTAACAAAGTATTTATGCCTCCGAATATTTATATTGATGTTAGGAAACCTATAAAGCAAATATGGGTTCCCAAAGTTTTACTTTCTAACCTCTCTGGACCTAAGAAAATCTGGGTACCAAAGTTACCCCATGCCTAATCAGTTTTGCTGGGATGTTGCCTAAAGAGTTACTGTAAGACCTTGTGGTACTTGGATAGTGGATGTTCAATACATATGATAGGAGATTATTCTTTCTTCAAGAGCCTAATCAATGTTGATTGTGTACATGCAACTTTTGGTGACAATGAAAAGGGAAAAATCATCGGCTTAGGCCAGATTGGTAACCCTAATACAATATTAATTTCCAAAGTACTTTTTTTTTGATAGATTAATGTACAATTTACTTAGCATCTCTCAGTTGTGTGATGATGGTTTTATTGTCAAGTTTGGAAATTATGCATGTAGTGTTTTTAATTCCCAAAATGATTTAGTATTCACTTCCTGTAGAAATGAAAATGTGTCTGCTGTTGATTTAAATTCCTTATCCAAAAAAAATGTTTCTTGCTTAAATGATTTTAAAAATGAATTCTGGTTGTGGCATAGAAGATTAGGACACTTCAATATGCACTCACTTAGTAAAGTAACTAGGAATGGTTTAGTAAGTGACTTACATAAATTGGGATTTCCTCTTACCAAATGGTGCAATCCTTGTTAAAAGGGAAAGAAACACAATGTTTCTTTAAAACCAAAGAAAGAATTCTCTACTTCAAAACCACTTGAGTTGGTTCACATGGATTTGTTTGGACCATAAAGAGTTACATGTTTAAATGGGAATCACTATGTTTATGTTCTTGTAGATGATTTTTCTAGGTACACTTGGGTATACTTTCTGGCTCATAAAAGTGAAGCTTGTTCTTATTTTATCAAATACTCCAAGTCTGTAGAAAATCTTAAGGAACTTAGAATTAAGACCTTGAGAAGTGATCATGGCCGTGAGTTTGAAAATCAAGAGTTTAAATCTTATTGCTCACACAATGGCTATAGTCACAATTTATCTTCTCCTAGACCATCTCAACAAAATTGATTTGTAGAAAGAATAAATAGGATACTTAAAGAGATTTCCCTAACTGTGCTTAGTGAGTACAATCTACCTATTTACTTTTGGGATGAAGCTATAAATACAGCTTGTTATACCATTAATAGAGTCTTAATTAGACTTGTTCTTAATAAGGCACCTTATAAACTTTGGAACAATAGGAAGCCTAAGGTTATCTATTTTAGAATTTTTGACTGCAAAGTCTTTATTATTAACTCTAAGGACAATCTTGACAAGTTTTCCTCCAAAAGAGATGAAGGAATTTTCCTAGGTTACCCAATCTTGAGTAAAGCTTATAGAGTATTAAATAACAAAACCAAATGTGTGGAAGAGTTAGTTCATGTCAAATTTGATGAGACTGATCCACATGAACCCAAAACCTCTCTTGAGTATCTTGAGGAAGATATGTCAATTTTGGATCTTAAGGATAATGATAGTGAATCCCCTGTAAAGGTAACCAGTTCTGGGAATCTTCCAGAATCTGCACCTGTTGAGTCTGAACCTATAAACAACTATGAGGAGTCTAGTTCAAATATTTCTAGAGGTATTATAACTCTCAAGAATCATCCTTTAGATGCTGTAGTAGGTGATTTAAATAGAGGGACACAAACTAGAGATTCTATGCGAAACTAGGTTGAACATCATGATTTTATTTAACAGCTTGAACCCAAAAATATTAATGATTCTATCAATGATGAATTTTGGGTGATCGCTATGCAAGAATAATTAAATCAATTTTAAAGGAAAAAAGTATGGGAGCTAGTTGAAAGACCTAAGGACACTTTGAAAAAAGGCACTAAATTGGTTTTTCGGAACAAAGTTGGTGAGTTTGGAAATATAGTTAGAAAAAAATCTAGGTTAGTTGCACAAGGATATAGTCAAGAGTAAGGAATAGACTATGAGGAGCCCTTTTCTCCTATAGCTAGGTTATATTCCATTAGGATACTACTTTCTTATGTAGCTCATCTTAATTTTAAACTTTATCAAATGGAAGTTAAAAGTGATTTTCTAAATGGGTACATAGTTGAGGATGTGTTTGTTTGAAAACCCCCTAGTTTTACAAATCCCCATATTCAAAATCATGTTTTTAAACTTCAAAATCTTTATATAGTTTAAAGTAAGCTCCAAGATCTTGGTATGATAGGATCATTTCTTTTCTTATTTCAAAAAGTTTTACTAAAGTAATAGTTGATCCCACTCTCTTCATTAAAATAATTTCCATAGATGTTTTGATAGTACAAATTTACGTAGATGATATAATTTTTGGATCTTCTACAAAATCTTTATGTACTGATTTTTCAAAAATAATGCAAAATGAATTTGAAATGAGTTTAATGGGAGAACTTAAAATTTTCCTTGGATTTCAGATTTTTCAAAATAAAAATGGTATTTTTTTAAATCAAAGTAAATATGTTAAGTATATTTTAAAATGTTTTGGTTTCGATGGTAGTAAATGTAGTGATACACCTATGAGTAACACTTGTAAGTTGTATGCAGATGAAGTTGGAGAACCAGTGGATCAAACCAACTACAGACGTATAATAGGGAGTATGCCCTACCTTACAACTATCAGACCTAACGTTATGTTCATTGTATGCATGTGTGCTCACTTTCAAGCTAATCCCAAAGAATCTCATTTAAATACTATCAAAATGGTTTTCAAATATCTCAAATATACTCCCAACTTAAGACTATTTTATATAATAATAAAATCATTTGATCTGATAAGTTATTCTGATACTGACTTTTCTGGTTGCAAGTTAGATAGAAAAACCACCTACGGAACATGTCATCTTTTAGGCAAGTCACTAGTATCATGGTGTAGTAAGAAACAAAATTTTGTTGCATTATCTACTACCAAAGATAAATATATAGCTACTGTTAGTTGTTGTGCTCAAATTCTATTGATGAAACACACTTTACTAGACTGTGGATATAAATTCAAACATGTCTCTATAAACTGTGACAACACAAGTGCTATTAACATTTCTAAAAATCCAATATCTCATGCTTGGACAAAGCATATTGATCTAAGACATCACTTCTTAAGAGATCATTATCAAAGAGGTGATACCACTCTTTAATTCATTGGAATTGAATATCACTTGGCTGATATATTCATAAAAGACTTTGAATTCATAGTGGTTAAACTACATCAAAAGTGAATTAGGGATGATTAATTTCAGTATAGGGAACCTCACCGTTGAACCTCACTGTTAGAACCTCACCATTGAACCTCACTGTTAGAAACTCATCATTTAACCTCACTGTTAGAACCTCACCGTTGAACCTCACTGTTAGAACCTTATCGTTGAAACTCACTATTAGAGCCTCACTGTTGAACCACATTGTTAGATCCTCACCGTTGAACCTCACTGTTATAACCTCACCGTCGAACCTCACTGTTAGAACCTCACTGTTGAACCTCACTATTAGAACCTCACTGTTGAACCTCACTGTTAGAACCTCACCATTGAACCTCACTGTTAGAGCCTCACTATTGGGAACCTCACTATTGGACTTTACCGTTATTTCATATTTTATGTGGGAATCTAAACTGTTTTATTAGTATTCTTTTTCCAATTTTTTTTTCAATCCCAAAATGATAAAATTATATCACAAACACTTTTCGATCCACTCTCTTCCCCACTCCTTAATCCCTGCTCTCAAAACCCTTAAACCCTAACTTTCCACTGAACCCTGAAACCCATTAGAACCTCAATGGAAAGAGTCAAGTGGCATTAAACTGATTATGGAGATGCGCCAAAGATTATGATAACCCGAGACGAGTCCAGTGGTGGCAGTAATATATCAACAAAGCCTGTTAACCCGCATCTGTCAAAGAGGAAAATTGTCGCTGAAAAGGAGTTAATCAAAGATTGGTTTCTCTTGAGAAAATCCTTAGTGTTGGAGGAACTAGTGGATCAATGTTGGGTGGAGTGCTTTGCGAACAATAATGGGCCATATTACCTGAGTCTAGTCAAAGAATTATACGATTATATGAAATTTGAGAAGACAGATGATGAGAACTGACTGGTGTCAATAGTAAATGGAACTGAGGTATGATTTCCATCTACTGAATGGGCTGAATGTCTAAGGGTACCTCATGAGGGTATAAGTGACTAATTATCTTGAGTGATTCATCCAAACAGTGATATTTTTGGGTATGAGAAAGCTTTGGAAGAACTGATAGGAAATGGGACCTCAAGGAAGATTATTGCAACTGAAATGAATGGAGAGGATAGACTCTTGTTCAAGTTTATCCAACATTTGATATGTACCAGGAGAGGGGACTTCACTGTGTTGAAGTATCGGGACATATTCTTGTTGTATTTATTGAAGGATGGACATAAGATCAACCTGTGTTGGTTGATGATGGCTCAGTTGGAAGACATGACTAAGCCATGTTCTAAATAAAATGCTCTATTTCATGCTAAACTGATTTCTATAATGCTAATGGTTAAGGTAGTTTTTGGAGAAAAATAGGAAAAAATTTCAGCCAAGAACAATTTTTGTATCTCTAAGATAATCTGCAAGTTCATAAAGATCAGCTGGAAGCCCTAGAGAAGAGAATGGGTAAATGATGAAGTGAAGATTTATGATAAGTTTTATCCTGTAAATAATCCTTCTAGGACAAAGGATAAGAGGGATCCAGGTCTGAAGCTTGATGAGGCCGAACCTGTAGATTCTGATGAAGAAGTAGAGGATTCTGCGGAACATGAGAATGAAGGTACTCTTATAGATGATAAGAGTGATCCTGATCTACAATCCAGTCCTCTAGTTGGAATGATATCTTCTGGAGAGCCCAGTATTCCAAGAGAGTTACCGAGGAGAGAATTTTTCCTAAGGGACAATGAGGTTGAATAAACTAGTGAAGAAGAGTATGACGAGGCTCATATCACTGTTAGAGATACCTTAGAAGAGGAAGAAGCTGCTGAATCTGTTCATTCTGACCATGAGGAACATGAGGCTGCTGCTGATAAGGATAGTGAAGGAGAGGAACTCAGTTTGAGTCCTCTTAGAGGAGTTACTGAAATAGAAGTGAGTGAACAAGAAGAAGAAGTTGTATCTACTTTCCTTTCTATGGAAATTATGGATGACTCAGTCAAGGAAAGATCTCACTCTACTGGTGAGTCAGTTGATCAAGCAGCAATAACTGCTGAGGTTTCAATGCTGGAAGAAGCTAAAATAGTTGTGCAAGAGGTAGCTCCAGTTGAGGGGGAGCATCCTATTGCCAAAGGATCAGTGTTTTTTGTGCATCCCATTGAAGGATGGACTGAGGAACCTGGGTTTCTGTTTTTGGGACTAGATTTTGATGATTGAGAAGATGAAAGGCCGAAAAGAAGACCTTAAGTGCCAAATATCATTTTCGTACCTCTAGAAAACTCTTTCCCTCAAGACCATGTTAGAAAGGAAGACCTTGAATCCTTGAAATCCGACCTATAGAGAATGTCTAAGGATAGGTCCTTTGAGATGGATAGGGTTTTTGATCTAGTTTAGGAACATTCAACATCTGAGTTAGCCAAAAATACACTCCAGTATTCATTCGGATCTCCTTCAGGATGTAAGGAAGTGTCCGAGTCAAATAAGTGAGTTTTCAGAATCTGTGGTGCCTCTAAAACAATCAGTGGTGAGCTTGGATTCTCTTCTGACCTCTAGAGTTCAGGTGGACAAGGATATTAATTATGTCAAAAGTGTAGTGCAGTAGTTGGTAACTGTGTTTGAGGATTTTAAGAAGTCCATGGAAACACATGTGAAAGGTCCAGATGATGATGTGAAGAGGTTTATTAGTTGTCTGACTAAATCCTTTAAGGAGACAATAGCTTTCTATCTGGAACCTCTAGGTGCATCTGCTTCCACTTCAACCTCTCCTCCAGTTGACATTGAAGCCTTCAGATCCATTGTTAGAGAAGAAGTGGCAAATATCTCTAGTTCTAGTACTTCAAGCTCTCCAGTCATTTCTATTACAAGAGACATTAATACCCTTGTGGGAAATTATATAAGGGAATTTGATCAAGATCAAAAGACCATAAAGGAACAAGTTTACTTTTATTACAAAAGGGTATACACTAAGAATCAGATGGATGGCCACTTCAAGTTGCTATTGGAGAACTTGAGGATTCCACCAGTCACTCAGGAATTTAAGGATCAATTGAGAAAGCTTTGAGAGCTGACTCCTACCTTGGGGAAATTTATGGAAAATAAGGATAACTTTATCTTGATAATGGAGAGAGGTGGCATCATCATCATGGACTTCAGAAATCTTATGTTACCCTTCCTCCATGTGGAATGTACACCCATTGTTGTTCCTCCAACATTAACTTCTACCTCCACTACCTCAGCCTCAACCAGTGATGCTCCTATGATGTCTCCTGCTCAAGCCATCAGAAGCTTGACTCTAATGATTCCTCAGAGAGTCACTCGATCTAGAGACTCTAAAGCTTCTATTACAGCTTCTCCTATCATTCATGATGCTATACCTCAGCCTCAGTCTCTTCAACCACCTGCAGACCCTCCCTCTTCCTCTTCCAAAGGTAAGGAGTCATTACCTATTTCTGATGTGGATTGAGTGTGGTTGTATCTTCTGATAGGGATTTTATAATTCTCTTTGAATCATGTAATAATTATTATTTAATACAAATATTCTATTTTGTCTCTTATTGTATTTATTTTTTCTAATCACAATGGGGGAGAAAATACAACACAAGTAAAACACAAGTAATTCAATATCCATATCGCAATTAATCCCTGCTACTGCATGTGTGATAGGATTATCTATAACACCTATTTATTCTATTAACTTATCTCTGATTTTCATTATCTATGATAATCATATAATTATTCTAAAGTTTAATGGCATAATTTGTGATTATCAAAAAGGGGGAGATTGTTGGATTCACCTATTTTGATAATCCCAAATCAAGTTTAATTTTATAATAGGTTAGTTGTTTGACAATCTATTTCAATCTATTTTTATCTCATGACTTTGCTAAAATAATTTTACAATATAAAAAGTCTCTAAGTCAAAGGTCACTACTGAAGGTTACTGGTCACCGTTTAAGACCTTACTGATGAACGTTACCATTATAAAAGCTAAATTTTTAAAGTTAATGTTGGAAGTCACCAGTACAAGGTCACTGTTGTAAATCCTACCATTGCAGTACTTATAGAAGCATATAGATGCTGAGCTAATGTGATAGGTCACTATTGTGACAAGGTTGCTGCTACAAAGTGTTTCTATTAGAATCCTACTCTCATAATTATTACTGGAATTCTACTGTTAAGTAGTCTACCATTGGTGAAGTATACCATTGGACATGTCTACTGTTGGAAAAGTCTACCGTTGGACAAGTCTATAGTTAGTGAATTCTACCGTTGGATAAGTCTACAGTTAGTGAAGTCTACCATTGGTGAAGTCTACAGTTGGTGAAGTCTAACATTGGTGAAGTATACCATTGGACAAGTCTATAGTTAGTGAAGTCTACCATTGGTGAAGTCTACCATTGAACAAGCCTACCATTGACGAAGCCTACCACTGGATACGACTACTGTTAGAAGTCTACTACTGTTTAATCTTTCTGCTGAAGATGCTACCGATTGACATGCTACTATTACCAATCTACTGATAACATATTCTATATTTATCCATTTTCTTAATATATTCATAATGGTCATATTTGATTTATTTCATGCATCTGATATTAATTAATATTGTTTGTAGACATATTAGGAGACGATATCTTGACAGTACGAGGTATGAGAAGGATTGCACGTGATGTAGTAAATCCTTTATTCAGACCTCAAATATGAAAGAGACAAAGGCCAAGAAAAAAATAGATATATAGAGGCACAGAGAAAAACAAAGCAGAGTCGAGAAGTTAAATGCATTACTGAAGAACAAGAAGAAGAACACTCGAGTGCATATACTGAAAATCCAAAAAGCTTCACCAAGATCTTTTTGAAGAACATATTCAAGGCTGTACTGTGGTGGTTAAAAGAACCCTATACCAAGAAGTTGAACATCTCAGTACCTAGAAGCAAGTACCTGAAATTTGGGGCACTCTGTTTTTGGAGGAAACTTACAGAGAAGAACAAAACCTTTATTTTCTCAACTCCAAGAAGTCCAGAGTTGATCTTCAAACAAATAGAACATTCTAAACTCCATCCTAATTTCTCTGGATCTACTGTGTTCCTTATTTTACATTTTTTATCAGTGTGTGTTTGTTACAAACACACTTTATGATGTTCTTTAACCAGGGGATATTGAAAATATCCACTCAAAACTCTCTCACCTTTGTTTCCCATGCATAACTGTGGAAGAAGCCCTGTGTGTCCTAGTTGATTTTTTTACCACGTAGAAATGTGGTAGAGGTTGTAGAACCTGGACAGTTTTCAAAAACTATCGTAAACCCTGATATAGGTTGTGTATCAAGTTTATTTATAAAAACTGCTTGGTGGTAGGTGATCACCAAGTGGAGAGGATTAGGTCTTGTCTTGAGAAAGAACCTCTTGTTTATATTGTTGTGCTAATCCTCATATACTTTTCTTTATTTTATCTGCTGATTATATTTTTCAAAGATAGAGAACTATTTTTACATTCACTCTGATAGTTAGTTTTGGTTAGTGTGTATATATGCTTAATTCAGTAAACTTGTTTCAAAAGTTGAATTAGTGATTTCATTGATTCAACTGAGGACTAATCAAACTTAGAGAAACTTGTTGATCAATTAAAAATTTATATCTCTAATGCCTTAGTTGATTGGGATGTTTTGAATTGGGGGATTTTTATCATAAAGTTTTTAATAGAAATTTTAATTGGAACTAAATTCACCCCCCTTTTGAGTATCCACTATGACCAACTTTGATACTATTTAATTTTTGATAGTGTTGTGAAGGCCTGAAGTACCAGAAAGATATTGGAATATAGAAGTTCATGATAGAGTTTTAGAATAGAGTTCCATAAGTTAGTTAACATGAAAAAGATTAACCAAATATGGAGTTATGGAGATCTACAAAATTAATATTCCAAATTTATAAGTTTAGAAGTGATCTTCACTACATGATTCTATTTAATGAAGGATAAATAATGAGATTAGAAGAGTTTGATAATATGAAATAATGGAATAATTGGGATTTATTCATGAGGGAAGAATTTAATTCCCTCTATGTTTCCATAACAAGGGATATGGTTTAAAGGACTATTGGTAAGAAATAAATTCAGAAAAATGTACTTATCCACTAAAGTAGGAAGCAAATGATAGACGATGGTACAAGGAATGACTAGTCATGAAAGGATTTCAACAAATGTAAAGTATATATTTATTGAATATCTTTTCACTGGTAGTTAAACATACAATAATATAGATGGTAATAAGTTTGGTTTCCGTGGAAGGTGTAACACTCCAATCTTCCATGATATGCTTCTTCTTATTAATTTAATTTCTTATGCTACACCAGGATAAGGTTGCGCTATACGCAACACCGTATTAACCTACAGTATACACAACACTATTCATTGGTTGTGTTACACAAAATTTCAGGTAATTTTGATAGAATTAATTTCATTAAAAACCTAGTATAAGTGATAACTAAATATTATAACCTAGTCATTATAATGGTGGATATGAATAGTATTAACTTCCTTCTTAAAAACTATTTAAATGAAAATAAGTGAGTCTATAAAATAATAAAACCACTCTTTATGTATTTTATTAGTAAAATATATATTTCATATATTAAATTTAATTTTTTAAATTTATCTTATATGTTTTATAGACATGGTATAAAAACAAATTTAAATTTTTGGATAAAAGAAGTATTTTTCAAAAAATACAGTTTTACCGCCTTTTGGTGGAGAACCCTTTTTAAATATAGTTTTTGACAATTTTAAATGTTATATTTCAAATAATAAAATTATTATTTTGAATAAATAAATTAAAATTTACCTTGGTTTAATTTTTTTTATTTTTTTGATGAAATTCATATTTTAATGAATAATAAAAAATAATGCATTTTAATTCAAAACTACTTTTTCATCTAAATTATTTATATTGTTAGATTATATTTTTAATTGGTTTTAAAGGGTAGTTGTACTATTAATTTTATCATTTAATATATTTTTGATAATTGGAAATGATTTTACATTTAAATTGGACATAAACACATGCCAATCTTTTAATAGTTCTTACTTCTTAAAAACCAGCTTTCTGGTTTTGACAATGGGAATTAATTTTAAATTAATTTCTTCTAATTATGTGTTTTGTATTTGGAAAAATGGATTCCATATTTGGAATCAGAAGTTCCAAATTGTGTAAATATATACCTTTTATTTTTAGACATTATGAATAGTAACTTCAGTAATTATTTTTATTTACCATGGTTAAAGGGTAAATTAGGAAAATAAGGGTAAAAATAATATTGTAATAATATAAAACAACCCTAAACATGTCTTAAGCCTATTGGATGATATATTTATGACCGTGATCATCCTTAGGTAAATTTTAGGACCCCATTAATCCACTTGGGTGTGATAATGTCCTTTTATAATATTTAATTCAAAACAAAGATAAATATAACATAAACATGAATCTTCTAACTAGAATTTTTTTAATTTGGTTTATATAAATGATATATTAGACTATAAATATTCATTATAAATATAAAAGTATTTACTAAATCGTGGTATTTTATTTTTGATTTTCATACATTAAAAAAATAAATTTATTTATGGCACAATGATGATGTAGTGATTACCTCATTAATGAATGATTGAAATAAATTATATTATAATTATTTAAATAAATTTAATTTGAGTTTTTGATTCCATACATAAATTTTATTTATAAAATTGAAATATTAGGGATTATTTAATTATTTTTTTCTAAGTAATAATGTTTTTAGGACTTTAACAAAAATCAATTACTAAGTTGTGTCAAAATTGACATAAATGAATTTTTAAAACAAAAACTATTTTATTAAATGGTATAATAGTAAAAAAAATATAATATTTATCTAAATGAATTATATAGTGATATAAATATAATTAATTATCCACTTGTGATTATCTTGGAATTTTATAGTAAATATATCAACCATATGGTATAAAATTACTAGAAGATATGGTAAGAGTTACCTTATTTAACAAAGTTTTAAAGCCAAAAGATAAGAATAAATTCATAAACTAAACTTGTCTAAAACCTATTGGTTTATAGGAATACAACCCATCATCATCTTATCCTCTAAATAAATAAATTTTTATACCTTATAAACCAAAAAAAATTATAATAAATTAATATTTCAAGACCTTCGTAAAGTGCCCCTCACATCTTCTATAAAAGGGTACTTATCCTTATCTATTATTCACAACTCCAATGCTCTTTGGATCAGCAAAAACCTACCCAAATATCCTCCAAACTTACCTTAATTCATCCTAGATTCCACCATTTGGGAAGAAAAGTAACTAATGGAGTCCTTTTCTGCAAATTAAAAGGAGACATCCGAAGAAGAGGTAATCGTTTTATCCATTCTTTCAAAGATATTTTCTTATTCTACTTGCTATTCAGAAGTTGTTACCAACCTAAAATTATAACTCCAAAATCTAATATATGCTGATATTTTGTTATTATTATGGGACAACCATATTTCTCATTTTCCCCATCCTATATAAAACAATATCACCATGTGTGCGTACATACGACTTACCGTCTCTACAATGTGGTGTAAATTGTTTTTCATAAATAGTTTATTTTGACAGGTATACTGATGAATATAAATGAATTAAATAATAAATATAAAATTATATATTTTTTTTGTAAAATTCACATTCCATCTAATTCCATACCTTTTAACCATTAAGGAAATGATATTGTCGCTCGTGTGTACGTATGGATTACCATCTCCACGACGCGATTAGATTCATCTTCCATGATTTACCATCCAAGAATGATTTTAAAAATATATATTAAGAATAAGTACGAAATATATGACATAATAATTTTACTGGAATAATATATATATATATATATTTATATAAATATATGTCATTCACTTAATTTCAATAAATATGATAAGTAAATGGAAATAAAATTTATGCATAAGTACAGTCTATCGTCTCCATAAATAGTGTATTCCATTTCACATATCAATCTATTATATTTTTTTATATTATGATTGCGATAAAGAAAGCGATTATTAACCGAAATGTCCCTATAACTTGGAATTCTTAATAAACGAGTAACATAAAGTCATAAACCAATCATAATAAATATTATTATGATTCTGGTAAAAGTTAATAATATTTTCAGAACCTTTATATAGGAATTTCAGACACATACAGAGCGTATCAGACTTAAGTTAAGGGTTAACTTCTAAATCTCATTATTATCCGAGATTATTTATGCATAAGTGTTTACTAGGACATATTTATCATTCATGTACATTTTTCATAAAAATGTTTTCAAAAGGAATATTTTTAAGGTTTTATGTAATGTAATATTTTACTAAAACATAATTATAAATGTTTTAAATATTTTTACTTATAAACTTTTCAAATTAATATCTATATTTTCAAAATGGATTTAACGATTTATTTATATAGACATAAATGTTATAATATGTTAATTCCATTAAAAAGTTTCAAAGTGGAATGGGGCACTTTGATTCAAAAACACCTTTCAAATGCCTTATTTTATAAATTGTGTGACATTTAATGTTTTTAAAGTAAAAAGGGGATATTTCTCTAAAATATTTTTAATGATTTTATTATATTATTTTCATCTATGTCAACATACTTTGTTAGATTTTATGCTTAATTGAGATTAATTTATTATGATACAATCTTCTATATTGTATTGAAGGGTTTATGAGATGTTTGAATATGGATGTGCTATTTTAATACCATTCATTGTTTATGGTTAAAGTATTTACATTTTGTTTGCTAGATTTAATATGATTGTTTATGTTATGTTTCACCCCTTTCATATGAGGAATGTATTAGACTTAGTAATTGATGGGCGGGACCCGCTATAGCCCCTTGATGCATCTGTAGGTCTCATGAGAGAAACTATTGTCATGGCATAAGGCCGTGATAGAATATTTGTGAATGGTCTTGTAACGAGGCCTTGGAATTTTCGTTATGATGTCCAACATTATGAATTACCTCATTATGAGATTAGTTATTGATTTTACATGTGATTATTCGACTAGTAGAGTATCCATGTGAATGTTTAAATAGAATTATTTTATTTATTTTGAAATATTATTCTAGAGATAAAGTTTTAAAAGGATTATATTATTGTTTGGAACCTTTCCTTAAAAGTTTATGCTTAAATTGATAGATTCCACTATATTATTTATCCTGAGTATCTGAGCTCACCAATTTCCTATGTTTTATTTTTCCAGGATGCCAAGAAGTGTTTTATGATTGTTATACAGGGTTAAGATAGGGGAATAATGGAATTCTCATAGTATTATCTATGTTGTAGTTTATGTTTTGAATTATAATGTAAGGCTGATGAATGTAATCTATTTTCCACGACTGCTAAACTAATTGGTCCTTCAGGACATGATTTCTCATATCATGACAATGTATAAAATAAATTCACTGGATCCAGGCTTCTGGGGTTAGGGTGTTACAGTTGGTATTAAAGAAATTTTTTCAACAACCTTGGAAATATATTTAGAAAACATATATTAGGGATCATAACCATAAGATAGACTTTGATAATAAGTATAGAAGAATCCCTAGAATTTTGGAAACGATCATTGATAACCTAGGAATAAACTTAAGATTTTATAGATTCAAAGTACCTTCCCTTGATTTCGTGGTTTTCTTCAATGAGATATGTTTCTCAGCCTATTCTTTATGTTCTTAGTTAATATATGTAACTAAAAGGAATTGGATTAACATTGAGTTTGATGGAAGATATGGTTATTATGTGCAAAAAAATTGGATAATGACTGGATAGAAAGATATTATGATTATGCTGAATTAGTTATCATGATATATGATTAACAATGTGATTTTTGATGTCTTTCCTAACACATTTTATAAGAGTAATATGAACATTTATAAAATTTCAAATTTTAATAGGCATAGTAGAAAGAATATTTGGATTCTTACATGTCAAGAGGAAGGGAAGAAGAACCTTGAGGAATACCTTAAATGTAGGGGAATATGTTATCTTTGTAGAAAAAAGGGTCATAGAGTGACCAATTGTTAGGGAGTTCAATGTATCATCTGTGGAAATCATGGGCATTACCAAACTCAATGTCCAGACATAAGAATTTACTTCTAAACCAAGGAAGGGACTATTCCATGCTAACCATTAAATTTGAAGGATTGAAGTATTTATGTATTTGGATCGAAGAATTATGAATAGTGAATTATATAAGGAGTCTTTAGTTTTGGTTTTTTTCTCTGGATTTTCCAGAATATATTGAATATTTATAATGGACAAGAAAATTTATTTAAGGGTAAGATTATATTTTGAGAACATATTATTAAGGTACAAATTACCATTAATATATTCCTTATGTTAATATAATAATGTTTGGATAAAGATATGTTGGATTTGAATAACTACATTTGATGATTCTAGTTTCATGAGAACTAATTATGGATTTTTCGACACGAGGGTCATGCTATCATGGATTAAGTATAAAATTTTTGGGACTTAAGGAATAATCCACTATGTTTTGGAATAAGGAAACATACATTTTTTCAATAAGGAAATCTGATAATTCAGGTTGTTACCATGACTCAAGAGAATAAATTTTTAAGGTGTTAACATGTTGGGAAAGTGACAACCAAGAACTTCCCTATGAGATATAGGAGATAAATGCTAAGCTTATTTGGTTCACCTCTTTCTAATGTTCTAGATTTTCAATTTTTGTAAGGATTGTAAGGTTATCCATTTATGGATAGTACAAGTTATACTATAGTTGAAGTTTGTTAGATTGATGTATTATCTCACTATAGGTGGACTTATGAATATGTGATAACCTATGCTAATATTTTTTTGAGATATATGGAATGACCTATCATTCTATTTATGGATCTCTTGATCTTCGAACACTTTAGGAATGAAATAATTCAACTTCATTTCTTTGAATAAGAGATGAAGTGGAAGTTGTTCAAGGCATGACCAACAATGAGATTGTACTAAACTCAAGTAAGTATTTATTCTCATGATCTTCAAATTTAGGGGAAGTATCTTGATAACCAAAATGTTATATTAGTACCTTATTATCTGATGAATCATATGGTACCTTAAATCATCATATATTTATGGCATTTTGGTTGTAACCATTTTCCTAATCATGTTCTCTATCGCTCTCCATCAGAACATGATCACTAGTTTTTTCTTATATATCCATATTTTCCTACATGTAATCCTAGTATATGTTATCTCTGGTGACTTTCATACTTCATTTTCTTTATTTTAAAATGGAGGTGTCATTAATAAATTTTCATTATGGGATTTCAATATATATATTTTCAAAAGTCCAACCCATAGTTTTTGATTCTGAGTTTAAAATTTTGAGAACACAATTTATTGAAGTAGGGGATAATGTAACACCCCAAACTTCCATGGTACACTTCTTCTTAATAATTAAATAGCTTACTCTACAGTAAGATTATCTTGCTCTATATGCAACAACTTATTAACATGTAGTATACACAATACTATTCTTGGCTTGTGTCACACAAAATCTCAATTTCCTTTCATAGAATTCATTTCTTGAAAGTCTGAGTATAAGTGATAACTAAATATTATAACCTATTCATTATAATTGAAGGTATTAATAATATTAACTTCCTTCTAGAAAACCATTTAAATGAAAATAAGTGAGTCCATAAAATAATAAAATCACTCTTTATGGATTTTATTTGTGAAATATATATGTAATATATTCAATTTAATGTTTTAAATTCATCTTATATGTCTTCTATATATGATAAAATAACAAATTCAATTTTTTGAATAAAATAAGTATTTTTCAAAAAATACAGTTTTACCGCCTTTTGGAGGTGAACCCTTTTTAAATATAGATTTTGAAAATTTTATAAGTTCTATTTGACATAATGAAATTATTATTTGGATTTGGGACATTCAAATTTACCTTGGTTTAAATTTTGGTATTTTTCTGACAAAATTCATATTTTAATGAATGGTTAAAAATACTGCATTTTAATTGAAAAATTCTTTTTCATATAAATTATTTATATAGTTATATCATATTTTTAATTGGTTTTAAAGTTTAATTGTTATATGTTTTTATAATTTAATCTAATGTTGAAAATTATAAGTATTTTCATATTTAAATTCTACATAAAAACATGTCAATCTTTTGATAGTTTACTTCTTAAAAACCGGCTTTCTGGTTTTTACTATGAGAATTAATTTCAAATTAATTTATTCAAATTCTGTATTTTGAATTTGGAAAAATCAATTCATATTTGGAATCAGAAAGAAAAAATTGTGTAAATATATAATTTTTATATTTGAATTTTATGAATAGAAAATTCAGTAATTATTTTTATTTACCATGGTTAAAGGGTAAATCAAGTAAATAATGGTACAAAAATAATATTACAATAATATATAACTACCCTGACACATGTACTAATACAATTTTATGATATATGTGTGACCATAAGAATCCTTAGGTTTATTTTAGGACCCCATGGAGCCACTTGGGTGTGATAATGTCCTTTTATAATATTTAATTTAAAGAAAAAGGGAAATATAACATAAACATGTATCTCTTAACTAAAAAAATTTTAATTTAGTTTATATAAATGATACCTTATGCTATAAATATTCATTAAAAATCTAAAAATATTTCCTACATTATTGTACTTTATTTATAATTTTTAGATATTAAATAAATAAATTTATTTATGACACAATGATGATGACGTGATTATCTCATTAATGAATGATTTAAATAAATGATATTATAATTTTTAAAACAATTTTTTTTATATTCTTGATTCCATACATGGTTGTTTTGGATAAAATTGACATTTTAGGTTTTATTTAATGTTTTTTATAAGGAATCATGTTGCTATGACTTTAAAAAAATCAATTACTAAATAGTGTCAGAATTAACATAAATGAATATTTAATACAAAAAATATTTTATTAAATGATATAGTAGTCATTAAAAAATAAGAATCAACCAAATAACTAAGATAGTATTAAACATTTCATTAATTATCCACTTGAGGTTCTCTTGAAATTTTATAGTAACTATATTAACCAAATAATATACAAATACAAGAAGACATGGTGAGAGTTAACTTATTTAAATAAGGGTTAAATCCAAAACATAAGGATAAATACATAAACTAAACTTGTCTAAAACCTATTAGTTGAGTGGATTATGAACCATAATCTTCTTATACTCTAAATAAATCACATTTTATCCATTATAAACCAAAAATAAATTTATAATAAATTAATATTTCAAGACCTTATTAAAGTGCCCCTCACCTCTCCTATAAAAGGGTACTTATCCTACCCTTTTATTCACAAATCCAAATCCATTTTTCTCGGAAAAATCCCACCCAAATATTTTCCAAAAATCCATAAATTTATTATAGAGTCAACTATTTTGGTAGAAAACCAACTTAAGGTGTCCTTTTATGCAAATCAAAAGGAGACACCCGAATTAGAGGTAATCATTTTATCCCTTATTTCAAAGTTCTTTTCTTCTTCTAATTCCTATTCCTAAGTTGTTACCATAAAAAACAAATCCAGAATATAAAATATGTTGAGATGTTTTTATGATTATGGGACAACCATATTCCTCCTTTTAATCATACTATGAAAAACTATATCACCATGTGTGCGTACATACATATTGTTGTCTCCACACCGTGGTGTAAACTGTTTTCATCTATAATTTTTTTCAACGGGTGTAATGTTGAATATTAATGACTTAAAAAATAAATATAACATAATATTTTTTCATTAAAATTCATATTCTATCCAATTATATACCTTTTAACCATTAAGTAACTTATATTGTCGCTCGTGCTTACATACGACTTATCGTCTCCACGATGCGATGACATTCATCTTCCACGATTCACCATCCAAGAAAGATTATAAAAATATATATTAAGAATAAGTATGAAATATATGGCATAATAATTATACTAGAATAATATATATATATATATATATATATATATATATGTATGTATGTATGTACATATATTTCATTCCCTTACTTTAAGTCAATTTGATAAGAAAACCAAAACATCGTTCATTCGTATGTACGACATACGATCTCTAAAAATAGTGTATTCCATTTCATATATTTGTCTATTATATATTTTTATATTCTGAATATATATTATATATAAATCATGTAATCATGATCTAAGTAATATGATCAATATTAAAAAGTCAAAACACATGCGATAAAGAAAGAAATTATTCCTCGAAACATTGTATTAACTAGGAATTTTTAATAAACGAGTTATATAAAGTCATAAACCTATCATCATAAATATTATTATTATTCTAGTACAAGTTAATAACATATTTAAAAACGTTATACATGAGTTTTAGATAGATACAAAGAGTATCTGAGTTAAGGTAAGGGTTAGTTTTGAAATCTTATTATTATCTGAGATTGTTTATGCGTAAGTGGTTTTTAAGACATATTTATCATTCAGGTCTATGTTTCTTAAAAATGCTTTAAAAATGAATATTTTTAAGGTTTTATGTAATGGAATCTTGAACTAAAACTTCATTATAAATGTTTTAAATATTTATACTTCTTAACCATCTTCATTAATGTCCATGTTCTCAAAATGGTTTTAACGATTTATTTATATGGACATAAATGTTTTAAAATGTTAATTCCCTTCAAAAGTTTCAAAGTGGTATGGAAAAAGTTTATTAAAAAAGGTATTTTAAATGTCTTATTTTATAATTTTTTTGAATTTTATTATTTTAAGAGTTAAAAGGGATATTTCTCTAAAATATTTTTAATGATTTTATTAGATTATTTTCATCTATGTCAACAACCATTATTGTATTTTATGATCAATTGAGATTGATTTATTATGATACAATTTTCCATATTGTATAGAAGGGTTTGTGATATGTTTTAATATGAATGTTATATTTTAAAACCATTCATGGTTTATGGTTAAAGTATTCATATTTTTTATGCTAGTTTTAATATGAGTGTTTATGTTATGTTTCACCATTTTCATATGAGGAATGTACTGGACTTAGTAAGTGACGTCTGGGGACCGATATTTCCTTTAGATATATTGGAAGGTCTCATGAGACAGATTAGTGTATTGGCAGAATGACTTGAATGAATATTTGTGTATGTTTGTGGAACAAGGCCTTGAGGTTGTGGTTATGATGTCTAGCATTATGCATTCCCTCATTATGAGATTAGTTATTAATTTTACATGTGATTATTCAACTAGTAGAGTATCTATATGATTGTTTAAATGGAATTATTTTATTTATTATTACTATATAATGATATATATAATGTTTTAAAAGGATTATGTTTTAGTTTTATACCTTTCCTTAAAATTTTATGCTTTATTGTGATGGATTTAGCTATATTATTTATCCTTACCGAGCATCTGAGCTCACCCCTTTTCTATGATTTTTATCCTAGGAATCCAAAAAGTGTTTTATGAATGATATATATGGTTATGTTAGGGGAATAATTGTGTTCTAAAAGGATTATCTATTCTATATTTTATGTTTTTAATTGTAATGTATGTTTGATGAATGTATTCTATTTTCCAAGACTGCTAAACTTATCGGTCCTTTGGGACATGATTCCTTGTATCATGCCAATGTATTAAAAAAATGCACCATATCTGGGCTTTTGGGGTTGGGGAATTAAAAAAGGTTTACATATGTATTAGTTATATGTGAAGACAAAATTACTTCATGGGGACTAATATGAGGAAATATACATGGAGAAACTCGATGGTTTCATAGAGCATTGGAATCAAGAACTTGTGTGCAAGATGAAGTAAAGACTTTATTGTTTACAGCAGGAACCATGGTATTGGAATTGAAATATCAATAACATTATTTTTAAATGGAAGTTCATCCAGATAAATTATGAACATTTCTATTGCTAGTAGGTATTTGACGATGGGAGTTTCATCATCTTTATTCTCTATATTGATGAAATTATTATTTTCAGTATAGTGAAGGAAAGGTTTGACCTATCCGAAGAATTTTAATTGAATGATATTGGATTGAATAAATTGATGTTGGGATAAAGATAATGACAGATGTAAGTTCTAATACATTGTACCTGATTTAGTTGTATTCCATCTGGAAGGTGGTGGAATTCTCTAGAATGAGAGGAAAAACCAGTTACCTCCCCCTAGCCAAAAATTTAAAATTTTGTAGGGAGAAGCCACCATTAATAGAATAAGAGTTAGAGTACATGTAAAATAATCCTTATAAATCAATAATTGGAAGAATAATGTATACCTTGCTTTGTACTCAACCATACATTATGAAAAATTTTGGTATTAGCAAAAGATACATGTCGAATAATAGAAGAGAATTTTGGGAGGTTATGTGGATTATCTAGAACTTAAAGGATCCAAGAATCTTGGAACTTTTCTTGAGAATAGATGAGTAATTGCAGGGGTATACTAACTCTGATATTAGAGGTTATATATAAAATTAGTAAAGAACCACCAAAGAGGTTTTCACATTTAGTTAAATTTTGGTTAGTCAGATGTCAAGGATTCAACCAGTAGTTTAACTCTAAACAAAAATGAGAATAAATT
Organism: Viscum album; assembly: GCA_963277665.1. Lineage (NCBI taxonomy): Eukaryota > Viridiplantae > Streptophyta > Magnoliopsida > Santalales > Viscaceae > Viscum > Viscum album. The sequence continues at coordinate 1,827,804,015 of OY728160.1, forward strand.
TCATTAACAAAAGTTAGGAAGAATTTCATATAGATGAAGGCATTGTTGGAAGATCTCAGAAAGAGTTAAGATGATGATATGCTATTTTTTTATTCCCAAAGTATGATTAAATTATCCAAAAATCATAAATTTTATTCTAGAATGGATAAAATTTAACTAAAGTATCACTTCAGCTGAATTTAATTATATAATAGACTAATGGATCGAAAAAATATAGAAGGGGTTAAAAATTTGGTAGATATACTGACAAAGGTTGTAGTCCAGGACGTGCTAAGGAGATGTTTCACCTTAGTTGGGTTGGGATAATATGAAGCATGGTGGAGGAATCATGTTGATATAAAGAAATATTGTGGAATGTAAGATGTATATATAAAATGATATATAAATATCTGATAAATCTTTGAAAATCATTATCAAGTGGGAGATTTTTAGGATAAACTATGAAATTAATTTTTAGGCAAAAATATTATATCCAATAGAAGGATAAACTAGCATGTTAATTTTTTTAATGATTTTAATGGAAATGGAGGAGTGGAAATAAAAATGTTATAGGTGTTCATATGATGAATGAATAGAAGTTATAAGTTAAATGTCTTTTAGTTATGTTGGATAGTATATGTTGATCATAAAATGTAGCTAGTTTGTGTGATTATAATTTACTCCGGACACAGATGATAAAATTAATGAATGATAAGAAAAGGATATTCATAAGGTTAACATTGGAGAAGTATAAGAGTCAAGAAATGAGAGTTTTATAAGGTGAGAAATGTACCAATTATAGTAGTTGAGGTTTTTAGAACCTTTTATTAAATAGATAAATATCCATGATTATGCGAGTGATATGGGTTCACTCTCCATGATGATTAAAATATAGGGTGATCAGTTTCACTGATTAGATTCTAATATATTTATTTTGATGGATTATTAAATTAGCAGTATAATGAAATTATAATCAGTTTTCATTTCCTTAAAAAAATAACAAACCCCCATACAGGGTAGGACACATGTTTGAACCATGTAAATTGTGTTGTTCTTTTGTCTTGCATTCTTTTAATCATTGACTTCCAGTAATTATTTCCTATGATTTTTATAGGTTATTCATTGTGATTAATTTATTTGGGTGTGGTGCATATTCCATTTTTTGACCATTATAGCATGAAATCACATCAATTATTTGTTTCTACCTTTTAATTTCATGTAGGTATCTTCCAATAGTCAATATGATAGACTACTTTGATCCTAATAGAAAAGTATTGTTCCTTCCCTTCTACTACCACTACTTGTACAAACTATTCATTAACTTATAGGGCCTACTTAGTTGTTTCTATATAATAAATTTCATTAAATGGGAACTCATTGGATAACTAAAGATGAATAAAATTAAAATAAGATGAATTGATACAAAAATCTTCCACTCCAAATAATCCATATTGAAACATATTTCTTCAAGAAAGACCACTAGGAACACCATCTCATTAGGGGTAACTTTTACTGTTCATCATTCTCTAAGGAAATCCATGTGTTGGATGAACCTAAAAACTAAAAGTGGTTGGAGGTTATATTCAATTAAATTTTAATAAAATTATATAAAAATGAGTTCTAGAAAAGGTTATCTCCCTGTATTGTATCTTCTTTAATTTCTTCTTATTTTCTCAATTCCTCTTGGAGTTGGGCTGTCATGGGTAGAGGTAGATCGACAATATCATCCATCATTTATTCTAATTCCATAAATTTAGTGGTGTGTTCCCTAGATAAATTTAGAAAGGAACTGATATTTATTTTTTGGATATGGGAGAATCAATTAAAATTCCATGTTTCCCAAAATTAGAAAAATATTTATCTAAATCATCTTGATCTCCCATATATGTCTTAGCTATCATGTATTATTTATGAAAAACTTCTGGTTGAGATAGGTTTAATAGTAAATATTCAAGTGGTTTTCTCAAGACCTCATAGGGTTCTTATACATGAAATATAGGTGGAACAAGATTCACTTATTATTTAATTTCCTTTTGTTTCTATTCCAACAAAAAAAATATAATTTCATTTTTAGAGAAGTGGAAAGGATATAAAATTTCTTTCTTAATTCATTAATTATTTTAATTTTTTTTCACTTAATTACTCAAATATTATTCCATTCTAGACTCATCCAACTGTTTTATAGGACAAACATAAGAATAATCACTATGAAAGTCCATTTTTGACCTAGGAAATGAAGAGATGGAATGAATTTTTTTTGTTATTTTTAAAAATATGATTTTTTTTAGTTTTTATAGAAAAAGTGAGTGCAAGTGTTTTTATTCCCTCTCAATGGTTTTAATGTTATGAGAGGGATCTTTCACAGATCTAGACTCAATATTTTCTTATTTTCATAAGAATATAGTATAGTGAATGTCTTATGGTTGATATTTTGAAGAGGTAAATCACAGAAAATATTTCCCCAATGTCCTTATATATATTAAGTTTAAATATAACACTAAATGAAATATTGAAATAAACTAGTTTTTAAATGAAAGTGATAAATATATAAAAATTTATATATGTAAATGAATACATGAAAATAGAAATAAGTTAGTAAGAAGAAGATGCTATCCTTAATATTTTATAGTGATTGTATCATTATTCTTTAAAATATAATTCCCAATATCCTTTTAAATGTGGAGATCAAGACCTATAAATTTACATAAAAATATTCAAATATTTATTATCCTATACTAATTCATCTTTATTCAGAATAATACTCTTCCTAAAATCATCCATGATACCTCTCGGTTGATCAAAATGATCTTAGATAAAATCTATCATTTTAATGAATCAAATAATGTAGGTAAGTAAAATATATGAACGATGAAGGAAAAAATGGAAGACATGTAAAATGGGGTAAACACACACCCTAATTAGTTTAACTATAATAAAATTAACAAAATATAATAAGTTAAAACATTTAAGTTAAAAAAATTATTGAAAACATTGCTCCTTCACTTAAACAAGAAATAAGGTTAGTTATCCATTAATTATTTAGATGAGAATCAAAGTGGGAGAACACAAATGAGAAAAAATTAGGGACATAAATAAATATAATATATTTTAAAATATAAAACTATTATTAAAGATAATACCCCAACTAATTCGCACTAATGAGAGAGAGAGTTTGAATCCCCCTTTTTCAGTGATATAAAATAATTTAAATAGTGGGAGAAGGATGTAATAGATTTGACATGATTCAAAAATTCTAATAATTCCATGGGGGAAGGTTCTTCATGTGCATGTGTTGGAAAAAATAAACTCCATGTGATATCCACATCTATAAATTCTCTAAATTTACTCTTGGTGGTAGAATGTTTTTAATTCTCTTCAAATTACTCCCATGGTTTTTATTTTCTAGGTCATATTATCCCCTTCAAATTAATGTACATGATTTTTTTTTTTGTAAATTGATGAAATAAAATCAAGTAATTATCTACAGTAAAATAGAACATGTTGTGGATTAGATTATTCTTCTTCCTCCTTCAAAGAGAAAATGAAATCACCATGGTGCATGAGAATATAAAATGGTAATGGTTTTAAAATTAGAAAAAAAACTCTTCATGATCATGAATTATTCCTTTAGAGTGAAAAGATCTATAGGTTTATTCAATTAATATTTTACCACAGTACCATAATGGAACAAATACCTTTTACATGGAATAGGTATATCTAGATTGAAAACATCACTAGTTATTTCCTAAGAATCATCATGGTGTGATTAACTTATATAACATGACCTTTTCTTCTTTAGATTCTATAAAAGATAGAACCACCATGAATAAATGATTACCTTTACATGATGGGGATGGGACAAGAAAATGAAACTTATATTTGAGGCAACTGAATTTCTACTAAGTTAGTGACCCTTAAGTTCCAACAGACTACCCTTATATCTTAGTTGAATTCAATCTTACATTTCCCATATATAACCAAATTTTATATCCATAATTAGAATGACTTCTAAATTTATAAGTCTAGTGTTATGATGTATCTTAGTAATTCCACAAAGACTCTTAGACAATTATATAATTACTCTTTGGAAATGCATTATATACCCTTACATGTATCATGGTCTTGGAAGAATGGCCCTTATATAGAGTAGAATAACCCTTATATGAACACCCCTTTGACAAATTCTTCCACTTTTATTTCTAAATGAATCATATTCAAAGATTTCCTAACTCATAATCATTTTTAAACGTTATCAAATCCTCATAGAAAATTACAATATGCATGCAATGAGTACACGACTCATATGAAATGAATTATCCTATAAATTAATAATATTACAAATTAAATTTATGGATTTTCAAAATATTCCATTATTGAATATAAACACTTAAAATTCAGTAATTAATCTATTTTCACAATTAAATTAAAATTAATCCTAAAATATAAAAATATGATAACTACCCATACAGCTTAAAAATAGCGGAGATTAAATTATTGTATTATAGAATGGAATTAATAAAAATATAAGCTCTATCAGGGGTTAGAAGATATCTGAGAAGGTCTTGGTCATGGATAGGTTGGGTTGATCACTAAAAAAAATGGATACCCTGGTCTATGGAGTAAAGGAAGTTAAAAGGTAACATTTTTTTCTTTGGTAGTGGATATTTTCCTAGATGTGTTCCCAAAAGAGTTATCAGGGAAGTATTCAGAAGGATACATAGATATCCATATTGATCTTGTACATGAGAATAAACCTTTTTTACATCCCTATATAACTCAAAGATCCAATTTAATTTAGGTAATTGAAGATATAGATGGTGGATCTTGAGGCTAAAGGATGTATCAAGCTGAGAAAATTCTTTACGGGTGCCCTGAAATATTTTTTCCAAGATATATGTTGAAATAATACACCCATTTATAGACTATAAAAATTTTAACTTGTTAATAAAAAATAATTTATTACCCATTCCAAGAATTTATGATCAATTTGATTATATTAAAGGGTCAGGTATTTTTCTCATATTAAACTATTTTCAAGTTCCAATCAGATTTGAGTCAGGATAGGGGAAATTTAAAAAGTTATTTTTAGAGTGAGTACAGTCATTTTGAGTATCTTATAATTCCTTTAAACTTGACTAATTCACCATTAGTGTTCATATAATTAATTAACAAAATATTTTATCTCTTCTTGGATTCTTTAATTGTGGCTATAATGAATCACATTCTTGTTTATTCAAAATATAGGGATGGGCATTCACAACAACATCATATTGTACTAGAGAATCTATAGGGGCATAAATTATATCCCAAGATATATAAATAAACATTCTGGATTTAGGAAGTAAAATTACTTAGGTATGTTATTTCATAATTGGGTATTTCAGTTTATACTAGGAAGGTGAAGTCAGTTATGTTTTGGAAAATCTACTCTAATAACTTTGAGACCAAAATCTTTTTAAGTCTCATGGGGTGTTACTACAACTTTATCTTGTAATTTTCAAGTATAAATACTTTAATGGATACATTTATGAAGAAATGATTTAAATTCATATAGCCAAAAAAGTGAAAATTAGCCTTATATGAATTTTAGAATAGTAAGAATTTAGCTTATGTCCTTGTTTTACCTTAGTTGGGTGAAGGGTTTGAGGTGTATTATGATGAATACTCTGTTGGACTTGGTCATATTCTCATGAAAGATAATTATCTAGTGGAATAGGGTTCGCAAAATCTTTTATCCCATGAAAAAATTCATCATACCCATGTCCTAGTATCAGTCTTTATTGTGCAGACTCTAAAGTGCTGGTGGCATTATCTATTTTGTAAGTGCTTTGTGATATTTATGGAATAAAAGATATTGAAGTACATATTTTCATAATGATAGTTGAATATAAATCAACTATGCTGAGTTTAATACCTTTAGTCTTTTGATTTTGATATATAGTATGATCTCGGTAAATGGAATTTCATGTTAGATTCTCTTAGTTGGAAAATTTACCCTTAAAAGGTGAAATAGTCTACAAATGAATGAAGATTAATGTTTATTATTACCTAGAATCATCTCTATGTGGAAAAGGATCAAATAGGGTTACATATGCATCATATCAATCTACCATTATATATTTTAGAGTGATTTAAGGATTCTCATATTTTTGATTCTGAGTGTATCATTACATGAGAGAGGCTCAATGATAGGGATCTGTTTGATGACTGGTTCCTAGATTATCATTTATTTATTTAGATACAAGGGAGGATCATGGTTCCTAGGAGTAGAAGGAAAAAAATTAATGAAATAATACCATTATTATTAATGATAGATTCACCTTTTTATCAAAAAAATACATCTTGATATTCACTAGTAGTTTTGGTGTTCTGGAATGAAGAATGATATTATAGGCTTCATTACTAATTTTTTTACTTTTCAGCATGTAAAACCAGAACATCAAAAGCATATTGGTAGACTCTAATAAATACTTATTTTTTTTTAAAATGTAATTAAATCATGACTAATTTTATGAATATTCTATTGTAATCCCCTAAAATGAAATATATGGTTTGGGTTATAGTTGATTTTCTTACCAAGATAGTTCAATTTTTTCCTATTAAATAAGAATGTTCGATTGATGAACTTAGGAATCTGTATATCAGAGATATGGTGAAGATTAATGTTGTAACATCTAGTATCATATATGATGGGTATTTATGGTTGAAATCGTAGTTTTGGAAAGGAATTCTGAAAGAATTAGGATCATATGTGAATTTGAGTACTAGATTTTATCCATAGACTGATGGCCAGTCTGAGTGAATTATACATATGTTGAAGGATATGATTGGGGCCTATATTCATTACTTTAATGAATAAAGGGAGGATAAAATTTACTTAGTGTAATTATCCTATAATAACAGAAAATAATAATATAATTATATGTCCATATATGAGGAATTATATGGGAGACTATGATGTTATCCTATTTTTAGATATAGATAAGAGAGTCAACTAATATTGGGCATAGTCTTAACCATGAGAAAATATAACATGTAAAGTTGATTTAAAAATGTCCCCAGATACCTCAAATATGTAAAAGGTTATATGTTTACCATCATAGATGAATTCTATAATTAAAATTCATATGAAATGTTTACTTTATGATACACCATACTTTTTTATATCCTTAAGATAATTGTTGAATTTTCTTTGTACTGCGTCATTCCTTTGTTATTTAGTGTTGTATTCCACTTTCTATGTTTATAAATTGAGAAAATATATGAACATACCATAAAAAATGTTTAGATATAATGAAATGGAGTTGGAAGTTGATTCACCCTACATGGAGCATCATATTAGTTTGGTTGATCAGAATCGTAAAGTGTGGAAAGGTAAGGTGATCCCTAATATTTAGGTAAAATTTAAACATGTAAAGCTCCATGATGAAGTTTAGGTATAAAAATTTTATATTAATATCCAATTTTTATATATTATCCATTAATTAGCAATACCAAACCTTCTCATGGATGATAAGACTAATAGTGGGGAGGTTGTAATGAACCCTACCTCACTAACAAGGTTTTATTATTTAATTTAAATATTTAAATTCCTTATTGTGTATATTATAATAGGAATAAAAGTTTGGAGAAACATATTATATTTTAGTAAGGAGGGAAGATTAAGGGGAAAACCCTTGGGTATGAGGACCATTAGGTACCCAGCGGTCCTCGAATGGTTACCTGGTGGGCTCTAAATAGATAATGTAGTTATGTTTTGAACTACATAGTACCCAATGAATTCTAGAAGGTACCTGATATATTTATAGAGAAATCTCACTTAAATAAGGAGTATTTTAGTCTTTTTATTCATATAATCAACCAAAATTAATTGGGGGGGGATCAAGATATGATTCAAAAACCAGTCCTCTTCTCCACCAAAGAACTCTCTGATTTTTCCTTCTCCATATCTATTGAAACAATCTTCAAGATTGTATCTAAGGAATCTAATGGGTCATAAAATGGGTGGTTTCTTTAAGGTAATACTATAACTTCCTTAATATTGATTTATATTGATTCATCACCATGGTAATATTCCTAATCACTTCTCTTTAAATTCCAGGTCTTGGTGAATCCTTTAAATATATTATTTTTTATTTTGTAAGAGCTATTATAAAATAATTATTTATGTGAATCTAAGGTGAAAATATAGTTTCATTTCTCAAATTATATTTTTGATAATTTTAGAGATGACACTAAAATTCTATATTCCCTATAAGTGTATCTCTTTAGTGTTTGGTTGGAATACTCCTCTCTCATGGAACATAAGGAAGCTACTGCATCAATTTATGGCAGACGTACCCCTATTCCTTCTCATATTTCTTACAACATGGGTTGACCTTAGTATAGGCCCAAGTTTATTTTTTTAAAATTGAAAATTTTAATAATAAATAAAAATATTGAATTAATTTTCTTAATGTTTTATGGATACTTGATATTACTTTTCATTTTTTTTCAATCCTTCCATTGATTTATTTTCATATTTCTTCTACTATTATCTTCATAGTATACTTGTGAAATGGTCTAAATGATTGTTTGCTGCAATTAGATCATAAAATGGGACTCCTAGATTATTGTATTTTCATGATTTAACTTTTTTTAGAAGGCATATTCTTTATATCACATGATTTAATTCTTAAATAGATTACTATGTGATCTTTTATGACTAACATATCTATTAGAAGACCTATTCAGTTTTCATATGTTTCTATCAAGATGGTATGAGTTTAATAGTGTATATTGATGGGATATTATTTCTATAGTAACCCACATTTTTCAAACCCAAATATTTTATCTATGGAGATAAATATTATTTACATAACAAAATGATCCATGATAGAATCATTTAGGTCTAGTATCTTTGGAAACTTGGAAACACTAAAAAATGGTTCATAAAAAATCTACAACATCTCCCGCTTATTTCTTTATAAGTATCAACGTTCTTAGAAATATCATACATAAAATATTTATGTAAGATTTGGTGTCCTAGAAATAACTGTTTGTACTTTGATTAGATGGAAATTAAATGTATTTAAAAATTAAACATCTTATTACATATTTTTCATTGTTTTGCATGACTATGATGTAATAATGTCCTAGAGTATTTGTTGCATTGATAAGGTCATGGTAGTTCCCCACTATGATGAGAACAATGAAATGCTATAAAAAATTTCTTAAATATAGTTCTATGGTTGGATGAAATACTATGAAGGGACACATAGCATTCATACCCTCTAGTGTGAGTACTCATAAGCAGATGGGACTTCCTCTCATGAAATTCGCAACTTGGTAATCTCCAAGACAAGATATTATGAGAACATACCTGCTAGTAATAATTCCACCTGTTTTTGTGTCATTGGATATTTCTATCTGTGAGCATGTGTAATGATCATTAGACTTTAAGATTATCATTAATACATGTCACGAATCACACACTTTGATTTATTGAAAAAAACCGTCATACAGATAGTTGGCGGGATGTAGGGTACGTTGGGTGCATCATGAGTGGCATGTTATTAATGGATAAGTCAAGGAAGGATTTTCCCTTCCATTTATGGATATTGATATCTCGACCCTTGGATTGAAATAGAACCGTCGTGCGAAATTCAATGGACTTGGTGTAACGATGAGTTAATTTTAGACAGTCAAAGAATGGCGTATCAAGAATAAAATTTGACGACACCATCATGAATCCTGATTGATGAGATATTGTGGAAAATATATTATATTAAAAAGTGAGCATTTGTTTGTGGATTTCATTTTTGTGACTATTTGTTCTTTCTCTTGGGTGCCTTGACCCGTTCCTAGAGAGCACTCTTGGACTTTAGGCACGTCCACATAATGTCAAAAAGAAAAAAAATTAGAGGGTCACACACTAAGTGTTTCAGATGGTCTTGGTTAAATTATATTTGAATTTAATTAATAAATATTATTATCAAGATAATGGAATATTTTTATTCAAGTTAAAATGATTGCAAAAATTAAATAAATATTTATTCACCAGAGGGTAAAATATCATGGGTTTTCTCAATTTTTATGAATATATTTAATTGTTGTTATACAATTAAATATTTTAATAGAAGCCCCATGTCAATAAATAGTCACATACGTCTATTGTATCATGTACCAAATTGCACACCCATTGAATTGAGAATTGTTGAGATAAACAATTTCTCTCTAAAATTCTCTTCCCACCCCTCTCAAGAACAAGATACATTCTTCAAGGCCAAAGAACAAGTGATCAAGAACTATCGACACAAGTCACTCGATTTGCCGCGCGAGCACACGAAGAATGAGTGGTGTCTATCAGAGTCCATTAGAGAACATGTGGATCACCACTAGAGGGATTCTAGTTTGTATCCTTACAAGTGAAATGAGATAATCCGAAAGGGTCATTCCGAACGATCAACATCATCAACGAAGAAAATAACAAATATCCAAGTATTATTTTCATTATGAAATTAATTAAATTAATTATAAACATGATGTGCAAGATCCTCTCTAAAGGTTTTAGGCCTCTTCCTTCTTTATCTAAATCTTCTATTATATTTCGTGGAGACTAGAATTCATTGTCGTATTGATCCCTAAATAATCATTGATCATGGTAAAAATCAATGTTTGGTGTCATCCCAACCACGCTTCCGCTGCGCTCAGAACCTTCAATTGGTATTATAGTGGTTACATTATAGTTTATAATTATTCAAATACTTCATTGATTATTTACACATTTAATAATTTAGTTATTTCAATTCAGGTTAATCCTTCTACAAATCTAAATCTTGAGATCTGTTCCTCCACTTTCATTTACCATTCACCATATAGAAAAGATATTTTCTTTTATTTTTTTATTAAAATAAAATAGAGGATATCATTTGGAGGTGCCAAAGGTTCCTGGACGTACAACACCAGAACACACGATGTGTATTTGGTAGTACACGTTGTGTAGACAAGGTTCAATGCACCGAGTCTGGTCTTCCAAATCAAGCCATGTCATTGTATTTTGTCTAAGTTTTAAGAACTCTATGTGTTGGCCAAGAACAGGTGGCATGTGGTTTCCAGATTAAAAGCCATGTGGACCACTGGACATGACATGTAGTCCCTTTGAGTTAGGGTTGGACCATGTACCCCATCCATGACTTTACCGGCTGGATATTGTGTAATGAGGAACTACACAGTGTGTGTCCCACTAGACACGCCGTGTACTCGGAATATTTCTGAAGTACACTCACACGACATTTCCCTGGGCGTGTACTTCGGATGGACGGTGAAAATAGTGCACGCCATGTATTTGAAACTACACACCTTGTACTCATCCAAATTATATAGATTTATTAAAATTTATTATTATATTATACAAACCATTGATACATGTACCATCGTGCGGACATAAAGCTGAGAAAAAACACGTGATAAGTGTTTTATATATATGTGTCTAATTTAACATCTGCATAATATTTATTTTTACTCATTGGGTAGTTATGAATAGGAATTCACCGGGTTTCCTACAAGGTACATGTTATGTACAAAGTTAATTTTAAATAAATTTATTTGTTAAAAATTATGATGGATTAGAATCTAAAGGAAATTCAGAAAAGGGTTTAAGATAAAAGGATTGATTAATTAAATATGATAATTAATTGATTCGAGCATGATTTATCGTAAACAAGAACAACTAATGAATTGAATGATAGTTTTATTTATGAGTAAACATCATTGCATGTATGGATGATCATGAGCTAGACCAATACCTTTGTATGTGGATGGTTTCTTTTAATTTATTTCTTTTAATTAAATTTTCATGGCATGCGAGCAATCTATCCTAATTAATATGTAGGGCCTACATTCCCATGGTTTCTTTTATGTAAACGACATTTTTACCTTCACTTATGTGTGAGTTTAAATTCATATGTAATGGATGGAACTCCCAATCCAGAGGAGGTGGTTCAAGCTAGAGCCAAGATGAAATTAATCCCAGGAGATATAAAGGTGGACAGGAGGAAAGCTGTAAACATGAACCCAAAAGGTTCATGGTATTTCTACCCTAGGTCAGGGTTAGTTTATCAATAGATAGATAAACTAAATATTAGAAAAGATCATGATCATTCCATTTTCATTATTTTATTTCTATTATATGCATGGTTTATCATTATGGATGTGTTGTCACGATCACACAATTAATGAATTAAACAAGCATGCAAGATGGAATTAAAATAAACTGAGCTTATGTGTAAATATTATCAAGACATGGTTAATCACTTAAGTTACACTTAATATTAACAAGCATGTGATAATAATAATGATCAATTATCTCATAAGAGATAAAAATCCCTCAAATAAAATATTAATTCAGACTAAGACTTCTATTACTTGGTTATGGGAAAACACAATAAAACTATGTGTTTGACCAACCCATGTTGGGAAACTTAATTTTATTAAGGAATACCTTATGAAAGGTTTTGGGTTGACTTAAACATATTACATCAATAGGAGTAGACCTTGCTAGACTTGGTGTAATATTAGAGGCAAGAGTTGAGGAAATCCAAAGTCATGAGTTCAGGATTGGGGAGTCCACTCAACAGATCATGGAGCTACGAGCTCACGGTTGGTAAAGACCTACCTACATAAATACCTTTCAGTATCTTGAACATCCCTTGTTGGGGTTATGCGAAGGGGAATATGGATCCTTACCACTATAATTTCATGGAAACTAGACATTCTAAGTTCCATGGTGAGGGTCATTGGGACTTGATAAAGTAGTGGGAGACTTTATAAAAATTTATTAGTTCTCATAAAATGTAATTAATAAATTACTAATGATCTTCCCTTTTAATTGTAGAATAAAAATGAAAAGCTATTCAACCACACTATCCTTATGATCAATTCTAAATAAAGACAAAATCCTCACCAGAAGTGACTTTTGGGAATTGTTTAGATGCCTTTGAGTTATCCTATGCCATGAATGGAAGTCTTATGTGTTAGAGTTAGTATTACCTGATCCACCTGCCAAAGAGGCATGTGATGAAGATTTCCTTGTCTATGAGAAACATATGAATAACATGGTCATCGTTCAATATCTGATGTTATCATCAATGTATAGTGATCTCAGGAAGTGTCGTGAAAACATTAATGCTTATAGGATTCTCAATCACCACTTTGGTCTTTACGAGGACAAATAAAGATAGGAAATGTTTGAGATCTCTAAGGAACTCTTTTAGAGTAATCTTGGAGAAGGTTCCCCAGCTGGGCCCCATGTATTCTAGATAATTGGCTACATTGAGCGCCCGAAGGTTCTAGGGTTTAAACTCCCCGAAGAACTGGGCACCGATCTCATTTTCACATCACTCCCTCAGAGATTCTCTATTTTTTATTCATTTTCAATATAAACAACATTGAGAAGTCTCTATTTGATCTTATTATCCTCATTCACCAAGTGGACAAAGATATGTAGTGTGAAAATCCTTATATCCTTAAAGTGAATTAGAGGAAAGGGAATGTGAAGAGCTTTAAGCCAAAATATTCTTCATAGCCTTCTCAGAAAAGGAAGATAAAAGAGGAGGTAAGGGAATAAGAGGCTGTTTGTTTTGCATGTGGAAAGAAGGGCCACTTGAAGAAGAACTGCACCCTGCTTAAGAAGCAAGGGGAAGCTTCAGGTGCGTTTGTTATTGAATGAAATCTATCTGTTTCTACAAATTGGGTATTAGATACATATTTTGGTGCTCACATATGTATCCAAATATAGGAACCAAGTATATTCATGAAGATTGACCGAGGGGAGGTTGATATATGAGCATCAAACAGATCCAGACTTGTTGTTGTATCTATTAGGGAACACCACCTCACGTTGCCAACTAGGATGATCTTGGTGTTAGAGGGTTGTTATAATGTTCTATCTATTACTAAAAACATTATTTCTGTATCCAGATTAGATAAAAATGGATTTGTTTTCCTGTTTTGAAATGAATGTTTCTTCTTTTACAAAGATAACATTTGTTTTGGTAGGGCACATTTATACAATAGTCTTTACATGTTGGGTTACACAAACCAAGTAATGGCAATCGATAACAAAGATACTTCACATGAATCATACCACCTGCAACTTTGGAATCATCAGCTAGGTCAATTAAATGAGATACACTTGAAAAAGTTACATCAAGATGGATATTTTGATTCTTTCGAACTAAAACCACTTGGTGTATGTTATGCATGTTTACAAGAAAAAATGACCAAATCCCCATTCAGTGGGAAAGGTGAAAGGGATAAAGAACTTCTTGAATTGGTTCATAAGGATGTGTGTGGACCATTTCCAATTGAACAAAGGGGAGGGTACTCATACTTCATGAATTTTACTGACAATTTTAGTAGATATGGATATATCTACTTAATACTTTATAAGTTATATTCTTTTGATAAGTTCAAAAAATGCAAGAATGAAATTGAGAACTAGCTTGGTAAGAAGATTAAGAAACTTTTCTCAGAAAGAGGTAGATAATATCCTAATCAAGACTTCATTGAATACTTATGGGTGTTTGGGATCCAATCCCAACTCACTCCACCATACACACCCCAGTGGAATGGTGTGAGCGAAAGGATGAACCAAAACCTATTGGACATAGCGAGATCAATGATGAGTCATGCAAGTCTTCCATTATCCTTTTTGGGATATGTGTTATAAATAGCGGTGCACATATAAATCCAAGTACCAACTAAATTGATAAATGGTATTCTATATGAGTTCTACAGTTGAAATAAAGATATATTATCAAAATTACATTAGTGGGGAAGTGATGTGTTGGTTAAGGCCTCTTCAAGTAACAAACTTGCATCTTGAGGAACAAAGTGTACATTTATAGGATACCCCATGGAAATAATAGGATATTATCTATAAAACCCCTTATACAAAAAGGTTATAGTGGAAAGAAATGCCATATTCCTTAAGAGGGAGCACATCTCCAAAAGAGATACTGGGAGAGCAATAAGATTTGATAAATTTGAGGCTCAAGGTACACAAGAGTTGGTACATGAACAGATTCCACAAATCCCTCGGGAAGAAAGAACTATTCCAAAGACACAAAAGATACATAGGAGTAAAAGAGTAGTTAGATAACTAGAACAATACTATTTTCTAGTTACCGAGGATGGTGATTCATTATTATTTGATAATAATGATCCTCTAACCTACAAGGAAGAATTAAGTGGAATAGATATTGCCAAGTGGAAAGAATCCATGAATTCTAAAATGGATTCCATGTTCCAAAATGATGTTTGGATTTTGGTAGATCCTCTTGATGATGTAAAGCCTGTTGGATTGAAATGGGTATTCAAGAAAAAACTGGACATGGAAGGATATGTCAGCACCTATAAGGAACGACTGGTTGTAAAATGGTTCAAACAATGTCAAGGAATTGACTACGATGAAACATTTTCCCCAGTTTCAATGTTGAAATCCATCATAAATATATTGGCCATTGCCTCTTTCCATGACTATTAGATTTTGAAAATGGATGTCAAAACAACCTTCCTTAACGAGAACCATTAGGAATATGTCTACATGACACAACATGAAGGGTTTAAGACTCCAAAGGACTCCAATAAGGTATGAAAGTTTTAGAAATACATTTATGGATTAAAGTAAGCATCCAGGTCATGGAACATTCATTTTGATGAATCGATAATGAAATTTGGTTTTCTCAAGAATGAATGCGAGCCTTGTGTCTACAAATAGTTTACTGGGAGAGCAGTCATTTTCCTAATAGTATATGTTGATGACATCTTACTTATTGGAAATGAGATACCAGTCTTATAGTCTGTTAAGGAATGGTTGAATCAATGCTTCTCCATGAAGGACTTGACTGAGGTATCCAATATTCTTGGGATCCTAATCCATCATGATTGATCCAAGAGATTGTTTGGCCTATGTCAAAGTACATACATTGATAAAATAATGAAAATACTCAGTATGGAACAATCCAAGAGGATATTGTTTCCAACATCTCATGGCATTCATCTTTCCAAGAAAATGTGTCCACGGACACATGAGGAAAGAAATATTATGACAAGGAATCCATATGAATCAACTATTGGGTCAGTCATGTATGTCATGCTATGTACAAGGATAGATGTTGCCTACATATTGAGTATGGTAGGTAGATATCAAGATGACCTAGGAGACTGCCATTGGATGGTAGTCAAGACTATCTTAAAGTATCAGAGGCATACTAAGGATATTTTCTTAGTTTATGGAGGATATGAGGAACTAGTCATCATAGGATATGAAGATGAAAATTTCTATACTGATCAAGATGACATTAAGTCGCAAACATGATACATATTCACTTTTAATGGAGATATAGTAAGATTGAAGAACTCAAAAAAGTGTGTGGTTGCAGATTCTACAGTAGAGTCTGAGTATACCATAACTTCTAAAGTATCTAATGAAGTAGTTTGGATGCGAAGCTTCATCCAGGAGATGGATGTGGTACCTAGAAGTAAAGATCCCATCACATTGTACTGTGATAACACTACAGCAGTGGCTCTTGGAAATGATCAAAGGTTACATCAGTGGATGAAGAGCATACTTCAGAAGTATCATCTCTTGAGGGATTTTTCTCAGAGAGGTGAATTTGTAGTGAGTATTATTTCCATAGAAGACAACGTGGTAGAACACTTGACTAATTTCTTGATTAAACAGAAACATTATCACTATGTGAGGTATAGCGGACTAAAAGTTGTAGGAAGTTAGATCTAGTACAAGTTGGAGTTTGTAAGATTTGGTGTCTTAGAACCAACTAGTTTTACTTTGATTACATGGAAATTTAATGTATTTAAATATTAAACATCGTATTACATATTTTTAATTATTCTTCATGACTATGATGTAATAATGTCCTAGAGTATTTGTTGCATTGATAAGGTCATTGCAGTTCCCCGCTACAATGAGAACCTTGAAATGATATAACAATATTCATAAATATGGTTCTATAGTTAAATGACATACTATGATGGGAAACATAGCGTGATGACCGCCAGGTGTGATTACTCGTAAGAAGATGAAACTTCCTCCCATATAGTTCACACTTAGTAATCTCCAAGACAAAAGATTATGAGAACATACCATCCAATAAATTTTTTTCATGTTTTGGTTTCATCAAATATTTCTATTTGTGTGAATTTGAAATTATCATTGATGTTTAATATTATCATTAATATCTGTCACAAATCGCTCTCTTTGATTTACTGATGAAAACTGTCATGTAGAGAGTTGGCGGGAAGTAGGCTATGTTGGGTGCGTCACAAGTGACATGTTATTAATGGGTAAGTCGAGGAAGGATTTTCCCCTTCCATTTATGGAAGTTGATATATCGACCCTTTAATTGAAATAGAACCTTCATGAGAAATTCCATGGCCATGGTGTAATGATGAGTTTATTTCACGTAGTCAAAGAATGACATATCAAACATAAAAGTTGATGACACTATCATGAAACCTGATTGATGAGATATTTCAACAAAGGGATTATATTACATAGTGAGTATTCATATGTGGATATCATTGTAGTGGCTTTAATTTCTTTTTATCGGGTGCTTTGACCCATTTCTAGACAATAATCTTGGACTTTAGGCAAGACCGCCTAATGCTAACGAGAAAGAATCCTAGAGCGGCACACACTAAGTGTTTCTGATGGTCTTGGTTAAATTCTAATTTAATTTAATTAATAAATATTATTCTCAAGATAATGGGATAATTTTATTCATGTTAAAATGATTTCATAAATAAAATAAATATTGATTCTAATGATTGTGGGTAAAATATATTTATTTATTTTATTGAACATTTAATAAATATTTATTTACCAGTTTGTAAATAAAATATTTATTTAAGAGAATAAATTATTTATTTTTTTATTGATTTCTTAAACAAATGGAAGTGGAGTTTGAGAGGACCAAGTCTAGTCCGGTAGTAAAATAATTATTTTCCAGATGATAAATAATTATTTAACTAGTTCCCACAAATTAAAATAACGTTGCTATTATTTTGTGACGCAGAATTTTATTTATAATTCCGTTTTGTGCAAGTTAGCACACCATAAATAATGATACAGTATTATTATTTATTGCATGGGTTTTCTCTAAGATTATGAATATATTGAATTTCTATTACACAATTAAATATTGTAACTGAATCCCCATGTCAATAAATAGACACATATGTCTATTGTGCCATGTACCAAACCGCACACCCGGTGAATTGAGAATTGTTTAGCTAACAATTTCTCTCTCAATTCCTCTTTCCACCCCTCTCAATAATGAGAGACATTCCTCAAGAATGAATAACAATAGATCAATAATGAATCCAACAAGTCACTGTCTTCACCACACTAGCACCCGGAGAAAGAACGATGTCGATCATAGGCCATCAGAGCACGTGTGGATCACCGCTAGAGGGATTCTATTTTGGATCCTTACAAATGCAATGAGATAATCCAGAAGGGTCATTTTAGATGATCGACATCATCACCGAAGAAAATACTAAAGATCCAGGTATTATTTTTTATGAAATTAATTAAATTAATTATAAACATGATGTGCAATATCCTCTCTAAATGATTTGGGCCTTTTCTTTATTTGTCTAAATATTTGATTATATTCTGTGGATGATGGCGTTCAACGTCATATTTATCCGGAAATAATCATTGATCATGGTAAAAATCAAAGTTGGGTGCCATCCAAACCATGCTTCTACTGTGGATGGAACCTTCACTTTATTCATAACCCAGAAAAGGAAACATAATAAAAGGGTGATATCTGATGCTAAGTGAGGGTAAAAACGAAGATATCAATGATCATATAAGCACAAATTGGCAAAAAGGGTATGAAAACAAGATCTTAAAATTTGAAAACCATACAATATATATAATAGATCATAATATCGACCTGTGACATAAATATTAGTATTTTATAAGACATTAGTAATAAATAAATCAAATTACATGATCCAAGAGAGCAAAATATAGGTTTAAGACATAGAATTGTGGCATACAAATAAGTATAGAAATTCATTTCTATAATAGTCAAGGAACTTTACCAAGACTATCATAGTGGAATGGGTTCACTCCCAAAACCATCATAGTAGTCATGTTTTACTACCAAGGCTATCATAGTGGATAAAGTCCCTCACTGTACTGGGTTCACTCCCCAGCCTAGTCCTATTTATCTCATGAGATATAAATCTTTACACAATGCATTTAAGGGAGATATCGTTCCCTCCCATCACATAGTTGAAATCATACATATGTGATCCAATATTTTATAAACTATTCATCATATCAAAACCCAATAAAATAAATTGGTTTCATAAACATTTCATCATAACATAACCCATAACATTTTTACAAACAATTCATTATTTCATCAAAATAAAAACCAGAGAGAATAAATAGGTTTCAAAAAGAATGTTTCATAAAATTCATTAAAAATAAATAAAAATAATATGTATGGTATCCTTATATCATATTCCCATTAAATAAAAATTGGAATCCCGGGTTTTTTATCTTTGATGAATAGAAATACCATTAAAAGTTCATTAAAATATTATTATGGAAAATAACCTCTCCATTTTGAAGTCACTTATAAAAAAACACAAATATAAATGAAAAACATTATTTTAAAAGAAAAGTGTAAAATTACAAAGGATTATTCAAAGAAAAATTTATTCATGAAAGTGTAAAAAACCATTCTTATTATATAATATATATAAAATTTATTTTATATTGTTGAAGAAAAGGTAAAAAAGTTCCTCATTTACAAAATGATAGGAAGATAAATTTCGAGCCATTTTTAGAAAGTAAAACATGTCTTAAAATGACATTAAATATTCATATAATAATAGTAAAACAATTCATCAAAATATTTTTAGAAAATATGGATAGGGAAGAAAATGGGGTTTCCACCGAAGAGGGAAATGAATTCAATTTTAATTAAAAACATATTTTTAGTATCTTGAGTACATAAGATGAGGAAAAAGGAAAACATGTATTTAAGAGAAATATCTAGAGTATAATAAATTTGATGATTATATTTAGATATATATCACTAGATATCATAATTGGAAACTTAATCATAAACAATCCTGATAAACAATGAGATTTGAACAAAAAACCCTTAACTCAAGTTCACCTTGCTTGAAAAGCACTCAAACCTCCTGTATAATAAATAAAAATTTATTACAATTATATAAAATATTTATTTTCATACTTATAATATCATATATTATCCAATTATAACATTTCAAAACCCCATTTGTTTCAATAATTCATTATTAAAATCGTCATTTTTGGTTGTTAATTGTTTCATTTATCTTGAGTATTTCATTTTAGTAGTTCCAGTTCTTGTTTGTTTTTCTTGGTTTAATTACCTTAATAATATTAATAATGATATAAATATCATATATATTAATTATATAATTATTTATATTCATCCATAAAAGTTAGATATAGAAAAATGAATTACACCATTCGTAGAGACGATAGGCCGTATATACACATGAACATTGTTTTCCATTTTTCAACGGATGAAAAGAAAGAAAGTTAAGTATTAATTCACCTTTCAAGGATCATCATTATATCATATATGTCAAATATATTCATCAAATTCTTCCTCATTACCATCCAAGTAAAATATAAATGAAAAACGATTCACATCGCTTCGTGGAGGTTTCAGTCCACACGTACACATTAACGACATTATTGTTTTACAAAGGATTGGATGGTAAGAAGGTAGAAATGATATTATCATTAAATAAGTGAATTTTTTTAATTAATATAATATATATATATATATATATATATATTAAATCCATTATAATACCCATCCATAAAATATGGTGATTAAAAATGAACTGTATCTTTATGTGGAGACAATAAGTCATATATACTCATGAGCGATACATTCACTTTTCATTTGGTGGGAAGGATGGTGTATAATGGAATTTTAATAATCATAATAAAATTTAATAATATTAATGATAATTTATTTATTATATTATTTAAAATTAAATAGATTTATATGAGGTAAATAATACTAGAAAAGATAGTGATTGGGTAAGACAATTACCACTTTTTTGAAACGACTCCTTTAGATCTCTTCTAAAGGGCTCTAGGGTTGGTCTTTTGGGAAGAAAAAAACCTCTATAATGTGTCTAGGGAAGTTGATAAGGGAAATTCTTAGAGTTTTTCCAATCTAAAAGGATCAATTTGGTGTAAATAAGTGACAGAGAAGGTGACCTATTTTAATTGAGGTGTGCAACACTTTTGGAATTCGAAAAAAGATAAAATTATAAAAAATTCATTCTGAATAAAACTGAATTCGAATAGGTTGGGATATGAATATAAGGATTGATATGGTTATAATCCCATCAACCAATATAATTTATAAAAGTTATTTTTTTTCATTTTAAACCTAATCATTTTGATTAAACCTTAGTTAACTAATTTTAATTTTAATTATGGTAACAACTTTTTCAATATTAAAGGGTTGTAATTTTTACTTATAAGGTGAAAATAGGCCCATAAATTATGCAGTTATTACATTTTAGACCATATAATATTCAACCTATATTATTTATTTATTTTTTTAAATAATTTAATAAAATATTATTTTTCTAAAATATCATTATAGTCAAATTTGACACTATTCATTAAATTTAACTAAAACGACATAAATAGAAAGTTATAATTATAATATAATATTTTATAAAAACAAAAATATTTCATATTTACCAATAAAATTTGTGTAACACTATAAATTACTCAAATTATATCACTTAATATTTTTAAAATAATTTATTTTATTTTTCTATTACTTGAATAAATACTGTTTTGGAATTGTTTAAGAATTTTATGTAATTATATAATGCCAAAAAATTAGAAATAAATTTACATAATGAATAAAATTTAATTAATATGAAATTAATATTAATATTCATTCATAACTATTTTTTCCTCATGGGAACAGATAAAGGATATATAAAATTAAGAGACTAACATTTTGTAATTTTTATTGATTTAAATTATATATAAATAACATTTAAGGAAAAGTGTCCATTAAACTAACAAATTTATAGCCGAAGGAGATAAGGGTAAAATTTAATTTTTCCAATAATAATTAGGAAGAAAAATTATAACCTTATAGATTATTTTTTATCTATAATAACCAGATTCACATTTTACCGAGGTGATAAATTTTACTACAATTACTATTCATATTGACAAAAAATAAAAGGGTCTTATTTAACGAATTTGAACATAATAATTTTAAATATATAATTAATTTTATCTAATTCCACACCTATAAATGGTAGAAAATAATTTTAATTTAGGTGCAGAAAATGTAACGAAAACTCTTTTAGAAAAAATACATTTTAAGAATAAAACAAGATTTATTTTAATCCTATTCCTAGAAAAATATTTTTTGAATTTATAAAAAATTTAATCTTGTAGATAATATATAAATATAGTTAAAATCATTAAAAAATTGGGATTAATTTAATGTTTTAATATAAAAATACATTGCGATCATAAAAATAATTTTTAGAAAAAACATATCTTTTATTTTCAAATAATAATTATTTTTAATGATAATTACGTGATAAAAATGATTTAATATAATAAATATGTACACTATATATTTCTCATAATTTAGTTATTACTAATCATACCTAAGAATAAAATGGATAAGAGATAATGGACACATCATATTTTAATAATGTTACACAATTCTTCTAAACTAACTGTTGCATGCAACACAAGCTATTGAAGAAATAAAATTATTTAAAGAGAAATATTTAATAAAACTCATATGGTGTTAAATTCTACCACACTAAAAATTATTATTTTTATCTTAAAATTATCCAATCTAATAAAAATAGTCTAATATAAATATATAAGGATTCTTCTGCCTCATCACATCTTTATGTTCCCACATAGCTTTCTCAAATTGAGGATTTTTCCACAAAAATTTGACCAGGTGAGTGGTATTGTTTCAGAACACTTTATCTCTAAGATATAATATCGATATCGATTGTTCTTCATAATAAATATATTACCTCAGTGGTATGACCTCCGTGTTCATTACATGTAAAGGATCTGGTATGTACTTCCTCAAGAGAGATTAATGGAACACATCATGAACTTAAGAGAGATTCGGTGGAAGTTACAATCAATAAGATACCATCCCAATATGTTCAAGAATTTATAAATAATTAATATACCTAGGTATTATATTGAACCTATGTTTAAATATCATCTCCCTCTTATTGGGAGATATTCGTAGGAAAACCTTGCACCAACTTCAAACTCTTGAACTTTCGAATGATTGTTACCACAACATTTTTTTCAGTTCTTAGATACTCTTATGTGTTGTTGAATGGATATAACCTTCTCTTCCATTTAATATTTTATATTAGTTACTAATATATTTATTTCTCTAACATGATTCCAACATATTGGAGTTATATACTTACTACTATAGATGGATTTATAGGGATCAATCTGAATGTTAGAGTAAAAGCTATTATTGTAAGAAAATTATACCAAAGGAAGGTGTTGAACCCTACCAACTGTAAAATCTATAGAGAATAATATGAACATGTTTTATATAGTTTTAATAGTCCTATCAGACTAACCATCTATCTGAGGTTGATAGGTAGTGATGAAATCTAAATTTATATCCAGATCCTATGGAAGAACTCTAAAAAACATTGAGGTAAACCTTGGATCATAATAAGATACAATTGATAGTGGTACACCATGAAATATTACTACTTCCTTAATGTATAACTTAGTAATTTTATCAAGAGATAAATATTATATAATAAAAATTATGTGGTCTGACTTCATATGGTGATTTGATACAACCCAAATAGTATTATATCATATAGATGTTTTGGGGAGTCTGATGACAAAATCGATGGGGATGTTTTTCCATTTCCATTATATTATGGGTAATGGTTGTAACATCCCCTTATACTTATGTATCTCAGCCTTAACATTATGACATACCAGGCACTTAAAAACATACTCTACAATATCTATCTTCATGCTACCCCACCATAAATATTCTTTAAAATCTTTATACATATTTATAATTCTAGGATGAATATAGAATAAATAACTATAAGATTCATCAAACATATCCTTCTTCAAATATAGTTCTAAAGGTACACATACATAGTTCATAAAACATATTATTATATCATAATAAAGGTTGAAATAAGGATCATATATCACTTTATTTTTAATCTCTGCATATTAATTATTCACCTATTTAATATTAACTTAGATATATGGTTGGAAACTCATTTGAAAAAGATAATATTTCTCCATTGAATTCAATATTTAAATATTCATCTATTAAAATTACAAAAATATTTTATCTTTTGTGATCCTCATCATAGATAAACTAGCATGATTCTTTCTACTCATAGCATATACCTCCTTGTCCGCTTTCACAGAGTGCTAATGTATTTAGTAGTCATAATATTCAATCATCTCCAAACATGTTATTTGGTGAATGTTCATATATTTTTGAGTAAAAATAAACTTTAAACTTTTGTGATCACTATATATATCACACCATTATCAATATATTTAATGAAACAATTACAGAAAATAACTCCAAATCATGAGTTGGGTAATTTATCCCATGGTCCTTCAATTTTTATGAAGAATTAGCTATAAAAATATCATTTTTAATGATGGAACATCCCCATCCATTTTTTGTTACATTAGTATAGATTACTAACCTTTATCCACCATGAGGTTGAGCAATAACATGTGTGCAAAATGGCCTTACCTTTAGTTCCTTAATGTATTCTTCACATTCGTTTTTACAAAAGAAGTTTGATCCTTTATGAGTTAACATGGTGTGTGGATTCAATTTGCAAGGAAATTTATTCACAAAGTGATAATAATAGCCAGAAAAACCAAAAAAAACATGTATCTCAGTCAGAGTGGTTGGTCTATATGCTAATGTTCAATAACTTCTGTCTTTTAAGGGTCTTCTAATATAACCTCACTTAGGTTATCTGACCCAAGAATGAAATTTTTGGAAAACAAAATTCACACTTGGTAAATTTCTCATAAAGTTAATTATTTTTTAGGGTCCTAAAAATAATTTTCTAATGATATTTATGCTCATATTTTTGAATTGAATAAATAAGAATATATTCTATTAATAGTACCACAAAATGATCAACGTAATATCTAAAGAATATATTTATTAAATCCATGAAGATAATAAGGGAATTATTATGAATAAATGGAATAAATATAAATTCATAGTGTCCATACCTTTTATGGAATGTTGTGTTGGGTATATACTCCTTATTAACCCTCAATTGATGATATTTATAATGAAGATAAAAATTATAAATTTATTCAGGTTCATATAGTTGATCAAAAAATTCATTATTACGAGGAAGAGGATGGTTTTTCTCGGTAGTGATTTCATTACATTCTCGATAATCAACATAGTCACATTGAACCTTCTTTATTCCTACAAAAATAATAGGTTCACCAAAACATGATTCATTAGGCTAAATGAATCCCTTATCAAGATTATTCTGGAGTTTCTTCTTTAATTCTTTCAACTCAATTAGGTACATTCCATATAGTATCTTAAAAATAGTTATAGAATAAGGTATGAGTTCTATTGAAAAATCAACTTCATGATTTGGTAGAATACTATAAAACACTTTCATAATGAAATCAATAAACTCCTGCACAATATATATGTCTTAGATGTTTAGCTTCTCTACAACCATATAATATAAACTCTCCTTTTTAATAGGAATCATGATCCATACACTGGATCTAATTTCCATAGGAAGTTCATTTTTCTCATCATTATTATAGGTGATCATAGGTTAGTTCAAAATATAAAATATAACTTCACTTCCATGGAAATTTATATGGAATATATGCAAATAAATCCAATCCATTCACAAAATAATGTTGAATTTTACTAGAGGAAGAATGAAAATATTTACATGGAACACTTTTCTACAAACATCAACTGGATAAGAATAATATACTTATAATTTAATCACCGTACCATTATAAATTTTTACTACTAACTCAACATACAATTTTTGAGGTGGTATTGTGATACCTTTAGAAAATTATTTTTATATAAAAGAGTGGGTAAATCTAAAATGAAATAATATATTAGCTGCCTTAGAGTAAATGGAATGTGCACTTTTCAATGAATCATTATCATACCCCTCCTCAGAAAAAGTGATCACATGATATTTACCTTTATATATTAGATTAATATGTTTTTGGATTTGATCATCATCATTGCCTTTTAGATTTGGGAACCATTTAGAATAATTACCATAATCCATGAATTTAAAACACTAGAGTGTATGTGGTGCATTATGTGGAGATTTATCTCTATTCAAAATCATTAGATAACTTATTCCCAAAACTTTATTATTCAATTTCACAATGATATTACATTACACACTTAAAAAATTTAAAAGTTACCTTATGAAAATTCCCCCATGTTTCCTTCCACACTTTGTGCATAAAGGAATTCTCATATTATTTTATCTATGGTTTTTATAATTGAATTTTAATTGAATTTTTCTTTTACTATCAAAACCATGATATTTATGGGTAACTTCAATATCCATTTCTACCTTGAGAGAACATATACCAATTTCTTCCTAGCTATCGAATTCCCTTATAGATAACTCCCTTTAGAGACATTCTTTTAAGCCATTTAAGAATCAATCAACGTTACTTTCAGGTTGGATGATGATACTAAAAGCATACCTCAAAGGTATTGTAAAATTTTCCTCATGAGTACCAAAAAATTCATCATCCTTATACTTTAACTAAAGGAATTATTTCGTAATTTTCATAAAAATAATACAAGGAATTTTTCTTTTGAAAAAAAATATTTTAACTTTTTACCACTCCATATGTTCAATTTATTTATGTTCTCTTATGTTCCTGATAACATTACACCCCTCATTTGTTTCACCTTACAAATGATAAATATATAGTATAAATTTCTATTGTTCCTAATGCTGATGAAAATAAAATATATTTTCATTGGTATTGATTCATTACTCAATGGCTAATGTATTAGTGGACCCACTAAAAGAAGGTGGATGTTTCCTTATGAATGAATCAGTAGATTGTTGTTCCCTCCTTTTCTCTTTTAGATGATAAGTATGATTCATAGATTGATATAGTTATGTGAGCATATAAAAAAGATTTCTTATTCCATCTTTCATAAAATTCAGTTGATCTGGAGGATAATCATTGAATTTTCTATCACATTCAGCATTACCATGATTCCTTCAGGTTCTAACCATTTACTAAATGTAAAAAAACGTAGTGTTAGAAACCACAATCATTATGGGAAATCACATAATCATTAAAATTTTATTTATAGGATGTCTAAATCATGACACTTTCTTCTATAAGAACTTATGTATAACCTAAGTCATTTATGGTCATTACTAAAACATTAGGATTTTATCCTATACTGAGACTTATCACTAGAGTTCTTACTATTGTTTTCTCATCCCAATTTCTAAAATTTAACTAAACCTTACTCTGATACCAACTATATCCACCCAATCTTTTCATACATTGAAATTTCATCTAAATAGATGAATATTCTTCACCTAATATAATGATCTATGCCAGAATCTTTTCATTCATTTATATTTTGAAACTTGGAAACATAAACAAATGGTTTATAAAATATCTACATCTTCTCCCACTTATTTATTCATAATGATAACCCTTCTCAAAAATATCATACATAAAACCTTTTTTATAACCTATAAAAGGAAACATATTAAAATAGTGATCTCTGATTCTTAGTAAGGGTAAACAAGGGAGACATCAATGATAAAATAATCATAACATGAGAAAAAATGTATGATAACAAGATATTAACATTTAAAAACCATACCCTACACATCATAGATCATTATATTGATTCATAGTATAAATAATTTCATTTTATAAGACATGATTCATAAATGAATCAAAGAATATGATCCATGAGAGAATAATATAGTCATAATATATGGTATTTTTCATACACATAAGTATAAAAAATTATTTTTTAATAATAAAGGATATTTTACAATACTATCCTAGTGGAATGGGTTTCATCCTAAAAAAATTCTAGTAGTCATGGTTTACTCCCAAGACCATTATAGTAGACAAAGTCCCTTATTGAACAGGGTTCACTTCCTATTCCATTCTTGTTTATCTCATGAGATATCAATCTTTACCCAATGCATTAGAGTGAGATATAGGTACCACTTATCACATAATGAATACCATACATATGTGTTCTAAAATATTATAAACCATTAATTATATCATAACCCATAAAAATAAACGGGTTTCATAAACATTTCATCATAACATAAC
Source organism: Viscum album (assembly GCA_963277665.1). NCBI lineage: Eukaryota > Viridiplantae > Streptophyta > Magnoliopsida > Santalales > Viscaceae > Viscum > Viscum album. The sequence goes on from OY728160.1 coordinate 1,827,832,489, forward strand.
CCATGGAAGAGAAAAAATTTTCCTAAACATTTCATTATTTCACTACAACATACCCATGAAAAAGAAATGGGTTTCATACAAATTCTGACATCATATTTATAAATTATATAGATAAATAATAAGTATGGTATAATTCGATCATATCCATAGTAAATCATAAGTTAAATCAAGGTTTTTTTTATTTTATGAATAAAATACCATTAAAATATCATTAAAAATTCATGAGGAAAATAAATTTTCTAATTTAACGTCACTTATAAAAATATGAAAATAAAAAGGAGAAGATTTTACCTAAAAATATCTATTTAAATATTTTAATTAATATTCAAATAGATAATTATTCATGATTATGGGAAAATCTATTCATTCCATATAGGTTAAAAAAATATTCCTTTAATACTATTAAAAAAAAGTTAAAAAGTACCTCATTTGGAAAAAGATTAGAAGATTAATTTCGAACCATTTTTGAAAAAGTAAAAACTAAGTATAAATTAATTTTAAAAATCATATGAAAATTTCAAAAACCATCATTAATTTTTTTTTATAAAATATGGATATTGAAGAAAAATGTTTTTCGACTAAAGAAATAAATGTAGTAAATTTTCCATAAAAACATATTTTAGTTCTATTGAGTACATAAGATAAGGAAAATGAGAGTAAAACATGTATTTTAAAGAAATTTTGTATGGATAATAAAATTAATGAGTATATTTATTGATATATCATAATATATCATCATACGATACTTAATCATAAACAATCCCGATAAATAATGAGTGTGTATCATAAAACCCTTACCTTGAGTTCACCTTAAATAGAAAGAAATATAGCCTCAAATTTAATAAATATAAATTTATTATAATTATATAAAAAATTAATTTTAATACTTATAATATCATATATGAACCCTTTAACACATTTTAATACCCCCTTTCATCAATTATTTCTTATTAAAATCATAATTTCCGGCTGTTAACTATTTCGTTTATCATCAATATTTCAGTTCAGTAGTTTTGGTAATTATACATTTATCATGGTTAAATAACCTCAGTAATATTAATCATGATATAAAAATCTTTTATTTTTATTATATACACTTTTATAGTCACCCATACAAGTTATAGATAGTAAAATAAATTACATTGGTCATGGAGACAGTAGGGCATACATACGCATGAACACTCCTTTCATTTTTTGACGGATGGAAAGAAATAAAGGTAAATATTAATTAACATTTAAAATATAATAATTATATCATATATATTTTATATATTCATAAAATTAATCGTCATTACCATCTAATAAAAATATAAATGTAAAATGAATCATATCGCGTCGTGGTGGTGGTAGTCTACGCGTACACACGGACGATGCAATCATTTTCCAAAGGATTGGATTGTAATAAGGTATACATGATATTATCATTAAAGAAGTATAATTACATCATAAATATAATATATAGATATTAATCCCATAATAATTAACATATATAAAATATGGTGTTGAAAAATGAATTGTATCACTACGTGGAGAAGGTAAGTAGTATATATGCACGAACGATAATTTCACTTATTATTTGGTGGGAAAGAGGGTTTATTATGGTGTTTTAATAATCATAATAACATTTAATCATGTTTATGATAATGAATTTATTATTTTATGATAAATACCATAGATTTCATCGAGTTAAAGAAGAGTATAAAAGAAAGTGATCGGGTAAGGTGATTACCTCTTCTTTGAATCAACTCTTTTAGATATCCTCTAAAGGGATCTAGGGTTGGTCTTTTGGGGAAAAAGAACCACTAAAATGTGTATAGGTAAGTTGGTAAGAAAAATATTTATATTGTTTTCATGAAATAAGGCTCAATGTTTCGTATGTGATGGAGGAGACCCCCTTTTATAAATGAATTGAGGGACACTTTTGGAATTTCTCAAAATATTAAATTATAATAAATTCATTATCAGTAAAAATACCTCCAAATGTATAGGGATTCAAATACATTGTTGAATATGGTTGTAATACCATAAACCAATATAATTTATATATGTTTTGGGGTCATTTTAGACCCTATCATATTGATTAACCCACAGTCAACCAATTTTAATTTTAACTAGAAAACAAATTTTTCAATATTAAAAGCTTGTATTTTGTTACTTATATGGTTAAAAAAGACCCATAAATCTAAAATTAATGAAATTTTAAACCATATTATATCTAAATTTTGTTATTTATATTTTTTTAATAATTTTAAATAATCTAATAAAATATTATTTTTCTAAAATATCATTATAGTTAATTTAGTCACTATTTATTTAATTTGACTTAAAAGAGTTAAATACAAAGTTTTAATTCGAATATAATATTTTATCAGAACACTAATTTGTCATATTTAGTTATAAAATTCATTTGAAACTATAAATTACTCTAATTTAATCACTTTTAATTTTTTCAAAATCATTTATTTTATTTTTCCATTAATCAAATAATTAATGTTTTGGAATTGTGTAAGCATTTATGAAAATTATATAATACCTAAAAATTAGAAATAAATTACCATAATTAATATAATTTCATTTTTTATAAAATAAATATTAATATTAATTAATAACTAGTTTTTCCCTATGTGAACACCCAAAAGATCTTTAAAACTATAAGGCTGAAATTTTGTAACTTTCTTTGATTTAAATAATATATAATTAATTGTCCTTTATATGTTTCCACTAAACTAATAAATTTAAATAATAAGGTTATAAGTTTCTAATTAACTGTACAGAATAATAACTAGGAGGAAATATCATGGCCTTATCACTCATTTTTTTATCTAGATTAACCTAATTTACCCTTTACTGATATGATAAATTTTATCACGGTTTGAATTCATATTGACCAAAAATAAAAGGGGCCTATTTTTTAAAATTTAGCCTCATGATTTTAAATATGAAATTTATTTTATTTAATTAAATACATATAAGTTTATTAAATTAACATTAAATTAAGTTCACAAATTGCGACAGAAACCATTTTTTTTAGAAAAAATACATTTTAAGAATAAGACATGATTTATTCTTATCATATGCCTTGAAAATTATATTTTGGATTTTTAACAAATTATATAATTTATAGAACATATACATATAATTTAATTTTTTCACCAATAGGGATTAATTTAATTTACTAATATAAAAATACATTGCATGCATAAAAAAATTTCAAGAAAAAAGATCACTTTTATTTTCAAATATTTATTATTTTTTATTCAAATAATTTGATAAATAATGAAATTATTTTTTAAATGTGTAGACTGTATATTTTTCATAATTTACTTGTTAATATTCTATAATACAATGTATTGGCGATAATTCAAAAAATATTTTAATAATGTTACATTGTTCGCCTAAACTCGTTGTTTCTTATTACACAAGGTATTGAAGAAATATTTTTTTAAAGAGAAATATTTCATAAAAATATTAAGGTGTTACAATTTAAATTCCTTGAGTATGTGTACCCCTTCCCTGATTCTAAAATACAGTTTGAGGCCTTGACTATGTACACACCCTCCCATTTACATGGGATAGGCTAATGTACTAACATTATTTATGCTGCACTTAGATGGAATGGGTTGTAATATTTCCCTACCTATAACCTAAAATTGGTAAAAGGCTCTATAAAATCTTATAAATGATGTTGAGAACCCTCCTAGTATATGGAGTTACATGTTCTGTTATAAATTCTCTTCTTTATAACATGTTTGGCATATTGACTACATTTACTTAGCTTTATTTCTCTCATAATAGCCATATAGAATTTACTACATGACTTTATGTATATAATAGGAGAGTAGGGGTGGGGTGGTCACCACATAATGACTTTCTATACTCATTACCTACATGTGCCCCCATGGGACATGTGTGGGCCTTGTTTTATATGATCTATTTAACGGGAAGTAATTGGAGCCCAAAAGCTAGTACCTTTTGGGGCCTAGGGAATAAAAAAATATTTTTTGGATTTTATTGGAGAGTGTCCAAATTTAGTGAATGTGGGATACCCTTAGATTCTGGTATGAGAGTTTTCATATGGGAGAACACCTTTTTGGACCTTTAGGCCTTATTTATTTTGGTCACTTATGGTAAACAACTTTTTTAACTTTTGTTCCCTCATAACTAGTTTTGTTGGGATTATATGTTTATGGTGTGTGTTTTTTATTTTCTATCATATTATATAAATTTTTAATACTGTATCAGGATTTCATATGTATATATGCATGTTCATGTAGATGCAACCACTCTTTTTGTTTGTATGTCTGGGTGTTTGGGTGATGGGACCAAGGTCATTATAAGAAAACTATTTTATTAACACATAAACATATTCCATTATAATGAAAAGGTTATTGAGGAAAATACATTACTTTTTCTTAATCATTTGAGATAGATAATATTTTTCATAAGGCCATGATATCCATGCTTGATATGGAGTTTCCAAAGGAGATTATTGAATCTACTTGAACTTATATAGAATCAAATGAAATTTTTGGGATATAGAAAGTTATTTACCTCTACCAAAAGATGATATTGGATCAAAATAAATATATACAATCCATTTCCAGTATATAATAACATTATAAAAATGGTATTATGAAAATATTAACTATTAGAATCTTCCCTCATAGGTTAATTAGGTAATAGTTGTATAATTAAGATACAATGATTACACGAGTTGGGTTTTTAACCAATAAACCAACCTTTATGTATGGAGGTGGAATTTGAATATTTATATGATATGAATAAATGTGTATATCTATAAAAAATATTACCTTTGAAGTTCATGAATGGATAATAATAATATATGCATCTATTTTATTCTAATACTAATCATTTAGTAAAACCAAAATAGTTAGTGTGAGTAATAAAACATAACATCTTTATAAAATAATGGTAAACAATCATAATAATATAAAAATTATACATAATATGTATTATCCTTTGAAAAATTAATTTCACCCTCTAATATTAAATATTTGACTTATACCTCTTTTGGTTAAACCTAGGTTGGTTTATGTTTTTTTCTATTATACTTGTTAACCTAATCATCAATAATAACTAGACATTCCATTGATAACTACTATGATTACCTGCATCTCAAACACATAATATTAAATAATGTTACAAAAAAATATCCATAAATGACACCCAAAAATATATGGTTACAATTTTTTAGGGATATTAGCAATATAATATTTCAACTTAAAAAATAAACTACATCCTATTTTATTCCTATATTCATTTTAGTCTCCCAGATTTCCTCATAAATATATCATTGTATGCGATATCCTGGGAATATACATAAAATAAATGGGTGAGATACAAATTGAAACAAGTTAATAGTTATGATAATATGTGAGTTAGATAATAAAAGAGTCAACAATAATAAAATAAAATCATAAAATACTAATATCACAATTCATATAATTGAAAATGGAATAAGAGAGAAGATAACATAGGAACATGGTAATCATGATAATAATAAAATACCAAATAATCATAAGGAATGTCATCATATATATAAGATTCATATCACAACTAAAAAATTATAACATTATGGATGAATCTAATAATATAATTCCCATGTATAAGGTTGTGGGAAATTTTAACTACATCATACCGACACAAAACAATGTGGGTAAAGCTAATCGCATCATGCCCACACATAATGGCCTCAAGAGATATAAATAATTACTCAATTTATTTGTGTGTTATATAATTATTATACCACTCTTAAAATCATGAAATATCATTCACATGAGTTTTATATTTAAAAAATTCATAAATAAAGCATATGCGTGAGAAAAATCAGCGAGAAGGAAATGTGTTACATAATAATGTCTCAAAGCACAATCAATTGATATATAAAATAGTTTCAAAATAAAATAACGTATTAAGGATTTTTTTAAAACCATAATTTAATAAATAAACATAATTCATGAATATATATATCAATTTAAGGAAAAATCAGAAGAAAGGGTAAATAAGTAAGTTCAAATATGATATCCATAAATAATGTTTTCAAAAATGGGTAAAGATCCATTAATGTAGATAAGTGTATTTGGTTGTAATAAAAGATAGAAACTAATTAGTATATTTTTCATTAAAATAATTATTATTTTATGAAATAATATAAAATTAAATACCTTCAATTATTTATACATAAAAAGTAATAATAAATAGAAAAGGTCCCTTTTATTTGGTTTTCTTTAAAGAAGATATTGGGGAGGAAAATTAAAAGACTTTCATATCCACAACAAATAAATGTGAATTGAAATAGGTATATATGGATGAAATATATATATATAGAAAACATTATAATAATATTTAAATAATAGAGTGATATATATAGATAGATATAGAGAGAAAATATACCAAAAGAAGAAAGGTGGTTTGAGTGTTCCCTTACCTATGGTCCTAGCTTGGATTAGTATGAACATCTAACCTCATGAATAATCAAATATAAATTATTGAATAATTTATTCTGAAACTTTATCACATTTCTTAAATTTATCATTATTATTTTATAATAATTTATAGATATTTTATTTAAATATGGTGTTCATACCCATTATCATGAGGATATTTATTTCATTTCTCTAAGGTCACATTGATATATCAGGAATGGTCATAACAATTATTAAAAGAGTCTATAAATCTAGTATTTTAATGATATGGAGTTCATATATTTCAAGGAGTTTAAATGGATACAAATATGAAAATATTTACTATAATATCATGGTTTTTTATTACAAATACAATCATATATTTGTATATTCATTTAGGTGGTTTTACTCACCATGGTGAAGTTAAATCATTTAATTTCATTTTATTATTTTACCATTGAAATATATTAATCATAATATAATATTATTTTTATGTTTATATATAACTTTAAAATGTAATTTTATAACCATCCATGAAGAGGGAGGTAATTGTTTAATAATAACAACCTTAGAGGTGGTTATATCAATCGTGAATTGATGTTTGTAAAAAAACTATTATGTTCATTATATGAATCTCAAATAAATATTAAATTATAATAAAATCATTTATTTTATTATATTTTTTAAGTGGGCGAATAGTATATAAAGGAATGAAAAGGAAAAAACACGATAAGAAGTTATTACATTACTCTTTGGGCGCCTCCTTTTCTAATTCTCTTAAGACTTCAAAGGTTAGTATTTTGATGATACCATAACCAACCCAACATGGATATATAGGATAAGGGAGAGTATATTGTATATTTTTATAAATCTAGTAGGCTTTTGTTGTGAATAGAAGTTGGTTAGTATTTGTAAGTGGAGAAGAGGGGTGTTTTAGAGTAAAATATTTTTTTTACAAAAAGTAATAAAACTTTTAATTCAACAGTAAGGGGATTCATAATAGTAAATGATATTTTAAAATATTCATTTATCTTCTATAAAACCAAAAAATCATCCACACATCAAAATTACCAAATACTGTATTTATATGACATTTCACTATTTATCTACATATTTCATTATTAATAAAAATACGAATAATTTATCCATACTAAATTTTGAAATAATCAATATGAAAATGATATAAATTTTATTTAAATAATTTTTTAAAAATAAAAATTTGTTTTTTAATTAATATCTTTAATTATTGATTTTTTTATGACGCTTTCTATTTTTTGACCCTTATAAAAAATATGTATGATTTTATAAAATTTTATCATTATATATATATAAATTAGTAGTGTTTTATAAATCCATTTTGTGAATATATATTTATATTTTAAAATTTTAACATTGTCATAAAAGTGAATTTTAATGAAGAAAACATATATGTTTTCTCAAAAAGACAATTATTATTTCTTTGCATTGAATATTAATTTTACATATTTGACTAATTTTTTTAATTATTTTATTATTGTAAATTTATAATATTTTTATTTTTTAATGCTTCGACCCCAGTAGACTAGAGCCAATGAATTATTTTATTATATTGGCTTGATTACAAAGAATCCAAATGCAAAGGAACGATTTGTTTAGCAGTATTAAAAGACCATATTTCATTCTTGATACCCATAACACATTGGGAAAAGTAAATAAAACATGATAAAACATAAAATGAAATAAAACTCATCTTAGAATGATTATTCAATGTTTTTCTCTTTATAACCTTAGGAAATGAAACAAAAGAAAGGGGTGAGCTTAGATTCTCAGTAAGGGTAAGTAATATAATATAAGCATAGATAATAAAGAACGATGAATTACTAAAGAACACATGACATTAAAACATAATATTTATTATAATATAGAAGGAAAAAAAATAGAATAAATAATTCCATAATAAAATATAACCATTTATATTATAATAGCCAAATAATAACATGAACTATCAATTACTAGTTTCATAATGTGGGAATGCATAATGAATGACATCATAACCATACCGTCAAGGTCTCATGACTAGACCATACATAAATGGGTAAAAACCCAAACTAGTTTTTCTCATGAGACCTAACAATGCTTCAATGGGCTATAACGGGCCACACCCATCCCTTACTAAGTTCAATTCATTCCTCATATGAATGGGGATGAACATAAACAATATAAACATTCATATTGAAACACTAGCATACAAAATATGAATACTTATACCATAATATATGAATGGTATCAAATAGTACATCCATATTAAAATTGATCATAAACCCTTAAAAAATATGGTTGATGGTATCATAAGAGAAAACCTAAATTAATGACAATATTTAACCAAATAAGTTGACATAGATGGACATACCATTGAAATTGTTTTGAAGAAATTAATCTTTAAACATTCCAAAGTGTCCCATAACACTTTGAAATATTCAAATCATAATACCTTATAATATAATTATAATAATAAGACTGTTGATATTATATATCAAAGGAAAGTACATACACCACACACACATGTAATAAATGGTGAGAAAGACATAAATCTAACAGAAGTAAAAGTGAGATGAGAAAACCCATTTTTTTACTTTGGAAAGGAGAATTATTTTAAAAAACCATTTTTCTTTGTCATAAAATCATATTTTAAACATTTTTATCCTATAAAATAATATTTAAAGACATTGAAATTATATTTTAGGAATAAATTATGTCCCACCAAAGTGAAATCATGTAAAAATAGTTTTTAAGAAACTTTTGAAATAAAACATTTTAGTGTGGTTTAAGGAAAAATATTAAAGAAATTTTAAAGTGGAAAGGAGTATTTAATTATAAAACAAAAAATGAATCAATATATTTTTTATGATAAATTTTTTGGTATTATAAGAATACGAATTTCTTAAAAAATATTATATAGTGCACTTGAAAATGGGTAAAAATTCGAGAAGTTCCCTTTAATCTAGCTTATTTATCGGGAAAAATTGAGAATGTTACCATTTAAAAATATGTATACCATTTTCAAAGAAGGATTATATAATCTAGATATAATATTTTATAAAATATAAATATAATTTAGAAGAAATATAAAAAAATAATGAAGCATTATATTTTTGTAAAAGTAGTGAAAGAGTCACCCAAAGGAAAAACCAGGGTTCGGGTAGAATCCCTTACCAGTTTGTAATCAAATGAATCATATAACCCAAAATTAGTAATCACAAAATGATAAATTTAATACCATGAAAGTAATTATATTTATGATATTATACGTCAATGGGATGTATAAATATTCCATACCGAAGAAATAGTGGTGAATAAGGAAATAACTCACCAAAATGGAAGTGGGATGAGAAAACCCTTACCACTTTGTAATCAATTGAATTATATGACACAAAATTAATAATCATAAAAGGATAAATTTAATACCATTAAAATAAATATATTCATGATATTATACATAAATTGGAAGTACAAATACACCATACACAATAAATAGTGGTTAATAAGAAATATCAGACAATAAAGGAAGTGAGATGAGAAAACCCTTACCTTATGTCTGAATGTGTTATGTAAATGAACTTAATGTCATGTATAATAAAATTAAATTCATTAGATAATTAATTTAGAAACCTATATATATTTATAATAATAAATATAGATTTATTGAATTTATTTATGACCTTATTTATGAGTTATTAAGTTTAATTTCATCATTCTGGAGAATTCATTTTCAGGGTTTTCATGATCGGTTCGTTTTTTTATAAGTAATGGAGTTTAGGTGGAATGGATATAATTCTCTAGAATTTGTTATATATGATACTAATGAACATAAATAATATTATATATTTATATAATTCATTTAGTTACATGGTATGAGGATTATTTATTAGATAAAACTTTAGTGATAACCCTTTAGATTATTTTGGCGATTTTTTATCATCACAAACTAGTTTTTTTCCTATAAATTAGTATTATGTATATATACTAGTTAAATAACATTAAATAGGTGATAATAAGAATATTATTGTCTATTATAATCATCAAAATGTTATCACGACCATCCTTGAAGAATATATTTAGTAACGAAAGTCCGTCATCCACAGAGGTTGTAAATCAACACCTCCTAGATGATGATTTAGTTTTCAAAATAAAAGGGAGAGAGTAAGGACATTGATGATGTGTATTAAATTAAAATGATATAATTACATTATTTAGGTGATACTGGTGTTATAATGATCATATTTATAGAGTATTTTAGTATATTATAATAAAATAAATCACATGAAAAAGAAAAAGAAAGGAAAAAGAAGAGGATTTTACCTCTGGAATTATCCTCCTTGAGAATCTCTATAAGGAAAGGGGTTTTGGTATTTTGGTAATACCAAGAGATATTGTAAATAGGGATAGACTAGGTAAGAGTATTTGGTCAGAACTTTTACATTATTCAAGTCATATACGAGTGACTATAAGAGGGGTTGAGGGGTGGTTTTTTATAGTGGAGGAGAGGTGTGATTGCTAATTATTTTTTTCATTATTTTATTTTTTGATAAAAGCAAGAAGTTGTATTGATTATTGTGACTAAATAAAGTAAATTATTCACATGAGTTATAAATAATGGTTCTTAACTTAGTCTTACATAAAAAATGACTAAAAAATTTATGTATTTAAAATTAATCATAAATTAGCGTATTTTACTTTTCACAAAAATTCAACTACTTTAGAAAAATCTCAAAATTTCACCCGTACCATTTTTTGATATATAGTTTTCAAAAATGAATTCCATTTTATGAAAATAATTTGATAAATTTGATAAATTTAAATTTTATTTAAAAACCTCATTTACTCGAAAAATAAAGATTTTAAATTTATAACTAAATTTATAACCCTGAAAAATTAAGTAAGGTCTCATAAAATTATCCTAAAATAATTTGAAAATATAATATTTATTTATGAAAATATTTTATAAAAAAAATGACTTTTAAATCATTTTATTAATTATAAAATTGTAATTAAATATGTGTGACTCTCGATAATACCAACACATAAATATTAATTTTTGAAATATTCATTTAATTATACAATGATATAATTATTTCATGATTTCATTGATAAGATTACTAAATTTTATTTATACTTTCATGGGTGAGTTTACTATACATTTGGCCAATTTACTGATCATAAGGGTCATATTACTATTTATAATGGTAACATTACCATTCAAAAGGGTCTAGTTACTATTCACCAAAAAAATTAAGTTGATCCTATCAGAATATAAATATATTTCTGATCACATATATGTATCTATGTTTTTCAAAAATCAAATCACATAAGTGGAAAAAACTATGTTTAATTGTTATTTTATAACTATCTTATTTAAAAATTATAATAACAAGGTGTTGTTTCAAAGAGACTCAGTGTGGTTGCATTACATTATGTATTATATTCATTTGTAAATCATTGGGTTGTTACATCCTCCCCTACTTAAATGAATTGTGTCCTCTCAATTTGAAATTACACTTCAAAAGGTAATGGTTGATACTATAAAATTACCTTGTGGGAAACCAACATCGGAAATAGGGTTAATAAAATATCCTCTTAATAAGGTAAAGGGAAATGCATAGGTTACTAAAAGACTACACATTTAAATACGATAACATTAGTGTGATGTGAGAATATGTGCAATGAATAATAATCTGACCGTCATGTTCTGATGGTGAGTGATAGAGGAAACAGTCAATAGAATGTTAACCTTCACAAAGCCATAAATCATGTGATCGGTTAAAATACCATTGATTTCTCAGAAAGAAAACTACATGGATGAAATTTTTGTTACAAGATATTTTTACTAGAATTGAGGGATTCCTTTACTATCTAGATAAGAAAATGAGAAATTAAACTTACTTTATTACTTTCCCATGTCATAAGAAAAATATCATCCTTTTGTTGTGCTTCAATCTATTTTAACTTCATTCATTATACCTGGAAATGAACATTCAAGATGATTTTTTCAGTCTTGAAGAATCTGAATCAACTTCAATGAATCATAGATCCCCAAAAAAGTATAATTATATATTTCTCTTAACTTTATAGATTAACCAAATCCAAAATGGTTAGGATTATATAAAATAATTCCCCAAAAATAATGATCCTTTATATAATCAAAAACTACTTTAATCTCCAAAATTCAAATATAAAACTCAGTGTTCAACATAGATCATTTTTCAAATTACAATCTTTCGTCAAAAAATATTCTTGAATATGACCCCAAAAATATAAAGGATTTATTCATATAGTCTTCCAAATGACATCGATAACTCTTAATGTATTATAAAAAAAATTATTTTCTCTTATGAAACAATATCAAAGTTATTATAGACATTTTCATAAATAAAATGGATCACCATAAGTCCATAATAAAATTATATTGGACTACAAAATATAATTCAACATTTATTCCTCAAAATATTATATTTACCAAAATCTTATAGGATTCAAAAAATTGTTAATGTCATCCAAAATAACATTTATTACTTTATTACCAAATCATTTTCCAATCCCAAAGTTTTCTATTTGATAAAATAAAATATCATAAAATAAACAAAACATTTATCGATTTGATATTTTAACTAAAAATAATTCATGATAATGAGGACTTAACATAGGCTAGTGGTAGGTTCTAAACCATTTTCTCCCTTTGGTTGTGGGTTTAAACTCTATGGAATTGCCGAATGAATTGGGTTGTCACCTAGCGAGTGGGTTTTACTTTTTTAAAGACCCTATAACTTTCAAAAAAAAATAGACGTCCTTGAAATAAGTTCAATCACTAAACATCCTTTTAACTAAGATTTTCAATAACAACTCAATAAAAAATACATCATGTATTAATTTCCACATAGGTCCTTCCTTGGACTAGAGGTTATCCTATAGAATAGGGAATTGACTCAGGTAATGACTAGGTCACTTACATTTAAGGAAAATAACTACAAATGGATTCTTAGGATCTGTGTTATTTCTTTCTATTATACTCTTCATTTCCCTCGAAAATGCTTTTCTTTATGTACTTTTCCCACACATAAAGAAGTTATCCATTCCTTTGAGACACTTTCTTAGGTGTCTTCTTCTATACTTCTTGCATGATGGAAATTGAGCCTTATTTTTTTTCATGGCCTCCACCACTGGAGATCTTTGAAAATTATATTCTTCTCTTCTTTGGTGGGTTCATGAGTTGGTTAAGGTTTATGTTGTTAATAATATTTTGAGAAATTTGATTAGGAAAGAACATGATATATTTCACTCCTATAAACATACCATTTGGTTTCTCATCACCACCCCCTTTTCTATCTTGTTTAATTTTAACATGACTCCTTCAGGTTCAAGAGATTGAATAAAACTAGAAATCATAGTGTGAGTAAAAATAGTAATAGTGAGAAAAATGTATAATCATTTATCGAATATCATAACACCATATTTTAAAACTAAAATACCTTAGGTTTAAGATTTATTATTCATTTTCATTATATATTCAAATCCTTAATAATGATTTTTAATGTTAATGTGTATTATCCTAAGCATATCCCATGGGAGTGTCAAAGAATATGCACGGTAAGGCCCGTTGTCATGTACCAGGTTACCCTAAGTTAGGCCCAGGATACCATGTGGGAGTTTTTACCATAAGGTACATCTGTTCTTAAACCACATCCACTTGTAGCATCTATAAATGGATATATTTCCCTAAGTACCCACATAATCTCTAACTTACCAAAATTCTAGGATGTTCTTCTATAGTTATCCTAAAATTATATCTTATGGTTATGTTCTATAATTTTTTAATTCTAGTTTCCAAGGTGACATCTAAACTTAATTAGATACCAACTATAACTCCCCGAACATAGAAACCTAGATCCAATGCATAATTTTATTATCTTGGCATGATTACAAGGAATAAAATCATGAAGTACCGATTAGTTTAGCATTCTTGGAAGACCATATTACATTCTTGATACCCATAATACATTGGGAAAAGTAAATAAAATATGATTCAATATAAAATTAAATAAACTGAATCCTTGAAATATTATTCAATGTTTTCTTATTTATTACTGGGGTAAAGGAAGCATAAGAAATGGGTGAGATCAAATGCTCAGTAATGATATGTAATATATCCAAATCATAGATAATAAGGCATGATGAATAACTAAAGAACACATTCCATTAAAACATAATCTTGAGTATAATATTGCAGGAATAAAACTGGAATAAATAATTCCCTAATAAAATATACCCAAGGATATTATACTAGTCAAATAATAACATGGACTATCAATTACTAGTTTCATAATGAGAGAATGAATAATGCAGGATATCATAATCATACCATCAAGGCCTCAGGCCAATATCATACATAAATGGTTAAAAAAACAAACTAATTTGTCTCATAAGACCTACCAATGCATAAAGGGTATATAGTGGGCCCCACCCATCTCTTTCTAAGTCCAATTAATTTCTTATATGAATAGTGATGAATATAAACAACATAAATATCCATATTAAAAACAGACATATGAAATGTGAATATTTCAACCATAATCCATGAATGGTATCAAATAGAACATGCATAGTTATACAGATCATAAACCCTTAAACAACATATCATATAAGGTATCATAATAGATAAACCTCAATGAATTAAAATATTCAAAAAAGTAAGTCAACATAGATGAAGATACCACTGAAAAATTCTCGAGGAAATTAATTTTAAACATTCCAAAGTGTCTCATACCACTTTGAAACATTCAAATAATAATACCTTAGAATATAATTAGAATAAGTATAATTTTGATATGATATGTCAAAGGCTTGTACATACACAACAAACACATGGAATAAGTGGTCAATAAGGCATAAATCTCACAGAAGTAAAAGTAAGAAGAGAAAACCCTTTCTTTACTTTAGAAGTAAGAGTTCTTTTGGAAAATCATTTATATTTGTCATAAAATAATATTATAATAATTTATACCCCATAAAATAAAATGTAAAAACATTATAATTATATTTTACTTATAAATAAAGTCCCACTGAAGTGAAATCATGTAAAAATCGTTTCTAAGAAACTTTAGAAATAAACAATTTTAGTGCTGTTTAAAGAAAAATATTATAGAGATTTTAAAGAGAAAAAGAATATTTGTTTTTATAAAAACATAAATAAACCAATATATATATTTTTATGATAATTTTTTTTTATTTTATAAAAATAATTATGGCTTAAAAAGATTATATAGTGTGCTTGAAAATGGGTAAAAATTTGGGAAGTTCTCTTTAATTAGGTATGTTTATCGAGATGAATTGAGAAGAGAACCATTTCCAAAAATTTATATACCCATAAAAGAAGGATGATATAATCTGGATATATAATTTCTAAACATATAAAAATAATTTATAATAAATATAAAAAAGTAACGAATCATTACATTTGAGTAAATTCAGTGAAAGAGTTACCCGATGGAAAAACAGGGGTTCAGGTAGAATCACTTACTAGTTTGTAATCAATCGAATCATATGAAAAAATTTAATAATCATAAAATGATAAATTTAATACCATTAAAATAAATATATTCATGATATTATACATCAATAGGATGTATGCATACACCATACACAAGAAATAGTGGTGAATAAAGAATATCTCACAAAAATGGAAGTGAGATGAGGAAACCCTTACCACTTTTTAATCAATTGAATCATATGACAAAAAATTAATAATCATAAAAGGATAAATTGAATATAATTACAATAAATATATTAATTATATTATACATTAATGGAAAGTATATATACACTATACAAATAAAAATTGGTGAAAAGGAATATCTCACAAAAAATGGAAGTGAGATGAGAAAACCCTTACCTTATGTCCGAATGTGTTCTACAGTTGACATTAATGTCCTGGATAATCAAATTAATTCAAATAAATAATTACTTTATAACAATTTATACATTTATTAAAATCAATATAACTTAATTAAGTTCATTTATGGCCTTATTGATGATTTATAGAGTTTAATTTCATCATTTTGGGGCTTTTTTTTTCTTAGTTTTAATGATCAGTTTTCATATTTATATATAATAGAGTTCTTGTGGAATGCATATAATTATCTAGAATGGATTTTATATTATAATAATAAAAATAAATAATATTAAATTATTATATAATAATTTTGGTTACATGGTATGGGGATGAGTTATTAGATAAAACATCAGTGATAATCATTTAGATTATTTTGGCGGTTTTTGATCATCACGAACTAATTTTATTTTATGAATTAGTATTGTGTTTATATAATAGTACTAGAAAATTAAATATGTTATAATACAAATATTATAGTCTATTTTAACCATAAAAATTGTATCATGACTAGACATGAAGAAAATATTGAAAAACGAACTTTCATCGTCCACAAAAATTGTAAATCAACAACTCTGAGATGATTATTTTGTTTTTAAAATAAAAGTGAGAGAGTTAGGAGATTTATGATGGTTATTACATTAACATGATAAGATTATAGTATATATATACTATAATGTAGTTTTCAAGATAATTTTGAGAGAGGAGGTGAGTATAGTATAATAAAAGGAAGAACTTGAAAATAAAATAAAAGGAAAAGGGAAAAGATTTTACCTCTTGAATTATCCTCCGTGAGAACATCTTTAAGGAAAGGTGTTTTGGTATTTTGGAAAGAACAAGAGCTACTATACATGGGGAGAGACTATGGAAGAGAATTTGGGTAGAAAATTGATAATCTTCAGATTTTAGAGGAGTGATGAGAAGAGAGGTTGAGGGGTGGTTTTTACAGTGGAGAAGAGGGGTGATTTCTCATTATTTTATCCTTTTGCTCTAGAAAAGAAATAATGTTGATTCTAGTGAGTAAATACAGTAAACTTTTCGTGTAAGTTATAAATAAGGGTTCTTAAATCATACTTACATCCACTATGAATCCAAAATTCATCTATTTAACATTTATCATAAATTATCATATTTTACTATTCGCAAAAAATTCATGTATTTTAGAAAAATATCAAAAATTCGCCCAACCATTTTTTGAAGTTTACAATTAAAAAATAAAATCCATTTTATTAAAATAATTTTATATATGTGATAAATTTAATTTTTAATTTAAAAAATTATTTACCTGAAAAATATAGATTTCAAATTTATAACTCATATATAACATTCTGGAAAATTAACTAAGGTTTCATAAAATTATCCTAAAATATTATGACAATATAATATTTATTTATGAATAAACTTTATAAAAATGTATTTTATTTTTCATCATTTTATTAATTATAAAATTGTAATTAAATATTTTTGAGTCACAATAATACTAAATATTTATTTTAAAAATATCCATTTACCTATACAATGATATAATTATATCATACTTTAATTTATAAGATTCCTAACTTTTATTTATACTTTCTTGGGTGAGGTTACCATTAATTCAGCCTATTTACAAATAATAAGGGTCACATTACTGTTCATAAGGGTAACATTACTATTCAAAAGGGTCAAGTTATTATTTATCAAAAAATTAAGTTAATCCTATTAAACTTCAAATATCATACTGATCACAACTATGTATGTCTGTTTTTTTAATTCAAATCATAGAAGTAGACAAATTATTTTTAATATCTAGGTTATAAATATATTGTTTAAATAATTATAATAAAAAAGTTTTGTTTTGCAGAGACTCAGTGTTGTGTTCATTACAATCTATATTAAATTAATTTGTAAATCTTTGCGGTGTTACATATTTCAAAATAAATCCAAATATTTTTTTACTATTTCAATGGACAATTTACTATTCTATTGACCAGAGTACCATTAAAACAACCATTTTACTATTTTAACTGTCTCATTTCCAAAATTTACATAATATAAACATCCTATAAATACCTATTATTTATATAATTATTCATTTACAAATTTTCATCTCATGGTTATTTACATTTTATCTATAAAATAATAATCTTGTTTCAAAATGTTTATTTTCCTTTATAGTTTTTTCACATATGTGACTATTCTAGGAGATCTTGATGCATTATAATTTCAAAAAATTTATTCTATTAATTTCTCATATTTATTATCCCATTATATTTTTTAATATTATTGAGTATTTTTATCCGTCATATGTAATGTTTTAAAATAATGGAAAAAATTTTGTTTATTTTTTCTATTCATTAAATATCATTTATATAATTAATTATATCTAAATATGACACACATATTCATTGAGAAAGAAAAATTTTATTATTAAAATATGTGGATCATTACAAACTATATGGATTTGTTTTTTTGAAGTGTCATTAAAGATTTTATACTTTTATATCATATTAACTTATAGATAATAAGAACTCTTATAGGATAAAGTATCTCATGGATAATGAATAGAATGAAAGGCTTTTTTATTCCTTATGATGATCAAAGGAGTTTTTATTTTCCAAAATATTTTTTTCAAAGTTAGTAATGAAGATATCTCAAAAACACTATCCAAACTAGTGATGTGGTGGCATGAACCGCCAAAAGGATGTGATTATGGATAATTCCATTATTGTTGAGTTCATGGAACACTAATATATTTCACATGTATATGTATTTTAGTTGTGTCTTGAAGGTAATCCTAAGTTTATATCCTTGTGATTGATATTGATCTTAATATATCATATGATTATCCCTCAATTTATGAAGAAAATAGAAGGATGAGTCATGATGTTGATATAGGAGTTTGAATTGATTTATTAGACTAATAGAGAAGATTGGATGGCATTATGGATTTTGAGAATAAAATATGGAATAGAAGGTATACACAATTTAGTTAAAATATGAATTTTTCACTGGAAAAAAAGACACATTATTGGTGCATGAAAAAAACCATGGTATTTGGAAAGAGTAAAATAGACAACGAAAAGGGAATAAAATAACCATAATGAAGTTTATGGTTTCTTATAGGACTAATGGGGCATGAGGATAAAAAGAAGTCATAACAGGACACCACTATTTTTTAGTTTGGTGTGAAAATTCCAGTAGTGAAGTTATCCATGGTTTTGAGAATATTGAAAGATGTCATAGATTTCTACAATGAAGAGATGAAGATAAAATGGGCATGGTCATAATTGTGGTCTCAAGAAGAATTCTCAAAACACCATGGATAATAAAGGAAAGAACAAAATGGGAATAGTCTTGGTGATTGAATCATGGATGATCACAAAAACACCTACGGATACAAGGGAATGTATACTCATTTGTATAATTCATCATCCAAATATTGTAGAATTTTTTTTGATTTACAAACCACATCACGTTTTGATAGAGAAGTAGGCATCGATGATGTACATGCAATTATAGAAATATAGCGAGGTGTTGAGTGCAACATCCCAAATTTATAATGAATATTTTTATAAATTTTCTTCCTTAATATATATATATATATGTGTGTGTGTGTGTGTTTTAATTTCATTTTTTTAAGATATGAACTTGGAATACATAATTATTAAACAATAATTAGTAATGAAATTTTATGAAATATTAATAAATTCTTTATCTCTTAACTTCAAATCTTGATAAAATGACCTTTATTTCTCATATTTATATTTTTATTGAAATTAATAATATATATTAGTAATAATATATTAAATATTAATAAATAATATTTTTATTTCAGGGATAATAATTTAATTTTATTAATTGTAGTAATTTATAAAAATAATTTTATAAAATCACTTTTAATGAATTTATGATTCCTTTTTCACATATAGTTTTTGATAAATAAATCACCATTATTTATAATTTTATTTTCATATGACCATTTTAATAGTAATTAACTCATTTGAATAAATAGTATTATATATTTTTTAATAGTAATATAATTATAACATATAACCGTAGAAAGTGATGTCATGATTTTAATTTCATAAGTAATTTTATGGGAGTCATATGAAAGAATAAATGAACAAATAATATTTCAACACTAAAAAAATATTTTAAAAAATATTTATAATTTACATAAAAATTTATTTAATTTTTAAATGATTATTATCAAATTTTTTGTGCATGTTTTGATGCTCCTGAAATTTCCTTCTAAAATGTTAAATATTATGTATTATATTTAAATAATACTATGAAGCATTTATTTTCTCCATTTTAAAACATAATTTCATATTTACATAGTTGATTATTACCACCTAATGGATATTAAATTTGGATATCATTATAAAAAACAATATGATAATTGATCCAACATTATAACCATCATGTATAATGATCATCACACTGAACAATTTTATTATTTATTTAATTAAATAATAAACATTTCATAATTAAAAAAGATATATATATAATATTTTCAATTTTAATTTAGTAAAATAGACTTAATTTTTGTAATCAACACATTGAAATTACATTAGGGAGAATATTTGGTATTTTTTTAAAAATATATTTTCAAGTTAATAATAAAATATATAGTTTTTACATATAATGTTAGTTTTATGACATAATCATGATATAAATATGGCTCAAAAATTTATAAACCATTTCTCACAAATTAAAATGTATTTAATGAGTAAAATATTACATTTACAAATAATACAGTCAATTTTCTAACCTATAAATATATTTTTAAAGCTTAACTTTTATTTTATTCTAGTAGAAAAATATATTTGATTCTTTAATTTGTATAAAATATTTAATAGGTTCCATTTAGTTTTTTATGTATTTAAATTTGAAATAAACTTCTATTTTATAATCAAACACTAAAAAAATTCATAAAAGTCAACACTATTTAGAGTCTTGAGTCTAAATAATAAAATGACCAATATTTTATTCAAAGATACCTCTTCCCCTAGGCTATATAAACACCCACCATCTTAAAATTTATCATAATGAACCATTTATTTAGTGAATTAATTAATTATGGAATTGGATTTTTATTTAAAAATTAAAGTGATGGAAATGTTGATTTTTTTGAATTTTTGGTTCTGTATCAGGGTTTTTTTTATTTTGAGATTCATATTATAATTTTGATGTTTAAGGATGAGGTTTTTATTTTTTTTGATATCGTTTGAGGTCTAATAGGAGGTTTGTATTTTTGGGTAAGTTCGGCAGGTGGTGAAAACTGTCTTTTAAATATTTTTGTGGAATCAGGTACCTGGTGAGAGGTACTAGGTAACCGGTGAGCTTGGTATATGAATGGGTACCACGAGGGTGCTACTGAGTATCTACTGGCACCAGACCGAGTACCCAGTATATAAAAACTCATTCTATTGTTGGATTAATTAATTAAGGAATTGTGTTATTATTGAAAAAGTAATGTAATAGAAGTGTGAGTCTTTTTGAAATTTTAGTTACTTATCAGACTTTTTTTCATTTGGATATTTTGACTCAAATAATTAATTTTAAGGATGAATTATTAGGTTTTTTATCATGTTATAATAAACAGTAGGAATTTTTTCAGTGGTTATGAGGTTGTGATTCCAAAATTTTAGAACTATAGGTGTCTCTAGATACTCAGTGGGGGCACCAGGTACCCATTGAGCCTGGTGGCCTAGAGGTTCCACAGGGTGCCTAGTGTCAAATATCAAGTACAAGGTAGCTTAAAATCCTTTTTTAAAGGGGGTATTTTTCTTTTCAAACCAAATACCTTTTATTATATTTTTAGTTATCTTCAATCCATATTCCCCTAGCCAATGAGGTGTGTCTCTTGTATATCCTCTTATTCTTCTCTTCCCCCACCCCTTGAATTTTTGTTCAAGTATTAATCAAGGATATTTTTAATGTTCAGACATTAGGTAAACCTCTTCTATTTTCTTCCCCTTCTATCCTATACTCTTTAGCTCTAAATTTTATTCCTTGGTAAAGGGGTTTATGGTGAATTTACTTAGAGAATGGTGGAATTAATTTTAATTGATACAGATTCTTCTCATCTTAGTTAGTAATAATATTTAGAGGGTATTTACATACTATTCATCATTGTGTTTATATAAGGTGATTGAGGTATAGTTTTTTTCTAGTTATTTTGTGGTTTTAGTATATAATTAGAGGATATTTAATCTAATCTAATTAGGTAATTCAGATATTATATTTTTGATATAAATCTATGATTTATCCCCCTTGGTTTTCCTTGAGGTTTGATCCAACAAAATATTGGTGTTTAATTAATTAGTTTTCAATTTTTATATTCAAATGGTTAAAAGGATTTGTTTAGTATCTATTGAGATATGATTTGGTGATATTGGGATTGGTAAAGATCACTAATAGTTATGGTAGGCGGTGTCAACCCTTTGGATGAATTCATGGGATATATATGAAATGTTCCTACCTCTTTTTTTCTCACTTAATAATAATGAAATTAGATCAACCATTTTCAAAACTATGAAAAAATTATTTATAATGGTATTTTAATATAAAATGTTAAGGGGTTTCGAATTGTATTTTTTAAGAGTCTATTCATTAAAACCTTATTTACAAACTTTATGAAAAGTTTATTTTAGTAAAGTATTTTTTTTACATTAATTATTAATTTTTATTCTTGGAATCTATAATTTTACAAATTTTTAGATAGAATATATTTCCCAAAACATATTTTCTAGTTATAACATGGAATATAACACCAAAAAATTTATTGTTTATGCACTTTTTAATTGTTAATAACATGTTCATTTCTTTAATATATATGTTCATAAAACTTTTATTTTAGATTTAGATTCTTAGGATCTATAATATTTGGTGATGTTATTTTCATTTTCTCACATTACATGCTTTCATCTACATATTTTCATGCCTATAAAGTTTTTAAAAATGTTATAAGTTTTCCAAAGTATATAAGGGGAAGTTCCCTATTCTTGTTCTATAAAGTGTGTGAAGTGGCCTTTTTAAATTAAATCTTAGATAGTGGTACCATGTTCAACTATAGTATACTATTATATTCCTTTCACAAAGTTTTACAAAGGAAATAAATTCCTTACATCATAACCAGAATGAATTGTACTTCTAATATCCAAATATAACCTTGGTAAAGATTTGCATCAATTTTGAGATAATGGTTAGGTTAGTATGGAAGGAAGAAAATTATTTTATTTATAAATTAGTTTTTCTTAAATCACTTGTTTTTATTATTTAAAAAGAATATTTTTAACTAAAAATTACTTTTCACCCCAAATGTTTTTGTAAATTAAAAAAATAGGATTTCCCCAATACATGAAATGTTTCTCCTAAAACGATATTTTAATATGAAATACCAATTTGAATAAAAAGACTTAACTCTCTTTATCGGTGTCATAAACTAGTACCTTGGTCACCCTCCATGATTTTTTTGGATTGTAATTAATACATGTTGGTCATAACTAAATCCATATATGATTATTTACTTTCTTTACCACTAGTGTATATTGGTTACTTCCTATTCCTTACTTATTGGATCATTTAGTTCCCATTTTCATGTTGACTTACTTTTCCGATTTTATATGTGAAATATATATTTTTGGTTGTTTTCCTCACATGTCTACTTTATCAAACATGTTGATTGATGTAATTATATGGTTCTATAACCATGCTCTTCTACATTCATTTATATATAAGTGTAATGAATTCAATATTATGAAATGTTCTTTTGGAATATCTTATAGTCATAGAATTTTTAATTATACATGAAATTATATTAATATAGATTTTATAGTATAGCCTTGAATTTCATTAGAGTTAAATTTTATTATAATCTTAGATAGGGAAAAAATTTCACATGGTCTCTTTTAACTGGCCTTCCATAAGGAACTCTTTTTCAAAATTAATGTCTCACTCTAGGGGGATTGTTAATAAGGAATCTTCTTTGAAGTTTTTGTTAGATAACTATAATGGTTACCCTATTTTCTATATTAATTATTCCAGGAATTTATATAATGAAATTAATATCTTTATTAATGAATTCTTACAGTCCTTGGATGGAGATTTACCCAATGTGATTAAAAACATTGTCTCCAACTACCCTTTTGTCAACACTGCTGATTTTTTGATTTGGTAACCTACTCATAATGGAATCCTAAACTATAGAATTTCATACAATCAAAACTTTGAAAATGGAAACCAAGATTTTTCTTGGTTTATAAAATTCAACAAACAATGGGTTAAACCCTCTAGGTTTACTCTGGTCTGGAGGATAACTCACAATAGAATTCCCACTGATTGTTGTATTCAACTTTTGGTATTCAAATTTATTCCAAATGTCATATGTGTAATCCAAATAGAGAATATGATGACCACCTTTTCATATCTTGTGATACTTCTTCTGCAATATGAAAATACATATTTGACATTTTTTATCTCAGATGGACAGATTTGGACACCATTCAACTTCATCTCCAAAGATACACTACTATGGATGTCTCCACTTAGATTGATCATCATTTTAATACTGTTATGGAAAAAATGATTCACATAATATTGTATGAGAGAAATCTATCATTTAAAACAATAATAATTTTAATCTTTGTGTAACTCAAGTGACGATCCTCATTTCTATCAAAGAAGCTGGAATGATTCAAATAGGTACCTGCCACAACGACATCAAGGATTTTATTAATCTTCATCGGATTGGAATCAAAGGAATATTTAGTCAAATGAAGGGAATGATAAAAGTCTTCTGGAAACCACCTCTCCCTGGATGGATCAAAATAAATGTGTATGGTGCCTAAAAAGGAAATCCTGGTCCTGTAGGGTATGGTGTTGTGTGAATAAATCAAAACGGCCATGTTTTGTGATGTTGCTACAGTTTGTGTGGAGTCGCCACCTCCTTATAAGTAGAGATGTTCAGCATCATCATTGTTGTCTATCTCATAAAAAATATGGTTAGAATAACATATGGATTGAAAGTTACTCCACTACCACCATCCATGAACTCCGACATGGGGGGGGGGGGTCACCTAGCATGGCCCATCACATCAAGATGGATGACATGCCTCCAACATCTAATGGAGATCAACAATATTATCACTCATGATTCCAGCGAGGAAAATAGGGTGGTGAATAGCCTCGCCAATAAAGTAGTTAGAAACATTATTGTGTGGATGGATGATCTCCCAGCAGATCTAACCTTGCTTCAAGAAAAATATTGTAATAAATTTCCCTCTTTCATATATTTGTAATCTTGTTTCTCATCTTTATATATATTTTTGCTTTAGTATTTTGACCAAGGCATCATCATCTTAAAAAAAGAGTTTATAGGAATGTTTATATTGTTATATATGTTATAATTTCATGGTTCACCTTAGTGAATTAT
The DNA here is from genome assembly GCA_963277665.1 of Viscum album. NCBI lineage: Eukaryota > Viridiplantae > Streptophyta > Magnoliopsida > Santalales > Viscaceae > Viscum > Viscum album. The sequence continues at coordinate 1,827,858,254 of OY728160.1, forward strand.
TCATTCATAGGATATTCATTGAATGAAATTATGATAGTATGTATTGGTATATTTCATTATTCTTATCTTGAGTAGGAACTCCTCATATGGTGAAAAGTTCCAATAGAGTGAGATGAGTTATAATTCCATGAATTTTTTTAACCCCTTCAATTCTCCCTAAAGATATGGGTAGAGTTTTTTACATACATTTAATTTACCATTCGCTTCCCCCTTGGGATAGGAGTTTCACAGTAAGAACCTAATAATAGGTTTATTCATTTCCTTGTAATCTGCCCAATGGTATGAGATCCAAAATTAACTTTACCTATTCATCTCAGATTCTAAGCTGAGGTTCGAAGAAGGTATGATGAGTATTAATCCAGCCAGTGTATGTGATTATGTATTAATCATGGACCAGTTATGAATATCTTCACTGATTATATATTCCATGAAGGACTTCTTCTGCCAAAGAAGAATAACTTCTCCTTTGATCTCCAACCGGAACAAGGAAGGAAGCACCATCCTTAAAGAACACCGATGAAATCGTCCTCGAATTCTTCATATTCTTTCCCGACGTCAACGAATTGACTTCCACCTTTCCATGACATCGTCAACGAACAATGAATCCGACGTAGGGGTTCAAGCTTGGTAAATTGTTGCACGTTCTTCACCTTGATTCTATGATTAAGAATCAAAGCCACTTGATATCATTCTAATTTGGAGGGCGTGGGATGAACAAACACGGCCCGATCCCTCTGCCTTCTTGTGGAATATGACGCTCAACACGGCATGAGTCCGGATTGAGCGTTTCCCGTCAACCATGATAGCGGATCGAAGGCAACGACCCGAGGAGAGTGTGACTTCTTCCAGAATGAGAATCGGGCCACTGTAGCTCATCCAGGGACTCGCGGAAAGAACATTAGCGGATGGAACCGATGTGCGTCAATGTGTAGTGGCGGTGGCAGAACTGCGCCGCCGGAAGAGAAGCCACAACCCCTGGTCCTGGCGGTGTAGCAGTGGCCCACGCAAGGCCGACCGCGAAAGTAACTAGCGGATCAAGCCGCCAGGTTGATCGGGAAGGTGTGGCGCACTGGCGCCGCACGGTGGACTGAAGGAGGGCCGCGACCCTTGGCCGCCACGGTGCACCAGCGAACGGCTCGAGACCTACCGCAAAGAGGTCCAATGGCCCGAGCTATCGTGTTTCCGGATGAGGCACGACGCATCCGGCACCCCGTGGGAGACAGCTGGCCGCTCGGCCAGCCGAGAGGAGTGGGACCCACTGCGGGTACCGCATGAAGTGGACCGGTGCCACCTGGCACCGGTTTTCCTCCCACTAAAATGGCTATGTCGTTCGGGTTACCATGGGGTGCGCGACCTCGACTCTGGACGCGGCCAGGGCGGACCCCCACGGGCTGCTGGGCTGCCAGCCGTGTGGTCCTCCAGCCGCATGGGATGCTAGTGCGGACCACTAAGCTAGACCCAGTGTAGGCCACTAGGCCAGACCCAACATGGGCTACTGGGCCGGACCGAGCGCGGGTCGTCGGGTTCGACCCAGCGCGGGTCGCCAGGCCAGACCGAGCGCGGGCCGCCGGGCTAGACCGAGCGCGGGCCGCCGGGCCGGACCTAACATGGGCTGCCGGGCCGGACCAAGTGCGGGCAACTTGGATGGACCCAGCACTGACCGGGACACCCTCGCGGGTCGGGTCAGACCCGCGGACCGGGTCAGACTCGAGGACCGGGTCAGTCTTGCTGGGCCGGACCGGACCCGGACCCATTTTGGGATGTTTCATCTTTTCGATCATAACTTGGGCTAAAGGTGTCTGATTGAAGAACCATCTACGACGAAATAAATATTGGAGCAAGTCGGTTCTTTTGGTATATCCCACTCGAGGTTTGGACATAGCTGGGGTACGACCGAGTTGGATCAAACGTAAATCCAACTAGGCCCTCAGAACCAAAATGCTAATAACTCCTAGACCGGGCGTCCGATTGATGCGCCGTATGTTACGTTGAGACCCCTATGTCAAGACAGACCTTTGAGATACTTATTCATGGGACTTGGTGGCAGTTGACTTTTCGACACATGGCATGAGGAGAGGACCCTCCTGGAATCATTCGTGCTTTGTGGAAACCTTGTGGCTGGTTTTGCACTGATGACTGTTCCTGGATCATGTGTTGGTCGGACAATTCTAACTTCTGTTCCTGGATCATGTGTTGGTCTGACAGCTCTGATGAGTGTTCCTGGATCACATGTTGGTAAGACAGTTCTGACTTCTGTTCTTAGATCATGTGTTGTTCCGTCAGAATATCTAGTCCTGGATCATGTGTTGGTCTGATAGCTCTGATTATTCAATGGCTATATCTGATCATCTCTAACACTCTACATAAGTTGTATACCTGTGTGAGATGAGTCAGTAACTTTTGTGTTTACCTCATGAATGAGATGGACTACTTGATAACTTAGGTATATGTATAGGCATATACCTATGTGGGGTCATATGTTGATTTCATACTTACTGGTTTATCCTTATTGGATTTTGTGAGACCTTGAGGTTCTTGGGGTCTCTACTGAGTATCATTATACTCCCCCCTACATGAGCTATCCCCGTACCTTGTTATGTTAGTTGAATATGATGGACAATGCTGACTGAGTCTGAGAGTAGCAGTACAGGACGACACCCGAAGGTGGACCACACGGCGTGATGATACATGGAGGAGACAGATGGACATGGATCACCATAGAGGCTATCTGTACCTACCCTTTAGGTAGGATTTCCTGGAGGACGTCCCGATAGCTGTTTGACTTATCTTCAGTTGTACTTGTATTTTAGTTGTACTTGTACTTTCCTGTTGGGCTTGTATTTCAGGCCCCTTTTACTTTTCAGCACTCTTTTGTATACAAATTTACTTAGTGTTTTTACTTCAAAATCATACTATGTTGTGTGTGTTTTTAGTTTATTAAGGAAATGCCTTCCCAGTTTTAGGTAATTACGCCTTTGGTGGTAGTCGCCAACCCCTGGCCTATGGAAGGTGGGCTTGGAGTAGTTAGGGAACAGGCCCTTGGGGGACGGTCCGTGACAAATTGGTATCAGAGGGATAGGTTCTACTGCAGAACTAAGGACTATGATCTTTCTTTTCGGTGAAGAAATAGTGTTAAGAGTACTGAGTGTGGTTTTCAGTCCATGGAGTCCAATGTTGGTGCGGCGGCTGACCTATCCATTCACCAGGACCCTGACTTCTGATTTTCCGACTCAGTGCACGAAAACACTTATTACATGTGTGTTTCAAGAGTTTTCATTGTGATCTCATTTGAGTAAGATCACCAATTATAACTTGTTGACCGTGGCGCACCTGTTTCTTTTTAGGATGCCTCCACATAGACAGCAATCCATGGTTCTGAGGGTTGTACGAGATGACAGCCCACCGAGCGACGAGGCCTCGGTGTAGGGCCCTATCACATCGGAGGCACCAGCGGTACCACTACCCGTTGGGCCACTGATACCACCATCCATAGAAGCAGAGAGTGCATGCCGCTTGAGCACGTTGCATGAGTTCCAGCGCTAGAGGTCGCCTAGGTTTAGGGGTGAGATGGACCCACATGCAGCTGAGGATTGGATGGAGGCTGTGGTGAGAGTATTCAAACTGGTAGGGACACCAGCCGACCTTATGGTGATCCTTGCCGCGAGTCTCCTCCAGGTAGTAGCAGCCAGATGGTGGAGCCTGATGCTCCAGGTGGATGACGAGGCGACATTACTCTGGGCAGACTTCGAGATCCTGTTTCGGGCGGAGTTTTTCCGAGCCCCCCTACGTGCGGTGCGGATACAGGAGCTACTGCATCTACATCAGGGTAGCATGACGGTGGCACAGTACTCAGCAAGGTTCACCGACCTATCGCACTACTCTATAGATATGGTATGAGACCCATTCATCAGGGACCAGATCTTCGAGAAGGGGCTCATGTGATAGATCAGAGCTTCGATGATCTCCCTTAACATCCCGACGCAGGTGGGGGTGTCAGAGAGTGCCCTCATAGTGGAGAGTTTCATTTTTGAGAAGTCACCAGAAGTAAGACCCACCACTAGTCGACATGAAGTGGAGTCTTCTGCAGCTGGTAGTAGATAGATTTCACAGAGGTCCAAGCGGACCAGACCATCTGGTGGACGACCTCATGATACAGGTTCAGTTGTGTGGGGGACACGAGACAGAGCCAGTCAGGCCAGGAGAGGGAAATGATACTCTTGAAGTGGACAGGGTCACATGGATCGTGACTGTCTAACCTGTCGTACTGATGATCAGCAAACAATTGAAGGTCCTCCCAAGAAGAGGCATAGATTCGATCGAGGTGGACCGCAGGGAGTAGGCGGACTTGGCAGAGGAGCTGGCCATGCAGCTGGTGGTGGATGATGATTCGAGGTGTTACCACCACAACCACCAGGAGGTCCACCCCGACTGTAGGGAGTAGGTGGATAGGGGAGAGCTCAGCTCCAGGCAGCTAAGGCATTCGACCATGATGCTCTGAAGATGATTCGAGGTACGATCTATGTCTACTCCACCTTAGCTGCAGTTCTAATAGACACAGGTTCCAATCACTCTTTCATTGCCACTGCCATCGTTCGGAGCTCGTAGATTCCCAACGGAGCCATTGGATTGATCCTTATGACTATAGACTCCTATGAGAGAAGACTCGACGATCACACACTGGTGCTGGTAGTGTGAGCTTACTCTAGGAGGTGAGAGCTTCGTCTGGGATCTCCTCATAGTAGTGTCGAGGCCTTACAACATCATCTTGGGTATGGAATGGTTATCTACAGTCAATTCTTAGATCGACTGTATTAGGTGCAATGTGCGGTGTGTCCACATGGATGGGACCAGGTTCACCTTCACCGGTGAGAAGGGAGCCTTTGAAGCGCATGACATACTTACTCAGAGGAGGGTGTAGCCAATCACTTATCAGTTGGCCTGCCTTACCCTCAGAGCAGTTGATATAGAGAGTCCGAGCTTTCCTATAGTGGTGGATCAGTATGCAGATGTTTTCCCTGACGATGTTCCAGGACTACCTAATCACAGAGAGGTGGATTTCTACATTGATCTGTTCCCCGAGACGACACCGATATCTACACCAGCATATCGGATGGCACCTGCTGAGCTTCACGAGCTGAGGGTACATATAGCATCCCAACCATTTCATACATTACTATTACATCATTTTAAAAGATAAAAAACATAATAGTACTACACGTAGAGGATCCAAAAGTTTAGTGTCTTTGGAAAACTAGGACCATACATAAAAATTACAACATCAAGCATAAACATTTATTTAATTCCTTCTTCTCTAGCTTCTTATTGGCACTTGTCCTCTCCTTAGTAAAAGTAGCCACCTAAGGATATACATCAAAAGGGGTGATCTAGAAGCCCAATAAGAGGATAGATAAGAACAATATAGAATGGGATGAGAATAATCATAACATGGGAAAAAGGTCATGAACATGAGAGGATCATAAATAAAAGACTTGAAATGTGGAAATGTATAAAAAAATGAAACATCATGTCATAGTTGTTAAATACCACACATACTTGTGAACCAAGCTAGCATCGTTTTCACACATAATTTCACATTTACTCATGAGATTCATCACTTTACCCAATGCATTGGAGTGCTATATAATTCTGGGCACACCCGTCACATTCAAACATTCATATTGCTCTATATAATTCCGGGTGCACCCGTCACATCATAATATTATCATTATCATGCATGCCACATAGAACATAAATAAATGATGAAAATAACTAACCCATGGTAAGGAAGGGTTTTCATCTCATAATAATACATTAATAAACTTGGGGTTCCCAAATTAAAGAGGGAACAACATACTTGATACAAGAACCATCAACCATGAATGAGAGGTAAACATAGAGTTCATAAAAGAATAGTTATTTGGGAAAACATTTTGTTTGAAATAAAATTCAGTATAAAACATTTATATCCCATAAAAGGTAGGATAATGATAAAAAATTATTTTTAATAGTGACCATACCAAATTGGAGTGAAAGAGGTAGAACCTGAAGAAAGAAAATTGGGTTCGAGATTTTCCCCTTACCTTGTATCCGAATGATTCCTTCTCTTTAATGTCCTGTATAATGATATTATATTAATTAATTAGAAATAAATAACCTTGTGTAAATTAATATAGTTCATTATGGTTTCATTAAGTGATTTTATGTGCCTTTGGATGAGTTATTGAGTTTTAAAACATTGTTCGAGAATGTTTGTTTTTATGGTTTTCTTGAGTCGTTCACTTGTATTCTTAAATTGAAGTTCGGGTAGAACATGGATAAACATCCAGAAATGATATTAAATATTATTAATGATTTTATAGGAGTTTTAATGATCTTATAATGAGTCATATTATATCCATGTGGATGAATCATTAGATAAGAATTAAATGATGATTATTTGGGTTAATTTGAACGATTTTTCGATCATAAAGAACTTGTTTTATTTAATCACGAGTAATATGGTCATAAGTTATTTACAGAACTTTAAATAGGACATAATACATATAAAGAATTTTGGTTCAACCATAAAAATGGTTTCATGACCAGATCTGAAGGTAGAAATGGAAGAAGAAAGCATGCCATTCTTGAAGGTGATAAATTAACACCTCACGAACAACGTTCTCTTTAATAAAATAAAAGGAAGAGTTAAAGGGTGTTGGATGATATAATATCCCATTAGCATCATAACATTCCAGTATCTATATAATAATGGAGTTAAAATACCATTTGGATGAAGATAGGTTGGGAGAGATCAAGAAATGAACTTGAACTTGAAAGGAAATTAAAGGAGAAGAGGGAGAGAAATTACCTCTAAAATCCTCCTCTTGAGATCCTGCTTAAGGAAGCTAGGCTTGGTCTTTTGATGAGACCAGAATCTCTTGAACGTGGGAGAGGTTCTGGGGAAGATTCTTGGGCAGAGTTTAGAGAAGGCTTGGAGCTTTATAGGTGGGAGGAAATGAGGGTGTGAAGGGTGGGTTTTATAGTGGAGGGGGTATGGGTTTCCTTTATATAAAATTCATTACTTTATTAATTTCCCCTAAGACAAGGAATAGTGACTCCTAAATCACCAAGAATAGAAATTTTATCATGTGATCCTGAACCAAGTGGGATTTCATCAGTAGAACATCACACATGACTCTATAATTAGCTTATTTAGCTTATTTTGTAAATTATGGTATTTCACTATTCATCAAAAATTCAAATTTTTTAGAAAAATACCAAAAATTGACCCCTACCATTTTTCAACTTTTATAATACAAAAATGAATTCCATTTTTCAAGAATAATTTTATAAATATGATTAATTTAATATTTAATTAAAATCTTGGTTTATTACTAAAAAATAGTTTTAAAACATTCATTTACTTATTCTAAAATATAGGAACATCATACTTTCACTAGAATATTATTTTTATACTATCATAGGTAAGGTTACTACTAATTAGGGTATATCACTATTCATAAGGGTATGTTACTATTCATAAGTATAGGTTACTATTCACCAAAAATTATTTTTGTTTTATTAGACTCCAAAAATCATCTTGAACACAACCGTGTATGTAAGATTTTAAAAATTCCAAACATATAAGTGAAAAATTATGTTTAAAGGTCACTTAGCACGTAGTAGTTTATTATTTTATGTTTTCATGTGATTTTATGACATAATTATAAGAATTTAATTTCCATTGAAAAAACATTGGGTCGTTACATTCTTCCCCCCTTAAGAAATTTCGCCCCTAAATTTTCACTTTACACAAATAGGTGAGGGTATTTCTCCTTCATTTCCTCGTCTGGTTCCCAAGATGCTTCCTCAAACTTATGGTTCCTCCACAACACTTTGACAAGATTGGTTGTCTTGTTTTGTAGAACCTTATCTCTCCGATCCAGAATCTTTACTGGTTGCTCCTTATAGGAGAGATCATCTTCCAGCTGCACCACCTCTGAGTTTAGTAAATGTGAGGGATCATGTATGTAATTACTCTAGAGTGATACATGAAAAAAATCATGAACTCGTTCCATATTCGGTGAAATTTCAAGAAGATTGGCCACGAATCCTATGCGGTCAAGGATCTCAAAGGGGCCAATGTACCCTGGGCTTAGCTTTCCTTTCTTTCCAAACCGCATGACTCTCTTCCATGGTGATATTCTAAGGAAGACATTATCTCCAACATCAAATTCCAAGTTCCTTCTATGGTTGTCAGTGTAACTCTTTTGCCGACATTGAGCAGCTTTGATGTGTTTCTAGATAACTTCAACCTTCTCTGTCATCTCTTGCACAAGATCGGGTCCAAGTAGCTTTATTTCTCCAACTTCATCCCAACAGGTTGGAGTTCTACCTCGATTTCCATACAGAGCTTCATATGGAGCCATTTGAATACTTGAGTAAAATTTATTATTGTATGAGAACTCAACCAATGGGAGATGCTGATCCCAACCACCTTTGAATTCAAGAGAGAAGGCTCTTAGTTTATCTTCAAGTGTTTGAGTAGTTCTTTCAGATTGGCCATCAGTTTGGGGGTGATAGGTCATGCTGAAATATAATTCAGAACTCAAAGAATGTTGAAGGATCCTCCAGAATTTAGATGTGAACCTTAGACCATGGTCATAGACAATTGAGAGTGGAACACCATGCAGTATCACCACTTCTTTCACATATATCTTTTCCAGTTGGTCAAGCGAGAGATCTTCCGGAATAGCGATAAAATGGGCAGTCATGGTGAGTCGGTCAACCATAACCCTTATCGCATTATTTACCATCGACATATTTGGGAGACCCGTGGAAAAGTCCATAGTAACATTTTCCCATTTCCACATGGGTATAGGCAATGGCTGCATCATACCTTTGGACTTTTGTCGCTCAGCTTTAACTTGCTGACATACTAAGAACCTTGATATATATTCCACAATCTCCTTCTTCATGTAATCCCACCAGAAGTGTTCTCGGAGATCACGGTACATCTTGGCACTCCCAGGATGGATAGAGAATGTTGAGCTATGTGAATTTTCCAATAGCTCTTTCTTTATCTTTGGTGATGAAGGCACACAAATCCGCATTCCAAACAGAATCACACCATCATCACTGATATGGAACATCTATAGCTTCCCTTACTTTACTGCATTCTCCCTTTTTTGTATCTCCACATCATCCCTTTGTGCTTCCTTAATCTTCTAATGGATGGATGGTTGCACAATCATTTGGGAAAGGTAGGATTTATCCCCAAACATTATCATTTCTAAATCCATCATTTTCATATCTAAAAAGATAGGGTCTTTCCCAATCTGTAACATGGATAGAGTAGCGGGTTCTCTTCTACTCAGAGCATCAGTTAACTTGTTCACCTTTCCAGGATGGTATTGAATAGAGCAATCATAATCCTTGATTAGCTCTAACCATCTCCTTTGACGCATGTTGAGCTCCTTTTGTGTGGATATATAATTTAGGATCTTGTGGTTGGTGTATATGTCAAACTTCTCACAATAAAGGTAGTGCCGCCATATTTTCAAGGAAAAAATAACATTTGTTTGCTCTAGATCATGTGTAGGGTAGTTCTACACATGGATCATCAACTTTTGTGAGGTGTAGGCTATCACATTATCATTTTTCATGAGTACACAACCCAAGCCTTTCTTTAAAGCATCACTGTATATCACAAAACATTCTCCACTTTTCAGTAGTGTGAGTACAGGTGCAGTGATCAACCTTCTATTTAGATCCTTGAAGATTCCCTCACATTCTTCCATCCAGACATACTTTACCCCTTTCCTTGTTAACTTAGATAGCGGTCTTGACAATCGTGAGAATTTCCTGACAAAACATCGGTAGTACCCAGCTAATCCAATAAAACAACAGATTTTTGTGACACTAGAGGGCCTGGTCCATTCCTCAATTGCATTTGTTTTTGAAGGATACACAGAAATTCCCTCACTTTTGATCACATTTCCCAAGAACGTGACTTGTTTCATCCAAAAGTCACATTTTCTGAACATGGCGTACAACTTCTCCTTTCTTAAAGGCACCAATACAAGTCTTAGATGTTCTTAATGCTCTTCTTTTCTCTTGCAGTAGATGAAAATATCATTAATAAACACAACCAATTTTTTTTTGATGTAATGTATAAAGACTCTATTCATTAAATCCATAAATATTTCAGGGGTATTAGTAAGTCCAAATGGAATCACCAAGAACTCATAGTGCCCATACCTTTTATGGAAGGTAGTCTTATAAATATCATCCTTCTTCACCTTTACCTGATGATATCCAGAACAAAGATCCACCTTTGAGAAGTATTGAGATCTTCATGACTAGTCGAGAAAGTCATCAATCCTTGGGAGAGGATACTTGTTCTTTATAGTGATCTTGTTGAGTTCCTGATAATCGATACACAACCGCATTGTTCCATCTATTTTTTTCACGAAGAGCACGGGTTCACCCCAAGGTGATACACTAAGGCGTATAAACCCTTTGTCCAGATTCTCTTGTAGATGATTATTTAACTCCTCTAGTTCTATATGAGCCATCCTATAGGGACACTTCGAGATAGGAGTAGCTCCGGGCATGAGTTCAATTGAGAACTCTACCTCACGATCTGGGGGAATTCCAGGTAACTTTTCATGAAATACATCATCGTATTCCCTCATGATGGGAATTTTCTCAAGGTTGGCACTTTCCTTCGACTCAACTATTTGGGCGAGGTATGCTTCTTCATAGGGAATCAACACCCACACCATTGAAGGTTTTTTCAAAGGAGACTCATGATCTTTCTTGCATTTGTATATAAGCATGGGATGGTTCAGAATATGAAAAGATATTTCCTTTTCCCGAAAGTTGATATGTGCTCTATATAATGAGAGCCAATCCATTACCATTATAACATAAAATTACACCAAGGTAAGTATTACAAGATTTGATGGAAGAATCTTCCCACATATGCCAACAATAGAAGATTAAAACACATGGGTTGCAATGATTTCACCACTTGGTATTTTTATAGATATCTCTACTTAAAGGTTTTAGGGCTACGATTCTATAATTCTAGTAAACTTTCAAGATATAAAGGAATGTGTAGAACCATAATCAAATAAGAATTTTTCCATTCGTGAGTGAATAGGAATTATACCTTGTATAAATTCATTATCATGCTCCACCTCTTTCGTAGTGATGGCATAAGGCTTCCCTTGTTCCTTTGGCTTTGGTGGGTTTTGACCTTGATTACCCTCAAGAACTCGAGGTTTAGTGCACTGACTTTCATAGTGCCGTAGCTCCCTAAAGCTGTATCATTTAACCATGAGTGGTTCTCTCCTTTATTCTACCACATTATACTTCCTTTTTGTGTATTTTAGACACTCTTGAGCATGGTTTCCTTATTTCCAACACTTGAAGCACTTCCCTATCCCTTTGAGTCATTTCTCATGGTGCAACTTCCCACATTTTTGGCATGTGGGTCATTGAGTTGTCTTCCCACTTTTTTCATTAGATCCTATAACTTGAAACTCTATCTTTCATTTCTTATCACCATAGCCATGAAACCATTCTACAAACTCCATATCCACTTTGAGGGAACATCAAAAAACTTCTTCATAACTCCCAAACTCTCTAATTGCAAGAGCCTTTAGAAGGTGTGGTTTTAATCCACTAAATAATCTATCAATTTTTCTATCATTTTTGATAAAAAAATCTGAAGCGTACCTTGAATGCCTTGTGAAATTCTCTTGATAGGTTGTGATAGATTCTCTTTATTTTTTCTTGATCTCTATGAATTATCTCTCCATCTTTGTACGAATATTTCTTGGTAAATACTTATTAAGAAACATGATCTTAAAGTCTTCCCATTCCATCTCTTTAATTTACTCCCTTGGCTTGATGTTCTCAATCAAATCCCACCATTGATCCACCTCTCAATCTAGATGATAAAGAGATAGAGTCACCTTCTCCGTCTCAAAACAGTGAAGCACAGAAAATATCTTCTCCATGGATTTGACCCACTATTCCGTAACTAGTGGATCAGAAGATCCACTAAACGTCGGTGGTCATTGTCGTATAAAACATTTGATATCCAGTTGCTCCGTCTTTGGTGAAGGTTAATGCTCCCCATTATTATGGTTATTGTTTATAACCTGAGATAATTGTGTAAGAATCTCCATGAAGTTTTGAACTCCACCTCCCAAATCATTGGGGATGTCGTTAGAGCAATCGTTGCATTGGCCCTCGCATGAGTTGTTGGCCTGATTTCTCCTGGTTCCCACCATTTTCTAAAATAGAAAAGGTTAGAAAAAACATAAGTAAAAAAAGTCACGAATAACTTATTCATTTAAACAATTTATACCAAAACATAACATATGGAATCCCTATGTAAATATTCTTGTGTGCATATTCGTACTTAGTTTCATGCTAGAGGTTTTCTCTAGGGTTCACTAATCCTAATTCCCAAATTAACTAAACCTCCATATAATACGAAATATAGCATCCCGACCTTTTCTTACATTACTATTACATCATTTTAAAGATAAAAAAAATAATAGTACTACACATAGGGGATCCAAAGGTTTAGTGTCTTGGGAAAACTAGGACCATACATAATAATTAAACTATCAAGAATAAACATTTATTGAATACCTTCTTCTCTAGATTCTTATTAGAACTTGTCCTATCCTTAGTAAATGTAGCCACCTGAGGATATACATCAAAAGGGGTGATCTAGAAGCCCAGTAATAGGATTTATAAGAACGATATAGCATGGGGTGAGCATAATCATAACATGGGAAAAAGGTCATGAACATGAGAGGATCATAAATAAAAGACTTGAAATGTGGCAATGCATAAAAAATGAAACATCATTTCTTAGTGGTTAACTAACACACATACTTGTGCACCAAGATATAATATTGGACACACGTCATTTTACATTTACTCATGAGATTCATCACTTTATCCAATGCATTGGAGTACTGTATAATTCTGGGTGCACCCATCACATTCAAATATTCATATTGCGCTATATAATTCCAGGTGCACCTGTCACATCATAATATTATCATTATCATTAATTCCACATAGAACATAAATCAATTATGAACATAACTAACCCATGGTAATTAATGGTTTTCATCTCATAAGAATACATTCATAAACATTTTGTTCGCAAAAGAAAGAGGGAACAACATACTTGATACAAGAACCATCAACCATGAATGAGAGGTAAAAGTTGACTTCTTAAATGAAGAGTTCTTTTGAAAAACATTTTGTTTAAAATAAAATTCTGTAAAAAAAATGTATATCCTAGAAAATGTAGGATAATTATATAAAAATTATTTTTAAGACGTGACCATACCAAATTGGAGTGAAAGTGGGGGAACCCGAAGAAAGAAAATTGGGTTCGAGATTTTCCCCTTACCTTGTATCCGAATGCTTCCTTCTCTTTAATGTATTGTATAATGACATTATACTCATTAATTAGAAATAAAGAACCTTGTATACATTAATATGGTTAATTATGGTTTCATTAAGTTATTTTATGTGCCTTTGGATGAGTTATAGAGTTTTAAAACATTGTCCGAGAATGTTTGTTTTTATGGTTTTCTTGAGTGGTTCAATTGTATTCTTAAATTGAAGTTCAGGTAGAACATGGCTAAACATACAGAAATGATATTAAATATTATTAATGATATTTCAAGAGTTTGAATGATCTTATAATGAATCATATTATATCCATGTGGATGAATCATTAGATAAGAATTAAATGATGATTATTTGGGTTAATTTGAACGGTTTTTCGATCATAAATAAATTCTTTTTTTTCACTAGTAATATGGTCATAAGTTATTTCCAGAACATTAAATAGGACATAATACATATAAAAAATTCTGGTTCAACCATAAAAATGGTTTCATGACTAGTTCTGAAGGTAGAAATGGAAGAAAAAATCATGTCGTTCTTGAAGGTCATAAATTAACACCACATGAACAACATTCTCTTTAATAAAATAAAAGGAAGAGGGAAAAATGGTTAGATGATATAATATCCCATTAGAATCATAAAATTTCAGTATATGTATAATACTGGAGTTACAATACCATTTGGATGAAGATAGGTGGGGATAGATCAAGAAATGTACTTGAACTTGAAAGGAAATTAAAGGAGAAGAGGGAGAGAAATTACCTCTTAAATCCTCCTCTTGAGATCCTCCTTAAAAAAGTTAGGCTTGGTATTTTGATGATACCAGAAGCTCTAGAACGTGGGAGAGGGGCTTGGGAAGATGCTTGGGCAGAGTTTAGAGAAGGATTGGAGCTTGAGAGGTGTGAGGAAATGAGGGTGTGAAGGGTGGTTTTTATAGTGGAGGGGAGAGGGGTTTCCTTAATATAAAATTCATTAGTTTATTAATTTCCCATAAGTCAAGGAATAGTGAGTCTTGAATGACCAAGAATAGAAATTTTATCATGTGATCCCAAACCAAGTGGGATTACATCAGAATAACATCACACATGACTCTATAATTAGCTTATTTAGCTTATTTTGTAAATTATGGTATTTCACTATTCATCAAAAATTCATGTTTTTCAGAAAAATACCAAAAAATTACCCCAACCATTTTTCGACGTGTTGAATCCAAAAATGAAGTCCATTTTTTAAAAATAATTTTCTAAATATGATTAATTTAATATTTAATTAAAATCGTGGTTTATCACTAAAGAACAGTTTTAAAACATCCATTTACTTATTCTAAAATATAAGTACATCATACTTTCACTTGAATATTATTTTTATACTATCATAATTAAGGTTAATATTAATTAAGGTGTATCACTATTCATAAGTGTATGTTACTATTCATAAGGGTAGGTTACTATTAACCAAAAATTATTTTTGGATTATTAGACTCCAAAAATCATCTTGAACACAACCATATATGTCAGATTTTCAAAATTTGAAACACAGAAGTGACAGAATTATGTTTAAAGGTCACTTAGCACTTAGTAGTTCATTATGTTGTGTTTTCATGTGATTTTATGATATAATTATAAGAATGGAATTTACATTGAAAAAACTTTGGGTCGTTATAATACAGATGGAGGACTTGCAGGGGAAGGGATTCATCCAGGCCAGTGTTTCTCCCTGGGCAGCCCCGATTCAATTTTCCAAGAAGGTGGATGGGATCTTGAGGATTTATTTCAACTAACTTTGCCTAAATCAGGTGACCATGAAGAAAAATTACCCACTCTCGAGGATTGATGACCTCTTTGACCAGCTGAAGGGAGCACGATGGTTCTCAAAGATAGGCCTCAGATCAGCCTATCACCAGCTCAGAGTTTGAGATGAGGATGTGTAGAAGACGGAATTCAGATGTCGATATGGCCACTATGAGTTCTTTGTTATTCCTTTCATTGTAACCAATTCTCCAACAGTGTTCATGGGACTCATGAACAGGATGTTCCAGCCATACCTCGATTGTTTTGTCGTAGTCTTCATTGAAAACATTTTGATCTACTCAACTATTGAGGAGGAGAATGCCTACCATTTGCAGGTATTACTGGACACAATCTGAGAGCAACAGATTTATGGTAAGCTCTTGAAGTGCCAGTTTTGGATTCGAGAGGTTCATTTCTTGGGTCATGTCATCTCGGATGCTGGAGTTGCAGTGGATCCAGAGAATATTGAAGCGATACTTTCTTGGAAGCCACCCATGATTGTGACAGAGGTATGGAGTTTCCTGGGTTTGGATGGTTACTACCAGAGGTTCATACCAGACTTCACCAATGTTGCAGCACCACTATTTTCCTTGACGAAGAAGGGGAAACCTTCCGTGTGGTAGGAGAGATGCCAGTAGATCTTTCAGGAGATGAGGCAGAGGCTGACTAGTGCCCCCCATCTTGAGGCTTCCAGTGGAAGGTGTAGGGTAGGTAGTCTACTACGATGCATCAGGGACCAGACTTGGGTGTGTCCTGATACATGAGTGAGTAGTGATCGCGTATGGTTCTCGGCAGCTGAGACAACATGGGCATAACTACACTACCCATGAACTGGAGTTAGCAGCAGTGGTCTTCGCCTTGAAGATGTGGCGACACTATCCTATGGGTGAACGTTTTACAGTGTACTCTGATCACAAGAGTCTTAGGTATATCTTCTCTCAGTAGGACCTAAACCTGAGACAGTGGTGATGTCTTGAGTTCCTCCAGGACTATGACTTTGAGATAGTCTATACTCCTGGGAAGGGGAACGTTGTGGAAGATGCACTCAGTAGAAGATCTGGTAAACAACTTCTAGGTGAGGCGACAGAGCAGCTGGCTGCATTTCGGAAATCCTTTGTGGATAGAGATGGAGCAGCTTTCCTATAGTCTCTTACATACACTCCCTCACTTCTTCAGTGAGTTAAGGAGGCACAACATGGGGACGCTGACTGCGAGACATGACTTGCTTAGACATCCACAGGACATGCACCTGAAGGATTTTCTAAAGGTGGAGAGCACGCCATCCTCTTCAGAGGACGTACTATGGTGCTAGTGTCACTTCAGGAGGGAGTTTTGAGGGAGTTCCAAACATCCCCTATATCGATACATCCAAGTGTGGTGAATATGTATCAGGACCTCAGACGACAGCACTGGGGGCCAGGTATGAAGAAGGTGATAGCGGAGTTTGTCTCTCGATGCCTCACTTGTTAGCAAGTGAAGGCAGAGCACCAGGTACCAGCAGGCTTGGTACAACCTTTAGAGGTCCCAGAGTGGAAGTGGTATGGGATATCCATGAACTTTGTGATGGGTCTTTCACGTACATATAGGGGTCACGACTCGATTTGGGTGATCGTAGACCGACTCACCATGCCGGCCCACTTCCAACCCGATCAGAGAGAAGATCTTAGTAGAGAGCTTGGGATACCTCTATGTGCAGAAGATTATGTGGCTACATGGATTACCTTCTTCTATTATCTCCGACCGTGATGCACGATTTACTTCCCGACTATGGAAGGGGTTGTAGGAGGTTTTGGGACACAGCTTCACCTGAGCACCATCTTCCATCCTCAGATGGATGGTCGGACTGAGCAGACCATTCAGACCCTCGAGGACATGCTATGTTCTTGTGTCCTCGACTTCGGTAGCAGGGGGTATCACTTACTTTTGGTGGAGTTTTCCTGCAATAACAGCTTTCACTCCACAATAGGGATGGTCCATTTTGAGGCATTTTATGAGCGACCTTTCAGATCACCCTTGTGCTGGTAAGACCCTGGGGAGTCAGCACTGGTGGGACCAGAGATGGTACGAGCTACCACAGAGAGGGTAAAGATCATCCATGAGTGAACGAGGACTACACAGAGAAGGTATAATTCGTATTCCAAAAGGAGACGAAGACCTCTAGAGTTCCAATATGGAGACCACGTATTTCTACGGGTCTCACCCCAACGAGGTTTACAGAGATTTGTCCAAGGTGGTAGGTTATCTCAAAGATTTATAGGACATTTCTAGGTCTTCAACAGAGTAGGCGAGGTGGATTACCACTTGGCTCTTCCACCTCAGTTGCACTAGGTGTATGACGTCTTCCATGTATCCCAGTTGAGAAGATACGTGCACGACCCTTCCCACATCATTGACCATGGAGAGATGGACATCGATGATGGGGCGAATTTCACGGAGGTCATAGTGGATATTGAAGATCGATAGGATCGTGTCCTACGTGGATGGTCGATACCTCTGGTGCATGTTCGCTGGCAGCACAGGAACCTCTAGGAGAGAACATGGGAGAGGGAGGCTCAGATGCATTCTCAGTACCCTCATTTATTCCCTTAGTTCAAGTTGTACCTTACGGGGACGTAAAGCCCTGAGGGGGGGGGGGGAGAGAATGTAAAGTCCCAGAAATCCCATGGATTGTTTTTAATACATGGGAATTTTATGGTGGTGGGGCCCACCCGAGGTCTAAAACCCCTCTTCATGTGGAGTTAATGTAGTGGGGACCATCCGAGACCACTTAAACTCTTGAACTCTCCATTAAGTGGGGATGAACCTCTTGAGATCCCCACTTAATGGTGCCACCATCATCCACATTAATTAAGTGGGGCTAGATTAATTAATTCTTAATTAGAATCTTTTTGAAATGTGTGCAAACAACTAAATAATAAGATAAATCTATTATTTTTTTGAGGGACTCATTTTCTTTTTGGTGGAGCTTGGGAAGAAGGAAGAATTTGGGAGAAACTTGTTCTCTTCAATGAAGAACGCTCCCCCCAATGAAGGAATTCTTCCACCAATGATGAACAACTTCTCATTTGATCTCCAACCAGAACAAGGGAGGAAGCACCATACTTGAAGAATGCTGGAGACATCATCCTTGACTTATTCATGTTCTTTCCCGATGTCAAAGAATCGACATCCGCCTTTCCGAAACATCGTCAACAAACAAAGAATCCGAGGTAGGGGTTGAAGCTTGGTAAATTGTTTCATGTTCTTCAACTTGCTTCTAGGATTAAGAATCAAAGCCACTTGATATCATCCTAACACAGAGGGTGCAGGACAAAAAAAAACGGCCCGATCCCTCCGCCCTCTTGTGGATTATGAAGATCAACACGACATGAGTCTGGGTTGAGTGTTTCCCATCAACCAAGATAGTGGATCAAAGGCAATGACCCAAGGAGAGCGCGACTTCTTCCAAGAATTAGAATTGGGCCACAGGAGCTCATCCAGTGATCCAAAGAAAGTTCATCGGTAGATGGAACCGACGTGTGTCAACGTGTGGCGATGGCGGCACAACCGCACCATTGAAAGAGAAGCAACGAACTCTGGCCGTAGCGGTGAAGCAGTGACTGGTTCAAGGTCGGTCGTGAAAGAAACCAGCAGCTCAAGTTGTCGGGTCGACCAGGAAGGCGCGGCCCATCGGTGTCGCGCGATGGACCGAAGGACTGTCACGACCCCTAGCCGCGATGGTGCAGCAGCAGCCGGCTCAATCCCAGCCACGAAGAGGTCCAGAGGCCCAAGTCACTAGGTCTCTAGAGGAGGCGTGGTGCATCCGGTGCTGCGCGGGATACAATTATCTACTCGGCCAGCCGGGAGGAGCGGGACCCACCACGAGTCCCGCGTGACACGGATCGGCACCACCTAGCGCCGATTTTCCTCCCACCTGAACGGATATGCCATTCGGGTTACCAGGGGGCACACGACCTCCCCCCTGGATGCAGCTATAATAGATCCCACGGGCCGCCGGGCCGCCAGCCGCGTGGGCCGCCAGTGCGGGCTGGGCCACCCCCGTGGACCAAGACACCACCATGATCTGAGTCGGACCCACGGACCAGGCCGCCCCATGGGCCTGTTCAGACCCGGGTCGAGCCGGGTAGGTCGGGTCGGGCCGGACCGGACCCGGAACCGTTTTGGCCTGTTTCACCTTTTCTCCCATAACATGGGCTACGGGTGTCCGATTAACGAACCGTCTGTGGAAAAGGAAATATTGGAGAAAGATTGTTCTTTTGGTATACCCCCTCAAGGTTTGTACTATTTGGGGTATGGAAAGGTTGGATCAAATGTAAATCCAACCGTGCCCTCAGAACAGAAATGCTAAAAACTCACAGACCGGGCGTCCGATTGACGCGCTGTTTGTCGCGTTAAGAACACTATTATGAGACCAAAATTTGAGATAATTATTCATGGGACTTGGTGGAATTTGGCGTGTCGAAACTTATCTTGAGTAGAGTACCCTCTCGGAATCAAGAGTGCTTTGTGGAAACCCTATGGCTGGCTGTGCACAAGCGACTGTTCCTGGATCATGTGTTGGTTCGATAGTTCTAACTTCTGTTCGTGGATCATGTGTTGGTCCGACAGAATAGCTGGTCCTGGATCATGTGTTGGTCAGATAGCTCTGAATACTGTTCCTGGATCATGTGTTGGCCAGACAGTTCGGACTTCTGTTCCTAGATCATGTGTTGGTCCAACAGAATAGCTGGTCCTGGATCATGTGTTGGTCCGACAGCTTTGATGATTCAATGGATATATCTTATCATCTCTATCTCCCTTCATAAGATGCATATCTGTGAGAGCTAAGTTAGTAACTTTTGTGTTTACCTCATGAATGAGATGGATTACATGATAACTTAGGTATATGTATGGGCATATACCGAAGCGGGGTCATCTGTTGATTTCATACTTTGTGGTTTATCCTTGTTGGATTTTGTGAGACCTTGAGGGTCTCGGGGTCCCTACTGAGTATTGTTATACTCATCCCGGCACGGGCTATGCCCGCACCTCATTGTGTTGGTTGCAGATGACAGATAGCGCTGACTGAGGCCGAGAGTAGTAGTACTGAATGACACCTAGAGGTGGACCACACGGCGTGACAGTACACGGAGGAGACAAATGGACGTGGAGCACCATGGAGGCTATCTGTACCTACACTACAGGTAGGATTTCTCAGAGGATGTCCCGATAGCTATTTGAATTTTCTTCAGTTGTACTTGTTTTTCAGTTGTACTTGTACTTTCCTATTGGGATTGTTTTTCCAGCCCCTTTTACTTTTCAATACTCTTTTGTATACATCTTTACTTAGTGTTTTAACTTCCAGCTCTTACTCTATTATGTGTGTTTTCAGTTTATAAAGGCAATGCCTTCCCAGTTTTAGGGAATTATGCCTTTGGTGCTAGTCACCAGCCCCTGGCCTATGGAAGGCGGGTTTGGGGTAGTTATGGCACGAGCCTTGGGGGACGGGTCGTGACAGAAAATGTTTTTTTAAATAGAATTTTTATATTATTTGGTTTTATAAAAAATTTAGTGCTTTGAAAGTGGAATTTTTTATTACTTTTATAATGGATTTAGGATTAGTGAAAAGATATATTATAATTTCATTCTTAAATCAAATGTGTTTTCAAAAATTAAATTGGAAATAAGAAGAACATGTTAAATATATCATTTTTTTGAAAATGATTTAACCTATAAATTTTAAATTTGATTTTTTTTTCTAGAAAAATCAGTGATGGATGAATATGTTTTATAAACTATAATTCAATGGTTTTCTATATTGGGCCATTTTTTGAATGAAATCTTATAGATCCTTTTTTTTATGAATCCTAGTACACTTTATTTATTTCATATACTTACTTGAAGTATTATTTTAACTTCATGTAATTATATTTTATATTATGAATGTAAACTTATTGGATATGATGATTCCAAACCATTCATAGTACGAAACATCAGGAAATCACTTGAAAAATTCATTCAAATGAAAGAAGTTGTTGAAGAATCTGAGTTTGTTAGTGATCCAATTGATATCCTGAAGTAATCAGAAATTTAGTTACTATTTTTTTAAAAACTTTTCCTATAAATATGAAGTTGATAAATTGAGGACTAGATGATGATGATATATATAGTTGAATTGATTTTGAAACACTGAAATTCGATATCTGTTCACAACATTAGTGATTTTGAGATTCTAATAGTTTTAGTTTTTTGTGTGATCTATGTGCTTGTTTTATGTGAGGATTCATTGTAAAAGTTATTAATTTTTCCATTGTAATATATATTTGTTTTAAAACATTTAATTCAAATAATTCTTATGCTAATGGCTTGCATCCAACATTTTTTAGGGAGCATAGGTAAGAAAAGCTTGACATTTCAATCATTTCTAATCAAATAAGTTCTAAGGATAGGAAGTTGGAACTATCGAAACTTGTTTTTCAAAGAAGTTTGGGGATATAATTTTCTATCAATAATGTTGAAGAAGATATAAGTTAAGATATTTTTCTTCCATAATATGTGATTCAAGATTCTTTCATTCCATAATCTGTATACCTTGGGATCCCTATTTTGATCCTCCTTTCACTTTTGATCAAAATTATAGATTTATAAGGATATGAACTGTTATTTCTTTTAAAAAACATGGTTTAAGAATTTATGGATTGTTATATAGAACTCCATCACACCATTTTAAATTATTATTTTTTATTTACATTATTGTTCTATTTTTCTTTGTTTATTTGGTTAAATGTTATCTTTTGAATCATTTATATTCCACTCCATTTTATTATTTTTACTTTTAATAGCATGAAACATGTATCTTCTGAACTATACATAGTTTTAAGAGTATTTTTTGTAATATTATAAAAAAATAAACTCACACCCCTCTTGAATCTTCTATACAAGGAAAATATTTATATTACATCTTTAAATTTTCCTTATACTAATATGTAAGTTGAGAAAAGAGTTTTTCTAAGCCAGAAATTCATCCTTTACAAATTTTGGATAATTTAAACCCTAGTTATCCACCCATTTTTGATAAATATGATTATGAATATTGGAGAGACATAATAAATATGTTCATTATTAGTATTAAAATGGATAACTCCCATATGATGGTTGGAAACTACATAATTTTTGAGAAGAATGTTTTTAATTTTAGTCAAGAGGTTCAATATGAATATAATGAAAAATATGAAGTCCAAAATATGAGTTGTGTTCAATTAATTATAAAATTTATAGTCAAATTTAATCTTATGATTCTACCAATGAAATTTTAAAAAGTTAGATATTACACATTTTGAATCATTGAAAGTGTTTGAGACTAAAAGAGACAAATAGAGAGCAGATTGTCATGATTTTGACTTTATTCTAGGAGAATTAGTTTTTTGGATTCATCAGTGGTTTATGACTATAGTGAATGATTTATAATCTCTTATAGAGAAGGAAATGACTAATGATCAGTTAATTTAATAGATTATTGATATACTTATGAAAGAATTGTAATTGAAGAGAATAACTATTAATGTCACAAAGAACATTATGAAGTTAAGTATGGATGATATCATTAGAACATTAATTAAATATTTGAATATATTAAACTAATAATACATCACTAATACTAGATATCATACTACATCAAAGAATACTTATACTAATCATTCAAATAATATTAATACAAAGCTTAGTGAAGTAGAAGTCACTTAACTAGTGAAGTTCATGAATAAAATGTTTTTGAAGAATGATTTTTGGAATAATAACAAGAAATATTGATATGAAAAGTCTAAAAGAATCGATGTTAAAAAAATAATCTTCTGAATCAATTTTCAATGAAGGTAAAAATCTAGGACACATCATGTTATATTGTTTGAGGTTAAGAAAGAAAAACAATGAGTCTAAAATATACATAAATAATAAAGAAATGAATTTTTTTAAAGATATGGATACTTGGTGTGTGAGTGAAGATCAATATTCTAATAGTGATTCGGATAGTGATGATAGTTGGGAGATCACCAATTTCTATGATTTAGTTCCATGGAATAATACTTTCTTTATGGAAAATGAAATTTCTAAATCTCTAACTAATATAACATTAGATTATGATTATCCTTATTCTTTGAATAAGGATTGTTATAATCCATAATTTGACAAAATGGTGGAATGTATTACTAACCTTGAGATTAGATATAAATAGTTGATAAAGAAACATAATCAGGCTAAATAAAAAATTACTAAGGTTGATGAGAGTATTTATAAATATAATTTTGAGTTAAGTTTATAATATATTTTTATTTCAATATCCTCAAATGATTTGATCCACATTTTGAAACATGAGTCTAAAGATGAATGTTTTAAGATTTTATTTTCCAATTTTACTTATATGTTAGTGAAAATTGATAAGATTATAGGAAAGTTGAAACTATCTATGAAATCTTCTTGAATTGTATATTTATCTTTTGATAAGTCACATTTGTAGACAAATAATTTTTTTAAAGAATTCATCCTTTTTACTAAATTTTATAGGTTTGTTCAATGGGAAAACATATTCCTTGAATAAGGTTCAGTATTTGAAATTTTTTTATATCTTATATTTATAATTTTGTTATCGATTCAACATCATATAGTGGGATAGATGGCATTTCATAAAGTGAATCTTGATAATATTTCCTTACCCAGAAAGGTTTGGGTACCAAAGTATTAGATTTGTTTGTTTTAGGGAAAAATTTTGAGTGTTAGTAGTCATAATACATTACACCTGGATAATTTCTATTCTTAAAACATGAATAGTAAAAAATTCTAACTTATATAACTGAAACAAGTGAAGGGTGGACATGTTACTTTTGGAGACAACATAGAAGTTCAAATCATTGTAAATGTAATGCAACTTTCCATGATATGACTTTAATTTATTATTTTCGTTTTATTTCTAGAATTAAATAAATTTATCATTATTATATAACTATGTGCTGATGGTTACTACATGAAAATTGGGAATGAAAGATATAACACCACTAGTTCAGAAGGAGTTCAAATTTTATTTACCAAATGACATGACATTGTCTACACTATTGACCTAGGGGACCTTACTTGTTGTAAAATTCCTTAACATAGTGCTATATAGGATAAGTCTTGGATTTGGAAAAGAATATTAGAACAAAAAAAATTATAAACCCAAAATAAAATTTCCAAGGTATGAAATATGAATTATCTTTTACAAATTATGTTTAATTATTCTGATGTCTATAACGCTGGCTTATATGGTAAGTACCATAAGTCTTGATTTAAACATAGAAGTGAAATTTCAACTTCTAGACCACTATAGTTATCAGACATGGAACTTTCAGACTAGAAAATAAAATAAGTATTAGTGTTAAACAATTTTTATAGATATTATTTAAAGATCACAACATATTTACCTTATTTTAATCCCTTTATCTTAAATCAAAATAGACATCATTATTTAAAAAAATTATGTTCTATTTCAAAATATAAATAATACTCCCATTATCGACATCTAGAGTGTTCATGTTGGAGAGTTTGATAATATTTATTTTGAAAAATTATATAGTAATAAATTATTTAAACATAAATTTTGGGCACTAATAACTACACAAAAAAATTATAGTTGAAAGGATGAGTAAAACACTCTAAACAATTTCCTAATTTATGCTGTGTGAATATCATGTTTCTAAATTGTTTGGGAATGAATACCTAAATATTTTTTTATTACACTATAAATCACGTTTTACTTTACCTGGTATTAAAAACACACCCTAAGAATTATAGAATGGTAAGAAACTAAAACTTGATTATTTTATAGTTTTCAGGTGAAAAGTATTCATTATGAATAATAAATATAATCTTTATAAAATTTATATGAAAGCTGATGAAGGGATTTTTATTTTCTACTCCATCAAAAGTAAGACTTATCATGTTTTCAATTGACTAAAACATACAGATGATGAAAACTGCATTTTATTTTTGATTATGTTGATCCCTTTATAATGTTAAAACATCTAAATTATGAAAATAACATATATTGTGTTTTTGAAACCCTCAATTATTTAATTCTAGTAGTTGGAATACATACAATAGTACTATCAATCCATAAAAAATTCTTAAATAAGATAATAATATATTAGATTCCAAAAAACATACAATTATACCAAGAAACTAAACAATGTTAAGGAATCATCCTATTTATAATGACATTGGTGATATAGATCAACCATTTTGAACTAAAATCTCTTACAAAACTAATCTTAGAATATTTAATTATTATATCAATTTGAACCTAAAATGGAAGATGATGAATTGAGATATGAGATTAGGATAGTTTCTATTCAAGAAGTAATTAATTAATTTGAAAAAAATATTGGTTTAAACTTGGTTAATAATTTTGAAAATTCTCTAGTAAAAGAATAAAAATTGGTCTTTCAAGACAAGAATTATGAAAACAAAACCACAATTTTGAATAAGGATGGTACTTTTGAAAAACATTATAATTAGGAAGAGTTCATAGACTATAAAGAAAAATTTTCTCTTGTCATTATACTTGAATTTATTCACAATCTATAATATTTCTCATATCCTATGAATTTTACTATTTTTCAAATTGATATAAATAATACCTTCTTTAATAGTTATTTTTAGGATGTTGTTTATATAGAACAACCTTTTGGTTTTGAAAATATAATTTTCTGGGACATGGTTATAGAATTACCAAAGAACCTTACAAACATACACAAGCCCTAAGAGCATGGTATGAGAGATTATCTAGTTTATTACATCAAAAGTAATTTTTTAATGGAACTACAAATACTACTCTTTTTATCAAGAACGTTTATAAGGATATAATATTCATAAAAACCTGTATTGATGGTATAATTTTTGGTTCAAACCAAAAATAAATTGAATATAGTTTCTCAAAAATTATGTATTGAATTTGAGATGAGTATGATTTTTGAAATTAATTTATTTCTTGGCTTCTAAATAGCTCATAAATTGGAAGAAACAATTTTAAATGAATATATGTTTATTAGTGATCTAATTAAATAATTTTCTTTTGATAATTCTTCTAGTATAAGTTCTCAAGTAGGTACCTTACAGAAACTTAATCTTGAGGAAGGGTAGATCAAAAAAATTATATATAGATTATTAAATGATTACTTTACTTGATAGAAATTCGACCATACATTTTCAACCTATTTTATTTTGTGTGATATTACAAGAAAACCCAAAATAATCCCATATTAAGTATTTAAAATGGATATTTAATTATCCTAATAGAAATTTGAAACTTGTACTTATATATTCTTTAAAATTTGAGTTTATTCTTAATAGTTATTTGGATGCATATTTTATAGGTTATAGAATGGATAGGAAAATTACTTCCAAAATTTGTTATTTCTTAGGAGATGCTTTAGTTTCTTAGTTCAATAAGAAGAAACATTCAATATCACTTCCCAATATTGAAGCTAAATATGTGGCAGGTATAATTTTTTGTACCCAATTATTATGGATGAAACACATTTATTATTCATAGAATGAGAATCAATTAAACTGAAATTATTTTTGATTTAATCAATTATGATTCTTTATATAAGATTATGATACATCACTCATGAGAGAAACCAATACAGATAAGACACCACTTCTTTTTTTTATCACTAACAAAAATGGGTTCTTATTCTTAAATTTATCAGAATTTAAAATCATCATTTTGAAATATTTACTAAACCCTTACATTTTAAAATATTTTAATACATTAAACAGAACATGGATATGATCAACTTTATTTGTTCATCATCCATTATATATTTTTTTGTGATGACATTGAAAGATTATTTTAGAAAGGGGGAATAATTTATATATATATATTTTTGTTAAATCTTTATTTTGGTACACCATATTTTCTAAAAGTTTTTAATAGGGAAGTTAAATATGTATCTAGTAAATATTCTAGAAAAATGCCTTTCAGATGCATGTTACTATTGTGCATATTAGAAGATATCATCGAAAAGGAAGTCTTTTCTTTAAAGTTTATTCATATGAATGAAAAGTTTATTCTGATGTGACATACTTAATTATGAAATTTTTATTTCACATCTATTATATTTAAAACCATATACTTATGTAACTAGGTTATTATTCTTATGTGAAGTTCTCACATAGTGCATGTTTATTCTTATGTGGAACATTATTATTCATACATGGTTTTCCCTAATATAAATCTTTATTATTATTAATATTTCATAACTTTCCTTAGTTTATAAATGAAAATTTTAATGGAGGACACAGTTAATTAAAAAATAAGAAAAGTTTAATGTTGTCATGACCCAACTCACCGGGGTCCACCTTGCTGGAGAAAGGCTGATATGTAACTACCCCAAGACCACCTAGATAGGAAATTTAATGACAAGGATTTTCATGAATTTATTTTTTTAAATTAATTGGGAAAATTATGAGACCAGGTGCTGAGACTACATGAGATTTTGAGGCTCGATATTCCCAAAACAATTCATTGAATAAATTTCATTTTTTAATTAAAATGTGGGGGAGGTTTATTGTTGAAATGGAATAACATATAAACGGGTGCCAA
This sequence comes from Viscum album, assembly GCA_963277665.1. NCBI lineage: Eukaryota > Viridiplantae > Streptophyta > Magnoliopsida > Santalales > Viscaceae > Viscum > Viscum album. The sequence continues at coordinate 1,827,886,091 of OY728160.1, forward strand.
ATCATAAATCCAAGGGCACTGTAACGTTCAAAATAGTGATCTTACCATAGGTGGGTTGTAACCTTGACCAACATGGGTCGAGGGTGAAAGCTAGTTTTTTGACGTGAACATCATTAGAATATTTAATAAAAATATTTTCTTTGAATGTTACAGGTTGATGCCATGATAATTTATTTTTTAATAACCCTTGTTAGTGGAATTCAAGGTTATCTCAATAACCCTGGAATTTCCCTAAGGAAAGGAGTATGAAGCTCTCTCTTGATGATGAATGTCGACGGGTCGAGGATCAATGATGACACAGACCTCTGTTCTTCATCAACGATAGATCCAATCATCGAGGTAGGATATCAATCTGTTTGTGATTTATTTTCCCATTATTAGAATAAAACGACGAACACAGACTAACCCATGAATAGGTTGATCCATTGTTTGATCATTCTTGATGGAGTGATAATTATTATGGGATTAAAAAGAACAGATCATGGTGATTATTTTTCTATTGGCTTCTTCATGTTCTGCTAGCAAGAACGGATGAAGGCTGACAAAAACAAGTCCAAGGTCCATTATTCACGTGTTTTATGTGACTCTTATATCCCTTCTCTTGGTGTTACTTTCCGTTCAACCATCATGGTCACAACACAATTTTCCAAGATGATTTGAATACGATCAGACCCCTGATGTGAAAGCAAGGCTGATCAAGGCCTAGGACAATGAAGGTTGTGACCCAAGGATCAGGAAAGTGGCTCCGTATCGAAACAATAGACCACCAAAGTAGAGGTGGAGACCCAAGTAAGATGTTTAACTAGTGGCTAGTGCCAGTAGTAGCCGTGTGTGGGTGAGGTAGAGGACGACAGTCACCATAGTGTCCAATGCAGATGTGGTGGCGGCCAGACTATCTAGGTGGTGCAGTCTGACCGCATAGGCTGCATGACCGGACCGCGACAGGAGGATTCAGTAGAGAAGGAATGTGGTTCCGAGCTGCGTTGGAGTAAGGACCCATAGCATAGGTGAATGTGAATGTGGGGAAGGAAGGCTGGCCACGTGAAATGCGCTCAGGAGCTGGGTTGACCAGATAGACACGACCAGGGTAGGGTGGATCTGGTGCCCACACATCGGCCCACACATGGCCAGTCGGACTGAGGAAGTTGGGTTGCTCTGATAGCCTAGTGGGACAAGCCCAGTTGGACTCACTTAGTGGGTGAATTTAGTTTGGTTTGGGCCAAACCGGGTCGGGTCGGGTAAGTTCGTGTCGGATGGACTGGATTAGGTCGACCCTAGAAAAGACCAGACCCATTTTACTCAATTGTCCATATCTTTGAATATATTTGTCCATTTGATGATCTGTTTTTGGTGTTGGGACCCTTGAGAAGAGTCAGACCTTTTTAGATACTTTAATTTAGGTTTTGGAAGTTTTTTTATGACCAAATTCCATGAGGGGTAGGTTCTCCCAGAACAACCATGCTTTGAGAGAAATCCTATGGCGGGATGTGACTATGTTATCTTGGTGACTATGTGATCTTGGTTACAATGTGACATGGGGGATGAATAACCCATTAAAACTCCATGTCCCATCGATGCTCCATGATCGACTGATGCTTTATGCACTATCGATGTTCTAGTAACTATCACTGATGCTGGTTCCATCGATGCTCCCTACACCATCAATTCTCTATACAACATCGAATCTCCATGTGCCATGGATGCTCCATGTTCCATTGATGCTTCATGCGATATCAACACTCAGTTTTCCACAAAAAATTATAGTGTCATAGAGACTGGAAGATTTGTGTACTACAACTGGAAATCCTTCTCTTCATGCCTTATAATTATACCTGTGTGAGCTGACCATATTGACTATACTTCGTGTGTTTCCTTTATGGTGTACTTAGTGTTTTCCCTTGGTGGTGTAATTCACGTGTTTTCTTTGTGGTGTACTTCATGTGTTTTATTTGTGTTATAATTTGTGTAATCCTTGGTGATATTTTTCCTTTGTGGTTTTGGGGTCCCTACTAAGTATTATTTTACTCACCCCTACACTGGCTATGCCCACACATGTCATGCCTTGTAGAGACGATTTTCGCTTTGATGGTGTCCTTGGTGGACCAGGGCCATGTGGTGCTTAGAGAAAGACCTGATAAACGAGTTTTACATTTTCAAATTCATAAACCTATTTCTGTACCTACCCTTGAGGTAGGGTTTTTGTGGACGAGTCTTAGGAACATATAGTTTTCCTTTTGGTTGGGCTTGTATTCTTTCCCCATTAACTTTCCAGTTTTGAACTATCACTCTGTGTGGGTATTTTAGTGGTATGAATGCATGTTTACTCAGTGTTTTTAGTTCATAACTTTTTCTTGGTGACATGTTCATGTGTAAAGGTACTTAGGCATATACCTTTCTTCTGTGGGATATGCCTACTCGGTGCTAGTCTCCAACCCCTGTCATATTGGAGGTAGGCTTGGGGTAGTCACAACATGGGCCCTGAGGGATGGGTCATGATAGAGTGGTACCAGAGGAGGTCAGTTCTACCTAAATAACCAAGAGGCTGTGATATTGGTTTGGGGTAATAATGTTAACTATTTTGGGTTAGGATTTCAGAATAGGGACTCCAGTGTTTGTGCGACGACTGACATATCCATACACTAGGACTCTAAATTGTGATTTTCTACTAGGTAAATGAAAACACTAGTTGTAGGAAAAAATAAAAGGTACTTGCATCATATAGAATTGAGTGTTATATCATGTCCTTCTTGAGCCAGTGTCAGCTCACCAGATATACTCTATTGATTGTGGTACATCATGATCTATTTCAGGATTCATCCACATAGACAACAAACCAGGATTCTGATGCATGATCATGATGATGATCTGCCTAATGATGAGGTGTTGGTACAAGGGAAAGTACCAGAGATAGATCCCCTAGGTGGTGTACCAGTGACACCACCACCTGGAGAGTAGCAGTTACTACCAGCGCTACTAGTAGAGGATGCACATAGGCTGAGTGCATTACATGAGTTCCAGAGGTAGTGACCTCCCAGGTTCAGGGGTGAGACAGACCACTAGGTATCTAGGGATTGGATAGATGAGGTTACATGTGTCTTCTACCTAGTGAGGAATCCTCTCAAACAGATGTCAGTCCAAGTCACGAGTCTTCTTCAGGGCTTAGTGAGGAGATGGTGGAGCTTAGTGATCCAGATGCCTGAGAAGATGACCCTCACTTGGAAAGAATTTTTGATTCTATTTAGTAAGTATTTATTTCTCATGACATTATGATTTATTCATATACAAGAGATACTGAATCTACAGTAGGGAAACCATATAGTAGTGGAGTACTCGGAAAGATTTACAAATCTTTCTTGCCAATTCATATATATAGTGCGAGACCCATTCTTGAGGGACCAGAGCTTTGACCAAGGACTAAACTAGGAGATTAGGGCCTCCATGATATCCCTTAGCATCCTAACATATGATGGGGTACTTGAGGGAGCTCATTTAGTAGAGAGATTTCTGGTGGAGTAGACACCTGCATTGGGAGCTACCACAAGATATCAGGTACCTGAATATTCAGCAGTAAGTAACTGAAATCTGACGTATGAACCCAAGAAGATTAAAAACTTCAGGGGATGACCTTAGGAAATGAGGTCAGTGATGTGAGGATCCTAGGGTAGAGCGAGTCAGCCGAAGGACTAACTGTTTTATTCATGTGGCGGTCAGGGAAATTTGGCTAGAGATTGTCTGACCCATCATATAACCTACTAGGAGATATTCAAGGGACTATAGAGGCATTTTCATAGACAATAAAAGGGTGGTTTGCTAGGTGGAAGACCTGTTAGTTGAGATGGATTGGTAGTAGGAGGTGGGTGGAGGTTTGAGGTACTACAACCACCACCCCCAGGTGGTCCACCATGGGCTTGGAGCTGGTGGCCAAGAACAAATCTAACTTCAAGAGATGGAGGATTATGACCCTAGAGCTCTAGATATTATTTGAGGTATGATCTATTTCTTTTCCACCCTAGAAGAAATTTTGATAGACACAGGTTCTAGTCAGTCTTTTCTCTCCATGAACCTTTTTCAAGACATGAAGATTCCAATGGAACCATTGACTCGATCCCCATGCCTAGAGACTCATACGGGAGAGGATTAGACAATCACACACTAGAACCAATAGTTTTCCACTACTCTTGGGGGTGAGAGTTTCGGTTGGGATAACTTGTTGTCAGTTTCACTCCCTTATGATATCATTCTTAGTATGGACTAGTTATCAGGAGTTCATGCCCAGATTGACTGTTTAAAGAAAAAAGTGCAGTATTCCTACGAAAATGGGACCGAGTTTTCTTTTTCTGGTGAAATGGAAACCCAAGTAGCACAGGATGGAATCACACATAGGAGGCTTCAACCGATCACACACAAGTTGGCTATCATGAACCTCGATGTAGTGGATGAGATGAGTCCTCAGTTTCCCACAGTAGTGGATGAGTACAAGGATGTCTCCATAGAATATGTTCTAGGATTATCTCCTCATAGGGATGTGAACTTATGCATTGATATTTACCCAGGGACGACACCGATATCTCCACCTATATATCAGAATTGTCCCATTGTGCTTCATGAGTTGAGGATAAAACTAGAGGACCTCTTGAGGAAGGGATTTGTAAGACCCAATGTTTCACCCTAGGTTGCCCTAATTTTGTTTCCAAGGAAGGAAGATAGGATATTGAGGTTATGTGTGGATTTATGGAACCGAAGATAGGCGACCATGAAGAAAAAGTATCCAATACCAAGGATTGAATACCTCTTCAATCAGTTGAAGGGAGCAAGGTGGTTCTCAAAGATAGACATTAGATATAGATATCACGAGCTTCGTGTACGAGATAAGAATGTACTAAAGAAAATCATCAGATGTTTGTATGGCCAGTATTATTAACCAGTGATGACATTTGGTATGACAAAATCCCTAGTAGTGTTCAAGGGACTCATGAACAGGATCTCCCAACCTTTTTTAAACCAGTTCATTGTGGTCTTTATTGTTGACATCCTGGTGTACTAGGTGTCTGAGAAGGAGAATATGATACACTTCAGGATGGTCCTGGACACACTCTAAGAGGAACAAATTTATAGGAAGCTCTCAATGTGGCAGTTCTTGATTATGGAGGTCCTCTTTCTAGGACACATCATTTCAGAGGCTGGAGTTTCATTAGATCTAGCAAATATTGAAGCAGTGATTTCTTGGGAGCCTCTCAAGAGTGTTATTGAGGAGAAATGTTTATTAGGTTTGGATGAGTACTATATATGGTTTATACCCAAATTATATAGGGTAGAAACACCACTTATGTCCTTGACATGTAAGGGTAAGCCTTTCATGTGGATAGAGAAGTACCAATAGTTCATACCAGACTTTAGGCACAAATTAATGAACAATCCTATGTTGAGGTTACTAGAGGAGGATGTTGAGTACACGGTGTTCTGTGATAAATCAAAGACTAGTCTTATTTATGTCCTTATTTAGGTTAAATTGGTGATTTCCTATGTTTCATGCCAGTTGAGGCAGCATGACGAGAATTACATGTCCTATGATCATGATCTACTAGCAGTAGTCATCACATTGAAGAAGTGGAGACACTACCTGATGGGCATACAGTTTACCGTCTAATTTGACCACAAGAGTCTCAAGTATATCTTCTCTTAGAGGGATATGAACATGAGATAGAGAATATGGTTAGAGTTTCTATATGACTATGACTTAGATATTTTATATACCCCTAGGAAAAGGAATGTAGTGGTAGATGCTCTTAGTAGGAGATCCCACTTGTAGTTTCTTAGTGATGTGTCAGAGCATTTGGCCGCATTTTAGATATCATTTTTGGATGGATATAGAGCAACCTATCTCTAGTTGATGGTATTTACCCCTATAATCTTACATTGAGTAAAAGGGGAATAGTTTGGACACACCGGTTGTAAGACTTTATGTTCTTAGATGTCCATAGGACATTCCCCTAATGGATATTAGAAAGGTGGGGAGAATGAAATTCTAATCAGAGGGTGCACATTATTACCAAGGAAATCGTAGGAGGAGGTCTTGGGGGAGTTCCATACGTCCCCTTTGACAGTAAATCCATGAGTTGAAAGGATGTATCAGGACCACCGACATTAGCTCTGGTGGCCTTGTATGAAGAAGGTGGTGGTAGAGTTCATTTATAGTTGCCTCACTTTTTAGAAAGTGAAGGCGAAGCACCAGGTTCCAATGGTCTTAACCTAACCACATGATGTGCCAGAGTGGAAGTGAGATGGGATATCGATGAAATTTGAGATAGGTTTACCACACACATCTAGGGGACACAATACCATTTGGGTGATCGTTGACTGACTTACCAAGTTGGTCCACTTCCTACCGATCTGTGAGCATAGCTCAGTAGAGAGATTGGGACACGTCAATGTGAAAGAGATAGTTCGGCCTCATGAAGTGCCATCAATGATCATATCAAATCATGATACACATTTCAAATTCTGATTATGGAAGGTATTACAAGAGGTTTTTGGGACTCAGTTGTTCTTGAGAACATCATTTCATCCCCATATAGATGGCTAGATGGAGAGGACCATCCAGGTCCTAGAGGATGTTCTATGTGTTTGTATCTTGGACTTTGGCCGTATTTGGGAGGACCACCTACCTCTGGTGGTGTCTATGAATAAAAATAGTTACCACTCTACCATTGGTATGGAACCATTCGAGGCCTTGTACGGGAAACCATGCTGGTCACCACAATACTAGACAGACCCAGGAGAGTCAGTACTCATGGGTCTAGAGTTGGTACAAGAAATCACTGAGAAGGTAAAGATAATCTGGGAGTGGATGTGGATTGGACAGAGCTGGCATAAATATTACACTAATAGGAGGCAGAGGACTCTAGAGTTTGAGGAGGTAGATCATGTGTTCCTTAGGGTCTCACCTCAATAGGGATTGTAGAGATCTGGCTAGGGTGGCAAGATATATCTGAGGTACGTCGACCCTTTTTAGATTCTAGGTTGAGTTCGCAAGGTGGAATACTACCTATCTCTAGCACCACAGTTGCACTGGGTGCATGATGTGTTCCACATGTGGTAGATGAGAAGGTATGTGCATGATCCATCGCACGTCATTGACTGGGGTGTACTAGAAATTGATGATGGGGTGACTTTTGTGGAATAACCAGTGGAGATCAAGGATCAACAAGAGTAGATACATCATAGGAAGTTGATTCCTCTGGTGAACATTCGGTGGCAACACAAGAATCTACAAGAGAGGACTTTGGAGTGGGAGGCTGAAATTCGTTATTAGTACCCTCATTTATTTTTTGAGTATCCCTTGTTTTGTCTTTCAGGGACATAAGTCCCCAAGGTGGGGAGAATGTAATGACTCAGATTTTCTTGAATTTATTTTTTGAAATTATTTGAGAAATTTCTGAGTCCGGGACCTAAGACGCCATGGGATTTTGAGGTCTGGTATTCTCGGAACAATTCATTAAATAATGTTAAATTTTTAATTAAAACACATAGGCATTTTTTTAACAAGAATAAATTCTAAATGGGTTCCCATATCAGAAATATGAGGGCACTGTTGCATTTAGCACAATGACCTTACCTTGAGTAGGGCCTAACCATGACCGTCATGGGTCGAGGGTGAAATCTAGTTTTTGGATGTGAACTTAAATAAAATATTTAATAAAAATATTTTATTTGAACATCATGTATTGATGTAATGGAATTTTATTTTTCATAAATAAGCCATGTCATAGGAATTTAGGATTGTCTCCATAACCGTAGAATTCCCCAAAGTCAATGGGAAGGAAGATCTCTCTCGACGAAGAATGATGATATATCAAGGATCGACGACAACACAGACCTATGTTCATCATCAATGACTAGTCCAATAATCAAGGTAGGGTGTCATTCTGTTTGTGATTTATTTTACCTTTTTATAATTAAATGAAAAATGTGAACCACACCATGAACAAGTTGATCCATAGTTTGATTGTTCTTTAAGGAGTGATAATTATGGCGGGATTAAAGGGAATAGATCTTGGTTATTATTATTCAAGTGTATTATTTGTGTTCTACTTACAAAAATTGATCAAGGTCAACATGAAAAAGGCCAAGATCCATTATTTGGGTGTTCTATGTGACCCTCCTATCCCTGTTCTTGGTTTTCCTTTCTTTTGGACTCTCATGGTCACAACACAATTTTCCTAGAGGCCAAAAATATAGTCAGAACCCCAGAGTTCCAGTACAAAGGATCAATGTCTAATTTAGTGAAGGATGAGACCCAAGGATTGAGGAAGTGGATCCATTTAAAAAAATGGAGCATTAGAGCAGTAGCAGCGACCCACAAAACCGAGGCCGTTAGTGGCGGCTAGACCATGCAAGAGGCGCTGCCAGACCGTGTAGGACCCGTGGCGGAGGGAGCCATGGGCAGTGACCAAAGGGCCATAACAGAGAAGGGATGCAACTTCAAGCCAAATCAGTGGAGGGATCTGTGGTGGAGCCATGAGTGCGTGCAGGGAAGGTGGGATGACCATCTGATATGTGATCCGACACAACGCTGATCGAACATACGCGACTAGGGAAGGCTGTGTTCAGTGTGAACACAATGGCCCACACATGGAGGGCTGGACTAAGGAAGCTGGGCTACTCTAGATGCACAACAGGTTGGGCCAAACTGGGTTAGGTTGGGCTGGGTTTTCTTGAACTGGGTTGGGTCTGTCCCAGACTAGACCAACCCCTTTTTGCTAATTTTTCAATATCATTCAAACCGTGTGTCCATTTGATGACCCCTTTGTGGTGTTGGGACACTTTTGATGATATGGTCATTTTTAGATACTATAAGTTAGTTTTTGTGGAAGTTTTTTTTAATAAATAATGTATTGATTAGTAGGTTCTCCCAGAATAAGTGCACTATGAGCGGAATCCTACGACTGGATCTGACTATGTGATCTTGGTGACTATGTGACTTGGGGGGCTACATGAACCATAAATGTTCCATGCACTATAGATGCTTCATGTGACATCAAAGATCTATGTTCCATTGATGCTTCTTGCACCATCAATGCTCTGTGCACCAGAGAATCTCTATGGTCCATTGACTTCCTGGGTACCATCGCCGCTCCAGGAACCATTGACGCCCCATGTGCCTTCGACGCTCTGTGCACCATTGACGCTCTGTGCACTAGTAACTCTCCATGTTCCATTGATGTTGTGTGTTCCATTAACATTATGTTCACTTTCAACACTTCTAGTTTCATGGAGAATGGGAGATATGTGGATTATAAATAGAAATCTTTCTCTTTGTGCCTTAGACGTATACCTATATGAGTTGACCATATTGACTGTACTTCGCGTGTTTCTTTTATGGTGTACTTAGTGTGTGTCCTTTGTGGTGTACTTCGTGTGTTTCCTTTTTGGTTTAATTAGTGTATTTCTTTTGTGGTATACATCGTGTAATCCTTAGTGATATTTATCCTTTGTGGTTTCGGGGTCCCTACTAAGTAGTATTTTACTCACGCCTGCATAAGCTATTCCTACACGTGTCACGTCTTGTGAAGATGATTGATGATTTGATGGATTCCTTGGTAGACTGGGGTCAGGTGGTGTTTAGAGAGAGGACCAACAGATGAGGTGTACTTTGGTGACTTCAGACATCTATTTATGTACCTACCCTTCACGTAGGGTTTTTTGAGGATGAGTTTAAGGAGATTATACTTTTCCTTTTGGTTGGGCTTGTTTTCTAGCCCCGTTTTCTCTCCAGTTTTGTATTGTTACTATGTGTGGGGATTTTCTTGGAATGCATGCATGTTTACTTATTGTTTTTAGTTCAATACTTTTTCTTGGAGACATGTGCCTCTGTATAAGTACTTTGGAAAATTCCTCCCTGTTGACGCTCCTTTCGTCACAGAATCTAAAAATCGGAAAAGGGGAATATCTGAGCTCAAAGTGATTAATCCTTTGAAGAAACATCAAAAATCGACAAAGGGATAAAAAAGGAGAACATTGCCCATATATCGCGCAAGTTCCCTCTTGGTCGCGCAAGTACACTTGCGCGCCGCCTCAATACTTGCGCGACTCCTCATGTTCGTGCAAGGGACTTGCGCGACATATGTGGTAACCGCCTGGTAACCGCCCAGTAACCGCCCAGGGTCTTCTTTTGCCTATAAATAGACCCTGTGGGCCCCCCATTCGAGAGGATCTTTTTTCCAGAAACTCGGATCGAAGCTCCCGACGCCCAAGTCTCTTCTCAAAGCTTCCAGAACACTTCTAAGGTAATTTCTTACCTAGAATGGAAGATCTAAAGGGAAGAAGGAAGGCCTAAGTGTTGAAACTTATCAAACACTTGCGCACCGACTTAATTCCTTCAATATAACTTGCGCGTACCTTCTCTGGAAGAACCTCAAGAGGATTATAAAGGGTTTAATAAAGAGTCGCTCAAGTATTTCAACTCTGGTTGAAAATCGCGCAAGTATCCCTCATGTCGCGCAAGTATACTTGCGCGACCAATACTTGCGCGCCGCCGCAGGACTTGCGCGACTTTTAATACTTGCGCGCCCCTATCTTTTTTGGGTGCCCACCTTGCCCATTTTTACCCCTCTTAAGCCATTTCACCCTTCCTATTCTAGATTCAGTCTTCAAGATACTCTTCAAAGCCATTTATGGCATGATTTCTTGGTTTGACATCCTTATCTGAAAGGAATTCTGTGAAATATCTCTCAAAACCTAGTGATTTAAACATCTTTATGTCACCAAAGATTGAGAGTTCATTCATTCAACCTCATCCTTTATGATGAGAGAATCCTAACCTGGGTCTCCTTTTCAGGAATAATCCCCAGTTATAAAACCTTTGATCTGGGCATCTTTCTTAAGAATAAGCCCCAATCAAGTCCTTTAATCTTGGGAATCCTCCTCAGGAGTAAGCCCCAAACCTTAATCCCTAACCTGGGTCTCCTTTTCAGGAATAAGACTCAGTCATAACCTTGGGTATCCTTTTCAGGAATAAGCCCCAAGTCCCCTTAAACTTCTCTTAACCAGTCATAATTTACCTTTGATTTGGGTATCCTTTTCAGGAGCAAAACCCAATCATAAGTCCCCTCCTAACTTGGGCATCCTCCTTAGGAGTAAGCCCCAAGATTAGAGTATTCAAATCTCCATGAAGCACATATAACTTTGTGGACCTTGTTCATGGATTTTCTCCCTAAAAGTAAATCATAAACCTTCATCTATCTGGGCAGTCATCCATACATAAGCCCCAAACAAATTCTTATGATTGCATCTTTCATGGCACAATTGTCTAAATTTTACCAATACCTCTTGTTTCTCACACCGAGCATGACTCACGTGAGCTTAGAGTGTAAAAGTAATTATGACATTCATTTTTGAGCCATCAATCATAAACGTCATACCCCATTCCTCGAACTACGTGGGTTCTGATTCCTTTTCCAAAACAAAGGATACGTAGGTAGCCCATTTATGGGTTCGATCCCAACTTTGAAATAATCTATGTCCTTCTGAATGACGATAAACTTCAAGTGCCCCACTGAGTGGCTTTAAAACCAGCCTGGTCATCATAATGACCAAGAGACTTTTATAAAAATGTTTTGAAGGATACCATTGACCAAGAATCTCTAAACAGATATGGATGATTCTCTATTTGATGAAGAACCTCGAATACATATAAAAGATTCTCTAAATTTCTTGCATATTTAATCATTGATTGTTAAAACTAAAGGAAAGCCCATTTTATACTTGGTAATATAATAAGGATTCACGAACATAACTTAAATCTATAAAGAGAGTCCCGGAGTAGACAATAATTCCCCTCAAAAAGGTGTGATGAGTCCGACCTCCCATCCTCTCGACTAATGCAAATTCCTAAGCCTCATCAGTCCACAAGCTAATGAGCGCCTGCCTTTGGAAAGTAGGTCCAAACGGATGTGGAATCATTGGATGTTTCCGGTTCTACGAACAAACCCACTAGAAACCGATCAGAACGTTTGAATCTCCTGTCCCGGAGGTCATCCCCGTAATCCGTGAGGAAACAAAAATGGTGAACCCGACGTGAATCCTTAACCAAGTTAAAGTGATGTTCTTCTTATCTGTTAGGCCCCCTGGGCCAATAAGGAAATCATTGACATATGATCATCCAAAAGATGTAGTAGCCGGATTCATCTTGATTATGTCTGTTACATGGAACAGGCACTCTTTTCTCAAGATCTTCTGCAAAAAATGGCTTTCCTTAAATTCACCCCAGTGAATACTGCTGTTGTGAACACCTCTACTGTGAGGTCTGCTGCTGTGAAAACCAATGCTGCTACTCCTGCTGGAATGTCATCCGCTCTGAGGATGACATCACCAACTCAGCGTCTTCAACGTTGTGTTTCTAATGCACTGGTTAAGGAGTACCGTCGCAACGGTACTATCCCAACTCTGGAGGCTGCTCGTCAAGCCCTCCAAGTTAACAATTCTACCTGGTCGTCCGGACAACGGCGACCAGCAATCAAGAAGCAGGCGGTGCTGACTACCATCTCTAACCGTTTCGGGTCATTATCCCCGGAACGCAGTTTCCATTCACTCCCTTACTCTGAGGAAGTGAATGAGCAGGTCCCGCAGGACCTTAATTCAAAAAGACAGGAGTCCTTCTCAAGGGCTCCCATCAACAATCGCCGCCAGACTAGTGCGGTAGTGCGCCCTCAACATGATGAGGGTACCGACTCCAGGCATTCAGCTCAGGTTCCTCGAACCCGAGCAGGCAAGATGAACCGCCAGAGACGGAATCCGGTTAACAATAGGCAGGTTGTCATCCCTGCCATCTCCGGAGAAGTCCACCAACCTAACTTGGTGGCAAATAACGAGCAGGCATACACACCTGTCCGTTTTAATCCCGCTGTCCAGCAGACTCGTCTGGCAGCATCAAGCCGATCCCGCCAGGCAATTCCGGCAGAGTACCATAGGCAGGAACATACACCTGCTTATACATCAGCAGTTAGTCAGCAGGCTCGTCTGACTACATATGATGGATCTCGTCAACCGCGTTTGGCGAAGTGTAATCAGCAGGCACATACACCTGCTAATACTAATCAAGCCTACCAACAGTCTCGTTTGGTAGCGCACGGAGAAGTCAGTCGGAAAGCCCCGACGACAAACAGGAGGCAGACTAAACTCTCTGCCTCCACACTTGAGTACTGTCAGGATTCACTGACAAGAAAAGGAGGACAGGAGCAGGCACATACACCTACTCCAAGCCCGGAATGGACGTATATCCCTGTTCCGGCGGCTGAAGTCACCAAACATATTTTGTCAATGGTGAAAGAGAAGAAGCAAATTCCTGCTCATATTCTGGAGGCTTGCCAGGATATCATAACAGCTTCAGCATCATCTCAGGGACAGACACATAAATCTATCCCTAACAGTGGAGTGACACATCAACAATTCACTCCGGAACAGACACACACATCTGTTCCAGTCCAAGAGGGTTGTGGGGCCTACTCCCCCATATCATATGGACAACCAAGTCAGGCACATACACCTGATTTGAGCGATGATCGTCAGCCTAACCTGACCATCTTTCCTAATCAGGCACATACACCTGCTCAGAGCAATCACTTTCGTCATCAAGTGGTTTCTAAAGCGAGTAAGAAGGCATCTAAGAAAAAGATCCGCCCAGCACAGTCAGGAGATCAAAGGCCAATCTGCAACCAAGCCTTGCTCGATGCTGGAGTTCTTGAAGCCCTCAGACATTTATCTGTCGGAATTCAAGATTCTACTCCCTCAGTTCCCAATAACGGGAACATTAATTCTGAAGGTCTTCAACAGACACTTCCTCATGAAGACTTGCTTCATGAAAATTAGGTCAATCTTGAAGTTTCTTCTTCAGATGAGAGCCACAGGAACCCTCTGTGTGGTCAGAAGACCAAGGAGCAAGAGATTTCATCTTTTGCTGTAACCCATCATGATGGTCCTCCTCATGGTGATGAATTTCGCTGCGAAAGTCCTCTCCGCAGTAGTGATTCACATTGTCTTGAAAATTCTTCAGAAGGCAATGTAGTGACGAGAAAGCCCTCCTATCTCGAGGCACTTGCAAACGTAAAGCCAGTCATGTATGATGCTTTACTATCGGCAGGTGAAACTCTTTCTCCATCAGAAGATAGCCTGGGGTTCAGGTTATTCTCCGAACCATCCCCAGGTCATTCATCATCCAGCATGAATAGTGATGTCTCTACCAATCTTGTTGAATCCGATGAAACAACAAGGAAACACCAACTCTGGTCCAAACAGGCAGAAGAATCTTCATTTAATGATAAAGAGGAAATGCTGAACATGAGGAAAAAACTGGAAAAAGGTGAAGTACCAGTCATGTTTTGGCCTTTGGCTGACTCCCAGTACGACATCCCAAAGATGTTGACGGATGATGGAATCCATGAAATTCGTCTCAACATATGGAAGACTCTTTGTCAATTGAAGAAGAGGGTATTATCTTACGATGAATATGAAAATCATCTTAAGATAATAGAAGGGTTACAACGCCAGATTGATTTGGCATCTCTATCAGTCTCTCGGTATCCGAAGGCTGAAAAGAAACAGAAAACCCTTCAACGTTCATGCCTTGGCGCGCTGAGAAAATTGCGTCAGTTAATTTCCAATGCTCCATCTAATGTTCATATCAGAGGATGGGGTATTCACGGAGCACTACATTTCACAGTGCTTTCCGGTCAGCAAAGCCCGCCGAAAATGGTCTCATGCAATGTTATTGCCCATGGCCGGCCACAGTCAATGGGCTTTGTTCATAATCAAAATCTTGCTTGAGATCAAGCTTCAACTAGTTCCTCTCAAAATCAAGTATATAGAGAACAGGTTGTTGAATTGCTCCTACACCAAGCAGGCGAGAATATTGCACAAGCCTCTCGTCTGGAGCAAACACGTCATCAAATGACAGATGTTTCGGAAATCATCCAACGGTCTGTTGAACCAGGTGATAAAAGTGGATACATGTTAATGCATCCAGCTAATTTCCAAACTAAGATTCGCAAGATCAAGAGAGATTTCAAGAAGATCTCAGACATAGCATGTCAAGAGACACCCCAGCTTGCCAGATTGGGGACTTCTCTAACCCAACCCTCAGAGTCAACAAATGGGATTCGAGGAGTTGGGCGGAAGCAGCAGGAACATCCCCAGTCCACCGGACTGGGGACTTTTTCAAATCCTCAATCCCTCCCTCAGAGAAAGTCAGTATTCTCTCGATTAGGGAAGAAGCCTCAAGAGGAACGAAGAGCCAAGCTATCAAGAGATTCTCTCCAAGTGACGGTTCACAAGGAAATTCCTGAGGGATCAAGTCAACGGAATTCCATGTTTCATCATGGACATGGAAGAAGACAATATCACAGAAATGTTGATAGAAAGGATTCTATGCAATATGCATCCATTAATGTCATCAATGCCGTTGCTACTGATTCACCAGATGAGGCTCAATCAGAGGGATCAGACGAAGAGGTTCCTGCTCAAGAAGTCGCGCACACAGACCTAAATGAAGAAGGTGTGCGCACACGTAATCAAAGGCTTACCCAAAATCTGGGTATTCCTTCAAGTAACCCAGTTCCCCCTCTCCGAAAAGGATCCAATAAGGGGAAAGGAAAGAATCAGGTTACTTCTTACCCTTCCTCTGAAGGAGGTCAATCGCTCTCATTAGAGCAAAGGTTTGCACAACAGGAGGAAGAAATGAAAGAATTAAGAAGGTTGAATGGAGAACTACTCCAGAATAGTCTTCTTCTTAAGAATGCTGAAGTCCGACAGCCGAAGGAATTTGTTGTAACTACTGAGATGGATCAGGAATATCCTCCTTTATCAGTACACCCACAGAGATCTAATCCTACGGGTCAAACGCAACAACGGTTGGCAGCACTACCATTAGTTACAGCACCAACCTCCACGTCTGTCCAAGCTCCATTCATTTCACCTACCCAAAACCAAGTTCAACCTGACATTTCTCAAAAGTTAATAACTACTATTGAGTCATTAACAGCTCGGTTAGAAACTATGGATGGGAAACAGGCGCAAGTTCAACCTGAAAAGAAAGTTTACCCTGAATGGGTAGATTCAATTTCTCCTCCATCCAGTTTTGGAAACCCTATTTTCCCTACTTTCAATGGATCAGGAGACCCTGAACAACATTTGACGCATTACGTATCTTATTGTGATCCTATGATGGGAACTCCAGAGCAGCAAGAAGCAGTGAAACTCAGATGCTTCGTGCGAACCTTGCAAGGACCAGCTTTTGTCTGGTATACAAGCTTGAAATCCCGGTCAGTCATCGGATGGGAGGATCTTCGTCAAAAATTCCTTCTTCAGTTTAGCTCAACTTTTCCAAAAACGACAGTTTTCGATCTTACAAACTGCAAGCAAAGGGAGAATGAAAGAGTCTCTGATTTCATTGCTCGTTGGAAGGGATTAACGTATTCCTTGAGTTTATCACTCCCTCAGGAGGAATTGTTGCCAATCTGTGTGGCAAATTTGCGTGACGAATTACGCACGCCATTTATCCCTGTGAAATACACAAGAGGGTTTCGAGACCTTAATTCAATCGCTCAACAGATTGAAGATTCCCTTATACAGGCTAAGGTTAAATCTCGTGTAATTCCATCAGCTCCAGGAAGAAGAATGGGTAAAGCAGAAACTGCTACAGTTATGCTTAAATAGGCACCTGTACCTATTTCTACTTCAAAACCTTCATCTTATCGAAGGGCTCCACCTCCTGAATGCCAACAACAAAGGCTATTTCGTCCAAATGATCAAAAAGATCAACAACGAAAACAATTTGAGGATATGAAGAGTAAAACATACTCTTTCCGAAGTGAGCAAGTTCCTGGTTACTTCATTTCAGCTCTGGAAAATAATTTGGTTCAATTACCAGTGCCCAAGAGGCCAAACAAGGAAGGAGATGAAGACCGTCCCAATTATTGTCCTTTTCATCAAATGTTGGGGCATCCCATCCAGGAGTGTTTTGTCTTTAAAGACCACCTGCAAAAGATGGTCGACTTGGGACAAGTCAAATTGAAGGGTTCTTCAGCTCATGTAGCGTGTATTACCGCTACAGATCCAGAAGAAGGAGGCGAGTGGCAGGAAGTCAAAAGAAAAACTGCGAAAAAATATGATGATTGGATGGTCAGAAAGACAATCAATCAGATCCATTCCATTTTGCGAACACAATTGAAGAAGCCAATTGTGTCTCCTACAAAAGCTGCAGTAAAGCCTCCATCAAAGGATAAATCCTCAAAAGGGCAGCGCAATTCAAAGAAGAAAGATGAATCAGGAGAATATGAGTATGTATCAAAGCCTAAATTGTCTTTGACTCTGGCAGATTTCATGCCATCTACTTCAAAGCCACGGGCACCGTCCCACCAAACGGCACAGCCTAAACAGGCCAACCAGGCAGAGTCTTTATCAGACGAAGAATTGATCTTTGGTTCTGTTAATATGATTCAATTAACAGATTCATATTCTAGTCTTGATGAGCCTGAATTCCCTGTATCAAATAAAGGAACCCGAGGAAGTTCTAGAGGTTCAGGATATAGGGGAAGACGTGGATCTTTCCGAAGCCACTACTCTAATTCTACCCCTGCTAGCACTGTATATGCAGCAGAAACTCGTGGTAGAGCCCTTCAGCGAGCTCAAAATGAACAAGCAAGTTCTTCTGCCAATGGCCAACTAAGCTTCGGCACAGTTATTTTGGAAGACCGATTAAAGGTTCCATCTTCTTTATCTCAGCAAGTAAATGGATCTAATCAGTCTAATTTTCCAAAACCAAAGATGTTGCCAACTTCAATACAAGATGCATCAGCTTCCAAAGCATCTGCTTCCAAGGTACCTGCTAAACCGCATATTCCTATTGGGAAACGCAGGCCTTTAGATCAAAAGTATGATATATTGAAACACTTGGCCCAAGTACCAGCCAAATTATCAATTTTGGATGCTTTGAATCTATCAAGAGATCTTCGGGAAGCACTCATCGAAGCTTTGTCAAGTCCTCAAGAGTTTGAAGCTGAGATTGCTGCAGCTGAAATTTATCACATAGAGAATAATCCTGCAGAATGTCATGCAGTGATATCTTTTACTGATAAAGATGAAGATGATGTTGTGCATGGGCACATAAAACCTTTGTACTTATCTGGCAAAGTCAATGGTATAGATGTTCGAAGAGCTTTTATTGACAATGGTTCAGGAGTCAACCTCATGCCCATTCGTACACTTCGTCGATTGGGCCTCACGGAATCTGATTTATCTCCTTCTACCATGATGTTGCAAGGATATGATAAAAATGAACAAGAACCACTGGGAGAAGTTACACTCAGAACTCAGTTTGGAGATCTTGTTTCCAATTCGGATTTCATGATTGTTGATCAAGACTCAGCTTTCAATATCTTGCTTGGAAGACCCTGGCTACATCAGCATGCAGCTATTCCATCGTCATACCATCAATGTCTCAAATACTGTTTCGATGGTCAAGTTGGAACATTGTATGGTGATAAGGCCCCGTTCAAGACATGTGAGTCTCAATACATTGAGGTGGAATTTTATCACATGAAGGGAAGAGAAAAATCTACAATGTAGGAAATTACCAAAGTTAATGCTCCATATGGTTTGGAAAAAATTCCAATAAATCCATTTTCACATGTGAGTACGGATTATGTGTTACCTA
The DNA here is from genome assembly GCA_963277665.1 of Viscum album. Taxonomy (NCBI): domain Eukaryota; kingdom Viridiplantae; phylum Streptophyta; class Magnoliopsida; order Santalales; family Viscaceae; genus Viscum; species Viscum album. The sequence continues at coordinate 1,827,904,797 of OY728160.1, forward strand.
TCAGTCAAATTGACAAAATAGGCCCAAATCAAAATACTCTTATGGAAAGATCCATAATGTCAATTACGGCAATCGAGCCAGACAACATGGGAGAAATTGGTAACTTACCAAGCAGTGATGAAAGCATAAGTGGTGACGTTTTCATTTCGTCTGCTGAAATCCAACAAGTCTATACTTCGATAATCAGGCCAGAAGAAGTTATAGCAACACCAGAGGTGAATATTGATGGCGATTCTCAATCCATCATCTCCTCTTTGATTCCCAAAGAAGACCCTTTATCATCAATAGGATCGGAAATGGAAGCTTCTTCTTCAAAATGTGAAAATTTTGACATCTCTTATGATCATGAGAATTTCGTTTTTTCATCTACTTTGCAAGTAGAAACAGAAGAAATAACACATAATGAAGAGGAAGAGGAAGATCTTAGAGATGCTCCTCCAGCATTTGAAGAGGGTATCTCTACCACTGTGGATGAACTCAGAGAAGTAAATCTGGGTACAGAGAAAGATCCACGCCCCACTTTAATTAGTGCGGCCATGACCCTTGAAGAACAAGAGATGTATATTTCTTTTTTAAAGCAAAATAAAGATATTTTTTCTTGGAATTATACAGAGATGCCTGGCCTTGATCCTGATGTTGCCACCCATCATTTGGGTTTGCCAAAAGAACATCGAGGATTCAAGCAAGCCGCGAGAAGAACACACCCAACCTATGCTTCCAAAATCGAGGCTGAAGTGGATAAGCTTATCAAAGCTAACTTCGTCAGAGAAGTTCAATATCCCAAGTGGTTGGCTAATATTGTCCCTGTAAAGAAAAAGAACGGACAAATTAGGGTTTTCATCGATTTCAGAGATCTTAATCGGTATTGTCCCAAAGATGATTTTCCAGTTCCGATTACAGAACTCTTAATTGATGCGACGGCTGGCTATGAAGTACTTTCTTTCATGGATGGATATTCTGGATATAATCAGATCCGAATGGCCCCAGAAGATGAGGAATATACAGCCTTCAGAGCTCCTCAAGGTGTGTTTTGTTACCGGGTGATGCCCTTTGGTTTAAAGAATGCAGGTGCAACATATCAACGCGCCATGCATCGTATCTTCAAACCTTTTCTAGGGAAATTTGTTGAATGCTATGTAGATGATCTGGTGGTTAAATCCAAACAACGTTTTGATCACTTGGCTGATTTGGAAGTCATATTCCACAAGCTTCGACAACATAATTTGAAGATGAACCCCTTAAAATGTGCTTTTGGGGTAACCTCAGGAAAATTCCTCGGCTTTGTTGTACGCCATCGTGGTATTGAAGTCGATCCTGAGAAGACCAAATCAATCCTTGGTATGTCACCTCCTCAGAATTTGAAAGAATTAAGAGGACTTCAAGGACACTTAGCCTATATTCGGCGTTTCATCGCCAATTTGGCAGACAAAAGTTTACCCTTTACCAAATTATTGAAGAAAGGAGTCACTTACCAGTGGACTAAAGAATGTCAAGAAGCATTTGATGTTCTCAAAAAATACCTCTTGAGTCCACCAGTACTCATGCCACCTGTTGAGGGTAGGCCTCTTATCCTCTATGTGACAGCTTTAGAGCGATCATTGGGTGCCTTTCTCACTCAAAAGAATGATGCTGGGAATGAAAATAGTCTCTACTATCTCAGTAGAACTATGCTTGAAGCAGAAACCCGGTATTCAAGTATTGAAAAGTGCTGCCTAGCATTAATCTTTGCAGTTCAGAAACTGAGACACTACCTGTAACATCACGAGGTCCAATTGGTATCTCGTAATAATCCACTCAAATTCATCCTTAGTCGTCCAATGCTTACAAGACGTATGGCAAGGTGGGCGGTTATTCTACATCAGTTCGACATCCAGTATGTGTCTCAAAAGGCAATTAAGGGCCAAGCTCTGGCTGATTTCCTGGCTGAACACCCTTTAGTGGAAGACACATATTCAGATATCGAACTCCCTGATGAGGAAGTTTTTTCTATTCAAGAGAGTCCTCAAACATGGGAAATGTATTTTGATGGTGCTTCTAGAAGTCCAACAGGGAAGAAAATGGAAAATCCTAAATTCAACAAAGTTGGTTTAGGAATTGTGCTCATTTCTCCAGATAAGGTAGTGTTACCTTATTCCTTTTTGTTGTGGGAAGGTGGTACCAATAATGAAGCTGAATACCAAGCTCTCATTGCAGGCTTGGAGTTAGCACTTCAAGCACAAGTGAATCACTTAAAGGTGAAAGGTGATTCAGACCTGGTAATCAAACAAGTCAATGGGGATTATGCCATCAGAAAAGAAGAATTAATCCCTTTGTATGATTACGTCAGAGAGTTAATGTCAGAATTCCCTTCAGAACCGACATTTTCTTATGTCCCAATATCACAAAACGCTCAAGCTGATGCACTGGCTAATATAGCTACAGCTTTAGCAGATCCAAATCAGGACGAAACAACCATCGGTATTGCCCACCGTCGTGCAATTTCACCTTATGTTCAAGTCAGAACAGAGGAAATCAATGAAATTAGTCCCCTTACTGAACCGTATGGTCATACTACAGGATGGATGTCACCTATCAAGGAATACCTTCAAAATGGAACACTTCCACCTGATAGAGCCGAGAAAGAACAAATTCGGCGACGTGTGGTCAATTTTACTCTTTATGATGGTCCAAACCACCTCGAGAAAATTCTCTACAAACGTGGTTTTGATGGAGTTCTCTTCAGATGTATTGATGGTGAAGAGAAAATGGCTGTCATAAAAGAAGTGCATGCAGGAGTCTGTGGTGCCCACCAGTCTGGACATAGATTGTCTGATCAAATTCGAAGGCTTGGATACTTCTGGCCCTCAATGATACAAGATTGTGTTAATTTCACAAAGAAGTGTCATTCATGCCAAGTATATGCCAACTTCATTCATCAACCTCCAGAGTTGCTTCATACAGCTAAATACTCATGGCCATTTTCCACATGGGGAATGGATGTGGTGGGACCTTACCCTTCAGCTACGGCCAAGCAGTTTAAGTACATTCTTACTGCTACTGATTTCTTTTTCAAATGGGAAGAGGCAGTACCTCTCAAAGAAGTCAGTTCTAAAGGCATTGTTAGCTTCATCAAGTCTAACATCATTACTAGATTTGGTGTCCCTCATACCATATTGACGGACAACGGCACCAACTTCTGTTCTTATGAGGTAAAGAGATTGTATCAAGAATACAACATTAAGTCCAACCATTCATCTCGATATCATGCAGCGGCTAATGGCCAGATAGAAGCCTTCAACAAGACTCTTTCAAATATACTGCAAAAGATGGTGGATAAAGATAAGAGGTCATGGCCTGATAAACTCTTTCATGCTTTATGGGCTTATCGGACTACCACTCGCAATGCAACGCGGTCTACTCCATATTCATTAGTATATGGAACAGAAGCAGTCTTGCCAATTGAAGTTCAATTTCCCTCACTCAGAATAGCCATTTGTGATCAGTTATCGACAGATGAACAATCCCAAAAGCGTTTGAATTAATTGGAACAGTTAGATGAGAAGAGATTGTGCACTTTGCACCATTTGGAAATCTATCAGAATCGACTAGCACGAGCTTTTAACAAAAAAGTTCGTCTTCGTTCATTTATTCAGGGAGAATTGGTATTGGTTCTCAGAACACCAATGATACCAAGAAAGAAGCCTCCCAAGCTTGAACCAAAATGGGAAGGACCTTATTCAATACATAAGGTCTACTCCAATGGAGCGTATTCTCTGATCTCAATGGATGGAGAACACATCACGACTCCAACTAATGCCAGATTTCTGAAGAAGTATTTTGTATAAACACAAAATATTGTTCCCAGAACCAAGACTCTTACATTTTGGTTCATACAGCAATGGTCCAGTATGACCTTAAACTACAACTACGTCCAGCATGACGATAAACTGTACGGTCCATGCATATGACCTTAAACTATTCGCACTACGGTCCATGCATATGACCTTAAACTATTTGCACTTATGTCCCTGCAACATGACACTAAACTGTGCAGCACCAATAGTCCTAACTGCAAGACTTTAAACTGCATAGTCCCTGATTTTGTCCTACATGACAATAAACTGTATAGAAGTTCCTATATTTTGTCCGAGATGACATTAAACTATATTGTGTCCTAGCAACATGACATTAAACTGTGTGGCACTTTCATCGTCCAGCATGACATTAAACTGTAAAAAAATCCCCAGAACTGATATCCTCATATTGGTTCACCTTAGTCCTAGCTACATGACTTTAAACTGTACAACACCATTTCATCCTTGCTATATGACGTTAAACTATACAGCAATGGTCCAGTATGACTTTAAAACTGCAAATTCGTCCTGCATGACATTAAACTGTGAAAAAGTTCCATAAACCGTCCAGCATGACCTTAAACTGCATCATCCCTGGTCCATGTATATGACCATAAACTATTTGCAAATCCCTTATGTCCAGCAAGACGTTAAACTGTGACGTCCTAACTACATGACGCTAAACTGTATAAAAGTCCCTCACGTCTGGAAAGACGTTAAACTATATAATCTCAAAAGTCCAGTATGACATTAAACTTCACCATTCACGGTCCATGCATATGACCTTAAACTGTTCTCACTTTCGTCCAACATGATGTTAAAATGGTACACTCTTTTGTCCTTACTGCATGACATTAAACTGCACAGTCCCCCTTTTCGTCCAATATGACGTTAAACTATTTTATCCCCATGGTCCTAACTACATGACGCTAAACTGTACAGAAAGTCCTTGATATGTCCTACATGACATTAAACTGTGCATCGTTAAGGTTGTTATTACCTCTTGTTTCTCACACCGAGTATGACTCACGTGAGCTTAGAGTAAACATCAACCATAACACTCCCTTTGGGCCACTAACCATGTGTAAGTCCCAACAACATTTTAATTAGATCGTTGTCCCCAAGAACAACTTGATCATTAATTCATTCTTTAATTGAACTACACAGACTTTGATCCTTGCCCTCCAGGCTGGGTATGTAGGCAACCTCCCAAGGTTCAAGCCCAAAAACAATCTCTTCACATCGGTTCACCACAACCTCATATGATGTTGATTTGTGAAACCGCCCCTGGAATCAATATCTTTACATTGATTCACTTTCGTCCTTGTTATATGACGTTAAACTATACAACACTTCTGTCCGGTATGACAATAAACTACAATATTCTTTGATTTCCTCATTTGAAAGAGAACTATTATTGACATTGATTTTTCAATCATGGTTTTCATTTTTTTACGTGCATACATGGTAATGCCTGAACTTTTTATCTCAGGTTAAACCATCATTGCACTAAAGTCCCCTTTTTTCACCCTTCACATGTACGAACCAAATTTGTACAAAGGGTAGTTCTAGAACTACGTGGACTTGATTCCCATCCTTATGGGATACGTAGGAACATTCGAGTGTCCCTCGAATCCAGTCCCAAGTCTTTTGGGTCTAACCCCAAATTTTACTTTCAGTCCCTTGGCTGAAAAGTCCTCATGAAAACACACACTGTGTATTCATTATTATGGTCCGAATTCTATGACCTTAAACTAAGATCACTCATACTTTCGTCCTGCACGACGTTAAACTACATTTCAAGAACTACGTATGGCTTGATTCTCATTCTTATGAGATACGTAGTGAAGTCCAAAATTTCAATTTAGGACCCAGCCACAACATGATTATGGTTTTCATTGACCTATGTATCTCTATATACATTGGACAATAACCATCTTTATGTATTATAATCCTAACCTTAAATATTTTCAGATCTTCATAACCCTTTTCATGACTTCTAGTCACAAAAATGTCAAACTTCTGAGAATTCGTTTTCCTGACTATGCAGCACGTGCCCATAGGTGGCCTTGCATAAATAGTCCACATAACAGACTTGTCAGCCAATAGATGCTATTTATTTGACCATGTAGCCAATGCCCATAGGTGGCCCTGCATGTTTTCAACCCCCTAACGGGTTTGTTAAATAATGGTAACTTCATTCTTGGGAAGAATGCCTCTTTTGTCCTTATTTGTCTTAAAAAGATAGTATGTAGGGATCCGAAAAAATAGCCATCCTTAACGTATTTGTCCCATATCCTTTTTCATGATCTGAAAGTATTCAAGTCTATGGTTTATTCTTCTTCCCTACGTTTGGGTCAGACCTTCGTAGGAGTGATATTCATCCAGTTCTTCGATATTCTTGTTTGGAAATATCTTCTCCATATTCAAATACCTCTTTCCATACAACAAACTCTATGCTTTAGAAAATTTGAATCTCCATAAACTTTCACTAGCTTTTAGCACTAGAAAAGTAAATTTTTGGGAGTTCTTTTGCCTGACTATGTAGCACGTGCCCATAGGTGGCCTTGCATAAACAGTCCACATAACAGACTTGTCAGCCAAAAGATGCTATTTTATTTGACTATGCAGCCAATGCCCATAGGTGGCCCTGCATATTTCAACCCCCTAACGGGTTTTGTTAAATAATAGTAACTTCATTCTTGGAAACTACTTCTTCTAATGCTATTTAGCTCTTTTTCATATCATTCCTCAGATTCAAATATTCTTAAGCCATAGTTTACATTTTTTCCCTCATACTTGAGTATGGTAAATATGTTTTCAGATAAATTGTCAAGGAATTGAATCCATTTTAATCCATTTTTTGTCAAAGCTATTTCGACCTTAAACATTAGCCCCTTTATGTCCGGCATGCATGACTTTAAACTGCCCACAAAAGACAAAGGAACTCTGAATAAAATTCAAGTTCAAGCACACTTGCGCACTGCCCTCTATTCCCTAAAGTCTTGTGCGCCCCCTTTTCCTTTGGATGGATTCAATTTCCTCAGAGTCAAATCCTCATTTTTCTCCGGATCCAACTCTGAGGGGGGACTTTTGTTGACGCTCCTTTCGTCACAGAATCTAAAAATCGGAAAAGGGGAATATCTGAGCTCAAAGTGATTAATCCTTTGAAGAAACATCAAAAATCGACAAAGGGATAAAAAAGGAGAACATTGCCCATATATCGCGCAAGTTCCCTCTTGGTCGCGCAAGTACACTTGCGCGCCGCCTCAATACTTGCGCGACTCCTCATGTTCGTGCAAGGGACTTGCGCGACATATGTGGTAACCGCCTGGTAACCGCCCAGTAACCACCCGGGGTCTTCTTTTGCCTATAAATAGACCCTGTGGTCCCCCCATTCGAGAGGATCTTTTTTCAGAAACTCGGATCGAAGCTCCCGACGCCCAAGTCTCTTCTCAAAGATTCCAGAACACTTCTAAGGTAATTTCTTACCTAGAATGGAAGATCTAAAGGGAAGAAGGAAGGCCTAAGTGTTGAAACTTATCAAACACTTGCGCGCCGACTTAATTCCTTTAATATAACTTGCGTGTACCTTCTCTGGAAGAACCTCAAGAGGATTATAAAGGGTTTAATAAAGAGTCGCTCAAGTATTTCAACTCTGGTTGAAAATCGCGCAAGTATCCCTCATGTCGCGCAAGTATACTTGCGCGACCAATACTTGCGCGCCGCCGCAGGACTTGCGCGACTTTTAATACTTGCGCGCCCCTATCTTTTTGGGTGCCCACCTTGCCCATTTTTACCCCTCTTAAGCCATTTTCACCCTTCATATTCAAGATTCAGTCTTCAAGATACTCTTCAAAGCCATTTATGGCATGATTTCTTGGTTTGACATCCTTATCTGAAAGGAATTCTGTGAAATATCTCTCAAAACCTAGTGATTTAAACATCTTTATGTCACCAAAGATTGAGAGTTCATTCATTCAACCTCATCCTTTAAGATGAGAGAATCCTAACCTGGGTCTCCTTTTCAGGAATAATCCCCAGTTATAAAACCTTTGATCTGGGCATCTTTCTTAAGAATAAGCCCCAATCAAGTCCTTTAATCTTGGGCATCCTTCTCAGGAGTAAGCCCCAAACCTTAATCCCTAACCTGGGTCTCCTTTTCAGGAATAAGACTCAGTCATAACCTTGGGCTTCCTTTTTAGGAGTAAGCCCCAAGTCCCCTAACCTAGGCTTCCTTCTCAGGAATAAGTCCTAGTCATAAATCTTGGGCATCCTTCTTAGGAGTAAGCCCCAAGTCTCTTAAAATTTCTCTTAACCAGTCATAAATTACCTTTGATTTGGGTTTCCTTTTCAGGAATAAAACCCAATCATAATTCCCCTCCTAACTCGGGCATCCTCCTTAGGAGTAAGCCCCAAGATTAGAGTATTCAAATCTCCATGAAGCACATATAACTTTGTGGACCCTGTTCTTGGATTTTCTCCCTAAAAGTAAATCCTAAACCTTCGTCTATCTGGGCAGTCATCTATACATAATCCCCAAAACAAATTCTTATGATTGCATCTTTTATGGCACAATTGTCTAAATTTTACCAATACCTCTTGTTTCTCACACCGAGCATGACTCACGTGAGCTTAGAGTGTAAAAGTAATTATGACATTCATCTTTGAGCCATCAATCATAAAACATCATATCCCATTCCTCGAACTACGTGGGTTCTGATTCCTTTTTTAAAACAAAGGATACGTAGGTAGCCCATTTATGGGTTCGATCCCAACATTGAAATAATCTCTGTCCTTCTGAATGACGATAAACTTCAAGTGCCCCACTGAGTGGCTTTAAAACCAGCCTGGTCATCAAAATGACCAAGAGACTTTTATATAAATGTTTTGAAGGATACCATTGACCAAGAATCTCTAAACAAATATAGATGATTCTATATTGATGAAGAACCTCGAATACATATAAAAGATTCTCTAAATTTCTTGCATATTTAATCATTGATTGTTAAAACTAAAGGAAATCTCATTTTATACTTGGTAATGTAATAAGGATTCACGAACTTAACTTAAATCTATAAAGAGAGTCCCAGAGTAGACAATAATTCCCCTCAAAAAGGTGTGATGAGTCCGACCTCCCATCCTCTCGACCAATGCAAATTCCTGAACCATTGTCAATAAAAGCTCTTCGAACATCTATACCATTGACTTTGCCAGATAAGTACAAAGGTTTTATGTGCCCATGCACAACATCATCTTCATCTTTATCAATAAAAGATATCACTGCATGACATTCTGCAGGATTATTCTCTATGTGATAAATTTCAGCTGCAGCAATCTCAGCTTCAAACTCTTGAGGACTTGACAAAGCTTCGATGAGTGCTTCCCGAAGATCTATTGATAGATTCAAAGCATCCAAAATTGATAATTTGGCTGGTACTTGGGCCAAGTGTTTCAATATATCATACTTTTGATCTAGAGGCCTGCGTTTCCCAATAGGAATATGCGGTTTAGCAGGTACCTTGGAAGCAGATGCTTTGGAAGCTGATGCATCTTGTATTGAAGTTGGCAACATCTTTGGTTTTGGAAAATTAGACTGATTAGATCCATTTACTTGCTGAGATAAAGAAGATGGAACCTTTAATCGGTCTTCCAAAATAACTGTGCCGAAGCTGAGTTGGCCATTGGCAGAAGAACTTGCTTGTTCATTTTGAGCTCGCTGAAGGGCTCTACCACGAGTTTCTGCTGCATATACAGTGCTAGCAGGGGTAGAATTAGAGTAGTGGCTTCGGAAAGATCCACGTCTTCCCCTATATCCTGAACCTCTAGAACTTCCTCGGGTTCCTTTATTTGATACAGGGAATTCAGGCTCATCAAGACTGGAATATGAATCTGTTAATTGAATCATATTAACAGAACCAAAGATCAATTCTTCGTCTGATAAAGACTCTGCCTGGTTGGCCTGTTTAGGCTGTGCCGTTTGGTGGGACGGTGCCCGTGGCTTTGAAGTAGATGGCATGAAATCTGCCAGAGTCAAAGACAATTTAGGCTTTGATACATACTCATCTTCTCCTGATTCATCTTTCTTCTTTGAATTGCGCTGCCCTTTTGAGGATTTATCCTTTGATGGAGGCTTTACTGCAGCTTTTGTAGGAGACACAATTGGCTTCTTCAATTGTGTTCGCAAAATGGAATGGATCCGATTGATTGTCTTTCTGACCATCCAATCATCATATTTTTTCGCAGTTTTGCTTTTGACTTCCTGCCACTCGCCTCCTTCTTCTGAATCTGTAGCGGTAATACACGCTACATGAGCTGAAGAACCCTTCAATTTGACTTGTCCCAAGTCGACCATCTTTTGCAGGAGGTCTTTAAAGACAAAACACTCCTGGATGGGATGCCCCAACATTTGATGAAAAGGACAATAATTGGGACGGTCTTCATCTCCTTCCTTGTTTGGCCTCTTGGGCACTGGTAATTGAACCAAATTATTTTTCAGAGCTGAAATGAAGTAACCAGGAACTTTCTCACTTCGGAAAGAGTATGTTTTACTCTTCATATCCTCAAATTGTTTTCGTCGTTGATCTTTTTGATCATTTGGACGAAATATCCTTTTTTGTTGGCGTTCAGGAGGTGGAGCCCTTCGAGAAGATGAAGGTTTTGAAGTAGGAATAGGTACAGGTGCCTGTTTAAGCATAACTGTAGCAGTTTCTGCTTTACCCATTCTTCTTCCTGGAGCTGATGGAATTACACGAGATTTAACCTTAGCCTGCATAAGGGAATCTTCAATCTGTTGAGCGATTGAAGTAAGGTCTCGAAACCCTCCTGTGTATTTCACAGGGATTAATGGCGTGCGTAATTCGTCACGCAAATTTGCCACACAGATTGGAAACAATTCCTCCTGAGGGAGTGATAAACTCAAGGAATACGTTAATCCCTTCCAACGAGCAATGAAATCAGAGAATCTTTCATTCTCCCTTTGCTTGCAGTTTGTAAGATCGAAAACTGTCGTTTTTGGCAAAGTTGAGCTAAACTGAAGAAGGAATTTTTGACGAAGATCCTCCCATGCGATGACTGACCGGGATTTCAAGCTTGTATACCAGACAAAAGCTGGTCCTTGCAAGGTTCGCACGAAGCATCTGAGTTTCACTACTTCTTGCTGCTCTGGAGTTCCCATCATAGGATCACAATAAGATACGTAATGCGTCAAATGTTGTTCAGGGTCTCCTGATCCATTGAAAGTAGGGAAAATAGGGTTTCCAAAACTAGATGGAGGAGAAATTGAATCTACCCATTCAGGGTAAACTTTCTTTTCAGGTTGAACTTGCGCCCGTTTCCCTTCCATAGTTTCTAACCGAGCTGTTAATGACTCAATAGTAGTTATTAACTTTTGAGAAACGTCAGGTTGAACTTGGTTTTGGGTAGGTGCAATGAATGGAGCTTGGACAGACGTGGAGGTTGGTGCTGCAACTAATGGTAGTGCTGCCAACCGTTGTTGCGTTTGACCCGTAGGATTAGATCTCTGTGGGTGTACTGATAAAGGAGGATATTCCTGATCCATCTCAGTAGTTACAACAAATTCCTTCGGCTGTCGGACTTCAGCATTCTTAAGAAGAAGACTATTCTGGAGTAGTTCTGCATTCAACCTTCTTAATTCTTTCATTTCTTCCTCCTGTTGTGCAAACCTTTTCTCTAATGAGAGCTATTGACCTCCTTCAGAGGAAGGGTAAGAAGTAACCTGATTCCTTCCCTTCCCCTTATTGGATCCTTTTCGGAGAGGGGGAAGTGGGTTACTTGAAGGAATACCCAGATTTTGGGTAAGCCTTTGATTACGTGTGCGCACACCTTCTTCATTTAGGTCTGTGTGCGCGACTTCTTGAGCAGGAACCTCTTCGTCTGATCCCTCTGATTGAGCCTCATCTGGTGAATCAGTAGCAACGGCATTGATGACATTAATGGATGCATATTGCATAGAATCCTTTCTATCAACATTTCTGTGATATTGTCTTCTTCCATGTCCATGATGAAACATGGAATTCCGTTGACTTGATCCCTCAGGAATTTCCTTGTGAACCGTCACTTGGAGAGAATCTCCTGATAGCTTGGCTCTTCGTTCCTCTTGAGGCTTCTTCCCTAATCGAGAGAATACTGACTTTCTCTGAGGGAGGGATTGAGGATTTGAAAAAGTCCCCAGTCCGGTGGACTGGGGATGTTCCTGCTGCTTCCGCCCAACTCCTCGAATCCCATTTGTTGACTCTGAGGGTTGGGTTAGAGAAGTCCCCAGTCTGGCAAGCTGGGGTGTCTCTTGACATGCTATGTCTGAGATCTTCTTGAAATCTCTCTTGATCTTGCAAATCTTAGTTCGGAAATTAGCTGGATGCATTAACCTGTATCCACTTTTATCACCTGGTTCAACAGACCGTTGGATGATTTCCGAAACTTCTGTCATTTGATGACGTGTTTGCTCCAGACGAGAGGCTTGTGCAATATTCTCGCCTGCTTGGTGTAGGAGAAATTCAACAACCTGTTCTCTATATACTTGATTTTGAGAGGAACTAGTTGAAGCTTGATCTCGAGCAAGATTTTGATTATGAACAAAGCCCATTGACTGTGGCCGGCCATGGGCAATAACATTGCATGAGACCATTTTCGGCGGGCTTTGCTGACCGGAAAGCACTGTGAAATGTAGTGCTCCGTGAATACCCCATCCTCTGATATGAACATTATATGGAGCATTGGAAATTAACTGACGCAATTTTCTCAGCGCGCCAAGGCATGAACGTTGAAGGGTTTTCTGTTGCTTTTCAGCCTTCGGATACCGAGAGACTGATAGAGATGCCAAATCAATCTGGCGTTGTAACCCTTCTATTATCTTAAGATGATTTTCATATTCATCGTAAGATAATACCCTCTTCTTCAATTGACAAAGAGTCTTCCATATGTTGAGACGAATGTCATGGATTCCATCATCCGTCAACATCTTTGGGATGTCGTACTAGGAGTCAGCCAAAGGCCAAAACATGACTGGTACTTCACCTTTTGCCAGTTTTTTCCTCATGTTCAGCATTTCCTCTTTATCATTAAATGAAGATTCTTCTGCCTGTTTGGACCAGAGTTGGTGTTTCCTTGTTGTTTCATCGGATTCAACAAGATTGGTAGAGACATCACTATTCATGCTGGAAGATGAATGACCTGGGGATGGTTCGGAGAATAACCTGAACCCCAGGCTATCTTCTGATGGAGAAAGAGTTTCACCTGCCGATAGTAAATCATCATACATGACTGGCTTTACGTTTGCAAGTGCCTCGAGATAGGAGGGCTTTCTCGTCACTACATTGCCTTCTGAAGAATTTTCGAGACAATGTGAATCACTACTGCGGAGAGGACTTTCGCAGCGAAATTCATCACCATGAGGAGGACCATCATGATGGGTTACAGCAAAAGATGAAATCTCTTGCTCCTTGGTCTTCTGACCACACAGAGGGTTCCTGTGGCTCTCATCTGAAGAAGAAACTTCAAGATTGACCGAATTTTCATGAAGCAAGTCTTCATGAGGAAGTGTCTGTTGAAGACCTTCAGAATTAATGTTCCCGTTATTGGGAACTGAGGGAGTAGAATCTTGAATTCCGACAGATAAATGTCTGAGGGCTTCAAGAACTCCAGCATCGAGCAAGGCTTGGTTGCAGACTGGCCTTTGATCTCCTGACTGTGCTGGGCGGATCTTTTTCTTAGATGCCTTCTTACTCGCTTTAGAAACCACTTGATGACGAAAGTGATTGCTCTGAGCAGGTGTATGTGCCTGATCAGGAAAGATGGTCAGGTTAGGCTGACGATCATCGCTCAAATCAGGTGTATGTGCCTGACTTGGTTGTCCATATGATATGGGGGAGTAGGCCCCACAACCCTCTTGGACTGGAACAGATGTGTGTGTCTGTTCCGGAGTGAATTGTTGATGTGTCACTCCACTGCTAGGGATAGATTTATGTGTCTGTCCCTGAGATGATGTTGAAGCTGTTATGATATCCTGGCAAGCCTCCAGAATATGAGCAGGAATTTGCTTCTGCTCTTTCACCATTGATAAAATATGTTTGGTGACTTCAGCCGCCGGAACAGGGATATACGTCCATTCCGGGCATGGAGTAGGTGTATGTGCCTGCTCCTGTCCTCCTTTTCCTGTCAGTGAATCCTGACAGTACTCAAGTGTGGAGGCAGAGAGTTTAGTCTGCCTCCTGTTTGTCATCGGGGCTTTCCGACTGACTTCTCCGTGCGCTACCAAACGAGACTGTTGGTAGGCTTGATTAGTATTAGCAGGTGTATGTGCATGCTGATTACACTTCGCCAAACGCGGTTGACGAGATCCATCATATGTAGTCAGACGAGCCTGCTGACTAACTGCTGATGTATAAGCAGGTGTATGTTCCTGCCTATGGTACTCCGCCGGAATTGCCTGGCGGGATCGGCTTGATGCTGCCAGACGAGTCTGCTGGACATCGGGATTAAAACGGACAGGTGTGTATGCCTGCTCATTATTTGCCACCAAGTTAGGTTGGTGGACTTCTCCGGAGATGGCAGGGATGACAACCTTCCTATTGTTAACCGGATTCCGTCTCTGGCGGTTCATCTTGCCTGCTCGGGTTCGAGGAACCTGAGCTGAATGCCTGGAGTCGGTACCCTCATCATGTTGAGGGTGCACTACCGCACTAGTCTGGCGGTGATTGTTGATGGGAGCCCTTGAGAAGGACTCCTGTCTTTTTGAATTAAGGTCCTGCGGGACCTGCTCATTCACTTCCTCGGAGTAAGGGAGTGAATGGAAACTGCGTTCCGGGGATAATAACCCGAAACAGTTAGAGACGGTAGTCAGCACCGCCTGCTTCTTGGTTGCTGGTCGCCGTTGTCCAGACGACCAGGTAGAATTGTTAACTTGGAGGGCTTGACGAGCGGCCTCCAGAGTTGGGATAGTACCGTTGCGACGGTACTCCTTAACCAGTGCATTAGAAACACAACGTTGAAGACGCTGAGTTGGTGATGTCATCCTCAGAGCGGATGACATTCCAGCAGGGGTAGCAGCATTGGTTTTCACAGTAGCAGACCTCACAGTAGAGGTGTTCACAGCAGCAGTATTCACTGGGGTGAATTTAAGGAAAGCCATTTTTTGCAGAAGATCTTGAGAAAAGAGTGACTGTTCCATGTAACAGACATAATCAAGATGAATCCGGCTACTACATCTTTTGGATGATCATATGTCAATGATTTCCTTGTTGGCCCAGGGGGCCTAACAGATAAGAAGAACATCACTTTAACTTGGTTAAGGATTCACGTCGGGTTCACCATTTTTGTTTCCTCACGGATTACGGGGATGACCTCCTGGACAGGAGATTCAAACGTTCCGATCGGTTTCTAGCGGGTTTGTTCATAGAACCGGAAACATCCAATGATTCCACATCCGTTTGGACCTACTTTCCAAAGGCAGGCGCTCATTAGCTTGTGGACTGATGAGGCTTAGGAATTTGCATTAGTCGAGAGGATGGGAGGTCGGACTCATCACACCTTTTTGAGAAGAATTATTGTCTACTCCGGGACTCTCTTTATAGATTTAAGTTATGTTCGTGAATCCTTATTATATTACCAAGTATAAAATGGGCTTTCCTTTAGTTTTAACAATCAATGATTAAATATGCAAGAAATTTAGAGAATCTTTTATATGTATTTGAGGTTCTTCATCAAATAGAGAATCATCCATATCTGTTTAAAGATTCTTGGTCAATGGTATCCTTCAAAACATTTATATAAAAGTCTCTTGGTCATTATGATGACCAGGCTGGTTTTAAAGCCACTCAGTGGGGCACTTGAAGTTTATCGTCATTCAGAAGGACATAGATTATTTCAAAGTTGGGATCGAACCCATAAATGGGCTACCTACGTATCCTTTGTTTTGGAAAAGGAATCAGAACCCACGTAGTTCGAGGAATGGGGTATGATGTTTATGATTGATGGCTCAAAGATGAATGTCATAATTACTTTTACACTCTAAGCTCACGTGAGTCATGCTCGGTGTGAGAAACAAGAGGTATTGGTAAAATTTAGACAATTGTGCCATGAAAGATGCAATCATAAGAATTTGTTTGGGGCTTATGTATGGATGACTGCCCAGATAGATGAAGGTTTAGGATTTACTTTTAGGGAGAAAATCCATGAACAAGGTCCACAAAGTTATATGTGCTTCATGGAGATTTGAATACTCTAATCTTGGGGCTTACTCCTAAGGAGGATTCCCAAGTTAGGAGGGGACTTATGATTGGGTTTTGCTCCTGAAAAGGATACCCAAATCAAAGGTAAATTATGACTGGTTAAGAGAAGTTTAAGGGGACTTGGGGCTTATTCCTGAAAAGGATACCCAAGGTTATGACTGAGTCTTATTCCTGAAAAGGAGACCCAGGTTAGGGATTAAGGTTTGGGGCTTACTCCTGAGGAGGATGCCCAAGATTAAAGGACTTGATTGGGGCTTATTCTTAAGAAAGATGCCCAGATCAAAGGTTTTATAACTGGGGATTATTCCTGAAAAGGAGACCCAGGTTAGGATTGTCTCATCTTAAAGGATGAGGTTGAATGAATGAACTCTCAATATTTGGTGACATAAAGATGTTTAAATCACTAGGTTTTGAGAGATATTTCACAGAATTCCTTTCAGATAAGGATGTAAAACCAAGAAATCATGCCATAAATGGCTTTGAAGAGTATCTTGAAGACTGAATCTTGAATAGGAAGGGTGAAATGGCTTAAGAGGGGTAAAAATGGGCAAGGTGGGCACCCAAAAAAGATAGGGGCGCGCAAGTATTAAAAGTCGCGCAAGTCCTGCGGCGGCGCGCAAGTATTGGTCGCGCAAGTATACTTGCGCGACATGAGGGATACTTGCGTGATTTTCAACTAGAGTTGAAATACTTGAGTGACTCTTTATTAAACCCTTTATAATCCTCTTGAGGTTCTTCCAGAGAAGGTACGCGCAAGTTATATTGAAGGAATTAAGTCGGCGCGCAAGTGTTTGATAAGTTTCAACACTTAGGCCTTCCTTCTTCCCTTTAGATCTTCCATTCTAGGTAAGAAATTACCTTAGAAGTGTTCTGGATGCTTTGAGAAGAGACTTGGGCGTCGGGAGCTTCGATCCGAGTTTCTGGAAAAAAGATCCTCTCGAATGGGGGGCCCACAGGGTCTATTTATAGGCAAAAGAAGACCCCGGGCGGTTACTGGGCGGTTACCAGGCGGTTACCACATATGTCGCGCAAGTCCCTTGCACGAACATGAGGAGTCGCGCAAGTATTGAGGCGGCGCGCAAGTGTACTTGCGCGACCAAGAGGGAACTTGCGCGATATATGGGCAATGTTCTCCTTTTTTATCCCTTTGTCGATTTTTGATGTTTCTTCAAAGGATTAATCACTTTGAGCTCAGATATTCTCCTTTTCCGATTTTTAGATTCTGTGACGAAAGGAGCGTCAACACTCCCATTTGTGGGAAATTCCTACTTAGTGCTAGTTGACAGCCACTAGAATATCAGAGGAGGACTTGAAGTAGTCATGACATGGGCCTCAAGGGATGGTTCGTGACATGTGAGCAGTTAGTGACAAGTATCGATAAAGAATAATTGAAATGGGAATCTTTTTCCAAATGTACCCATATGCATGCACCCAACTATCTCCATACAAAAGTATAGATGAAAAATAATAAATGATAATAACATATAGATTAAAAAACATGCATGTAATAAACTATAAGGAATACAAAAGAGCGCGATAGAGTGAACCAAAATGAAATGGTAGAAATTAAGACCCACCCATAATAGATGTCTCAACCTGAAAAATACTATAAAATAAATTTTGAGAGAGCCTGGATCTAGATATCTATACGCCAACCACCTTATATGTTTAAATGAACCCAAGTCACCCTATGATACTCTAAAATCAAATCTAACCTATCTTTCATCTCCATATGACCTAAAACATGTTAGAAATATCCCATACAATGGTAAGTATATACATACCAAATAGGAAACTGTGAAAAATGAAGAGGAGTAATAGGATACATGATAGAAGTAGCCAACTCAACTGAATAAAGAGGGAAAACCCCAACAAAAAATATATATTATTATAAAATAATCTTATTTGAGAGAGAAAATGGATCTGCAAATCATATCACATCCAAAGATGATGAGACTTACAATTTATTCAAAGGTCCATAATCAATTAAAAGTATCTCATGTGTTTATCCGAATAAGTAACCGCCTGGAGTACCCACTCCTCTATACAATAAGGGGTTTCAAATAAGTATATAGATAGAGGACCCACAATCTAGTATAGTTGGGGGTAACCACTTAGCAGGTAGAGGAACCAAACCCTAGTGCATCAGAGGGTTCAAATTAGGAGGTAGAGGACCCATGCCCTAGTCCATCAGGGGGTATCACTCAGTAGGTTGAGGAACCCCACCCTATTACATCAGGGGGTACCACTCTATAGATAGAGGAATCACACCTTAGTAAATTACGGGTATCACTAAGTATATAGAGGAACCAAACCCAAGTGTGTCAGGGGGAACCAATCAGTGGATAGAGGACCCCCTCCCTAGTCTGTCAGGGGTAAAAATTAGTAGATAGAGGACCCACACCCTAGTGCATTGGGGTGGGGGTATAACTCATTAGATAGATGACTCACTCTCTAGTGCATCTGGGGTTACCAATCAAACCATTTTGAGGATAATGGGGGACCAATAACAAGGTATGATAGGGGTTTTCCAATCCATCCCTCTCTCTGATGGACCAACCCAATCCTTTCCTTCACCGAGAATTAGCTAAAGAAGAATTATGCTTAGAACAAATTAGATCATATCTCAAAAATCACAAACAAGGACACCATCACGTTCTATGGGGAATAATTAGGATAGGCTAGTCGCGGGATGAAATTCGAGTCAAAATAAAGGAGATAAAAGAGAAAGAAATTTCAAAAAGAAGTAAACAACATGTTAGGGGATCCACATAGGGTGTGACCCCAGTCTTCTATCTAGAAATGTACCCAAAAACACATAGCTCAATGTCCATATAGTACCATATGGTGTTTAAGGATATTACATGATGTGCATCGGCCTCTCGGTTCTAAGATGTCTGCTTCTGGTCATTCCCATGTCCTTCAAGCCATGTCCGTGTACTCCTAGAGTACATTTCGTGTTCTACCACATAGGGTCCTAGGTGTGTTCAATTGGAACATGGACTATATTCCCTAAGATGGTCACATGGTGTGTGGTCCTTCTCTTTTTTTTCCAAAATCCTATCCATCATATCCATGGGACTATATGACATGTGTTTATCCCAGTACATTCCATGTAGTCAATATTTTTTTAGTACTATAGATCTGTCACATGGATTCTAGATATACAGCTTGCACCACCTAATATACGATTTGACCACATGAAATCATTATAGACTAGCTCTGTCAATCGATTCTATCTTTTCAGTGTTTAGAAATTTGATTTTTGGTCCTCTGATTAAAATTGTTGCATGCCTTGTGAGCTTTCAATTTTCACTAACTGGGGGGGGGGGGGTTTAATCACAATCAAAACTACTCTTAAAAGTCATACTACAACCCTGTAGTCCAATGGTGAATAACAAAAAGAATTATGGGGGGAAATAACCCTGAAATGTGCAATAAATATTATCATCCCAACGTTCTTGGCCAAAAAATTCAATGTGGGGAATCCTGGTTGAGGTCATGGCATATTAAAAGTTAATAAATTGAATAAAAATTTAATTCAACAATGGGGATCATGTGAAGGTTGAAGAATGAAATAAATCAAAAAAGATAATTTAATAAATGATTGATTATTTAAAAAGTATGAAAACACTACCAATAACTTTCCCCACCTCTATTATGGATGCTATTTTGGGAAGAAATAATTATCCAGTGATGGGGAAGATCAGCTGTGTTCACTATCTATCGATTCATGTTGATCTGATCATAGAGCATCGTCTGATCACGATTCTCCAATGAAGGTCATTAGAGATACTCTCAAAATCCTCCTAGGGTAATGTGGCTAACCATAGAGAAATTTCAAAATGACACATTTATAGAGTATTAGATTTAGGTAATTTAAATTAAAATAAATAAATAAATCATTTATTTTAATTTAGATAAACCGTTCAATGGATAACTCATTAAAACATCCAGCTCCTAACAACTTTAGGTTTTTCTTAGGGTAAGCCCCATGCCCTAGATTCAATTGTGTTCATAGATTTTTGATATTGGACTCTTAAATATATATTAATTTTTTTTGAAAATCTGTGCACATGTGATATAAAATATATTTAATACTTTTATAAAGTAATTTTTCAGCTCATCGGGCCTTGGAATCTTATATTTTCCTTATGTGTGTCTTGGAAAATATTTGTTAATATATTTCAAAGTCTTAAAAGGAAAAAAATAATTTCACAATATTATTCACTCCTTAAAATATTTTCTTTCATGAAAAGGAATAACTAAAAAAAGGTGGGGATACTGAGCCCACATATGGCTCTTCCACTCACAAGAGATCTCCTGTATGCTCCCATACTACCAAAAAACATATACGATGGTAATTTTTCATCCTCATAGACTCATGATGATCTTAAACCACCACTGGGTACTCTGTGAAGTTGGACCCATCCTTGATGTCATACTCTCCCCAGTCAATAAGGTGCATAGGATTGTGGATGTATCAACTTAGTTGAGTGAAATGGAAGACATCATGAACTTGATCTAAATATGGGGGTAAGTTTAGGAAGTAAGCAACCTCACTAACCCTACGTTGGTTCTCAACCGACCCTATGATCCTCGGGGTTAGTTTTCCTCCCTAACCTAATCTCTAATTCTCACTGTGGGGAGACTATATGGAAAACATAGTCTCTCTGATCAAACTCCAAGGGCCTGCAATGTTAATCTTAATAATATTTATTTTTACTTTGGGTTGTCCTTGTATTCTTGTGGATCACTTGGACCTTCTCCATCGTCACCTGGACCATCTCTATCCCAGTAAGAAAAACCTTATTGATCTTAGTCAAATGTAAGGGTGGCCTAAAGGGTCTCCTATATTGGGTCACTAACATTGAAATAATGATAGTTGCGTGATAACTATTATTATAAGAAAACTATAACAAAGGTAAGAGATCCTCCCAGCTCCAGCCGAAGTCTAAATCAAAATACCTTAGTATATCCTCCAACACCTGGATAGTGTGCTTGGTCTAACCATAAGTTTAGGGGTGAATAGATATACTCATCCTCAGCTAGGCCCTGAAGTAATCTTTCTGGCCTCTTTACAACCCTGGAGTGACCCACACATCACAGCCAGAGACAATTATCAAGGGAACCCCATGAAGGAGGATGGTCTCTATAACATTCCATGTAAATAAAGAGAAATACATTTTCATATTTATTAGTATTTTTGAATTAAATATTAAATTTAATTTAAAGGGCATGATATGTTCGATGACATACTCGATACGCAACAACGAGTTTCTTTAGAATCTTAAATTGCACACAACATTGGGTCATACTAAAAATAATAATAATATAATATTATTTTAAATGGTAGTTAACGCCTAGCTATTGTATTGGCGGGAATGAATAGAACAAACCATATTATTATTAAACATGTTTCTTAAATGTTTTTACATTTATCCAATAAAGTTTAGATGCTTAAAATGTGAATGAATCTAATTTTAAGCACAAATACTATAATATTCATTAAAAGGTCGATTTTCCGCCTTTTGAGGGAGAACCCTCTTTAAATATAGTTTTGGTCACTTTTATATATTCTATTTGACAAAATAAATTTCTTCTTTAGAATAGGGACATAAAAATTTACTTTGGGTAAATTTTTGGTATTTTTTTGTTAAAATTCATTTTATAATGAATAGTGAAAAATACTATATTTTAATTCAAAACTGCCTTTTAATAAAATTCTTCTTTAAAGACAATGTCTTATATTAAGTTATTTTTTTTATTTTACTTCTCCAACCCCCTAAAATATTTTTTCCTTTATTTTATAACAACACCATTATCCTAAATACACAAGGTTTTTTATATTAGAAGTATTCGAACTATACTTACACACAACTCGATCTAATGGGTAAGGAACATACTCTTTCTGTGGACGACGAACTACTGCCTCACGAAACGATGATTGTTCAATCTTCTTCTACCAACTCTTATGGTGGACATTAAGATGGAACTGAATTTACATGTGATATATATTTTATTTATATTGTCTCTATACTTCTATATTTTTCATTTATATCATACCTTTATGGTTTATATAATGGGTAAATACGATAATTTCATTTGAGGAAGTGCATAATACTTCCCCCTAAAAGTGATATGACTCATTGCTGAAATATGTGGAATATATAAAGGATATAGTTAATTAAATTACATAAAATATATATTATAATTTAATTATAATATACCTATGTTTTATTAAGTTTTCATTCCTTTAAATTTAAAATATAAATGAAAGTAGCATTCATGCGTACGTACGACTTACCGTCTCCATGAATGGTGCGTTTCATTTCTTAAATATAAATGGTATGGAATATTATAAATACAAATACACTGGATATATTTTATATATATTACATCTAAATCTTTTATATCATTCTGTAGATAATGTAATCTTGACGACATGGACAATTTTTAATTATAACAAGTTCATTTTTGACTAAAGTTTAAAACATCGACAAAATGTCTGATATAAACTCATATAATTAACTAATTTACATAGCAAGGTAATAAGTGATATAAAATTTATAATAAACTTGAAAAATTTTCTTATGGAATTAGAAATTAACTTAATTTTATTATTCAGGAAGAACACGGAACATACGAGTCAAGTCAGACATGAGGTAAGGGGTTTCTAATCTCACCTTCAATTCCGTGAGATTTAAATTATTCACCACTTATTTATTGCATGTGGTGTATTGTGTACTGAAATTTGATATATATTATCATGAATCTATATATATCCATGTTATTCTGTGATTTATTTTGTGGTTATTAACTTTTGGTAATACGACTCAATTGATTACAATGTGGTAAGGGTTTTTCATCTCACTTTATATTCCCATGAGATTCATGCTATATTCTCCACTTTTTCCTTTTGTGTGGTGTATGTAATGACCATGATTTTATTCATTGTGTAATATAATATAATTAATGGGTATTTACATCTTAATTTTATAATAGTTCTTTAATGGGGTGAATTTTTAATATGTTACCAAATCACTAAGGGAATTTCTAATTTCAATTTCCACTCATTGGGTTTCACGCCTAATTTATTGATTATTTTACTCCAATATTATGTGTAAAATCACTATTTATTTATTTATGTCATAATTTACACTCCCCTTTGTGTGGATATACTTTTGACACACATAAAAACACCATTGATAAATAATCAACTCATCGATATGAACTTGATAAGAATAATCTTAACCCAATTTCCATTCATTGAGTTAAACATCCAAGTCATTAGTGTTGTTTTTACAAGAATATATGTGAATGTACTCTTATTTATTTACAATGAATATCTAATCATATTGGGTGTATTTATTTTTTTCTAGATAATTGTGTCATTGATTTATCATTAGTATAAGGATACAGTCTCTATAAGGGATTTCATCTCAATTTACATTCTATTGAGACTTCTTTGTTGTTATGCACCAATTCAATTTTATATGGTATATATACTATAGTTTTACATAGTATATCATGAATCACTTTATTCTCATGATATTATAAAGTTTTTAGTTCCTCAATTGTTTTTATTCAAGCATCTCTCATTTGGTTAGGAACTCTAACTAAAATATCATTTTAAATGTTTTAAACTGTTATTCTTCTAAATATTTCTCATTAATGTCTATGTTTTAAAAATGGTTTTATGGATTTATTTATTTGGAAATGAATGTTTTGAAATTAAAATTTCTTTCAAAAGCTTCAAAGTGGTATGGGACACTTTGATTAAAAAATATCTTCATTAAATGTATTAAATGGTTTCGAAAATGGTTTGATAAAGCATTGATTATGTCAATATCTTGAAATGATATATTGTGATTGCAATGTGGAAATGTTTTATTTACTTTATGCTTATTTTATGTGTTATTAATATGTTATGGTTATTGGGAATTCTTAACATATACGGGTTGTTATATGATAAACCTAGGGCGGGTGAGCTCGAGATAGCTCTCTACTGCATTGGGTAACATGGAAAAGGTAAACGTTAATGTTTCTCATAAGAGACTTAGGGAATATATTGTGATGGATATTCAAAGTGTAACACCCTATCTAGCTATTAATGATAAGATGTATGTATGATAGGAATTCCACGTGTTTCCTTTATGATTTATGATTTCTATGTGTTATCCATAAATCTTATGATTTCATGAAGTATGTTAAAGTGATTATGTTTTGTAAGTATTGATGAACTATTATTTTCATTCTTTACTTTATAACAATTAATGAGATTTTTATGCTCATCCTAGGTTTTTGAAATGTTTTTCATAGGGTACAAGTTAGGATAATAGAAAGGAAGAACTCAAGAAGATTTATATCAAGAAAAGAGTTATTGTTTTCTTTTAAGAATTTTTATTTTATGAAAAAAATGGATACCGAGTAGAAGTGTCTACTTTGGAATTTTTTAGATGTAATGTAATAGTTATGGCCTAATTCTATAAATCTCTAAACCTGAAAAGATCCTCAATGTGAATTATTAACTTAATTCAATATTATGTAATGATTAAGGATAGGGCCTTACAGTTGGTATCAAAGGTCGGTTTTGATTACTTTAGGGATTAAGAGTATTTATTAGACACATGGTTAGTCTCTATGTTTACTATTTAAGTTAAATCCTTGTTTTAAAACTTTTTCAGATCAAGGAAAGTCCGTTACAAATGGAAGGAGGAGGATCTCAAAAAACATTCCAATCTCTTCCTAATGACATGCTTGAAATAATTATTCCAAAGTCATGTTCAGATGATTGTGAAACTTTTTCTAGAATACAACTCACTTACAAGAAGTTGTTTGGGATATCAAAAACCTCCACCATACCTTGATATCATCATGGATCATGGGTTATATTTAATCAAATACTATTTTCAAAATTTTCTCATATTTTCAAGAATCGAAAATGTTATCAAGGCATTTTCAAATATTTCACCTTATCACAAGATTTGGAAGCATATTATGATTTTGAAAATGGTGCTGAATAAAGAGACCATTGCGTGACCAATTTATATTTGATTTTAAATTATTTTCTTTCAGCACATATTTATGGTATTTTAAAAGGACAATTTATTGAATTTTTCAACTCAAACTTAGTCTGAATTTTTTATAAAAATAAAGTTTTATCATATGTTTGGAAATTATATGTTATACATGATTATTTTCCAAAACTATTTTTCTGTGAACACCCATATCACCCATATTGTAAAAGGTGTATTTGGATAATGGAAGCAAATGATTTTCAAGGATATCTAAATCATTTTTGCAATGCATGGACCTTCTACCTACGTGAACAAGATGAAAATGAAACCATGTAGACACCATGATCAAGGTATGATGTTCTTTATTTTGGGGTGGAGGTGAAAAAAAAGACAATATATATAAGTCTTAATTAAGATGTTGAGGTCATAATTATTTGGGATGAAAATAATAGGTATAAGACAACCTTTGAGGTTAGAATATGTTAGGATTATTTTTTTTGAGTTTTATAAAAAGGAAAACTCGTAATTTGTGTGACAACCCATCACATCTGGCAAGGCCATGGGAATCGAACCCAAAACCGAAGGGCAGTAAGGGAACATCGCCTACCACTAGCCTACGCGAATTCCCTAGTTAGTTTGAGTTATTACTTTTATGAAATTATTTTATGGATCAAGAATACGGTGATTTTGGGAACTTATGTTTTATCAAGTGGATATCCTTAGTATAGGAAAATGATTGGGTGATTAAGTGATAAAGGTTATTTTGGAAGACGTTCTCTCTTTAGAGGAAACACTATATGCCTAATGAAAATTGAATACTATGGGATTTCATTTTTGGAATAATGGTTGAAATTTTATTTTGGAAGAATCTATGTTTTATGTCTATTTGGGTTATTTATGGAAATGATTAACCAATCATATATAATATTTTATTAGGTTAATTAATCTTCAGTATGAGATATTAATAGTAGTCCATGTTATTTGGAGATAAATGTTACGATTTAATATAGAAGGCTATGTGATTAAATACATCTGAGTGTTTGGTTTTAATCTTAGGTTGCATTAATTTGAATAATTTTATGAATAGTTGTTTATTGAATGATCTTTTTTGAACTTTGGGTATTGTTTATCGAATTTTGGAGATTATAAATAATATTTCTTTTTTAAAGGATTATTATTTTTTGGGTTTATCAGATCTTGTAATAACCATTTTGGTTTTGGTTAATGTCTAAAGACAGGGAAAATATATAGTTTATCTTTTGTGGATTATGTGATTCTCTATAAGTTGATTCTAGCACATCATATGTGAACAAGTCATCTTGAATACTCATCATTTGGAGAAAATGTGAGTTTTCGTAGAAACATATTAAAGGATGAAACTCTACTTGAAAAGTAAGTATATTTCGCTATGTCCTTAGTTAATATCATTAAAAAATTCTCCAAATTTATGAAAAAGAACTTAAAAAAAATGTTGTCTGTTTACTTTTCCTACTGGGAAATTAAAGACCGTTTAACCTATCACAAGTTTTTGATTTTCTAGTGGTTAACATTATCCTAATCATGTTTTCTATCACTCTCCATCAGAAAAAGACACTTAGTTTCTACTCTATATCCATGTTTTCATGGAATCCCAGTATGTGTTATCTTGGGTGACATTTTTACTTATCTTTCTTTCTTTTAAAGGGATAGTTTTGTTGAATCTTTTTTATATGTGAGACTTTTAATGAAGTTTCCAAGCCCAATTTTAAAATTGCGAGGAAGTAATTTCTAAAAGGGGGGAAGGATGTAACATCCCAAGTAAATAAAGAATAATACATTTTCATATTTATTAATATTTGTGAATTAAATATTAATTTTACTTTAAAGGGGATGCTATGTTCGATGACGTACCTGATACGCAACAACAGGTTTCTTTGAAATCTTACGTTGCACACAATGTTGGGTCATACTAAAAAATAATAATATAACATTATTTTAAATAATAGTTAATGCATTACCGTTGTATTTTTGATAATGTACAAAACTAACCATTGTATGATTAAACATGTTTCTTAAATTTTTTTACATTTATCCAATAAAAGTCAGAGGATTAAAATGTGAATGAATCTAATTTTAAGCATAAATACTCTAATATTCTTTAAAGGGTTGATTTCTTGCCTTTTGAGGGAGGAAACTCTTTAAATATAGTTTTTGTCACTTTTATATGTTATATTTGACAAAATAAAATTCTTCTTTAGAATCTGGACATCATAATTTTCTTTGAGTAAATTTTTGGTATTTTTTTGATAAAATTCATTTTTAATGAATAGTGAAAAATACCGTATTTTAAATCAAAACTACCTTTTAATCTAATGTATTTATATGGTTAGATTGTATTTTTAATTGGTTTTAAAGTTTAATTAGATTATAGTTTTTCCATTTAATCCAATTTTGGTCATTGGATGTAATTTCACATTAAAATTAAACATAAACAAGTACTAATCTTTTGATAGATATTATTTCTTAAAAAACACGTTTTTTTACAATAGGAATTAATTTTAAATTAATTAATGGAACTTATTTTTTTTAATTTGGTAAAAAATACTTCATTTTTGAATTAGTAATATCAAATATAGCTTAAACTGATTTTTTTCTGTATTTTTCTGAAAAACATCAATTTTTGTTGAATAGTGAAAACACTTAGTAGTAGTTAAAAAACCGAATTTTTCACTTAAATGAAATTTTACCACTTTTATGAATTGAATTTCAGAAATCCGACATACATGGTTGTTATTAGTAAGTAAAATATGGTTCAATAAGATGAAAATAATTTTTAGTGAATAGTAACTGTTGACTTTTATTTACCACGGTTAAAGTTAAATATGGTAATTCAAGGTAAGAATAATATTACAATAATATTAAATTACCCTAACATATGTCCTAATACTATTGGTTGATAAATTTCTGACCATTCACATCCTTGGGTCAATTTTGGGACCCCATCGAACCACTTAAGAGTGATAATGACAGTTTATGTTAATTAATTTAAAGTAATGAAAAAATGACATAAACCTATATGTTTTAGTAAGTCAATTATTATATGGGGTTATATAATTTATATCATTGACTATAAATATTAATTGGAAATATAAAAATATTTCCTACATTATGGTATTTTTTTTATAATTTTTAGACATCAAATAAATAAAATTATTTATGTCACACTAATGATGCAGTGTTTACCTCATTAATGAATGATTTAAATAAATAAGATTTTAAATATTAAAAAAATATCCAAAATCTATAAAATTTTTATTGGATTATATTATTTTGAACAAGATTCATCTTATCTTTGACCTTAATAAGTTTTTGACCTTTATAAACCAAAAATCATTATATAATAAAATAATATCTTCCAACATTCCAAAAGAGCCCCTCCACCCCCTTATAAAAATCCCTCACCTCTAACCCATTAATCACACCTCTAAATCTCCTTGGATCATCAAGCCTCTAAAAAACTAATCTCTCAAGATACCTCAATTCCACCTAGAAACCTTACCTTAGGTAGAAGGCACATCAAGAAATCCTTTTGGTTCCAACCAAAGGGAGTTACCCGATTTTAAGGTAATGTATTCTCTTAAGTTCTTTTGTTTTATTTTACTTATCCAAACCCCTAAACTATTTTTATTACTTTATTTTATAAAAAAACCAATATCCTAAATATACTGGGTTTTTGATATGAGAATAAATCTAACTACACTTACACACACCTCTGTCTAATGGGTAAAGAACATACTGTTTCTATGGACTGCGAACTACTGCCTCACGAAATGAGGATTATTCAATATTCTCCTACAACATCTTATGGTGGCCATTAAGATGAAACTATATTTAAATGTGATATATATTATATTTATATTGTCTCTATACTTCTATATTTTTCATTTATATCATACCTTTATGGTTTCCATAATGGGTAAATATTATAATTTCATTTTAGGAAGTGCGGACAACCGTCCCCTCAAAGTGTTATGACTTATTCATTCCATATGTGGAATGTATAAAGGATGGATTTAACTAAATTACATAACATAGATATTATACTAGAATTATAATATACCTATGTATTATTATGTTTTCATTCCTTTAAATATAAAATAGAAATGAAACTAGCGTTCATGCGTACGCACGGCTTACCGTCTCCATGAACGGTGTGTTTCATTTCCTAACTCCAAATGATATGGAATATTATAAATAAATATAACCTAGATATATATGATATATTTTATATCTGAATCATGAATATCATTTTTTAGATATTGGACTTTTTACCACATGGAAAATTTGTAATTATAACAAGTTCATTTTTTACTAAAGTTCCGAACATCAACAAAATGCCTGATATATACTCAAATAATTAACTAATTATTATAACAATGTAATAAGTGATATAAAAGGAATAATAAAATTGAAAAATGTTCTTAAGGAAGTAGAAATTAACTTATTTTTATTATTCTATAAGAACACGGAACATACGAGTCAAGTCGGACATGAGGTAAGGGGTTTCTTATCTCACTTTTAATTCTGTGAGATTTCCATTGTTCACAACTTATTTATTGCATGTGGTGTATTTTGTACTTCTATTTTGTATATATTATAATGATTCTATTTATATTCATGGTATTATGTGATTAATTTTGAGGTTATTAACTTTTTTTCATACGTCTCAATTGGTTACAATGTGGTAAGGGGTTTTCATCTCACTTTTTATTCCCGCGAGATTCGTGCTATATTTTCCACTATTTACTTTTTTGTGGTGTATGTACTACCTGTAAGAACCCGGATCTTCTTTTCAGGTATGTTTTTCTTTTTTTCTGGAGTTTTTGAGAAAGAGGAGTTTTTGGAAATTTTTTAAGTACACGTCATGTACTTTATGAGTACATGTCGTGTACTGCCTTGCTAATGGAGGCTGTGTGCTGGACGTGTAGTTTCCATACACACGGTTGTGTGGGTGTGTTTGGAGGATACTTAAAGAAGATTACAGAAAAGGAGAGTACACGCTGTGTATTTTGTTTTTGTTTTCATTAAACGCAGTGGGTTCGTGTCTGACGGACATAACACTCTTCTTTTAGGTCCCATTCATCCGAGAGCACCATACGACCATAGATCTTCGACGAACCCCTGAGCCTCCATCCATCCTTTGAATCAAACACCATCGGTTGTGTTTTAATCGCATAGGTCATTTCTTCCTTCTTCTTGAGCATCGTTTTCCAATTCCTTCTCTTTTCTAAGTTATCGTGGGTTGAATGTTTTATACGTTTTCATAGATCTACATCATTCTAAGGTGATTCAACCCTCAAGGTTTAATTATATTGATCTCCCAACACCAAGGTAGGTGGTTTGTGCCTTTCTGTAGAAAGTCTTTGAGTTTATGTGAAAATTTCACCAATATCCTTGAACGTGGTATTGTGTGTTTACCGTTTTACCCCTATTGATTGCCTTCCATGATTGTGTGCCTGTGTAGAGGATAATTGGACATGAATAAGGTTTAATTTTTATGATTTGGATTTTTTTCCCATGCATGTTCTGTATACGACCATTTGGTCCTGTTTAGCCAGTTTGGATGCCTTGCCTGTTTTCCATGCCTATTTGCTGTAGGATGGATAGTTTGTATTTCTGACATTCTTGATACATTGTATACTATTTAGCCAAGTTTTTCTTTAGGTTTACTTTGTCCATATTTTATTTCTATGCTCGTTGATCTGCACAGGGCCGTGAGAACTTGGTGTAGTAGACTATAAGGGGAATTGATCGAGTGAGCTTCCTCAGAGAGTCTTTGATCACTTTAGGATATAAGGGGGATTGACTGAGAGAGCTTCCTCAAAGGGCCTAGGAATACTTTGGACAATAAGGGGGATTTACCATGCATGCTTACTCATAGAGTCTTTGTTTTACTTTGAATTACCCTAATCACTCAAGATTATAAGGGGAATTGACCGAGTGAGATTCCTCAGATAGTCTTTGAGAGTTTATGAATGACCTGGTCTATAAGGGGAATTGAACGAGTGATCTTACTCAGAGAGTCCTTGACCTTGGGGATATAAGGGGAATTTACTGAGTGAGCTTCATTATAGAGTCCTTGACTACCTTAGACTATAAAGGGAATTGACTGGGTGAGCTTCCTTAGAGAGTCTATTTATGAATTATTATTGTAGAACCAGAGGGGTTTGGATGAGTGTACTACCCAGAGGTTTTCTTGTACTTGTTAAATATGACTGGAAGGTATGGCTGTAAGTACTTCAAGAGAGTCAACTGTTTGTTTTTATCTATTTCTTAATATTTAATTGTGGATTGTTTACTGCTGAGTACTTCCTATTTACTGGTTTCTATATTTTACCAACCATATATTCATTGACTATTAGGCACAAATCATTGGATGGTTGCCTACTGGGATTTAGGCTCACACCCTATTTGGTCCATACTTTGGGTCCCAAACAGATTATATTAATGCACGTATAGATAAGGGCAAGAACCCTTCTACTTCAGGTACTTGATTTGCTGGGGAGCTGGAGAGCATGGGACTAAGCTATGACTTGTGATGCCGAGGAGTTTATCTGCTTTCTTTTACACTTTGTTCTAGCACAATTTTATTCCAACATTGTGACTTTTTTGGATGTGTTCCTAGAGATATATGTGTCATGCATCACTTTATATATATGTGCTCCAGTTGTTTATCATTTCAGTTTTCTGCTGTTAGTGTTGTATGTCATTATTACTGCTTCCACTATTGTATGTATTTGTTTACTTATCTTGTGTACTCTAACAATGTGGGAATAGTTTCCCCACTATCACACCCAAATCCCTCACTACTAGTCGGCAGCCTCTAGAATTTGGGGAAATGTGCTTGAGGTCATGTGACCAACCGGGTACGAGGCGCCTCTGGGTGGCTTCTGGAACTGGGATGTTACAAAGTGGTATCAGAGGATTCTTTTCTCTTGACTTACTATTTGGACCATTTATCCAGGGATAGGAAGGAATAGGTACTTGGAAAATATTTGTGCCCAAGAGTAGCTAACATGTTTATAGGGAAAAACCAATCTACCATGTTAATTTCAAATTTTCTGCTTTTGCAATTATTATAATTCGTTAGATTTCATCGTTGGGTGACTCACAGGCTTTGTGCTGTTACTGTTGATATTATTTAGGTTCTATTTCTATCGCAACCCAATGAGATGAGGGTATGACATCTCATGAATCATATAGGAACTTGCTAGAAATCACATTTCATGCATTCTTTCCATGCCATCTAAGATGAATTAACAATTTCATGTTGTTGTTATAGATTTTGTGTAGAATATGCATGTTGTCATGATAGATTCCTTGATAAAAATACATGCTGTTTGATAGGGTATTGGTTGTG
Source organism: Viscum album (assembly GCA_963277665.1). Taxonomy (NCBI): domain Eukaryota; kingdom Viridiplantae; phylum Streptophyta; class Magnoliopsida; order Santalales; family Viscaceae; genus Viscum; species Viscum album. The sequence goes on from OY728160.1 coordinate 1,827,937,297, forward strand.
TATAGTTTTGGTTGAATGGATGCCAAACTTTGGTTCTTGGGGTGTTATGGGCCCTCATGGACTAGAATTTGGTGGATCATTGCTCTGTTTTCATTGTTAGAACATGTATAAGATGCAAAACCTAGATTTGCAGGGAGTATGGCCCCTCACAGATCGAAATTTGGCACTTTATTTGTTCATTTCAGTCTAGAGTAGTTTCAGAGGCTTACTGTCTAGAAAAACCCAGAATACACGTTGTGTAGTGTTAAGTACACGGCATGTGTTTTTCTGTTTGAGAAGAAATAGTTTTTCTTAAGTACACATCTTGTACTTTATGTACATGTTGTGTTGTTTCTGACCGTGTCGTAGGTCGTATGGGCAGAGACACGGGATGGGGAAATTCCAGTGGGAACATGTCATGTACTAGAAGAGCACTCCTTGTAGTGTCGACCCAGTGTCCGCCCGTGTAACCAACAACATGGACGGATGAGACCTTAAGCTACACACATCGTGTCCTCGTTGAACACACTGTGCAGTCTGACCCAGGTACCTGAACGCGTCATGAACAACATGGGTCTGTGTTACCCTTTCATGAACACACCATGTCTATTTAGAACATGCCATGTAGAGTTAGTCGTGTGTTAGGCCATGTCACTAACAACACGAGCCAGGTGAATCTTGTTGAGTACCTGTCGAGTCTACTCTGAACACGCCGTGTAGTTTTGTCTTAGGAGAGCCGTGTGGCTTAACTTTGTAGAAGGAATCGGGTAGGGGAAGAGGACTCAAGTGCACACCGTGTGTTAAGACAACACACAATGTGTCTGGGGTGTTACACGACCAACATAGATAGAAGTACATGTCCATGTAAATGAATTAAGGGAACACGCTGTGTAGGAAATTGTACATGTCGTGTATTCATGTTTTGTTAAACTTGAATGATTTATTTCTCCTGTTCCTCTATCACAATACTAGTTTCAGTCTTTGATAATGTTGATCTAAGGTGTGCACTTGACCTTACAGAGTCATGCCACTGAGACATCCTTCAGTTCTCTGCCAGTTACCGGATGGTGATTAGACGCCGGATATGGCTGATTAGGGACTTCAAGCAGATCCTCCTATCATGAAAATCTTGGTACCAGCAGTTATACCTAACATAAGAGATGATACTCAGTTCATAGAGGGATTTATGAGGATGATGTATACTTTTTAGGGGGCACCATCTCCTGCCCGATTGATGGGAGAATTGAAACGGGTCTTTCAACAGTAGCATCCTCTTACTTTCTAAGGGGATGGAGAACCCCAGGCTGCAGAGTCATGCCTAGAATCCAAACTGACGATTTTCGAGCATCTGGAGATACCTCTAGAGAATATGGTGAATCTCAATACCTACAAGCTTCGAGACTCCTCCAAGAGGTGGTTTGATGTGATCTCACAGGCGGACCGCCAACAGAGTATGTCTTGGGTTTAGTTTTGTCATATATTTTACAACTACTTCTATCTGAACACCTTGAGGGTCGATCGAGCCTGAGAGTTCATGAGTCTAGAGCAGGGTACTCTTACATTTATGGAGTATTCCTCTCGCTTCATTGAGATGCAGCATTTCCCAGCTATTCCAGGAGGTTATGAGTTGTTCCTTACATGGAAGTTTGAGGATGGTTTCAGGTAAAACATACGATCACAGGTGAACATCTTCAGGTTGACATCGATATCCTCTATCATCAACCAAGCACTGATCACAGAGCGCAATCTAAGAGATTCTGGAGCAGTGAGCTAGGGAGGTTCGACATCTAGAGTTAGTCTTCCTCCTACTGATAGTAGTAAGCACCACAGGGAGTCTTCAAGAGGAGATCAGAGCAGTTGATATGTATCTTCTGGTAGCTAGGTGGTGTGCTACCAGTGCGGTAGAAGAAGTAATACGAGGAAACTTTGCCCGAGAGACCCAGTGGAGTGAAAATCTTGTAGCAAGATGGGTCACCTTCAGAAGTTTTTTCAGTTCTTCTCACCAGCAGCTGGTGATAGGGGTTCTTCTATGACTCCTCGTTCAGGATCAGTTCCACTAGTTTCTCACCAGTCTGGGAACTAGCATTCTTCTAGCCATTAGGGCTGAGGTGGAGGTCGCGGCCATAGTGGTCAGTCACCAGGCTACCAGCGACTGTAGGGTGGATCATCTCAGAGTGGTCAGGCAGGGTCACACGACCATGGTACATGCCATACCTTTTTAGTGGAGTAGACCCGGCAGGAGAAGGATCCCAAACCCTCTATAGTTAGAGGTACGATCCAAGTTGCCTTAGTTTTATCATTATCTCTTTTCGACATAGGGGATTCCCATAGCTTTATCTTTGTTGCTATTGTAGAGATCCTTGGGATCTGTATCTTTTCTTATGCCAATATCTTAACACTAGATAATTCATTGGGGACGAGAACATCTAGTTTGGGTCAGTGTAAGGAGTTCCCTCTTGAGGTTTGTGGGTGTCACTTTCTATGGGACCTCTATGTCCTAGAGATGACATATTATGATGTCATTCTTAGAATGGACTGGTTAGTCCCTTTCTAGGCAGTCGTCGATTCCTATCACCATAGGGTGAGTTTCATATCACCATAGGGTGTATCTTTCCTTAATAGGAGAGAATGGGATGTCCAAGTGAGCAGAGCGGTTCTAGAGCATCATGGGTTGGGAGGAGTTACAACCCAGATTTCTAGTCTATATCTAGATGACCAGGGGACTTCACAGATGGACTTTCCTCTAGTGGTGGATCATTTCAGAGATTTCTTTCTAGAATAATTTTCAGGTTTTCCTCTGGAGCATGAGGTAGGATTTTCTTTTGAGCTTGTTCCTGGAGCGGCACCAGTGTCCGTTCCTCCCTATATTATGGCTACACCTGAGTTGCAGGAGCTCAAGAAGAAGTTGGAGGAGGTGTAGGAAAAGGGATTCATCCGACCCAATACTTCTCCTTGGGGTTCTCATGTTCTATTTGTGAAGATGGTAGATAACACCCTCAAGGTTTGTGTGGATTATCGGAAGTTGAACCAGTTGACGGTCAAGAACTGATATCCCTTGCCCAGGATTGATGATCTCTTTGATCAGCTTCAAGGAGCCCGGGAGTTCTTGAAGATTGACTTGAGGTCTGGTTACCATCGGTTTCACGTTATACCATTAGATACAACTCTTATAGATTTATGGAGTAGGTATGGTCTATACAAGTATATGGTTATGCTGTTCGGTCTCACGAACGCGCCTATAGTTTTCATGGCACTGATGAACCGAGTGTTCCATCCATACCTGGATTCCTTCTGGTGGTCTTCATGGACGATGTCTTGGTGTACTCTCACACTCAACATGATCATGCTACACATCTTGAGATCATTCTGAGTACAGTAAGAGAGCATCAGTTATATGATAAGCTCTCAAAATGCCACCTTTGGATGGATAAGATTCACTTTTTGGGTCATGTTATCTCAGAGATAGGAGTATTAGTAGACCCAGAGAAAGTTAGAGCTGTAGTTTACTGGGAGCATCCGAGGAACGTCTTTGAGGTGAAAAGTTTTTTAGGGCTGGATGGATACTACATACACTACATTCAGGACATTTCATGCTTAACAGCACCGCTGACAGGTCTGACCAAGATGGGTGGGAAGTTCTTATGGTTATATTCTTGTGCGTCTTCCTTTCAGGAGATAAAAGGAAGGTTGGCCTCAGCACCAATAATGGTCTTTCCAGAGCCGGGAAAGGGCTACACTGTCTTTTGTGATGAATCAGGTATCGAGATGGGAGATTTGCTTATGCAGGGTGATGGAGTCATTGTGTACATGTCTCAGCAGTTGAGGCCACATGAGTAGAATTAACCGAAACATGATCTGGAGTTAGCAGCTATTGTTAATGCATTATGCTGTTGGAGACATTATCATTTGGGAGATCATTTTGTGGTTTTCACCGACCACAAAACTCTCAAGTACATCTTCACTTAGAGTGATCTGAATTTGATATAGCGAAGGTGGGTTTAGTACCTTTAGTCCTTTGATTTTGAGTTTGCCTATACGTCGGGGAAAGGCAACACAATGGCTGATGCATTGAGCAGAAGGACTCATATACGTACTGTTCAAGAGGCCAGCAGTGAGTGGAAGCTTATGGCTCTGTTCTATGAGATCCATCTGTAGGTGCATGATAGACAGGGGCAGACATTTCTATCTTCTGTGGTTGTTACCTCTACTCTTCTTGATCGAGTATGAATAAGGCATCTATCAGATTCTGAAGGCCTAGTCCTACGGGAGAGTGTGTCAGGAGAGGACCCTATTACTAGGTGAACCATAGGTGAGGATGAGATCTTGCATTTATAGGGACGCGTATGGCTGCAAGAAGATATACACGAGGAGCTGATGCGGGATTTTCATTCCTCAGTTTGGGAAGTTCATCCTAGTGTCGCCAAGATCTATCGCGATGTATACCATCAGTATTGGTGGCCAAGTATGAAGAGGTATGTTACTGGTTTCATCATGAGGTGTTCCACTTGTCAACAGGTGAAGGTGGAGCATCCGCGACTAGAATGGATTCTACAGCGGTTACCCATTCTTGAGTATAAGTGGAATTAAGTTGCGATGGATTTCATGATAGGGGTTCTGAGGTCTCCTTATCAGAACAATGCAGTATGGGTTGTGATTGATTGACTTATGAAGGTATCTCACTTCTTTCTGATTAAGGAGACCTTCAGTGTTGATGAGATGGGATGGTTGTACATATGTGAGATTGTACGTTTTCATGAATTTGCACACCCCATAATTTCAGAAAAGGATGCTCGTTTTACTTATCGGGTTTGGCAGGGGCTTCAGAAGGCTTTGGGTACGCATGTACTTGTGATTATAGCTTACCACCCCCAGACAGATGTCTAGTCTGAGCATACGATTTAGGTGCTTGAGTACATGCTCCGAGCATGCATCCTGGATTTTGGAGGTTCTTGGGAGAAACATATACATATTTTGGAATTTTCCTACAATAATAGTTTTTAAGCAACTATGCAGATTGCACTTTATGAGGCTCTATACGGTAGGCCTTGCCGATCAACCTTATGTTGGCTAGAGTCAGGAGAGGTAGCTTTGCTGGGACCTCGTATTGTTCAGGAGACCACAAAGTAGATAGAGTTGATTCAGAAGAGGATGACTACTACACAGTCTCATTAGAAGTCTTATGCTAATCAGTAGATACAACCTCTAGAGTTAGAGGTCAGGGATCAGGTTTTTCTACGTGTCACACCGAGGTTGGGACACAAAAGGATCAGGAGATAGGGTAAGCTTTCACCGAGGTAAGTCGGGCCATTTGAGGTGTTAGAGAGAGTTGGACCGGTGGTCTATCAGTTGTAGTTACCTCAGAGGTACCGAGATATGCACGACGTCTTCCACGTTTCTCGGCTTCTACGTTACTTCTCAGACCTATCTCATGTCTTCCAACCCAAGGAAGTGGAGTTTGATGTGGATGCATCTTTTGAGGATCATCCTATCTAGATCATGGATCGCAATACAAAGGTTCTCTGCGGCCAGTCTGTTCCTCTGGCATGAGTGCTATGGTATCACTGGAAAGTATTGGATGAGACTTGGGAGAGGGAGGCCAATGTACGAGCGCAGTGGCTGGAGATGTTTGAGGTTTCTTCTTCTACGCCGCACTAGGGAAATTCTGGGACAAATTTCTCTAAGGGGGGAAGTTTTTACGAACCTGAATATTCTATTTACGAATGTTTTTCTTTTTTTCTGTAGTTTTTGAGAAAGAGGATTTTCTGGAAATTTTTAAAGTATACGATGTGTACTTTATGATTACACACCGTAAACTGCCCTGGCACTAGAGTTCGTGTGCTGGCCATGTAGTAGCCATACACATAGTCATGTGGGAGTGTTTGAAGGAATCTTAAAGTAGATTATGAAAATTATATTACACGTCGCGTACTTAAAAAGTGCATACCATGTATTTTGGTTTTTTCATTAAACGCACCAGGGTCGCATCTGACGGACCAAACACACTTCTTTTAGGTCTCGTTCATCCGAGAGAACCGTATGGACATAGATCTTCAACAAACCCTCGATCCTCCATCTTTCCTCCTAATCAAACACCATCGATTGCATTGGAATTGCAACGGTGAGTTCTTCCTTCTCCTAGAGCATTGATTTCCAATTCTTGCTCTTTTCCAAGTTATCGTGGGTTGAACATTTTATACATTTTCATAGATCTATGACATTTAAAGGTGATTCAAGCCTTAAGGTTCAAGTATATTGATCTCCCAATGCCAAGGTAGGTGGTTTGTGCCTTTCTGTAGAAAGTCTTTGAGTTTATGTGCAAATTCCACCAATACCATTGAATGGGGTATTGCGTCTTTGCCGTTTTACCCCCGTTGATTGCCTTCCATGATTGTGTGCCTATATAGAGGATAATTGGAGATGAATAGGGTTGAATTTATATGATTTGGATGTTTTTCTAATGTATGATCTGTATACGACCATTTGGTCCTGTTTAGCCAGTTTGGCTGCCTTGCTAGTTTTCTATGCCTATTTTCTATATGATGAAGAGTTTGTATTTCTGACATGCTTGATACACTGTAGACTATTTAGAAAAGTAGTTATGTAGGTTTACTTTTTCCATATTTCATTTCTATGCTCGTTGACCTGCACAGGGGCATGAGAACTAGGTGTAGTAGACTATAAGGGGAATTGACCGAGTGTGCTTCCTCAGGGAGACTTTGAGAACTTTAGGCTATAAGGGGGATTGACTGAGTGAGGTTCCTTAGATAGGATAGGACTACTTTGGACTATAAGGGGTATTGACCGTGCATGCTTCCTCAGAGAGTCTTTGTTTTATAGTGAATTACCCTGATCACTCTATACTATAAGGGGAATTGACCAAGTGATCTTCCTCAGAGAGTCTTTGAGAGTCTATGAATGGCCTATCATATTAGGGGAATTTACTGAGTGAGATTCCACATAGAGTCCTTGGAAACCTTAGACTATAAGGAGAATTGACTGGGTGAGCTTCCTCAGAGAGTCTATTAATGAATTATTATGACAGAACCAGAGGGGTTAGGCTGAGTGTAATACCTAGAGGGTTGCTTTTACTTGTTAGGTATGACCAAAGGGGATGGATACGAGTACTTCCAGAGGATTACCTGATTGTTTTTAGCCGTTTCTTGATATTGAACTATGGATTGTTTACTACTGAGTACTTTATGTTTACTGCTTTCTGTATTGTACCTTCCATATATTCACTGACTGTTAGACACATATTGTTGGGTGGTTACCTACTGGGATTTAGTATCACACCCCATTTGGGCCATGATTTTGGGCCCAAATGGATTATATTACTATAGGTATAGATAAGGTAAAACACCCTTCTACTTCAGGTACATGATTTTCTGTGGAGCTGGAGAGCATGGGACCAAGATATGAATTGTGATACTGAGGAGCTTATATGATTTCTTTTACACTTTGGTTTAACACCATTGTATTCCAACATTGTGACTTGTTTGGATGTTTTCCTAGATATATATGTATCATGAATCACTTTATATATATGTGCTCCAATTATTTATCATTTCAGTTTTCTAATGTTACTACTGTATGTCATTATTACTGCTTCTGTTGTTGTATGTATTTGTTTACATCCACTATATAATCTTCCAATGAGGGCATAGTTTCCCCACTATCACACCCAAGGCCCTCACTACTTTTCGACAACCTCTGGAGTTCGGGGAAATGTGCTTGAGGCCATGTGACCAACCGGGCACGGGAGCCTCTGGGTGGATTTCGGAACCGAGACATTATACTGCCCATGATTGTATTCTTTGTGTAATATACTTTAATTTATGAGATTTTACATCTTCATTTTATGATCCTTATTTCATGGGGTGAATGTTTAGTAAGTTACCAAATCAGTAAGGGAATTTCTAATTACAATTTCCACTGATTGGGTTTTACGCATACTTCATTGATTATTTTACTCCAAGATTATGTGTGAAATCACTATTTATTTATTTATGTAGTAATTTCCACTCCCCTTTGTGTTGATATAATTCTGATACACATAACCACTCCATTTATAAATTATCATGTCATTGATATGAACTTTATAAGAGTAATCTTAACCCAATTTCCATTCATTGAGTTAAACATCCAAGTCATTGGTCCTGTTTTTACAAGAATATATGTGAATGTACTCTGATTGATTTAAACTGAATATCCAATCATATTGAGTGTATTTATATTTTTCGCACATAATTATGTCATTAATTTATCCTTAACTTAAGGATATGGTCTTTATAATGGATTTCATCTGAATTTACATTCCAGTGAGACTTCTTTTTTGTTATACACCAATTCACTTTTATATGGTGTATATACTGTACTTTGACAAATTATATCATGACTCCCTTTATTATCATGATATTATAAAGCTTTTATTACCTCATTTATGTATATTCAAGCATCTCTCATTTGCTTAGGAACTCTAACAAAATTATCATTTTAAATGTTTTAAATATTTATTCTTCTAAATAATTATCATTAATGTCCGTGTTTTAAAAATGGTTTTAAGGATATATTTTTTTTTGATTTGAATGTTTTGAAATTAAAATTTCTTTTAGGAGATTTAAAGTGGTATGTGGCAGTTTGATTCAAAAATCGCTTTATTAAATATTTTAAATGGTTTTGAAAATGGTTTGATAAAGCATTGATTTTGTCAATATCTTGAAAAAATATATTGTGATTGCAATGTGGAAATGATATCTTTCCTTTATGCTTGTTTTTTGTGTTATGAATATGTTATGTTTATTAATAATTTTCACGAATATTGGCGGTTTCGTGATAAACCTAGGGTGGGTGAGCTCAAGATAGCTCTCCAATTCATTGGGTAACGTGATAGAGGTAAAGATTAATATTTCTCCTTAGAGATTTAGGGAATATATTGTTATGGGTATTCCAAGTATAACTCCCTATGTAGCTGTGATGGCTACAATGTAAGTATGATATGAATTTCATAAGTTACATTTATTATTTATGATTTCTATGTGTTATTCATAAATCTTATGATTTCATGAGGTATGTTAAAGATCTTATGTTTTTTATGTATTGATGAACTAATGTTTTATTTCTTTATTTTATAATTCTTACTGAGCTTTTTATGATCATCCCATGTTTTTGAAATTTTTTTCCCAGGGTATAAGGAAGGGTAAGAGAAAGGAATAACTCAAGAATATTTATATCAAAAAAATAATTATTGTTTTATTTTCAGAATTTTTATTTTATGAAAAAATGGATACTAAATTGAAGTTTATACTTTGTAATTTTTGTGATGTAATGTAATAGTTATGGCCTAATTATCAAAAACTCTAATCCTAAAAATATAATAAATTTAAATTATTAAATTAATTCAAGATTATTTAATGTTTAAGGCTAGGGCCTTATAGTCTCCCACATGTACAACTACCCCAAAATCTCTGCTGAACCCTTCTCCCGGATAGCAAGCTAGTGCACTAGCTTGGTATGTTAGTCAACTACCACCCATACAACATCATGGACTCACACTATCTATAGATTACATATCAAAATTTCCATGGATATTTTTCCCATTTCCACTTTGATATCTCAAGAGGGTACAACAAAACTACTTGAACATGATACCCGACCTTCACCTAATGACATGTGAGACAATGGGAGATGAACTCGGCAACACTCCATCTCATGAAAGCATAGAAAAACTTCTATTTAAGGCCCCTAAAAATATTCCCTACATTGGGATATATAGAAAAATGAGAATAATGAAACTACCTCATCAACTCCTCTTATAACATGATTGAAACCATCGTCCATCCCTGGAAATGGATGACATGATCCCATCATTCAGAGAATCCATTTGGGGAATCTCCTGAGGATATCTGGTCATATCGGACATTACAGTCGATGTATCCCAGCTGATTGACTATCATATACATGATAAGAACAGGATTAAACACCATTAATTAAAGGTAAGGTACACACTCCTCTACTGGGGTCAGCTATAAGGAAGCCAACTTCTCATACACTTCCTCTACCTAGAGAGAACGAGAATTCCAACTAAGGGAATCCTACCCAACATTTACATTCAAAGATTTATAGACTATATCAAAGTCATAGTCCTAAAATAACTCCAACCAGTGTCTATATATCAGGTTTCCATCTCTCCATGTGAATAAATTCCCGATACTTTGATGGTTTGAGTAGACAACAAAGTGATCTCTCAGAAGACAGTGCCTCCAAATCCTCAGAGTGAAGAACACCGCTGCTTACTCCAGGTCATGATTCATATATGTCTTCTTATAGGGTATCAATTATTTTAAACCATATGTGATCACAACATGTCTCTTCATTAAAAAATGATAATTTCAGATCAAGAGGCATCACAATAAAATATTTACTCCATGCCCCCCTCTAGTAGTATCAAAATAGGTGCGCTATTCATCCTCAACATCAACTCCTCAAAGATTCTATGAAACTTCTTAGTCTAGGAAAATAGATTTTCTTTATGTGTTAGGGTTTTCAAATGGGATTAAATCCGAGATAAGTCTTCCATGATCCTCCTTTAATACCCCTCCAAGATAAAAAAACTTCTCACCTCTAATACACTCTTGGGTGGATCCAAAGAAGGCATCACGTCAATATTCACTCGGTCGATAATTAATCCTTTCTTAGAAATTACATGCCCAAGAATGTGAAAAATGTATATCTAGAACTATAAATTATATATCATACCATAAATAGTGTGTAATTCCCCAAAAATCTAAAGTAGAAACATTATATTCGATAGCGTGTATGACACACAATACCTAGCACGTAAGGGAATATAATATCCCACCAATTTATAATATATTTAACATTTTAAATAAATTAAATATAATTTTTAGCTTGAAATGAATGTGAGACTGAGTTAATGTACATCACACATAAAAACAAGTTTCTTCAATGGCTTTCATTACACTAAAGACTATGTTTTTACGAACAATAATATATTATTAAAATATTATAATTTAATATAATAATATATAAGTTAGTCATTAAATTTGTAGTTATGAATATAATTAAAGAACTTATGGAAGTAAATTGTTTAAAAAACTATAAAATTAATGCACTGGTTATAAATTAATTATAAATTAATTATAAATTAATTATAAATTAATATAAGAACCAATTGAATAAAAGGAAAATGTTTTTATAGAAAACCATTTTTCTTCTTAAATTTTGTTATATTAATAAATCATGTTAATTAAAATTAGAGAGTGATATTAATGTAATATATATACTATATATTCAATCATGTATTTTTTATATTAATCCAAAAGATTTTATAGGCATGAGATAAGAACAAACTCAATATTACACATAAAAACCTATATTTTTATTAAGGCACTTTTAACACCTTTTAATGGAAAACTTATTTTAAATACAATTTTGGGAACTTTTATTAATATTATATGTCAAAATAAATTTAATATATAAAATTATAACCTAGAAATTAGGTTAGGGTGAATTTTTTGTATTTTTCTTTGAAGTCTAATTTTTTTGATGAATATTGAAAAATAATGAATTTTAATTCAAAATGAATTTTTCTTCTAATTTATTTATAAGGTAAAATTATATTATTAAATTTATTTTAAAGTTTAATTAGATTAAATTTTATCAATTAATCTAATTTATGTATTTTTAATCAACTTCAATTTTAAATTTAATATAAAAACTTCACAAAAAGTTTGAATATTTTTTACATTTAAAACCTGCATTGTTGCCCTGTATGCAGTATTAATTTTTAATTAATTTCTAACACTTATGGGATTAGAATTTGAAAAAAATGGATTCCATATTTGGAATAATAATAATTTATAATTTATAATAAGGTCAAATTAGTTTTTTACCAAAAGGATTAGGGAATGTGATTAAAATTAATAACTACGATTAAGAGAAAAATTATCTTAACAAGGGACTAAACCATAAACCTAAGAACCAAAATGACAAAAAAAAAACTTGCAAAAAATATATTTTATGTATATATATAGAAATAATAATCCATTTTATTTAGTTTTTTTGATTATTGGATCCACATTCACTGGGAAAAACATTGGTGGAATTCCCTTTTCTAAAATTTATAAGAGAATGCCACTCCTCCACTATAAAAAGGCACCCAAGACACCCACATCCTAACACCTCTCAAGAAACTTTGGATCAACAAATATATACCAAAAAATATATTTAACATACATAACCGCAACATATAATCCTCAATTTTTTCAGAAATCCATCCACAGAAGCCCTTTGGTGCAAACAAAATGGAGTTACCTGATTAAGTGGTAACATCCGTCTTCAAGCTCCTTAATTTTATTTCCTCATCCACTCCTCCAATTATCCTTATTACAAGATTATATAACAAAACAATTGTCATAAATATACTGATATGTATTTATGTTAAATTTTTTATGTAAACTTACACACACATCCATCTAATGGGAAATGACCTTATTGTTTATTTCTATGACGAACTATCACCTCACAAAATGAAACTGTTATTTTTTGCTTTATCGCCTCTCATGGTTCACCATTATGACAGAAAATTTATTTATATATGATATATATGATATTTATAATTTATTTATGCTTATTTAATTTTTATATAACAAATTCCATTATGCTTTTCATTTTTTTGGAATACGATAACATCGTTTGTGGAAGTGTGGACTACAGCCCCCTCAAAGCAATGTGATTCGTTCACACTATAAATAGATCATATAAAGGATGGTTTTAATAATCATATGTAATATATATGAAATATATATGATAATGAAATTATAATATACATATATATAATTTACTTTTAATTATTTTAATGGGATAATGAAATGAAAGTAGTGTTTATACGAACAAATGGCTTACCCTCTCAATGAATGGTTCATCCCATTTCTTATCTCCAAATTTTATGATTTATTATAAATACCCATATTAAGAATAAAAATTATATTTATATCATGGTTTACATTCTGGGTATGATTAATCCACGATCTAATATATATGAACAAAAAATAAAAAGTCAAAACATACTCGAAAAGCAAGACAACTAAAACCTAAAATAGTGAAAATAATGAAATATTATTAACAAATGGGTTATAAGATATTATCAGAAGTTAATATATGATATTATAAATATTAATATGATTCGAGTATAAGTTAGTTACATGATTAAAACCATTAAATATTAATTTAATTAATTTTCACCTAAATGGAGACACATGGTAAAGGAATTCATCTCAATTTTCATTCTATTGAGACATATTTTTTGTTTTTCACTAATTCACTTTTATATGGTGTATATACTACCCTTTTAAATTTTATATCATTATTATACATATTCACATGATATTATAAGTTTCATTTAATTTCATTCCTTTGTATGGATTATAATTAAAAATTTTCAAAGTGGTATGAGACACTTTGTAATGTTTAAAGATTAGTTCCCTCAAGAATTTTCATAAGGATTATATTTTTAATATCACTTTCCTTTGATATTTTGAACATTTTTTTAAACAAACACTTTATTTTTGTGCACCTAATTTCTTATATATTATGTCCATACTTCGACTTTGACTTGTAATATCACTATTCTTCATTCTTAATTAGTATTTTGAGTTTAAATTTGAATTATTTATTCTAAGTGGATTTGAGTTAAAATTTACCCAAGTGGAAAAGAAATTTCATAACCCGAATCCATTTCATTAGGTTGTATTACTACCTCATTATTGTTAAATTTATTTTATTATTTTGTTAATGACTTTTACTATATATTGATTAATTTCCACTTCTTTATGTGTGTTTATAGTTGATAAAAATAATCTACTCGTTGATTTATTTTCACTATTACATTATAATATTTTCAAGGGTCCACCTTAAAATTTTATTTTGTTTGACATTGCATACACTTTAACATCCTTCAAAAGAAATTATTTGACCATTTTATATTAAAACCATTTATTTTATTCTCCCCTATTTATTCATGACATTTATCAAGTAAACATACCATTTTCTTAATATCTAGTACATAAAATGTTATAGAAAACATATTAAGAAAACATGAATTCATTTCTTTCTTTATTCAGAGAACCTGTTTTCTTCTAAATAACATGTTTTATGAAAAAATTTTAAATTTTTTTTTTATCATTTTCAAAAAGATTTCTCAAATTCATTTTCACACTTTAAAAAATATTTTATTTTTTTAAAAGTAATTTTCAAATAACGGGGTTTTAACAAGGTTTTTCAAAATAAAAAGGATGTTTTCCTCAAGAATGTTTTTCAAAGATATTCTTATAGTATTACCATTCATAAATAACAACAACCCTATATTTTACTCCACATGGGTAATTTATTATTGATTACATATTTATTCATTTTGTAGATGGTTTATAATTGATTTGTCCAAGGATAGTACTGTCATTAACTCCGTTGATTCCTTGGTTAGTCCCCTTGATATATTCAATTTCCTATGACCACTGAACATTGAATTTCCCCTAACTATACATATAATTTATGATGGATAAGTTTGTTGCCTAAACCATATACTATTTTTTATATGGTGTTTACTTTGAATGTTATTTTATTATTTGGGAAAATATTGATAAATCTATTTCTTCTACTCCATACATATATTTGATAAGGAATATTATTAAATTGATTATTCAATATAGAGGAATTATTTTGGCTGGTACGACATGGCTAGGGCCTGGTCGTAGATAGCCCCTCGATGAATTGGTAGTCTCATGGGATGAGTTAGTTGGATAGCTGCCTTAGATAGGCTTTTACATATTATGCTAAACCATCTTGTGAAAGGTCTTAATGGTAATGGTTCTATGTACCTAGGAAACATTGAGCCAAATAGTTAAGAATTTCACTCATTTAGTTTTATTAATTATTCATCCATGAGATTTTATGTCACCATATCTATGAATAAATTTCATTTTTTTGTTCATTGATTGAATGGAACGTGTTTTAGTTTATTAACTTTCCATATTTTTTATGAATTATCTAGTTTTTTTAATGGAATTTGTTATTAGTTATTTATATTTTCATATTATTTAATCAGTTATCAGTTATTGATTACATGACATGTGATATCAATAATTTACCATTCCATATTGATTATTATCATTAATTCATTATTTATTTTTCTATACACTACCCTTACTGAGCATTTTATCTCACCCTTATTATGTTTCTTTTCACCATGATTCCTTGAAGTATACTAATAATGATATCAAAAGATACACTAGATAGAATAAAGTTGTCATCCTCAAAGAAGAAAATGTTTTAATTAGTGTATTCATTTTTAGTACAAGACTCTTGTATGTATCTGGTTTAAGAAGACTACTAAACTATTCAATCCATCATGTTATGATTTAAATTTATCTTATGACAATGTAAAGTTAGTAGACCGTGGATACATGATTTTTGGGGCTGCATCGCTAAAATTGGTATTAGATCAAGTTTAGTGGAAACCTTGTGAACTAATTTGAGGAAAACGTAGATTATAGAACAAAACCTTATCGTAGAATTTGAGGAAAAGTATATAAAAAAATACAATAAATTTGGTAAAGTATATATTATGCGGGTATTCCAAAAAATACATCCCTTTTAAGATAGTACAAGTAGATGTGATTCTGGTACAAATGTACATAGGGGTAATAAATTTGACATGGTGCATGAGGCCTTACTTGGTGTAACCTCGTACATGACAATGAGCCTTACTACGCTTCTAGTTTGAAACTCCCCGGGGATAAACTTATGATAATTTAATTTTTTTTACAAACCATTATAAAGGATTTGAATAGATAATGGAAATTAATAACCTAGGATAAACTTGAGGTGTTTTAGATTGAAAATAATGTGTCAATATTTAGAAATTCTAAAACCAATTATGTGATTTTTTCTCCAATATGATAATTTATAATCACAATATGGTTTTTGGTTTTAATAAATTCTCAATTCTA
Source organism: Viscum album (assembly GCA_963277665.1). Lineage (NCBI taxonomy): Eukaryota > Viridiplantae > Streptophyta > Magnoliopsida > Santalales > Viscaceae > Viscum > Viscum album. Next base: position 1,827,953,301 of record OY728160.1, read on the forward strand.
AATTATAAACTCTATACCGAGGAAGGACCTATGTAAAAATAAGTGGATGAAATATTTACGTATTGGGGTGGTTTTGAAAACCTTATTTAAAAGTCTATTTAGTGATCAAACTTATTTCAAGTTTTAGTATTATATTTATTTTATAAATTATATAAATATGGTTTTAGAAAAAGACAACCTGTATGCCGGGTGACAATCCGTCAATTCTAGAAAGGCCACATGACTCAAACCAATGACTGAAGGACGATAAGGGTTTTCATGCCTACCAGTGTCCTATAGAATATCCTTGTTAAATTTTCATTTTTTTAGTTAAATAATTAGATGAATAAATGTCAATGATGAACCTATAGTGTTTCTTTTTTAGGTTTAGAGATTGATGACTTAAGAATACTAGTTTTGGGAAAATTTAGAGATAAATTTAAATACATTTCACTCTTTTATTCTACCTAATATCCATTAAATGTTTATTTTAGTTATTTAGGAATCAAAGATAATTTTTGGATATTCATTTCTTGAAGTAAGGGATGAATTATAATTTGATCGAAGGAAAACCAAAATATGGAATTATTCATGAAAAATTAAAAAAGAATCATGTAATTAAATTTCCTTATATTCTTAGGTAGAAAAGCAGTTTCTCAACATGAAGAAAAAAGATCTTAAATTTTTTTGTCCTAATACCTTAATTTCTATTGAACCGATGGTCTTCTAAATCATTAAAGATTTATGGATTTGAGGCCCTCAAATATTGATTGATGATTCACTTGTTTATGATTGATGACCTCAATCACTCCCTATATATATTTATGCTTTTACTCCATGTATTAATCTATAATTTCCACTAATTTCCTTCTACGTAGAGAACTAGTTATATGTTATTCTATATGACCTTTGTACTTCCCATTTTCTCATTTCTAGAGGATTTATTATAAAGACTTCTCACGATGTGGGATTTCAACATAGAAAATATATATAAAAAATAAAATACCAATATAAAGTTTAAATTTTAAGGACACAACTTAATTATGGTGAGGAGAATGTAATTCCATGAAAATCTAAAGTATGAACATTGTATTCAATAGTTTGTATGACACTCAACACCAGGTGTGTAAGAGAATATAACATCTTGAGAATTTATAATATATTTAAAATTTTAATTAATTTCAATATAATTTATAGCTTTCAATGAATGAGAAACCGAGGTAACATACATGGCACACAATAATGAGTTTCTTCAATAACATATGTTACATGGAAGACCAATTTTTCTGAAAAATAAAATATTATTAAAATATTATTATTTAATATAAGAAGATATAAAATAGATGATAAATTAGAAGTTATGAATATTATTAACTAAATTATTAAAATAAATGGTTTAAAAAAATATAAAATGAATTAATTGGTTATAAATTGATTATAAATTAGTATAATAACTAATTGAATATCAATGGAATCTTTTTTAAAGAAAACAATTTTTATGCTCACACAAATATTTTATCCTAATATATAATATTTATTATAATTAGTGAGTGATATTAATTTAATATAAATATAATATTTTTAATAATATTTTTATTTTTATTTTCATCCAATATATTTTATAAGAATGAGATAACAAAAAATCCAATATTACAAATAAAAACCTATATTTTTATTAAGGCACTTTTACCACCTTTTAATGGAGAAATTAGTTTAAATCTGATTTTAAAACATTTATAAATATTATATGTTAAAATAAAATTAATATTTTAATTAGGAACAAACTAATTATGTTAGGGTGAATTTTTGGTATTTTTCTGTGAAGTTTTATTTTCTAAAGAATAGTGAAAAATAATGAATTTTAATTCAAAACTATTTTTTGTCTAGTTTATTTGTAAGGTTAAATATTATTTTTAAATGTTTTTAAACATTAATTAGATTAAATTTTTATCAATTAATACAATTTATTTCAATTTAATAAATTTCACTTTGAAATTGAATATTAAAACTTAGAAAACTTTTGAACATTTTTACTTTAAGAACCAGCATTATCACCCTGTTTACAGGATTAATTTTAAATTAATTTAGTCCAATTATATGATTGAAATTTAGAAAATTGGACTTAATGTTTGGAATCAGTATAATTTATAATTTCAAATAATGTGAAATTATATTTTATCCAAAAATAATAGTGAATGTGATAAAAATTATTTACAACAATTTATGGAAAAATTAGCTTAACAAGGGACTGAACCTTAAACTTAAGAACCAAAATGACCTATAAACTTGTCCAAAATCCATTTTATTTACATATTTAGAACATATAACCCATTATATAATATTTTTTCTATTATTGGAGCCACTTTTAGTGGAAAAAATTTGGGTGAAATTCCATTTTACAAAATTCACAAGACTGCCACTCCTCCTCCACAATAAAACGACACACAAGGATCCCACTTCCTCATATCTCTAAAGAAAATTTGGATAGAAAAATATATAAAAAACTATCTCCTAAAAATAACTCCCCTAAAACTATAAGCCTCTTATTGTTCTTAAATATATCCATCGAATCCCTTTGGAGCAGTCCAAAATGAGTTACCCGATTAAGAGGTAACATCTGTCCTCAAGCTCTTTAGTTTTATTTCTTTCTCCACTCCTACAATTCTATTTATTCAAATCTTATATAACAAAAAAAATTATCCAAAATAAAAATATATTTTGTTATGTTATGGGTTCAACCTAAACTCCCCCACACTTTCACATAATGGGTAACGAACATACCATTTAGGTGTACGGTGAACTACCACCTATCAAAACAATGTTTTTTTTCTTTACCACATCTCATGGTTAGACATTATGATGGAAACATTGTTTATATATGATATATATATATATATGATATTTTTAATGACTTTATTCTTGTTTATTTTTTATATTACACATACCTTCATGATTTCCATTTTGTGTAAATACGATAACATCGTTTGTGGAATTGTGGACTACCGCCCCCTCAAAGCGATGAGATTCGTTCAAACTTTAAATAAAACTTATAAAGTATGGTTTTAATAAAATTATGTAATATATATGACATATATATTATACTATAATTATAATACATATATATATAATTTAGTTTTAATTTTTTAATATGAAAAAGAAATGAAAGTAGAGTTAATACATACGTATAGATTACCGTCTCCATGAACGGTGTATTCCATTTATTATATCTAAATTTTATAATTGATTACAAATATATATATGATGAATCAATATGATATTTAAATCATGTTTTAGATTCCGGATATGATTAAACCATGGTAAAATTAATAGAAAAAATAACAATTCAAAACATACTCAGAAAGATACACAACTAACAAAAAAAATAGTGAAAATAATGAAATATTATTAATAAACGGTTTATAAGAAGAATATATATGATTTTATAAATATTAATATGGTTTTGGTATAAGATTGTGACATATTGAAAACCATTATACCAAAATTTAGAGGATTTTCACCTGAAAGTAAATGCATAGTAAGGTATTTCGTCCTAATTTATAATCCATTGAGATTTCTTTGTTGTTATGCATCAATTATCTTTTATATAGTGCATATATTACACTTTAACATGTTGTATCTTGAATATAATTATTATCCTGACATTATAAGTTTTATTTAAGGTCATTCCTTTATGGGGATTATGATGTAAATGTTTTAAAGTTGTATGAGGAATTTTGGAATTTTAAAGATTATTTCCCTCAAGAATGTTCATAATGATTATCTTTGAAAACTCACTTTACTTTGTGATTTTTAACTTTATCTTGAAATAATAAATTTGTTATTGTGAAACTAATTTCATATATATTATTTAAATTTTATCACTTTTACTTTTAATATCATGATTCATTCATTCTTCAGGGTATTCTGAGTTTCAATTTGAATTATTTATTCTAAGGGGATTTGAGTTAAAAGTTACCCAAGTGGAAAAGCAATTTCATAACCTGATTCATTTTAATTGGGTTATATTACTTATCATTAATGTTAATATTATATAATTATGTGTATAATTAATTTTACTATTTATTGATGTATTTCCACTTATTTATGCTGATTTATAGTTTATACACATAATCTACTCATTGATTGATTTTCACATCGATGCTATAATATTTTCAAGGGCATACCTTACAATAATGTTTTGTTTAGGAGTGTTTACACTTCCATTTAAATTAGAGGTAATTAGTTGATAATTGTATATTGAATCCTTTAATTTTTCCACCCCTCTTTATTCATGAACTTTATCAAGTAATAATTCCATTTCCTACTAAATAGTGCTCAAAATGTACTAGAAAACATTTTTAAGAAAATGAAACTTCAATTCTCTCTTTAGTCGGAGAAATTGTTTTCTTATAAAAAAATGTTTTTATGAAATGATTTAAATTTTTTAAACTTTTAAAAAAGAATTATCAAATTAATTTTCACCCTTAATCCTATTTTTTATGTTTTAAAAGTAATTTTCTAAGAAAATGTTTTTTCAATATGTTTTTAAAAATTAAATGAATATTTTCCTAAAGAATGTTTTGAAAATATTTTATTATAATATTCCCATTAATTCATTAGAAAACCTATTTTTTACTCCACGTGTATATTTTTAATTGATACCGTCCTTATTCTTAACATGGATGGTTTATAATTTATTTTTCCATGGATAATATTGAAATTTACTTCCTTGATTTATTTGTTAGACCCCTCAAAATATTAAATTTCCTTTTATCATTGAACATTAAATTTCCCATAATTATCCATATCATTTATCAGGGATATATTCATTACCTAAACCATACACCATTTTTCATATGGTGATTACTTTTAAATTTTCTGATTATTTTGGGAAATATTGAAAAATCTGTATCTTGTACTCCATACAGATATTTGATAAGGAACAATGCTAAATCGATTATTCAATAAATGGGGAACAATTTGGACATGTACAAAATGGGTGGGCCCGATTATAAATAGCCCCCTGATGCATCGGTAGTCCCGTGAGATGAGTAAGTTGGCTAACCACCTTAGATGGGTTTTTACTCAATATGCTGAACCGTCTTATGATATGTCTTGACAGTAATGGTTCCATGTACTTAGGAAATATGGAATCTTATAATTATGAATTTCCCTCATTTAGTTTTAGTTATTATTTATCCATGATATTTTGTAGTGAAATATCTATGGATACATTTCATTTTCAATTCATTGATTAAATGGCATGTGTTATCAGTTATTTTCCTTTCCATATTATCTACACACTTTCTTCTCAGTTATTGATTAAATGGCATGTTTTCTCAATCATTTAACTTATCATATTGATTATTCTCATTGATTAATTATTTCTTCATCTATACTTTACCCTTACAGATCATTTTAGCTCACCCTTATTATGTTTACTTTCCCCAGGATCCCCTAAAGTTTACTAAGAAAGATATGAAAGGATACACTAGATGGAATAAAGTTATTATCCTCAAATAATTTTTTGTTCTAATTAATGTATTAATTTTTTATACAAGTATCGTGTATGTATATAGTTTAACAAGACTACTGAACTGTTTGGTCCTTTGGGACATGATTTACTTGTATCTTATGCTAATGTATTGGTAGTAGACACTGGCTCTAGGATTTATAGGGTTGGGTAACTTCAACTAGTGCTTCTAAAGAAAGTCTAGAAACATCCTCAAAATCCATATGTGATCATCCATTGATTTAGAGAAGATGAGTATGCCATCAATGAAGAAAAAAAATAAGTCGAAGTATGGATAGAAGATCCAATTAATCATATCTATAAAATTAGTGGGTGAATTATTCACACCGAAAGGTATTAATAGGAACTTATAGTGTTTGTATGGACATTTAAATTCTTTATTAGTAATACCAACCCTTGAAACTCTCTACTGGTGGAAGATAGATCTGAAATCGATCATTGAGAACCATCTTAAACCTTTAAACTGATCAAATATGTCATAAATCACTGAAAATGGGTAATTAATCTTTATCATGTCCTAGATGAAGAGATTACAATCAACACAAAGATGCAATATCCCATATACATTTTTCATGAATAAAACTGGAGCTGCATAGGGGGACACACTGGATCTGATAAAACCCTTCTGTCAAAGGTCCTCCAAATGCACCCTCATCTCACAGATCTTGATACAGGACATATGATATGCCTAAGAATAAATTTGAGTGTTCTAGGGGTGTATGTTGAGGAAAAAATATATCTCTTACCTTAGGGGAGGTCCTATAATGTCCTCGGAGAAGACAATGTAATCCTCCATAACTAAAGGAACCCAGATGGTTGATGTAAAGACCTGAAATTTCATTAATTAAAATTCCTCTTGATCTAATTAAATGTATTATTATGGTTATATAAAATGTGAACTTCATTGGTTTTATGTTTTTGGATTTTAAAATACCGTTATGAATTGTGACCGCTACTAATATAGCCATTGAATAGTGATCCCATGATTTGTATAAATATTGGACTTTAACAAATCCAATTTACTCAGAAAAAAAGGAAGCGATGACCTCATCAAGTAGACTTACCCCATACGAATCCCATTTGTCAGAGCTCAGAAAGGAGGTGGTGTCATTGGGCTTCGCTCTTGACCAATCCCAATCCAAGCTTGAACATGTTAATCTTGAGAGGAACTGACTATGGGAAAAGTGGAAGTTAATAGAGATTGCCACCCAAGCGATGTTATCCAAACCACCCCAAGAGTCTGTCACCATCTCACACCGTACCCTTTGGTTTTATGTGGTTGTTATAAGGGGTTATGTAACAAGACCCTATCACTATGACTATGTACTTTTTTTTGTATAAAGAATGTGCATTCATTTTATTATTGTTACTTTGTAAATAGTTTTTAAAGCACAAATAGTATTTTTTAGTTTATATTCAACTAAGAAATCTATTTTGATTAATTAATGGATTTTTGAATTAAATAATATTTTAATAAAATATTATTAATAAATTAATTTTTATTAAATATAAATGATCGTAAAATTTTCTATGAATACAATTGTAATTTTTATCAAGGTTTGAAAGCTATTTTTGTCAAAACCCATGAATTTTTTATAAATGTAATTTTTTATTTTAAAAGTAAAAATTAACATATTTATAAAATTATTAAGATAAAATGAATATTATTTTTGTAATCAGTATGTTGAAATTTTCTAATGGTGATTTCTTCATGATTTTCTGAGACAGTCGAATTTTAGGGTAAAAATTAAATACCATTTAAATATATAATGTGTTTTATGACATCATATAGACCCAATAGTGATGTAATAAAATACTATAAACATTATGTTCGGCCAAAATATATTTTTTTACCATTAAAATAATGTGATTTTAGATTTGTCTAATTTATTTTACAATGCTTTAGTGGACCCTCAATGACTTATAAAACATTTTCTCTTTTTAAATTGTTTTCCTTGAGAGTGTGACTCATCTCCACATAAGCAAACCTACTATATTAAGATGTTCAGACATTGAACTTATAAAATATTTTTTTCCACACCCCTTTGGAAAAAACCATGGGAAAAAACCATGGGCTGGTTTGTGATATTGATTTGATTAATGTCTGGTGACCCAAACCTAAATAATAAAGAATTCCCTCTCCTTTCCTATATAAACCCACCTAATATCCCACTTCCTCTTAACTAAAATCCTTTTAGGTTCGTCCAGCATCTTCCCTCATCTCTCTATAATCCTCCCAAGTCTCCCCAAGCTCCCAAAAAGCCTCTCTCAAGACTCTACCAAGCCTTTTGGATCACACTTCCAAGTAAGGGATTTCTTCCTTTCTCATTTTTGTCCAATTTTCTTTAATTTGTTATGCCCCTTTGTTTTTAATTACAGATGTTGGGGTATGATATCAAAACTCCCCCCATAATTCCCTGTTTATGTTTGGATGATGTTATACCCCTTTCTATCACATTAATTCCTCCCATGTACACCTATTACCATGCCGAAATTCCATGAGGGATTTATCTCTCCTCTTTTACATCCAAGTAATTATTTTGTATTATGCATCTAAATTCCATTACATTTGTTGGTATATGTATCTATATGACCCCCTTATAGTACATTTAATGTAAATGTTATGAGACAACCCTTTCTCTCTCATCAACCATTTTTTATGAGTTCTTATTTCACGCCGTTATGCTGCCGAAATTTAACTATGATTTTCCAATCCATTGTCATTGTGTAGTGAATACCATGCCCATTTCTCTATCAAGGGTATTAAAATTTATGAACATTTACTTATTTATTATAAATCTTCATTTATTTATTCCAAATCCCTTTATCATGGAATAAATGATAATGATTGATTCCATATTGTATGATCCTTGTGGCACACATATGCATGAAATGAAATGTTTAAAAAGGGTGCACCCTGATAGCGCTCATATGCATTGAGTAAAGATTATTATCATGATATGTCAAGTGAAATAAGGATTTACACATTATAATTCAAGTGAAATGAGGATTTATGCATGATACATGTTCAATGATCCCTGGCTCATGCTAAAATCATGTTAAATGTTGTTTCCACATTTCCATGTTATGTTAATCATGTTGTATCATGACATTGTGTTCATGTTTATCTTATGCACCACTGATATGCCTATTTCCTAACATATATTGTATATTTCATGTTATGCCTCATTAATTACCTTACTAGGATTTATATCTCAACCTTATCTTATGCATGTCCTTAGGTTATCCCATGTAATGATAAGTACAAGGGAATGTCGTGGTCATGTAAAGGATATCTTCAATAAGATATTGCATCCTATGTTTTAAGTTGTTATAAAATGTTCCTAATCCCCAAAGACACTAAAACTCTAGATCTTTTATGTTATATCAAGTGAATTTTTCTATTTAATAAATCACATCTAAGTGTGTAATAAAATAAAGGGTTGTTATAGCTGAAGATCCAGCTACACCATGTGATAAATTAGCCAACTGATGGGTGATGGGTTGTAGATTCTTGCTTGAAAATCCCACATGCTTTTCCATGAGAACTTTCTCACCCACAAGGGATAATTTCTTCCTATACATCTAAAGGAATTGAAAATTTATGCAGTGAAAGTTGATATAGGATCAAACCATGTAAAACTAGTATATACATATGATGAAATCATATGGTCCCATCATGACGAACAGTTGGTCCCATGAAAAAGTCCCTCCACCATGTGATATCTTTCACCACTAGTAGATAAGAGATAACACAGAAGTGTTCCATGTAGAAACCTAAAGACAAATCTATAGCGATAAAGCCTCAAATGGGAGCACCATATCTCACACAATTAGTAAAGAGAAGAAGGAATAACTCACACATGTATCTATTAGTAATGAAGAAAGAGTAGAATAAACAAAAATCATGCATCTAATAATCTCATGAAAAACTGAGTCATAAGCGTTCGTGGCCTATAGCTTCCCATGACCCCAATATCTAGCTCCCTAAGCCAGATGTGGCCCACCTGATGGTGGTGGTGGAAGTAGATAATAACATTATCCACCATAATAAGACCCTCTTTATCTGGAAGACCAAATTTCTCTACTAGCTTCAACTCCCTAGGAACACCCCAACCACTCCTCGGAGAACCATAACCATGGTGCCATCTCTGATGTGGTGGTCCATCAGGTACCTCTCTTCCCTCCTCAACACATTGAGTTGAGAAATCTTATTACATGTGAATTTTCCCATCACATTCATAGAATCACCCATCTCCGAGACGCCCCTGTCCTCTACACGGTACCCTTGCTGCATAACCACTTTGATGAGTTCATCCATGAGGAGATATCCACCCCAAGACCCTACTAACTGGAACCTTCTAGCTCCTACAAACGACTCAAACCCATGGAATACTTGAACATATCCTACTATATGAAATCCATCATACTGGAATCTATCTATTAATAGTGCCCTCTCCAACACTCCAGTATATTTGGGAATGCATAGGGTAACCACACTAGCATGAATGTCTCTATGGAGACCCTACTAAAAATTCCACACCTAGAAGTAAACACCTAGAATCATGCTAATGGAGTACCACATAAGGTCATTGAACCTCATGACATACTCAGAAACTATCATCCCTCCCTGATAAAGCTCTAAAATCAACTAAATCCAAATGGAGAAAAAACATAAGGGGTAGTACTCTTCATGAAACAACTACTAGAATTTGGACTATGAGAGTACCAACTCATCCAACATATATGTGACTAGACTATAACATTTCCTATATCCTTTAGGGAAAAGGGTGTATTCTAGTGAAATCATATAACCAGCTAGTCTCTTTACAAGAATGAAAACTTAGATCCCAAACTCAATTTGATCCTCTGCTATCTGGGGATTTGGAAACCTATGAAGCATCCCCAGTGTCTGAAGCTAAAACCCACAACGTTCTCTAATCCTTTATGCATGATCGGACTAATCTACTAGTATAATTTATTTCTTGACAAGAAGGGGTGCTACTATCTTCCCTAAAAAAAATAAGGGTCTCTTGAGATAACCCCTAAACCAAGGCCTCATCACTCATGAAATCATAATCATGATCCTAAATCTGTAACCTGGATGGTTTTCTTCATGGAGGAATCCTGAAAATTAATAATATTTTACCATTTTTAGATGAGTATATATATATGGAGAGATGAATCAATAAGAAAATTCAAAGGACTCAATCATATATGATGCATGTACCAAAGTTCCCTGCAACTAATGTCTCGGTATGCTAATTCAACAAGAAGGTAGTTAGAGTACTGGTGAATGGATACACCATTATTTTCACCAACACTGGGATCCTTGGACTAAAATCCACACTCAAGACACTTTGACACAGTTTCCCTATGTTATCTACCAAACCTCAAAAGGGGAAAAAACTCCAACCACCATCCCATGGTCGAACCACCTCTGATACTAATCTATCACGATGTGACCCACCAAGGCCCACCTTGACGGTGGAAGGATAAGACAAAACTAACCCAATACCACCTCCAATGTTCAGGGACTCGAGAAAATATCCAAGAAGGCATAACTAATATGAGAGGTCTTTTCCTAATGTACATATGGACATGCACCCAACCATCTCCATGCAGAAGTGTAGAGAAATAATAATAAAATAAAATAACCTATTGAGTAAAAACATTAATGTAATAACCGCTATTTAATACATAAGAGTGAGAAAAATTAAACCAAAATGAAAGGGTAAAAATATATACCCACCTAAAAAAGATGTCTCAACCTAACAAAAACTATAAATGAAATTTTGAGAGAGCCTAGATCTAGATTTCCAATCCCGGACCACCGTACATGGTCAAATTCACCAAGTAACCCTATGCTACACTTAAATCACCACCAAACTATCCTTCATATTCATAAGACATGACATGTTTTTATAAAATCCCATTTAGGGGTGATTATATACATACCCAATATGACACCTTGAAAATCTAAGAGGTATAAATAAGCGACATGATAGATATAGTCATCTCAACCCAATAAAGAGGGGGGAAATCCAGTAAAAAATATATATTATCATAAAAGAAACCCAGATGAGAGACAAAGAGGACCTCCATCTCCTATCCTAGCCCAAGATGATGAGTCTTCCTACACCTCCAAAGGCCCATCATTTATTCCCAATGTATCATGTGTGTTTTCAAAGAGGTAACCACATGGAGGACCCATAGATTTATACAATAAGGGGGTGTGACATAGTAGATAGAGAGAGGACCCACACCTTAGTGTGTTGGGGGGTACCACTCAGTATGTAGAGGACCCACATCCTAGTCTATATGGGGGGTAACACTCAATTGGTAGAGGAACCATTCCCTAGTGTATCAGGGGGAACCACTCAATAGGTAGAGGATCCATGCCTTAGTCTATCAGGGGTACCACTTAGTAGATAGAGGATCAACACCATAGTCCTTGGGGGGGGGGGGTGTACCGCTCAGAAGATAGAGGACCCATGACCTAGTCCCTCAGGGGTGTATGACTCAGTAGATAGAGGGACCACTCCCTATTTCTCTAGGGGTATAGTATAATAGATAGAGGACCCATGACCTAGTTTATCTAGGGGAACCAATCAAATTAGTGTGAGTATTATTGGGTACCCACATCTTGGAATGTTAGTGTGTTTCCAATATTGACCTCTCTCAAATGATCTAGCCTAATCACTATCATCATCAAGTGTTGCCTAAAGAATATTTATTCTTGGAAAATATATAATCATATCTGAAAAGTTACTAATAAAACCACCATCAATTTCTATATGAAAAAACACTCAAGATATTAAACTCACATGCCAAAATTTGAGTCTAAATGATGAAGATAGAAGTGAAAGAATTTTCCTAAATAAGTAAATGATGTGTAAGGGGGTATACATGGTGTGTGACATTGATCTTTTGCATAGTCGTGTTCTCACCAACACAAAAAAATCTATCCATGTATTACTATAGGGAATGTTAGGGTACTTCATGGTGTGTCTCATCCTCCCAGGGTTAAGGCATGTGTTTATGGACATGATTGTGTCCTTCAGGAAGTTTCTATGTACTCTCAGAGTACAAGGTGTGTCCTCCCATAATGGGTCCTAGGTGTGTGCAGCTGGCACAAGGCATGGATTCCTGAGTAGGGTCACATAGTGTGTGTCCAATCCACACTTTGCATGATCCTATATTTTTTTTTCCAAAACTCTAGACACCGTAACTACTGGTCTATACGACGTATCTTCATCCTAGTACATGCTATGTAGTCATTATTTCTATAGAACTTCAGATCCATCATGAATATTTTATATCTTATACTCCTACTTAATCTACCATTTGACCACCCAAAATTGGTTTAAATCGTCCTTTTCCTTCAATTTTATCCCTTTTTTGGCTGAAAAATAAATTTTCAATTATCTTCTCAAAGCTGTTGTGTGCCTCGTCTTCTTCTCATTGTCACTAATTAGTATTAGGTCCCAAATAAATGGTATTTATTAACCATATCACATGATCTATCCCAAAACATTATCAAATCACCAATTTGTTCATTGCATATGAATCTTTCACAAATTCAAGGGTTCAATCGTGCTTGAATCAGCCCAAAAAAGTTAAACTGTGACCCCATAGACCAATGATGAAGAAAATGAACAATTATGGAGGGAAAAGAACTATGATAAGGGTGATAAACATAATTTTATAATAATTATCATCCAATGATTTAAAATTATCGAATCTAGGGTTAGATCGCGACATAATAAAATATAATAAAATGAATAACAATTTAATTTGAAAAAATGTCACACGCAAAGGTTATAAAATGGAATAAATTAAAGAATATAATTTAATCCATGATTGATTATTTGAAAAAGGTGGAAATATAAAAAATAATGTTCCCTACCTTGATTATGGATCGATCATTAGTTATTAATGTGTTCACCAATGATGGAGAATATTCACTGCATTCAGTCTGTTGATTCCCCTTAATCTGACCATCGAGCGTTGATTGATCTTAGTTAGCCAATGAAAGTCATTTGATCTCCTCTTAAAAACCATAAAAGTTTATGTGAATAACCCTAGAGAAATTTTATAATGATATATTTATATAGGATCATGTTTAGGTCAATTAAATTAAAATAAATAATAAATAATTTATTTATTTTAATTTAAACACACCTTCCAACAATTTCCAAATCCGAACATCTGGTGCTGACCAACTTTAGTTGTGCCTATAGTAAACCCCATTCCATGGATTCAACCATGGTTTCACATTTTTGATACAAGACTGCATTCAAGATATATTTCATTATTTCTAAAAAATAGTGTGTGCATGATATAAAATATATGAAATATTTTTATAAACTTAATTCATGGATCACCATCAGAATCATGTGCCATATCAGTACCAAGCTCAAAAAACATTTCTTAATATATTTAAAATTATTAAAAGGAAAAAATAGAGTCTTCAAAATATTAGGGAGGAAGTTAAGTTAAAATGAAGAGAAATTATTCTGGAAGAGTTATTTTGGCGTGATGATAACGTTTCTTCGAATACCTTGAAAATTATAAGGGGGTTTAATTTGGAGAAGTTTTAAGTATAATAGGGTGTTTTAGCTTTTCATAATTTCATTTAAACTTTATTTTTCATCATTTTTATTGATTACAAACAAGGGGGATATTTTTTAAGTGTTTTTATAAACAACATATTTTGGATCCTTTGTTTTGATGAATCACAATACACACTATATTTTTCCTGTACTTACTTGAAGATTGTTTTTATGTTTGTGTATATATTTTTAATATTCCAAATCTAAATATTTTGGAAAAGATAATTCTAAACCATTCATATTATGGAATTTCATGAAACCACTTAAACCATTCATTCAAATGGAAGAATCCATTGAATCATATGGGTTTATTAGTGAATAAAATTTCATCCCAAATTACTTATAAATTTAGTTAAAGTTTTTATGACCTTCTTATATAAATATAGGGTAAAGTAATAATGTATAAATGATTAAAATAAGAAGAGTTTATCCAATTATAAAATTTTTAATTCCAAGAGTTTTTCAATTCCTTAGTGATTTAGAGCATCAGATAGTTTTAATTTTTAATGTGATATATGTGTATATATTGTGTCTCATTTCATTATAAAATCACTTATTTTAACATTTTAATCATTATTTCACTTAAACCCTATTATTTGAATAAGTATTTAGATAAATACTTACTAGTGACCTTTGTTGAAGAATATTTGGGTATAAGAGCTTGATCTTCCCAACTTTTATGATCAATGAAGTTCTATGGATATAAACTTAGATCTATCAAATCTTGATGTTTGAATAAATACAAGGATATGATTCAATACCAAATTTTATAAAGAATTATTGGGGTTAGAGATGATTCTTCTAATATATATGATTAAATTAGTTTCCATTCTAGAACTTGAAACCTTTGAATATGGATATTTATTCTCCTTCCACTTTGGAAAAAATGAATTTTCTTGAGGTTATAAACTATAATATCCTTTAATAAAATTCTATTAGGAGTTTATATACTATTATCTATAACTCCATCACAAAATTATATATTCTGTGATGTTCCTTGCAATCTTGTTCCATTTATCATTATTGATTTGTTGAGTTATATAATTCGAATCGTTTATATTATTTACATTTAGTTATTTTTAATATAATTAGATTGGAATGTGTATCATCAAAACTATGCATTTTATAAGAGATATTATTTTTATGTTTTTAAAAAAATCAATTCACACCCCTCTTAAAGTTTCTATACTTGAACAATAGGTTAGCCATAGACGAAACTAGGTAGTTCATATGGTGGAGAGCACTTTAGTCTTTGATTAGTTATCAAAACATTTAAATAATTATAAGGAGGTTAGTGTATCCTATAGTATTGATATATTTTTATGATCAATATTTTTGTTGGTTTTATATGTTATGTATCAAAAACATGATGAGTAAGTTGGGAAATATTTTGGATGTGAGTTATTAATATGTATTTTGGGTATTAAAAATAAATGTGAATCTAGGATTTTGAATGCTCTTGAGGGGCATTGATAAATAATTTATGTTTTGAGGATATAATGAAATCTTATGGTTAGTATTGGATTGTGTGAATTTAGGTGTTACACATAAGATTCATGGAGGGATAATGGAAATAAAATCTCGGTGCATGGTACATGGGAGTTATATAAAATTTAACAATTGTTAAAAATTTTGATGTTTGAAAGTGGTATGTGATTTAAGGTTTTGTGAAGTCATGGTTATGAATTGATAATTGAGGATGAGGAGTTAGTTAAATTAATGATTTAGTGAGATAATATATTATTGGTTGAAAATCTACTTGAACATCTGAGTGATGAGAAATCATATGTTCGAGAGTTTATAGTAGCCCATATCCTTTGTTAATTTATTAAATATGGGATTTGGTTATGATATAAAGATTAAAGTGTTTTAAATGTGAGAATTTTTAATTATTTTCATGTATCAGGGGTTTCTTTTTTTTTTGAAATTTGTTTTTGAATTATGATGTTTGAAGATTAATTATTAAGTGTTTTTTCTTATGGTATGATGTTTGGTAGGTAATCATGGAGTTCAAGAGTGGTTAAAAGGTGGTTTTACATGTAGTTTATAACAATCAGAATAAATGGGTACTATATTGGAGGCACTAGGTACCCAATAATCATGGAAGAGGGTTTGGTGGTCTTGAGGTTCCATAGGTCATCCATTGGTCCGTAAAATGTACATGGTAGCTTCAAGCCCTATTTTTTTAAAAGGGGACATTTTATTTCTATTCATATAAAAAACCTTTTAATATTTTTTTATTTCCCTTCAATCCCCATTCCATCTTTCTAGAAAATAACCACTCTTATATTTTTTATCTTGTTCTTTTCTTCCCACTCCTTTTACCACTTAGTTTAAGAATGATTTCAGGTGATTTTTCATGCAAGAACACAAAGTATAATTATTCTATTATATTAATCTTCCATCCTATACTAATAACATTTTATTTCTTTTACATTAGTTGGGATTTAAATAATGAATCACACCAGATAATTGGGGAATTAATCTAAATCAATTTCTCTTTGTCACATCATAGTTAGAGATGATATTAAGAGAGTGTTTACACTTTATTCCTCATTATTTTGATAGGTTCCAATTTTGTAATGATTTATTTTATTGATTTTATATTTTTAGGGTATAATTATAATATGTATTATTAGATTCACATGTGGAATTAAGATATTATATTTTTAGGATTATTCTAGTAATCTACAATCTATGCTTTCTAGAGGTTTGGTCATCCTTAATTTTTGAGATTGATTTATTAGACTTATTTCTATATTTAATTTTATCAAATGGTGAATAGGAGCTTCTTCGTAGTTGATGGGATATTATTTAGTGATCATTGAATTGGTAATGATTTATAATGAATATGGTAGGTGGTAATAATCATTTGGATGAATTCTTCGAAAATTCCTAAAATGTTTCTACAAATTTTTTGTCAATTAATAGTAATTATGTTCAATCAAATATTTTCATAACCATGAAAAAAATTTTACAATTAAATTTTAATATTTCATATTTAATAATTTTAATGATGATATTATAGAATCCTATGCATTAGATTACATTACCCTTTTTTATTTAATACCCTGTTTCTTTTTGTATGAAAAGTTATTTTTTAGTAAGTTTTTTTAGTTTATGTTAAAATGAAATTTGAATTATTGTAATCAATATTGATATAAATTGATATCTAGTATAAATTCCCCAAAATTATTTCTCTTTTTCTTAAATGGAATAAAACACCTAACAAAGTATTGTTTTCTATGAACAACTTGTCAGTAGTGTGTTTGTTCTTTCTTGAAATATAAGTTTGTTAATATCTTCTTATTTATTTCTATTCTTATAATATAAAAGATTTTGGTATGGTATTGTGTTTTTATTATTTTACATGCATTTTTCCATTTAATTTCATTCCTTGAAATTTTTTCAAAATTCAATAAGGTTCTCAATGTATATAAAGGAAAGTGTCATACTATTTCTTTGGAAAGCAAGAGACATGAACATTTAAAGTAAATCGTGTATATCATATCAATGTTTAGCTAGAGAATACAATTTTGGTCCTTTTATCATTTTTTCTAAGGAAATAAATTCCTTTCAGCATAACCTAAATAAATTATAAGTCCATAATTCATAATTAACCTTGGTTAAGAGATGCATCAATGGTGAGATAATGGATATGTTAATTATATGGTAAGGAAATTAATTTATTTCTAAATTAGTTTGGATTAAGTCACTTTGTTGTATTATTATTTAAAAACATAATTTTTTTCTAAAATATATTTTTAAACTCTATATTTTTCTTAATTTTTTGTCATTATTTTCTTCCAATACATGATTTTTTCCCTAAAACTATTTTTTTGACATAGAAGGCCTATTAGACTAAGAAATATTACCTCTTACCATGGGTATATTAAAATGGTACCCTGGTTACTATTTATGAATTATTTAAGATTTAATGAATATATACTAGGCATAACCAAATCCATAATTTATTATTCACTTATTTTATAACTACTGTATTTTATGACTTAGTGCCTCATTTGGTTTCTATATGTATTATTGGAATAACATATCAATTTTATATGTAAAATATATCATATTGGGGGTTTACCATGTATGCATATTTTATAATACATTTTTTGTGAAAAATTTATAATATTCTCCTGAAAAGATGTAAAAATATCATTTATATTTAAGAATAATTAATTTAACATTATAAAAGTGTTCTTTTATGATTTATTATACTCAAAAACTTGCATATTATACATTAAAATTCATCATTGTGGAGTTTATTAGAAGATATAAATTTTTATATATGTTAAAATGTCATAGTTACACTTTAGTAAGATGTTAATTCACATGACATTCATTGAATATATGTAAGATAGTGTGGACTGGTATATTGCACTTTTCATATTATTATAAGGTAATACTTGTGTAGATAACTAGTCCAATGGAGTGGGATGATCTATTATTCCCTCACTTAGTCCAACCCTTTCCTATTTCCTCGAAGCAATGGGAAGATATTTGAGCCTACTATATGTACAATACCCCCTAAAGATGGATGTTTCCCTATGACTTCCTTATAATAATCTCATTTATTTACTTTTAATAGGCCTATTGAGATATAATGTAATATTTCCCTACATAGTTTGTCTTAGATCCAATATTGAGGCTTGAAGTTGGTATAAAAGGTATACATCCTCCAGGTATAGGGATTAATGTGTCATGGCATGTGCTATCCATGAATTTCTTTATTAAATATTATTACTATTCTTTGAATGATTACCACTTATAAATATGTTTTATAATAATTATATAAATGATTATACATTTAAATGAATAAACTTATTATTCAATATTATGTGGAGACACCATTGGTGGTTCCGTATTGATAATTTATTCTCACACTTAATATGGAAACCTCACTTTATATGCAACCCCATTTTTGTAATTTTAGGTACCAGATGGTTTGAGGATAGTATTTGTATATACATGACTTCATTGGGTACGATTTTATATATTAAAATACCATCTAGTAATGGAGAAGATGTCCATATTTTGTGGAAGAAGTTTCAGAATATCTCAAATTTTGGTTAGTGATGTATATTCTATATATTGGTATATATCAATGACTGTGTGAGTATGTTTGGACTAGTTTATGATTCAAATTAAATTCGAATATATATTCCATTATATATATATTTTTTAGTTATTTATCCATGATTGATTATTTTTTCAGATCAACTTAGATACATCAAATATAAAAAATAGTCATGTTATTTCCTTAGGGTACTCCACTCATAAATTATTAAGTTAAACAATTGGTAAACCGTTCCCTATTGGAACACCTAGACTAGTTATGTGAGATACCAACCACTAAGGATCTATGAATTCATTAGGGATAATGATGTCTAGTTTTGGGTACTATTTATGTATCCAGGTTAGGGTTACTACATGGTAACCCCAATCAAACTTTTTTATAAAGGGGTATTTTTTTATTTTCTTATCATATTTATTTTAATATATTTTTCGTTTCCTTCAATCCCCATTCCTCCTAGATAACTATGATCCACTATTAGAGATACTATTATTATTCTATCCCCAATTATCGTGCCTCTTGGATTAAAAATTAGTCAAGGTGATTTTTCTTGCTCAAATACAAGGTAAGTTCTCCATACTCCCCTCTTATCTGCTCTTCTATCCTTAGAGTTTTTATTTTCATTTCCTTAGTAAGGGATTGAGAATTAATTCAACTAGAGTTTGATGGAATTCATCTCGATCGAATATTATTTTTCTTATCATGGTTAGAGAAAGTTATGGTGAATTTCCTACACTCCTTCTATCACAATTTCTTTGATAATTTACTTTAGGATTCTTTATTTTTTGGATTTTTGATGATTTGAGGGTAGAAATTAAAAATTCTTAGGTCATTTTCATTGGGTATTTTGGTTTTGATTATTATATATGGATTTTAGGAGTTAACCACTTATGCCATACATGAGTTTTAATATTCATTGGTAAGGGTAATTATTTTAATGGAGTCATTTTCATATGAAAATTCTATTTTATGATCTTAGTGGTTATTTATAGATTTATTGGATTGATAAATATTGATGGTGGTATTGGTAGTTAGTGTCAACAATTTGGATGAATTACTATTATATTATTGAAACATGTTTACCTCATGATCTCATAATAATAATATTTATGTGTGCCCACATTTTTTGTAATTATGACCCAATTATTTTGAGTTATATTCTTATATATCATGTAAAAAAATTTTAAAGGAGTTTTTTGGTGTGAAACTATTTTGTAGATTATTTTATACTTATTACCTTTAATTTTTTTTCAAACATGATTATATGTTAGTATTAGTAATTTTTTATATGTCAATGCACAAGTTGAATAATTAGAATCTAGTATGTTTTAAATGGTTAACTTGTATTAACTATTCATTAAATCCTTACATGAACCTATTTAGAATAGAACACTTCGTAATGTATTTTTTTAATATTGACTTGTTAATTAAATTCTCATTCTTTATTTATTTTTTATGTCACTTAAACATTAATTTTTGATTTATAATCTATATCTCCCTAGTATTTGTAAATGGTCGTATAATCTTCCCTATTTTTCAAGCTTTTATTCATAGAATTTAATATCTAGAAATGTTTTTAAAATGATGTAATGTATCCAAAATTTAAAAATTAATATTGCAGGTATAATTATTTAAAAATGATATAGAATAACGTTTAAACATAAGTGTGTATATTGGGACCATGTCTAGCTAGTGTATATCATTCATTGATTTTTTTATAATTGACTTCGGTAATCATCTCCTTTCAACATAGATTGAATGAATTATAAGTCAATGATGTATAATTAACCTTAGGAATGAGTTTAAATAAGTGGAGAGGAAATTACTATGTTTTTTAAGTGAGAATAAGGTGATTTAGATTCCAAATTGGTTTGTGTTATGATATTTTAGATCTATTAAACAATTATTATCTTCTATAGCCGGTTCCGCACATAACACAAAGCTAAAATGAATCCAAAATATGTTTATACCATTAAAAACAATCTATTTAATTTGTAGGTATTAATAAGAGTAACTAAATTATGAAATTTATCAATATATATATATATATATATTTTACAAATTTACTAAATTCATTATTGTGTTTAAGAATCTATATTTTCATGAGTTTTACTATACATTAAAGAAAACTAAGTATATTATTTTTAAAATATGATTTTAATAAAATATAATATTTATTGATCAATGATAGCTTTGTCATTTTTTTATATAGATTAAGAATAAGAACAACTAGTATTTTAAAAATTTATTTTACTATAAATAAATTTTCTCTTTGAATTTTATAATATTAATTAAAAATTAAAATTGGAAAGATTATAAATTTAATTTGATAAAATAAACTTAATTTTTGTATATATATTGTCAATATTAGTTTAAGATTAATTTTTTGTTTCTCTAATAATATTTTTTTTAATGATACTGCGGAAAATTCAATTTTTATAAATAATATGAATTTTTTGAAATTATTAATATATAAACATGAATTTAAAATTCATGAAAACTTTTTCAAGACCAAATATATATTTTATATGTGAATATATATATATATATTTAATAAAAAGGGATGTAATTTTCAATATCATATTATACATTTTAAAGTATTATAAATACTTTTCAAATTTTAGTTTTTATTACATTTTAGGAACTTATATAAATATATAATTTTTATCACATATATAAGTTTATTATAATAAAATTAATTCCATTTTTTATTAATGAATTGAAGATAAACATAGGATTCTATTTTTTGAGTTTTTTCTAATATAATTGATTTTTATATGAATTGTGAGAAATATAGTTTTTTCCAAAATAATGACTTTTATTACATTATCGGAATATAAGGAAGACTTAGAGTTTTGTAAAATATTTTAATTTATCAAATATGTTTTAATAAATAATTTTATTCCTGTGAAATATATTTTTAAATCCTATGTTTAACCTTATAAAATAAAATTAATATTTTAATTGTAATAAAAAACCGTTTTTAATCTTTTACTTTAAAAAACATTATTTTTGTTAAAATTATGTTCTGAATTTATTTGAAAGACACATAAAATTTAATTTATTTATAATAAACCATTTTATTTATTAAAAATAAAAAATATTTATATTATTATCCTACACATGATCTTCAAAATTAAAATGATTTTTTTCTAAGAAATAGTTTTACGTGTTATGTACGTTAATATTAAAATTAATTTCTATAAATTATGAAAATTTTATTTTATAAAATTATGTATGTATTAAAAGTAATAATTCAAATGTTAGTAAAATAGTTAAATTTTAATTTTTCCCCTTAAAATTAGTTTCCAATGGTGAACATAGTGTTACCACAGTATGGGTAATTTAGGGTAAAAATGGTTTAATCCACATAAAAGTTGAAATAACATGTGAAAAAGTGTATAATATTGAATATTATAGGTATTATTGGCCTTATCACTATCCCAATATAATTATTAGACATGTTTTGATCCCTTTTCATTGAATACTGGATTTATATCATTAAGAAATAATGAGTTTTTACAAAATATCCCTTTTCATCACTTATAAAAGGAGGAAAAACCCTGCCCCTTTATCCACCCATTAAAAAGACGTGGATACATAAAAAATAAAGCCTAGTACCTCCTCAAAATCCACATTATTCATTTTAGTCCTCTATCTCTCAAAAAACCATGCTTATGAGTCTTAAGGAGTTACCTAAGGGAACTTCCATGTGAAATTCAATACTCTCAAACCAAATTTTCTATGTTCCTTCCTTATTCAACACCCCTTAAGTATCATCTATCCTTGAGGGAATGAAAACAACAGAATAATCACCATTATTAAATTTTTTATTGTTATGGAATATCCATTTTATATTTTTCTCCAATATCATTGATAAAAATGAAAACATCGCCATACGTGTGTGCAGACTACCACCTCCATAAAAGAAATGTTTTTTCCATGACCATCTAATAAGGATGAATTAAAAAATTTATTTAGTATATAAAAATTATATTTTTGAAACTATTAATATCATTTATTTATAATATATTATAATCTATAATTAAGAAAAATAATAAATTGTTACAAAAACTTTAACCACCTTAAATGGACTTATCAAATTTTTTTTCTTAATTTGGATTTTTTGTGTTAAAATTTTAAATTATATAATTATTTTACTAAGGGAATAATAAACTAAATAAACCAAAAATATTATTTAGATCATTATGTTATTTTAGAGTGCCTTTAACCACGACCAACAAACCAAAAGTGTTATGAAGAAATTAACCAAACAACCCTAAGTAACTGATATAAGCAGAAACTAAATTAAACATAAGATTAAAAAGATAATATATGGACCATATAAAATTAAATATTTATTAATAAGGTTATTGGTTATATTTATAATTAACTTAATTTAATTATTTAGATAGTTACTATCAAGTTTAGAACACTTTAATATATGAGGAAAGTGTTTTTTCATCTAAATTTCAATTTATTGAGATATGGTTAATGTTATGCACCACTTTATTATTAAAATGGTGTATATATTTCAAAATAATTTAATTCATAATGATCAATTATTTAATGCATGGTATTTATATAACCATATAATTTTCATGTTTCCAATGACTTATGATTCTGAAATTGCAAAAGACGTAAAGGTTTCATTTCAAAACCTCTTCTTTGAGAAATATTTTCTTTTATGAAACAAATATATTTTAAATTTTGTTTATACTAACAATTTTATACTTAATTTAATGTATTATATTTATTCATGGTATTTTATCATCAAACACAATCTATATATCTTTTAATTTGCTTTTATTAGAATGTATCTTTAACAATACGGGTTTCGTCTCAACCACCCTTCATTGAGGTATGCTTTGATATTATGAACTAATTTTAATTTTTATGATGAATCTACTACCCCCATGACTTATAATATCATAACTAATTATTTAACTTATAAAAATACACTTCCATTCATGTTCTTCTATATTGTGGTCTATGATTTATGTCATCTCTAATATATAAGGGTATTTCATAACTCAATCTGATTTATTGAGTTATAATGATTCTAATTGAGTTGCATCTCTCATTTCATATGGTATTACAAATTTATATCATTAGAGACCAATTTTTATTTAAATATATTTTAATGTTGTGTTATAGTCGTTTTAAAAATGAAATAATGTTAAAAATATTTCCTATCCATTTAAAGGATTATTTCCCATCCTTGTCTATAATTTCCATTCCCGCCAATGTTCTCATTTTTAATTAGAAACCTAATTAAGTTTTATATAATTTGAACATAATTATTCCCATCTAATAGTTTTAAAATAATGTTTTTATATTATTTTATTACATGGTATTTCAAAAATACTGTTTTATAATTGAAAAAGTGATATTTCATAACTCCTTCATAACTTTTCAATTACGCATTCCCTTTATTTCATCATTTTATATGAAATATTATTCTCATAAACCTATTATATATATATATATATCCCTTATATATATACCTAGTTTAATACCATTTTCATTTATGATATTTTACAAATTTTTGGCTCCCTTCAGAATTCCTACTTTTAATCAAACACAAATTTTAAGGGAACTTCCCTCGATTTATAATCATTTCATGTATCACCCTATAAATTTTTTTGACATAAGATGATTTTATAAAAAACATATTCATTTAAGGAAATTAATTTTCATTAAAATTTTAGTTTGAAAAGAAAATATGTTGGATTTTTATTCTACAATGGTTCATTCATGCAATTTTAAAAGCATCACTAAAGATGTTCTTTTATTTATTAAAACTTCAAATTTTTTAAGAATTAATTTCTAAAATTAATACCCTTATTCATGTACTATGTTTATTTTTAATCAATAAATGAATATAAAAAGGAATTTTATTTCATCATCACTATGAAATCCATCATATATATCCTTCAGTTATTCCTTAATACATTATTGTGAAACCCACTTTCTTCTCATGGATTTTATCATGCGTTTGATTTATGTATGGTTTATTTTTTCATTTTTTTGGTAAACCAATTCTTATACATATGAAGATGGAAGTTATCCTCAATTTCAATAGCTGGGTATATTTTATCCCTCCAATTCATTGGGTAATTTTAATTATCATGGGATTCCATGTAAGGTGTACATGCGGTTTGCTTAAGTACACTATGTATATGCAGAGGTGGTTAACCAAATAACACTTTGTTATAATGAAAAGTATCTGGAATATACCATGATTATGATAGTGGTTAGCCTATATTATATTATTTTGGTGTTTATCCTTGAAATATTCTTATTATTTCAAGGTTTATTATGTTTTAAGTGCTTTTTGATTGTATGGTCCTATGATTTCATTTACTTAGGAAACTTTTCATTCTTATGATCATTCCATTTATCATATCATGTTAAGCCACTTGAATCTCATGTTATGATATATTACCATGATTATTCCCTTACTATGATTTCTAACTCATCATTTTCCTTAGGTATTTTTCCTAGGTAATCCTATTTAGTTTTACATGGTATATATGAGTTTGGATAACTATGTGGTGTTTTAAATAAAGATGTTTTTTACAGTTAATATGATGTATTTATGTATATAATCTTCTAAATACACTTTAACTCTAGGTAATTGTATTTTATTATTTGAAATACTTTTATTCATTCATGAATTAATCCACGTTTAAGGTATGGGTCATTATAGTTTTTATTAGAGAAAGATCTTGTTATTTTTATAGATTAGGATGATAAAACATTAATGAAAACCCTTAAGAGATGTCAAAGGGATAAAACTACACATAAAATAACATACTATGTTTTTTAAAAGTAGATATTTTTTGGGTTTCATAGAAAATAGATATCTTTCTGGATAATAGCATATGGATACATTCTTTAGAACAACTTTATCTAGCGATAATAACCCTAAAGTGGGAAAGTTGGATACTAAGTCAACTGTGACCTCATGAACGACTAAGATGCCTAACTATACACCTTCATATAAAATTTAGTGGGATATTACTTGGTTAATTAATTTCTCTATATAAACCTTTATTAATGATTTATTTAATAATTACTTTAATGGTTTAGTTTTAAGAATTTTGAGAGAACACTACTTAAAGTAACCTAGGTAGAACCAAGATAGTAATTTGATTGAATAAGTATTAAAAATTTGAAATGAAATTATCATAGGATGAAATGAAGGTTTAATTGGAGAAGAAATTTTAGGATTGAGATTTCATATTCATATAATATTATTATTTTTTGATATTATCATAACCATTTTAGTTTTAGTATTTGGTTGAAATAGGATCCTAAGGATAAAGTTAAGAGGGTAATGTATCAAAAAAACCCACTATAAATTATAACATAATATGGGATCATAATTAAAGGTTTCATAATCATATTATATTATTTTTATGATAGAATATGTGAGTCTCTAATTTTTACCTAAATTAGTGAGGATGATACTATAATATAAAGTAATTTTATACAATCATAGCTCTTTTCATTTGTGAGTGATACTTATGGATGGAATTTTGTTATATTCGAAAAAATATCCAAGGGTTATGTGATCCATATAAGGATATTTAAATATTAGTTCTAATTTAATGTTTTTAAAAAAGATATTAAATAGAATAAATAATGTAACTCCCTAATATTTTAAAAGAACACTATGTTTGATAGTATATACAACACAAAACATTAATCTTAAACAAACCAAGAAATATTATAATGACTTTTATAACAAAGTAATCGAATTGATAGGCATGAATATAAGTAAACCAATTATTATATACCTATATATATATGTCCAAAACTAAAAGCAATTATTTATAAATGTTCAATATTTAGTATAGTCATTTTATTCTTCAAAATATGTTTTATTCAAAAATTGTTTGTATATATTTTTGGGAGAAAATATTATAATTAATTTATTGAAATTTAAGAAATTTTATTTTATAAAAATAATAACAATTTTAAAATCATAATTTCAAAATTAAATTACAGTGAATTTTTGGGAATTTTCTAAAAAGTTTGATTTTTCAATGAATAGTGAAAATACTAATTTTTATTGAAAAATTACTTTTGTTTCATGAATTTACAAAGAATTATTTTTTATTATGGTTAAAAAGTAACATTAGTTATGTAATATTATTATTAATCCAATTAATTTTATTTGAATCAATTTTATGGTTGAAATTGGTGTAAAAACATTTTTATAGTTAAAAAAGAATTTTCTTGAAAAACCCGTTTTCAACGCATTTTGCAGATTTAATTTTAAATCAAATTTATCCACTTTAATGAGTTAAAAATGATAAAATTTAATCTATTTTTTTTTAATAATTATGATTAATATTATGTAATACGGTTAAAATATTTTTTGTTCAATATTAATAATAACCACAGTAAATTTTGGTTACCACCATAAAGGTAAAATGTGTTAATTTGGGTTAAAAAAATGTGATAAGGCTGAAAATCAATTCAAAATCTTTAATTTATTTCATCGTATGATTATATATATTTTATAATCATAAAAAATTAAAAAACATTACCTTTTATTTCCATTTGGATTTGATTTTGACCCTTATAATATTTAAGTAAAAGATAAAGTAAAAATGTTACTTTATTGATTTTAATATCTATAATATTTTGTGACATAGATACGTAAATTATGTTTAGTTATAAATGGTTATATGAAATATTATGGGACTCTTTTGTTATTGATTTTTTTTGATTAAATAATTATCTTAAATGATTACGCAACTCTGAAATAATGTTTGTGAAAGTAGTAGAAAAACCAAGTAAATAATTTAAAAAAACAATCAAGGTAATATTATTTTGGTGATTTGAAGTATCCCAATAATTTTGAATATTAATATAGAATATTATACGGTTTTAAAATTTTTATATTCAAATTATACAAATATCTTAATGTCATTAAAGTCAGATTGAATAAATAGTGTCAAAAATGACATTAATGATATTTTATATTAGATAATAATTATTTAAATTATTTAAAAATACTTAAATTATTTAAATTAGAAAATTAGGATGGGAAATTTTGCAAAAATTTCATCCATTGGACATTTATGATCTATTTTTACCTTATAATTAAAATTATAACCCTTTAATATTAAAAAATTCATTACCATGGCTAAGATTAAAATTGGTTAACCAAGGGGTCGAACCAAAAAAATATTTTTTAAAATGATATCTAAAACTTTATAAATTTTATTGTATGATTATTATAAGTCTATACATATTAATTTTCTACTAATTCATGTCATTTGGGAAACATTTTACATGATTTATACACATATTATATTATAATATTTCATTTATTTTCTAAAATGAAATTATTGATATTTTATAATAAATTGTATTTTATGAAATGATTTAAATTTTATAAAAATATTATCTTAAGATAAATAAACGGGATATAGTTAATAATATCAACCATAGTCAATTTATGGGTCACTTATCCTTTTATAGTAACATTCTGACCCCTAAAGAGTAAATGACTTTGATATGTCAATAATTGTCAAAAGGGATAACATAGGGTTAAAAATAATAGATAAGGATGAAAAAATAATCAAAACATGTCCAAATTATATTTGAAAAGATTATTTAGACTAATAGTTTTGTTATATTTTTATTATTTCAATTTGGATCTATTTTCAAATGAAAATTAATTTACTTTAATTTTAAAATTTAATTAATTCCAAGAGTTATTCCCCCTCACATTAAAAATGAACCTCATCTCAATCATTATTCACAATTTTTTAGCCTTATATCTCAACCAAAACCTACCCAATTTTCTTATAAACACTAGTGGAAATTGAGGCTTTAACATTGGAGAAAGGAAATCTGTTTTTATAAACCGATGTAAAGAAGAACACGTGAGAGGTTTTTGGATTTATTTTTAATAAAAATCGATGTTGAAAAGTTTTTATTTATGGTGTTCGTAGCAGTTTTAATGAAAAAAAAATCCAAAAAAGCTGATGAATCTCTTTATGGAATCAGTTAAAAAAAACTAATCTCATAAATAAATTAAAAAAAACTATAGTTTTCAAAAAAAATTTGATGCCAAAATTTTTCTTTCTCGGACTCTTCAGTATCGGTTTTTCTAATGAATGATGCCAAAACCATTTAAAATTATTTTGGATCAGGAAACCATCATTTCTTGTATCTATGAAACCAGTCTCTCCCGACTCGTGATGACTTCCTCCCAACTCGTGATAACTCTGAAGGCGACCCGATGATCCCCAATGGCCATTGTTGTTGATTTTCTTCAATTTTCATGTTATGTGTTCTCTATTCTTCACCCTGTACATTGTTTCATCTTCTATAATGTTATTTTTTTCCACAGAAACCTATTTTTGGATGACATTCAACCATGGATTGAGTTTATATTTTTTTTCACCATTATTTTTTATTTTAGAATCATTTTATATTGATATTATAATGTTTATTCTTCCTATACATTCAAGGGAGGAAAGTTGGAATTAAGGATCCATTTTCCTTGTACAACTCTAAATTTTGTATGTTTTTCTTATAATTTGTAAGATAAAATAAATATAATTTAATTATATTTTTGAGTTGTTTCAATTATTAGTTTATAGTTTATTTTGATTTACAAATGTTGTTGTAAATTTTATTTATTTTGGAAAAAAATTATTTGTTGAAATTATTGAATGATCATGATATTATGATATGAAAAATGATATATGGTGTCATTGTTCATTAATAAAATGGGCATCACATGTAATGACTCAATATTTTTCACCTGTTAAATTAATGAAATCATCAATGCTTCTAACACATGTAAAACTGAACTAATGTAACAACTATTTAAAATGAACTAATAAATGTTAGATTATTGAAAATAATTAATCTATAAAATCAATAAAACACTTAAATATAATATTAAAATAAAAATATTACTAATTGTAAATGTGTTTTATATCTGATGTTTCCTATATGATTATCAATATTTTTTATTTAATGTGTTTCTATTTACAATTTATCTGTTATATGTATATATATATTTAAATGTTTATGGGTTTTAATATATTCACCAATTATGTTGCGATATTTGGTATTGAATGGATTTCAATTTGATAAATTTACATAGAACCACTAGTGAATATGAAAAAGGAGTTGATGAATTCTTGGAATTTTCGAAACAAAATCTTCAAAAAATTGATTTGATTTTCTGTCCATGTGTGAAGTGTTTGAATATGATAAAGTTAAACTTCATAGAAATAATATATCATATCATTTGTTGTGGTTTTATCCTTAATTTTACACATTGTATCTGCCATGGTGAAATAACTGAATAATCAACATCAAATATTGATGACACTATTCATAATGAGGTAGAGGATCACATTGAAGAATTAATTCATGATTTAGGAGATGAAACAATTGAAAAAAATATAAATTATTGAACAACTGTATGAAGATTTCCAGAGACTATTTTTTCCAAGCTGTAGTAAATATATAGTGTCATCAGTAGTTTTAGTTAAAATTAAAGGAATAAATGGGTGGAGAGATAAAAGTTTCTCCAACTTACTTGAGATTTTAAAAGAGATACTTCGAAAAGAAAATCATATTCTAGAATCCAATTATGAGGAAAATAAAATATTATGCCCAATGGTATTGGGGTATAAAAATAATTTTTTTAGGTTCTGACATCTAACCTCATAAAAATCATTTTTTTAATTTGTAATGATATCATCCAACAATTATTTCATAAAATTATAATAATTAAACTTTGATTCATTCTTATGTACCAGAATCACATGTCCTACTAAATTTATTTGGTAACTTACAATAATTCCTAATTTGAAGTGTCTTGTTTCAAAATAAATTGATGTAAAAAGGTTAAGATGGAATTGAGATGAGTGCATGCCTGTTGGTAACTTAAGTCACCCTACTGATTCACCATAGTAGAATATATTTGATAAAAAATTTCTTATTTTGGAAGTAAAGTTAGAAATCTCCGAATGGTACTATGTACTGATGGAATGAATCTATATAGGAGTATAAGTATCCAATATAGTTTAAGGACTATTTTTTTAGTAGTTTACAAAATGTCCCCACATATATATATAAAGAAATTTTTTTTATGATGAGCTTGATGATTTTTAGACCAAAATAGTTGTGAAATGATATTGACGTGTACCTTTCACCATTGACTGATGACTCTAAACTACTATGGAAGATATGTGTTAACATTTTACATGCATAAAAGAAATAGTATTTTTTTTACATGATATGATAATGTTAACTATAAACGACTTTCCTATATATAGAAACTTATCTGGATATAGTGTTAAGGGATATAAAGCACATAAAATTTGTAAAGAAGAGACATCATATTATCAATTGTAGAATGGAAGAAAGACAATGTATATGGGACATTAAGTATTTTTTCTAAATGATCATCCTTATCATATAATAAACAATTCATTCAACAGTTTATAGGAATACAACCTTCTCCTTGGACTATTGTCAGTTGAAGAATATTATGACATAGTGAAAAATATTGACTTGACATTTGGAAAGAAACAAAGTTCTAGTCTTCAAAAAAGTATTTTTAAGAAACAATCTATCTTTTTCAAATACCTTATTATAGATATTTATAGGTAAAACATAACATCTATGTTATGATTTTGATAAAAACATATGTGACAGTTTGATTGGAACTTTGTTAGACATAAAAGTAAATAAAAAATATGGATTTCATGATAGAATGGACTTGATATCAATGGGAATATGTTTGGATTTATCTCCCACTATGAAAAGAAATAAACATATTTACATCAAGCTTGTCACACATTAAGAAAGATTGAGAAGGTGAATTTTTGGCACTCTCTTCATGTTATTATTGTACCCAATGGTAATTCTTGAAATGTGAAGAATTTGGTGTCATTGAAGGATTTGAAATTAATATTTAAGAAATCTCACTATTTTCATGTATTAACACAAAATCTTCAACCATTTTCACAACGTGGTATATTTCCAAAAGATTCCAGAAAGGCTATCATTAGGTTTTTTAAAATTTTAAAATCCATTTGTAGTAAAGTCATTGACCCAAATTTGTTAGACGTGTTGGATAATGAAGATCCTCCTATTATTTGACAACTAGAAATGTATTTCCTATATATATATATTTTGATATAATGGTTTATCTAGCAATTCAATTGGTGCATGAGATAATAATACATGGGCTTGCTTATTTATGGTTGACATATCCTTTTAAACGATATATGAAAATTTTGAAGGGATATGCTAAAAATCCTTATCGACAGGAGGCCTCTATTGTTCAGAAATATGTATCTGTAGAGGTTATTGAGTTTTTTAACGATTTTTTTGTTTGAATTTTAGCATATTGGTCACCCTATATCTCAAAATATGATAGTTGATAGTTTATGTAGGGGGATTCGAGGATTAAAGTTGAAGATCATTCAATGTGATGAAGTGATGCAGACACATTTATTCATTTTGAACAACAAAGATGAGGTTAAATCATATATATCAACCCATATTGTACAATTAAAGTTACTATAACTGAAAATAAATGAAAAGCGGTTTATTATTGATTATAAAAAGATATTTGTTTCATGGTTTAAAGAGAAATTCATCAAGATATGTCTACATCAGAAACATTGAAATGGTTGTAGGGGGTTCATCTCTTAATGTGATCATGTGGACTTGTTTTGATATTAATGGGTACACATTTTAAATAAATAAGATAAATGAAAAGAGTACCATTAAAAATAGTTGTGTAATGGTCATCACTGATGCAATGCATTTTTTGAGTGCCAAAGTTAAAAACACAATTTCTATATGGTCTCTATTTTTTGGAGTTCTCAAAGACCTATGAGAAATTGATTATATTAAAATTCGATTCACTGTGTTTAAGTGTCATTCAATTTCATGTTATAGTTGTGTTAAAAATGATGAATATGGGTTTAAGCTGTTTGATTTGAAAAGATTTATTTGCAATGAGGAACTATTTATTATGTCCAAACATGAAAAGAAAATATTTTTTGTCATCGATTCATAGAATGACCGGTGATCCATTGTTTTGAAAAGGAAAAGAATCCATTTTGATGAGGATAGTGATGATGATGTTATCGATTTATATCAGGATTCTTCATTAATTACACAATTTATGGATAAGAGTGACTATAACATAGATATAGTGCATGCAATACAAAATGATAATGCTGAAGGGATATGAGAAAAATACTAAAATAACCTCCTAATTAATCTAGTAATTCTTTACTTTATATTTCTTTTTTGAAATTTACATGTCTAAAAGCTGTATTATTTAATAACTATTGGATATTTAATTATATATATTTAATTATTTATTTTATTTTATTTTTTGTGTTAAATTTTGATATTCCATGGTTATGGTTAAATATTTATTCACTGAAACAACTAAATTACATTATTATATATTGATTTCGTTTTTGTATATGAGACCACCTTTTCAAACTTTGATATTTATATTTTTAAATGTTTATTTAATTTTAGAATTAATTTTTATATTTAATATTTCACCTTTCAAATTTTTTGGGTCATGAATCATAAGATTATTTTTTTCAAACTTACACATGCGTAAAACTTTGTAACTTACATGTTTCTATTTTCATGATTTCTAATTACTGACTTGTCAAATAAATCCTGGTACTCAATAATTTCACTAAATTTTCCCATTACAATGATAGGTACAGATACTGAGATAGATGAACATCTACCGAGGTATTTGTCTTTTTTGGTATTATTAAAAATATATCAATATAATTATCTAATGAAAGATAAATTTTAATTCAAAAAATAATAATTAGAGGCCAACTGATGAGACATCAACCAGGGAGTCTTTTTCATTTAGTATTTGGAAATCGAATCCTCGAGTTGGTAAATGTGGCATTACATGTTTACTAAAACTGTCACTTTATCATGGAGAGGAGTGATTACATATTATTTTGATGAAACAGGATGAAATGAAATCCAATTTATTAGCTATATCAAAAAGTAGAGATGTTGCAGGATAAGCATTTCATATCCTGATTGGAAGTATGTCAACAAGATGGTGATAGTTCAGATTTGGGAGGTCATGAAGATAAAATATCTCAATTGATTTATTTTATCTGATTTTTCAAATATGATATATTTTTAATCACAAATATTTAGGTTATGAAACTATATATGACATTCAATGTTGAAGAAACAAAAACCGTTAAAAAAATATTCCTTTAACTATGGTTCGATGGAGAGATTTGAAAATGAATTTGATAAAAAATTATCTGTTTGGAAAGAGACAACATGAAATCCCATTGCTCAAGTATATGTTATTAGATGATGATACATGGAAGAAATTTGTTTCCACCCAACATGATGAAGCATTTCATGTATGATAATTATATTATATTTTGTTGTTAAATTTCTTATACAAGTGCCTAATTACTTATTAGTTTACATTTTATATAATAGGCCTCCAGGAAATCCCATCAAGATATTTAGTTTCATAATGTTTACCCTTATACTTTATCATGTGGAGGGTGTCGTTTATTAGAGAAAAAAATCTTTGAGGAAAAGTTTGAAGCACTAAGAGCTCACTCCACTAGTGGTTATGAGGAGGTCTAATTCAGTTCTCCATGTCCACCCACCTGCCATGAAAAATGGAAAATAGTGAGAAGAAGAAAAAATGAAATATATATTATAGAGAAAGCTAAAGAAGTAGCTGAAATAACTGTAAGTAAATACTTATTATTTTTTCTGAATTTTGGTAATTTATAAATTAACAATAGTAATATTGCATTTTCATTTTTCATTTCATGACGAACTTCAATAGAAATCGACACAGGGAACTTTTATCCTTGAGTGTATGATAGACATCCAAACCACTGTATTAGGAAATCTAGAACACCCAAGCCACATAAGAGGATTTGAGTTGGGTGTTAGTATTCTAAATGTTATTGGTACTCAAAGTAAACAATAAAGTGACCCATAAATTGAATCCAAAAAATCTCCCCTGAAAGATATGAATGAGTCCATAGGTGATAAAATTCAAGTAGTTATACAATAAGTTATGTTAGAACAAATGATGACATAGTCAAAGTTTAAGAAGCCTTCCCATCCCACCCAGCCTTCCCATCCTACCTACATAGATCCTCCACCTCCTCTCTCAGACCCAACCTTATACTATGAGTTTTATGTAGGATATCCTGATGAACATATTCTAACATTTGGACTAGTGAATTGGGGGGGGGGGGGAAGGTTGTAAATCATGATCCTATTAAGAAGGGTTATGTTCGAGTACCAATACATGATATTATAGATCCAACTTCTCTACTACCATTCCCAAACATCGAGAATACCAATGTTGGGGATTGTATGAGTCCTTTTTAATTTCGGAATTTAGCCTTATTTGTCATATTTCATATGAGGTATGTGTTTTTTTTAATATTAATTAGTTATAATTTGAAATTACATATAATGTTTTTGGAAACTTAACTTATATAGGAGTATCTGAAATCCAACGAAATTGCACAAACGAAACAAATGGTTCAGGAACAAACAACTATAGATACTTCAGTTATTTCTGATGGGATAGAAAGATTAACCCATGTTTGGTCTTACTAGGATAATATCTAGAAGTTTTAGATGTCATCCGATATATGTGGAAGATACTACCCATTTAGAATATTCCATAAAGATATCATGGATCTAATTGATTTAAAAGATATCATTGTGAATGTGTTGTAGTTTTTTTCCATGAAAGTAAAATTACCTTTCAATTTTTTATTTTTTCAATTAAATATCATTTAAAATTACTAAATATATTTATTTTTTAATTTGGTATCTACACACGATACGTGTTTAAAATGACAACACTAGTGTTTATAGTTTCATAGATCCATAATATATTTCAATGGATGTGAATTATGTGTCGACTGACAATAGAGTGGCATATATATGTGAGATGTTATCAATGATGAATATTGGGTGTTGGTTTATGCCATTTTTAATGGGTACGAGCAAAAACATAATTATGAATTAATGGTCATTATAATGTCATTAAATGTGAAATTTTTGTATTGTAGGGGGAATTGGATGTTAGACATATTCAGCCCAAGTGAAAACACATTATATTGGTTTTTATCTTTATTATGTCGTGTTCATAGAAAATTTTCCAACTTGTTATAAAAGTATGTTTTTTGTTTTTTATATGATCATTATGTTTAATTATCATTGTTTATACATGTATTATTAGTTTTTATATATGAAAATATAGGACATGGAATTTTTTTCACAAAGATCACATGTCAATACCGAATCCAAATGAAATCAATTATGTGAACGTAAAAGTATGTTTTTTTATATTAGATATTATTTGGTTTTTTGGATGTATATATATGAATGTATATTGGTTTTTATTATCAAGTTACTATTTTATTAACTGCAGTGTCATAGGAAAAAAGGATATATCGAATGTTGTTATTATGTTCTACGATTAATTTATGAGATAATCAAAACTAGGGTAATGACTGATTATAATGAAGTTATTCATATTAATTATTTTATATTTTCTATCATAATATTCTATTATTTAATATTATATCATTGAATATCATTGTAGACTTTCAATGATGTCAATTCATACACACAAGATGATCATAACCATCTTCGATCTTTGTTTGCGAACTACATGATTAGTATAATTAGAATTTAAGGTATGTATATTCTTATATTTCTGAATACTATTACATTTTCCAAGTAAAATATGTACAAAAAACATGTAATTTTGTTGTTGTAATAGGTGTTTTAATGTAATAATATCAAATTAATGATTCAAAAATAACCAACAATCATCGTGTTGTAAATTTCAAGTATGCATTTTTTAATTCTACCATATAATACAAATGCGTAGATAATTTTTTGATTGACTTGAAAAAATGATATATTTGTTGTACATTTTTAGTCAATGTTAAATGATGTTTAATTTTTCTATATGATTTTTCTATTAAAATGATTTTTATTATTATGGGGATGTAATATTAAAACATTTCTAATATTTTTAATCGTTCGGTGTCAGTTTTTATAGAAACTAATGCTGAATCATTAAAATAAACTGAAATATGTTTTCATTGTCAATTTTAGAGGAAATTTATGATGAAACATAAACCAAAAACACCTTTTGGCATCGATTTATGTATAAACCGATGATGAAAACTAAGTACACTATCATTTTAGGCATCATTTTTTTAAAAACTAATGCTGAAAACCTTATTTTTTACATCACCTGTATAGATGTTTGTTATAAATCGACGTCTAAATTCAAATTAAACTGGAATTAAATCATCTTTTTTCACTAGTTAATCTTAAATATTCATGAATTATAAGTTTTTTTATTCTTGAAAGAATATTCCAAGGTCCATTAAGAAGGAATCTAAAGGAGGAATATCGAAGAAGAGATAATCGTCTTACCTAACCTCTTTAATTTATTTAATATTCCACCTCCCCTAAATTCATGTTATCCATTATAAAATAATTTATTTGTTATATTAAATTCAATTAATTATTATGATTATGGAACAACCATGATCTACCTTCATCCCATATGTTGTAAAAATGATAATGTTTCTCATGCATACGTGTGGATTACCACCTCCACAAAGCAATGTGATTCATTTTTCATTTCTATTATACATGGATATTAATAAGGACAGATTCAATGAATATATATGATTTATATGATATTAAAATGATCATGTGTAGGTGAATTATTATTTACCTCTATTTTTTCCATCCATTGAAAAATGAAAAAACGTTCATACGTATGTACGTCCTACCATTTCCATGAAAAATGTAATTTATTTTTCTATATTTCTATTTTATATATGAATCTACCTATCTATAATGAATATGTGTTATAATTATATCATTTTTAAAATTATGTACATTATGGAACAATTATAAAATTAAAAATTCCAAAACTACCTAACCGAAACTAGCCTGAAAAACAATACAATTAACACAAAGAAACAATTGTTTTAATAAAGAATTATTAGTAAATGAGAGTTTAAATTTTATAAGCAGATCAAGTATTATATTATAATTTTATAAATTTTTCTTAGATATGTGAGTAATAAATTTATATTTATTATGTAGGAGGTTATAAAACATTCAAATCAATTCGAATTTGAGGTAAGGGTTTGTTGTCTCACTTTTATTTATAAGAGACTTATGCCATATTCACCACTAGATTCATTTGTGTGGTGTATATTGTACCCATTAACTTTATTTGGGATTATTTCATGAAAAATAAGGGTATTTAAAAATACATCTATTGTTATCTATTTCATGATGTTTTGATTTAGATATTACCAATGAAGTAAGGTATTTATGTTATAATGTCATCGCATATCAGGATTTTTATGATTAAATTTTCAATGATGAAATATTTTGAATTATATATCAATAATACTATGAATTTTATCCTCCTATAATTATTTATGGATATTTAATTTTTTTCCTTAAATTGTTTTCTCTTTAATAACTCAAGATACCAAAAGAATTTTTTTTAAAGAAAACTAATTTTATTTCTCTCTTTGGTTGAAAGCACATTTTATTCTATAACGATATTTTCTAAAAATGTTTTCAAGATTGTATATAATATTCTACCATGTTTTTTTAAAGCCATATATACCCATGATTTAATTTTTTACAATATTTTTAAATGGAATATTCTTTTTTTTAAATGAGGTAATTTGAATTTTTACTGAAAATGTTAATGGAATATTTATTTTAATGTACATGACATGAATATAAATTCCCACCTTAATGACTACACTATGATTTAAAAAATTCTTTAAAATTTTACAATTATATTTTAAAATAATATATTTTCCTTAATATTTGTGAAATTTGAATATTTTAAAAAATGGGTTTCAAAATTAAAAGATATTTTTCATCAAAAAATGTTCCTAGTGAACATTTAAAAGAATTTTCATCTATGATGACACCCTTAAATGTTACTTATATTTCCCTAGGGAAATGATTCTATGATGAAATATATATTATTTGTCTAGTTGGTTTTTGAAACCAATTTTCTTTTCCATGTGTTAGGTTATGATGAATGTTTAAATGTCTTTTGATCTTATAGAGTACATACAAGTGGATTATGATTTTGTGCTGGGATGGAACCCTATATCCCTCCAACACATTGGATAAATATATATAACACATTAGATAAAAATGTTATGCATGAACCTGATATCATGTTTGCAATTTTATATGTGTACCTGGTTTTCATTTCAATAAGATTATACATTGAATTTCTTTTCATATCCAAAATATTATGTGTGGACTTGGTTTCATATCCATAAGTTTGTTCAAAGGCATTATTTCAAGTCCTTAACTTAATGAGTGAACCTATTTTTATTTATTCAAGCTCAAAATGCTATAGGATTTTTTCCACATTCATATGTCTATGTTATACACACATGGATCATGAATAATTATTTATTATTCCACACTATTTTGAATTTCATCTATTATTTTGATAAAGTTTTATTATATGAATCATGGTTATGTTCTATGAAATATTGGGTTTGAAATTTTTAATTTATCAACATGATCTCATACCCTTATGATTATTTTATTCTCACCTATGATCATTAATCGGTGTCTCCTATATTTAACCTTACTAAATAGTTGAGATCACCCTTTTATATATTATTCCTTCCCCAAGTTAAGAAAAAAGGTTTTAATTATGGTATACCTAAGAAGTTTTCTATATAGAAAACATTGAATGTATTTTATAAAATAAGTGGATTTGGTATCCAGTCTCTAAAGACACTAGAAATTTACAATTATAGAATAGTTCTTAATGAAATGTAATGAATATTAAACTAGTAAGATGTAATATCTAAGTTTGAAAAGTATATGTTGCTATATTTGTTTAGATTCCTATAGAAACTATGACTGGAAAAATTTAGTGAGGATAATTAGGAAAATAATATGGATAAAAGAACATCGTAAATTATAGTAAATAACGGAGTGTGGTTTTCTTGAAAAAATATCCCTATCTAGATTCTATAAGTGGATGTGGTTTTGACATAGATCTATCAAGGGGTAATAACCCAGAAAAGAGTTTTTTGAGTATATATCAACCATCATTTTGGAACATGGTGAGTGTTCCCTTATAGTGAACCAAGTTTTAACTCCTAAGGGATATTATAGGGCTAATTCACATTTCATTTATAATCCATTATGAAGGATTTTAATATATGATGATCATGAATGACCTATGTTCAACCTAATGTGTCATAGATTGAAATGAAGGTGTCATTATTTAGACATCCTATTAATTATTTGTAATGATTATACGATTCCTCACTATAAAGATTATTTCTCACTCAATTTTTTTTATTTTTAATCAATTGATGGAACCAGAAGGATATACATTAACAAAGAAAGTGAAGGGCAGTGAAATGATTTTCCTTTTAATAAACCAAATGAAATCATTGCTAGAAGGTGAAAACTATTGATTTTATCTGATCAACTATCTCATTATATGATTAATAATCTCAATTGGTGTGAGTTTATTAACACACCTAATAAAAGGAAAATTGAGTTTCAAGAATACCATTGAGGGAAGAATATTTAATTTCTTACATATCAATTATGTGGGAATAAGAAGTTAAGGAAATGTCTCATAAGAATGAGAAGATGTTTTATGCGTGGAATAAAAGGGCATAGATAATGTAATTATTGAATAAAAATGGAAATTTTTATAGAGGGAAATAAATTTCAACTCAAGGAACCATTTATAGTAAAATTCATTATATGTGGGAAATATGGGAGTTATCTGATCCAACGACCTAATATAATGGTTAACTTCTTGAACAAGGAATGAACTATGTTATTCTAATCATTGAATTATAAGGATTGAAATTTTTATGTTTTTGGATTCAATAATTATGTTATATCAATGATATTATAGATAAAATATTCATGAAATGTTTAATGATTATTCCAAAATAGTATTTATTTATGGATTTTAAAACATATGTTTAATGGTACCAACAACCAAGAAAAGTGATTTAGTGGTAAGGTGATAATGTTCAGTTGGGATAAAGAGATAATTTATATTGATGTAATAAATTAGATAATATTGGTGACCTTGAAATTTATTAGATATTTGACAAAAAATTGATTGAGGTCATCTTTGATGAAGTTTATTGTATTTTTAAAATTATGCAATATATTCAATAGTATGTGATTTTTTATGAATTATAATGATTATGTTAATTTTTGGAAGAAAATACATTTTCATGGGGGGTTAACTTAAGGGTTATGGATATCATCACAAGTTTATAAGATCAATGTTGATCATTAGTTTAAATACATAAATATGATTTTGAGATTTTAAATGATGGAATTTTGAGGTGATTTGAAACTTTTACTAGGTTTTAGGGATAATAATCTATTAAGGTTTAAATAACCCTGTGGGTTAGTATATAGTCTTATGTTAAGTTAATCATGGTCTATTGGACAATGGTATATAGATAATATTAATGTTTCAAAAGTGATTCATTGACAAAACAATATTTTTAGAGATATTTATGGTTATGCTAAGGATTAAATTTCACGTTAGTATATAAATTCGAATCATGATATTTTATTGTATATCACAACATTTTCATATTATATAGTGACTTATCATTGTGATTAATGATATTTTGGGAGAAGCATCATTAGGTTGAGGTATATGTAACCATTGGGTTTAACAAGTGATTTAACATGAATGGTTATTTTGGGAAAATGAAATAAAATTATTGGTGGTGTAAGATGAAAGGTATGAGATCACCTTTGAGGTTAAAAAATCCTTTAATGTTAATATTATTGAGTTTATATGAGGTGTAGGTTTTTTTATGAGATGATCTAATAGGAAGATTTTTTTTATTATTGTGGATTTTTTTTGCGTGAAATATATTATTTCATCATATGAAGGTTTATAAATTTTGGACATTATCTTACCTTATGCTAACCAATTAGTTTTTGTTAATATTTAATAATAGTGAAAATATATTGATATCACATTATGTATTATGAATTTTATTTTAGTGCTTCAGGCATGAAAAATTCACATGGAATACTCATAATTTGGAGAAAAAGATCACATTATTGTGGAATTTGATTAAAGGATGAAATTATACTTGCTAGGTATGTATATTTAGTTATTTTATTAGTCTATATGGTAAATGAATTCATCAAATATTTTGAAAGGATACAAAATTTGTTTATCCTATTATATACATTTCTAATAAATCGATGGACTTTTTCACACCTCATTGATTTATGTTTTTTTGTCATTATACTTCTAATGACAATTCCATTTATTTTTATCAATGTTATCTATCACTCTCTATAATTATTTAGGCATTATTTTTTCCCTCCATGTATATATATTCACTTCCCACTAATTTTATCCTAATTGGAAACCTAGTTATGTGTTATTCCAAATTACTTTTTTGTTTCCCTTTCCCTATTTTCATCAATAATTTTTATTATACCTATTTTAACGTCCCATACATAGATTCCACTCAACCATGACCCAAGCTAGGATCAAAACATGGTCTAATGCACATCTCCCTGAATTCCAGAGGCTACCGACTGGCCACAAATGCCTTGGGTGTGTTTGTGGGAAGACTATTCCCTTAATACCATAGTGTAACACATCCAAATATCAATAAAAGTTGATAATAGAAGAATATAAAAGAACAATATTGAAGATATATAAGAAATACCAGAATAAATAATAATGCTAAAAAGGATCTCATATCCAAATGATGATGATACATGTCATGTTTCTATTGAACAACCAAAATAGTTACACATGGAATTATATTACATTACATATGTCAAAATACGAAAAATACCAAAAAGAAATATCCCCAATAGAATCATGAGTCTCAACTCAGTACGATGCTTCCCCACTCCTATGTAGTGCACAAAATCAAGCATCGAACTATGATCGATTACCTGGTCCTTACGTACACATAAATAGTCTATCCGGGTACACAAAAATGGCTTGAACAGGGTGTGAGATACAATCCAAATAGGGAACCACCTAAAGGTTTTTAACAGATCCTAGCTATGAAATATAAGAGGTTAAATAAAAGTGAAAAGTAAAATAGGTAAGTAGTAGTATAAAGTGATGTTTCCATGGCACAAGTTGAGTGATACTCAACAAGGATCCCTATAAAGCACATTCAAGCCCCTGTAACAAGGCAGCTAAAAACAAGGAAAATAACTTATAAGACCTCTCTATACATCCATATTTGTCATGTCGACCATGGTTTTACTGTATAATCTGAATGTCAAAACAATCACAACATTACCGTAAAACTAGAACTGTCATCACAACCACAACTATGCCATATTATCAACGTGTCACAACAAGAAGGGAATGATAAAAGATATATAAGACCAAGGTATCCTCATTGAGTCTAAGGATCATCTCGATGGAAACATGATTATTCTAGAGTTGGGGTCCATGGAGCACGTCTATCGATCATTTCCAGTACGATCCCAAGACAATCCAGATCCAAAGGGAATGAAGTACCAAGGCCTCCCATAGAATCATGAACCAAGGATGATTACCTATTTAAGGAATAGATTATGTGTTCAAGACCTATGGGAGAAACATCCATGGAATATATTGGAATCAATAATCATTTGATCCAATTATCATCTCATACCATATGAGTTCACCCACTCATATGGCAATTCACATCAAAATACATTCAATGTATATAAATTC
This sequence comes from Viscum album, assembly GCA_963277665.1. NCBI lineage: Eukaryota > Viridiplantae > Streptophyta > Magnoliopsida > Santalales > Viscaceae > Viscum > Viscum album. The sequence continues at coordinate 1,827,997,370 of OY728160.1, forward strand.
TCATTTAACCATTTATATTAAAAATTAATCATTTAGTATAACGGATCATCTAAGAGAAAACATATAAACAATTTAAAAAGAAAAAATATTCAAGGGAGGTAATCCATTTCCGAACAATCAATTTAATTCAATTATTAACAATATTTCTCTTAACTCGGCAAGCACCAAATCACCCCAATGGTGGTTTAATAATAGGAAAAGCAAAATTAAACACCCTATGGGTGGCCTTGGTTGTGGAAACAACCTCTAAAGAGTCTCATGGATAATAAATGGAATCCCTAACAAGTTCTATTTTATTTAATTCAATTTAACAATTAAAATTCAAGGCCAAATCAAAATGTCACGAGGGCTGTATAATGGGGACAAGCTTAATAAATCACCAAACCAAAGGAAACATTTATAAACCACATTCTTTAGGTCGGTAGTAGAGTTCTCATCCAGTATGAACTCTTGATTCAAATCAAATCAAGAGGAAAATATAGAATGGATGAAGAACATGAAAATAGGGAAAATGGGTTTGTACTGGAATAACTTCGTCGATACCAAGAAGAATGATGAACAAAAAATAATGAATTGAGATATTAATGGTGCATATATAATGAGACAAACGATTCTTAAATTTGAAACCAAATGGATATTTGGTGGAAAAGATGAGAATAGTATTCAAAGGACTTCTCCAATTCATTAATTCTATCCATGGAAAGAGAATAGAGAAATAGAAATATGTTATAAGATTAATTATTGTAGATTTCTTAAATTCACCCAAAAATACCCAGCCGCATTGTTTGGATGCATGGTTGGACAAACCTTGCAGCAATCATGCAAATTATGAAGTATGATGGGGAACTTCTCATGGCTAGTGTGAATGGTTTCATTATCCATGTACAAACCATGAAAATCAGATATGTTAAAAACTATAGAGATATCACACGGGCTTGTTCCTCAAATCGTAGTGTTTACCCAAACCGTACATGATCCTCTATATCTCTTTCTAGGTATTTCACAGTTATTAGTAATTTTGTGCCTTCCTTGCACAGTTTCTACTAAGCATAAATAAGGAATGTTTGCACTCGAAAAGTCAGGCTATGGGCTCCGAGTAAGCAAAAAACATGTCTGATACATCCATTAACTCAAAGGGAATTCACATTAGACCATAATTAAGAATTTTTACCAAAAGAAAACGAATCTATACCTTCTAATAAAACATGGGTTCTTATAATCTTTCCCATTAAAGTAATTTTTCCCCAAATTTACCTTTCAATGGTGGTCAATATTTGTTTGAGAACAACTCCGAACAATAAGAATGTACATCAGGCTATTGATCCAAAGTCCCATTCAATAAATGTTCATGCTATGATAGAACCCATATTAGAGAAATTGAATTGCATCAGATAACCTTCATTCTCCTATCAAAGATACATATAAGAAGATCCTTAATGGATGCATCAACTAATAACTCAACCTCCTCAGGATGTAGAACATGAGATGAGAATGTGTGATAACAGCGCAACTGAGATACATGGAAAATGTCATTCATGGATAGAGACCTATGATGCAACTAAAATTGATAGGCTATTATCCCAACACTTTATAGAATCATGAATGACCCCACATATTGTGGTGAAAAAATACCATGTCTCTTGATCCGTATGTGTCCTAGCCTTAGTGAGACACATAAAAGACCTAATTCCCAACTAAGAACTCTAGAGGTCATCTCCGGTGAACAATGAAATATTTTAGTCAAGATTGTGTAGTATACATATAATTATGATTCATATGATCGTATTCAGTTGTCTCCTACATGATATGAGGTCTAATCATAACTACCCATCCTTCCTTTAAATAGAACATGGGTGATCATCATGGAATTCCATAAAAACCATCACAAGGATCCATCTGATTAGTAGATTAAAAGCTATTTTTTAGGAATATTCAACCAAGGGTATAAGCCTCCCCCAAGAGCCCCAGAAATCCAAGATGTATTCTCAAAAAATTTACTCACGAACCTGTATTGTACGATATGACTTTCCATTAATCTATGGGTGGTATGATATACTCAGAAGCACCTGTGCACCCAGTTCCCTCCGTAAACTCTTTTAGAAATGAGATGTGAACAAACCATCCATATATAAAATGATAGTACAGGGACCCTATGATGTTGTAATATCTCATGACATGATTGGAAGAAAATGATCAAATTTCATGAGACTATCAACAACAACCCAAAAAACATTGATACCTTGTGGATACATCAGAAAACCCGTCATGAAATCCATTGTGACATTATCCCACTTCCACTTGAGAATATGTAATTTCTATAGAATTATAGCTGGTCCCTGATGCTTTAACTTCACCTACTGATAGGTGGAATATCTCAAAAGAAAACTAGCTACCTCTTACTTCATAACCATCCACTAGTATTGACGGCGTATGTCATGACACTACATGGTGGCGCTGGGCTGTATGGCCCAAACTGAGTCATGAAACTCCCACATCAACTTTTCATGTATTTCTACCGAAACCCAAACATGACCATGGATATATAGATTCTAATACTATCCTATGGTCCAACTAGGAGGTGGTTCCCCACCTTCCACACTCTCTCGTAGTACTTGGACCACTAAATCCGATAGATTCTACATCCTTAATTTATCTATTAGGGTAATGGTCACAAATAAGGATGATAGAAAAGTCTTCATCTAATTGTCCTACACCTCCAAGTGCATCTTATAGGAAAATTACATAAGCTATAATTCTATAATTGTGTCCTAAACTACATGTATTTGAGTCCACATGACCAGTTCATAAGCCACTTCATTTCCCAATCTAGGCGTGTAGAAAATATTGAATTCAAAAGACTGTAGGTATTCAACACACTGTTGCTACCAAAAATTCCAATCACATTGTGTAAATATTTACTTGAGGATTTTGTGGTATATGTGCACAAAAAATATATCTCCAAATATGCAATGCCCCTAACAGTACAAAGAATGAACAAATGCATCTATCTCCATATCATGTGTTGAGAAATTCTTATCATGTGGCCTCAGCTTCTGAGACATGTATGCCACGACTCTATTGACCAACATCAGAACTTCTCAAAGATTGACACTTGATGCTCCTTAATACAAAATGTAGCTTATGACTTACTTTAGATGAATCTAGACCGGTTCTAAATTCAATCTCCCTTTGAGATCCTAAAATGATTTCTTGTAGGTATCTATCAATACAAACATCACACCCTTATTTGACATGCTCATGAGTTTCACTGATAGGAATCCGATGTCCAATATGAAACATCTGTAATATACAACTGGCCCTCAGAAACTTTTTTATGTCAAATGAATTATTGGGATGGTCCTAGGAAACTATAGAGCCCACCTTCTCTTGGTCTAATGATACTTCTATCTCTAATATAATTTGACCCAAGAAGGGAATCTTATCGATCCAGAAGTTGAACTTTGTGAGATTATCATATACCTGATGATCTCTTTGTATATTCAAAATGATAACAATATTTTTGGCATGGTCATGTAAACTGGGAGAATATACTAAGATATGATCTATAAATCCACCACAAACTAATCTTGATAAGGATGAAAAACTTGGTTCATCAACACCATGAAAACCGTCGACACGTTCTTAATATCAAACATCATAAAAAACTACCCATATACACCAAAACTTCTATAAAAGGATGTATGATGTATGTCTGTAAGTTGAACACATTCCTAGTGATAACATAACCTCAAATAAATTTTTCAGAACACCCTATCTCCTAGAAGCTGATCAAACATGTCATCCATCTATGGGAAAGGATATCGGTCCTTAACCATCAGTTGGTTCAATTTATGATAATCCACCAATAGACTAAGGGAACCATCCAACATTTTCACAAAAGGACCATTGAACCCCATGGGTTAGTACTGGGTCGAATAAATCCCTTTGCCTTTAATTCCTATATCTTTCCCATTGAGCTCCTGTAACTTCATCATATCCATCTGGTAAAGAGAAATAGATAGCAGTGCAGCTCTTGGAACTAGCTCGATGGAGAACTCAACCTCTCCCTTTAGAGGTAAATCAAAAAAAAATTCGAGGAAAATATACCTAAAATGGTCAACCAGTAGTGTAATGTTTTTACTGATGTGATACCTGATCATCTAGATATATATTATCTATCTAGATGGTCATCCTTCCCCGCCCATAATTATCAAGTCTAGTTAGCCTCACCTAGACATTCAATTCACCCTTGTGAGTATAAAATATGAACACAGGTGAAGTGAAAGTCACCATTTATGATAAAAATCAACAAAAGAATGATAAGGAACTAGAAATTTCTTTCTGCGTATGACATCACACACTATTATCTCAAGGAAATAAAGATTCCAGATGAAGTGACACCCACCTACCTCAAGGGCTCACTCCCTTCACTAGAAAAAATCCTCTGTTCTGATCCCCAATAGAGTGAAAAGAATCATAATGCCCTAAATGATTTAATTACTAGACCAATTTATTCTACAATAGGTATAAATATAAAACTATTCAATGAAATTATGTCAAAAAGAGAAGATATAATAGTTGATTCTATGAGTATCATACCTCTCACTATAGATGGTCTGATTCCCTTCTCCTTAGGTGTAGGATGTACAAAATATATATGGACTAAACCACGAACCTCTAACAAAACCTAACAACCAAGAGTAGGCTCTTTCTAATCTATCAGTGTAACTAGTGTCTAGATACATCATCCACAACCACCGAAACCATAATATGATTGAATGGTACTGCTCCATCTCCTTGCTTGACATGGATCTAAGAAAGCTAACCCTGATCCTAGTGTCAGAGCTGAACCCCTACAACCTAATGCTGGATGAAAGGTCTTACAAAAAATCTGCTCACGAACTATCCATCAACCATATTGGAACTCAACTAGGTCATGATCACATAGATTCTTCATGTTTCCCCATATTCCACACTGATGAAACTAAAATGCACTACTAGTAGTATCGGCCTGATAGGTACTCATCTCACAGGAAGCCTCAAAATTATGCTTCCCACCACTAGATTTCAAACCATTGGGTTGAGAGACTGCACTTATCAACTCTGAGCCCCCATCTTAACTTAGGTTCCACTCTATAATCATCACCTGATTCAAAATTTTAGTGATAGAGTTCAATCTAAGCACATTGACCTGAGAAAAAATGGCATGTCAGATACCTTTATAGAATCATATCACCCTCGATATCTCATCATCACGGTATATTACTACAAGAACATGCAACTTTTTTGGGCATGATGAGTACTTCATAACCATCATAACGAATTTCTCCATACACATGAACTCACTATCCTGCTACACCCTTAGATTCTTAGGGTAAAAGAAGTCACAAAACCTCGTTTGGAAATCATCCCAAACCATATCTCACAACCTATCAGCCTATTTCAGAATATCCCACTAGCTGTTTGTTTCTCCATGAATCATATAAGTTGCAAGCTTCATTATCCTCTCAGGAGGTGTCACCAGATTCTAAAAGATCAATAGCTTAGTCTCAAGCCACAACCTAGAATCCTATGTACTATCATCCACCAAAAACATGGGAGTACACTACTGTTAAAATAAAGACATCAACTCAACCATATACAAGGTTGGAAAAAATGCTCCTTGAAAAGTTTTCATAAATAAGAAAACCTACTCAAGGAATTATACCATAACACCTGTGTCTAGAACAACATCTGGTGCCACAAGTGGAACTGAAGGAGGATCCATCAATAACCAATGTACCACCATCTTTAGAGCATTGTCTTCACTAACTTCCTAGAATATAACTGGAGGTCATCATGGTTTAATGAATCTACAATGAAAAAAACATGACTTAGAAAAGAACAATATCCAAGTTCATAGTGAAGGAATAGGATAGTTCAAAACCCTCTTATAACTAGTTCATACCACACAACCATCTCTTAAATCATGGAATATAAATAGAAACATCCATGTCACTGGATAAAATGCCTATTTCCCAATAAAAAGATACTTATGGGTCGAGTTCTCTATTTATCACTTATATTTTCCATTTGAAGTTCATATTCATTTCTAATTCATCTAACATGTTTGGACCAAATGGTTCACCAAATTATTATCCAAAAGGGCCCATACTCCTTATGAACCTAAATATGGAGTCAACCTAATCCACTCTATAACATTTTCTAATCCATGAGAATCATGGTCAATGACTAAACGTGCCATAATTGGCTTCTTAGGGTGTATTATATAGCCTAATCAAGAAACCACTGCTTAGGTTACAACACACACTCTAAGTACCAACCACATTTCTCAATCAACTGCACAAAATTATATCACAATAGTAGGTATATCTGTCATGACACCTATCAATATATCATGAAAACAAGAGATGCATCCTATATGGCATGTCATAAGTCCCGGAATTTAATTTCTAACACGTGCATAAAATGATGCATGAGATGGAATACCCTCATCACATCTAGTTAGAACATAATTGATCCCACAATCATATCAATAATAAACTCACAATTCATGTACATCAACCAACAGTGGAATCATATCAACTATAATAGAAAAAATATAGAGATCAATAATTTCCATTCAAGGCAATTTGTATTTTTCTTGTATATGGGTTAGCTACGCCCAGACACAAATCTTGATAAAATTACAATTCCTTAATATCACTGTCTATTATCACCAAATAATAAACCAAAAAAAGAAATGGATATGATACCACATTGTAATGTCCCGAACCCAGATGCCACTCAATAGTGCCCTGATCCTAGTTGGCCACATGGCCTCAAGAACATCTCTCTGAATGATAGAGACTTTCAACTAGTAGTGAGAGCTTTGGGTGTGTCTGTGAGAAGACTATTCTGTCATCACTAGAGTTTAACACAATAGAATATCAATAATAATCCAGATCATAAGAAGATACAATAATTAGACTGTAGATAAAAAACCATGACATGATTCTGTAATATTTCTCAATGAGGATTTCATATCTAAAAGATGATGATACATGTCATATTTTAACAAAACAACCAAAAAAATTATACATAGAATTAAATTACTATACATATATCAAAATACCATAAATAAAAAAAAGTACTATCTACTGGTAGAATCATGATCCTCATCTCGGTCTTGTGGTCCCCTACTTCTATGCATGGAATAAAATCAATCATCGAACTGTGGGTGCTTTCCTCTATCCCTAACCATATCCAAATAGGCTGTTCGGGTACCCAACGATGGCGTGAATAGGTTGTGAGATACAATCCCAGTAGGTAACCACCCAAAGGTCTAAAACAAATCTAGTTTGTACAATATAACAAGATAAACAATGTACAATGTAAAATAGGTAAGCAATAGAAAATAGTGAATTTCCCAAGGAAGAAGTCGAGTGATATTGTATAGACCAATAAGGCTCCCTACAAAACACAGTCTAGATCATTTGAAAAATATGTTAAAAAAATTCATAAATAACTAACATGGACTTACCATACTTCCATACATGTTATTCCAACTACGACCATGTTGTATAATATGAATGTCAAAACAATGAAGTCCTTTCTATAAAACTAGAACTGTCATCACAACGGAAATCACTCCGTATAATCAACGTGTCATACCATGAAGGGACGAATCTAAAGTATAGATGAGAAAGGTATCCTCATTATGTCCCAGGAGCTTCTCAATGGAAACTTGATTAGGAATGAGTTAGGGTTGAAGGAGAATTTCTACCAACCATTTCCACTATGAGCCCAAGTCAATCCAAATCCATGGGGAAGGAAGGCCCAAGGTATTCCACAAAATCAGGGCCTAAGGAGCATGTTATTTCCAAGGAATACACTACCGTGTTCAACACCCATTGAAGAAATGCACATGGAATCTAATGAAATCTTTCATCATTTGACCCATTTATCATTTCATACTATATGAGTTTTTGCAGTCATATAACCATTCACATCCAAATACTGTCAATGAGTATACCTATACCTTTAACAATTTATATTCAAGAACAATTAATGAGTATAAACACTCGTTTACGAAAAACTATATTAACCTTTTAAAATGTTTCAAAACACAAGAGAGATAAACCATTTCAAAAAATTCAATTTAATTCAATTATTATCAGGCTTCCTTTTAACTAGGAAGTCATCAACTCGCCCCACAATTGGTTTAATAATAAGAAAATGCAAAGGGCACACCCCATGAGTGGACTTGGTTGGAGAAACAACCTCCAATGAGTCTCAAGGAAACTAAAGGGTATCCATAATAGGGCCCATTTTATACAATCCAATTAAACAATCCAAATTTGGGGCCACACCAGAAATTAAAGCACACAACACAATTTAAACTAGCTTAATAAATCATCAAACTAAATGTGAAAAGTATAGATTACCTACTGTAGGTCGGTACTAGGGTGCTTGTCTAGTATCATCTCCTGATTCAACATAGATTAGGATAAATTGATGAATGGAAAAAGAACATGAAAATAGGGAAAATGAGCTTGCACTTGAATAACATAATCATTACCAAGAATAATACGGAATGAAAAAAATTAAATAAGATATTACTAGTATGGATCCAAAAAGAATAATAGTTCTTAAATTGAATACCAGATGGAGATTTGGTGGGAGTTCCTAGAATAGGATTCAAAGGATTTATCCCATTCTTAAATTCTATCTATGAGAGGAGGAGAATAGAGAAATAGAAATAATTTATAAGATTAATTAAGGTAAATTTTGTAAATTCAACCAAAATAATGGTTTTCATGGTTGGCCCAACCATGCATCAAATGTGCGGACTTTTTTATATAATGAGGAAATTCACATGGTTAGTTAAAAAACTTTTATTAATAGCATAAAAACCAAGAAAATTAGCTCTGTAAAAAGTTATAGAGCTCTTACACTTGTGTGTGCCTCAAATCACACAATTTACCCAAATTGTGCGGGCCCCTACTTCTCTTGGACGAAGTATCGTTCAGATAGTATTAACCTTACACCTTCCCCACATGGTTTCGACTGACCATGAAACATGCTTGTTTCTCCCCAAACATCCATGATCTGATCTCTGAACAGGCCCCATATATCTCTGATACCTCCACAACCACAATGGGAATTCACATTATGACATAATTAAGCATTTAAACCAAAATAAAAAGGATCCATACCTTTTATGAAAATCAGGGTTCTTAAACATCTATAAGATGGGGGTTTCAGATAAAGGTATTTTATAATATTGAACCTTTTAGGACCAAGATAAAATTATAGGAGATTTATTTATTTATGGTGGGTAGGATGTAACCCCCCTAAGATCTTAAAAGAATGCTATGTTTGATAACATATACAACATGCAACACCGAGCTTAAAAAAGAACAATATATTATTACGACCATTATAACATAGTCATCTAATTGGTAGGTATGAATAAAAGAAAAAAAATTATGATATTTATATATATATAATCCCTAATAAACAAAAAATTGTTATTAAATTCTCAATTTTTATTAAAGTCATTTTTTTCTATAAAATATGTATTCTTCAAAAATGGACATTTTTATTTTTGTGAGAGAATATTAATATTAATTTATAAAACATTTATAAATTTTTATTTTATAAAAATAATATCACTTCTGAAATTACCATGTCAAAATTATATTAGATTATTTTTTTAAGGAATTTTCTAAAAAAAATTATTTTCTAATAAATAGAAAAAAGACAAATTTGTTTTGAAAACCATATTTTATTTCAAGAAACTAAAAAGAAATATTTTATTTTATGGTTTCAAAGTGAAATTATTCATTACTATTATTAATAATCCATTAAATTTCACTATAGTTAATTTTATGGATGATTTTTTTATGGAAACATTTTTATACTTAAAGAGCCGTTTTTTTGAAAACCCATTTTTCATCTTGTTTTTCAGATTTGATTTTAAATTAAATCAAAAAATTAATTTAATTGAACATCATAAAATAGATTCCATATTTTTAATTAGAATATATTATATTAGGTAATATGTTCAACTTTTTTTTGTCCAATATTAACAGTAACCATAATAAAATTTTCTTTTAATGTTAAATGTAAAATGTGTTATTTAGAGTGGAAAATAATGTTAAATGGATTGAAATTCATTAAAAAAATTATTTATTTCATTTGATGATTCTATGTCATATATAATCATCCAATATTAGAAAATAATACCTTTTTTCTATTTCTATTTGACTTTGACCATTATAATATTTAAGTAAAATATAATGTAAAAACTATCACTTTATTGCTTTTAATATCTATAATATTTTGTGAAAGGGACAAAAAATTATGTTTGGTTATGATTTTTTATTTAAAATATGAATGATTTTTTTATTATGGTAATTTATTTTTAATTTTAATTTTTAAATAATTAACTTAAATTCTTACGCAACACTAACACAATACATGTGAAAGTAATAGAAAAATCAAGTAAGTTATTTCAAAAATAAACATAAAAGTAATAATTTTTGGGTGAATTAAAGTGTCCCACGAATTTTTAAGATAAATATAAAATATTAGAGATTTGTTAAAAAGTTATATGATAATTTTACAACTATATTGATGTTTTTGAAGAAAAATTAAATGAATACCATAATAAATGATATTAATGATATTTAACATTAAATAATATAATATTAGAATATTATTAAAAAATAAATGTCTTCAAAGAGAACAAGTAGTTTTATAAATGGTCTAAAATAACCTCACTTGGTTATTTATGATCCAATTTTTCATTGTTATAAGTAAAATTATGATCCTTTAATATTAAAAAATTAATTACCATATTTAAGTTTAAAATTGGTTAACCTAGGGGTTAAATAAAACAATATTGTTTAAAATAAAATTTAAACCTATAAAAAATTTATTTGATGATAATATTATGATAATATATTCCATATATTAAAATCAAGGTAATTTTGGAGATATTATAAAAGATATTGACACATATTATATTATAATATTTCATGTATTTCCAAGTGTCATTAATGATATTTTATAATATACCATATTTTATTAAATGATTTAAAATCATAAAATTATTATTTTCATCCAATTTATTTGAATATGGTTTATAATATCATCAATAGTCTATTTATTGGTCACTTTTCCTTTTATATTAACGTTCTTGACACCTAAAGAGTAAAAAACATTAATATCATGGTAATTGTCCAAAGGGTTAATGGAGGGTTAAAGCTAAGAAATAAGGGGGAAAACATAACCAAACATTTAAAAAATTAATTTTATGTTATTATTTCAACTAATAATAATATTATATTCAAATTATATAAATTTTTCTTCATTTTAAAATGAAAATTAATTTGTAGTAATTTAATACTTTAGGTAATTCTGAGAGTGCGCCCACCTCACATATAAAAGGGAACCTCCTCACCTTCATTATTAAAAATGTCTGAGCCTTATATATTTTCAAAACCATACTAAATTAACCTATAAACTTATATATTAAAAATTGAGAGGTGATGGTATTATTAAAAGACCATTCCAAGGGTTCTTATGATGAAACCTAAAGGAGGCCTACCGAAGAAGAGGTAATCATCTTACTTGACCTATTTCAATATATTTCTTATTATACCTATTTTAAATCCATGGAATCCATTATAAATTAATGAAAATATTTATATATATATAATTAATTCTTATGATTATGTAACAACCATAAATTTTATTCTTCCCCTTCATTTGAAAACGATAATGTTCCTCGTGTGTATGTGTGGACTACCACCTCCATGAAGTGGCATGATTCATTTTTTGTTTCTGTTTTACATGGATGGTAATAAGGATATATTTATTGAATATATATGATATATATGATATTATTTTTATCAATTAAAGGTAAATTATTATTTAAATTTATTTCATTTCATCCACTATAAAATGAAATCAACATTCATGCATATGTATGACCTATCATCTCCAAGAATGGTGTAATTCATTTTTCCATCTCCATACTTCCTGAATGACTGTCAATAAATAAATAAATATATATAAATATAATGAATATTTTTTATATTTATATTATGGTTAACATTTTAGATATTATTAAACCATTATAAAATTACAATGATAAAAATTACCAAAACAAAAATCTCATGAAAAATGTAAAAGTTACACCGAGAAACAATGATTTTAATAAGGAATTATTAATAAATTAGAGTTGAAATGTTATAATTGGATAATGTATGATATTATAAGTCTTTATATTATTCTAATATTTAATAATATTAAATCTACTTTTTTTATAAAGGAGTTTAGATAACTTTTTAATCCATCCAAACTTAAGGTAATAGTTTCTCATCTCAGTTTTATTTCTATGAGACTTATGCCATATTTACAACCTGTTTATTTTGTGTGGTGAATAAACTACCCATAAATTTAATTTATGATTATTTAATAACAATTATGGGTATTTAAAAACCCATATATGGTTCTTTATTTCATGATATTGTGATATATATATATATATATATATTACAAGATCATTAGATGATTCATGAAAAAATCTCATTATTTATCTGGATTTCTTTTGATCATGATTTTTATGATGAAATTTTCTGAATTTTCACTCAATAATCTTATTAATTCTCTTATCCTATGTTTATTTGTGGAGATTAAATTTTTTTCCTTTCATTTTTACTCTTTAATGGCCCAAGATACTAAAAAGACGTTTTTATTGAAAACAGACTTTATTTCTCTATTCAGTTAAAAAACCATTTTTTTATATATCTATATATTCTAAAAATGATTTGAATAATTTATTATTATTATATTATGTCTATTTAACATCATATTTACCCATTATTTTTTACAATATTTTTTAAAATTAATATTCTTTTCCTTTTCTGAATGAGGTACTTTAGGATTTTTATAGAAAATGTGAAAATAAAATTTATTTATACATACACAATATTAATTTAATTTTCCATAATCATGAAATATACATTCTTTGAAGTTTCCTTTATAGGTATTTAGTGTTATTTTTAAATATTTATTTTTCATTTAAATTTGTGAATTTTTTATATTGATGGTTTCAAAATGAAAAGTTTATTTTCCTCAAGAAATGTTCGAAGTGATATTCTAAATAATTTTCATCTGTGATGGAATCCATTAAATTTAGTTATGTTTAAATGGGTATATGATTCTACAATAACACCATTATTCTTTATACATATGGTCTGTTGTTATAATGATGAGATGTATTTGAAAGCCATTTTATTTTCCATAGGCTGTGTTATGTTAAAATAATAAATTTCTTCATGAAATTGTGGTGTAAATATAAATGAATTATGAAAATTTGAGTTGTGGGTCCATTGTATCGCTCTTATGCATGAGTTAAACATTGATAAATCATGTGATAAATATGTTATGCATTAAGCTTATTTCTTATTCATAATTTTACGCATGTATCTAATTTTCATGTCTATAAGATTATGCATGCACTTGGTTTTCAGGTCTATAAGATTATACTTGGACCTGGTTTCATGTCCATAAGCTTGTGTGGGGTCTTTATTTCATGTATTTACATTAATTAGTGAAAATATTTCTGTTTATACGTATTCAAAATGTTAGGAGGTTATTTTTTACACATTCATAGGTCAATGTTATGTACTCATGGATCCTGATTGATTATTGATGAGTCCTCACTGTTATAAATATTTTATATTATTATGATAATTTTTTACCCCATGACTCATGTTTATGATTAATAGAACATTTGGTATGAAAATTATAAATTATTATCATGACACCATACCCTTATGTGTTTCTTATGACCATGTATGATAATTGATTGATATCTCTTATTTTCACCCTTATTAAGATTCCAAGATCACCTATTCTTAGGTTTTCCTTCCTAAAGTTACGAATAAATGTTTTCAGTAGGGTATACCTAAGAAGTGTTCTATGGGTGAAATATTTAATATATTTTATTGTATAATATTATTTTGTATCTAGTCTCCAAATACACTAAAAATGTATAGTTTTGTCTTGATCATAATGTTATTTAATGAACATTAATTTATTAAGGTGTAATATTTTTGTATGAAATGTATGGGTCTCTACAGTTGGTATCAAAGAAAGAATTAATTTCTTTTATAAACTAGGATGAGAATAATTTAGTGATAAGCATCAGGATAATATTATGTACAATAGAACATATTATATTATATAAATAAAGGAGTGTGGTTTTCTAGTAAAACAAAACTTTCAAGATACTATAAGTGGATGATGTTTAAGAATATATATATCATTGTGTAATAACCCCAAAAATATTCTTTCGAGTATATATTGAGTATCAATCTGGAGCACAATGATTGTTTTCTTATGGTACAGTTTGTTTGAAACTCCTTGGGGATATGTTTTTGTTAATTTAAATTTTATTTATGAACCATTATAGAGAATATGAATAAATGATGAATATGATGAATGACCTAGATTAAACATAATGTGTCATAGATTAAAAATATGGTTTCATGATTTAGAAATCAGGTGAATGATTTTTCAGGATTATATAATTCCTCATAATAACTATTGTTCCAAACAGAATTTTTCTTGTTTTAGTCAATGGATGGAACTCAGAGGATATACATTAACATAAAATACTACATATAATTGAATAAATTCCCAAACGTGTAACCAAATAAAGTGGGATTTGGAAGTAGAAACCATGATATTATTCCTAATAAATTATTTTGTTATATGATTAACAATATTAACATGGGTGAGTTTCCTAAAATACCTAATAATAGAAAAATGGAGCATCAGGAAAACTATAGTAGGAAGAAGATTCATCTTCTGACATATCAAGTACACATGCAGAATAAGTTAGGGAAATGTCTCAAAGGAATAATAAAATGTTTCATGTGTGTAATAAAACTGAATATATCATGAAATTTCTAAAGATAAATGAAAATCTTGATCAAGGAAATAAAGTTCATCCTAAGGTACTATTTAATGTTCAATTCCATATATTTGGGGAATGTGAGGATTATCTAAGAAATTTCTATAATACAGGGGTTAACTCCTATACCAAGGAAGGGACTAAGCTATTCCAACAATTAAGTTTTAATGATTTATGTTTTAATTCATTGGGATTCAATAATTATTTTATATCAATTATATTTTAGATATTAGACTCATGAAACATCTAAAGACTTCACCATGGTAATTTTTATTTTAGGATTTGAAAATATATTTTTAATGGAACTAATAACCATAATAACTAATTTAGTGGTTATATGATAATTTCATGTTAGGATAAAGAGATTATTAACATTAATTAAGTAAATAATATAGTATTGGTGACCTTGAAATTAATTAGGGATTTGATGACAATGTGATTCAGGTAATATTTGATGAAGTTTATTTCATTTTTAGATTTATGGAATACATTCAATAGTCTATGATTTTATATGAGGAATAATAATTATGTTAATTTTTATAATCATATATTCTTTTTTTGTGAGGTTAAATTAAGAATAATGGTTATCTTTATGGGTTTATACGTTTAAGGATGACAATAAGTTCAAAGACATGGATTCCCATTTGGAGGTTTTAAGTGATGGTATTTTTAGGTGATTTGAAGCTTTTACTATGTTTTTTCTAATAATAGTATATTGTGGTTAAATAACCCTTTGTGTAAGTATATTATTTAATGTTATATTAGTTAGAGTCCATTGGGTAGTGGGATATAGATAATCTTCATAAATTAAAAATGATTCATTGATAACAAGATATTATTTTGAGATACTTATGTCCAAGATAAGGATTACCTTTTAGGTTAGTATCTAAATTTTATTCATTATATTTTGTTAAACTTAACAAAAATATAATAATATATAGTGACTTATAATTCCAATTAATGATATTTTTTATAGATGCTTCATTAGGTTGTTGTAATGTAATATTTAGGTTAATATGTGATTTAACATGAAATATTATTTAGGAAGAATGAAATTAAGTTATTGGGGATGTAATATGAGAGGTATGAGATAACCTTTGAAATTAAAAAATGGTTTAATGTTTATTTTATTGAGTTTATTATAGATGTAGGGAAATTTTTAAAATTATTAAAGTGAAACCTTAGTTATTATAGTGAAAATTTTGGAGTTTAATGTATTATTTCATCATAATAAGGTTCATAAATTTTTAATATTATATTCCCTTATGCTAACCAATTATTTTTTGTTAATATTTAAAGACTAGTGGAATAGGGATATATCCTTTTATGGAATATAAATTTCATTTTAGTGATTGAGTCCTGAAAAATTCATCGTAAATACTCATCACTTGGAGAAAAAGATGAGATTATGCAAGAAATTGGTTAAAGGATGAAATTATACTTTTCTAGAAAGTATATTTACTTATTTTTTTTCTATAATTTAAATTAATTCCTCAATTCTATTAAAATGATACTTAAAAATAAGTTATCTTATTATATTCATTTAGGATGGAATCATGGACTTTATCAGACCTCATTACTTTATGGTTTGTGGTCATTAACATTTCCATGACCATTACCTTTATTGTGATCAATTTTAATTATTACTATGTATCATTATTTTGACATTAATATTTTCCCTCCATGTCCATATTTTCACATCCCACTAATTTTATCAAAATTGGAAACTTAGTTATGTGTAATTCCAGATGACCTTCATATTTCCATTTCTCCATTTTCAAGAAGAATTTTTATTATCCCTCTGTATGATGTGGGTTTTGAGTAAAGTTGTTTTTAAATATTGAACCTTTTATAACTAAAATAAAATTTCTAGGGTGAAATTTAATTAAGGTGGGAATAATGTAAGTCCATGATATTTTAAATGATCACTTTGTTCAATAGCGTATACAACACACTACACCGAGCTTAAACAAACCAAAAAATATCATTATGATAATTATAAAATATATGCTTAATTGGTAGGTATAAATAAAATTAAATAGATGAGAATATATAAATAGGTCATATTCAACAAAAATATACTAAAAACATCCCATATTTTAGGGAAGTCATTTTAGACATCAAAATATATTTTCTTCAAAAAAAATTATTCATTTTTGTGATAGAATATTATAATTAATTTTTAGATGTTTTTTAAATTTTTTTCTATAATATAATATCATTTTTGAAATCATCATTTCAAAATTATCTTAGAGATATATTTTGAGAAATTTTTGTTTTTTTTGAATTTTTAATGAATAGTAAAAAATATTAATTTATGTTTAAAATTGTTTTTGTATACAGAATTTACAAAGTACCGGTTGGTTTTATGGTTTGAAAACATTAGTTATATTATATTAATAATAATATAATTAATTTAATTATATTTTATTTCATACTATAATTTCATATAAAACATTTGTATACATAAAAAGTAATTTATTTTGAAAATCCTTTTTCATCGTGTTTTACAAGTTTAAATTTAAATTAAATTTTACTAATTTAGTGAATTGAATTTTCTAAAATGGAATAAAAATTATGAATAAAAAAATTAATATTTGGAAATAAGATCAGCTTAATTTTTGTTCAATATTAATGGTAACCATAGTAATTTTTTGTTACCACAGTAAATGAAAAATGGGTTAATTAATATTAAAACTAGTGTTATAAGTTATATAATTCATTAAAACACTATAATTTATTTAATTTTATGATCATATATCATCTATAATAATCATTTTTTTAAAATAAAACAATTTATTTCCATTTTGATTTGATTTTTACATTTATAATATTTAAGTTAAATATAAAGTAAAAAATGTCACTTTCTGGATTTTAATATCTATATTCTTTTTTATCAGGGATAAAAACCATTTAATTTATGTTATAAAGGGTTAATTGAAATATTAACTTCTTTTTATTATGGTAATTTATTTTTAACTTTTAGTGTAGAAATAATTACATTAAATGGTAACACAACACCGACACAGTACTTTTGTGAGTTGTAGAAAAATCATGTAAATGATTATGAAAAAGTAGGAGTAATTTTCATGGATGTGTTATAGTTTTACATGATGTTTTTAAGATAAATATAACATATTATAGATGTGTGAAATTTTTATATCTGAATTCCAAAACAATCATGATGCCTCGAATGTCAAATTAAACGAATAGTGTCAAAAATGAAATTAATGATATCTTATGTTAAAAATTAAATTATTAAATTATTTTAATGTTATAAATAAAATGAAATAAAAAAAATTATGATCCAAAATGCTCTATTATTTCATCCCTTTTTCAATTATGAGCCATTTTTACTTTATAAATTGTAACATTCGGACCAGGATTCCATGAAATGATGCCCCAAGTTGGTGGGTCACAAGGACTCAAGTGCATCTCTCCAAATTACAAAGGCTACAAACTAGTATAAAGGGCCTAGGGTGTGTCTGTAGGAAGTGTATTTCCCTTTTTCAGAGCATAAAATTGCTTAATATCATATTATATTAATAGAGGAAGAAGATAAATAACCATAAATAAGATAAACATCCACGATAGGAATATATAACAATTCTAAAAGTAATAATTGTATAATTATGTGAGAGGTCACATACCTACAAAAAAAAGAAAATTTATACAAGCATCAATAAAATTAATGTTTTAAAATAAAAAAATTCCAAAAATAATCTATCCCATCTATCATCATGAGCTTTATCTTGATTTTATTCTCCCTTTATCCTAAGCATGGAACAAATTCAAGCATAGAACTTTGGGCGCTTTCCCCGATCACTACCTATATTCATATAGTCTATTTAGGTACCCAATGATGGATCAAACATGGTGTGAGATAAAATCCTAGTTTGTCACTGCAAATGATGTATAAAAAAAATACATGCCATGAAAAGCTTAGTGTCCAATATATATCAAAGGTATAGTATAAAATGAAACAATGTTCCCAAGGAAGAGTAATAACGGTATATGATACTGTGGTGCCTAAAAAGGCTCCCTGAAAAAACAAGTTTTAGGAACCCATAATAAGGTAAGTGGTATAAATAGAAGTAAACAAGTTCCATTTTATATTTTAAGAACTAGTGTCAAGATATCCACCACGACCATGCCACACAAAAAAGAGAAAACATTAATCATGGACATTCAATATAATCTTGTATATAATAATTACCATGGCCTTTTCATATAAAACTATATATAAAAATCAACATGACCTTACTATATAAACCTGTATATATAATTTACCATGTACATGTCATATAAACAAGTTACCCACAATGACAACATTGTGTAATCATGAGTGTCAAACCCTAGGGGTCAGATCCAAGGTATAGGTGACCAAAGAAACCTCATCAAGTCCCAAGAGCATCTTGATGGAAACATGATTATACTTGGGCCATGTCCAAAGAGAATTTCAATGAACCATGTCCAATTTGAACCTAAAAAAGTTTGATACAAGGGGCATTAAGGCTAAAGGGATTCTAAATAATCAATACCTAGGGAGAAATATTATCCATGGAATCCACTACTGCAATCAAGATCCCTGGTAGAACCATCTATGGAATCTAATAGAATCAGGATACAAGGTACACCAATAAAGGCACCCACATCCATTCATTTCATCACATCATTCATCAATTCACATTACATAACATTTCACGAGTTCATTCTAGTCATATAACATTTCAAACGTTCCCATAAAACAACTCACATCATGTATATAATGGGAAATTAGTCAAACCATCTTCTAATCATCTCATACAATTTGATTCAATACATTAAGGGCTTTCTATACCTGGGAAATCACACAATCATCCAACTAGTGGTATAAAAATAGGAAATATTAAGGGTATATAATAAAATCACAGCCCATGGGTGGACTAGGATGGGGCTACAACCTCCAATGAACTCATGGAACTAGTGATAAACCTAATCGGGTTCCAATTAAATCAATTTAAACATTCAATTAATTTTATGGGCATCGTCAGAAAGTATAACATGCGACATAATGAAAAATAGATCTATAAAGAACCAATACATGAGGGAATATTATATACCACCTACCATAGGTATGTATTAGAGAACCTGTCTATTATTAGGTTCTGATTCAATCTGTATCAGAAGAAAAAATAACAACGGTTGAATAACCTAGAAACAAGTCATATTATTTTATACCTAAATAAATCTATAAATTTTAAGATGAGTGAATAATTATACAATAGCATCAAAGAACATACTAGTGTGGATCCAACGATAAAAAACACTCGATTCCAAGTCTAGATGAACGATCCGGAGAAAATAATTCCAAATGGAATCAAAATATCTCTTTAACATTGAAGACTATCCAACATAGGAGAAATAAAAAAAAATTAGTTTATAACATGTTTTAATGGAAAAATTATCACTTTCCTCTTTTTAATTAGGTCGCATGGTTTGGCCATATGATTGGATAAACCATGCACCAATCGTGTTCCCTTCACTTCTTCAAGGGGAACCACACATGATTTCATACACATAATTTGACTAACCATTCAAGAACCATGCAGTTTGTCTCTACTAAAAATTGAAGGTTCCTTGCATGGTAATTCACCTTTGGTTTCATTGTTTCCACAAATTGTATGATATGTATCCCCTACTATCAATACTCACATGTTTAGGTGTAATTGTTTGGCCTGTAATACAAAGTTTATCTTAACCATGTGACCTATCTATTTTTCCCTGAAGTCTGGCTATGAGAACAGAACAATCCCCAGACACCCCAGAAACACACATGATCACTTTAGGTACCCAAATTATTCCATAAATATCATTTAAACTGAGGAACAAAATATTCGTACCTCATAGGAAAGCCTGGGATCTAAAAATCATCCTCCCTTATAGAAAACCATCTAGGAATTTCCCTATAAAGGGTGGTCAATAACCTACTAAGAATCACTACAACCATTGAAAAGATAAATTAGCCTTCTGATCCCATATCTTGTCTTATAAATGGCCATGCTGCCATAACCCTCATACTAAAGGAACTGAAAGGCCTTAGATAACCTTTGTTCTCTTGTAAACGATACAAATAGGATGACCCTCACGAGGGAAATATTCCAATAGATTTACCTCATTCATCTACAGTGTGAGATGGGTCTGAGTGATTATGGCGTATCTGATATACATGGAAGATGTCTTGAATGGATTGAAAACTATGAGGTAACTACAACCAATAGGCTACCATCCCGATTCTCTCTCTAGAATATCGAATGACCTGACATATCACAATGAAATACTACACTGTCACCTAATCCGTCTATGTCCCAACCTCAACGAGATATGTAATAGACTAGATCCCTAACCTTAAAAATTCTAGAGTTCATTGAATGTGATCATCATAATATTTATTTCAATACATGGTAGTAGACATCCACATTCTCATCATCTGGACCTATAGAGAAGTCTCCTGCAAGAGATGCAGTCCTAGTAAAGCTTCATTACTTTCCTCTGACCTGTATATTGATTTTTATCATGAACTACTATACATTTTCATAAAATGTTCCATTTTATGGTCTCTTGATAGATATTATTATATAGTAAATCAACAAGGGAAATATTAATCTCCCAAGATCCCCAAAAATATAGGATGCATGCTCACAACATGTCCTTTAAAACCTATATCATACACACTGACTTACCATTAGTATGACGGTGGCATGTTGTGCTAAGAAGAACCTATGTACCCATCACCCTTTCCAAACACTACAAAAAACAGCACATAAACTAGGAATCCTTACCTAAAATGATAGTACTAGGGTCCCTATGATGTTGTACTATCTCAAGCATATAAAACCTCCCAATATCATCCACTGAGAAGGTCTCCTTGATCAGCAATAATTGAGTAACCTTAGTGAGCCTATCTACAACAACCCTAACAATATCACTACTTTAAGGTGACCTCAAAAATTCGGTCACAATATCCATCATGACATCATCCAATTTCCTTTCAGTAATTGGTAACTTCTATAAAAGTCTAGATGGTCAATGATATGTTTCCTTAACTGGAATATAGGTCGAACACCTTGTAACAAAACAAGATACCTCATGTTTTATACTTGGGAAATAGTAATGATGACGTATGTCATGATTCATCTCAGTAAATCTGGGGTTTACTACAAAAAATGAGGCCCGAAAATACTTCATAATCTCCTTGGACATATCCACCAGAACCAAAAAATGACCATGTATACACCAGATCCCATCCTTTCTAAAAGTTTTAACAAGGAGTATGGTCCTCACCTACCACACTCCTATATTGAACTAGGACATAAGAATCCAATATCTACCTTATCCTCACTCATTCCATAAGGGTATAGGTCATAGATAATGATAAAATAAAGGTCTTCCCTTAACAACCCTTCACCTCCATGTGAATCTTTGAAAACAATTTCATAAACTAGAACTTGCTATTGGCCTCCTAAACTGGCTATATTTGAGTACCTCTACTCAGTGCATTGGCCACTCCATTACATTTATCAGGCATGTAGGTATGCTCAAAGTTGAGATAATATAGTTAGTCCACCCACTATTGGTGGGTCAAATTCTGACCATGCTGTGTAAATAAATATTTGAGGCTTTTATTTTCTATGTACAGCTAAAAGAACTCTCCCCTTAAATAGTGTCTCTAACATCACAAATCATGAACAACTACAACTAACAAGAGATCATGCATCATGTATTTCCTCTCTTGTGGCCTCAACTATCGATACCCATACATAAGGAAACATTACACCTACACCAAAACATCTCCTAGACCAATGCTTAATGCTTCATAACACACAATGTAGCTCTTATCTGGCTTCAGAAGAATCATGACCAGTGCTGAAGTCATTCTCCCATTGATCTTATGAAAGGAAGTCTCACAGGTATCCACCCATACAAACTTCACACCCTTATTAGTCAAGATCATAAATGGAACTTCTTTGGGTGAAACATCCTATGTAAATCACCTATAATACGAAGATATCCCCATGGAAGTCCATATATCGATGATGTTCTTGGATTGGTCCTAGTAATCTATAGTTATTGTAACACCCCAAGCTTCCACGGTACGTTTCACTTCGAATAATGCAATAGCGTGTGTACGCAACCTCGAGCTCTAACACACACCACAACGAATTAAACTAGCCGTTGTGAATAGTAATACCTACTTTTTGAAATTTTATAAATTTTATTTATCAAAATGGACTTCATTTTTGGATTTGGAATATCGAAATTAGCCTATGTTGAATTTTTGGTATTTTTCTGAGAACTTCTATTTTTTATGAATAGTGAAAAATACTTAAAAACAACTTTTTTAATCAAAATAATTTATAGTGATAAATTATACTATTTAGTGGTTTTAAAGTATAAATAGAATATATTTTTACCATTTTATCCAATGGTGGTCATTAGAATTAATTTAACATTGAAATTGGACATAAACAATTGCCAATATTTTGATATAAATTGTTTCTTAAAAACACGCTATTTGTTGTGACAGCGGGAATTAATTATTAAATTAATTAATGCAACATATATGTTTGGAATTTTTTAAAGTAGAAATAATTTTTGAATTCGGAATATCAATTATAGCTTAGGGTGAAATTTTGGCATTGTTCTGAAAAACTTCAATTTTTGATGAATAGTGAAACCACTAAGTGGTAGTTAAATAACTGATTTTTCATTTAAATGAAATATTACCACCTCTGTGATTTGATTTTAAAAAATCCAACATACATGGTTTTCATTAAGAAGTAAAATTTGGTTCAATGAGATCAAAATAATTTTTTGGTGAATAGTAACTTTTAAGTTCTTAATCGTGATTAGAGGTAATTAGTGTAGTTTAAGGTAAAAACAATGTTTTAATAATATTATATGAGCTTGAAACTTGTCCTACTCCTATTGTATGGGTCATTTCCGACCCAGACAACCCATGGGTCAACTTGAGGACCCCATGGAGCCACTTTGGTTGGAAAATGACATTAATATATATTTATTTAATGTTAAAATTAAATTGACACAAACATGAGTTTTTTTACTAAAACAGTTTTTAAATGGGGTTACACAAGTCCAAATTTTGACTATAAATATTAATTAGAAATCTAAAAATATTTCCTACATCATAGTATTTTTTTTATAATTTTTAGACATTAAATAAATTAAATTATTTATGTCATCATTATGATGCAGCGATGACCTCATTATTTAATGATTTTAATAAAATGAAAAGATAATGTAAAATCCAAGGCTTACACTTGTCCAAAGCCTATTTGATGAGGATATTTCGAACCCTTATCACCTTAGCCTATAATTATACAAGTTTGGGACCCTTAGAATCCGAAAATCATTGTATAATTGAATAACATTTCATTACTTTCCAAAAGTGCCCCTCCTCTCCACTTATAAAAGGCCCCCACCTCTCCCACCTCATTTACACTTTCAAGCCATTTGGATCGGCCAAACTCTGCCCAAATACTCTCCCAACATTCCTCCCTTACTCCTAGAAGCCTCACTTTGGGCAGAACGCTTCCCGAGGAATCCTTTGGCTCAAATCAAAAAGAGTTACCCGATTTTGAGGTAATGTCTTCTCTAATGTTGTTTGTTTTATTTTTCTTCTCCAACCCCCTAAACTCTTTTTATTCATTTCTTTTGTAATAACACCAGTATCATCAATATACTAGGATGTTGTTATAAGAAGGATTCGAGCTACACTTACACACACCTACATCTAATGGTTAAAGAACATACGGTTTTTGTGGATGGCGAATTTCTGCCTCACGAAACGATGATTGTTCAACACACATATAACACCTTTAAAGGTGGACATTAAGATGTCACTATTTTTATATATGATATATAATATGTTTATGTTTTACTTATTCTTATGTATTTCTCATTTATGGCATACTTTATGATTTCCATTTTGGGTAAAACGTGATAATTTCATTTTAGGAAGTGCGGACTACCGCCCCCTCAAAGTGATTTGAATCGTTAATGCCATATTTGGGATGTATAAATGATGGAGTAAATGGTATTATACACTATATTATACTGGAATTATATTATACATTTATATAATTATGATTTCGTTCCATTAAATATGAAATTTAAATGAAAGTAGCGTTCATGCGTACGTACGGCTTACCGTCTCCATGAACGGTGCATTTCATTTCTTACCTCTAAATGTTACGTAATATTATAAATGAATGTATATACTGGATATATAAGATATATATGACATCTAAATCATTAATATAATTCTGGAGATAATGGATATTTCACCACATGAACAACTTGTAATTATAAGAAGTTTATTTTTGACTCAAGTACCAAAGATCGACAAAACGACCGTTATTAACTTAAATAATTACATAATGTTCATATCATTATAATAAGTGATATAATAAGGATAATGAAATTGAGAATGGTTCTTAATAAGGTATATATTAACTCTAGTTTATTATTCAGGAGGTTAAAGAACGGTTGAGTCAAGTCAGACGCAAAGTAAAAGAACTTCTTAACCCAATTTCTATTCTTTGGGTTAATCTCCTACTTTCAAATTATGTCATGATATTATTATGTCCTATTTTGTATTTTTACTTTCTTCATGTGTACCTATAGTGAATACACATAATAGATCTATTTTATTTTAAAAATGATCTTTTTAAGTACTTCGTCTCAATCTCCTTTCATTGAGGTATATTTGGTTTTATACACAAATTTCATTTATATAGTGTATAAACCACTTTGACTTTTATGTTTATTCAAAAGGTTTTCTTTTATAATTATGTGATTTTTAAATTATTTCAAAAAAGAGATATTTCTCTCCAAAATATGAAAATCCAGTGCAAATGTATACGTATTTAACGCAAGCTTAAAAATGTTTTTAGAAAAACCGACTCTCGAGTGTGGTAGACAGGAAGGGATTTGGCATGGACCCATCATGGCCTGTAATTAGTCGAGAAGTCTCAGAATTAGTTATTTTGTTTTCAGAAGCTTGCATAATGTTTTCAGAAAAACACTGTATTATATTTGAGCAATTTTAAATGTAAGTATCTTCTAAAAAATTACATCTGTAGGTCTCATGAGACAACTAGACGTGGAATTGGCCGAGGCCCTTTCCCAATTTGATTTATGGTTTTGGCCGAGGCCTTAATCATTTTAAACGTCTTGGCCGAGGCCTTGACAAAATGTTTCAGAATGTCTGGCATTATACATTCCCTCATTATAAAAGTGGTTATTGATATTGCATGTGATTATTCGACTAGTAGAATATCCATGTGAGTAAGTAAATAGCATTATCTCATTTTACTTTTTCCATATTATGTTGAAGTTCAAGTTTAAAAGGATTTTGTTTAAGTTATACATTGCCTTAAATGTTAATGTTTATTTATGAAAGCTTCCGCTATATTGTTATCCTTACTGAGCATCTGAGCTCACCCCTTTCAATGTTTTAATATTTTTCCAGGATGTGAAGAAGTATTTTATGAATGACCTGCAAGGATAGTCAGAAGAGGATATGAGTGTGGACTATGAAGACTTTGTTATTGTAGTTTTTCACTTTATGATGTAATGTAACGTTTACGAATGTATCTAGTGTTTCCAATGCTACTAAACTAATCGATCTTTCGAGACTTGATCTTTTGTGATCATGCCAATGTTACGAAGTAATGCATCGGCTCTGGGTAGCTGGGGTCGGGGCGTTACAGTTGGTATCAGAGGCATTTTAGTACTAACCTTGGACGCTAGATTTAGATAAACTCTGATTAGAGCACATAGCCCAAAGATAGACTTTGAGGATTAGTATAGAAGAACTTCCTAGAATTTTGGTATTATAGAGATGTTATGAGTTTTCCGAGCAATACATCCCTATCTGGATACGAGCAGGTAGAGGCGGCTTTGGCAAAGATGTACCTAGGGGTAAAACCCGGAAACACCGCTTTGAGCTAGACTCGAACGGGAACTGGTGCACGACAACGGGCCTTGCTGCACTCTTGGTTACGACACTCCCGGGGGATATGCTTAGGATAATTATCATTTTATTTACAAACCACTATGAACGGTTATGAGTATATACTTCCTCAAATAAAACCTTTTTATGATTATGGATTATATCCATAAATAGTTCAATTTATGTTAAGTATTTTACAAGTATGTAATTATGTATTTTGATTCATAAACTCATCTAGTTTATGCCATTGTTTAGAAATGGCGCCTAGTGGAAGGAATGGAAACCGTATCAATGCACGAACTCCATGTAGGGATTTCCATCCTGCTCAAGATAATTATTGTGGATCTGGAGATACAACTGGTAGTGATCAACTTATTACCATACTGGGACAACTCACTCAGGTTATGAATAATAACCTTACTCGTATGGAGCACCATGATCCGCAACGTGGAGGATCAATGTTAGATCGATTCACGAGGCATCAACCACCAACGTTCAATTGGAGTACAAATCCCTTAGTAGCCGATCAATGGATAAATTCCCTAGAGAAAATATTTCAGGCTTTGGGGAGCAGTGAAAGGGAAAAAGTTATCATGGCAGTTTACCGCCTCACTGGAGATGCCAATCAGTGGTGGTTGCTGATTCAAAACACAAAGGAAGATGATGAAGTCTCAAAAATGGAATAGAGGGAGTTCAAAGAGATTTTCTTAGAAAAATACTTTCCTCGTGACCATCGAGCAGATATGGAAAGGCAATTTCTGAGTCTGAGGTAGAAGGAGGATGAGAATGTCACAAAGTATGAGGCTAACTTTACAAGGTTAGCAAGGCATGATGCCGATTATATACGTAACCCATGGAGTAAGATTGATCGTTTCTTTGATGGGTTAAAACCATTTCTCCGTCAAGCTTTAGTATCACAATCCTTCTCATCATACGAATATATTGTCTCGTGTGCTATCAAGACAGAAAAGGAATTCTCTAAGTCTTATGACAACAAAGTAAAGCAAGAGAAGAAGAGAATGGTGGAACAAGAGACAGATACAGGGAAAAAGGGAAAGAAGGATTTTCCAATATGTGATAATTGTGGGAAGAATCACCCTGGTACTTTCCTAAAAGGAATGGGAGTTTGTTATAAATGTGGAGAAAAGGGTCACCAGGCTCGTGATTGCAAGGGAAAGAAAGAGGCTGTCAAAGTTGAATGCTACAATTGTAGGGAAATGGGGAATTATGCAAATGAATGTCCTAAGCGTCAAGGAAACTTACCTCAGAAAAGGCCAAGGGATCAAGGCCAATCTTATGCTGTGACTACAGTTGAAGCAGAATAATTAATGTATTGGTGCTTTCGGACTCAAAGATTATATTCTGGTTATAAGAATAATGTGATATATATAAAGATTGTACTGCAATACTTTTTGATTTCAGTAAGGTTTTAATATGATAAAGGTAATCATATTTTTAGTATGTGACAATAAGAGAAACTTTTCTTTGTTTGGGGAATCTGATGTTACAATTGATTTTGGAATTTAGAGACCTTTTAGAGAAAGTCTGGACAGAGGTATTTTGGATAACTATTAAGGTTGGAATGGATTAAGTTGAACCATGGATAGTATTGTTTAAGGTTAAAGCATTTATGAAGATTATTTTTGGAATATTATGATATTATAGTTTTAGGAAAAGGACAACCTGCAGGGTGGGGCATAACCTGTCGCGTCAGACAAAGCTGCAGGAATCGAACCCACAATCATAGTGCGACAGGCCTTTATTACCTACCACTAGCCTACAGGAAGTCCCTGGTTATTACAAAATAATTTTACTAATCTAAATGGTATGTGTTAACATTTGGAACCTTATACAATTAGGATAAATAGAATATTTTTGAGTTCCATTACCATTTGGAGTAAAAGTTGGGTTTGTGGTAAAAATTTATTAGCGAATGAAAGTATACATAACAAGTATGTATATTCCCTTACGTTCTTAGTAAATCTCCTAAATAAATTCCTCAATATTATAAAAGGTAACTTAAAACAAAAATGTTGTCGGTTAACTTTTCCAACTGGGGATTCAATGACCGTTTAACCAATCACAAGTTTGTGATTTTCTTGTGGTTAAAATTTCTCCTAATCCTATTTTCTAT
Organism: Viscum album; assembly: GCA_963277665.1. NCBI lineage: Eukaryota > Viridiplantae > Streptophyta > Magnoliopsida > Santalales > Viscaceae > Viscum > Viscum album. Next base: position 1,828,026,494 of record OY728160.1, read on the forward strand.
AACTCTCCATCTGACCTTGATGGTTTGTCTCCCCTTCATATCCATATTTTCATAGAATCCTAGAATGGGCTATATCTGGTGACCTTTGTACTTATCTTGCTTTCTTTTAATGTTATATATTTATTAAACTTATTTCCGATGTGGGTTTTCCTCAAAGGTATTTTCTATTTTCAACCTTTTATTTTCAAAGAAAAATTTCAAATTGCGAGGACGCAATTTATTGAAGGAGGGGAGAATGTAACACCCCAAGCTTCCACGGTACGTTTCACTTCGAATAATGCAATAGCGTGTGTACGCAACCTCGAGCTCTAACACACACCACAACGAATTAAACTAGCCGTTGTGAATAGTAATACCTACTTTTTGAAATTTTATAATTTTTATTTATCAAAATGGAATTCATTTTTGGATTCGGAATATTGAAATTAGCCTATGTTGAATTTTTGGTATTTTTCTGAGAACTTCTATTTTTTATGAATAGTGAAAAATACTTAAAAACAACTTTTTTAATCAAAATAATTTATAGTGATAAATTATACTATTTAGTGGTTTTAAAGTATAAATAGAATATATTTTTACCATTTTATCCAATGGTGGTCATTATTATTAATTTAACATTGAAATTGGACATAAACAATTGCCAATCTTTTGATATAAATTGTTTCTTAAAAACACGCTATTTGTTGTGACAGCGGGAATTAATTATTAAATTAATTAATGCAGATTAAATGTTTGGAATTTTGTAAAATAGACATCATTTTTGAATTCGGAATATCAATTATAGCTTAGGGTGAAATTTTGGCATTGTTCTGAAAAACTTCAATTTTTGATGAATAGTGAAACCACTAAGTGGTAGTTAAATAACTGATTTTTCATTTAAATGAAATATTACCACCTCTGTGATTTGATTTTCAAAAATCCTACATACATTGTTGTCATTAAGAAGTAAAATGTGGTTCAATGAGATCAAAATAATTTTTTGGTGAACAGTAACTTTTAAGTTCTTAATCGTGATTAGAGGTAATTAGTGTAGTTTATGGTAAAAACAATGTTTTAATAATATGATATGAGCTTGAAACTTGTACTACTCCTATTGGATGGGTCATGGCCGACCAAGAAAACCCATGGGTCAACTTGGGGACCCCATGGAGCCACTTTGGTTGGAAAATGACATTAATATATATTTATTTAATGTTAAAATTAAATTGACACAAACATGAGTTGTTTTACTAAAACAGTTTTTAAGTGGGGTTACACAAGTCAAAATTTTTACTATAAATATTCATTAGAAAGCTAAAAAGCTTTCATACATCATAGTATTTTTTTTATAATTTTTAGACATTAAATAACTTAAATTATTTATGTCATCATTATGATGCAGCGATGACCTCATTATTTAACGATTTTAATAAAATGAAACGATAATGTAAAATACGAGGCTTAAACTTGTCCAAATCCTATTTGATGAGGATATTTCGAACCCCTATCACCTTATCCTCGAAATATACAAGTTTGGGACCCTTATAATCCGAAAATCATTGTATTATTGAATAACATTTCATTACTTTCCAAAAGTGCCCCTCCTCTCCACTTATAAAAGGCCCCCACCTCTCCCACCTCATTTAAACTTTAAAGCCATTTGGCTCGGCCAACCTCTGCCCAAATACTCTCCCAACATTCATACATTACTCCTAGAAGCCTCACTTTGGGCAGAACACTTCCCAAGGAAGCCTTTGGCTCAAATCAAAAAGAGTTACCCGATTTTGAGGTAATGTCTTCTCTAATGTTGTTTTGTATTATTTTTATTCTCCAACCCCCTAAACTCTTTTTATTCATTTCTTTTGTAACAACACCAGTATCCTCAATATACAATGATGTTTTTATAAGAATTATTCGAGCTACACTTACACACACCTACATCTAATGGTTAAAGAACATACGGTTTTTGTGGATGGCGAATTTCTGCCTCATGAAACGATGATTGTTCAATACACATATAACACCTTAAAAGGTGGCCATTAAGATGTCACTATTTTTATATATGATATATAATATGTTTAGGTTTTACTTATTCTTCTGTATTTCTCATTTATGGCATACTTTATGATTTCCATTATGGGTAAAATGCGATAATTTCATTTTAGGAAGTGCGGACTACCGCCCCCTAAAAGTGATTTGAATCGTTAATGCCATATGTGCGATGTATAAAGGATGGAGTAAATGGTATTATACACTATATTATACTGGAATTATATTATACATTTATATCATTATGATTTCGTTCCATTGAATATGAAATTTAAATGAAAGTAGCGTTCATGCGTACGTACGGCTTACCGTCTCCATGAACGGTGCATTTCATTTCTTACCTCTAAATGTTACGTAATATTATAAATGAATGTATATAATGGATATATAAGATATATATGACATCTAAATCATGAATATAATTCTGGAGATAATGGATATTTCACCACATGAACAACTTGTAATTATAAGAAGTTTATTTTTGACTCAAGTACCAATGATCGAAAAAACGACCGTTATTAACTTAAATAATTACATAATGTTCATATCATTTTAATAAGTGATATAATAAGGATAATGAAATTGAGAATGGTTCTTAATAAGGTATATATTAACTCTAGTTTATTATTCAGGAGGTTAAAGAACGGTTGAGTCAAGTCAGACGGAAGGTAAGGTAACTTCTTAACCCAATTTCTATTCTTTGGGTTAATCTCATACTTTCAAATTATGTCATGATATTATTATGTCCTATTTTGTATTTTTACTTTCTTCATGTGTACCTATAGTGAATACACATAATAGATCTATTTTATTTTAAAAATGATCTTTTTAAGTACTTCGTCTCAATCTCCTTTCATTGAGGCATATTTGGTTTTATACACAACTTTCATTTATATAGTGTATAAACCCCTTTGACTTTTACGTTTATTCAAAAGGTTTTCTTTTATAATTATGTGATTTTTAAATGATTTCAAAAAAGAGATATTTCTCTCCAAAATATGAAAATCCAGTGCAAATGTATACGTATTTAACACAAGCTTAAAAATGTTTTTAGAAAACCCGACTCTCAAGTGTTGTAGACAGGAAGGGATTGGGCATGGACCCATCATGGCCTGTAATTAGTCGAGAAGTCTCAGAATTAGTTATTTTGTTTTCAGAAGCTTTCATAATGTTTTCAGAAAAACACTGAATTATATTTGAGCAATTTTAAATGTATGTATCTTCTAAAAAATTACATCGGTAGGTCTCATGAGACAACTAGACGTGGAATTGGCCGAGGCCCTTTCCCAATTTGATTTATGGTTTTGGCCGAGGCCTTAATCATTTTAAACGTCTTGGCCGAGGCCTTGACAAAATGTTTCAGAATGTCTGGCATTATACATTCCCTCATTATGAAAGTGGTTATTGATATTTCATGTGATTATTCGACTAGTAGAATATCCATGTGAGTAAGTAAATGGCATTATCTCATTTTACTTTTGCCATATTATGTTGAAGTTCAAGTTTAAAAGGCTTTTGTTTTAGTTATACACTGCCTTAAATGTTAATGTTTATTTATGAAAGCTTCCGCTATATTGTTAACCTTACTGAGGATCTGAGCTCACCCCTTTCAATGTTTTAATATTTTTCTAGGATGTGAAGAAGTATTTTATGAATGACCTGTAGGGATAGTTAGAAGAGGATATGAGTGTGGACTATGGAGACTTTGTTATTGTAGTTTTTCACTTTATGATGTAATGTAACGTTTACGAATGTATCTTGTGTTTCCAAGGCTACTAAACTAATCGGTCTTTCGAGACTTGATCTTTTGTGATCATGCCAATGTTACGAAGTAATGCACTGGCTCTGGGTAGCTGGGGTCGGGGAGTTACAGTTGTCACCTTCTCTAGGTCAACTGATACTGCTGTATCTAAGAGAATACGACCAATAAAGTGAATCTAATCCCTAAAAGAGTGGAACTTTGGATCTTATAAAATAATTGATTCTCTTTCAGTGTATACAAAATGATCTCAAGATGTTTGGCATGGTTGTTTTTATTATTAGAATACACCAAGATATCATCCATGTACACCATAACAAAAAATCTAGAAAAGGATGTAAAAACCAATTCATCGGAAACACAAAAATTTATGGCATGTTCATGAATCCAAAAATTATAACTAGATACTTTTATAAACCATACCGACTATGAAAATCTGTATGAAGTATGTCTATAAGTTGATAACACACCTCATGGTATCCAGAACTCAATTGAATTTTCCAGAATACCCGAGTTCATCAGAGATGATAAAAAAGGTCATCTATTTTTGGTAAAGGATACTAGTTATTTATTTTATATTGGTTAAATTTTTAGTAATCCACACATATCTTGATGATAATATCCACTTTTTTAATGGAAATGGATAACCCCACATAGAAGTACTGGGTGAAATGAAACCATTTTCATTCCAAATCCTCTAGCAGCCTCTTGAGATCATGAAACATCATATCAACTATCATATATATAGGAATGGATATTTTTTCAACTCTTGGAACTAGTTCTATGGACAAATAAAACTCTATCTTGGAAGATAAAATGGAAAAGTCATAGAGGAAAATATCCCTGAAATGATCTAATATTAGAGTAAAATCTCTCTGAAATCATCCTTGATCATCAAGATAAAAACTAGAAATTTGTGTTATCATCTATTATATCCCATGATGATCTGGCCTATATCTTCTAGGATGGACATCCCATTTATCCTCATGAATAAAATATTCACCCTCTGGTGATGTGAAAGTAACCCTCTGATGATAGAATTTAACAAAGGCTCAATATGTAACTATATAGTCCATATCAAGTATGACTTCAAACCAATTCATCTTAAGGATAAAAAGGTTCCATAGGAAGTAACACACACCAATATCAAGGGGTAACACACTACACTGAAGTAAACTCTCTATTATAATTCCCAATGGTTTATCAAGTGTCATAACACCCCCAAAAAACTAAACCACAAGCCCAATAATTTTTATCATAGGTACAAATATAAAACTATGCAATTCACTTATATCAAAAATAAATATATAATAATAGATTCTACTAAGGTCATACTTCACACCATAGACAGATCAACATTCTTCTCATCTTGGGGAGGCTGTATAAAATATATCTATAAAGAACTGCAACCTAGTGAAGCCACCACACTGCCTAGGGTAGGCTCTCTGTACAATTTATGTAAAACTGGTTTCTAGATTTCTCAACCATGACCACCACCTCTTCCTAATTGAATAGTATTACTCTAGCTCTTAGCCTATCATAGAGATGTGAAACCCACTCCCGAACCTAGAGTTAGAGCTGACCCCTTCTACTAATCATTGGATATAATGTACTATAAAATCCTACATGTGGACCATCCTTCTACAAGCTTAGAAATCAACTATTTCCCGATCAAATTTATTCCTCACATGTCCCTATCTATCACACTGATGAGAAAGAACTTCACTTCTATAACTAACAGTCTGGTTGGTATTCATCTCATATGAAACCTCAAAATGTTGCTTCATTCCATTGGGAGTTGAATCACTAGGTCGAGAGGCTGAACTGCATTTCTATACCCCCCATATTACCTCAGGTTGTACTCTATAATCAACACCCAATTCACTATCTCCTTATTCATCATCCTCATGGATACATTAACCTAAGATCAAACAACATTTTTGAGACCTTCCTCAAAGTACCTCTACCTCATTGCTTCCTCAGAAAGTTATATCAAGGAAAAACTTTGTTGCTATGTAAATAATACAAAATATTACAAAAAATTCATTGCACCCTTCTCTAAATGGATGAAATCACTATCCAGATCTTCCCTCAAGGTCTCGGGAAAAAATTAATTGTAGATCCTCTTGTAGATATCACCCCAAAATATATCTTGAATCCTATTATCCTCATTAAAGATAAAAACATATTCTCCATGCATAGATCATTAGCTTGTGGATTTCCTCCCCCAAAAACATTGGAGTTTGTTTTTTCTGGAACACATGTGTTAATTGTACCATAGACAAGTAAAGCTACAGTGCTCCCTGATATGTTTTCATAGAGTGTAAAAAACACCTCATGGAACAATGCCTCAACACCTATGTATGGTAAAACCGCTAGATCCTTAGATGGTAATATAGGGGGATGCAATTGTATCCGGTGGCACATTGCCTCTAGAGCATGGTCATTTCCACCCACTTGGCGTATGACTAGAGGTTATTGTAGAGTTATGTCTCCACAATTCCAAAAAATGCCTTCAAAATATCAAAAATTAGGGATAAAATTTTAAAATAAAAGACATGTCAAAACCTTCTTGTAAACACATCACACGCCTCTTCCTACTCCTAATGCATGGACTGTGTAAAATTAAATAGTTATAACATCACTATAGACACTTCCTAAAGAAAATTCAAAAGTCAGTTCATGGTCTTGTTCATTTTTTAACTTTTCAATTTCCATTTCAATTTATATTCTATTCAAATTTTACTTTAAATGGTTGAACCAATTCTCTAACCTCTTCTGATCCATATAGTATTGTAATCATCTTGAACTGAAATATGGTGTCCACATAATCCATACCATAACATATTCCAATCCATGTAACCAATGAACAATGACTGAACGTGCCACATTTGGCTTCTTAGGGTGTTTGGTATAGCCTAATTAATGAAAAAATATAGTTTATGGAAGGAACTCTATGTACCAACCATTTTTCACATTTTCATGTACATATCATTTATCAAACAGTAGGTATATCACACAAGTATCAAATCAAAAGGTCATGAAATCAATAAATTCATCCTATATGGCATGACATAATGCATGGAATTTGAATCCTATAAAGTACCTAAAATGATGCATAAGATGCATACGCTCATCTCATATGGTAATGATACAAAAAAACTCTCAATAATATCAATGATAACACCGCGATTCATGTGAATCGCCTAATAGTGGGATCTGATCATCTGTAATAGGAAAATTCAAAATAAATCACTTTTTATTCGAGGAAATTTCGATTTTCTCTATACATGGATTAGCTACTCCCAGACATAGCTCATTACCAAATTATAATACCTTCCTATTACTTATCTATTTTCTAAAAATATTAATGTAACCAACAAAAATTTAATCAGATTAGACTTTGTAACTTCCTGACTCGGATTTTAGTAAACAGTTCCCTGAGCCAGTGGTTCACAAGGCCTCAAGTGCATCTCCCCAAATGCTAGAGGAATTTGACTAAATGTGAGGGCCTAGGGGATTTTTCTAGAGATACTATGCCCTCTTTTCAAAGTGTAACATAGCATAATATCATAACATATCAATAGAGGAAGTATATAAATAACTATATTGAAGATAAACATCAATGCTATGAATATATAACAATTCCAAAAGTAATATCAGTTCAATGATTTGTAATTTTATGTAAATACAAAATATACAAAATAGTTTTATAGGAATAAATACAATACATGTACAAAAATACCAAAAAGGCAAAAAATAATCTATCCCAGTTATCATCACAGGCTTCATCTTGGCCTTGTGATCCCCTTTTCCTAAGCATGTCACAGAATCAATCAACTAACTTTGGGAACTTTCCCTAGTCCCTACTTCCATCCATATAGTCTATTTGGGTACCAAATGATGGCGCAAATAAAGTGTGAGATAAAATCCTAGTAGTCCACCACCAATAGCGTTTATAAAAAATACATACTTTGCAATGAAAGATAAGAAGTGTCTGATGTATATCACATGTATAGAAGAAAATGAATCAATGTTCCCAAGGAAAAGAAATAATTTTATATGATATTGTCAAGCCTAACAAGGATTGCTGCAAGAAAAGGTATATGCTCCCATAAAAAGGTAAGAAGTATAAATATATGTAAAAAGTCCCACTCTCATGTGTAACCACTAGAGGAATGATATCCACCATGACCACACAGTATAACCAAGTGAAAACATACATCATGAACATTCTGTATAATCCTATATATAAAATTCACCATGAACTTTCGATATATATCTTTATATAAAAATCACCATAGGGTTACCGTATAAACCTATATATAATAATAACCATGTTTTTTCTGTATAAACATGTAACCCAGAAGGAATATTTTATGTAATTAAGAGTTTCAGATCCCATGGGGATGAAATAAAGGTATAAGTGACCAAGACATCCTCATTGAGTCCTAGGAGGATCTCTATGGAAACTCGATTAGACATGGGCCTTGTCGAAGGGTCATGTCAATATACCATTTTCAATATGTGACCAAGCATGCTAGATCTAAAGATTAGTAAATCCCAAGGAATCCTATCGAATCAAGACCCCATGATAAATCTCATCCAATGCATCCTCTAATTCTTTCAAGATCCTCGGGAGAACCATCTATGAAATATAATAGAATCAGGATCCAAGGTATACCAACCAAGGAATCCACTTCCATTAATTCCATCACAACGTTCACCAATTCGCATTCCATAATATTCCATGAGTTCATTAAAGTCATATAACATCTCAAACCTAGTAGTTAAATAATTCAAATCTTGTATATAATGGAAAATGAGGAAAACTATCTCTTAATCATTTCAAATAATTAAATTGAATACATGATGGGATTCCTCTAAATAGGAAAGCACACACACACACACCCAGAATGTGGTATAAAAAAAAGAAAAAAAGAAAAGGATGATAATATAGTCACTCCCCTTGGGTTTCCAAGGATAGGGAAAACATCCAATGAAATCAATGAACTAGTGGAAAACTTAAACAGGGTCCAATCAAACCAATTCTAACATTAAATTCATTTTAGGGGAACCATCAGATAGTATGAAATGTGATATGAAAACAAATAGATATATAAATCACCAAACCACATGGTAAAGGTATAAAACACCTACTGTAAGTCCATAGTAGAGAACTTGTCCAATATTAACTTTTGAATTGATATAGATCATAGGGAAACATATAATGGATGAAGAACCATGAAATAGGGCATATTAGCTTTAACATAAATTACTTCATCGATAGTAGGAACAAAATAATGGAATAAGAGGGTCGAAGAAAATACTAGTGCATATTTAATGATACAAATTTCCATTTATTATGAGTCCATAAAATATATCAACAGAAAATCCAATCAAATGGATTTAAAATATCTCTTCAATGCTTCAGGATATTCACCGAATTTGAATGAAAAATGAAATTAGTTTTTAAGATGGTTTAAGGGAAAAAATGGTCATTTACCTATTTTTAACTCAGTTTCATGGTTTGGTGGTATTGTTTTAAAAACCGTGCACCAGTTGTGAATGCTTCATTGCTTCAAGGGGAACCTCACATGATTTCATACACATAGTTTGATTAACTGTGCAAAAAATATGCCATTTGGATCTACTACAAAGTGAATATGCCTCTCACAGGCATTCACCTCAGGTTGCATGGTTTCCTGAAACCTTAAAACACGTAGCACCCCCTTGCAAGGTTAGGGGAAACGATGCATCCTATCCTGTATAGTCTATCCTAATTGTGCGGCTTGTCTATTTTTTTTCAAAAGCTAGGTTCTAGGATCCTAACATTACCAAGACACTTCCGACACACCCATGATCACATTGTTTACTAATATTAGGTCATAAACAACTATTTAAACCAAAATAAGATACTTACCTCTAAAGAAAATCTATTATCTCACCTAATTAATATTTCAACCCTTTAGTATTAAAAGTCATTACTATAGTTAAGATTAAAATAGGTCAAACATGGGGTCAAACCAGGTGATAATGTTTAAAATGAAATCCAAACATGTAAAAATTTTATCAAATGATTATATTAAGACCATATCTTACTTATCTTAAAATACATATCATTTTGGGACCATTTTACATGAGTTAGACACAAATTATATTATAATATTTCTTGTATTTCAAAATATGATATTAATGATATTTTATAATAAAAATATTTTATTAAATGATTTATGATTCATAAAAATATTATCTTTGGCCAAGTGAATGATATATGGTTCATAACTTCAACTGTATTTTATTTATGGGTAAATTTTCCTATTATATTAACTTTCTTGATCACTAAATAGTAAAAATATTTGATATCATAGTAATTGTCAAAAGGTTTAAGAATGGGTTAAAATTAAGAGATAAAGCAGAAAGTATAAAAACCATATTCAAATTTTATTTTATTGGATTATTTATATTCATAATAATATTTTATTATAAATTAATATTTTGTTATACTTTTTTCCAATGAAAATTTATTTATATTAATTTATTATTTTATGTTATTCCATGAGTTCCCCTACCCTCACTTATAAAATGTTACATAATATTCTTCATTATTCATAATGTTTGAGCCTTATATATTGAAAAAACCTTACCAATTATCTTATATACTTATATATTCATTAATTATAGGTGATCATCTTCTTAAAAGACCATTCCACTGGCCCTTAAGAAAGAATTTGAAGGAGGCCTGCCAAATAAGAGGCGATCATCTTACCTAACGTCTTTAAAAATATTTTTTATTATACCTCCTCTAAATAAATGGTATACATTATAAAATAATAAATTTAGTATGTTTGATATAATTAATTATTATGATGATGGAACAACCATACTCTACTTTCTTCCCATTTGATAGAAGATGATAACATCGCTTAGGCGTAGTTGTGGACTACAACCTCCATAAAGTGATGTGATTGATTTTTAATTTATACATTACGTAGATGGTAACAAGTACATATTTAATGAATATATATTATATATATGATATTAAAATGAACATTTAAATATGAATTATTATTTCAATTTATTTCTTTCCATTTTTCGGAAAATAAAAACATTGTTTATGTGCACGTACGACATACCATCTCCATGAACGTTGTAATTCATTTGTATATATCTATATTTTTTAGATGAATATATATATACTTAATATATATTATATTTACATAATTGTTTTTAAAAATTAGATCATTGAATCATGATCAATGTAAAAGGATCCGAACTACCAAACCCAAACTCTAATGAAAAATGAACCAATTAACACCATAAAATTACAATATAAGTAAGGAATTATTAAAAAATGGTAATTGAAATATTAGATGTATACCATATATTATATTATATGTATTTATAGTTTTATATTATATAATTATAATAAATTTATATTTATTATATAATAGGTTAGAGAACTTTCTAAGAAAGTAAAATTTGAGTTAAGGATTTCTCATATCACATTTATTTCTATGAGACTTATGCCATATTCACCATTTTTTTTCTTCCATGTGGAGTATTTAATTCCAATTATTTTCATTTATTATTATTTCATAAAAATTATGGTCATTTGAAAATACTTATAATGTTATCTCTTTCATGATGTTTTGATACAAAGATTAAGAATGCAATTATGGATTTATGTTACAATCTCATAATTTATCATGATTGATTATGATCAAATTTATGGTGATGAAATTTCATGAATTATCTATCAACAATCCCATTTTTTTATTCTCCTATAGTTATTTTGGTATATCAGATGTTTTACTTTCATTTTAATCTATTTAATAACTCAATATTCTAAAATATTGTTTTTTGGAAAACCTACAATATTTTCTCTTCGATCGATTTTCTTCCATATACATAATTTTTATATTTATTTTTAAGATTGCATTTAATATTATTCTACAGTTTTTTAAAGCCATATTTTCCCATGATTTATTTTTTTTATAATAATTTTTAATAAGAATAATTTTTCATTTTTTAAATGTGGCACTTTTAACGTTTTACCAAAAATATGAAATTAATACTTGTTTAAACATACATGAAATGAATGGAATTCCTCACTATCATGACTTCTCAAAGATTTAAAGATTTATTTACAAGTTTCATAGGTTATTTTCAAATAAGTTTTTTCTTAATACTCAGAATTTTTTTATATTTTAAATAGATGGTTTCAAAATGAAAAGTGTATTTTCCTCATGAAATGTTTCAAGTGATCTTTTAAAGATATTATCATTTATGATTACATACTTTTTTGTTACTTATGTTACTTATTATTCCCTTAGGATATGATTCTATGATATAATCCTTATTATTTCTCTGGATGGTTTATTGTTATGATTATGAGAGGTTTATAAAACACATTATATTTTCCATGAGTCATGTTATGATGAATTGTAAAAAGATTTCCTGGTAATGTGGTGTACATTTAAATGTATTATGAATTTTTTATGAGTGGATACATTATATAATTACAATGAATTGGGTAATGACATATAACTCATCATATAAACAATAATATATGAACCTGATTTCGTGTTTATAATTTTAAAAGTGGACCGAGTTATAATGTTTATAAGAATATTTATAGAGGTGGTTTTCATGGCTATTTGATTGTGCATGGATTTGATTTTCTTGTCTATAAAGTTATTTGTAGACCTAGTTTCATGTCCATATTTTTATTCAAGGTCCTGATTTTATATCCATAACATAATGAGTGAACCTATTTTTATTTATAAATATTCACATTGTGATAAGATTATGTTTATTGACATTCATATATCTATGTAATGCACTCATGAATGATGGATGATTATTGATTATTCTGTACTCTAGTGAATATTTTCCATTATTATGGTAACATTTTATGCCATGACTATTATTTATAATCTATGATAGATTTGGTATTAACTTTGTTACATGTGATAATGATTTCATACACTTATTCTTATCTTAAACTCATATATAACTATTGATTGATATCTATTTTGATTTCCCTTTACTGATCATCTAAGCTAACCCTTTATTATATTTTTCCTTCCCCAAGTTAAGAATAATTTTTTAATTAGGTTATACCTATGAAGCATTCTATATGAAAAATATTGAATATATTTTATGAAATAAGAATATTATGTATCTAGTCCCCATAAAAACTAAAAGTTTATGGTTTTGGAATGGATCATAATGATATATAATAAATATTCTTCAAATAATATGTAATATCTATGTATGAAATGTATTGGTCACTATAAATGACCGTGAGAGTTATTTTATAAAATGGTTATATTTTTAGGATAACTATTTAAGAATACATGACTGATGTATGAATAACTCTTAGAAATTAATATAATCTTTACCTTTAGTTAATAAAGGGTTGATTAGTTTTAAGAAAAGTGTGTTTTATAGCATCGATAGCCTTATAATTGATTATTGGATAAAGTGATATAAGATATTTTGGTTTCGTTTAGTTAGTTCTTCAGATTATTATATATATTCCTTGTGAGTGACCTTATGAACTAGTGTTTAATACCATTTGAATATTAAATATAGAATTATTTTTTATAGAAGAATATCTAGTCTCACAATGTTTTTATGTTATAGAGAATTTGGTATCTTTAATAATGGTAGAAACTCTAGAATATATGACTAGTGTATAAAAAATAAATATTGTTGGAGGAAAGATAAGTATGTTGATCTAGATTAATATTGTAAGGTAAAGGTCACATTGGTAGTTATATCTGAAATAATATTTTTTATGAGATTAACCTTACGTACTTTCATTAGTGGGTAAAAATTAAAATTTCAAGGACATAATTTATTTAAGGGGGTAGGTTGTAATGATGCAAGATTTTGGTTCCATTAAATTAAAATTATACTCAACAGCTTGTGTCACATGCAACATAGAGCTAAAAAATCGTGATATGTTTGATCTTTTAAAACATAACTACTTAGTTATTAGGTATGAATATGTGTAACTAAATTATGAAATATAATAATATATATATATTTCTATATTTATAAAGGTTATTTATTAAAAATTTAATTAATTCATTTTTCTGATGAAGAATCTACCTTTTCATGTAATGTATTTTTTAGTAAATAAAACTATGTATATTATTGTTACATGATTTTTTTAAAGAATATAATATTTATTGATTAATCATATATTTATTAATGTTTTATAGATAATAATTATAAGAACAACAAGTATTTAAAAATGTTATTTTTCTATAAAATCTTTCTCTTGGTATTTTATAATTTTCATTAAAAGATTAAATATAAAATTATAGAAATTGAATTTGATAAAAAATATTTTTGGATTTATAATTTGCTTATTATTTTAAGTTAAAATTTTAGGTTTTTATGAAAAGTTTTATTTTTAAGAGAATAATGAAAACCCCCCCTTTATAAATAACATGAATTTTATGACATTACGAAAACATAAGTATCAATTGGAAATTCATGAAACATTTTTTTATATCCAAATAGATATAAAAAAAACTATTTTTATTTCATTTTAATAACTTTTATAAAAAATAATTATTATCACATATATAAGTTCAATATAATAAAATTAATTTATTTTTAGGTTTCATCTTGTGAAAATGAACTTAGGATTAATTTTTGGGATTTTTTTAGAATAATTGATTACTAGATGAATAAAGAAAAATACTGTTTTTTCCAATGTAGTGACTATTATTACATTATCAGAATATAAGAAAGACATTGAATTTCATAAAAAAAATTAAATTATCAAATATGTATTCAAGAAATAATTTTATTCCTCTTAAATATATTGTTAAATATCATGATTATCCTTAAACAATATAATTAAAATTTGAATTCTAATAAAAACTCGTTTTGGTCTTTTAATTTGATTAAACATTATTTTGGTAAAATTGTGTTTTGAATTTATTTAAAATCCACATAAAACTAATTAATTTATTATAAAAAATATATTTATTTAAAATAATAAAAAATCATAATCTTATCCGACACTTAAATTTTAATCTTAAAATGAGCTTTTTTATGAAATGGTTTTTACACATCATGTGTGCTAATATTAACATTAATTTCTATGACTCCTTAAAATTTTATATAATAAAATGATTTAAATATTTAATATTTTAATGATTAAATTATAAAATTATTTTAAATATATTTTATTTATCAAAATTATGTTCCATGGGTGAAAGTGGAGTTAGAGAGGTAAGGGTTAATAATGGAAAAAATGGTTTAATCCTTATAGAACTTTCCAGACAGTGTTGAAATTGTATAATATTTAATGGTGGAAATAAATTTGAACCTTATATATATATATATAAATAAACCATTATTGGCCATTTATGGAGCCTTTGGCATTGAATAATGGAGTGTTAACATTAATAAATAATGAGTTTTTATAAAAGTTCACTTTTCTTTACTTAAGGAGGCCATATCTTCCCCATTTATACATCAATTAGAAATAATTAGGAGAAACAAAACTCTATTATATGATCCCTTAAAAACCCTCCCAATTAAATATATTCCTTGGTATCACCAAAGTCTAATCTATGGAGTCTTAAGGAGATACCCAAGGGATAACTTCTAAGGGAAAGTTAATACTCTCAACCCTTGTTTTCTATGTTAATTACTTATTCTACAACCATAAAGTCCCTTGTATACATGATGTGATTTATAAAAAACATTTTTAATATTATTAAATGTTATTATACTAATAGAATATCCATTTTATAATTTTTTCCATGATCATTGAAAAAACAAAAATACAACCACGTGTGTGTGCAGACTACCACCTCCATGAACGACATGTTTTATTTTCAATGAGAAATAAACATGCATGAATTTAAAAGTTTATTTACTATGTAGAAATTATATTTTTTTCACTATTGATATTATCCAATGAAAATAATTTACAATATATAGGTAATATAAATAATAAATGTTTATAATAGCTTTAACATTCTTAAATAGACTTATTAAGAGACCTTTCTTAATTTGGAATTTTTTGATAATTATTGAGGATATATAAGTATTTTAATAATGGAATAATAAAGTAAACAACTATACAATTATTAAAATCAATAAGTTATTTTTAAATACCTTTTACCAAGAACAACAAACCGAAAGTGTTAGAAATAAATTAAACAGACAAACCCAAGTAACTAATGTAAGTGAAAACTATTTCAGAACTAGGTACCAAAAGATAAGAGGTAGAAATTATAAAATTAAATATATATGAATAAATTTCTTGGGTATGTATCTAATAAACCATATTTAATTATTATATAAATTAATTACAAATGTAGAACACTTTTCAACACAAGGTAATGGGTTTTTGTCTCAATTCCTCTTCATTAAGACATGTTTACTATTATTCACCAATTTACTATTTATATGGTATATATAGATCTAAATAATTTATTTTTAACAATATATGATATAATTAATGGTATTTATAGATACATATGATTCTTAAAAATCATATTAATTTTGATTAACAATTTACAAAACCTGTTAGGGTTTCGTCTCAAAACAACATTCTTTGAGACACATGTTCTTTAATGCACCAAATTTATTTAAAATGGTGTGTATACTACCAATTGAATATTGAATATTATGTGTTTTATTAATTCATTTTATTTTAATTTCAAATTCAATATCTCTTTCTTTCAAGTGAGTTTTATTAGAATGTATCTTAATCCATAAGGGTTCCACCTCAATCACCATTCATTGAGGTATACATTGATACTATGATCAAATATTAATTTTTATGGTGTCTATAGTAACCAAATGAATAAAAATATCATAAACGATTTTTTAAAATGAAAAACATTACTTCCATTATTTCTCTTATTTTCTATGGTCTTGGATTGATGTCTTCCCTAAAATATAAGGGCCTTTCAAAACTTAATTTGATTTATTTACATATAATGTTTATTATTAAGTTTCATTTTTCATTTAATATGGAATATGATATTTCCATCATAGGAGATAATTTTTTATATATATTTTGATATGGTGAGTTTGAATCCTTTCTGAAAATGAAATTATGTTAGTAATAATTCTCTTCCATTTAAAAGATGATTTCCCCTCCCTATCCATAATTTTTCATAACACCAATGTTCTCATATTTATTTTAAAAATTAACTAAGTGTTATCTAATTTTAACATAATATTTAACTTATAATAATTCCATAACAGTGTTTTATATCTTTATTTTAAGATGCGGGATTACAACAAAGGTGTTTTAAAACATAAAAGGGATCTTTTGTACCTCCTTTGTGACTTGTTAGTTTCAAATTACATTTATTTTCACCTTTTTATACTTTATTATTCTCATATAAATATACAATATATATATATTTACCATACACATATACCTAGTTGAATATCTTTTTCATTTCAAGAGTTATACATTTTTTAGTTCCATTCAAAATTCTTGCTTTTAAGTAAACCTGCTTTTTAAGGGAACACCACTTTGTCTATAATCGTGTCAAGTACACACCCCATAAAATGTTTCAACCGTAAATGCTTTTCAAAAAACATTATTTATTTCATGAAAACATTTTTACATCAATTCTGGTTAAAAAAGATAAAATTTTTCCTTTGTATTCTTAAATGGATCCTTCGTTCATTTCTAAAATCATCACCACAAAGGTTATTTTATTTCTTCTTCCATTAATTTGTTTTAGGGATTATTTTATAAAATTGGTAACCATATTAAAGAACTATATATAATTTTAATAATAAAATAATATCCAAAAGTACTTTATTCCATCATCTCTATGGAATCCATATGATATAGCCTTGAGTTATGCCATAAGATAATATTATGAAACCTACTTTATGTTTGGGGGTTTTATAATGCTTATAATTTATGTATTATTTATTTTATCCCTTTTTGGAACACATGAACTTGTAAATATTATGTTATAATTAATCTAATTTCTTTATAGTTAGATTCTATTATAGACCTCTAATTTATTATGTGATGTTAATTTCTCATGAGATTTCATATAAGGTGAGCAAGCGGTAATCCGAAGAACACTATGTATGGTGCATAAGAAGTTAGAGTAATAAATATATGCTATGATAGAGGTTAGATTTATGATAACAATATTATGTTAGAAATTATCAAATATTATGTTTTCTTGGTGGTTATGATTGAAAAATTCTTAAGATGTCACTCTTTATGATTTTTCCTCATTCTTAAAATTCAATGATCTTATGATTTCTTTTACTTATTCCATATTTTCATGCTCATGATAATTCCATTTATGATATCATTATATGGTTATTTAATATCATATTATGACTTATTAATATGATTATTCCCTTATGGTATTTCAAGCTAACCATTTTCCTTATGTATTTCCCTAGGGTAATCTATGAAGTTTTAGAAGATCTATGGGAGTTAGGAGAAATATATGGATTTTTAAATAATTAAGTTGTTTTTAAATTTAAGATGAATTTTTTATCAATTTAATATTCTAATGATACTATACCTCTAGAACCTTGTCTTGTATTTTTGGTAATGTTTTTATTAATTCATGAATTATATCATGTTTAAGGAATGAGTCACTGTAGTTTAATTATAATCACACACTTGTTTTCATTATTTTATAACAAAAAGTATTTCTTAAAAAATATATTTTTTTATTAAAATGTTTTTTATAATTTAATTGAAAATAAGTTTCCCTAAAACAAGATCAACTTTCATAAAATTCCTTTTGAATAGGAAAACCTATTTGACTAAGAAATTTTACCCCTTCATTTGAGTGACATAAATCAATACCTTAGTCACTATAATAATTTTTAAGATTGTAACGAAATAACATGTTTATAAACAATGTTATACTTGATTATTCACTTGATTTATTACTTGTGAAGACTTGATATTTTTATGGATTACATAGTGCCTTATTTGGATCGTTTATATTACTATTTGAATTATTATCTTGTATTTCTTATGGATTTTTGTTTATTGTAACTAATATTTCGTAATTTAGTTAATATTATATGTTTATTTCTTTTTTTATATTCACATTTTTATGTACTAGTTTTTGGAAATTTCACTGGTTAGATATAGAGCATGTCTAATGTTGTGATTTAGAGAATTCCCTTGTCTTTGTAACAAATAGAATATTTATTGATATGTTTATTGTGTATATTGTTTCATATATTAATTTTTTATATTTTTTGAGAAGGTGTGAAAGATTATATTGATTTTTGATGGGACCTCATTACCTTGACTTAGTATACACCTTTCTCTTTCCCAAAATGATGTGTCGTGAGGTTGTCTTACTTTTTATACACTATTCCCTATCCCCTTAGATGTGTGTTTCAACTTGAATTTATTATAATAAGACCATTTATTTCCTGTTGATATTCCAGTAGGATTGGAATCATGGCTTCTCAATGTAGTTTATCTCAGATTTCAAATAATTGGTTTAAATTTGGTATGATAGCTATAAACCCTTTCAATATAAGAAGTTATAAGTTATATCATCTGTTTGTCTATGAATTTGATTCCTGGTTATTATAGCCATTATTTATTTGATGGATATATATAAAACAATCTTTATATGTATTTATATATAAATTATTTACCATGTTCATGAAGAAACCATTGTATTTACTGTTGAGTTAAGAAATTTTTGGCGGTTTCCTACCGAGTATTTATTTTCACACCCCACATAGAGACTTATGTGGAAATTAAAATTTATATGTTATATTTTCGGTTAAATTGGTATGTTGGAAACTATTGTATTTTTTTAATAAGTGATATATTGGTATGGGTTTCTAGATTCATATTCCATTTGGTGAATTCTATGTTTGGAAGGAGCACTGTCAGCACATCTTGAATGATTCATAATGTGCATGCTAATTTGATCGTAAAACACAATATTTTTTTCATTAATTTATTATTATTCAATGTATTTAATTATTTTTTTTATTTTTGATAGGATACCATATATTTTTTGAAAACAA
Source organism: Viscum album (assembly GCA_963277665.1). Taxonomy (NCBI): domain Eukaryota; kingdom Viridiplantae; phylum Streptophyta; class Magnoliopsida; order Santalales; family Viscaceae; genus Viscum; species Viscum album. The sequence goes on from OY728160.1 coordinate 1,828,046,325, forward strand.
ACAAAAATAATGAATTATGCATGCTTCAGACACTTTATAAAATGATTGGAAGCATCATAGTGCGACAAAAGAATATTGATGATGGAAGCTGAAAAAATAAGAATTCAACATGATGATGATTTATTTTGACATAAGGTAGGTTAAGAACCAAGTTTGAATATTCAAACTGATGAAATGATAAGAGATTGAGAAAAAATTCATGAAACAATATTACATTTCATGAATGAAATTTAGGATGTGTAACATGATGGCTTACATGAGATGAAAGAATCAATGAGAAGATTTAGGACTGCACACATTACATATCCTGAGAACTATTTATGATGTAAAAAGGACTAATGGGACTCAAATATGAATATTTTGATGAATTTATGGCGGGAAAACCTTTTAATAACTTTTGAAATATTAAGGACATAAATAAAAACTTATGAGTCCATTTATGATGGCTCGAGAACCAAGAATCCCAATAAATACAAGGCTAGATCAGAGGAGATGATTTTAGTTCTTGAGGATCTACCATTATGCTACACTATAGGGTACAAATAATTTAGGTTTTTTATTTCTTTTTGATTTATTTTATTTTCTATGTAATTTTATATTCCAATTTTAATTCAAGTGTTATGTTTTCTTCCAATCCTAATTTCTTACATATATCTCCCTCTCTTTATCAATCACTCACTCTTCATTCTTTCCACTATTATTTTTTTCATTTAGAAATGGAATGTTACTAACACAAGGATTGTCCTTAGGGATGGTTTCACCATGTATTTAATTAGTGTTCGTCAATTTCAATTTTTGTAATTTTAATTTGTGATAGATGTGAGTGAATTGAATAGGTGTGAAGGTAGTCCACCATGGCACGGATCTCAATTTCATTTCAATTTTATATAAAGGGTATGGATATTTGTTCTGAAAAACAGGTTTCATAGGCATGATAAAAATCCCACTCAGTGTAGAGAATAAAAATCCATGTAAATAATGTAATAAATTGTCAAATTGAATTAAATAATGAAAGAACCCATATAAACAAAACCTAAGACCAAGAAATATTTTTCTTACATACATTCTGTCTTCATTTTCATTTTTGTTCTATTTTTTCATTCCATTACTCTACCAAGAACCCAAAAACATTTTTTTCATAAATAATAAAAATAATAAAAATAATTATATTAGGTGGTATAAAATTAATGATTGAACCAACTATGATGTTCCTCAAGTGAGACAACCGTGGTAAGCCTTTGTGATGCATTTGGAAAATAAATTCGCTTTTTTACTTCCCTATATTAGGAACATCGAAACTCAAATTCTATAAAATTATATCATGTATGTTTATTTATAAAATAATTTTCTAAAGTAATCATGTTTGGAATGGTTTTATATTTAGATTTAATTCTTATATATATGCTTTTATTTATTTTATTTTGTATTAAGTAGTGGAAAGAGTATTTTTATTTATGTCAGATATGACCAATATATGGATGAGTCGTATTAGTTACTCAAAGGAAACTGATCATGAATTATGATATCAATATATTAGGGTAAATTAATTTCCTATTATAATCCATGATTCCCGATAATAGCCACCATACTTTGGGGATTAAGGAATATTTTTAGGATAGTGGATTATTGGTTTGGGTAGCATTTTGTTATCCAGTTTAGCATTTCTAAAAGTGGTACGAAAGTGGTGGTAGTTTACTGGGGATTTATTTTTCTTATATGTGATTTAGGATTATCCAGACTTGAAAATTAAACCATAAATAGGACTGATCAAAATATTTATGTTGGAAGGTTATGTTTCCATGGGATGTTTCGGTATGAGTAGGCATGATAGGTCATGGGGAGGGTTTTCTTCTTATTTCTCTAGTATGAACTAGTGAAACTTAATAAGTGTATAATGTTTTTTGAGAGCAAAGTTATTCATGGTTTCATTCTCCATTAATAGTCCTCGATTTGTAGGCACTCGTAGGACAATATGATATGTTTTGTGCTTGCCAATGTTTTCTTGTATTATAGATATAATCAATTGAAGATTCGTATTAAATGATAAATCAATACTAAATAAATTGTGTTTTTATAATTATATAATAGTGATGATTAAATTAATAAAAAAAAAAAATTCATTAGTTGTGATAATATTATTTGTTTTTACTACTAAGTAGTATTTCCTTTTAATTTCCCACTATCGGGAATGTGTTTCAGTGTCCCCTTGATATATTTTCCTTTTATATGATAATGTTATTTGATTCCTGATGTCTAGGATACTATTAAAATTGTTTTGAAATATTTTCTTCAAGAAAGTGAAACATTATTTCCTTTCCATATTTACATGAAACATAACCATCAAATCTAAGTAGTTATGTTTACCTTTTTAAATGTTCTCAAGGAATGGGGGATTGGAATATGAAATGATTTTTTTATAATATTTGAAATCTAATATTTTAAAGGAATGTTGTGTCTTTATAAAACTACCTTATATTTTACTTTGGAATGAATTAAAAATCTAGGTAAAAATTGTTTTATTATTCTATATTTTAAAATTGGTGAAATTTTTTATTTTAGAATCATATTTTTGAATAAGGTTTTTATGAATAACTTGTTGTTTTAATGATATAATTTTATCTTTCATTTGAAAAGGAATATTTTATTGATGGAAAAATATTTTATGAATTCATTCCTTAAATCGAAATCTATAAATTACTGGACTTGGAGGGATGTGATGTTTGAAAATTGGATGAACTTAATCTATTGAAATGAAATTTTTATTTTTATAAAAATAGGGATGGGCGAATATCATTTATAAATTATAACTCAATGGTCGGGAAGACATGGAATGACTTTAGGAATTTCATATAATGGGGAGCACCCTAGATTATATTTTAGTTATTCATATTTATTCAGAGAAACATAAGTAATGTAATGTATCCTTTGGTGAAAAAATATCATGTTTCTTAGTTACACATTAGAAGAGTGATGAGTAATTTTTTTTAGATATTAGAAGGTGATTTGTTAGTATGAGTTTTTGGTATTAATATTTTGTGATAATATATGATTCAAAATTATATTAAGGTTCATTATTAATTTTTTTTATTTTTGATACATGATGAAATATTATGGTAGGAAGAGGATCATTTGAAATTAGGATATATGAATCAAGATATTCAAAATGGTTTTGGGTTTTCTATAAACTAATTAGTTATGTATTATTGGTTTAGATATCAAAATAATCATATGGTAGTCGATGAATTATGTTTTTTTTGAAACAATGGTGTGTGATATGATGTTGTGGTTTTGGTATGATAATTTAGTATGAGGGGGAAATTAAAATGCTATTTCAGAGAGACAATGAATTCTTGGTTTAATGTCTCCATATAATTCATGGAATAAGAATTTATATGTCAAGGAGTTTGTAACCAATCATGTCCTTAGGGAATTAATTAAAGAGTTAAAATGTCTCTTATAGAAAAATTAAAGTGATTAAAATGTGTGTCTTTAAGAATTTCTTGTTATGGACCATGGGTCATTTTTTATTTTAATATTTAGTCCTGAATTTTGAAGTTTTAGGATGAAATTTTGATTATTTTAAGAAATGGTGAGAGGTATTATAGGATGTTTTGAGTTTTTGGTATGTTTAATAGGTGGTGTAACATTTCATTTAAAATAATATTTGGTACTGAGTACATGTTGGGGGGTAACAGGTACGTCGTGATCTTAGAAGAGGGGTGGGTACCTTGTGGGTTCCATTAGGTACCTAGTGGCCCTAGATTGGGAACTCGATAACCCTTGGTCCTATTTTTTTTACTTTGGGATTATTTTTATTATCCTATCAAATTTCTTTTAATATCTATTTATTTCCCTTGAACCCCCATTCATCCCTATTAGTTGAGAAACTATTGGAGATCCTCATGTTCTTCTCTTATAAATCCTCTCTCCTCTAGGCACAAGGAAGATTCGAGGTGATTATTCATGCCCAAAAACATGGTAATCCTTCTCCAATATAATTAAACTTCCCTCTTCCATCCCCCTTTTTTAATTTTTCTTTTACAATGTTAGGGATTAACAAATAATTATGTTAGAGGATGGTGTAATTCATACGAATTAAAGAGGCTTTTTCCGGTTATGTCTAAAAAAAGTTAAAATGGTTTACCTAGGATCTATCCATCACTTTTTTGGAGGTAAGTGACCTTAAGATGAGTTTTATAGGGTTTTTATGATTTTATGGTGGAATTTGAAGATGCTTTTTCCATTTTAATTTGTGGACATGGTTGTTATTTTATAGGTTATATTTTAGTAGTTAACCACTTAGTTTATTATTAAGGTTAGTCTAATTTGGTTATGGTACTTCTTTTCTTGGATTTATTTTCTTTTTGAAATTTGATTTGGTGATTTTAGGGGCTCTAAGGATATTTATTGTATTGAGAAAGGTAAATTTTGGTGTTGGTAGGGGGGTGAAAACATCAGGTGAATTTGCATGATATTTATAGAACATGACCACACTTTTATTTCAAAATTAAAAATAATATATTGAAACCACTATTTTCAAAATTAAAAAATAAATATTTTTGTGATATCTGCATATATCATGAATAAACTTTCATATATTTATTTTTGTAAGAACATATGAAATTTATTGTTTTATAATTTTTCTATTTAAATTTTTTTATCTCCAATATTTTTGAGATGTTGGTTAGAGTATATTTTTTTTATATTTAGTATGTTATCATGTTTTGGACTAGTTGAAATTCCCATAGGATCTTGAAATTTTTGTTTTTCTGATGGGTTAACTTTAAAACTATGATTTAGAATGGATTTCCTAGTCTTAGAATAATTAAAATTTTAATATTATATGGGGTTTAAGGCCCAAGTGGTGTCTTTAGTGTTTAAATTAATTTTGGGAGTGTTGGGATCTGGTGAATCACTTTTAGGTAGAAAGAAGGGGTGAAAAATTTGTTTATATAGTGTGGAATTATTGGATAAATTGTTCATCATGGTATAAGGTAGATGAGAAAGTCACATATTTTAGTCTAACTGCAAAAAATGAAGTACATAGACGTATGCTAGATATGTAGAAAATTATAGAGATTTTTCGTGGGCTACACACAGTTTTGTCAAACCATGTTCTTATCCTGCATGCTTAGTGCCCCTTAGGCACTAATCTCACAAATTTGGTACATGTATTAGAGAAAATATATATCCATACTATGAAATTCATTAAAGGGGTGTTTTTTATATTTCTACATGCCTCATATTCCTTTATTCCCTCC